>JAHQIY010000018.1:0-1367207 GCA_019054805.1 Brachionus manjavacas | reverse complement strand
CTCTAGCTTACTGCATACCCGGAACCCTAAACCAGGGCTCCGCCCCGGACCCCGTTCTCACTAATTTTATTTTTCTATCAATTAGAGCAATTCCCTAACCCTAACCCTAACCCAATAAGTGGTTTAACGCAAACAATTAATTATTTTTTTGGATTAAGATTTAAGAATTTATTTATGAGAATATTTATGTTAAATCTTTCTTATTTTTTGCGCCCCATTTTTTTCGAAATATATAAATGAAATTCTATGAAGCACACAATATGTTTTTCAAATTGTTTTTCTTTATTTAATTTGAAAAAAAACCCGATTTTTAACTAAAAATATTGCAACAAAATAATTTATAATAATTTCTAAAAATTAATTTTAGTTGCTAGGAAAAAAATCGATAAAAAAAATTATGTTGACGAATTTTTAAATAATGATTGTATTTGCATCACCATACAATGTCATTAATAACCATTCCATAATTAACAATTTTGGTTATTTGAAATAGTTTTTTTAAAAGTAAAAATAAAATTATATAATATATATTAGAAAAACCAATTTAAAAGGCTGAATCTTTTCTAAATTCAACAGTTGTTTATTTTTTAAATCTTTACAAGCATCCAAAGATGGACAATGACAAGTTTATTCAAGAGTTGATTGCCTTTTTGAATTTAAATTTGCACAGCCAAGACTCTTTGGTAATCTTTGGTGATTTCAATATTGACTTTAATAGAGAAAACAATTCTAAATATCTTGATACGCTAAGAGACAATTTGAACATGACACCCGTGTTTAGCAAATGTTTAACTTTCAAGGATATGTCTCAATTGGATTGGTGTCTAACGAGCAAGTCACATTCTTTTGGTCAATTTAAATCACAGCCATATTCAACATGGTTCAGTGATCATCAGGCTATTTTCACCGAGATCACATTTTAATTCTCTTTTTTTCTTTTTTAGTTCATACTTTTGTTGTCAATAAATTTTTTATTACTTTAATCTTTTTGATTAATATTTTTGTTTTAGTGATTGATCGATTTAAAGTTTAATTTTTAAAAAATTAGATGGCCTAGATTTTTCGCGCCTTTTATGTATTCAATGCTATCGATCGACATATTTTTTGTCATTTTTAAAACTAGGGTTAACATCTAAAAACTAGGGTAAGATGTGTCCACAGACGGACGGACGGACGGACGGACGGACGGACGGACACGACAAACGTAATACCTAGATTTTTTTCTTGATATTCATATATCAGCGAAAAATCTAGGCAACCCATTATTTAACATTCAAAAATAATAGTAATTTTTACTAATGGTTCTCTAGCTTACTGCATACCCGGAACCCTAAACCAGGGCTCCGCCCGGACCCCGTTCTCACTAATTTTTTTCTATCAATTAGAGCAATTCCCTAACCGGAACCCTGTACCAATAAGTGGTTTAACTCAAACAATTAATTATTTTTTGGATTATGATTTAAGAATTTATTTATGAGAATATTTATGTTAAATCTTTCTTATTTTTTGCGCCCCATTTTTTTCGAAATATATAAATGAAATTCTATGAAGCACACAATATGTTTTTCAAATTGTTTTTTCTTTATTTAATTTGAAAAAAAAACCCGATTTTTAACTAAAAATATTGCAACAAAATAATTTATAATAATTTCTAAAAATTAATTTTAGTTGCTAGGAAAAAAATCGATAAAAAAATTATGTTGACGAATTTTTAAATAATGATTGTATTTGCATCACCATACAATGTCATTAATAACCATTCCATAATTAACAATTTTGGTTATTTGAAATAGTTTTTTTAAAAGTAAAAATAAAATTATATAATATATATTAGAAAAACCAATTTAAAAGGCTGAATCTTTTCTAAATTCAACAGTTGTTTATTTTTTAAATCTTTACAAGCATCCAAAGATGGACAATGACAAGTTTATTCAAGAGTTGATTGCCTTTTTGAATTTAAATTTGCACAGCCTAAGACTCTTTGGTAATCTTTGGTGATTTCAATATTGACTTTAATAGAGAAAACAATTCTAAATATCTTGATACGCTAAGAGACAATTTGAACATGACACCCGTGTTTAGCAAATGTTTAACTTTCAAGGATATGTCTCAATTGGATTGGTGTCTAACGAGCAAGTCACATTCTTTTGGTCAATTTAAATCACAGCCATATTCAACATGGTTCAGTGATCATCAGGCTATTTTCACCGAGATCACATTTTAATTCTCTTTTTTTCTTTTTTAGTTCATACTTTTGTTGTCAATAAATTTTTTATTACTTTAATCTTTTTGATTAATATTTTTGTTTTAGTGATTGATCGATTTAAAGTTTAATTTTTAAAAAATTAGATGGCCTAGATTTTTCGCGCCTTTTATGTATTCAATGCTATCGATCGACATATTTTTTGTCATTTTTAAAACTAGGGTTAACATCTAAAAACTAGGGTAAGATGTGTCCACAGACGGACGGACGGACGGACGGACGGACGGACGGACACGACAAACGTAATACCTAGATTTTTTTTCTTGATATTCATATATCAGCGAAAAATCTAGGCAACCCATTATTTAACATTCAAAAATAATAGTAATTTTTACTAATGGTTCTCTAGCTTACTGCATACCCGGAACCCTAAACCAGGGCTCCGCCCCGGACCCCGTTCTCACTAATTTTTTTTTTCTATCAATTAGAGCAATTCCCTAACCGGAACCCTGTACCAATAAGTGGTTTAACGCAAACAATTAATTATTTTTTTGGATTATGATTTAAGAATTTATTTATGAGAATATTTATGTTAAATCTTTCTTATTTTTTGCGCCCCATTTTTTCGAAATATATAAATGAAATTCTATGAAGCACACAATATGTTTTTCAAATTGTTTTTTCTTTATTTAATTTGAAAAAAAAACCCGATTTTTAACTAAAAATATTGCAACAAAATAATTTATAATAATTTCTAAAAATTAATTTTAGTTGCTAGGAAAAAAATCGATAAAAAAAAATTATGTTGACGAATTTTTAAATAATGATTGTATTTGCATCACCATACAATGTCATTAATAACCATTCCATAATTAACAATTTTGGTTATTTGAAATAGTTTTTTAAAAGTAAAAATAAAATTATATAATATATATTAGAAAAACCAATTTAAAAGGCTGAATCTTTTCTAAATTCAACAGTTGTTTATTTTTTAAATCTTTACAAGCATCCAAAGATGGACAATGACAAGTTTATTCAAGAGTTGATTGCCTTTTTGAATTTAAATTTGCACAGCCAAGACTCTTTGGTAATCTTTGGTGATTTCAATATTGACTTTAATAGAGAAAACAATTCTAAATATCTTGATACGCTAAGAGACAATTTGAACATGACACCCGTGTTTAGCAAATGTTTAACTTTCAAGGATATGTCTCAATTGGATTGGTGTCTAACGAGCAAGTCACATTCTTTTGGTCAATTTAAATCACAGCCATATTCAACATGGTTCAGTGATCATCAGGCTATTTTCACCGAGATCACATTTTAATTCTCTTTTTTTCTTTTTTAGTTCATACTTTTGTTGTCAATAAATTTTTTATTACTTTAATCTTTTTGATTAATATTTTTGTTTTAGTGATTGATCGATTTAAAGTTTAATTTTTAAAAAATTAGATGGCCTAGATTTTTCGCGCCTTTTATGTATTCAATGCTATCGATCGACATATTTTTTGTCATTTTTAAAACTAGGGTTAACATCTAAAAACTAGGGTAAGATGTGTCCACAGACGGACGGACGGACGGACGGACGGACGGACGGACACGACAAACGTAATACCTAGATTTTTTTCTTGATATTCATATATCAGCGAAAAATCTAGGCAACCCATTATTTAACATTCAAAAATAATAGTAATTTTTACTAATGGTTCTCTAGCTTACTGCATACCCGGAACCCTAAACCAGGGCTCCGCCCCGGACCCCGTTCTCACTAATTTTTTTCTATCAATTAGAGCAATTCCCTAACCGGAACCCTGTACCAATAAGTGGTTTAACGCAAACAATTAATTATTTTTTTGGATTAAGATTTAAGAATTTATTTATGAGAATATTTATGCTAAAATAATTACTAATAATTTTTTAGATTATTTAACATTCAAAAATAATAGTAATTTTTACTAATGGTTCTCTAGCTTACTGCATACCCGGAACCCTAAACCAGGGCTCCGCCCCGGACCCCGTTCTCACTAAATTTATTTTTCTATCAATTAGAGCAATTCCCTAACCGGAACCCTGTACCAATAAGTGGTTTAACTCAAACAATTAATTATTTTTTGGATTATGATTTAAGAATTTATTTATGAGAATATTTATGTTAAATCTTTCTTATTTTTTGCGCCCCATTTTTTCGAAATATATAAATGAAATTCTATGAAGCACACAATATGTTTTTCAAATTGTTTTTCTTTATTTAATTTGAAAAAAAAACCCGATTTTTAACTAAAAATATTGCAACAAAATAATTTATAATAATTTCTAAAAATTAATTTTAGTTGCTAGGAAAAAAATCGATAAAAAAAAATTATGTTGACGAATTTTTAAATAATGATTGTATTTGCATCACCATACAATGTCATTAATAACCATTCCATAATTAACAATTTTGGTTATTTGAAATAGTTTTTTAAAAGTAAAAATAAAATTATATAATATATATTAGAAAAACCAATTTAAAAGGCTGAATCTTTTCTAAATTCAACAGTTGTTTATTTTTTAAATCTTTACAAGCATCCAAAGATGGACAATGACAAGTTTATTCAAGAGTTGATTGCCTTTTTGAATTTAAATTTGCACAGCCAAGACTCTTTGGTAATCTTTGGTGATTTCAATATTGACTTTAATAGAGAAAACAATTCTAAATATCTTGATACGCTAAGAGACAATTTGAACATGACACCCGTGTTTAGCAAATGTTTAACTTTCAAGGATATGTCTCAATTGGATTGGTGTCTAACGAGCAAGTCACATTCTTTTGGTCAATTTAAATCACAGCCATATTCAACATGGTTCAGTGATCATCAGGCTATTTTCACCGAGATCACATTTTAATTCTCTTTTTTTTTCTTTTTTAGTTCATACTTTTGTTGTCAATAAATTTTTTATTACTTTAATCTTTTTGATTAATATTTTTGTTTTAGTGATTGATCGATTTAAAGTTTAATTTTTAAAAAATTAGATGGCCTAGATTTTTCGCGCCTTTTATGTATTCAATGCTATCGATCGACATATTTTTTGTCATTTTTAAAACTAGGGTTAACATCTAAAAACTAGGGTTAGATGTGTCCACAGACGGACGGACGGACGGACGGACGGACGGACGGACGGACGGACACGACAAACGTAATACCTAGATTTTTTTCTTGATATTCATATATCAGCGAAAAATCTAGGCAACCCATTATTTAACATTCAAAAATAATAGTAATTTTTACTAATGGTTCTCTAGCTTACTGCATACCCGGAACCCTAAACCAGGGCTCCGCCCCGGACCCCGTTCTCACTAATTTTTTTTTCTATCAATTAGAGCAATTCCCTAACCGGAACCCTGTACCAATAAGTGTTTTAACGCAAACAATTAATTAATTTTTTGGATTAAGATTTAAGAATTTATTTATGAGAATATTTATGCTAAAATAATTACTAATAATTTTTTAGATTATTTAACATTCAAAAATAATAGTAATTTTTACTAATGGTTCTCTAGCTTACTGCATACCCGGAACCCTAAACCAGGGCTCCGCCCCGGACCCCGTTCTCACTAATTTTTTTTTTCTATCAATTAGAGCAATTCCCTAACCGAAACCCTGTACCAATAAGTGGTTTAACGCAAACAATTAATTATTTTTTGGATTAAGATTTAAGAATTTATTTATGAGAATATTTATGCTAAAATAATTACTAATAATTTTTAGATTATTTAACATTCAAAAATAATAGTAATTTTTACTAATGGTTCTCTAGCTTACTGCATACCCGGAACCCTAAACCAGGGCTCCGCCCCGGACCCCGTTCTCACTAATTTTATTTTTCTATCAATTAGAGCAATTCCCTAACCGGAACCCTGTACCAATAAGTGGTTTAACGCAAACAATTAATTATTTTTTTTGATTAAGATTTAAGAATTTATTTATGAGAATGTTTATGCTAAAATAATTACTAATAATTTTTTAGATTATTTAACATTCAAAAATAATAGTAATTTTTACTAATGGTTCTCTAGCTTACTGCATACCCGGAACCCTAAACCAGGGCTCCGCCCCGGACCCCGTTCTCACTAATTTTATTTTTCTATCAATTAGAGCAATTCCCTAACCGGAACCCTGTACCAATAAGTGGTTTAACTCAAACAATTAATTATTTTTTGGATTATGATTTAAGAATTTATTTATGAGAATATTTATGTTAAATCTTTCTTATTTTTTGCGCCCCATTTTTTCGAAATATATAAATGAAATTCTATGAAGCACACAATATGTTTTTCAAATTGTTTTTTCTTTATTTAATTTGAAAAAAACCCGATTTTTAACTAAAAATATTGCAACAAAATAATTTATAATAATTTCTAAAAATTAATTTTAGTTGCTAGGAAAAAAATCGATAAAAAAATTATGTTGACGAATTTTTAAATAATGATTGTATTTGCATCACCATACAATGTCATTAATAACCATTCCATAATTAACAATTTTGGTTATTTGAAATAGTTTTTTTAAAAGTAAAAATAAAATTATATAATATATATTAGAAAAACCAATTTAAAAGGCTGAATCTTTTCTAAATTCAACAGTTGTTTATTTTTTAAATCTTTACAAGCATCCAAAGATGGACAATGACAAGTTTATTCAAGAGTTGATTGCCTTTTTGAATTTAAATTTGCACAGCCAAGACTCTTTGGTAATCTTTGGTGATTTCAATATTGACTTTAATAGAGAAAACAATTCTAAATATCTTGATACGCTAAGAGACAATTTGAACATGACACCCGTGTTTAGCAAATGTTTAACTTTCAAGGATATGTCTCAATTGGATTGGTGTCTAACGAGCAAGTCACATTCTTTTGGTCAATTTAAATCACAGCCATATTCAACATGGTTCAGTGATCATCAGGCTATTTTCACCGAGATCACATTTTAATTCTCTTTTTTTCTTTTTTAGTTCATACTTTTGTTGTCAATAAATTTTTTATTACTTTAATCTTTTTGATTAATATTTTTGTTTTAGTGATTGATCGATTTAAAGTTTAATTTTTAAAAAATTAGATGGCCTAGATTTTTCGCGCCTTTTATGTATTCAATGCTATCGATCGACATATTTTTTGTCATTTTTAAAACTAGGGTTAACATCTAAAAACTAGGGTAAGATGTGTCCACAGACGGACGGACGGACGGACGGACGGACGGACGGACACGACAAACGTAATACCTAGATTTTTTTTCTTGATATTCATATATCAGCGAAAAATCTAGGCAACCCATTATTTAACATTCAAAAATAATAGTAATTTTTACTAATGGTTCTCTAGCTTACTGCATACCCGGAACCCTAAACCAGGGCTCCGCCCCGGACCCCGTTCTCACTAATTTTTTTCTATCAATTAGAGCAATTCCCTAACCGGAACCCTGTACCAATAAGTGGTTTAACGCAAACAATTAATTATTTTTTTGGATTAAGATTTAAGAATTTATTTATGAGAATATTTATGCTAAAATAATTACTAATAATTTTTTAGATAATTTAACATTCAAAAATAATAGTAATTTTTACTAATGGTTCTCTAGCTTACTGCATACCCGGAACCCTAAACCAGGGCTCCGCCCGGACCCCGTTCTCACTAATTTTTTTTTCTATCAATTAGAGCAATTCCCTAACCGGAACCCTGTACCAATAAGTGGTTTAACGCAAACAATTAATTATTTTTTGGATTAAGATTTAAGAATTTATTTATGAGAATATTTATGTTAAATCTTTCTTATTTTTTGCGCCCCATTTTTTTCGAAATATATAAATGAAATTCTATGAAGCACACAATATGTTTTTCAAATTGTTTTTTCTTTATTTAATTTGAAAAAAAACCCGATTTTTAACTAAAAATATTGCAACAAAATAATTTATAATAATTTCTAAAAATTAATTTTAGTTGCTAGGAAAAAAATCGATAAAAAAAATTATGTTGACGAATTTTTAAATAATGATTGTATTTGCATCACCATACAATGTCATTAATAACCATTCCATAATTAACAATTTTGGTTATTTGAAATAGTTTTTTTTAAAAGTAAAAATAAAATTATATAATATATATTAGAAAAACCAATTTAAAAGGCTGAATCTTTTCTAAATTCAACAGTTGTTTATTTTTTAAATCTTTACAAGCATCCAAAGATGGACAATGACAAGTTTATTCAAGAGTTGATTGCCTTTTTGAATTTAAATTTGCACAGCCAAGACTCTTTGGTAATCTTTGGTGATTTCAATATTGACTTTAATAGAGAAAACAATTCTAAATATCTTGATACGCTAAGAGACAATTTGAACATGACACCCGTGTTTAGCAAATGTTTAACTTTCAAGGATATGTCTCAATTGGATTGGTGTCTAACGAGCAAGTCACATTCTTTTGGTCAATTTAAATCACAGCCATATTCAACATGGTTCAGTGATCATCAGGCTATTTTCACCGAGATCACATTTTAATTCTCTTTTTTTCTTTTTTAGTTCATACTTTTGTTGTCAATAAATTTTTTATTACTTTAATCTTTTTGATTAATATTTTTGTTTTAGTGATTGATCGATTTAAAGTTTAATTTTTAAAAAATTAGATGGCCTAGATTTTTCGCGCCTTTTATGTATTCAATGCTATCGATCGACATATTTTTTGTCATTTTTAAAACTAGGGTTAACATCTAAAAACTAGGGTAAGATGTGTCCACAGACGGACGGACGGACGGACGGACGGACGGACGGACACGACAAACGTAATACCTAGATTTTTTTTTCTTGATATTCATATATCAGCGAAAAATCTAGGCAACCCATTATTTAACATTCAAAAATAATAGTAATTTTTACTAATGGTTCTCTAGCTTACTGCATACCCGGAACCCTAAACCAGGGCTCCGCCCCGGACCCCGTTCTCACTAATTTTTTTCTATCAATTAGAGCAATTCCCTAACCGGAACCCTGTACCAATAAGTGGTTTAACTCAAACAATTAATTATTTTTTGGATTATGATTTAAGAATTTATTTATGAGAATATTTATGTTAAATCTTTCTTATTTTTTGCGCCCCATTTTTTTCGAAATATATAAATGAAATTATATGAAGCACACAATATGTTTTTCAAATTGTTTTTCTTTATTTAATTTGAAAAAAAAACCCGATTTTTAACTAAAAATATTGCAACAAAATAATTTATAATAATTTCTAAAAATTAATTTTAGTTGCTAGGAAAAAAATCGATAAAAAAATTATGTTGACGAATTTTTAAATAATGATTGTATTTGCATCACCATACAATGTCATTAATAACCATTCCATAATTAACAATTTTGGTTATTTGAAATAGTTTTTTTTAAAAGTAAAAATAAAATTATATAATATATATTAGAAAAACCAATTTAAAAGGCTGAATCTTTTCTAAATTCAACAGTTGTTTATTTTTTAAATCTTTACAAGCATCCAAAGATGGACAATGACAAGTTTATTCAAGAGTTGATTGCCTTTTTGAATTTAAATTTGCACAGCCTAGACTCTTTGGTAATCTTTGGTGATTTCAATATTGACTTTAATAGAGAAAACAATTCTAAATATCTTGATACGCTAAGAGACAATTTGAACATGACACCCGTGTTTAGCAAATGTTTAACTTTCAAGGATATGTCTCAATTGGATTGGTGTCTAACGAGCAAGTCACATTCTTTTGGTCAATTTAAATCACAGCCATATTCAACATGGTTCAGTGATCATCAGGCTATTTTCACCGAGATCACATTTTAATTCTCTTTTTTTCTTTTTTAGTTCATACTTTTGTTGTCAATAAATTTTTTATTACTTTAATCTTTTTGATTAATATTTTTGTTTTAGTGATTGATCGATTTAAAGTTTAATTTTTAAAAAATTAGATGGCCTAGATTTTTCGCGCCTTTTATGTATTCAATGCTATCGATCGACATATTTTTTGTCATTTTTAAAACTAGGGTTAACATCTAAAAACTAGGGTTAGATGTGTCCACAGACGGACGGACGGACGGACGGACGGACGGACGGACGGACGGACGTAATACCTAGATTTTTTTTCTTGATATTCATATATCAGCGAAAAATCTAGGCAACCCATTATTTAACATTCAAAAATAATAGTAATTTTTACTAATGGTTCTCTAGATTACTGCAAACCCGTAACCCTAAACCAGGGCTCCGCCACGGAACCCGTACTCACTAATTTATTTTTCTATCAATTAGAGCAATTCCCTAACCGGAACCCTGTACCAATAAGTGGTTTAACGCAAACAATTAATTATTTTTTGGATTATGATTTAAGAATTTATTTATGAGAATATTTATGTTAAATCTTTCTTATTTTTTGCGCCCCATTTTTTCGAAATATATAAATGAAATTCTATGAAGCACACAATATGTTTTTCAAATTGTTTTTCTTTATTTAATTTGAAAAAAAAACCCGATTTTTAACTAAAAATATTGCAACAAAATAATTTATAATAATTTCTAAAAATTAATTTTAGTTGCTAGGAAAAAAATCGATAAAAAAAATTATGTTGACGAATTTTTAAATAATGATTGTATTTGCATCACCATACAATGTCATTAATAACCATTCCATAATTAACAATTTTGGTTATTTGAAATAGTTTTTTTTAAAAGTAAAAATAAAATTATATAATATATATTAGAAAAACCAATTTAAAAGGCTGAATCTTTTCTAAATTCAACAGTTGTTTATTTTTTAAATCTTTACAAGCATCCAAAGATGGACAATGACAAGTTTATTCAAGAGTTGATTGCCTTTTTGAATTTAAATTTGCACAGCCAAGACCCTTTGGTAATCTTTGGTGATTTCAATATTGACTTTAATAGAGAAAACAATTCTAAATATCTTGATACGCTAAGAGACAATTTGAACATGACACCCGTGTTTAGCAAATGTTTAACTTTCAAGGATATGTCTCAATTGGATTGGTGTCTAACGAGCAAGTCACATTCTTTTGGTCAATTTAAATCACAGCCATATTCAACATGGTTCAGTGATCATCAGGCTATTTTCACCGAGATCACATTTTAATTCTCTTTTTTTCTTTTTTAGTTCATACTTTTGTTGTCAATAAATTTTTTATTACTTTAATCTTTTTGATTAATATTTTTGTTTTAGTGATTGATCGATTTAAAGTTTAATTTTTAAAAAATTAGATGGCCTTGATTTTTCGCGCCTTTTATGTATTCAATGCTATCGATCGACATATTTTTTGTCATTTTTAAAACTAGGGTTAACATCTAAAAACTAGGGTAAGATGTGTCCACAGACGGACGGACGGACGGACGGACGGACGGACGGACACGACAAACGTAATACCTAGATTTTTTTTTCTTGATATTCATATATCAGCGAAAAATCTAGGCAACCCATTATTTAACATTCAAAAATAATAGTAATTTTTACTAATGGTTCTCTAGCTTACTGCATACCCGGAACCCTAAACCAGGGCTCCGCCCCGGACCCCGTTCTCACTAATTTTTTTTTCTATCAATTAGAGCAATTCCCTAACCGGAACCCTGTACCAATAAGTGGTTTAACGCAAACAATTAATTATTTTTTTGGATTAAGATTTAAGAATTTATTTATGAGAATATTTATGCTAAAATAATTACTAATAATTTTTTAGATAATTTAACATTCAAAAATAATAGTAATTTTTACTAATGGTTCTCTAGCTTACTGCATACCCGGAACCCTAAACCAGGGCTCCGCCCCGGACCCCGTTCTCACTAATTTTTTTTTTCTATCAATTAGAGCAATTCCCTAACCGGAACCCTGTACCAATAAGTGGTTTAACGCAAACAATTAATTATTTTTTTGGATTAAGATTTAAGAATTTATTTATGAGAATATTTATGTTAAATCTTTCTTATTTTTTGCGCCCCATTTTTTTCGAAATATATAAATGAAATTCTATGAAGCACACAATATGTTTTTCAAATTGTTTTTTCTTTATTTAATTTGAAAAAAAAACCCGATTTTTAACTAAAAATATTGCAACAAAATAATTTATAATAATTTCTAAAAATTAATTTTAGTTGCTAGGAAAAAAATCGATAAAAAAAAATTATGTTGACGAATTTTTAAATAATGATTGTATTTGCATCACCATACAATGTCATTAATAACCATTCCATAATTAACAATTTTGGTTATTTGAAATAGTTTTTTTAAAAGTAAAAATAAAATTATATAATATATATTAGAAAAACCAATTTAAAAGGCTGAATCTTTTCTAAATTCAACAGTTGTTTATTTTTTAAATCTTTACAAGCATCCAAAGATGGACAATGACAAGTTTATTCAAGAGTTGATTGCCTTTTTGAATTTAAATTTGCACAGCCAAGACTCTTTGGTAATCTTTGGTGATTTCAATATTGACTTTAATAGAGAAAACAATTCTAAATATCTTGATACGCTAAGAGACAATTTGAACATGACACCCGTGTTTAGCAAATGTTTAACTTTCAAGGATATGTCTCAATTGGATTGGTGTCTAACGAGCAAGTCACATTCTTTTGGTCAATTTAAATCACAGCCATATTCAACATGGTTCAGTGATCATCAGGCTATTTTCACCGAGATCACATTTTAATTCTCTTTTTTTCTTTTTTAGTTCATACTTTTGTTGTCAATAAATTTTTTATTACTTTAATCTTTTTGATTAATATTTTTGTTTTAGTGATTGATCGATTTAAAGTTTAATTTTTAAAAATTAGATGGCCTAGATTTTTCGCGCCTTTTATGTATTCAATGCTATCGATCGACATATTTTTTGTCATTTTTAAAACTAGGGTTAACATCTAAAAACTAGGGTAAGATGTGTCCACAGACGGACGGACGGACACGACAAACGTAATACCTAGATTTTTTTCTTGATATTCATATATCAGCGAAAAATCTAGGCAACCCATTATTTAACATTCAAAAATAATAGTAATTTTTACTAATGGTTCTCTAGCTTACTGCATACCCGGAACCCTAAACCAGGGCTCCGCCCCGGACCCCGTTCTCACTAATTTTTTTTTCTATCAATTAGAGCAATTCCCTAACCGGAACCCTGTACCAATAAGTGGTTTAACGCAAACAATTAATTATTTTTTTGGATTAAGATTTAAGAATTTATTTATGAGAATATTTATGCTAAAATAATTACTAATAATTTTTTAGATTATTTAACATTCAAAAATAATAGTAATTTTTACTAATGGTTCTCTAGCTTACTGCATACCCGGAACCCTAAACCAGGGCTCCGCCCCGGACCCCGTTCTCACTAATTTTTTTTTTCTATCAATTAGAGCAATTCCCTAACCGAAACCCTGTACCAATAAGTGGTTTAACGCAAACAATTAATTATTTTTTTGGATTAAGATTTAAGAATTTATTTATGAGAATATTTATGCTAAAATAATTACTAATAATTTTTAGATTATTTAACATTCAAAAATAATAGTAATTTTTACTAATGGTTCTCTAGCTTACTGCATACCCGGAACCCTAAACCAGGGCTCCGCCCCGGACCCCGTTCTCACTAATTTTATTTTTCTATCAATTAGAGCAATTCCCTAACCGGAACCCTGTACCAATAAGTGGTTTAACGCAAACAATTAATTATTTTTTTTGATTAAGATTTAAGAATTTATTTATGAGAATGTTTATGCTAAAATAATTACTAATAATTTTTTAGATTATTTAACATTCAAAAATAATAGTAATTTTTACTAATGGTTCTCTAGCTTACTGCATACCCGGAACCCTAAACCAGGGCTCCGCCCCGGACCCCGTTCTCACTAATTTTATTTTTCTATCAATTAGAGCAATTCCCTAACCGGAACCCTGTACCAATAAGTGGTTTAACTCAAACAATTAATTATTTTTTGGATTATGATTTAAGAATTTATTTATGAGAATATTTATGTTAAATCTTTCTTATTTTTTGCGCCCCATTTTTTTCGAAATATATAAATGAAATTCTATGAAGCACACAATATGTTTTTCAAATTGTTTTTCTTTATTTAATTTGAAAAAAAAACCCGATTTTTAACTAAAAATATTGCAACAAAATAATTTATAATAATTTCTAAAAATTAATTTTAGTTGCTAGGAAAAAATCGATAAAAAAAATTATGTTGACGAATTTTTAAATAATGATTGTATTTGCATCACCATACAATGTCATTAATAACCATTCCATAATTAACAATTTTGGTTATTTGAAATAGTTTTTTTTAAAAGTAAAAATAAAATTATATAATATATATTAGAAAAACCAATTTAAAAGGCTGAATCTTTTCTAAATTCAACAGTTGTTTATTTTTTAAATCTTTACAAGCATCCAAAGATGGACAATGACAAGTTTATTCAAGAGTTGATTGCCTTTTTGAATTTAAATTTGCACAGCCAAGACTCTTTGGTAATCTTTGGTGATTTCAATATTGACTTTAATAGAGAAAACAATTCTAAATATCTTGATACGCTAAGAGACAATTTGAACATGACACCCGTGTTTAGCAAATGTTTAACTTTCAAGGATATGTCTCAATTGGATTGGTGTCTAACGAGCAAGTCACATTCTTTTGGTCAATTTAAATCACAGCCATATTCAACATGGTTCAGTGATCATCAGGCTATTTTCACCGAGATCACATTTTAATTCTCTTTTTTTCATTTTTAGTTCATACTTTTGTTGTCAATAAATTTTTTATTACTTTAATCTTTTTGATTAATATTTTTGTTTTAGTGATTGATCGATTTAAAGTTTAATTTTTAAAAAATTAGATGGCCTAGATTTTTCGCGCCTTTTATGTATTCAATGCTATCGATCGACATATTTTTTGTCATTTTTAAAACTAGGGTTAACATCTAAAAACTAGGGTAAGATGTGTCCACAGACGGACGGACGGACGGACGGACGGACGGACGGACACGACAAACGTAATACCTAGATTTTTTTCTTGATATTCATATATCAGCGAAAAATCTAGGCAACCCATTATTTAACATTCAAAAATAATAGTAATTTTTACTAATGGTTCTCTAGCTTACTGCATACCCGGAACCCTAAACCAGGGCTCCGCCCCGGACCCCGTTCTCACTAATTTTTTTTTTCTATCAATTAGAGCAATTCCCTAACCGGAACCCTGTACCAATAAGTGGTTTAACGCAAACAATTAATTATTTTTTTGGATTAAGATTTAAGAATTTATTTATGAGAATATTTATGCTAAAATAATTACTAATAATTTTTAGATAATTTAACATTCAAAAATAATAGTAATTTTTACTAATGGTTCTCTAGCTTACTGCATACCCGGAACCCTAAACCAGGGCTCCGCCCCGGACCCCGTTCTCACTAATTTTTTTTTCTATCAATTAGAGCAATTCCCTAACCGGAACCCTGTACCAATAAGTGGTTTAACGCAAACAATTAATTATTTTTTGGATTAAGATTTAAGAATTTATTTATGAGAATATTTATGTTAAATCTTTCTTATTTTTTGCGCCCCATTTTTTTCGAAATATATAAATGAAATTCTATGAAGCACACAATATGTTTTTCAAATTGTTTTTCTTTATTTAATTTGAAAAAAAAACCCGATTTTTAACTAAAAATATTGCAACAAAATAATTTATAATAATTTCTAAAAATTAATTTTAGTTGCTAGGAAAAAAATCGATAAAAAAAATTATGTTGACGAATTTTTAAATAATGATTGTATTTGCATCACCATACAATGTCATTAATAACCATTCCATAATTAACAATTTTGTTTATTTGAAATAGTTTTTTTTAAAAGTAAAAATAAAATTATATAATATATATTAGAAAAACCAATTTAAAAGGCTGAATCTTTTCTAAATTCAACAGTTGTTTATTTTTTAAATCTTTACAAGCATCCAAAGATGGACAATGACAAGTTTATTCAAGAGTTGATTGCCTTTTTGAATTTAAATTTGCACAGCCAAGACTCTTTGGTAATCTTTGGTGATTTCAATATTGACTTTAATAGAGAAAACAATTCTAAATATCTTGATACGCTAAGAGACAATTTGAACATGACACCCGTGTTTAGCAAATGTTTAACTTTCAAGGATATGTCTCAATTGGATTGGTGTCTAACGAGCAAGTCACATTCTTTTGGTCAATTTAAATCACAGCCATATTCAACATGGTTCAGTGATCATCAGGCTATTTTCACCGAGATCACATTTTAATTCTCTTTTTTTCTTTTTTAGTTCATACTTTTGTTGTCAATAAATTTTTTATTACTTTAATCTTTTTGATTAATATTTTTGTTTTAGTGATTGATCGATTTAAAGTTTAATTTTTAAAAAATTAGATGGCCTAGATTTTTCGCGCCTTTTATGTATTCAATGCTATCGATCGACATATTTTTTGTCATTTTTAAAACTAGGGTTAACATCTAAAAACTAGGGTAAGATGTGTCCACAGACGGACGGACGGACGGACGGACGGACGGACGGACACGACAAACGTAATACCTAGATTTTTTTCTTGATATTCATATATCAGCGAAAAATCTAGGCAACCCATTATTTAACATTCAAAAATAATAGTAATTTTTACTAATGGTTCTCTAGCTTACTGCATACCCGGAACCCTAAACCAGGGCTCCGCCCCGGACCCCGTTCTCACTAATTTTTTTTTCTATCAATTAGAGCAATTCCCTAACCGGAACCCTGTACCAATAAGTGGTTTAACTCAAACAATTAATTATTTTTTGGATTATGATTTAAGAATTTATTTATGAGAATATTTATGTTAAATCTTTCTTATTTTTTGCGCCCCATTTTTTTCGAAATATATAAATGAAATTCTATGAAGCACACAATATGTTTTTCAAATTGTTTTTCTTTATTTAATTTGAAAAAAAAACCCGATTTTTAACTAAAAATATTGCAACAAAATAATTTATAATAATTTCTAAAAATTAATTTTAGTTGCTAGGAAAAAAATCGATAAAAAAATTATGTTGACGAATTTTTAAATAATGATTGTATTTGCATCACCATACAATGTCATTAATAACCATTCCATAATTAACAATTTTGGTTATTTGAAATAGTTTTTTTTAAAAGTAAAAATAAAATTATATAATATATATTAGAAAAACCAATTTAAAAGGCTGAATCTTTTCTAAATTCAACAGTTGTTTATTTTTTAAATCTTTACAAGCATCCAAAGATGGACAATGACAAGTTTATTCAAGAGTTGATTGCCTTTTTGAATTTAAATTTGCACAGCCTAGACTCTTTGGTAATCTTTGGTGATTTCAATATTGACTTTAATAGAGAAAACAATTCTAAATATCTTGATACGCTAAGAGACAATTTGAACATGACACCCGTGTTTAGCAAATGTTTAACTTTCAAGGATATGTCTCAATTGGATTGGTGTCTAACGAGCAAGTCACATTCTTTTGGTCAATTTAAATCACAGCCATATTCAACATGGTTCAGTGATCATCAGGCTATTTTCACCGAGATCACATTTTAATTCTCTTTTTTTTCTTTTTTAGTTCATACTTTTGTTGTCAATAAATTTTTTATTACTTTAATCTTTTTGATTAATATTTTTGTTTTAGTGATTGATCGATTTAAAGTTTAATTTTTAAAAAATTAGATGGCCTAGATTTTTCGCGCCTTTTATGTATTCAATGCTATCGATCGACATATTTTTTGTCATTTTTAAAACTAGGGTTAACATCTAAAAACTAGGGTTAGATGTGTCCACAGACGGACGGACGGACGGACGGACGGACGGACGGACGGACGGACGGACGGACGTAATACCTAGATTTTTTTCTTGATATTCATATATCAGCGAAAAATCTAGGCAACCCATTATTTAACATTCAAAAATAATAGTAATTTTTACTAATGGTTCTCTAGCTTACTGCATACCCGTAACCCTAAACCAGGGCTCCGCCCCGGACCCCGTTCTCACTAATTTTTTTTTTTCTATCAATTAGAGCAATTCCCTAACCGGAACCCTGTACCAATAAGTGGTTTAACGCAAACAATTAATTATTTTTTTGGATTATGATTTAAGAATTTATTTATGAGAATATTTATGTTAAATCTTTCTTATTTTTTGCGCCCCATTTTTTTCGAAATATATAAATGAAATTCTATGAAGCACACAATATGTTTTTCAAATTGTTTTTTCTTTATTTAATTTGAAAAAAAAACCCGATTTTTAACTAAAAATATTGCAACAAAATAATTTATAATAATTTCTAAAAATTAATTTTAGTTGCTAGGAAAAAAATCGATAAAAAAAATTGTGTTGATGAATTTTTAAAAAATGATTGTATTTGCTTTACCATACAATTCCATTAATAACCATTCCATAATTAACAATTTTGGTTATTTGAAATAGTTTTTTTAAAAGTAAAAATAAAATTATATAATATATATTAGAAAAACCAATTTAAAAGGCTGAATCTTTTCTAAATTCAACAGTTGTTTATTTTTTAAATCTTTACAAGCATCCAAAGATGGACAATGACAAGTTTATTCAAGAGTTGATTGCCTTTTTGAATTTAAATTTGCACAGCCAAGACTCTTTGGTAATCTTTGGTGATTTCAATATTGACTTTAATAGAGAAAACAATTCTAAATATCTTGATACGCTAAGAGACAATTTGAACATGACACCCGTGTTTAGCAAATGTTTAACTTTCAAGGATATGTCTCAATTGGATTGGTGTCTAACGAGCAAGTCACATTCTTTTGGTCAATTTAAATCACAGCCATATTCAACATGGTTCAGTGATCATCAGGCTATTTTCACCGAGATCACATTTTAATTCTCTTTTTTCTTTTTTAGTTCATACTTTTGTTGTCAATAAATTTTTTATTACTTTAATCTTTTTGATTAATATTTTTGTTTTAGTGATTGATCGATTTAAAGTTTAATTTTTAAAAAATTAGATGGCCTAGATTTTTCGCGCCTTTTATGTATTCAATGCTATCGATCGACATATTTTTTGTCATTTTTAAAACTAGGGTTAACATCTAAAAACTAGGGTAAGATGTGTCCACAGACGGACGGACGGACACGACAAACGTAATACCTAGATTTTTTTCTTGATATTCATATATCAGCGAAAAATCTAGGCAACCCATTATTTAACATTCAAAAATAATAGTAATTTTTACTAATGGTTCTCTAGCTTACTGCATACCCGGAACCCTAAACCAGGGCTCCGCCCCGGACCCCGTTCTCACTAATTTTTTTTTTCTATCAATTAGAGCAATTCCCTAACCGGAACCCTGTACCAATAAGTGGTTTAACGCAAACAATTAATTAATTTTTTGGATTAAGATTTAAGAATTTATTTATGAGAATATTTATGCTAAAATAATTACTAATAATTTTTTAGATTATTTAACATTCAAAAATAATAGTAATTTTTACTAATGGTTCTCTAGCTTACTGCATACCCGGAACCCTAAACCAGGGCTCCGCCCCGGACCCCGTTCTCACTAATTTTTTTTTCTATCAATTAGAGCAATTCCCTAACCGAAACCCTGTACCAATAAGTGGTTTAACGCAAACAATTAATTATTTTTTTGGATTAAGATTTAAGAATTTATTTATGAGAATATTTATGCTAAAATAATTACTAATAATTTTTAGATTATTTAACATTCAAAAATAATAGTAATTTTTACTAATGGTTCTCTAGCTTACTGCATACCCGGAACCCTAAACCAGGGCTCCGCCCCGGACCCCGTTCTCACTAATTTTATTTTTCTATCAATTAGAGCAATTCCCTAACCGGAACCCTGTACCAATAAGTGGTTTAACGCAAACAATTAATTATTTTTTTTGATTAAGATTTAAGAATTTATTTATGAGAATGTTTATGCTAAAATAATTACTAATAATTTTTTAGATTATTTAACATTCAAAAATAATAGTAATTTTTACTAATGGTTCTCTAGCTTACTGCATACCCGGAACCCTAAACCAGGGCTCCGCCCCGGACCCCGTTCTCACTAATTTTATTTTTCTATCAATTAGAGCAATTCCCTAACCGGAACCCTGTACCAATAAGTGGTTTAACTCAAACAATTAATTATTTTTTTGGATTATGATTTAAGAATTTATTTATGAGAATATTTATGTTAAATCTTTCTTATTTTTTGCGCCCCATTTTTTTCGAAATATATAAATGAAATTCTATGAAGCACACAATATGTTTTTCAAATTGTTTTTTCTTTATTTAATTTGAAAAAAAAACCCGATTTTTAACTAAAAATATTGCAACAAAATAATTTATAATAATTTCTAAAAATTAATTTTAGTTGCTAGGAAAAAAATCGATAAAAAAAAATTATGTTGACGAATTTTTAAATAATGATTGTATTTGCATCACCATACAATGTCATTAATAACCATTCCATAATTAACAATTTTGGTTATTTGAAATAGTTTTTTTTAAAAGTAAAAATAAAATTATATAATATATATTAGAAAAACCAATTTAAAAGGCTGAATCTTTTCTAAATTCAACAGTTGTTTATTTTTTAAATCTTTACAAGCATCCAAAGATGGACAATGACAAGTTTATTCAAGAGTTGATTGCCTTTTTGAATTTAAATTTGCACAGCCAAGACTCTTTGGTAATCTTTGGTGATTTCAATATTGACTTTAATAGAGAAAACAATTCTAAATATCTTGATACGCTAAGAGACAATTTGAACATGACACCCGTGTTTAGCAAATGTTTAACTTTCAAGGATATGTCTCAATTGGATTGGTGTCTAACGAGCAAGTCACATTCTTTTGGTCAATTTAAATCACAGCCATATTCAACATGGTTCAGTGATCATCAGGCTATTTTCACCGAGATCACATTTTAATTCTCTTTTTTTCTTTTTTAGTTCATACTTTTGTTGTCAATAAATTTTTTATTACTTTAATCTTTTTGATTAATATTTTTGTTTTAGTGATTGATCGATTTAAAGTTTAATTTTTAAAAAATTAGATGGCCTAGATTTTTCGCGCCTTTTATGTATTCAATGCTATCGATCGACATATTTTTTGTCATTTTTAAAACTAGGGTTAACATCTAAAAACTAGGGTAAGATGTGTCCACAGACGGACGGACGGACGGACGGACGGACGGACGGACACGACAAACGTAATACCTAGATATTTTTTTTCTTGATATTCATATATCAGCGAAAAATCTAGGCAACCCATTATTTAACATTCAAAAATAATAGTAATTTTTACTAATGGTTCTCTAGCTTACTGCATACCCGGAACCCTAAACCAGGGCTCCGCCCCGGACCCCGTTCTCACTAATTTTTTTTTCTATCAATTAGAGCAATTCCCTAACCGGAACCCTGTACCAATAAGTGGTTTAACGCAAACAATTAATTATTTTTTTGGATTAAGATTTAAGAATTTATTTATGAGAATATTTATGCTAAAATAATTACTAATAATTTTTTAGATAATTTAACATTCAAAAATAATAGTAATTTTTACTAATGGTTCTCTAGCTTACTGCATACCCGGAACCCTAAACCAGGGCTCCGCCCCGGACCCCGTTCTCACTAATTTTTTTTTTCTATCAATTAGAGCAATTCCCTAACCGGAACCCTGTACCAATAAGTGGTTTAACGCAAACAATTAATTATTTTTTTGGATTAAGATTTAAGAATTTATTTATGAGAATATTTATGTTAAATCTTTCTTATTTTTTGCGCCCCATTTTTTTCGAAATATATAAATGAAATTCTATGAAGCACACAATATGTTTTTCAAATTGTTTTTCTTTATTTAATTTGAAAAAAAAACCCGATTTTTAACTAAAAATATTGCAACAAAATAATTTATAATAATTTCTAAAAATTAATTTTAGTTGCTAGGAAAAAAATCGATAAAAAAAAATTATGTTGACGAATTTTTAAATAATGATTGTATTTGCATCACCATACAATGTCATTAATAACCATTCCATAATTAACAATTTTGGTTATTTGAAATAGTTTTTTTTAAAAGTAAAAATAAAATTATATAATATATATTAGAAAAACCAATTTAAAAGGCTGAATCTTTTCTAAATTCAACAGTTGTTTATTTTTTAAATCTTTACAAGCATCCAAAGATGGACAATGACAAGTTTATTCAAGAGTTGATTGCCTTTTTGAATTTAAATTTGCACAGCCAAGACTCTTTGGTAATCTTTGGTGATTTCAATATTGACTTTAATAGAGAAAACAATTCTAAATATCTTGATACGCTAAGAGACAATTTGAACATGACACCCGTGTTTAGCAAATGTTTAACTTTCAAGGATATGTCTCAATTGGATTGGTGTCTAACGAGCAAGTCACATTCTTTTGGTCAATTTAAATCACAGCCATATTCAACATGGTTCAGTGATCATCAGGCTATTTTCACCGAGATCACATTTTAATTCTCTTTTTTTCTTTTTTAGTTCATACTTTTGTTGTCAATAAATTTTTTATTACTTTAATCTTTTTGATTAATATTTTTGTTTTAGTGATTGATCGATTTAAAGTTTAATTTTTAAAAAATTAGATGGCCTAGATTTTTCGCGCCTTTTATGTATTCAATGCTATCGATCGACATATTTTTTGTCATTTTTAAAACTAGGGTTAACATCTAAAAACTAGGGTAAGATGTGTCCACAGACGGACGGACGGACGGACGGACGGACGGACGGACACGACAAACGTAATACCTAGATTTTTTTCTTGATATTCATATATCAGCGAAAAATCTAGGCAACCCATTATTTAACATTCAAAAATAATAGTAATTTTTACTAATGGTTCTCTAGCTTACTGCATTCCCGGAACCATAAACCAGGGCTCCGCCCCGGACCCCGTTCTCACTAATTTTTTTCTATCAATTAGAGCAATTCCCTAACCGGAACCCTGTACCAATAAGTGGTTTAACTCAAACAATTAATTATTTTTTTGGATTATGATTTAAGAATTTATTTATGAGAATATTTATGTTAAATCTTTCTTATTTTTTGCGCCCCATTTTTTTCGAAATATATAAATGAAATTCTATGAAGCACACAATATGTTTTTCAAATTGTTTTTTCTTTATTTAATTTGAAAAAAAAACCCGATTTTTAACTAAAAATATTGCAACAAAATAATTTATAATAATTTCTAAAAATTAATTTTAGTTGCTAGGAAAAAAATCGATAAAAAAAATTGTGTTGATGAATTTTTAAAAAATGATTGTATTTGCTTTACCATACAATTCCATTAATAACCATTCCATAATTAACAATTTTGGTTATTTGAAATAGTTTTTTTAAAAGTAAAAATAAAATTATATAATATATATTAGAAAAACCAATTTAAAAGGCTGAATCTTTTCTAAATTCAACAGTTGTTTATTTTTTAAATCTTTACAAGCATCCAAAGATGGACAATGACAAGTTTATTCAAGAGTTGATTGCCTTTTTGAATTTAAATTTGCACAGCCTAGACTCTTTGGTAATCTTTGGTGATTTCAATATTGACTTTAATAGAGAAAACAATTCTAAATATCTTGATACGCTAAGAGACAATTTGAACATGACACCCGTGTTTAGCAAATGTTTAACTTTCAAGGATATGTCTCAATTGGATTGGTGTCTAACGAGCAAGTCACATTCTTTTGGTCAATTTAAATCACAGCCATATTCAACATGGTTCAGTGATCATCAGGCTATTTTCACCGAGATCACATTTTAATTCTCTTTTTTTCTTTTTTAGTTCATACTTTTGTTGTCAATAAATTTTTTATTACTTTAATCTTTTTGATTAATATTTTTGTTTTAGTGATTGATCGATTTAAAGTTTAATTTTTAAAAAATTAGATGGCCTAGATTTTTCGCGCCTTTTATGTATTCAATGCTATCGATCGACATATTTTTTGTCATTTTTAAAACTAGGGTTAACATCTAAAAACTAGGGTTAGATGTGTCCACAGACGGACGGACGGACGGACGGACGGACGGACGGACGGACGGACGGACGGACGTAATACCTAGATTTTTTTCTTGATATTCATATATCAGCGAAAAATCTAGGCAACCCATTATTTAACATTCAAAAATAATAGTAATTTTTACTAATGGTTCTCTAGCTTACTGCATACCCGTAACCCTAAACCAGGGCTCCGCCCCGGACCCCGTTCTCACTAATTTTTTTCTATCAATTAGAGCAATTCCCTAACCGGAACCCTGTACCAATAAGTGGTTTAACGCAAACAATTAATTATTTTTTTGGATTATGATTTAAGAATTTATTTATGAGAATATTTATGTTAAATCTTTCTTATTTTTTGCGCCCCATTTTTTTCGAAATATATAAATGAAATTCTATGAAGCACACAATATGTTTTTCAAATTGTTTTTCTTTATTTAATTTGAAAAAAAAACCCGATTTTTAACTAAAAATATTGCAACAAAATAATTTATAATAATTTCTAAAAATTAATTTTAGTTGCTAGGAAAAAAATCGATAAAAAAAAATTATGTTGACGAATTTTTAAATAATGATTGTATTTGCATCACCATACAATGTCATTAATAACCATTCCATAATTAACAATTTTGGTTATTTGAAATAGTTTTTTTAAAAGTAAAAATAAAATTATATAATATATATTAGAAAAACCAATTTAAAAGGCTGAATCTTTTCTAAATTCAACAGTTGTTTATTTTTTAAATCTTTACAAGCATCCAAAGATGGACAATGACAAGTTTATTCAAGAGTTGATTGCCTTTTTGAATTTAAATTTGCACAGCCAAGACCCTTTGGTAATCTTTGGTGATTTCAATATTGACTTTAATAGAGAAAACAATTCTAAATATCTTGATACGCTAAGAGACAATTTGAACATGACACCCGTGTTTAGCAAATGTTTAACTTTCAAGGATATGTCTCAATTGGATTGGTGTCTAACGAGCAAGTCACATTCTTTTGGTCAATTTAAATCACAGCCATATTCAACATGGTTCAGTGATCATCAGGCTATTTTCACCGAGATCACATTTTAATTCTCTTTTTTTCTTTTTTAGTTCATACTTTTGTTGTCAATAAATTTTTTATTACTTTAATCTTTTTGATTAATATTTTTGTTTTAGTGATTGATCGATTTAAAGTTTAATTTTTAAAAAATTAGATGGCCTTGATTTTTCGCGCCTTTTATGTATTCAATGCTATCGATCGACATATTTTTTGTCATTTTTAAAACTAGGGTTAACATCTAAAAACTAGGGTAAGATGTGTCCACAGACGGACGGACGGACGGACGGACGGACGGACGGACACGACAAACGTAATACCTAGATTTTTTTCTTGATATTCATATATCAGCGAAAAATCTAGGCAACCCATTATTTAACATTCAAAAATAATAGTAATTTTTACTAATGGTTCTCTAGCTTACTGCATACCCGGAACCCTAAACCAGGGCTCCGCCCCGGACCCCGTTCTCACTAATTTTTTTTTCTATCAATTAGAGCAATTCCCTAACCGGAACCCTGTACCAATAAGTGGTTTAACGCAAACAATTAATTATTTTTTTGGATTAAGATTTAAGAATTTATTTATGAGAATATTTATGCTAAAATAATTACTAATAATTTTTTAGATAATTTAACATTCAAAAATAATAGTAATTTTTACTAATGGTTCTCTAGCTTACTGCATACCCGGAACCCTAAACCAGGGCTCCGCCCCGGACCCCGTTCTCACTAATTTTTTTCTATCAATTAGAGCAATTCCCTAACCGGAACCCTGTACCAATAAGTGGTTTAACGCAAACAATTAATTATTTTTTGGATTAAGATTTAAGAATTTATTTATGAGAATATTTATGTTAAATCTTTCTTATTTTTTGCGCCCCATTTTTTTCGAAATATATAAATGAAATTCTATGAAGCACACAATATGTTTTTCAAATTGTTTTTTCTTTATTTAATTTGAAAAAAAAACCCGATTTTTAACTAAAAATATTGCAACAAAATAATTTATAATAATTTCTAAAAATTAATTTTAGTTGCTAGGAAAAAAATCGATAAAAAAAAATTATGTTGACGAATTTTTAAATAATGATTGTATTTGCATCACCATACAATGTCATTAATAACCATTCCATAATTAACAATTTTGTTTATTTGAAATAGTTTTTTTTAAAAGTAAAAATAAAATTATATAATATATATTAGAAAAACCAATTTAAAAGGCTGAATCTTTTCTAAATTCAACAGTTGTTTATTTTTTAAATCTTTACAAGCATCCAAAGATGGACAATGACAAGTTTATTCAAGAGTTGATTGCCTTTTTGAATTTAAATTTGCACAGCCAAGACTCTTTGGTAATCTTTGGTGATTTCAATATTGACTTTAATAGAGAAAACAATTCTAAATATCTTGATACGCTAAGAGACAATTTGAACATGACACCCGTGTTTAGCAAATGTTTAACTTTCAAGGATATGTCTCAATTGGATTGGTGTCTAACGAGCAAGTCACATTCTTTTGGTCAATTTAAATCACAGCCATATTCAACATGGTTCAGTGATCATCAGGCTATTTTCACCGAGATCACATTTTAATTCTCTTTTTTTCTTTTTTAGTTCATACTTTTGTTGTCAATAAATTTTTTATTACTTTAATCTTTTTGATTAATATTTTTGTTTTAGTGATTGATCGATTTAAAGTTTAATTTTTAAAAAATTAGATGGCCTAGATTTTTCGCGCCTTTTATGTATTCAATGCTATCGATCGACATATTTTTTGTCATTTTTAAAACTAGGGTTAACATCTAAAAACTAGGGTAAGATGTGTCCACAGACGGACGGACGGACGGACGGACGGACGGACGGACACGACAAACGTAATACCTAGATTTTTTTTTCTTGATATTCATATATCAGCGAAAAATCTAGGCAACCCATTATTTAACATTCAAAAATAATAGTAATTTTTACTAATGGTTCTCTAGCTTACTGCATACCCGGAACCCTAAACCAGGGCTCCGCCCCGGACCCCGTTCTCACTAATTTTTTTTCTATCAATTAGAGCAATTCCCTAACCGGAACCCTGTACCAATAAGTGGTTTAACTCAAACAATTAATTATTTTTTGGATTATGATTTAAGAATTTATTTATGAGAATATTTATGTTAAATCTTTCTTATTTTTTGCGCCCCATTTTTTTCGAAATATATAAATGAAATTCTATGAAGCACACAATATGTTTTTCAAATTGTTTTTTCTTTATTTAATTTGAAAAAAAACCCGATTTTTAACTAAAAATATTGCAACAAAATAATTTATAATAATTTCTAAAAATTAATTTTAGTTGCTAGGAAAAAAATCGATAAAAAAAAATTATGTTGACGAATTTTTAAATAATGATTGTATTTGCATCACCATACAATGTCATTAATAACCATTCCATAATTAACAATTTTGGTTATTTGAAATAGTTTTTTTAAAAGTAAAAATAAAATTATATAATATATATTAGAAAAACCAATTTAAAAGGCTGAATCTTTTCTAAATTCAACAGTTGTTTATTTTTTAAATCTTTACAAGCATCCAAAGATGGACAATGACAAGTTTATTCAAGAGTTGATTGCCTTTTTGAATTTAAATTTGCACAGCCTAGACTCTTTGGTAATCTTTGGTGATTTCAATATTGACTTTAATAGAGAAAACAATTCTAAATATCTTGATACGCTAAGAGACAATTTGAACATGACACCCGTGTTTAGCAAATGTTTAACTTTCAAGGATATGTCTCAATTGGATTGGTGTCTAACGAGCAAGTCACATTCTTTTGGTCAATTTAAATCACAGCCATATTCAACATGGTTCAGTGATCATCAGGCTATTTTCACCGAGATCACATTTTAATTCTCTTTTTTTCTTTTTTAGTTCATACTTTTGTTGTCAATAAATTTTTTATTACTTTAATCTTTTTGATTAATATTTTTGTTTTAGTGATTGATCGATTTAAAGTTTAATTTTTAAAAAATTAGATGGCCTAGATTTTTCGCGCCTTTTATGTATTCAATGCTATCGATCGACATATTTTTTGTCATTTTTAAAACTAGGGTTAACATCTAAAAACTAGGGTTAGATGTGTCCACAGACGGACGGACGGACGGACGGACGGACGGACGGACGGACGGACGGACGGACGTAATACCTAGATTTTTTTTTTCTTGATATTCATATATCAGCGAAAAATCTAGGCAACCCATTATTTAACATTCAAAAATAATAGTAATTTTTACTAATGGTTCTCTAGCTTACTGCATACCCGTAACCCTAAACCAGGGCTCCGCCCCGGACCCCGTTCTCACTAATTTTTTTTTCTATCAATTAGAGCAATTCCCTAACCGGAACCCTGTACCAATAAGTGGTTTAACGCAAACAATTAATTATTTTTTTGGATTATGATTTAAGAATTTATTTATGAGAATATTTATGTTAAATCTTTCTTATTTTTTGCGCCCCATTTTTTTCGAAATATATAAATGAAATTCTATGAAGCACACAATATGTTTTTCAAATTGTTTTTCTTTATTTAATTTGAAAAAAAACCCGATTTTTAACTAAAAATATTGCAACAAAATAATTTATAATAATTTCTAAAAATTAATTTTAGTTGCTAGGAAAAAAATCGATAAAAAAAAATTATGTTGACGAATTTTTAAATAATGATTGTATTTGCATCACCATACAATGTCATTAATAACCATTCCATAATTAACAATTTTGGTTATTTGAAATAGTTTTTTTAAAAGTAAAAATAAAATTATATAATATATATTAGAAAAACCAATTTAAAAGGCTGAATCTTTTCTAAATTCAACAGTTGTTTATTTTTTAAATCTTTACAAGCATCCAAAGATGGACAATGACAAGTTTATTCAAGAGTTGATTGCCTTTTTGAATTTAAATTTGCACAGCCAAGACTCTTTGGTAATCTTTGGTGATTTCAATATTGACTTTAATAGAGAAAACAATTCTAAATATCTTGATACGCTAAGAGACAATTTGAACATGACACCCGTGTTTAGCAAATGTTTAACTTTCAAGGATATGTCTCAATTGGATTGGTGTCTAACGAGCAAGTCACATTCTTTTGGTCAATTTAAATCACAGCCATATTCAACATGGTTCAGTGATCATCAGGCTATTTTCACCGAGATCACATTTTAATTCTCTTTTTTTCTTTTTTAGTTCATACTTTTGTTGTCAATAAATTTTTTATTACTTTAATCTTTTTGATTAATATTTTTGTTTTAGTGATTGATCGATTTAAAGTTTAATTTTTAAAAAATTAGATGGCCTAGATTTTTCGCGCCTTTTATGTATTCAATGCTATCGATCGACATATTTTTTGTCATTTTTAAAACTAGGGTTAACATCTAAAAACTAGGGTTAGATGTGTCCACAGACGGACGGACGGACGGACGGACGGACGGACGGACGGACGGACACGACAAACGTAATACCTAGATTTTTTTTTTCTTGATATTCATATATCAGCGAAAAATCTAGGCAACCCATTATTTAACATTCAAAAATAATAGTAATTTTTACTAATGGTTCTCTAGCTTACTGCATACCCGGAACCCTAAACCAGGGCTCCGCCCCGGACCCCGTTCTCACTAATTTTTTTCTATCAATTAGAGCAATTCCCTAACCGGAACCCTGTACCAATAAGTGGTTTAACTCAAACAATTAATTATTTTTTGGATTATGATTTAAGAATTTATTTATGAGAATATTTATGTTAAATCTTTCTTATTTTTTGCGCCCCATTTTTTTCGAAATATATAAATGAAATTCTATGAAGCACACAATATGTTTTTCAAATTGTTTTTTCTTTATTTAATTTGAAAAAAAAACCCGATTTTTAACTAAAAATATTGCAACAAAATAATTTATAATAATTTCTAAAAATTAATTTTAGTTGCTAGGAAAAAAATCGATAAAAAAATTATGTTGACGAATTTTTAAATAATGATTGTATTTGCATCACCATACAATGTCATTAATAACCATTCCATAATTAACAATTTTGGTTATTTGAAATAGTTTTTTTAAAAGTAAAAATAAAATTATATAATATATATTAGAAAAACCAATTTAAAAGGCTGAATCTTTTCTAAATTCAACAGTTGTTTATTTTTTAAATCTTTACAAGCATCCAAAGATGGACAATGACAAGTTTATTCAAGAGTTGATTGCCTTTTTGAATTTAAATTTGCACAGCCTAGACTCTTTGGTAATCTTTGGTGATTTCAATATTGACTTTAATAGAGAAAACAATTCTAAATATCTTGATACGCTAAGAGACAATTTGAACATGACACCCGTGTTTAGCAAATGTTTAACTTTCAAGGATATGTCTCAATTGGATTGGTGTCTAACGAGCAAGTCACATTCTTTTGGTCAATTTAAATCACAGCCATATTCAACATGGTTCAGTGATCATCAGGCTATTTTCACCGAGATCACATTTTAATTCTCTTTTTTTCTTTTTTAGTTCATACTTTTGTTGTCAATAAATTTTTTATTACTTTAATCTTTTTGATTAATATTTTTGTTTTAGTGATTGATCGATTTAAAGTTTAATTTTTAAAAAATTAGATGGCCTAGATTTTTCGCGCCTTTTATGTATTCAATGCTATCGATCGACATATTTTTTGTCATTTTTAAAACTAGGGTTAACATCTAAAAACTAGGGTTAGATGTGTCCACAGACGGACGGACGGACGGACGGACGGACGGACGGACGGACGGACGGACGGACGGACGGACGGACGGACGGACGGACGTAATACCTAGATTTTTTTTTTCTTGATATTCATATATCAGCGAAAAATCTAGGCAACCCATTATTTAACATTCAAAAATAATAGTAATTTTTACTAATGGTTCTCTAGCTTACTGCATACCCGTAACCCTAAACCAGGGCTCCGCCCCGGACCCCGTTCTCACTAATTTTTTTCTATCAATTAGAGCAATTCCCTAACCGGAACCCTGTACCAATAAGTGGTTTAACGCAAACAATTAATTATTTTTTTGGATTATGATTTAAGAATTTATTTATGAGAATATTTATGTTAAATCTTTCTTATTTTTTGCGCCCCATTTTTTTCGAAATATATAAATGAAATTCTATGAAGCACACAATATGTTTTTCAAATTGTTTTTTCTTTATTTAATTTGAAAAAAAAACCCGATTTTTAACTAAAAATATTGCAACAAAATAATTTATAATAATTTCTAAAAATTAATTTTAGTTGCTAGGAAAAAAATCGATAAAAAAAAATTATGTTGACGAATTTTTAAATAATGATTGTATTTGCATCACCATACAATGTCATTAATAACCATTCCATAATTAACAATTTTGGTTATTTGAAATAGTTTTTTTTAAAAGTAAAAATAAAATTATATAATATATATTAGAAAAACCAATTTAAAAGGCTGAATCTTTTCTAAATTCAACAGTTGTTTATTTTTTAAATCTTTACAAGCATCCAAAGATGGACAATGACAAGTTTATTCAAGAGTTGATTGCCTTTTTGAATTTAAATTTGCACAGCCAAGACTCTTTGGTAATCTTTGGTGATTTCAATATTGACTTTAATAGAGAAAACAATTCTAAATATCTTGATACGCTAAGAGACAATTTGAACATGACACCCGTGTTTAGCAAATGTTTAACTTTCAAGGATATGTCTCAATTGGATTGGTGTCTAACGAGCAAGTCACATTCTTTTGGTCAATTTAAATCACAGCCATATTCAACATGGTTCAGTGATCATCAGGCTATTTTCACCGAGATCACATTTTAATTCTCTTTTTTTCTTTTTTAGTTCATACTTTTGTTGTCAATAAATTTTTTATTACTTTAATCTTTTTGATTAATATTTTTGTTTTAGTGATTGATCGATTTAAAGTTTAATTTTTAAAAAATTAGATGGCCTAGATTTTTCGCGCCTTTTATGTATTCAATGCTATCGATCGACATATTTTTTGTCATTTTTAAAACTAGGGTTAACATCTAAAAACTAGGGTAAGATGTGTCCACAGACGGACGGACGGACACGACAAACGTAATACCTAGATTTTTTTTTTCTTGATATTCATATATCAGCGAAAAATCTAGGCAACCCATTATTTAACATTCAAAAATAATAGTAATTTTTACTAATGGTTCTCTAGCTTACTGCATACCCGGAACCCTAAACCAGGGCTCCGCCCCGGACCCCGTTCTCACTAATTTTTTTTTCTATCAATTAGAGCAATTCCCTAACCGGAACCCTGTACCAATAAGTGGTTTAACGCAAACAATTAATTATTATATTGGATTAAGATTTAAGAATTTATTTATGAGAATATTTATGCTAAAATAATTACTAATAATTTTTTAGATTATTTAACATTCAAAAATAATAGTAATTTTTACTAATGGTTCTCTAGCTTACTGCATACCCGGAACCCTAAACCAGGGCTCCGCCCCGGACCCCGTTCTCACTAATTTTTTTCTATCAATTAGAGCAATTCCCTAACCGAAACCCTGTACCAATAAGTGGTTTAACGCAAACAATTAATTATTTTTTTGGATTAAGATTTAAGAATTTATTTATGAGAATATTTATGCTAAAATAATTACTAATAATTTTTTAGATTATTTAACATTCAAAAATAATAGTAATTTTTACTAATGGTTCTCTAGCTTACTGCATACCCGGAACCCTAAACCAGGGCTCCGCCCCGGACCCCGTTCTCACTAATTTTATTTTTCTATCAATTAGAGCAATTCCCTAACCGGAACCCTGTACCAATAAGTGGTTTAACGCAAACAATTAATTATTATTTTGATTAAGATTTAAGAATTTATTTATGAGAATGTTTATGCTAAAATAATTACTAATAATTTTTAGATTATTTAACATTCAAAAATAATAGTAATTTTTACTAATGGTTCTCTAGCTTACTGCATACCCGGAACCCTAAACCAGGGCTCCGCCCCGGACCCCGTTCTCACTAATTTTATTTTTCTATCAATTAGAGCAATTCCCTAACCGGAACCCTGTACCAATAAGTGGTTTAACTCAAACAATTAATTATTTTTTTGGATTATGATTTAAGAATTTATTTATGAGAATATTTATGTTAAATCTTTCTTATTTTTTGCGCCCCATTTTTTCGAAATATATAAATGAAATTCTATGAAGCACACAATATGTTTTTCAAATTGTTTTTTCTTTATTTAATTTGAAAAAAAAACCCGATTTTTAACTAAAAATATTGCAACAAAATAATTTATAATAATTTCTAAAAATTAATTTTAGTTGCTAGGAAAAAAATCGATAAAAAAAAATTATGTTGACGAATTTTTTAAATAATGATTGTATTTGCATCACCATACAATGTCATTAATAACCATTCCATAATTAACAATTTTGGTTATTTGAAATAGTTTTTTTAAAAGTAAAAATAAAATTATATAATATATATTAGAAAAACCAATTTAAAAGGCTGAATCTTTTCTAAATTCAACAGTTGTTTATTTTTTAAATCTTTACAAGCATCCAAAGATGGACAATGACAAGTTTATTCAAGAGTTGATTGCCTTTTTGAATTTAAATTTGCACAGCCAAGACTCTTTGGTAATCTTTGGTGATTTCAATATTGACTTTAATAGAGAAAACAATTCTAAATATCTTGATACGCTAAGAGACAATTTGAACATGACACCCGTGTTTAGCAAATGTTTAACTTTCAAGGATATGTCTCAATTGGATTGGTGTCTAACGAGCAAGTCACATTCTTTTGGTCAATTTAAATCACAGCCATATTCAACATGGTTCAGTGATCATCAGGCTATTTTCACCGAGATCACATTTTAATTCTCTTTTTTTCTTTTTTAGTTCATACTTTTGTTGTCAATAAATTTTTTATTACTTTAATCTTTTTGATTAATATTTTTGTTTTAGTGATTGATCGATTTAAAGTTTAATTTTTAAAAAATTAGATGGCCTAGATTTTTCGCGCCTTTTATGTATTCAATGCTATCGATCGACATATTTTTTGTCATTTTTAAAACTAGGGTTAACATCTAAAAACTAGGGTAAGATGTGTCCACAGACGGACGGACGGACGGACGGACGGACGGACGGACACGACAAACGTAATACCTAGATTTTTTTTTCTTGATATTCATATATCAGCGAAAAATCTAGGCAACCCATTATTTAACATTCAAAAATAATAGTAATTTTTACTAATGGTTCTCTAGCTTACTGCATACCCGGAACCCTAAACCAGGGCTCCGCCCCGGACCCCGTTCTCACTAATTTTTTTTCTATCAATTAGAGCAATTCCCTAACCGGAACCCTGTACCAATAAGTGGTTTAACGCAAACAATTAATTATTTTTTGGATTAAGATTTAAGAATTTATTTATGAGAATATTTATGCTAAAATAATTACTAATAATTTTTTAGATAATTTAACATTCAAAAATAATAGTAATTTTTACTAATGGTTCTCTAGCTTACTGCATACCCGGAACCCTAAACCAGGGCTCCGCCCCGGACCCCGTTCTCACTAATTTTTTTTTCTATCAATTAGAGCAATTCCCTAACCGGAACCCTGTACCAATAAGTGGTTTAACGCAAACAATTAATTATTTTTTTGGATTAAGATTTAAGAATTTATTTATGAGAATATTTATGTTAAATCTTTCTTATTTTTTGCGCCCCATTTTTTTCGAAATATATAAATGAAATTCTATGAAGCACACAATATGTTTTTCAAATTGTTTTTTCTTTATTTAATTTGAAAAAAAAACCCGATTTTTAACTAAAAATATTGCAACAAAATAATTTATAATAATTTCTAAAAATTAATTTTAGTTGCTAGGAAAAAAATCGATAAAAAAATTATGTTGACGAATTTTTAAATAATGATTGTATTTGCATCACCATACAATGTCATTAATAACCATTCCATAATTAACAATTTTGGTTATTTGAAATAGTTTTTTTTAAAAGTAAAAATAAAATTATATAATATATATTAGAAAAACCAATTTAAAAGGCTGAATCTTTTCTAAATTCAACAGTTGTTTATTTTTTAAATCTTTACAAGCATCCAAAGATGGACAATGACAAGTTTATTCAAGAGTTGATTGCCTTTTTGAATTTAAATTTGCACAGCCAAGACTCTTTGGTAATCTTTGGTGATTTCAATATTGACTTTAATAGAGAAAACAATTCTAAATATCTTGATACGCTAAGAGACAATTTGAACATGACACCCGTGTTTAGCAAATGTTTAACTTTCAAGGATATGTCTCAATTGGATTGGTGTCTAACGAGCAAGTCACATTCTTTTGGTCAATTTAAATCACAGCCATATTCAACATGGTTCAGTGATCATCAGGCTATTTTCACCGAGATCACATTTTAATTCTCTTTTTTTTCTTTTTTAGTTCATACTTTTGTTGTCAATAAATTTTTTATTACTTTAATCTTTTTGATTAATATTTTTGTTTTAGTGATTGATCGATTTAAAGTTTAATTTTTAAAAAATTAGATGGCCTAGATTTTTCGCGCCTTTTATGTATTCAATGCTATCGATCGACATATTTTTTGTCATTTTTAAAACTAGGGTTAACATCTAAAAACTAGGGTAAGATGTGTCCACAGACGGACGGACGGACGGACGGACGGACGGACGGACACGACAAACGTAATACCTAGATATTTTTTTTCTTGATATTCATATATCAGCGAAAAATCTAGGCAACCCATTATTTAACATTCAAAAATAATAGTAATTTTTACTAATGGTTCTCTAGCTTACTGCATACCCGGAACCCTAAACCAGGGCTCCGCCCCGGACCCCGTTCTCACTAATTTTTTTTTTCTATCAATTAGAGCAATTCCCTAACCGGAACCCTGTACCAATAAGTGGTTTAACTCAAACAATTAATTATTTTTTGGATTATGATTTAAGAATTTATTTATGAGAATATTTATGTTAAATCTTTCTTATTTTTTGCGCCCCATTTTTTTCGAAATATATAAATGAAATTCTATGAAGCACACAATATGTTTTTCAAATTGTTTTTTCTTTATTTAATTTGAAAAAAAAACCCGATTTTTAACTAAAAATATTGCAACAAAATAATTTATAATAATTTCTAAAAATTAATTTTAGTTGCTAGGAAAAAAATCGATAAAAAAAATTATGTTGACGAATTTTTAAATAATGATTGTATTTGCATCACCATACAATGTCATTAATAACCATTCCATAATTAACAATTTTGGTTATTTGAAATAGTTTTTTTTAAAAGTAAAAATAAAATTATATAATATATATTAGAAAAACCAATTTAAAAAGGCTGAATCTTTTCTAAATTCAACAGTTGTTTATTTTTTAAATCTTTACAAGCATCCAAAGATGGACAATGACAAGTTTATTCAAGAGTTGATTGCCTTTTTGAATTTAAATTTGCACAGCCTAGACTCTTTGGTAATCTTTGGTGATTTCAATATTGACTTTAATAGAGAAAACAATTCTAAATATCTTGATACGCTAAGAGACAATTTGAACATGACACCCGTGTTTAGCAAATGTTTAACTTTCAAGGATATGTCTCAATTGGATTGGTGTCTAACGAGCAAGTCACATTCTTTTGGTCAATTTAAATCACAGCCATATTCAACATGGTTCAGTGATCATCAGGCTATTTTCACCGAGATCACATTTTAATTCTCTTTTTTTTTCTTTTTTAGTTCATACTTTTGTTGTCAATAAATTTTTTATTACTTTAATCTTTTTGATTAATATTTTTGTTTTAGTGATTGATCGATTTAAAGTTTAATTTTTAAAAAATTAGATGGCCTAGATTTTTCGCGCCTTTTATGTATTCAATGCTATCGATCGACATATTTTTTGTCATTTTTAAAACTAGGGTTAACATCTAAAAACTAGGGTTAGATGTGTCCACAGACGGACGGACGGACGGACGGACGGACGGACGGACGGACGGACGTAATACCTAGATTTTTTTTTTCTTGATATTCATATATCAGCGAAAAATCTAGGCAACCCATTATTTAACATTCAAAAATAATAGTAATTTTTACTAATGGTTCTCTAGCTTACTGCATACCCGTAACCCTAAACCAGGGCTCCGCCCCGGACCCCGTTCTCACTAATTTTTTTTTCTATCAATTAGAGCAATTCCCTAACCGGAACCCTGTACCAATAAGTGGTTTAACGCAAACAATTAATTATTTTTTTGGATTATGATTTAAGAATTTATTTATGAGAATATTTATGTTAAATCTTTCTTATTTTTTGCGCCCCATTTTTTCGAAATATATAAATGAAATTCTATGAAGCACACAATATGTTTTTCAAATTGTTTTTTCTTTATTTAATTTGAAAAAAAACCCGATTTTTAACTAAAAATATTGCAACAAAATAATTTATAATAATTTCTAAAAATTAATTTTAGTTGCTAGGAAAAAAATCGATAAAAAAATTATGTTGACGAATTTTTAAATAATGATTGTATTTGCATCACCATACAATGTCATTAATAACCATTCCATAATTAACAATTTTGGTTATTTGAAATAGTTTTTTTTAAAAGTAAAAATAAAATTATATAATATATATTAGAAAAACCAATTTAAAAGGCTGAATCTTTTCTAAATTCAACAGTTGTTTATTTTTTAAATCTTTACAAGCATCCAAAGATGGACAATGACAAGTTTATTCAAGAGTTGATTGCCTTTTTGAATTTAAATTTGCACAGCCAAGACCCTTTGGTAATCTTTGGTGATTTCAATATTGACTTTAATAGAGAAAACAATTCTAAATATCTTGATACGCTAAGAGACAATTTGAACATGACACCCGTGTTTAGCAAATGTTTAACTTTCAAGGATATGTCTCAATTGGATTGGTGTCTAACGAGCAAGTCACATTCTTTTGGTCAATTTAAATCACAGCCATATTCAACATGGTTCAGTGATCATCAGGCTATTTTCACCGAGATCACATTTTAATTCTCTTTTTTCTTTTTTAGTTCATACTTTTGTTGTCAATAAATTTTTTATTACTTTAATCTTTTTGATTAATATTTTTGTTTTAGTGATTGATCGATTTAAAGTTTAATTTTTAAAAAATTAGATGGCCTTGATTTTTCGCGCCTTTTATGTATTCAATGCTATCGATCGACATATTTTTTGTCATTTTTAAAACTAGGGTTAACATCTAAAAACTAGGGTAAGATGTGTCCACAGACGGACGGACGGACGGACGGACGGACGGACGGACACGACAAACGTAATACCTAGATTTTTTTTTTCTTGATATTCATATATCAGCGAAAAATCTAGGCAACCCTATTTAACATTCAAAAATAATAGTAATTTTTACTAATGGTTCTCTAGCTTACTGCATACCCGGAACCCTAAACCAGGGCTCCGCCCCGGACCCCGTTCTCACTAATTTTTTTCTATCAATTAGAGCAATTCCCTAACCGGAACCCTGTACCAATAAGTGGTTTAACGCAAACAATTAATTATTTTTTTGGATTAAGATTTAAGAATTTATTTATGAGAATATTTATGCTAAAATAATTACTAATAATTTTTTAGATAATTTAACATTCAAAAATAATAGTAATTTTTACTAATGGTTCTCTAGCTTACTGCATACCCGGAACCCTAAACCAGGGCTCCGCCCCGGACCCCGTTCTCACTAATTTTTTTTTCTATCAATTAGAGCAATTCCCTAACCGGAACCCTGTACCAATAAGTGGTTTAACGCAAACAATTAATTATTTTTTTGGATTAAGATTTAAGAATTTATTTATGAGAATATTTATGTTAAATCTTTCTTATTTTTTGCGCCCCATTTTTTTCGAAATATATAAATGAAATTCTATGAAGCACACAATATGTTTTTCAAATTGTTTTTTCTTTATTTAATTTGAAAAAAAAACCCGATTTTTAACTAAAAATATTGCAACAAAATAATTTATAATAATTTCTAAAAATTAATTTTAGTTGCTAGGAAAAAAATCGATAAAAAAATTATGTTGACGAATTTTTAAATAATGATTGTATTTGCATCACCATACAATGTCATTAATAACCATTCCATAATTAACAATTTTGTTTATTTGAAATAGTTTTTTTAAAAGTAAAAATAAAATTATATAATATATATTAGAAAAACCAATTTAAAAGGCTGAATCTTTTCTAAATTCAACAGTTGTTTATTTTTTAAATCTTTACAAGCATCCAAAGATGGACAATGACAAGTTTATTCAAGAGTTGATTGCCTTTTTGAATTTAAATTTGCACAGCCAAGACTCTTTGGTAATCTTTGGTGATTTCAATATTGACTTTAATAGAGAAAACAATTCTAAATATCTTGATACGCTAAGAGACAATTTGAACATGACACCCGTGTTTAGCAAATGTTTAACTTTCAAGGATATGTCTCAATTGGATTGGTGTCTAACGAGCAAGTCACATTCTTTTGGTCAATTTAAATCACAGCCATATTCAACATGGTTCAGTGATCATCAGGCTATTTTCACCGAGATCACATTTTAATTCTCTTTTTTTCTTTTTTAGTTCATACTTTTGTTGTCAATAAATTTTTTATTACTTTAATCTTTTTGATTAATATTTTTGTTTTAGTGATTGATCGATTTAAAGTTTAATTTTTAAAAAATTAGATGGCCTAGATTTTTCGCGCCTTTTATGTATTCAATGCTATCGATCGACATATTTTTTGTCATTTTTAAAACTAGGGTTAACATCTAAAAACTAGGGTAAGATGTGTCCACAGACGGACGGACGGACGGACGGACGGACGGACGGACACGACAAACGTAATACCTAGATTTTTTTTTCTTGATATTCATATATCAGCGAAAAATCTAGGCAACCCATTATTTAACATTCAAAAATAATAGTAATTTTTACTAATGGTTCTCTAGCTTACTGCATACCCGGAACCCTAAACCAGGGCTCCGCCCCGGACCCCGTTCTCACTAATTTTTTTTTCTATCAATTAGAGCAATTCCCTAACCGGAACCCTGTACCAATAAGTGGTTTAACTCAAACAATTAATTATTTTTTTGGATTATGATTTAAGAATTTATTTATGAGAATATTTATGTTAAATCTTTCTTATTTTTTGCGCCCCATTTTTTTCGAAATATATAAATGAAATTCTATGAAGCACACAATATGTTTTTCAAATTGTTTTTTCTTTATTTAATTTGAAAAAAAAACCCGATTTTTAACTAAAAATATTGCAACAAAATAATTTATAATAATTTCTAAAAATTAATTTTAGTTGCTAGGAAAAAAATCGATAAAAAAATTATGTTGACGAATTTTTAAATAATGATTGTATTTGCATCACCATACAATGTCATTAATAACCATTCCATAATTAACAATTTTGGTTATTTGAAATAGTTTTTTTTAAAAGTAAAAATAAAATTATATAATATATATTAGAAAAACCAATTTAAAAGGCTGAATCTTTTCTAAATTCAACAGTTGTTTATTTTTTAAATCTTTACAAGCATCCAAAGATGGACAATGACAAGTTTATTCAAGAGTTGATTGCCTTTTTGAATTTAAATTTGCACAGCCTAGACTCTTTGGTAATCTTTGGTGATTTCAATATTGACTTTAATAGAGAAAACAATTCTAAATATCTTGATACGCTAAGAGACAATTTGAACATGACACCCGTGTTTAGCAAATGTTTAACTTTCAAGGATATGTCTCAATTGGATTGGTGTCTAACGAGCAAGTCACATTCTTTTGGTCAATTTAAATCACAGCCATATTCAACATGGTTCAGTGATCATCAGGCTATTTTCACCGAGATCACATTTTAATTCTCTTTTTTTTCTTTTTTAGTTCATACTTTTGTTGTCAATAAATTTTTTATTACTTTAATCTTTTTGATTAATATTTTTGTTTTAGTGATTGATCGATTTAAAGTTTAATTTTTAAAAAATTAGATGGCCTAGATTTTTCGCGCCTTTTATGTATTCAATGCTATCGATCGACATATTTTTTGTCATTTTTAAAACTAGGGTTAACATCTAAAAACTAGGGTTAGATGTGTCCACAGACGGACGGACGGACGGACGGACGGACGGACGGACGGACGGACGGACGGACGTAATACCTAGATTTTTTTCTTGATATTCATATATCAGCGAAAAATCTAGGCAACCCATTATTTAACATTCAAAAATAATAGTAATTTTTACTAATGGTTCTCTAGCTTACTGCATACCCGTAACCCTAAACCAGGGCTCCGCCCCGGACCCCGTTCTCACTAATTTTTTTTTTCTATCAATTAGAGCAATTCCCTAACCGGAACCCTGTACCAATAAGTGGTTTAACGCAAACAATTAATTATTTTTTTGGATTATGATTTAAGAATTTATTTATGAGAATATTTATGTTAAATCTTTCTTATTTTTTGCGCCCCATTTTTTTCGAAATATATAAATGAAATTCTATGAAGCACACAATATGTTTTTCAAATTGTTTTTCTTTATTTAATTTGAAAAAAAAACCCGATTTTTAACTAAAAATATTGCAACAAAATAATTTATAATAATTTCTAAAAATTAATTTTAGTTGCTAGGAAAAAAATCGATAAAAAAAAATTATGTTGACGAATTTTTAAATAATGATTGTATTTGCATCACCATACAATGTCATTAATAACCATTCCATAATTAACAATTTTGGTTATTTGAAATAGTTTTTTTAAAAGTAAAAATAAAATTATATAATATATATTAGAAAAACCAATTTAAAAGGCTGAATCTTTTCTAAATTCAACAGTTGTTTATTTTTTAAATCTTTACAAGCATCCAAAGATGGACAATGACAAGTTTATTCAAGAGTTGATTGCCTTTTTGAATTTAAATTTGCACAGCCAAGACTCTTTGGTAATCTTTGGTGATTTCAATATTGACTTTAATAGAGAAAACAATTCTAAATATCTTGATACGCTAAGAGACAATTTGAACATGACACCCGTGTTTAGCAAATGTTTAACTTTCAAGGATATGTCTCAATTGGATTGGTGTCTAACGAGCAAGTCACATTCTTTTGGTCAATTTAAATCACAGCCATATTCAACATGGTTCAGTGATCATCAGGCTATTTTCACCGAGATCACATTTTAATTCTCTTTTTTTTCTTTTTTAGTTCATACTTTTGTTGTCAATAAATTTTTTATTACTTTAATCTTTTTGATTAATATTTTTGTTTTAGTGATTGATCGATTTAAAGTTTAATTTTTAAAAAATTAGATGGCCTAGATTTTTCGCGCCTTTTATGTATTCAATGCTATCGATCGACATATTTTTTGTCATTTTTAAAACTAGGGTTAACATCTAAAAACTAGGGTTAGATGTGTCCACAGACGGACGGACGGACGGACGGACGGACGGACGGACGGACGGACACGACAAACGTAATACCTAGATTTTTTTTTTCTTGATATTCATATATCAGCGAAAAATCTAGGCAACCCTGACATAATAATTTTGACATGATTTTATCTTTAGTAATAAACACTTTCGATGAAAATTTGATATTGACCCAATTTAATAAAAAATTTCCTTTAAATAGATTTTTTTTATATTAAATTTACTATTTTTAACTTTAAAATTAAATTTATTCTTTAAAACTCAGGCTAGAAGAAAAACCAAAAAAGAGTTAATGGAATTGTTTTTTTTTTCGAATATTCGCAATTGTATATTTTTTCTTCACTGATCGTGACAAAAATGATCTAATTTTAACCGAACAAGACTATGAAAACAATCGACTACTAGATTTAATCAAAAAATTACAATGTAGTATGATGATAAATTCAATTAAACAAAGTCTTCATTTGGATGATACATTTTTAAATTTGAATAATTTGGGTAATATGCTTTTTTTTAAATTAAAATTATTTTAAAATCGTGAATTTTATGGTTTAGAAAAACACGATTATATAATATATATAAATGACGGACAAGCATTTTTACCAATCTGTTCGAACGTTAGTTCAATTCGTATTCGAAATTTTTCAGGTGATATTACATGTACAAAACAAATACCAATTGAGTATAGACTTGAAAATAGTGCTGGATTTAATATTGGATTTATTCGCCAGGATAATATAATAACTCAATACTCGTCAAAAACAAACATATGCAAACAATCACTTATTGTAAAAGATTTAAATGGCACAAGTTATTCGGTTAAAAGAAATCAGCAACAAATTTATTTGGATAAATTACGTCATCATTTAACCGATTTTAATTTAAATGTTGGCCTTGCTAAAAATTTATACAATCATCATTCGTATCTATTAAATGGTAGTGACATTATTGAACAAGTAAGTGAATTTATGATTGGCAATACAAATTTGGCATTTTCTTCGTTGATTGATTCGCGAACAATCAAAATAAACTCCTATTTTGACGAAAAACGGGCTTTTATAAACCAAAACCCATTTGAAACAATTGGCACAACTTTTTCAAATGGATTGAGTAATTTAAATATTTTCATCAAAGAAAAATTTACAATTATACTCTTTATTCTTTTATTTTTTTTAGTGACCTTTTTAATTCTATATTTTTGTTTGAGATTTTATAAAAATTCAAAAAAATCACACTCTAATTTTGTTTTAGTTTAATGTTTATTTTTTACTCAATTTTATTTTATTTTGATATTCTTTTATTAAAATAAATTTAGATTGAAAAAATTAATTTAAACTCATCTGTCAACTCATCTGTCAAACAGCTAATTTTGGACAAATGGCGAAACAATTATCATTGAACAAACTTAAAATGCTAAATCAAATGATGAGAAACACTTCGGGACGAACAAGTTTTGTGTATGAAGCTACTTCTTGGTTCATTGGGCGTCCAATACCAAATTTGACAAACACTTGTTTTGTTGGCTCAATTTTACAATGTTTAAATTCGTTTGATCAAGTTTTGCGCCAACTAGTCGAACACAAGTTTAGAAATCAAAATGTTTATGCTCAAAAGGATTATCAACTCGCTGAATCGTACGCAAATCTGGTCTATTTAGGTTTAAATCAAGCTATAAAGTCGAAAAAAAATGAATTTATTCAGCTGGTTCACTCGTTTTTTGATAAACTCTACGAGTCAGAGTTGAATATTTATTTTGAACAATTCGAGCAAGGCGATGCCCATGAATTTTTGATTCAATTTGTTGAGTATATTGACAAGTGTGTTGTTGAAATAGAAATTGCCAAAAGAGGTCTAAGGCCAAACGATAATTTGAAAAGCGTTTTCGAACAATACAAAGACACGCACAATCTAATGAGCAATAGTTTTATGTTTAAAACATTGCAAAAGATGACCTGTTCTCGGAATGTTTTTCATCAAAAACAAATTCAAGCGTCTCAATTCTGCCTACAAGTGCCAATTAATGCAAATTGCAGAAAAATAGAAGATTGCGTCGAATTATGCTTCCAAAACGAGTTAATCGATTATATAAATTGTTCCCAATGCAATTCAAATCAAAAATTTAATTGCCAATCAAAAATTCAAACAACAAATGAAAATCTTATAATAATGATAAAACGATTTAAAGTAAATTGATTTTTAGACAATAAAAAAAAAATATAAAATTTTAAATTCAATTTACTAATTTTTTTTTTGTGCTTATTTTATATTGACGAAAAAGGAAGTCTAGTAAAAATTGATAATTTTATTGAATTTGGAGAGAGTCTAGATTTAAAAAATTTTATTTGGGGATCAAATGAGCACAATCAAATCACAGAATATCAGTTGTTCTCTGTTTGTTTTCACTTGGGCAATTCTTCAAATTCAGGACATATAACATGTAATTTTATTTTTAAAGTTTAAAAATATTTTGTTTCTATTTGCAAATTAAATATTTGTTTTATTTAAGCATTGATTTTTTGTGAAAAAAAAAAAATTTGGCATTATTTTGACGACGAAATTATCGAAATGTACAAGACTGTAGATGACTTTATTCGTTCAAGAAGACAATCAAGCCAATCTTATATTTTATTTTACAAATTAAAAACGCAATCTCAAATCGAATCGATTAGAAAAACTAATTTACAGGGCAATAAATCAATGGATCAATCAACACCAATGGATTCAGTACAACAAATGCAAAGGACTTTAACAATTGAATCACAAATGAGTGTACAGTATAATGACGATGACATTCAAGTTATAGAAAATTCGAGTCACTCAATCGTTGAAATTAATCAATCAAATCATAACAAAAGTCAAAAGATAGAAAAAATTAGTAAAAAAGAAGCTATAAAAAAAAGAAAAGAATATAAAAAAGAATGGATGAAAAATAAACGAAAAAATCTAGTCGAAAAACAAAAGGAACAAATTAACAATACAATGAGAAAAAGAGAAAAGAGAGAAAATGATGCCAATTTCAGAATTATTGAGCAAAAGAGAAACTCATTTGAACATCAAGTGAGAAGACAAGATTCAACATACAAAGCATCTGAACAGTCAAGAAATACAATTGAACATCAAGTGAGAAGACAAGATTTAACATACAGTGCGTGTGAACAATCAAGGAATACAATTGAGCATCAAGTGAGAAGACAAGATTCAACATACAAAGCATCTGAACAATCAAGGAATACAATTGAGCATCAAGTGAGAAGACAAGATTCAACATACAGTGCGTGTGAACAATCAAGGAATACAATTGAGCATCAAGTGAGAAGACAAGATTCAACATACAGTGCGTGTGAACAATCAAGGAATACAATTGAGCATCAAGTGAGAAGACAAGATTCAACATACAGTGCGTGTGAACAATCCAGGAATACAATTGAGCATCAAGTGAGAAGACAAGATTCAACATACAGAGTGTGTGAACAATCAAGGAATACAATTGAGCATCAAGTGAGAAGATCTGAACAAAATTTTTTAATTGAAATTTATGAAAATGGTATTAAAAATGGTCCGTCATTTGTTTGTGTTTGTTGTGGTGGACTTTTTTTTAAACGAACAGTTAACAAATTTCTACTCAATCAAATAAATTCACTTTACGAAATGGTATTCAATGTTGACGCTAAATCAGAGTGTGGCTATTATTGGATTTGTGTCACTTGCAATAAGTACATTAAAGAAAATAAAGTACCTTCATTAGCACTATCGAATGGATTGGATTTTCCACTTGTTTGCGATGAAATTAAATCTTTGAATGATTTGGAAGAAAGGCTATGTTCGCCAAGATTGCCATTTATTCGCATAAAAGAATTAGTCAATTGGGATCATCAGCAAAAAATTGTGGGCAATGTTGTAAATGTTCCAATTGATACCGAGAAAACCTTGGAAATTTTACCAAGACAATTTAACGAATCCGAAACAATTCAACTTGTACTTAAAAGAAGAATGGATTATATAAAAGCGTACAGATTAGATAAAATTAGACCCCTTGTTATTTTGAAAGCGATTAAATATTTAATCGAAAGACCATTGTTCAAAGAAAATCAAATTAAACTTTCAACTAAATGGTTCGAAAACCATAAACACATAGTTAGCATGGACGTAACAGAAAATTTTATTGTTAACAATGATGATAGAAATTTAGTTGAACTAAATCTAAATTTAGACAAACATATTACAAGTAGAACTATTTGTCAAGAAGATCAAATAGATGTTATTCAAGAGAATAACTTTGAAGACGATTACATTGATAATCAGCAAACATTATTAGTGAATAATAACGATATGGTAAAAATAATTGCTCCTGGCGAAGGTATTCAACCGCGTTCAATACTTTCTGATAAAGATGCAGAAGAGTTGACATTTATCAAAATATACGGAGGCGAGAAATATTTACCAAAAGTACAATTAAAGTATGGCATGAGATGTAAGTCAGAATTTCGTCGTTTCGATCGTCGCTGTGCCGAAGACATAAACAAAATATTTTATTCGTATAAAAAATTGGTCAGCAAAAAACTAAACGCAGCAATAGATACATGTTTGCGTAAAACGAAAGAAATTGATTCGATGACTGCACGTGATGCACTAAATAAACAAAAAATAAATGAATTAATCGTTCGAAATGAAGCACAAATGTTTTTGCGTACAATTCGATCGAGTCCACAGTATTGGGAATGGAAAAAAATGGAAATAAATGCAATGATTCGACAATTGGGTTGTCCATCGTTTTTCATTACGTTGAGTCCAGCTGAAATAGATTGGAATGAATTAATTTGCATTTTGATGAAAACACTCGAAAATAAATGTTTGACAAATGACGAATTGAGAACAGTATCGAGAGAAAAGCGAATTGAATTGGTAAGTCGTGACCCAATTACGGTGGCAAGATATTTTGAGAATAGAATGGGTGAATTGATCAAGTACGTTTTCAATCAAAATGGACCATTTAGACAAAATCCAGTGTTTGATTATTTTTGGCGTGTCGAATTTCAAAATCGTGGTAGTCCTCATGTTCACATGATTTGTTGGAATAAAAATGCGCCACAATATGAACGAAATGAAGTGACAGAAGAAACAAATGATGCCAATAATGTTAATGGTCAATCTTATATTGATATTAAATTAAAATGTGTCGAGTTTATTGATAAACACATTACAACTGAGAGAACTTCAAATAATCGTGTAAATGAAGACGACTATGAAAATAGGACACAAACATTGCAAAATATTTCAATTAAATATCAAATTCATGTCCACAAAGATAATTGTAAATATTGTGACGAACACGGAAATTTATTGTGCAAGTATGGATTTCCATGGCCAATACTGGATAAAACAATCATTGTTGAACCGATGAAAAAAGGATCAAAAAACTTTGCTAAATCGTATGAACATTTTCTAATGATAAGAGACAAATTAAACGAAATAAACACAAAATTTAAACAAAACAATCTGTATTCAATTACGTATGGCGAATTTTTGAAATCAATTAATTTAAATGAAAAATCTTATATTGAAGCATTGTCAACTTCGGTCACAAGAACAACAGTATTTTTAAAACGTACATCAAACAACATAATGGTTAATCCATATAACAAACAAATATACGTGCGTCACAGAGCAAATATGGACATACAATTTATAACCGATCCGTATGGTGCAGCTGCTTATGTGTCGGCATACATGCTCAAATCAAATGCATCAATGTCTCGTTTATTAAAAAATACTGTCGACGAAGTTATTCGTGGCAATTTAAACGTAAAACAACGTTTACTTAAAGTGGCAAATAAATTTAACAATTGCTCAGAAATATCAGCACAAGAATGTGCGTACACACTGTTGAGTATGCCAGTGTCAAGAACATCAAGAGAAACAACGTACATAAATACATTTCCATCCAAAGATCGCAATGTAATACTCAAAGAAGATCGCTATTTGGAAATATTAAATCCGGAATCGCGCAACATATTTCGAGCTGGCATTTTGCAACATTATGTAAACAGACCGAATTCAATGGAAAATATGTGTTTAGCTGAGTTTGCAACACATTATGATTTTGTATCGAACGAAAGAGCCAAAAATCCAAACGATTTGACTCGAATTGGTCGATTTCAACCGGACGACGACGAAAACCTTGACGAAGATGACAACAATCAACATTTTGCCAATGAATGTTTGGCTACAATTGACGAAAATAATTCGGAACATAATAATTATGCTTGCTCAAGAACAACAATAACGTCGTCAAACAATAATATGATAAACGATGATAACGATGATAATGAAATATTTATGGCTACGAAAAGAATTGCAAATACTAAAAATGACAATGAAAATTCAAATTTGATTCAACTTAAGAATCGAGACGGTTTTGTTAAACGTCGATGCAAGTGCAAAATAATTCGTTACAAACGATACAATCGAATAAAAGATCCGCACAATTATTATCGCGTTGAGCTGATGTTGTTTTTAGCGTGGCGAAATGAAAAGCGTGAAATCGAAATACGTGATCCGTTCGAAAAATTTGAGTTGAACAAATGTGAAATTGCCAAAAATCATGCTCTTTTTGAGTCGGTTGTGGCCGAAAAATTTGATCGTGCTCAAAATGAAATAGAAACGGCCATTCAAGAACACTATGAACGTTTGGTCGAAGATTATGTGGACAGAGTAAATGAGGCAAACGAAAATTTAATTACAAATGTAAACGAAGCACAAAATGAAGAGTTCGAAGCCGAATTTGGCTATCATGCTATAATACAAGATGAATTGAGCACAATTCAAAGTATGTTAAACACAAATACAGGTGACATGATCACGTTGCCAAAACGTAAATCGAACGAAGCATACACAAGTCTAATGAAATCGCTCAATCGAATTCAACACAAATATTTGGTCAATTTTATTGATTGTGTACGAGCGAACAAAGCTTTTTATCATTTTGTAAGTGGTGGCGCTGGCACTGGCAAATCACATTTGATCAATTCGTTGTATCAAACATTTATAAGAGTTTGCGATTTGAATCGTGATGATCCAAATGCAAAAACAGCATTGTTGACAGCATTTACTGGCAAAGCTGCATTCAATATAAAAGGAACAACGCTTCATTCTATGTTTCATTTGCCAATGCATTCGAATAAATTGGATCGTTTGTCGGATAAACTTTTAGCTCGTGTTCGACATTCAATTGGCAATGTGAAACTAATTATCATTGACGAAATATCAATGGTTGGCGCAAATCTATTTGCCAAATTAAACAAACGATTACAACAAATAATGGACAATAATCAACCGTTTGGCAATGTTTCATTGGTTGTCGTAGGTGATTTAAATCAAATATGTCCTGTGCACGATAGTTGGATATTTGAAACAAAGTCAAAACGACAAGACAATGGCTATTCAATTTTGGCTGGTGAAATGCTATGGCAAATGTTTAAATTTATTGAGCTTAAAGAAATAATGAGACAACGTGACGATGCAGTGTTTGCCGAAGCTCTAAATGTCTTGGGAAACAAAGGTGTTATTGGTTTGAGTGAAGATCAAGTAAAAATGTTTAATTCACGTATTGTTAACATTGATCAAATACCAAACGAGGCTATTTGTGTCATACATTCGAACAAAGGCGTAAATGAATACAACGAATACAAATTGAAATCAATGCCTGGCAATTTAATTGAAAATAGAGCTGTTGATTTGGCGCGTGGCAAAGATAAGCAATCGAATGGGGCCAAAAATCTTGTTGCTAGTGTACGCAATGAAATTGATTTGAATAAAACGTGTGGCATGCCGACTTTGCTTCGATTAAAACAAAATTGTAAGTATATGATTACGACAAATTTGCGTACGGAAGATGGTTTGGTCAACGGTGCAGTTGGTTGTTTGAAACATGTGATATTTACAAAGAAAAAAACTGACGAAAAACCATTGGTAAAACGTTTGTATTTGGAATTTGCTGATAAAGATGTTGGTCATTTGTCACGTAATGAAAATGAAAAACAAAAATGGATAAGAGACGATTCGCTAATATTAAAGCAATCAATAAGTCCACAATTGACTGCTCTTGTCTGTGAACAACAAACTATAAAAAGACCAAAATCAGGCGGCAATTATCACGTTGAACGAAAACAATTTTCACTTGTTGAATGTGAATCAATGACAATACACAAATCACAAGGACAATCGTACGAGTGTGTTGCCGTTTGTATTGGTGATTCGTTGAAACGATCATTGTTGTATGTGGCATTGAGTCGTGCAACAAAATTAAATGGTTTGTACTTGTACGGAAGTTTGTCAATTGAGAGTGCACGTGTACAACGATTGTCCAAGCGACAACGCCAACAAGAATTGGAATACTTTGAACAAAATGATCCAGTTCGCATTGAAATGAGTCGTTTGCGCAGCCAAGCTCAATTGAAAAATAACTACTCTTTTCTAGACTTCACATTTGAAAAGAAAAGAACATGTGACTTGACAATTGTATTTCAAAATATTCAATCGTTCAATACGAACAAAGAAAATTTAAAATCAGACTTTGGCTACAAACAAGCTGACATTATACTTTTGAGTGAATGTCACAATACAAGAGCAAATCGTTTGCATGCAACTCGATTGTTTGAATCAAATAATCAATACGACTGTGTGTACTATTCGTATGCAACTGATTTAAATGCGTCAAATGGTCAAATATGTTATGTTCGAAAAGAGTTGAGCCGTTCTTGTTTCAGATTGTTAGCTCACAATGCATCATTACAATACGATTACACTGGTATGACACAAAATAAATGCGTTGAATTGAGTCTATTTGAATTTGTTTGTCGTAAACAAGACTTGAACGTCAAAAAATCTATTTGCTTAACTTGTACAAACATCCCAAGTACGAAAACGAAATGTTTCTAGTCGATTTAGACAAATTCATTTCAAAATATTACACAAATAGCACTAATTGTTCACTAATTGTAATGGGCGATTTTAACATTGATTTCAATCAAGCGTCAAACAAAAAGTATTTGCACTTTTTTAAACAACAATTCAATTTGGAACCGTATTTTGACAAGTGCAAAACACACAAAAACATATCACAATTGGACTGGTGTTTCTACAATAAACACAATCATATTTTTGCCACCGCCGCCAATCCAAGTGCCGGCTTTCACTCACAGCCTTACACGACTTGGTTCAGCGATCATTCGGCAATATTTAGTGAAATTACTTTTTAGAAAATTGATCAATTAACCTACTTTTATTTTTTAGTGATTATATGTTTGTGTTTTTTTTTTAATTTGATTTCTATTTTAATTTAATTCAATAATTTAATTCAGTTGTTTTCTATTTGATTGACAACAAAAAAAATAAAATTTATTATTTATGCTAAACCCTTTTTATCTACTCTTTGGGGTACTTGATCAATTAATTCATTTCATTTATACTTTTAAAATTTTTTTTGCCAATAATATTAAAATTTTGATTGATATTTGATTTAGAAAAGCGCATACAAAACTTTGTGAACATTGTTTTTGCTCACTATCACACTCAATTAAACTAGAACTAAACACGAGTTTAAATTTTTAAAAAATTTATTTTGCCTAGATTTTACTTACACAGATATTTTTGACTTTTAGTTTTTTTTCATTGTTTTTTTCTCTCTTAACCCATTTTTTTTTGTGACAAATTCAATTTTTTAATTAATTCGATTTGAGATTGAATGATTTGTTTGGACGTCAATTGACGTTTTTGAACGTAAATATGCCAATATTTGAAAAGGGAAAGGTGTATCAGTTTGAAATTTGAAGAGCACTCTACTTATCATTAAAAGATTTTGGTCACAAATTTTCAGCTCTTTAGCTTGTTTCATTCGTCCATTTTGGCCTGTCAACGGACGGACGGACGGACGGACGGACGGACGGACGGACACGACAAACGTAATACCTAGATTTTTTTTACTAGCATAGTAAAATCTAGGCAACCCTAACCCTAACCCCTAAACCCTAAACCCTTCTTTTGGTCAATTTAAATCACAGCTATATTCAACATGGTTCAGTGATCATCAGGCTATTTTCACCGAGATCACATTTTAATTCTCTTTTTTTTTCTTTTTTAGTTCATACTTTTGTTGTCAATAAATTTTTTATTACTTTAATCTTTTTGAATAATATTTTTGTTTTAGTGATTGATCGATTTAAAGTTTAATTTTTAAAAAATTAGATTGCCTAGATTTTTCGCGCCTTATATGTATTCAATGCTATGGATCGACATATTTTTTGTCATTTTTAAAACTAGGGTTAACATCTAAAAACTAGGGTTAGATGTGTCCACAGACGGACGGACGGACGGACGGACGGACGGACGGACGGACGGACGGACGGACGGACGGACACGACAAACGTAATACCTAGATTTTTTTTTTCTTGATATTCATATATCAGCGAAAAATCTAGGCAACCCCGAAAAATCTAGGCAACCCTCAAAAATAATAGTAATTTTTACTAATGGTTCTCTAGCTTACTGCATACCCGGAACCCTAAACCAGGGCTCCGCCCCGGACCCCGTTCTCACTAATTTTATTTTTCTATCAATTAGAGCAATTCCCTAACCGGAACCCTGTACCAATAAGTGGTTTAACTCAAACAATTAATTATTTATTTGGATTATGATTTAAGAATTTATTTATGAGAATATTTATGTTAAATCTTTCTTATTTTTTGCGCCCCATTTTTTTCGAAATATATAAATGAAATTCTATTTAGCACACAATATGTTTTTCAAATTGTTTTTTCTTTATTTAATTTGAAAAAAAAACCCGATTTTTAACTAAAAATATTGCAACAAAATAATTTATAATAATTTCTAAAAATTAATTTTAGTTGCTAGGAAAAAAATCGATAAAAAAATTATGTTGACGAATTTTTAAATAATGATTGTATTTGCATCACCATACAATGTCATTAATAACCATTCCATAATTAACAATTTTGGTTATTTGAAATAGTTTTTTTTAAAAGTAAAAATAAAATTATATAATATATATTAGAAAAACCAATTTAAAAGGCTGAATCTTTTCTAAATTCAACAGTTGTTAATTTTTTAAATCTTTACAAGCATCAAAAGATGGACAATGACAAGTTTATTCAAGAGTTGATTGCCTTTTTGAATTTAAATTTGCACAGCCAAGACTCTTTGGTAATCTTTGGTGATTTCAATATTGACTTTAATAGAGAAAACAATTCTAAATATCTTGATACGCTAAGAGACAATTTGAACATGACACCCGTGTTTAGCAAATGTTTAACTTTCAAGGATATGTCTCAATTGGATTGGTGTCTAACGAGCAAGTCACATTCTTTTGGTCAATTTAAATCACAGCTATATTCAACATGGTTCAGTGATCATCAGGCTATTTTCACCGAGATCACATTTTAATTCTCTTTTTTTTTCTTTTTAGTTCATACTTTTGTTGTCAATAAATTTTTTATTACTTTAATCTTTTTGATTAATATTTTTGTTTTAGTGATTGATCGATTTAAAGTTTAATTTTTAAAAAATTAGATGGCCTAGATTTTTCGCGCCTTTTATGTATTCAATGCTATCGATCGACATATTTTTTGTCATTTTAAAAACTAGGGTTAACATCTAAAAACTAGGGTTAGATGTGTCCACAGACGGACGGACGGACGGACGGACACGACAAACGTAATACCTAGATTTTTTTTTTCTTGATATTCATATATCAGCGAAAAATCTAGGCAACCCTAACCTAACCCCAAAACCCTAAACCCTAACACTAAACCCTAAACCCAATGAAATATCGCTTTTGGGAGAAAGTTTTTCAACCATTTTACTTGATTAACAATAGATTGGCAACTTTTAAAATTTAAATTCATAATTTTTATTAAATTAAACAATTTAATATTAATTTTTTTTTAAATATCATTTACACTTCATACAGAAAATTCGAAAAAAAAATCTGGTCATATCAAGTCAAACCAATTTATTTTTTAAGACATATTTTTTTAATCAACACTGTTTTTTTAAAGAAAATTTCGTTATTATTAAAATATAAATGTAGTAATTAAAAAATTAAAAAATGTCCGAAAAATCTTGATGGGGTAACAATGAAAATTTTTGAAGTGTTTAAAATGGGAATTAGTGTTTTGGGTAATAAAGACCATCCGGTGCCTTAGAGCAATACTTTGAAGAAAAATTTGTTAAAAAAAGTAAAATTAAAAGTGTTTTATCAAAAATTTAGACAAATAAGATCAATATTTAGAGTTTATTTTAAGCGAAATCGGAAATTTGAATTGCTCAAAGTCTGAGAAATTGTAACAAAAATTATTATTTATCAATGGTTCTTGTTTCTTTTATAAAATAACGAATAAAAAACAACATCAAAGCAATTATTATGATATATTCGATAACAAATGTTATTTTTTAAAAAAATTCAATTATTCTTTAATTATCCCGAAAAAAAGGAACTTAGTTTAAAATGAGTAAAATGATATACCCTAAACCCTTACCCTAAATCCTGAAGAAAAAAGTTCAAACAAAAGAGAGAGAGAGTACGATACCACTTTCGAGGAATTCTACTCGATAATAATTGTGGCAATCTTCAAAAAACCCTCAATTGAGTTTGATTGGCTATCCTCAGATAGTGAGGATTCTGGACAAAAATCCAGTAAATCCAGCCGAGATATTGAGCATTGAAACAGGGACATAACGACACATTGAACGACGCCGAAGACCTTGAACAATAATTTTTTGAATTTTTATATATTCTTAATAATTCTTTTTTTTAATTTAATTTTTTAAGTAAAATAATTTTTTAGTAATACTAACTCTTTTTAATTCAATCCTAACTTTTTTATTTAAATTTACTCATTGTTTAGCTTTTTATTGCTTAGGTGTAACAATTGTTATGCCAAATTGTAAACAAGTCAATTAAATTATTTATGAAAATTGTTTTACAAAAGTTGAAAGATTAAAGTTTTTAAATGAATCAAAAAATTTTAAATGACATAAAAACATCCGGATTGCATCTTCTGAAATCCAGCACAAACTTTTTTGTTTGTTAAAATATTTTTTTGAGTACTAAAGATGAGATCAGTTAAATTATTTAAAAAAATAAAAATATTGATAAAAATATAAACAAATAGATTATAAATTTTATTAAAAATAAATTTTAAACAAAATTGAATATTAAAATTTATGTATAAATTTAATCAATTGTTTCAATGATGAATTTAATCAATTAATAAATTTAATTGATCAAAATGCAGAATCGTTTAATGATTATACGGAAAGACAAGTAAATGAACAAATAAACGAAAGAATAAAACAATTACAAGTTCAAAACGCAATTCTTTCAATTAGGTTAGAAAATTTGGAAGAAAAAGAAAGAAAAAAATTAGTTAAAAATCATCCAATTATCAGATCTAAAGCGAACACGAAATGATTTTGCTTTTTAAAATGGCAGAATTGTAAACAAAAAAATCGAAGAGCGGAAAAAGAAGAAGCGTGGAGTGGAAAAAACTCCTCAGCGAACATGGTGAAAGATTTTCTGAGCAACATCGCTCAACAAAAAAATTATGCGATCAATATTCAAAACAGAAAGATAAACCGGAAGATATTTATTTTGTTGAAAAAATTGAAAAATTTTCACTTTTGTAAATATTTAAAATTTTTTTTGTGTTTTCTTATTTTCTAATTTTTTTTTTGGTTAATTTCAAATAAATAAATATTTCCATTTTAAAATTTATCTTTTTTTCTTTACCATCCATTTTAAAAACCAATTAGCTTGAATAACTAACAATCCCAAACAATGCACATGAGTCATTTGAGATTCTAATTTTTGATCAGAAGACAGACTGTAAAATTTCAAAGTCTCATCTATCAATCAGTCAATTAAGGAGTCGTAGTATTGTGTACATTTTAGACACACATCTTTTAGTAATCATTTATTAATCGAAACATGGTTAAAAAAATAATTCAAAATAAAAATTTTAATATGTATTTAAAGTTTTTTCCTAATTTAATGGTTATAAATAAAATAATTATTAGTTTATTTTTGAAGAATTTTAATATATAGATAATTTTTGTCCAAATTTTTAAAATTTCGATTACAGCACGTGATGTAATCGAACCAATATAATAATAAAACGGTGCATATTCTCCGCCCCAGTGCTGTAGAATTTACTCCATTTGGGTCTCACTCTTTTCCAGAGTCCGATCACTGCTTGATTGTCAATGTAGAGCCTTAACACTGACTTGTGATCGGTCATGAGTGCTGGAAGTATTGACGCAGCTGCCTCGTTGAAAAGTATGGCTTCAGTCGGGGCGGCTACTGAGAACTCCCTTCCCGAGTAGCCATCAACTGCCCCAAGCGCATACTCACTAGCATCCGTATACCAGATGCGCTGTGACCTAGGTGGACTCCTAAACTTGAGCCTGTCACATTTGAGGAGCAGGCTCATATACCACCAGTAATCGCGCCTGGTGGTGACAGTCATCTTAAGGAAAGTATTAACTACGGGCCCAATCTTTCCTGCAAAACCTAGGTAATAATTGAGGTACCCTCTCACTCTCATGAGGGTCCTCCCTTTAAAGTCAGAGAAAAGTAGGGATTCTGACATGTCCTTAACGAATTTTGTAGCTTCCCGGCTACGAGTTATCCCTAGCCCATCCCAGTTCGCTCCAAGCAAACTTAGTTTATTAACCGGGTTTAAAACCGACTTAAGGTTGTTTAGCACCCAACCTGCGTTCTTTAATTTAGCCCTTAGCACATCTAGAAGAATTTGGAGCTTCTTTTTATCCGGATGTGCAATGATCAGGTCGTCCAAGTGCCCATAAGTGAATTGTGTGTTTTTACGTATAAATTTCAACACACAATTCAAGAGCATCTGTTGGATGTAGGGGCAATGCTTAAGCCGAAGGGCATCCTATTAAAATTGTAGAACTCACCCCCGTAGCCAAAAGTTGTTACGAATTTGCTTTTGGGGTGAAGTTCTATGATAAAGAAGGCCTGCTTAAAGTCAATTTTTGAGTACCATAGGTGTTTTGGCCAGTGGATGTCCTGGACTACCTGGTACAATGACTTTAAGGTAAATTTAGGCGCCTCAATAACTTAAAAATAAATGAACTAATCGTTCGAAATGAAGCACAGATGTTTTTGCGTACAATTCTATCGAGTCCACAGTATTGGGAAAGGAAAAAATGGAAATAAATGCAATGATTCGACAATTAGGTTGTCCGTCGTTTTTTATTACGTTGAGTCCAGCTGAAATAGATTGAAACGAATTTATTTGTATTTTGATGAAAACACTCGAAAATATACAGATTTTTGAAATCAACTAATTTAAATGAAAAATCTTATATTGAAGCATTGTCAAATCGGTCACAACAACAGTATTTTTAAAACGTACATCAAACAACATAAAGCTTAACCCATACGACAAACAGATATACGTGTGTCACAGAGCAAATATGGACATACAATTTATAACAGATTCGTATGGTGCAGCTGCTTATGTGTCGGCATACATGCTCAAATCAAATGCATCAATGTCTCGACTATTAAAAAATACTGACGACGAAGTTATTCGTGGCAATTTAAACGTAAAACAACGTTTGCTTAAAGTGGCAAATAAATTTAACAATTGCTCAGAAATATCAGCACAAGAATGTGCGTACACACTGTTGATTATGCCCGTGTCAAGAACATCAAGAGAAACAACGTACGTAAATACATTTTCATCTAAAGATCGCAATGTAATACTCAAAGAAGATCGCTATTTGGAAATTTTAAATCCGGAATCGCGCAACATATTTCGAGCTGGCATTTTGCAACACTATGTAAACAGACCAAATTCAATAGAAAATGTGTATTTAGCTGAGTTTGCAACACATTATGATTTTTTATCGAATGAAAGAGCCAAAAATCCAAACGATTTGACAAGAAATGGTCTATTTCAACAGGACGACGACAAAAATCTTAACGAAGATGACAACAATCAACTTTTTCCGATAAATGTCTGGCTAAATGTATTGACGAAAATAATTCAAAAATAATAATTCGAAACTTTTGTTTTCCTAAAATACGACAACAACAACAACAACTTTGTCAAATAATCATGTAAAAAAAAGATGATGATGATGATGATGATGATGAAATATTTCTAGCTTCGAAAAGAATTGCAAATACTAAAAATTACAATGAAAATTCAAATTTGATTCAACTTAAGAATCGAGACGGTTTTGTAAAACGTCGAAACAAATGCAAAATAATTCGTTCCAAACGATACAATCGAGTAAAAGAAGCGCACAATTATTATCGCGTTGAGCTTATGTTGTTTTTATCGTGACGAAATGAAAAGCGTGAAGTCGAAACACGTGATCCGTTCGAAAAATTTGAGCTAAACAAATGTGAAATTGCCAAAAATCATGCTCTTTTTTAGTCGGTTGTGGCCGAAAAATTTGATCGTGCTCAAAATGAAATAGATACGGCCATTAAAGAACTCTATGAACGTTTGGTCGAAGATTATGTGGACAGAGAAAATGAGGCAAACGAAAATTTGATTACAAATGCAAACGACAATACACAAAAGAAGAGTTCGAAGCCGAATTTGGCTATCATGCCATTATACAAGATGAATTTAGCACAATACAAAGTATGTTGAACACAAATACAGTTGACATGATTACGTTGCCAAAACGCAAATCAAACGAAGCATACACAAATCTAATGAAATCGCTAAATCGAATTCAATACTAATATTTGGTCAATTTTATTGTTTCTGTACGCGCGAACAAAGCTTTTTATCATTTCGTAAGTGGTGGCGCCGGCACTGGCAAATCACATTTGATCAATTCGTTGTATCAAACATTTATTAGATTTAGTGATTTGAATCGTGATGATCCAAATGCCTAAACAGCATTGTTGACAGCATTTACTGGCAAAGCAGCATTCAATATAAAAGGAACAACGCTTCATTCAATGTTTCATTTGCCAATACATTCGAATAAATTGGGTCGTTTGTCGGATAAACTTTTAGCTCGTGTTCGACACTCAATTGGCAATGTAAAGCTAATTATCATTGACGAAATATCAATGGTTGGTGCAAATCTATTTGGCTAATTAAACAAACGATTACAATAAATAATGAACAATAATCAACCGTTTGGCAATGTTTCATTGGTTGTCGTAGGTGATTTGAATCAAAAATGTCCTGTGCACGATAGTTGGATATTTGAAACAAAGTCAAAACGATGGCAAGACAATTGCTATTCTATTTTGGCTGGTGAAATTCTGTGGCAAATGTTTAAATTTATTGAGCTAACAGAAATAATGAGGCAACGTGACGATGCAGTGTTGGCCCAAGCTCTAAATGCCTTGGGTAACAAAGGTGTTATTTGTTTGAGTGAAGATCAAGTTAAAATTTTTAATTCACGTATTGTTAACATCGATCAAATACCAAACAAGGCTATTTGTGTCATACATTGGAACAAAGGCGTTTATGAATACAACGAATACAAATTGAAATTGATGCCAGGCAATTTGATTGAAAATAGAGCTATTGGTTTGGGCGTGGCAAAAACGAACAATCAAATGGGGCCAAAATCTTGTTGCAAGTGCACGCAATGAAATTGATTTGAACAAAACGTGTGGCATGCCGACTTTGCTTCGATTAAAACAAAATTGTAAGTATATGATTACGACAAATTTGCGTACGGAAGATGGTTTGTTCAACGGTGCAGTTGGTTGTTTGAAACATGTGATATTTACAAAGAAAAAAACTGACGAAAAACCATTGGTAAAACGTTTGTATTTGGAATTTGCTGATAAAGATGTTGGTCATTTGTCACGTAATGAAAATGAAAAACAAAAATGGATAAGAGACGATTCGCTAATATTAAAGCAATCAATAAGTCCACAATTGACTGCTCTTGTCTGTGAGCAACAAACTATAAAAAGACCAAAATCAGGCGGCAATTATCACGTTGAACGAAAACAATTTTCACTTGTTGAATGTGAATCAATGACAATACACAAATCACAATGACAATCTTACGAGTGTGTTGCCGTTTGTATTGGCGATTCGTTGAAACGATCATTGTTATATGTGGCATTGAGTCGTGCAACAAAATTAAATGGTTTGTACTTGTACGGCAGTTTGTCAATTGAGATTGAATTTGAATACATTGAACAAAACGATCCAGTTCGCATTGAAATGAGTCGTTTGCGCAGTTTAGGGAACATTTATGTTAAAATAATTACTAATGCTTATTTAACTTATTTAACAATTAAAAATAATAGTCATTTTTAATAATGGTTCTCTAGCTTTGGAGGTTTATTTTTGGCTTTTCATCAATTACTTTCGATTTAAATATAATCATAGAATAATTCCCTAACCGGAACCCTGTGAATAAATCTAGGTAAACGTAAAACCTAGACAATTTACCTTGATTTAATGTGAATCAATGACCATTCACAAGGCCAATCGTATACATGTGTTGCTGTGTTAATTGGTGACAGTTTGAGTAGAGCAACAAAGCTGACTGGTTTGCATTTGTATGGCAGCCTTTCGATTGAGAGTGCAAGCGTTCAACGATTGTTCAAAGAACAACGTGACAAAGAATTGCGATTGTTTGAACAATATGATATCAAGAAAAAAAAAACATAACTTTTTGAAATTATCATAAATTAAAAATAATAACTGCCAACATGTCGAATACTGACCCGTTCCAGTTATTAAAATCGAAAAAATGGCCATCAATAACTGGAGCGCCACAGCAATACGTGAAAGATCATCGTGACTGGATTAAGAGGCTAGCAGAAGAGGTTTTGGGATTAAAGAGCGAGGTTGAGAGCCTAAAAACAATGTGCTCCAATAACGAAACTACCATCAACGAGCTGAAGAATATGAACAAGGTTCAACAAAACACCATAACGGCGCTACGAGAGGAACTAGCCATGTCTTCATCGTCTCTTAAAAACGATCTTGAAGACAACATCAAGAAAACAGCAGAAGATACTGCTAAGAACATCATTTTGGCCGAAGTGCTAAAGCGCGGATTGAACACCAAAAGTTCGGACTTTGAGATCAATCACGCTCTTGCGAACAGTAAATTGATACGGGAAAAAGAGAAAAGAGCGAATAACATCATGATTTTCGGCCTCAAGTACGACAATGACAAGCAAGCTGACGGGCAAGTCAATGACTTAGTTGGTGTCTTGAGTGTGAACTCGTTTCAGGTCAAGCGAATAGTAAAATTTGCTGCTAAGAACTCGAACCAGACCCGCCCTCCACCGGTCCTTGTCGAGTTTGACAGCCCCAGCACCCGCGAGATTTCACTTAAATCAACACGTGCACTCAAAACTCATGAGCGATTTGTCGGTGTACAAGTGGCGCCCGACCTGACGCTCAGTGAACGCCTCGGCCTCAAACTTGAACACAACGCATGCGTCGAATTAAACAGTAAACTACCTGCGGATAGTCCTTTTGAGTGGCGTGTGCGCAATGGCGAGAAGACCAAGATTGATAAAAAACAAAGCGCTTTTACAAAACCAGCATAAGAGCTGAACCGTCAACCAACCAAATTGTTACTAACCATCTAACCAAGCCACAGTCCATTGATCAACATCACTGACATTTGTTCTGTAAGCTGCAAACAAAAGAGATCATTGCCTCATTTGATCTCGATGAATCTGTAGAACAAAACAGATCCGAAACAATCAAAAAAACGGTGAACAATCCATTGAACAACTCAACCGACGCAACTTCGCTTAAGAATTTGAGCGACTCAGCTGTCTCCATTCGATCAGGAACGACCGTAGTATCAGTCAACAAGGCCTTGACAAACTCAACTGATCCCAGTCGATCTAGAATTACCAAATACCCAGTCAACAAGGCCTTGACAGGCTCAATCGACTCCAGTCAATCAGGAGCAACGAAAACAGAACTCAACAAAACTATGATCGTCTCTAGACGACCCCGAGCAAACGAAGCTTCAGTTAACAAGAACTTGACAAATTCAACCGAATTTCAGCCTATGTTTGATCAAAACGATATTTTTGAACCGAAAAGAAATTGGGAATATGACTATAATCTAGCAGTAGAAGGGTTCAACACAAAGTTAACGTTCCATGATTTATCATCGCTCAACAAAACAAAATGGGTAAACGACAACATAATTGATTTTTATTTTAACCTTATTATTTCTCTTTCTACTTCTGAAAATTGTTTTTTCTCATTCTCAGCATCTCTTTTCTCTTTATATGTTAAAAATGGCAAGTACAGACTAAAACTCAATAAAGTAAGTAAATACAATTTTATAATTATTCCAACTTGCTTTATGAATCACTGGCGGCTAATAATTCTTGATTTCTCAAAATCAACAATAATCTTATATGACTCTCTAGGAATAAACAGCAACACTTATTATCAGGAGGTAAACAAATTTTTAACATTAATACTAAAGGATCTTAACCTGATTATAGATAACTGGTGTTACTCTAATGTTTCTTTTCCAATTCAGACAAACCTGTATGACTGTGGTATTTTCATTTGTCTTTTTTTTCGATATTTTATCCATAGCGCCCAATTAACCTTTAAACAGGATCAAATAGATGCCTTTCGTAAGTTAATTTTTCATGAAATTATCTCTAAAGGTCTTCTCTCTATTAAAGGAATCGATAATTCATTTACTACCTCATGTTCTTGACTAAATACAGAAAAATTAAACCCATCATCAAGATTAATTAGTTCCGACTTTGTTAACGATCTTATAGAAGTAACTAAAGCGACAGGCAATTTTTCTATTCTCCATTTCAATGTTAACAGATTTTTTAATAAAAAAGACCAAATATTCTCAGTCCTAAACTTAAGAATATTTGATATAGTGATGCTCAATGAAACATTTCTAAATGATTTTATCCACCCTTTATCCTCTCTTAAACATTCTTTCTACAATATCATACGTCTCGATAGAGAAAATGAAGAAGGCGGAGGTGTTCTCGTCTATGTTCGATACGAATACACTATAAGGAAAACAAAAATTTTACCATCAATCGAAAGTATTTATCTTCAAATTTACTTAAAAAAATATGCTTTAATTTTCTCTCATGCTATAAAGCCCCAAACAGATATATTAATGATAGTGATTACCTTGATAAAATTGGAAATTTCCTCTTAACCATAAACATCGAAGATCCCCTTTTTCTTATTGGTGATTTTAATATAGATTCTTTAAAAAAAAATGAAATCTTAAAATGTTTTCTTTCAAGTTACGCATTAAAAAACTTCGTTTTAGGTCCAACTAGAGTCACAACCAAATTTTTTCAGAAGGAAAAAAAATTAATAACAAGTGTTTCTCAAATAGATCTCGTACTGCATAACCAAAATCTAATAAAATCGACTTCATCCATTGATACTTCTATAAGTGATCATAGAATGTTGGTTATCACGCTAGACATTTCCTCAATAAAAAGCACCTCCGTGTTCAGATCTGTGAGAAATCTTTCTGAGAAAAATCTTTATAAAATCTCAGAGAAAATCTCTCACCATGACTTCAAATCTCAATCTTTTTATTTAACTTTATCTTCATTTGATCTACCTAATGATAAATGGAACTCCCTTAAGAACTCAATTTTAAGTATAGTAGATTCCATTGCACCAACAAAAAATGTTAAAATTGATAAAAGAAATTCTATTAGCCCATGGTCAGATAATGAAATTAATTCTCTTTCTAAATCACGGGATGGTTTTTATAAGTCTTGGAAAAACACACATGATCGCTCTTTTTATTTATCGTATGTAGAAGAAAAAAAGCGAATAAAAACTTTGACCGAACAAAAATTAGTCCTTTATTTCAAAGATAAAAAATTAAATGATTTTCAAAATTCCAAAAAATTTTATGAATTCTATAGATCAACAATAAAATTAAAGTCTGACAAGCAAAATAGTATCATTCCGAACTTCATTATCAAAGGTAATAACTCCGCATCTGAGGCCTCAGAAATTAGCAAGCTAATGAATCATTTTTCACTGATATAAAATCAGATTCATTATCTGATTTAAGGACCTGTATTACTTTCATAAATGAAACATTTAATGAACTCTCTAACATGTGTCCCTTTAGTAATTTAAAAGAAAAAACTTTTGATTTTCATTTAATATCGGTCGATTCTGTTGTTAAATTGATTAGTAATTTGAACCCCAACAATGGTCCTGGAATCTCAGATATTTCAGTCAAAATCTTTAAGGATTCAGCAGCAATTCTTGGTCCAGTGGTAACTGAACTTATCAATGATTGTATTAATTATTGCAGAGTGCCTGATGAATGGAAATGCGCAATAGTAACAGCTATATACAAAAATAAAGGTCCAATCGAAATCATCAACAACTACAGAGGAATTTCCATACTACCTGTAATATCAAAAATTTTTGAAAAGATTATAGCATCACAATTTTCTCTATACTTGACCACCAATAAAATTCTATTTCCATGCCAGTATGGATTCCGCGAAGATCACTCCTGTGAAACGGCCTTGCATGAACTTATTTCAGAAATTAACGCATCACGTAACAAAAGATATATTCTTTTCTTGTTTATTGACTTTCGCAAGGCTTTCGACTTGGTAGACCCAAATCTCTTACTTAGCAAATTAAAGAGAATAGGGCTTAGCGAAAACGCTCTTGAACTTATCAAAAATTATTTCTCTGGAAGAAAACAAGCGGTTTCCTTCGGTGGCACTCTTTCTGAATTCTCAAAAATAGACCTTGGAGTTCCACAGGGCAGTGTGTTAGGTCCTCTTTTCTTTCTAATTTTCATAAATGACCTAGCTTTTTTTCTTAAAAATCATGACATAAACTGTAAAATTTTTGCTGATGATACCACAATCAATTTCTGTAGTTCAAATTTAAAGGATTTAATAGACAACTTCAGAAATTGCTTAGAACTAGTATACAAATGGTGCTCGTTTAATCGTCTCGATATCAACTGGGATAAAACTAAAATAATGATTATCCATAACAAAAAAAACATAGTAATGCCAGCATCATTTTCTTTTAAATCATTCGAAATCGAGGTTGTACCTGAATTCAAGCTTTTAGGTGTTATAATAGATAATAAATTAAACTTTACTAGTCACGTTAACAATCTAAAAGCTACTATTAATAAAAAGCTAAACTCAATTAAGCAATTATTCTTTCTTTCAAAACCAGTAAAAATACAATTCTTTAAAACGTTCATCTTGCCACACTTTGATTATTGTTTATCACTAACCATCTATTTCTCCAAGCCTGCTATTCAATCTCTATCAAATTCATATTATATTTCGCTTTTCAAATTGATTCACTTCAAAGCCCAAGTTAATTATCCTAATGATTTCAATACAATAAATAATAATCTTGAAATTCTAGGTCTTTACGGATTTCAACATAGGCTGATCATTAAGCTTTGCTGTTTTTCTTATAAGATTCTAAAGAACCCAGAATCACCTCTTCCACTTAAAACTCAACTTATTGTGAACGATTCACTTAACAAACCATATAATTTAAGAAACAGTAATAAATTTTTTACTCCAGGAAGTCTAGGGTTCAACTCTTTTGGTGAATTAACATTTTCCTTTTTTTTTCTAAATTTATCAACACTTTTACACTGAAAGATCTAGATTTAAATTTATCGCTTTTTAGACAAAGAAAAATTAATAATGTAAATCTACACTTTATTGAGTTTATTCAAATGTTTCCCAAATTTGACATAGATTACATCTATAATTTTCTTAATTATGTAAAATACAAAAAAAAAAAAAAAAAAAAAAACTAAATTAATGTCAAATCACCTTTCTCTCTCCTTTCTTCTTTCTTATTCTATTTTGTACTATTTATTTATATTTAAATTTATATTAAAACAGTTTGATTTATATAAAAAATCTATTTAATTTTAATTTTTTTATTTTTAATAAATGAGTGTGTTCACCATGTTCGCATGTAAGACTAATGTCTGCTCTGAACAGATTGAAAAAAAAAAAAAAAAAATTGATATTGATGCCAGGCAATTTGATTGAAAATAGAGCTATTGGTTTGGGCGTGGCAAAAACGAACAATCAAATGGGGCCAAAATCTTGTTGCAAGTGCACGCAATGAAATTGATTTGAACAAAACGTGTGGCATGCCGACTTTGCTTCGATTAAAACAAAATTGTAAGTATATGATTACGACAAATTTGCGTACGGAAGATGGTTTGTTCAACGGTGCAGTTGGTTGTTTGAAACATGTGATATTTACAAAGAAAAAACTGACGAAAAACCATTGGTAAAACGTTTGTATTTGGAATTTGCTGATAAAGATGTTGGTCATTTGTCACGTAATGAAAATGAAAAACAAAAATGGATAAGAGACGATTCGCTAATATTAAAGCAATCAATAAGTCCACAATTGACTGCTCTTGTCTGTGAGCAACAAACTATAAAAAGACCAAAATCAGGCGGCAATTATCACGTTGAACGAAAACAATTTTCACTTGTTGAATGTGAATCAATGACAATACACAAATCACAATGACAATCTTACGAGTGTGTTGCCGTTTGTATTGGCGATTCGTTGAAACGATCATTGTTATATGTGGCATTGAGTCGTGCAACAAAATTAAATGGTTTGTACTTGTACGGCAGTTTGTCAATTGAGATTGAATTTGAATACATTGAACAAAACGATCCAGTTCGCATTGAAATGAGTCGTTTGCGCAGTTTAGGGAACATTTATGTTAAAATAATTACTAATGCTTATTTAACTTATTTAACAATTAAAAATAATAGTCATTTTTAATAATGGTTCTCTAGCTTTGGAGGTTTATTTTTGGCTTTTCATCAATTACTTTCGATTTAAATATAATCATAGAATAATTCCCTAACCGGAACCCTGTAAATAAATCTAGGTAAACGTGAAACCTAGACAATTTACCTTGATTTAATGTGAATCAATGACCATTCACAAGGCCAATCGTATACATGTGTTGCTGTGTTAATTGGTGACAGTTTGAGTAGAGCAACAAAGCTGACTGGTTTGCATTTGTATGGCAGCCTTTCGATTGAGAGTGCAAGCGTTCAACGATTGTCCAAAGAACAACGTGACAAAGAATTGCGATTGTTTGAACAATATGATCCTGTTCGCATTGGAATTAAAAGATTTAGATTGGATGCTTTCATGAAAATTAATTACTCTTTTTTGGATTTTGGTTTTGAGGTAAAGAGAACAAGTGATTTGACAATAATGTTTCAAAATATCCAATCGTTTAATTCAAAAAAAGAAAATGTCAAATTTTATTTTGGATACAAACAAGCTGATGTTTTTTATCTAAGTGAATGTCACAATAGGAAAAATTTAAATTTAAATGTGGCAACATCATTGTTTGACAATAATCACCTTGTTTATTTTTCAAGTGGAACCAATTTAAATTGTTCAAATGGACAGATATGTTTAATACGCAAGGATATATCACTGGTTGACAGCTTTGAATTAGTTGCACATAATGCATCCACATTGTTTGAATATTCAGTCAATTACCAAAATTTCACTATCTCATTAATAACGCTTGAATATGGAAATGATAAACATTCTGCATCGAATGACAATACCGTCTAATTTTGGCATTAAAATTGCAAAAAAACCATCAGTGTGAGGTTTTTCTTGAATTAGTTTAGGTTTTTTTATTTATCTTTCATTGGTATCTATCAATATAGAATTCAGACAAGAATAATTTTGAAAATATCTTTCTTCAGGCTCATTCTCCTCTCTTTCTAAGACATCACAGAAAACTTTGTACGGTGGCTGATTGACGTTATCATTTTTAACATTTTTGAACATATTTTTGTAAAAAAACCAACAAATTAAAAAATAATTAAAAACAAATAAAGCTAAAAACAAAACAAAACATTTTTTATATTAGCTTCACACTTTTATTAAATAAAGATAAATTTTTTGTTCGGGAAATTTTTTTATTTTAAAAATAAATTTAAGACATTTTATATTTAATAAAAAAGAGAAATTTTTTTAAATTTTTCTAAATAAAATTAAAAAAAAATGAAAATGTCAAATCATCTTTCGGTTGACTGGTGCAATTACCACATCAAATTTAATAAACAAAGAAGCCGGCAATCAATCAAAATGTTGCGCAATAACAACTCGCCCGACAGTAGTTCGCCACGAAGACAAGTTTCTCGGTCATTGTCACCAATTCAAAAACTCAATTCTCAAAAAATATTTGAAGCTCAAGTAAGTAATTTATATTTTTAATTAAATTTTAACTTTTATATTTTCTCAAAGAAAAAAGAAATAAAACAGTTTAAAAAAAATAATGTTTCTGTCTTAAAAGAAAGAGACAGAATGAATTCCGCTTTATTGAGGAGTTAGCCGAGTGTAACAAAGAATTAGTGAAGCAAATTAAAGAGCTAAAGAAAATAATTCTGAAACCTGTAAGTTAAGAATTTAAAAATAAAAAAACTTTAAAAAAAAATTTAAATTTTAGAAAGAAACAGCAACAGCAGTTACACAATTACAGAAAGAAAGCCCAAAGAAGACTTGTGAGTATTGTCAATGACAATGGTCAGCAAAGGATTTAAACCGGCCGAATTTTGAAAGTCACAAGAAAGCGTGCCTGAAAAAATTAAATAATTGATATTTTAAAAAAAAAACTACTTTAAAATAACTACTATTTTACTAAATTAATTTAAATAAAAACTTAGAAAATTTCAAATTTTTTTTTAAATTAAAAAATAAAATAGGGATAAAAAACAAAATCAAAATTCAAATTTTTGTCTGAAAAATGGGAAAAGGAGTTTTTTTAATCAAAGCCTTTTAAAACTTAATTTTAGTTAGATTAATAGACTTTATTTAAAAAAAAATAATCTTACTTACTGACTGATGGATTGAGTGTTGGTTTTGGAGTTGGACATGGACGAGGAAGACATGACTAATTTGATAGGCGAGTAAATCAAGTCGAGTTTGTGTGGCCACGCGAATATGTACGAGTGCAAATAGGTTCTGTAGTTGTAGAGAGACAGGGCGTTTAGAGAGTAGATCAGCCAAAATCGGCACTGAGCCGATGATGCGGCGTAGCCCATTTAAGATGTTAGACGGGTCGGGTTATATTCAATAATACTCTAAGAATAGTTTAAATATTTTTTAAATTTCTAATGAAATAAATAATCATTAAATCTAAATTGATGAAGCAGCTAATTAAATAAGAGCATCAATCTGTCTTGATTCTAATTAATATAAAAATAATATATACGCTAAAGACCTTTTTAATGAATAAAATTTATTATTTAAATCATTCAAAGTTTTAAAATTGATTGCATGTTCGAACTTGATTTGGCCAATTACAGACCTTCAAATTTGCATCAAACCACAATCCATTTGAACAAGCTTCAATCACAAAAACTCCATTAACACATCTATAATATTTTGAACAATCATTTGGAACTTGCTTGTAATCTTGATATTGGGTACACGATTGTCCAGTGTTATATCCTGGATTATATAAAGGCTGGCCATTATTGTAAGTTTGATATGCATTGGTGCTATAATAGGCATTTTGAGGATTAAAACATGTTGTTACTGTTTCGGCCCAGACACATTGTCGTAAGTTTGTATCAAATAATGTTCCTGATGGACACTGTTGCACCTGATAGATACCATTTACACATCTAAAGTATCGTGAGCAATCATTTGGAACTTGAGTGTAATCATTATTAGGATTGCATGAACTTCCATATGCCAAATTGGCTGGAGAAACATTTGAATTGCAGTTAGTAACTTGAGCAGCCCAATTGCAAACTTTAAGATTAGGATCAAAAAGTGTTCCTGCTGGACATTGCTCAATAAATGAATTTCCATTTGAACATCTAAAATATTTCGAGCAGTCTCCGCTTACTGGAGCGAAATCGTTGCAAAATTGTCTTTTTTCAATTGATTTACATTTGAAAACTGAAAAGAGAGCAAAAAGTATCAAAATTTTTTTGAACATTTTATTTTTTGATGGTTTTATGAATTTAAAAATTTGAATTGCTTTATATTGAACCAAATTGATCTTAAATTCAAGAATCTTGAATTAAAAATCGATCAAGAGTTTTAAATTTAATTATTCAAATAATATATCGTTTTTCTGTTTGATTTTCTTTTTGAATTTAATAATAAAAAAACACTAACTGCTAAAAATGTTTGAATGTGTTTGAAACCTAAAACAAAAAGACTGTTAGAAAAAAGATTTAAAGTTTATTTATAAAATATCTTTTTTCTATTTGATAATTTCAAAAATTAATTTAATAAAATAATCAAAATAAAGATAAATAGATACCTTGTGAGGAAAAAGTTAAAACAATTTAATTCAATTTAATTTTCAAATCTTGAACAAATAAGTGAGAAGTTTTAATATTAAGAATTTGATTTTTGTGTCTACTTAAATTTGATATCTAGTGATTATTATTAAGAAAACTGAATTTAATTTAAAAATGATGGAAAAAACAAAATTTAAAATGCTTTATTTTGTTGTATTTTATTCATCGACAACAAACAATTGTTATATTTTAATGCATTTAATCTAAATCTTACTTCTACCTAATTAAAAAAAATACTTTAGAGCCTTTTTTGTTTAATTAGACAAAATTATTCAGCTTTAAATCTAGTGTTGTTGGAACTGTACGCGCGGCCAACTAACAAGCCAAAAATTCACGTGGTCAGTCAAAATTTGACAAACGATCATTCAACTGGTCCAAGTGAACCTATTTTCGGTCACATCAATTTTTTTTTTCAATTTTCAGAGAAATAAAAAATATTATATTTAAAAAAAAAAATAATTCAATTTTTAAAATTTAATCAATAATAAATAAGGATTGGGGATAATTTTGGGAAAAACTAAGCAACTTATAGCAGAATCACATTCTTATTCATAGTTAATAGTTTAAATTATTACAGTGCCAGAAATTAACTTGTCACATCAGTTCATCTTATATTATCTGATATTAAATGATAATAGCTATTAGCTCATCAGTTTAGATCATTTTTTTCTCTCTTCTTCATATTTTGCCCCCTCAGCGTTTTTTAACCCTTCGATCCTCTGCTTGCATGACACTAACACACAAACTATTATTCACTAATTATTAACAAATAAATGGAAAGAATAGAACAGAACATCGACCAGTTATCTAGATTAGACATGATTTAAAGCATTTTCAAAGAAAAAGTATCCTAAAAAAATTAGAAAATAAATCATAATGAAAACATTAAGGCTCTAAAACCAAAAAAATGCACAAGCTTTATTTTAAAAAAAATTTCAATAGAAAACTTGTTTTTTAGCAAAAAATTTATTTGACTTAACTTAAAATTTTTGTTTAATAAAATTAAAAGAGTTTAAAAAAAAGAATGAAAAATATCAAGCCAAAAAATTTTAGATCATCAAAAGTTCAAAGTAAAATTAAATTTAAAGTAGGCATTTTTAAAATAAAATAACCGTACCATCATCGGTGCCGTAAAAAATAAAAAAGGCACTGCACCGTATCGCATTGTTTATAAAATACCCACTGAATAAGAAAAAATTCTAAATCAAAGCCAAATAGTCGAATGAAAAAATTAAAATAAAATTAGTTGAGTCAAGTTTACTTTTTTCGTGAGCAGAAAAAAGTAAACTTGAATAAGGCATAATTGCTTCAAAAAAAAAAAAAAAATGCTTTTTTTCACAGATTAATATAAAGAAAAGATACATTTATTTTCTCGTGAATTTTTGTTTGCCAGTTTTTTTTCATCTTGTAATTTAGTTTTTCATAATCTTCTTCTTGGTCATTTTGCTTGAAATTTCAGTTTACTAGAACTGGATTATCAGCATGCTCTTCAGTATGCTTTTGAGTGGGAATTTGAACAATAATGGCTTGTATCTAGCACTTATTGTTTTGGTTTTTTTCTGTTTCAAATATTAAAATAGATGACTTCATCTTCGGAATCTTTTATTTGGATTTTTGAAAGCGTCTCAATCGGTTGTTTTTCTAGAGCTTTTTCTATTTTTAGCTGGTCGTCCTTTTTTTGATTCTCACCAAGCGGAACATCCTTTGCGTTTTCATGTCATTCGATTTCTCTATCACGACAAGAAATAACAACAGCATGTTTACACATCGGATTTTTTTTTCAAATCGGACAAGTAAACAATCATCCTGATTAAATTTTTTCGTCCTAATCTTAAAAATTTTCGAATAAACTTTTTAATAAATCTGTGATATCCTATCTAATCAATTATAGAGATTTAAATTTTTTTGTTATCCTTTTGGAATTAATTTATTTTGAAGCATCAAGAAACATTGTCACTTTAAATTTTTTTTTTTTTTAATCAAAATGTTAAATTTGAAATCATTTTTTATTTTTATTTTGAAGCAGAATAATAATTTTTAAATCTTTATAAATGAGGAGAAAATTTTAAAAATTTAACACAAAGGAGATGAATCAATTTCTATCAAAGTTGAAATGTAGTACACCTAATCTGAATTTGATTAATACAAAATTAATAAAAGTACAAAATATATTTTTCAGAAATAAGATAAATTAGAAAACTAAATATTGACTAAATTCAAATAATAATAAATAATAATAATATAAGTTACAACAAACTAGCAAGCTAGACTTGCTAAGATGAGAAACAGTATGATCCCATCTATGGTAACTGAAATATTCTTAAAATTTTTACCAGTTTGTTTAAAATGAAAAATTTTTTGTTTAGAAAAAAGTTTGTTTGTTTAAAACAAATTGAGTTTTTAAACCTTGAATAATTCAAATTGAGAAAAAAAAAAACAAAATTTTAATGAAAATGAAAGTTTATTATGATCGAAATAGAAAAAAATATAGAAGCGTGCACTTTTCTGCAAATTAACTCTTAAATGAGACAAAATTTTTTTTTCAAATTTCATTTTTGAGAATAATTTTGCTTTTTTTATGATGATTCAAGAAATCAATTAATTAGTATTATTATTTTCGTAATTCGAAAAAACCTACATAGATTTTTATTTGATTTTAGAGCGGATTTTAAGAATGATGGAAGAATTGTCGCTAACCGAAAATCTATCCATAGACGATGAGACTGTACAAAAGAGCAATTCGAATTCGAAAAGCAATTTGACCAACAGCCAAATGACCGAGTCGAACGAGTCCGGCTTTTTCAATGAATCGTCGCGTCTTCAAGCACTAGAGCTCGAACAAGAGCAACTAAACGCTTCTCTAATGGCCCTGACAACTCATTTTGGCCAAGTTCAATTTCGGCTCAAACAAATAGTTGCTGCTCCTGAGCCTGACAAAGAACACCTGCTCAAAGAACTAGAAGAGTTCGCTTTCAAAGGTTGTCCCGTAAATAATCCAGTCAACAATTTTCATCAAAACATAATCCAAGAGCAACGCTTAAAACAAAAGGATCTCATTTTTCAGCTCAAGGGTCAGCTCCAAGACATTCAAAGCTTCACTTACCAAGTAAATTTACTTTAATCGAAAATTGTAGATAGTTTTCAAACATTGATTGCAAACAATTTAAGTCTGAAAATGGATGCGATGTTCCGTCTATTATAGAGAAACAAAAAATCGTTATTGATGAATTAAAAGAGAAAATAAATTTGCCTTTGGAAAATTTGGATAAATTGAGCAGTGACGAATTAAAAAAAGTGGTCGACAAAGCCATCCATCAAGTACTTAACAAAAAAAAAACAAACACAAACAAATAGACAAAAAAATTCTAATTTTTACATCACTCTTAAATACTTTTTATTTCTCTTTATTTTAAGATAGTAAATCCAGTCAAAGTAAAAGAACAACTAGTGGGACAATTGAAAACACAAATCGAAGATTTGGAGCGGTTCATTGATTTTCTTCAAGGCGAAGCCTCTAGTCCTGGACCGTATTTGCAGAAAAAAAACTGCACATGCTCAAAAAATTGTAATCAACAACATGAATCCCAGAGTGCATTTCCAGTTTTTAATCAGCCGCAAAAGAACGACCAAACTGAAAAGTGTGAATCCAGTCAAAGCAATCAATCGACAGTTGATCTTTTGAAAAAAATTTTATCTGTAATGCAAATGTTTGCCATTAGCCAACTTAACTGCGGCTCTAAGAACACATTTGAGAAAAATTCCCTAAAAAAAAGCTCGAATCATTGGGGGTCTCACAAACATTAAACCTAAGATAGAATTTGAATTAATTTGCTTTTCTTTTTTTCTTTTTTTTTAAAGGGATCTAAGGGCCAATTTGGAACTTTCGATTAACAAAATTTTAATTGTTAACTCAAACTATTGTGATTCAAAAAAAGCATGTTTGTATGCCAAAATCAACACTGAATCAGACGACGAAATAGTAAGAGAGTGTCCACACGAGTTGACCAAAGCAATTAGGAAAGATTTTTCATGCTCACTTAGAGATCTAATGCAGCATGGTCTAGTAGAATTATCAAATTCATCGTCTATGGTTCCGTTTGGCTGCTTTGTAGCTCGTTCCAAAGAGTCCCCATCTCAAATGCACATTTGGGACCTTTTAATCAAATATTACGAAGCCAAACATGGCAAAGAGTTCACTCAATCGGCTGCCAACAAATTGTCTCAATCGTTTAATTTAAATGTTGTTGGCGGAAAAGTGATCACAATTAAACAGGTATGAAGCAAAAGTTAACCAACAACAAATATTAAACAATTAATTAACAAATAATCAACTTTAGTCTTTGTTGAACTCAATTGAAACTGTGTTGAAAATTCACGGCAATAGTGCAACGAATAAAGATTCGTGTTTCAAAGCGTTTGTGTGTCTTGCTATCAATGAAAAAAAGCTTGCTTTGTATTTAAAACAAATTCTGAAAGCCACAGTAATCATTGAGAACTATTATCAAAATTGGAGCTACATTAAAACTACAGGTATAAAAATTAAATCCGAATAAATAATTATTATTAGTAGTATTAATTGAAGTATTTTTCTGGCCAAAACTTCTTTAGCTTTTGGAGTACGAAAACTTTTTGCTTAAGAATTTAAGGGAATATTTTGGAACTTTCGATTAACAAAATACATGTGCGAAAAAAAGTATTTACGATAACTAGCTTTAAAATTTAAAAATATTTCTCTTAAAAATTGTCTTAATCCATTTTTATATATTAAATTAAAGAAATTAAAGAAATTAAAGAAATTAAAGAAATTAAAGAAAATTAAAGAAGAAAAAAAAACATTCAAATTCAGTGAAGTTCATTCACTCAAGTTTTTCTTTCAAGAAATGTTGTTTATACAGACTTATTTATTTAATAATTATAATTATAAATAAATCAATAAATATCAATTTTAATAAGAATTTTTCACAAATAAATCTAGGGTTTAGTAAAATCTAGTCTAATAGAAGTAATAGTAGTAAAATTAATTGTAACTTGGAGATTCTACAAGCGAAGCTTTAATAAGCCACATCAGTCGTTACAATACGCTTCTCCAAACACCCATCAATCTTTGCTTTGAAACTGTTAAGTATATTTGCATTTATTATTTCTTTTGGAAATTTGTTTTACTCATTCACAACTCTATTAGTAAAAAAGTTAAATCTTGGAAGACAACTTTTTTACATTTTCTCGGATTAGGTTCTTGATATTCTTTCCCAAGACGTGTAATCTTTAAAAATTATAAGTAAAATCTATCAATTAATCAATAATCAAAATAAATTTCTCTTTTTTTTTCTCAATTTTATAATTCCGGAAGCTAAGCCGGCAGGATACAATCATGTTATTTTAATAAAGTACAAGCTTTTATTAGGTTTAATGGAAAAAAAGAAAGTTGACTAAATCCAATTTAAGATCAAATAAATTATTTTGTTACTTATTAATTTAATTTGATAATTACAAAAAAGCTTGTTCAAAGTTTTTTTTTAGTATTGTTCTATAACAGAGCTAAATATTTAAAAGTTTTAAATTAATGTTTTTAGGCTTTGACGACGCACTAAAATCTATTGATCAGCTGAAATGTTTAAATTGGAATGTGCCAGTGGAAAAGTCAAAAAGGCGAAAGTCTACAAAAACCAATGATTTATTCTAAATCATAATCTTCCGCAAAAGTCATCACTTTTTTAAATTCAACTTTTACGATCTCTTAATTGTATATACAAACAATAGTCAATAAATTAATTTTATTTATTCCATTTACAAAAAAAACCAACACAAACACACATACAGTGAAAGATAAGTTATTCTATAAATTATTTGTCCGTTTTATTATTTTTTAATAAATAAATATTGAGATTTTATTTTTAATTTAAATTAGTTTAATTGCGAATATAATTTTGAGTTTAATAGAGGGTTATAAAATCATTTAAAAACTTTTTTTTTAGCAACAACTCGGACACATGTTACACTGACCGATCTGACGTATATTATTGCATCGAGTTGGTTTTTTTTTTCTGTTTTACATTTTTCAATGAATCTTAAAGTAAAAAAAGTCAAAATCAAGATCTTAGACAGATCAGAATCTAAGCTGTTTTTTCAAGTTAATAGTAAATAAGAGTGAATTACTACTCAAACTATTAGAAAAAAAAATAAAAATAAAAAAAAAAATTAATCGATTTTTTTTAAATTTCTTATTTTATGTTATTTTATTTTATATAATTATGTACTACAAAAATAAAAGGCCTCTTTTAAAAGACATATTGAATATTATTCTGTTTGATTTTTATCAACAAAAACAATTTTTTTTTTAATTTTTTGCTTTAAGATTAATTGAAAAATTTAGAATGGAAAAAAAAACCTTCCAGTTGATCATCTACACAGAAAATAGGAAAAATTACGGTCCAAAAAAACTCAGTGAAAAAATAGAAGATTTTTTCGGTTAGTTTTTCTAATAAATTAAAGTATTTTTAAGATTTTTTTCAATTTTTGATAATTCCCAATTTGTATTAGACAGTTATTTATAGACTCAAAAAGTTTAAGGTGGTTTACTCTATTTACTGATTCGATTTTTCTTTTATTCTTAATAATAATGCTGTATTTTTTTAGTTACTGTTGCTGTTAAATTTTTTTGCTTTTTTTATTCGTTTGATATTTTATGATGATTTTTTCTATTTTTTTGTATTTTGATTTTAGTTATGAAATTATGAAAAATTATGAAAAATAAGTAAAAAAAAAATGTTAAGTTAACATTTTTTTTACTTATAAATAAATAGGTGACCAGTCCAAAAAAGTAGCTGATCGCATAACAGGCTAGAGCCACAGTTTCAATTTCACAAATGCAGTGCCAAACTAATAGATTTTAAATTTAAATTCAAAATATCGCTTTCATTATTTTAATATTTATTCTTTGAATTGTCTATCAATTAGTACAAAATATTTCACTCGCTTTTAAACAAAATTAAATTCGAAAGAATCTCAAAGAAAAAAAGTGACAGGATTAGCCATTTTATTAAATAAGTCGAAGTAAAGTAAAGGTTATTTATTTTTTTTTAATTGAGAATAAATAAATTAATGGAACAATTGAACCAAATATTTTGAGCATTTGGATACTTTGGGTGCATAGTTTTGGCCTTGGTCGTTAATACATTTGCACAATTCGATTGCATTATTAAGCGATTTAGCAACTGATATTATGTATTCTTTGTCCAAGTCTTTTGAAAGATTATTTAGTAGATTTCCGAAAGCTACCAACATCCTAAACAATGCTTCATGATCCCAGTTAATTAAACGGTTGCACAAAAGATCGTTGTTTAGAAATTCGATTTGTTCCACAATTAGATCAGTGCAGAAGTTGGCTGAAAATTGTGGATCCAAATTAACAAGCTTGGGATTTAGAACAGTAAAGTTTAAAAGCAATGTGGCACATGATATTTGTAATGTCTTGCTGTTTGTATTGCTCGTTTTTAAAATAAAATTGAATAAGAAATTTCGCTCGTTTAAAAGCAACGCGACAAGTTTTTTGTTCATTGGAAGCAAGTTACAACTTTTGAATAAATTGCACAAAACACGCACTACCAGCATTGAATTTACGGCATTGTTTTCAGTCAAATGCTTGAAAAGAATTCGAATATAGAAATTTTGGGTTTCGTTGTGCAACTTGTGCTCCGCTTCTTTTCTAAGAATACAATTGACAGCCTCTTGATCTAATGCAATAATACGAACCAAATCAATGAATGGAAACAACTTTTCTAAGAAAAAATTTAAGAAATAAAAATTTAAAAATAAAAATTTAATCAGTAGAAAAAATTTCTTCAAAATTTAGAATTTAAAATTTTATTGTTCTTTTTGAAAAATTTTTTGTGAAAAAGAAAAAGCTAACCTTGTTCAAATTGGTCAATAAGTTCAAACAATTGATCAAAAATACTAGAACTAAATCCATTTTTTACCATTTTCTCCAAATCATTTACCAAGTTCTCATTTTGCGAATAAATTTCTCTAATTTTTTTGAAAATTGTTTCCAAATTAAATTGATCAAATAGGACGAAATTTTTGTGAGGATAAAACTCGTTGGAATGTTGAATGGCTGGCGCTTGAACTTTGGATGTGGTGTATGCACTCGATCCAGTAAAGGGATCTGAGCTATTGGTGCTGGATGCTTTGCTAGTGTCGAATGAAGGTGGCACATATCTATTTCCTCCTGTGAACGGATCATAATAGCCGCTCGATTGGTTCGTCGAACCAATTACTTGGCTTTGTGTATTCTGAATTAGAAATTGAGCTATTTGATCAAGAAAATGTTGATTAAGATCATGTTGATGGATGAATTTCTGAGCCGCATGATACGGATCTTCGGTCAAATTGTAAGCAAGCTTTAGTGTTTTGCCTTCATCAAGCTCAATATCGAACACATGGTCATATTGATTGCCCAAGTAGTTTACTTTTTGAGTTTGACCACCGCCTGCATCCGAAGAACCAACGGCAACTCCTATTTTAATCCATCTAGAATCGTTAGCATCCCATTGATAAACTTCGGCCTCATTTTGATTATTGACTATTAAATTTTGACCATCTCTTTTGCCTGGTGTCATCAATGCTTCTACTCCTGGCAGTTTGTTTAAATTTATATTTGACATTTGTTGATTTGTTTTGACGGGAATGGCAAACTTGGATAGTTCTGTTTCGAATTCCTGCATCTCTTGAGCCGTAGCCATCAAAAATTCATGTTGAGTAAAAAGTCTGATAGATCCATCGCTGCAAGCAACAGCCAAATTGCCATTTGTCAAGTGAATCGCCTTCCATAATGTTTGACATGGCAACACAATTGTCTGAGCCAATTCATTGTATGATTTAACAATCGAATGAACTCGTAGTGATCTATCTTCACTGCTGCTAATCACATAGCAAGTTCCATTTTGACTAAAACAATTTAACGAATACAGAAAAGAGTCGGTGACACGAATAGTTTGTATGGGAGCTGGATGACCCAAACGCCACTGAATGACATTTCCGTCATTTGAACAAGAGAAAAACTCTTGTCTATTTTGTATGTTTAATGTGAGGCCTCTGACACAATCACCATGACCAACGTATTTTATTAGGCATTCAGCATTTCGATTTTCTGGACTTATAGTCCAATGTTTTATGCATTTATCAGCACTGGCTGTTAACACAACTCCTTCTTGATCAATGCTCAAAACATCCCAAACAGTCAAGTCATGTCCCTTTATTGTAATCACTGGAGATAATTTAAATTCATTTCGTACTAGATCATTCAAGTTCCAAACTTTGGCCGTACAGTCAAAAGATCCGCTGAACAACAAATTACTTTGAGAGCAATTATCAAAATTTAATGTACACACTGGGCCATCATGAGCTGTAAATTGTGAAATTACTTTGTTTGCTTCAATGTCATGAAAAGCAATTGTTTGATCATTTGAACCGGTAACTATTAATCCATTGGGGTATTCTTTCAAAGTGTAAACAACAGTCACAGAATTTACGTACTTTTTATGCGTAGTGATAACTTGAGCTTGAACATATTGATTTGAAGTTCTTTTTTTTTTTTTTTAATTAAAATTCAATTAACTTAAGATTAAAATTTTTGAAAAAAAATTGAATCTTAAAATCGACTTCATTTTTTAATCTTTGATTTTTTTACTAATAATTTTTGAATAAAAAACAATTCTTCAACTTACTGTTCTGCTTGCATCCACATTTTTGCGCTTAAATCTCTTGACACGCTAACAAAACCTCCATTATCTCTCGTTTGACATAAACTCTTAACATCGGCCGTATGACCGAACAAAGAACACATTAACTTAAACGGTTTCATCTAAATCAAAAAAATAACCAATTAATTAAAAAATCTTTAGAATTTTCCGGATAAATCAAATTCCGGTTTTTTTTTTGACAACAAAAAAATTGATCAAATAAACTTTCAAAAAAAATAAAAAATAATATTTATTAAAGTAAAATTCTAAATTTTTCTTCTTTTGGAACTTTGTTAATGACCAATCTGCCATCATAACTAAGTGAAGCAAACACCCAAGGATCAACTGAAGACCATTCTACACTATAAACGCTATCCTCATGATCTTCGTAAACTTTAATTAATTTGTCTGGCTCAGGTACTTGTTTTGTTTCATTGTCACTCTCTTCGTCCACAATTGTTTTAATAGGCTCCGATGAGAGACTAGAAATAGCACTCAAGGCAACTTTATTATCACTACTGCCAGACAAAACCAACTGATCATGAACACTGTTATATCTAACTGACCATATCCTTTTAGAACAATAATTTTTTCTCTAGTTTTTAAATTAAAATAAAAAAAAATAAAAAAAAATATTAATACCAATGTGAATGATTTGTCAAAGTCATCAAACATTCATTCGACTTTCGAATGTCCCAAAATTTTGTTTTGCAATCATCACCTACGGAGACCAAATAGTATTGCTTATTTGGATTGAAATCAACATCTCTTACAAATTGGTTATGCGAATTTTCAATCACAAAACATTGTCTATAGTTAATTTAGTGTCTAGAATAAACAATCTTTAAAATTATTAAAATTTATCTAAAATACTTCATTGATTTCAAGTCCCAACCGCGAATAGCAGTATCATTACAAGTAGCTATTTGAGAATTATTATGATGCGGATTCCATTTGCAATTAGAAAATTTAGGCTGACCTTTTGCTTCGAGTTTAGCCGAACCAACTAATTTTGGTTCAGATGAATTGACAAGGTCAAAGTAGCTAATCGAATTTTCGGTCAAAGATACAACACCTTTGGAATTTGGTTCCCAAATGCTTCTTTAAAAAAAAACTTAAATTTCTTTTTATTTTATTTTTTAAATGTGAACGTACAAAATACAATTCTGCTGAGGTATATCAGCTAAATGCTTTAAAGAAAAATGAGTAGAATCATCAGCAGGTATTGACATGTCAATATTTTCAGGCAATTGCCAAATAGAACACTTCATTTGAATTGTATTTGGTGCACTAAGTTTGTTGTAGCATGTCATAAGTTGAAGTTTATTTTGAGGAGATGATCCTATGTGCCAAATTTCTCCATCTTTATGGTCAAATATACATTTTGTAAGTGTATTTAATTCATCGTCATACTCAATTAAGTGAATCTAAGTAAAAAAGAATTTATAATTTAATTTCTAAATATTATTTTAAAAATACTTGGTTGACATTTTTAAGAGTTTGAGTTCCAACTAGAAATCTTTTAATTTCAGTTTCGTTCAATTGAGAACATAAGGCTCTGCTCTAAATTTATAATTAGTGCATAGTTTTAATTATGACAAAAAAATCAAAAAACTAACCTGATACTCTAGACCATAGATTAAAGGAATTTCGTCCTCTAGCATTTATTCTAATTTTTTTTTCTAATTTATGTTATGTTATAAATAGAATTAATTTGGAAAAATTTCAAATTTGAAAGCATCATAGTTTTGCTAATCTAAAAAGGACCTTTCATTTGCAAAATAAAATACTTTGCATTCATCACGATCTTTTTCTTTTTAAAATTGACAAGTTTGTTAAAGAATTTAATTTTTGATTTTTTTTAAATAAAATCTTGAAAATAAAAATTTGTGAATAATCGCACAGTCAACAAACAATCTTGTTCAATTCATAAAAAAATTATGAATAAATTAAATTATTAGAAAAAAGATTTCAAGGATTTTTCAAGAAATTCATTTGAAGATTTAAGCTATATTACCGTAAACTCGTGTTCACGACTCTAAGAGTAAAAGCCAAAAACTCCGCTTTTACTCTAATTGAAATTGTCTTTTACTCTATATGACCAAAGATTGAGTTTTTGGAAAAAAATTTAAAAAAAATAAAAAATCCCATCCTTTGCCATATAGAGTAAAACACAATTTCAATTAGAGTAAAAGCGGAGTTTTTGGCTTTTATTCTTAGAGTCGTGAACACGAGTTTACGGTAATATTAATGTTAAGATATTTTTTATTCCCATTCAAAAAAAAAATTAAAGACTTATTAAAGGTTCTTTAAAGAATGGGCTTTGGAATTTCAGTGTTTATTCCTTAAAGATAATTATTTTTTTCTAATTTTATAATTCATTTAAGTATTGTGTGTATTGATTTTTTAGATTATTAAGTAAATCAATTTTGAAATTTTTTTTTGAATTTCAAAAATTAGCCTCAAACTCATCTTATTCTTTTTTGACTTTAAATTCAAATTCAAAAATAAAATAAAAAAATTGGTCCCATCATTTTGTTCAGAATTTTTTCTGGTTTCTGATTCTGCAATAAAAAAAAATTGGGTATAGGGCATAAAACACAGACTAGATACAAAAATTGTGAAAAGTAAAATAATTAATTAAATTAATACACCATTTTGTAGATGAGACTATGCTCTTTCAGAATTTCTCCATATTGATTAAGTTAGGTCTATTAGAACATGAGATATTTAAGCTCAAAGATTACCATTTTTGCTTTTTTTTCTCGTATAGAATCTCAAAGTTTAAAAGTCACAGATCTTAAGTCAAGTCCAAGTCCGGAAACGAATATATCAATAGTTGAAAATTAAATTTTAATATTTTATTTATCACTTATTTGTAGATCTTATCGTTATGCTTAAATAAATAACTTAAAATTTTAAATATTTATAATTTAATCATTAATTAAATTCAATCCTACAATTAGTAAAGCAAACACTACTATCTTTTAATAAATTAATCATTTGATAAAAAAGAATATATAAAATAGTAATTTTAATTACAACTCTAATGTTATTTCTAAAATTTTTGACTTTTCCTTATTGCCGGCAAATGTACGAAAATGCGAAAATGTGATACCAAATGGATCTAAATAATTATTTTTTTAAAAATAAATAAATAACGAGGACCCTAAGAGCTGACTCAATATAACAATTAGCTAATTTAGTTGCAAAAAAAAATTATATCATGCTTTTGGTGGAATTTAGGCCATTTGTAACACAAGCCTCAATTTGGAGTTGGTTAAGTAATAAATTTGCTTATTTACTGCATTATTAATAAAGCTTTATTTGCTTAATTCATAAAATCACTTTTATCTAAAAATCAGTTATTCATTATTTGATTTAAAATCACCTATTCTAAATCATAAAAATACCTTTTAATGAGTTTGCAAACAATTCTTTGAGATTAAGCTTGTTGTACAACTGTATTTTAGCAGTCTCAAATGTCATGTAATTCATTTAAAGATGATTAATCACTTTTAACAAGAATATTTTAATGAACATTTTGAACAAGGATATTGTTTTTTCAACAGGCCTTAAGATCAGATAGTGAAATAAAAAAAATTGTCGTTTTATTTGAATAAATTTTAATTTTCATGTAATTAAAAAAAAGTTTTCTTTTTTTACAAAAAGAATTTCTCAAATAAACTAGGCTTCAATTAGAAAATTTATTTTAATTTATTATTTCTATTCGCAAAAAGCAAACCTTACTGGATTAATATCAAGAAGCACTTGAGCCAAAGTAAATGAGCAATAAATTAATTACTATATATTTAAGATAATCGAGAAAAAAACTTTTTGTAATTCATAGCAACATAAGGCGCTAAATTACAAGTAGAAATAATTTTTTTTAAAAATTTGCTTATTGATTAATTAATAATACGCTATAAAAAAAGGCATAATTAATTCTTGATTTTGAAATAAAAACAGAGCCCATTAACATCTTGAAAATTAATAAACTAAATTCTGTTAAACATGGGAAACCTAAAATCTTTTTTTATTTCAAAAATAACAAACATTAATTTAAGATAACAAATTTTATTTTGAACAAGTTGTTTAGATTAAAGTAATGGATTTCGATAAAATAGACATTAGAAACAAGGTTGTTCGAGTGACTTGCACAGCTGACCGAAAGATAGTGGCCTTCAAAAATCAAAATTTTGAATTGTTGAAAAGAGACTGCCTCAGGCATGGCAAATTGTTTGAAGATTCGGAATTTCCAACAGAAGATCGTAGCATGTTCTACACTCAGCCAGTTCCGTATGGAACAAAGTGGAAGCGGCCATCTGAAATCTGTAGCAAACCAGTATTTATCCAAGACAAAGTTCATTCAAACGATTTGGATCAGGGATATTTGGGAAATTGTTAACTTTAAATTTTTAAATTAAAGTTAAAATAAAATATTTTCTTAAAGGCTGGTTTATTGCCGGTTGTTCAGCTATTGCACTTGTTCCCGAACTATTCGCAAATGTTGTACCAAAGGATCAAGAAATGATCGGTGCAAGTTATGCTGGGATATTTAGGTTCCATTTTTGGAACTATGGACAGTGGGTTGAAGTAGTAATTGACGATCGACTTCCTGTCGATTCGAGCAATAAGCTGCTATTTTGCAGTAATAAGCAAGAGCCGAATGAATTTTGGGCAGCTTTGCTTGAAAAAGCGTATGCAAAATTGTCTGGCTGCTACGAGAATTTGGATGGTGGTCATACGACTGATGCACTCATTGACATGACTGGTGGTATTCAAGAAACCTTTGAAATTAAAGAAATGAAACGTGAATCTCTAAAAAATGACATGTGGAAAGTTTTAGTTTGTTCGAGAAAGCATAAATCTTTGATAGGCGCATCGATTGCGCCAAATCCGAGAGTCAGAGAAGCAAGACTCTACAATGGTCTTGTCATGGGACAGTAAGAGTTTTGGATATTTTTTTTTAATTAAAAAATTAAAGATTAAGAGAGAAATTTCTTTTTTAAAGTAGTAAAGTAATGAAATTTTTATTTAAATTGAAAATCTTTGAATTTTAGCTCATCTCATTTTTACGCTGATTCATTTCAAGTCTGGCGTTTTGAAATTCAGTACATATTGATCAAAGATATCTACTTTTTTGAATTATTTAAAAAAATCTCGAAAAAAAATGAAACAAAATATTGCATCTTATGTTGCATTTTTTCTACCTGAAATCTATCTTTTATTTTACATGGGACTTACAACAATTAATGCAATTTTACGTGAGATTCTAAGTTCTTAACCACAAAATCTAACTCAAGATTACATCAGCTTGTGTAAGATTATGTTAATTTACAAAAGTTTTTATTTTTCAATTATCACTTACAAAATTTTCTTATTTTTTGTATCATTTGTTGTAAATTTTGATAAGAATGTAAAATGATTTTAGTAAGCAAAAGTAAAATTCGCAATACTTGACCATTTTGATGATTGATTTTATTCAAAATGCTTCTTGATATTTTTGATGCAATTTTGCAAATATTATTTCACGATCAAAGGTTATCTGATTTGACTGCATGAAATTAATTTTTTTAAAAAATGACTTGGAGCTTAAACATTTTAAATTTTCCCTAAAGCTTGTTCAAAATTTTTCTGTCAATCAGGTAAACTTAGAAATAAAAAGCAATGTTGAGAAAAACAATAAGCTAGAAAGTTTGTTTTGAATTTTTGCTTTGAGTAATTAAGAAAATTTTTTTTAGTGCTTACACGGTGACAAGCGTAGCTTGCATCGAATTAAATGGACGTGACATTAATTTAATTCGCGTCAGAAATCCATGGGGAAATGAAGTGAATTCCAAATTAAAAAATGAAATTTAGAGTTGAAATTTTTTTCAAAAAAGGTAGAATGGAAAGGTTCATGGTCAGATAGTTCATATGATTGGTACAACGTTTCAGATGATGTGAAACAAGCTCTAGGATACAAACGAATGCCTGATGGTGAATTTTGGATGAAGTAAATAAAACTAGCCAAAAAAATTAATAAAAATTTTTAATTCATTAAATAAAAAAAGCTTTGATGACTTCTACTATAATTTTGAAACAATACAACTTTGTAATTTGACGCCTGATGCTTTTGCTGATGAAATACTTGGCAGCCAAGACAAATCGAAGCTCACGTGGAAACTAACTTCTTATCATGGCGAATGGTTTTAATAAAATTATTAGGTTGATAGATTAAAAAAAAATTATTTCTTTGATTGTTACTAGGATTCCTGGACAATCAAGTGGAGGAAGTGGTAGAGGAGGCGAAGCTCTTTTTTGGACAAATCCCCAATTTTTAGTCGCACTCACTGATGTAGATCCGGACGACAATGAGAATATGGCAACTATTATAATTGCTCTGTTGCAAAAAAACACCAGAGAAAGAAGAATGAACAATAACGGAGAGCCTTGTGAAGAATTTATCCAATTTAGATTGTACAGAATTCTAAGTGATGAAGATGCATATTTGGCTAAGACAACTGGGCGACGTTTGTACGCCAAAAGTCTAGAACGATGCTCCACGTCAGGTCCCTATATTAACTTAAGAGAAGTGACCAAGCGTTTACGTGTTGCACCAGGCAATTATTTGATCATACCCAGTTGCTATGATTCGGCAATTTCTGGACAATTTTTGCTACGATTGTACACTGAACATCCGATCAACGAAGGCAATTGTTCGATTTTAAGCGATCACAAAGGCGATTTGGATCAAGATGACATTTTTTTTTCAGTGCCCAAATCACTGGACGACGCGTTCAGCAGTTGGACCAATCTTTTGATTGGTGCAGCAACAAAAAAAGATGAAGACTACCAAACAAGCTCAGCTACATTCACAAAATCAAATCAATATTCATCGACACCAAAAAGCTTGACATACATCAAACAAATTGTAGAAAGTAAAGATGAAGATTTAGAAATTAAAATAGACGCTAAGAAAGGTCCTAAAAATATAAGAAGATTTTTCTAAATATTTTTCAAATTCGTTTTACTCTATTAGTATAGAAATTTTTTTTCAATATTTTTTTCCATTGTCTACAAAAATATCTTCAAACTTAGATTTTTGAATAAAATTTTAATGATTTTTTTTCTTGATACTTTACACTCAGTTTTAATTTTAGTGCAGTGGAAAAGATAAAATTAAAATTAAAATGTTGCTGCTTAAAATTTTATTCTATAAAAAAAAGAACTTCAGCTGCTAAATGTTTATTTTAAAACTTAAACGAAGTTCAGTTCTTGAAAATTTTATTAAGTTAAATTTAAAATTTAAATCGTTCTCAGAAATAAAACTCTTTCAGAAATTTTTTTAGATAAAAAAATAAATAAATATTTTAATAAAGATTGAAAAGCATTATACTATAATAATTTTTTTAAAAAAAATCCATTTAAAAGGTTTAGGTATGGTGGTATTTTCTTAACTTCATTTTTTTGAGCTACTAAATAAAGCACCATCATAGTCATTTAATAACTGGTGAATTTAAACATAAAAATCTATCATATAATTCTTTTAATGTATCATACATAAAGCTTGCGAAGATGTATTTCGATTTTGTCAAACTTGATTTCTTCTTGCAATTTAGCTAAAAGATCTGACGGAGTACAAGTAATAAACCAACTTTATTGATATATTTTGTATCGCTTGGTTCTTAAAGTGGTGGCATTAGCATTATTAGTAACGGCCCTCAACTTATATCATGTAATATCAGATTATATCAGCTGGCAGGAAGTGATCTCAAGTATCAGATGGCATCATTTTTTTTGTTGCCAAAGCTGGTATCGGCTGATATTTGATTTTATCGGATGATATAAAATGATAACAGAATCTACGATTTTATTTCATTTTAATTTTCGAAACTTTCCAAGTGATTTAAAAAGAAAATGTAATTAAACTTGTATTTTTTAGTTTTTATCTCAATTTGGTATAACTTAGAGTTTAAATTTTTTTTTAATTACAATGATTTACTGTAAGCTGATATAATCTGATATAAAATGATATCAGTTCAGAGCTGCTATAAACCTAATGCCAGTCCTGTAAAATTAAAATTAGAATTAAATCCTATGGTGAAATTCAGTAAGAATTCAACAAAAATATTTCTATTTTTTAAAAAAATTAAAACAAAAAATAATATATTGTACCTTTTTACTTAAAATAATTTTTTAAATAAAATTATATTATATTTTATTTTATTTTTTGTCTATTTGGATCACAAAAATTAGTTTTAAGTTAAAAAAATGTATGTTCCAATTTTTTTTAAATTTTTGTTTATTTTTTTTTAATTTTGATAACTAAAAAAGGTCATTCAATTTTTTTTCAAAAAATTAATTTTAATTATTTTAACTAAATGAATGTTTCATTTAAAAATTTAACTAAATTTTAACTGCTTGGATAAATGAAATTATTCTTTCATAATAATGGATATTTTTTGAATGAGCAAAATAAAATTTCAAAAACTTTATATTTTTTTAAATTTTCTAATTTGCTTTATATTTAGAATAAAAAACCCAATTAAACCACCATTTATTTACCCAGACTAATAAAAAGCTTTTTCATTAATTTGGCTTTTAAGTTGAAAAATATTTATCAAACTTGTCTAAACAATTGACAAATTGACTACTCTATTTAATTGACTAATTGTATCTAATTTAGCTATAGAGAATTAAAGTTTTACAAAATGATTTTATTTATTTTTTCTGATTTTTGATTTATTTTTCCGTAAAGAATTCTATAAAAATTATTTATTAGAAAAAAAAAACAGATTAGTAAATTAATCTATCTGATGTGGTTTTTAATAATCATGCAACAATCAAAAATGTCATTTAGGCCTAAAAAAAAAATGTTCAAATATGTAGAAAATTTATGAGAAATTCTAGATTTTTTTAGAAAATAATATTTGTTAAAACTTGTCTACTAATCTAAACTAAAAATCATCCAAAAGAAAAATTTGATTTGATTTAATTCATAAAAATTATTTGAAGTTTATTTTTAATAATTTTTTAACAATTAAATTTAAGCAGAGAGTATTAATTTTTATAAGATATTAAAAATGGCGAAAAAGTGTGAAAAATTAGATTATTTAAGATTTTATTTTAGACATTCTTTTTAAATTAGTACAATTAATTGTACCCTTTTTAATTAATGAATTTTTGTAATCAGGAAATAAAAAAAAACTCTAATCTATCAAATCTTAATTCGATGCAATTGATTTTTTCAATCACGAAATGTCCCATTGGTATTAAACATTTAAAAGCCTTAATCCACTAGGATACAAAATTAAATCCGATTACATCTATAAATACACTAAACATTTTATCAAGCATTCTGAAAATTTCTCAAAATGGAAAGCACACAACTTAACCTAAACAACCGAATTATACGTATTGACGATTGTATGGACAAACAAATAGTCCTTTTCAAAAATCAAAATTTTGACACAATCAAAGGCGCTTGTGTATTGAACAATAACCTATTCGAGGATTCTACCTTTCCACCGAATGATGCTAGTTTGCATTTTTGCAAAAGTATTTTGTGTGACAAAAATGTGGTGTGGAAAAGACCTGCAGAAATTTGTGAAAATCCATGTTTTTTTGAGGCTGAATTCAAAATTTCGAATTTTTCTTCCGGATTAATAAAAAATAGTAGAAAATTATTTTATTTATTTTTTTTGTTCAGTAAAAATAAAAACAAAATTAATGTTCATTTTTAGCTGCATTTGTTTTGGGCTGTTCGTCTTTGAGCCTGAATGAAAAACTATTACATTTTATAGTTCCGCAAAATCAAGATTTCACCTTGTCAAATTATGGAGGAATATTTCACTTTAGATTTTGGTATTACGGCAAATGGGTAGATGTGTGTGTCGATGATAGAATACCTGTGGATTCAGAAAATAATTTTGTATTTTCGCACAACTTAACAAATACAAATGAGTTTTGGCTGCCATTATGTGAAAAAGCATATGCCAAGCTATGTGGCTGCTATGAATTTTTAAAAGATGTATCTGCCCGAGATATGCTCGTTGACTTAACTGGTGGATTTGTAGAGAAATTCGACATTAAAAACTTGAAAAATGAGAAAAGAAAGAGGGAGATGTGGCAGTTTTTGAATGAAACTCAAGTTAATGGAAGTCTGATTTATAGCTACATAGAACCTAATCCGAAAATAAGGGGCACAAGACTCGCTAATGGATTAGCTTTAGATCGGTAAATGAAAATTAAAAAAAAATTTTTTAAAAAAAAATCTTTACAAAAAAAAGAAATTATAGAAAACATTAAATTCAAATTTTTAGCTATTATGTCGTGAGCAAATTAATAAGTGTTTATGATGATGAAAAAAATTTCAATCTCATTCAAATAAAAAATCCGTGGGATCAAAAAGTAGAATTTTAGTTTTTGGTTTTGGTTTTTTTTTGTTTAAATAAAAATTTTTAGATTGACTGGAGATTACCATGGAGCGATAAGGTCAACAATCTAGTGAAAAAAAGTGAACAAATCAACACTTTGCTTGGTAAAGAGAGTTCGGATGGACACTTTTGGATAACGTAGTAGAAAAAAGAAAAAAAAATTCTGAAAAATTAAATTTTTTTTTAAATTAAAAAAGATTCGATGATTTCTATCATTATTTCGAAACAATTTTGGTCTGTGAATTTACAAGTGATACTTTTTTTTTGGATCAAAATGACCAAAGATGGACTGTGTTTTCTTATCACGGTGAATGGAAATTCAATAAGACAAACATTGGCTTTAGGCAAAGCGACCAAGAATATTGGAAAAATCCCCAGCTTTTCTTTAAAATTGACAATTCTTTTGATGAAAAAATGAATGTGATTGTGTCTCTTCGCCAGAAATACATTCGAGAGCAATTGCTAGAAAATGACTGCCACAATTCGGAAGCATTTGTTCAGTTTCGTATTTACCGAACTTTGAACGAAAATGCAGCGCTAGAAGCTAATAGGAATTGTTCTCGGTTGTATGCAAGTCATTTGGACAAAGTGGTCTCGTCAGGGTGCTATGTCAATTCAAGTGAAGTAATTAGACGGTTTCGACTTGCACCTGGCAATTATGTTATCATACCGAGTTGCTATGACACTCGTAAGGCACAGTTTCTACTAAGAGTGGGCACCGATACTCCAGTAGACCATGAAAATTCGACAATACTCGAAGAGTTCAAGTCTACTTTGGATAAAGAGGACATTTATTTTCCCATTCAAAATACTCAAATGTCAAATGAGGAAAAAGATTGTGTGATTACGGAATGCAAGTTTTACTTTGATTACTCGGCTCATAAAGACACTGACCGAATGAATACAAAAAAAATAAACAAATATTTTGATTAAATTTTTTGCACTCTAGTTTTTTTGGCTTTTTTAGCTTATTTAGCTTTTTTGGCTTTTTTCTTTGTTCAATCGATGTTAGGAGACAAAAATTAGAATTTTTATACCAGAGAAAAAAAAATAGAATTTATTTTTTTTAGATAATTGTTTTCTATAAAAATTAATATCCTAAATAAAGTTCAATGTAGACAACATTTTGAATTTTTTATTTACCAAATTTGGATCATAGCGAGCAATTTGTTCAAACGAATTGGAATAAATTTCTGATTGAAAAGAAATTTCTTTATTAACCAAATGATCGATTTCCAAAAATTGCATTATCTTTTCCACAAAATAAAGTGGATTGGCAATTAGCTGATCATACCTAATCAATAAGCAGCTTTTCGGGCCAACCTTTTGACAATTTTCAAAAGCATTTCTATTAAATTTGTTCCATTGTTCCAAATAGCTCAAAAGCTTTTTAAATGTTTTTTCTCCTTCTATTTGAGAATAGGCAACCTCACGTCCATCTCTCACCAAATAAATAAACTTCGAATTGGGAAATATTTTTTTATTAAATTTCATCAGTAAAGCATTTCTTTCTTCAACGGAACAGACATAGCCATTGTCTGAAGTATTTTTTGATAAAATGTAAAATGTGAATAGTCCGATGGCTTTATCAATATTTTCTTCTTTTAATTTGGCATTTTTTATAAAACTCCACTTTTTCTTTTGAATTTTTTTGACATAATTTTTAAAGTCAATTGCTGTCGTTGAACCATAGTCGGCAATTTTTACCAAATTACTTTGTTTTAAGAATTTTGTTATGATGTCTAAGCCAGAATTGTTTCCTCCACCGACAAAAAGCATTCGGCGAACAAAAATTTTATCTAAAAACTTTCTCGAGCTATTAACAGAGTTTTGTTCGACCACTCTCACCTTATCATTGTTGTATTTTCTACAAAAAAAATATAAAAAAACAATTTGAATTGCGGTGTAAATTATCAATTTCGACTTGCTCTTCATTCTATTTTGATCTTGATTAAAAAATGGTGAATAATAAAAAAAATTTTTTGAATAGTTTATTTATTTTTAAAAACCAATTTTTTAACTGATTAGGCAGAAAATTTTTTTTTTTTTGACGTTTGAAACCAATTATTTAATTTTTTTTATTAATAATTAAAAACACTAGCTCAAAGGCAAATTTAAAAAAAACTTTTTTTCTTGAAGAAAATGCTATCTGATTATTTTAAATTAATTCTTTTTTTAATTTTACATTTTTCTATATAAAGATGTTTCTAAATTTAATAAAAAAAATCAAACCGGATAACTTGATTGTTCTTGTTTTAACTGTCCAAGGCTTAGTTCTCTCATTTTATTTACCTGACCAGAATTATAGAATATCGATTGTTGATAGAATATTCAGTTTTGATGATGTATTAAACGAGCCTTTGATTCTAGTCGGTGGTTACATGAGTTCAGGTACTTCGTTGGTTAGATCGATCCTAGATGTTCATCCGGAGTGCAAGTGTGGACCAGAGATTAAAATATCGTTTGAATCATTAAAATTTCTAGAAAGCTTGAATGTGACAAAAATAAACCAAGAAAAGATTGAAAAGGCCATGGCGATATTTGCTTATTTTACCTATATGATAAATGTAGAGCCAACTTATCACATTTGCAATAAAGAGCCAGGCAATTTTCGATTTATAAGTTATTTTAAGCGTGTTTTTCCAAGATCAAAATTTTTGATGGTCGTACGAGATGGAAGAGAAGCAGCTTATTCTTGGATTAACAGAAACGGAATGGGAAAAAAATTCAAAATTTTTTTTTCCGTATTAAAGGCTTGGAATAAATTTAACAGCCAAGCTTATAACCAATGCATTGAAACAGGACATGAATACTGTAAGATTATTTATTATAACAAGCTGGTTGCAAATCCCGAAGAAGAGATTGGAGAGATGGCAAAATTTTTGAATTTGAAATGGACTGACAGATTTTTAAATCATCAAAAATATTTGGGAAAAGACATCAAACTCGCCAAACATGAGTATTCTTTGTATGGAATTAAGAAACAAATAAATGCCGATTCACTGAACAACTGGGTTGGCAAAATAAGTGATTATGATGAACATTTGGTGACCAAAGAAATAGATATGCTTCATACATATAAATTTATTTCCTAATGCTTTTTTTTGTTAAAATTATAAGTTAATTTATATTTTGTAAAATTATTTTTAAATAGAAACATATTAAACCAAAATAAAAGTTATTTCTCTTTTTTTTATCAATTTTTATTCATTGGAAATAAACAATCGCTACTGTTAATTTATAAACTGACACGAAAAATTTAAAAATTCGAGAACATGAAATTATAAATATCTTTCTTTGTGGGGTAACTAAATCATTTTCTGAAAATTTTTTTCGAAAATTTTCATGTAATAATCACACTTCAGTTTTAATTTATAAATTAATTATGCATGATGATACATTTTTTAATCATCCAAAATCTTAATAATCGTAATTAAAAAAATTTATTAAGATTTTAAATGCTTTAAATAATACAACTTAGCAATTAATTTATTTTACTTCTTTCTTGTCTCTCTATAACTAATTTGTTAGAATAAAAGAAAGATATTGAGATTTTTTTTTATTTAACCATCTCCACTAGAAAACCAGGAATATTCTGATTTTTATCTAAATTTAAAAATTTTATCTTATTGTTCATTTAGGTATTCAAAAATTTTAAATTTTTTTTTGAAAATTGTCGATGATTTTTTCAATGAAAATTCCAATTAAAAGTATAGTCACAAGTGTTTCGAGGATTATGAATTGTTCTTATTTTGATATTTTGCTTTAAAAAATTTATTTTTGTTAAAATTACTGGTTTTGGGTTAATGGCATGATCTAGAGTGAGTCGGGTTAATAATTAGATCAAATCTACGCGGCATCTTTGTCAGTTGTTTTGTGATTTTTTATAAGTTCAGCGCCTAAAGCTAATCGTTGCTTAAAATATTGGTCTATTGCTGATGCAATTTCACTTGGAAAGCGGTTAAAAACTCAGAACATGCGTTGAGACAAATGCCAATCTGTTCAATTTTTTCATTTTTGAATATTTTGAATTTTAACTCACTCTGTCTATATTTATTTAATTTTTAATTTGAAAGTGTTTTCTCTAAAATTAACATGAAATCTTAACAAAATACAAATTAATTTTGAAAATGTAAGCAGTAAATTTTTCAAACTATAATTAAATATTACAATTAAAGAAAATAAAACTAAAAATGTCGTTTAATTTCTGAATATTTAATAGAAATAAGCTAATTTTTATGATTCTATTAAAATGAAACTGTGTCTTTTATTTCTAAAAATACAATTTTAAAACGTGATTTAATAATTTTTGCAACATTTTTATAAAATTGATTATTTAACTTAAATCTTGGAGATGTGTTCTTTTGCATTTGATTTGAATTTTATTTTGGTTATTCACTATATACTATAATCTTAAAATTACAAACAATTGAAAAATATTTCACATTATAAATTCTAAAAATTTATTTCAAAATCCTAGTCATTTTTCTTAGAGTGAAATTTTATGGCAATTTTTTATTTTAGTTTAAAAAAATTTCATTTTTAAATATAAAAACTTCCTTAAGCTCAAATTTTTAGGCTTAAAATTTTGAATATTTTAGTTAAGCTAAAAATAATTTTTTTAAGACATGTCTAGTCAAACTGCAAAAATAAATAGTTTTGCTGACACTGGCATCATTGCCTTTAATGAGTTGAAAGAAATGGCTCCAGCTATTTCAAATATAGTGACTGCATCTCAAAGCAATGTGTTGATTTTGAATGAAATTCAAGCCATTAAAAATGAATTGAGTACGTTCAAAGAGGACACCCAAAAGAGATTTGACGAGGTGAAAAATGAATTGAGAACGTTCAAAGAGGACACCCATAAGAGATTTGACGAGGTGAAAAATGAATTAAGTACGTTCAAAGAGGACACCCATAAGAGATTTGACGAGTTGAAAAATGATATTAAGAAATCTTATAAAAATTTAGACAACATTCAAGTGATTAGGACCAAGAATTCATCATGTATCAGAGACAAATGTGATATCACTTGGATTGAAGTAATTTTTACTAAATCTTCAAACTCATTATTTTTAATTATTAAATTAGGTGAATGGAAAAGATTTTCCAAATCATGAAGTTAACACATTAGATCAATTTAATGAAATGAATGGACGTATGGTAATTGATTTTTTAAATTATTATGATCTTAGAATCGAAAATCCTGTCAAAAAGAACAAAAGAACATTAGCAACATATTTAAATTTACCAACTCAACCCCTTTTATAGGAAAAAAAATATTTTAACTATTAATTTAACTGAAAAGCAATAAACAAAACTATTTACTTAAAAAAAAATTAAATTTAAATAAAATTATTTAAAAAAAATTTAGTATTTAATAAAAAATCATACTCTTCTATTCCTGATGATTATTAAAGATTAGATTATACTCTTTTTACTTTTTGAAGAGAATGACCCTATTAACAACTGTCAATTAAAAAAAATTTAACTTCAATTAAAGTGATTAAATTTTTGAAAAATAATTTTTTACTCATTTCTATTTTCAACAAGTTTAAATTAAGTTAAATAATGACTTAGGTCTTATAAAAAAATCAAAAATATACATCTGGTAAATGTATTCATAAAAAGTCATACTCAATTAAGTGAATCTTAGAAATTGAAATATTTACTTAAAATATTATTTTAAAAATTCTTGTTCAACATTTTTAAGATTTTTGATTCCAACTGATAACATAAGTCTCGTAAATACCTCCTCTTAATTTATAAGCAAAAAATATAAGATTTTGTAAAAATCGACAATAATTATTTGATACTAAAATTACCAAAGACTAAAGATTGAAGGAATTTCGTCCTCTTGCATTTTTACAAACTTTTTCCCTGGTTTATGCTACAAATCAAAATTTATTACTGGCAATTTTTGATTTAGTAAATTATTTAAATTAAATAATTTTTTAATAAGAATCAATTATTGCCGCATTATAACATAGATAAATGAAATTAAATTTTTTTTTAAATATTTATTATCTTAGTTATATTATTAATTTTTTCAAATTCATTAAAAAAATCTGGTAAGAACTCTTGAAATTTTTTAAAACATTTTTTAAATTTAATTTAACGAATTCAGAATTTTTGTAAAATTGTTTTTGTTTAACAGTAAATATTTATTAACTTTGAATTTGCAACATAATTTTTCATACATAATAATTTTATTTAATAAAAGACTAAATTAGCAACAAATTAGAATAAAGAAATTTTTTAAAATGGAAACAAGACCGGAAATTTTTGAAGTATTTGAACTTTATTTGAGCTTTAAACATGAAAGCTTAATTTTTTAAGGAAGTGCGATTATTCAAAAGTCCAAAGGAACGCGAAAAGTATTTTTTTAAAAAAATCAAAAAAATTCTTTTTTAAATCGTCAAATATAAAATTTTAGATATGATAATCAGGCGAATTTATTCGCTATTGTTTCCACTTTGGAACATTTGGAAAAAGCGTACATACACGATTGCATAAAGCCAAACGAGTAACTTACACTTTCTGATAATCCTACTCTTTTTATTATATTTTAATCTAACTCTTTTAATTAAAGATATACTTCAGCTTGTGCAAATCTACTTGCCCAATATAAGATAGCATTTAAATTAATTGAGCCCGATTTTAAAACAATTGAAGATTTTCTAAAAAAATTTAAAGTAAATTTATTCATTAAAAAAAATTAAATTGAGTTTAAATTTTTAATTAAATTTTGAGATCCATTTTCCAATTGCAATTGCTCGCATAAAAGAGGACAGACCAATTACTATAAAAGATGATAAAGGGAGCTCGAGCAAACTAATAGCACAAACTGTTTCGGTATGATTTATTTGGAAACTAAAATAGAAATTTTGATTAGTATTTATAGCTATTAATAACTCTAATGGATAAGTTAAGATTAGAAATAAAAGCGAACGATGAAATACAGCCAGATTTAAGAGAGCTTATTGATGTGATGAGTCGAATAAATAATTTACCGACTGAGTTTGATGGAAAATCTAAATTGCAAAAATGGTATAATCAATTGCAACAAATGAGTGCCACAGATGAAATTGATGAAAATCAATCAAGAAACTTGCTACTTGATTTAGACTCGGTGCTTTATGCTTTTAATCATGGATTATTCTAAATTTTATTTTTCTTATTTTTATAAAATTTAATCAAAATTTAAAAATTTAAAAAAATTCAAATTCGCAATGATTTAATTCACTGTTTTAAATTTGTAGATAAAATTAAAGTAAAGCAATGATACGTTGGTTTTTGGTTTTTCTTATGTTCCTAGCTACCATTTGCCAAAAATAATAATTAACATAACAAAAGATTGAAGAAGCAGGTAATTAATTGAAAATTACTACAATAAAATTAAAAAAAAATTTCAAAATTAAAGCCAGACGATGTATTTGATTTTGTCAATTCTGCTGATATTTTCTCACGGCTAAAAATTAAAAAAACAAATTGTATTAAACAAAAAAAGAAAAAAAATTTTTCTATTTTATTCATTTTATCACTCTAAAATTTAAGTTTATCCTAAAAACAATAATCATATTTTTTAAGATATATTTATTTGGTTGAAATTAAATAATTTTGAGAAAAAAACTCAAATGAATCGAAAAAAATTAATAATTACATTCCATCTTTTAAAGGAAATGAATCAGAATATCTCTTAATAAATGAAAATAAATATTAAAAAATATCTGAAATCAAAAGAAAATAATTTTCTCTAAAACTGATGTTAATTTATTTATTTAATTATTTAGGCTATTTTGAAATAAGTTTTATATCAAGTTACAGCTTTTTTAGTCAAGTCAAATATAAGCATTCTGTTGAGTATACTGAGATCTTTCTATTTTAACTAAGATTTGTCAGTCAAGGTTCTTTTATATTTGTGGCTAAAATTAAAGTAAAAAAATGATGCAAACCGAAATTAATTTATTCATAGGAGAAAAAATCCCAAAAAAAAATTGCTAGAAATCAGAAATCATTCTAATATTTTTAGCAACAACAAAAAAATTAATGATATTAAAAAAAAAAATTACTTTAAGTTTTATGTTGGTTTTGGTTTTGGTTTTTCTATTGTTCTTAGCTAACATTTGCCTAGAATAATAATTAACATGTGAAAAGATAGAAGAAGCAGATAATTAATTGAGTAAAATTTTATTCCAAAAAAAATTAATTTTGCCAAATTTAAATACAACAAAAAAATTGCAAACAAAACAAAATTTAAAAATTTAAAAAATCAAAAAAATTTACATATTGCAAAGAACAAAAAATTAAAAAAAAATCAAAAAAAAAATTAAAGAAATGAATTTTTTGAGAAAAAAACTCAATCAAAATTACGAGCGGGCAATTACTTTCTTTGCCAAACGCCTAGCTCGGTCAATATCTATAAATTCTTCTTCAGATGGTGCAGCATCATCCTTATCATCATCACCATCGTCATCATTAGTATCTGCAATTATTGATTCGGCAGTGACAATTAGAGTAGGAGACGATTCTGTTTTAGTCTTTTTGTTAGTGTTTTCATTTTCACAACTTTGATCACTTTCTTGTGATTGAGAGATTTTTTTGATTTTTCACTTTTTTTTCTTTTAAGTGTTTTGTTCAATTGACGAGTTTGTGAATCGTCGTCTTTGATTAGCATGGATTCTTTGATTAGCTTTCTCTCTTCAATCTCTTTAATTCGTTTGCTTCGCCTCAGTCGACATCCACCAACCCATCTAGATCTGGACTTATCTTTTGGTGCTGACTTTAATTTTGTTTGTCTTCGACTTGGAGTTGTTTTTTTTATCGAAGTCTTTTTGACAACTTTTCTTTTACCAAGTGGCAAAGCCGATGGTGACCATGACCATGTGGCTTTTGTCGAAAAAGTAGATTTCGAAAAGAAATATGGATCATTGACCAATTTGACGTCATGGTCGCAAGCAAACTTTTTCATTTGTTCAAGACTTGTCACTTGGGACAGTTGTTTTGTGGTGTCCGTTATTTGTATGTCTGTTTTGAGCTTGTTTATGCTTTGTAGTGACTTTTTCGAGTTTAGTATTTCATGTACTCGTTTGGTTAGCTCTTCTTCGTCAATTCTTTTGCCTTTTTCTGCTGCCTCTCTCATCAAATCGTTATGCACTTCGGCCATCATTTTTTCCATTGATATTTCTTCTCGTGTGCCACCAACAATTACATTCGACAAATTGGCCGCATCTTCAAGACTTACATATTGGCCACCAGTTATCAAACATAATGCCAGAAAAAATTGTCTGTACGCATTTAGAGCAGGCTCACAGCCAGCACAGTACAAAGTTATTCCCCTTTGAGCCATTTTATGAGCTATTTCAACTGGATCATTCTTAATAGGACATCCATTGGGCATCGAATCACCTACACAGCCTAGGCCGTGCGGAGGAGCATCAGCGATCAAAATAGCCACTTTGACTGCATCGCTTCTCCACTCCAATTTTTCCAAACAATCGCTAAACGCACAACACATCGACTCTGGACAATCACCACCTCCTTGAGCCATTGTAGCTGTTAATGTACATTTTACTTTTAAAATATCATCGGTAAATTGATTGACCTGAGTAACATACGTTGTGTCTTGAGGAGGATGATCTCGATAATTGACAAGGCCCACTCTCAGAGTACATTTTTCCAATTTGATTATTTCATCACATATATTTGTTATATTCTAAATAGTGAACAGTTTGACATTAAAAGTGAAATAGACTTTTGAATGGATTGAAAATAGATTTTACTTTTTTAGCATGGTTTATATATGAGCCCATGCTTGATGTAGTGTCCAGCATAAATGCCAAATCAAGCTTAGAAAAGTCCACTTCACTCATCTTTTTTTTCTCTATTTAATTGATTTTTAAATTTTAGATATATAAATATATTTCCTTGCATTTTCTTCAATTTATAACACTTATAAACAAGCTAACTAACTCAAAGCAAGTTTTGACAAATTTTCAAAATTTTAATATTCAAGTTTTGACATGAAATTCCTAAAATAAAAACTCCTAAAATTAAATGTACAAAAACTTTTTTTCAAGTTTTTCATAAATAAATTTTTATCTTTATTATATGTTAAGCTATGATTTTTTGTTAATTTTAAAAATAATTACTGTAATTTTAAAAAATCATTCTTTAATTATGAAAATTCGACATTGTTTTTACATTAATTTCAAAAATTATTTTTTGTTTATGAATTTAATTTTAATTATCTCTTTTTTAAAGTAATTTGAAAAGCATTTATTTCTATAGTTTAAAATACAAAATTTATTTTCTCTTTGTTTTTTTTATTTTTTTTATTTTATTCTCTCTTTCAGTTTCAAAACCAGAAGAAGGCCATTTGATCGAAAGGCCTCGTAACAAATTTACTTTTTATTTTAAAATTTTTTTTTAAATTAATATTGTTTAAAGATATAATCATTTTTTCTTATAATATACAATGTCTGTTCTCTTATTTGATTTGATTTTTTAAGTAAAATTTTAATCTTTCATCTATTTAGAACTTCTAAATAGATGAAAGATAATGAAATGATTAATTATAAGAAAGAAAAAATATCATATATAAAATTTAAGTTTGGGCGGAGTAGGAAAATTATGCGATAAAGATGAATCTATGTTCCCCAAAGTCAATCTCCTTAAAGGGTGAAAAATTAATTTTAATATTCTTTAATTTTATTATTTTATCCTGAAAGGAAAAAATTTAAGAAGAGAGCACATTTGGATATTTGGGATTGTTGAAAGAGTAATACTGAGTCAACTAGATTTAAGCAATTGCTTAGTTATTTCTAAACTTCCTTCAAATTAAAAATAAAACAATAATTAACTAATTTTTATACCAGTTAAGAGAATTAGGCATTTATTAAATAGCTTTATTCAATTTGTTCACATAATCTAAAAATTGTTCGTCTAATTCTATTTTTCTTTATTATAAATTCATAATGATGTTTTTTCAGGAATTTTTATAATTATTTATAAAAATTATATTTAAACTTTTGCTATTTATTCTAATTTTATGAATTAGACAATTAATAAAGTTAAATTTTGATTTATTAAATATCCATTAAAAAAATTATTTTAAATTTAATTCATAAAATTAATATTTGAAATAAAAATTTGATCATGAACTTTATTAACAGGATCCCCATTTAAAACTCTTTATTTTTCTGATTAAGTTTATTTTGGAAATTTGTTTTGAAATGATAGTTTTCAAATGTTCTTAATAATTTATTTTGGGATCTTTTTTAATACCAAAGAATGTTGGATTTGGGTCAAGAGGAATATGTGAATTCCCAATTTTTATTTTCATTCCATAAGTTTTCTCATAATTTTTTCGAAGACCAGCTTTGGTAAATATTGTGTAGCAAGTTTTCCTTTTGTTAATTTTAAATCCCCTTTTTGAAGTATTTTGTGATTCTTTTCACTGCATTTTGAAGAATTTTTTGAATTTCTCTTTTACTGGCCTTGGATGCCCAAATACAGAGGTCATCTGCAAAAAATGGTATTTTAACATCAGGACCAATACTATGGAGATTGTGTTCTTTTAATTTTGCATTGTGCGATGTTTTGTCAAAGGCTTTTTCAAGATCGAAGAAGATAGCTCCAGTTAATTGATTGCGATTGAATCCATCTGTTATTGATTGGTTTAGTCTCAATATGTGATCTTGGGTGGTTTTGGATTTTCTGAAGCCAGATTGACAGTTTGGTAGAATTTTTTAGTTTTCTGTCCAATCTTGAATCTTTTGATTTACAATATTTTCGATCCATTTAGCTAAGCAACTGAGTAGGGAGATAGGCCTGTAAGAGACTAAACTATCTGGAGGTTTATTGTTCTTAAGAATCATGATAATTTTTGATTTTTTCAAAATTGAATGTATGTGGCCATGATTTAGAGAGCTGTTGAATATCTTGTGTATTTCGACAAGTATTGAGAAAGGGAGATTTTTACATACCTTATTGGATCCTAGATCAAAACCTGCTGCTGCTCTTGAGTTGGTAGTTTTTAGCGTTTTCATCATTTCATATCTAGTTATATGCATTTGGCTTCCTATTGGAAAGGTAGACGAGCTTTGTCTCATCAAAGTTTGACTATCAGTAAATTTTGTTTAAATATAATTCTGCAATTTCAGCTGGATCGCTGGTAGAAAGTTTATCATTTTTTAAAATGATAATGTTTTTTTATTATTTTTATTTTCCAATTTTATGCTAAGAAGTGCTTCCTAATGCTTCGGTTACGATTGATTGAAGTCTTTCAAATAAGTAAGTTTGTCTTCAAGAACATGCTTCTTATGCTAGTTAGCTCTGATTTCAAATTTCGTTCAAGATAGTTAAGTAGCTATCTTGATTTCGTATCGATCATTTGCGATTTATAAGGCTTCTTGAATATCATTCGTTAAATTTTAAACTGATGTGTCTTGAATATCATTCGTTAAATTTTAAACTGAATAGTTTTTGGACAGAGTAAAGCGTAATTTAATTCTATTTTGATCAAAAAATTGGGTGAACCTAAAGTTCACAAAACATGAGTATAAGAATTTTTCGCATATTAAGTAAACTTTGGTTCACCTAACCGACTAGACCCAGTCTTTCAACGATTGAATACAAACTTTAATCTGAATGAATTATTTATCTTCTTTTTTTTCATTTTTTCTTTTATTTTATATTGTACAACTTTATTTTTAGTTTTTTCATTTGTTTTAATTCTGAAGGAGCATATGCTCGGTAAAAAATAAATAACTGAACTGTTTAAAAGTTAAAAAAGAATTATCAATAATTGTTTCAAAATTCCAAGCAAATATTTTTAAAATATTTGAACATCACACTTTTTCAATGTTATTTCAACATTGGATACTTTTTGTTATTCAAGCACAAAATATTAAACTATATTCACAAAAAATTTTTATTTATTAATTGATTTCTAATTGTTTAAATACTTTAAAAAATTTAGAAAAAATAAAGATATTCTTTAATTGTCAAAATCACTTGTGTCACTCATATTAAAATCATCCCCAAAAATTTGATCTAAAAAAAATTTTTATTAAAAAAATTCCTAAAAATTCCATCCGAAAAATCAAACTAATTTAGTACTAGAGAAATTCTTCGGATTTGTGATTTGCTTTTTTTTTTAATACCAGCTTTCATCTGAGAAACATTTGAAGAAACAGGTGAGTTAGATTTGGCTTTCACAACATTTTCTTTTGTTTTATTCGGAGTAGGATTATTTTTGTTTTCAGATTTTTTCTTTTTTGCTTCATTTGTAGGCGTAACTGATCTAGGTGTTATTATCGCAGCCTTGCTGGATCCTTCTAATCTTAAATGATTTTTAATAAAATTAAAAATTGGCAATTACTTTTGAACATTAATTACCTGCTCCGCTTTAGAATAAAATTAGATTGTAAACGCTCTAAAGTGAACTCACCAGTTCTTGTGTCGAAAATAAGCACACATTCTTTGTTGGACGCAGGCTGTTTGTTACCAGTGAATTGGGTATGTTTTTGGGCAGAACCTTCAACATGTGGAACAAGTATTGTTACATCATTCTTGGAACCAATGGTTACTTTTCCTTCTTGATTTTTATCAATTGAAGCCGGTGTAAAATCATCTGTTAAAAAAATTTAATTACTAATAATAGCATCTTTTTATAATTACATTTGAAGTTGTGATATGATGACTTAGCTCCACTTTGGAAACTTTTGCCAATATTTAATTCATATGTTTTGTCAAAATCAACATGCTCACTTAAATCAGACATTTTTTATTTTTATTTTGATGAATTTAGATGAAAACATATAAGACAAACACAATAAGTAAATAATTTTATTTAATTTCAAAACTAAGTTAACCTAAACAAATTTTGAAATTTTGTAATTAAATAATTTATTTATTTATTCATTCAACTATAATTATAAATATGTCAAAAAAAATACAGAAAAAATCAATCTTTTTTAATTATTAGAATTTATGATTTTGCTTAAAAATTTTAAATTAACAATTTTCAAAATTTGTTTAAACAGATCTTTTAAAATTTAACAACTACTTTGCTCTTTATAAATCTTAAATAACAACTTGCGCGCAAGTCACGGACTTGGCTTGGCAAAGAATTAATTTATTTAACTTTCATTTGTTAAAAGCAAATTTTTTATTTTTCTCATATAAAATAAAAATTATAATTTTAAAAATAAAAGATTGCTTCTGAATAGTAAAATAATAAAGTTCATGATCAAATTTTTATTTCAAATATAAATTTTATGAATTAAATTTAAAATAATTTTTTTAATGGATATTTAATAAATCAAAATTTAACTTTATTAATTGTCTAATTCATTAAATTAGAATAAATAGCAAAAGTTTTAAAACAGAAGTAAAATTAATCATAATTAATACATATTTTAATCATATTGCAACCATGTGGGCTGAAAAGAAGGCTCTGCCATTGGAACTGCCCTGAAAAAACTTCTCCTAAATTATTTTTAAATAAAGAAAAATAGAATTAGACGAACAATTTTTAGATTATGTGAACAAATTGAATAAAGCTATTTAATAAAATGCCTAATTCTCTTAACTGGTATAAAAATTAGTTAATAATTGTTTTATTTTTAATTTGAAGGAAGTATAGAAATAACTAAGCAATTGCTTAAATCTAGTTGACTCAGTATTACTCTTTCAACAATCCCAAATATCCAAATGTGCTCTCTTCTTAAATTTTTTCCTTTCAGGATAAAATAATAAAATTAAAGAATATTAAAATTAATTTTTCACCCTTTAAGGAGATTGACTTTGGGGAACATAGATTCATCTTTATCGCATAATTTTCCTACTCCGCCCAAACTTAAATTTTATATATGATATTTTTTCTTTCTTATAATTAATCATTTCATTATCTTTCATCTATTTAGAAGTTCTAAATAGATGAAAGATTAAAATTTTACTTAAAAAATAAAATCAAATAAGAGAACAGACATTGTATATTATAAGAAAAAATGATTATATCTTTAAACAATATTAATTTAAAAAAAAATTTTAAAATAAAAAGTAACTTTGTTACGAGGCGTTTCGATCAAATGGCCTTCTTCTGGTTTTGAAACTGAAAGAGAGAATAAAATAAAAAAAAATAAATAAAACAAAGAGAAAATAAATTTTGTATTTTAAACTATAGAAATAAATGCTTTTCAAATTACTTTAAAAAAGAGATAATTAAAATTAAATTCATAAACAAAAAATAATTTTTGAAATTAATGTAAAAACAATGTCGAATTTTCATAATTAAAGAATGATTTTTTAAAATTACAGTAATTATTTTTAAAATTAACAAAAAATAATAGCTTAACATATAATAAAGATAAAAATTTATTTATGAAAAACTTGAAAAAAAGTTTTTGTACATTTAATTTTAGGAGATTTTATTTTAGGAATTTCATGTCAAAACTTGAATATTAAAATTTTGAAAATTTGTCAAAACTTGCTTTGAGTTAGTTAGCTTGTTTATAAGTGTTATAAATTGAAGAAAATGCAAGGAAATATATTTATATATCTAAAATTTAAAAATCAAATAAATAGAGAAAAAAAAGATGAGTGAAGTGGACTTTTCTAAGCTTGATTTGGCATTTATGCTGGACACTACATCAAGCATGGGCTCATATATAAACCATGCTAAAAAAGTAAAATCTATTTTCAATCCATTCAAAAGTCTATTTCACTTTTAATGTCAAACTGTTCACTATTTAGAATATAACAAATATATGTGATGAAATAATCAAATTGGAAAAATGTACTCTGAGAGTGGGCCTTGTCAATTATCGAGATCATCCTCCTCAAGACACAACGTATGTTACTCAGGTCAATCAATTTACCGATGATATTTTAAAAGTAAAATGTACATTAACAGCTACAATGGCTCAAGGAGGTGGTGATTGTCCAGAGTCGATGTGTTGTGCGTTTAGCGATTGTTTGGAAAAATTGGAGTGGAGAAGCGATGCAGTCAAAGTGGCTATTTTGATCGCTGATGCTCCTCCGCACGGCCTAGGCTGTGTAGGTGATTCGATGCCCAATGGATGTCCTATTAAGAATGATCCAGTTGAAATAGCTCATAAAATGGCTCAAAGGGGAATAACTTTGTACTGTGCTGGCTGTGAGCCTGCTCTAAATGCGTACAGACAATTTTTTCTGGCATTATGTTTGATAACTGGTGGCCAATATGTAAGTCTTGAAGATGCGGCCAATTTGTCGAATGTAATTGTTGGTGGCACACGAGAAGAAATATCAATGGAAAAAATGATGGCCGAAGTGCATAACGATTTGATGAGAGAGGCAGCAGAAAAAGGCAAAAGAATTGACGAAGAAGAGCTAACCAAACGAGTACATGAAATACTAAACTCGAAAAAGTCACTACAAAGCATAAACAAGCTCAAAACAGACATACAAATAACGGACACCACAAAACAACTGTCCCAAGTGACAAGTCTTGAACAAATGAAAAAGTTTGCTTGCGACCATGACGTCAAATTGGTCAATGATCCATATTTCTTTTCGAAATCTACTTTTTCGACAAAAGCCACATGGTCATGGTCACCATCGGCTTTGCCACTTGGTAAAAGAAAAGTTGTCAAAAAGACTTCGATAAAAAAACAACTCCAAGTCGAAGACAAACAAAATTAAAGTCAGCACCAAAAGATAAGTCCAGATCTAGATGGGTTGGTGGATGTCGACTGAGGCGAAGCAAACGAATTAAAGAGATTGAAGAGAGAAAGCTAATCAAAGAATCCATGCTAATCAAAGACGACGATTCACAAACTCGTCAATTGAACAAAACACTTAAAAGAAAAAAAAGTGAAAAATCAAAAAAAATCTCTCAATCACAAGAAAGTGATCAAAGTTGTGAAAATGAAAACACTAACAAAAAGACTAAAACAGAATCGTCTCCTACTCTAATTGTCACTGCCGAATCAATAATTGCAGATACTAATGATGACGATGGTGATGATGATAAGGATGATGCTGCACCATCTGAAGAAGAATTTATAGATATTGACCGAGCTAGGCGTTTGGCAAAGAAAGTAATTGCCCGCTCGTAATTTTGATTGAGTTTTTTTCTCAAAAAATTCATTTCTTTAATTTTTTTTTTGATTTTTTTTTAATTTTTTGTTCTTTGCAATATGTAAATTTTTTTGATTTTTTAAATTTTTAAATTTTGTTTTGTTTGCAATTTTTTTGTTGTATTTAAATTTGGCAAAATTAATTTTTTTTGGAATAAAATTTTACTCAATTAATTATCTGCTTCTTCTATCTTTTCACATGTTAATTATTATTCTAGGCAAATGTTAGCTAAGAACAATAGAAAAACCAAAACCAAAACCAACATAAAACTTAAAGTAATTTTTTTTTTTAATATCATTAATTTTTTTGTTGTTGCTAAAAATATTAGAATGATTTCTGATTTCTAGCAATTTTTTTTTGGGATTTTTTTCTCCTATGAATAAATTAATTTCGGTTTGCATCATTTTTTTACTTTAATTTTAGCCACAATTATAAAAGAACCTTGACTGACAAATCTTAGTTAAAATAGAAAGATCTCAGTATACTCAACAGAATGCTTATATTTGACTTGACTAAAAAAGCTGTAACTTGATGTAAAACTTATTTCAAAATAGCCTAAATAATTAAATAACTTAACAAAAGTTCTAGAGAAAATTGTTTCCTTTTTGATTTCAGATATTTTTAAAATAACAATGTAATCCCGAAGATTTTAGCTGAAAATGTTCTCTTTTAAGCCCAATAAAATAAATTTTTTCTTATTTCTTTAGGTCTAGAATTAATTTGTTGATATCAATAGCAATTAATTTTTAAACTATTTATTTAACTGAAATTATTCAAAGCTGTTTTAATTCATTTAATAAGAGAATAGATATTCTAGTTCATTTCCTTTAAAAGATGGAATGTAATTATTAATTTTATTCGATTAATTAGATTTTTTTTTCAAAATAATTTTATTTCAACTAATTAAATATAATCTAAAAAATATGATTATTGTTTTTAGGATAAACTTAAATTTTAGAGTGATAAAATGAATAAAATAGAAATATTTTTTTTCTTTTTTTGTTTAATACAATTTGTTTTTTTAATTTTTAGCCGTGAGAAAATATCAGCAGAATTGACAAAATCAAATACATCGTCTGGCTTTAATTTTGAGAATGTTTTTAACGAGCCTTTAATTTTAGTCGGTGGCTTCAAAAGTTCTGGCACTTCACTTGTTAGATCGCTTCTAGATGTTCACCCGGAATGCAAATGTGGACCAGAAATAAAAGTTTCCGTAGACTCGCTCTCTTTTTTAAATGTCACCTTGAAAAAAAAATTATTCTCGAAAACGTCGACTTTATATTTTGAAAAGCTCCGGAAAGCTTTAAGCTTGTTTGCTTTTTATAATTACTTGAACAATGTGTATCCCACGTATCGTATCTGCAATAAAGAGCCTGCAAATTATCAATACATAAAATTGTTCAAAGAACTTTTTCCAAATTCAAAGTTTATTTTGGTTGTAAGAGATGGACGTGAGTCGTCTTTTTCATGGATGAAGAGATCACATGTGAAAAAATCTTTCAAAAATTTTTTCAAATTATTAAAATTGTGGAATTGGAAAAACAAAAACGCATACGATCAATGCATTGAAACAGGATCTGATTATTGTAAGATTATTTATTATAACAAGCTGGTTGCAAATCCCGAACAAGAGGTTGGAGAGATGGCAAAATTTTTGAATTTGAAATGGACTGACAGATTTTTAAATCATCAAAAATATTTGGGAAAAGACATCAAACTCTCCAAACATGAGTATTCTTTATATGGATTGAAAAAAGAAATAAATGCCGATTCACTGAACAACTGGGTTGGCAAAATAAGTGATTATGATGAACATTTGGTGACCAAAGAAATAGATATGCTCCGAACTTTTAAGTTTATTTATTGAAGAATTTTTTTTTTAATTTTTTTTTTTTTGTTTGAAAATAAATTAAAGTATATTGAATGCTGAAACCTCTTTATTTTTAAACAATACTTTTGAAAATATATTCTCTAATCGGTAGAATTGAGTACCATTCAATTTGATCGTATCGATTCTAAGAAAAGTGAACATTGTGAATTTTATTAAAGACTTCCAAAAATTACAAAAATAAAATACTTATCATTTCTTTGGAAATTGTTGCTTAATCTTTTTTCTTTTAGCATTGTTTTACCTTTAAACAATTACCGATAAATACTTTAATTTGTAGCATTGTATACATCCAAAAAAAGATATCTGAAAAACTCTGTATTCGACAAGAAGTCAACAAATAATTCGTTTGATATACCAAATAATAATAATGATTAAATGATAAATATATTAATTGACAATTTTTTGCTTAATTTTAATATTAACTAATATACAAATGTTTTTAATTAATTTTTTTTTTTCTAAATTCTCTCTTTGTATTTAGCATGAAGTTCATATTTTTATTTGTAAATTGATGAATTTTATAAAATATATTCAAACAAAGTAAGTTTTTGATTTTTTATTTTTGAGTTTTAAAAATTTTCCGATAAATGCTAAAAATTAACTAGAGAAATGATTGAGCATTAGATTCAAATCAGATGGTTTTTGGTGAAGTACCTAACTGAAAACATAAACTCAAATTCCATTTTTCAAGTGCTATAAACCCAGGATTTTGGGCATTTTAGCATTCTGAATGCATTTTGTATATCCTTTTTTAAATCCAATTTTAAATTAAGTGATCCACTAAGTGATCAACATTCATAAGAAAATGTAAAAGTAAATTAAATGAAACTATGCTGAAAATTAGCAAATATCACTAAATAATTGAATTGATAAAAAAAAAAAAATAAAAAAAAAATAACTATCGTATAATTTATTAAAAAAAAAAAAAAAAAAGTTCTATTTTTGTTTTAATTTGTGCACAACTTTATTTATCACAAATCTGCACTTGAAACGAAAAGGAAAAATTTCAATTTCAAATCATTACATTCATTTTAGCTCTACTTACTTGCAGTAGATATTGTGTCAGCAAAATTTGAAATTTCAAGATCTCATTTTAGAAACTAAAGATGAAAATTTTCGAACAAAAATTTCAACTTCAAAACGAAATAGTCATCTTGTATAAGTGACCAAATATCTTTAAATGTTCTTCATTTTGACTAAAAATTTATTGTTTATTAATAGTGGACTTTTTTTTGTTTAGAATTTGTTGAAGGAAAAAAAAATGGTGAGCGAAAAAAGCAAAGAAATAAGCAAGAGTGAAGTGAAAAAAGATGGCGAAAAAAACAAGGCCAAAGTAGTGGTCGAAGATGAAGACTTGAGCGACGAAGACAAACAGCTCAAAGACGAGCTGTTGTTGTGTGTCCAGCGATTGACAGAAAATGACGAAAAACTGTACAAGCCAGCGTTGGAAATTTTGCGCACCAAAATAAAGGAGTCGACAAGCTCGATGACCAGTGTGCCCAAGCCGCTCAAATTTCTGCGCAATCAATACGACACACTCAAAGGTGTCTACGAGAAAATCTTTGACAAAACTACCAAGGTAAGAGCAGAAAAAACAAATTATTTTATTAAAAAAAAAAATTTTATTAAAAAAAAAAAATTTCTTTTGTTGTTGTTGTTGTTGTAATTTTTTAATAATAAATAAATGAAAAAGGAATTTTGCGCTGACATTTTATCGGTGCTGGGCATGACGATTAGCGAAAAACGAGAATGCTTAAAGTACAGATACTTGAGCTCAAGAGAAACAGTTGGCGAATGGGGCCACGAGTACGTGCGTCACTTGACATCCGAGCTCACAGCTCAGTGGAATCAAATGGACGAAGGGGGACAGCAAAAAGAAGGAGACGAGCGCCGAATCGCGGCCGCAGAGAAAAGCCAAGAGAGAGGCACAGAGAAAGGCAAAGAGAAAGAGAGAGGCAAAGAGAAAGAGAAAGAGATAAGCGAAGACGTCGAGTTGACTTGGGAGCCTCAGGTGACCATTAGCAAAGAGGACTTGTTGAAGTTGGCACAAGAAATGGTCGCGTTCTACATGGCACACAATGCCGAAGCGGACGCGTGCGATCTCCTAATGGAAATCGAACACATTCATTTGATTGTGACTCAGACCGAAAAGGACACGTATCAACGTGTGTGTCTGTACTTGTTGAGCTGTGTGCCGTACGTGGCCGAGCCCGAAGACTCAATATTGATTCGAACAGCTGTCAAGATCTACCAAAAGTTCAATGAGGACGTGTTGGCGCTGCGATGTGCCGTGCAACTAAACGACATGGACTTGATGCAGTCGGTGTTCTACACGTGCGCGGACCCGTTGGTGAGAAAACAATTGGCGTTCGTGTTGGCTCGCCAGCAAGTCTACTGGGACATAGACGAGTCGCGGATCGAGGACGCCGAGCAAATAAAAGAAATAATGAACAATTCGCGGTTGAGTGAAAACTTTTTGAATTTGGCGCGCGAACTCGACATCATGGAGGCCAAAGTGCCCGAGGACATTTACAAGACTCATTTGGAAACGAGCCGATCGTATCAGTCTCAAGTGGACTCGGCGCGTCAAAATTTGGCCGCTTCGTTTGTCAACGGGTTTGTGAACGCCGCCTTTGCCAAAGACAAATTGATGAGCGACGACAAAGAGGCCAACGTGTGGATACACAAGAACAAAGAGCACGGCATCATGAGCACCACGGCCACTCTGGGCCTGTTGTCTTTGTGGGACGTCGAAAACGGCCTAACACAAATCGACAAGTACTTGTACTCGGACGAGGAGTATGTGAAGGCGGGCGCGTTGTTGGCGTGCGGCATTGTGAATGCGGGCGTGCAAAACGAATGCGATCCAGCGTTGGCTCTTCTATCCGACTATGTCAATCACAAAAACAACAGCATTCGCATAGCGTCCATTCTTGGCCTGGGCATTGCGTACGCTGGCAAAAATAGACAAGACGCCATAGCGCTATGCTCGGCCATTTTGTGCGACTCGTCGGCAAACATGGAAGTGATCGGCGTGGCTGCGCTCTCGCTTGGTCTGATCGGCGTAGGCAGCGCCAATGGCGAGATCACTTCGACTCTCATGCAAACACTGCTCGAACGCACCGAACAACAGCTCAACGAGACATTTTCGAAATTTTTGGCCTTGGCCATTGGCCTCGTGTATTTGGGCAAGGGCGAACAAGTCGATGTTATACTCGAGTCGCTCAAGGCCATACCAGAACCATTGCAATCGTTGGCAACCATTTTGGTGGACGTGTGCGCCTACGCTGGCTCAGGCAATGTGCTCAAAGTGCAACAATTGCTTAGCATTTGCAGCGAACACATCCAAGTCGACACCACCACCACAGCCACCACCACAGCCACAAGCAATAAAGACAGCAAGGACAAAAAAGACGACAAGGACAAAAAAGACGACAAGGACAAAAAAGACGACAAGGACAAAAAAGAGAAAAAAGACGACGACTCAGCTGCCACATCAACTGGCAGTTCGTCTCAAATGAGCTCCAATATGCATCAAGCAGTGGCCGTATTGGGCATTTCTCTCATTGGCATGAACGAAGAAATTGGCGCCGAAATGGCTCTCAGAACATTTGGCCATTTGCTTCATTACGGCGAGCCGGTCATTAAACGAGCTGTTCCGCTCGCTCTCGGCCTCATTAGCTTGTCCAATCCCAAGTTGAACATTTTGGACACATTGTCCAAGTTTTCTCACGACTCGGACGCCGAAGTGGCACACAATTCGATATTTGCCATGGGGCTGGTGGGCGCCGGCACCAACAATGCTCGTTTGGCCGCCATGCTAAGACAATTGGCCATGTATCATGCCAAAGACCAGAACAATTTGTTCATGGTGCGTTTGGCTCAAGGCTTGACTCACATGGGCAAAGGCACCATGACCATATCGCCCTATCATAGTCACAAATTTTTGCTCAATCGAGTGGCTGTCGGCGGTCTGTTGGCCGTTTTGGTCAGTTTTTTGGACGTAAAGAACATCATTTTGGCCAAATCGCATTACATGCTCTTTAATTTGGCACTGGCCATGCAGCCTAGGATGCTGATCACATTCGATGAAAAGCTAAACCCGTTGCCGATCACAGTCCGTGTTGGTCAAGCGGTTGACGTGGTTGGTCAAGCCGGCAAGCCAAAAACAATCACCGGTTTTCAGACTCATACTACGCCTGTCTTGTTGGCGTATGGCGAACGCGCCGAATTGGCCACCGATGAATTCATTTCGTTGACGCCAGTCCTTGAAGGCTTTGCTATTTTGAGAAAAAATCCCGACCACATGGAACACTAAATTTGTATCTAATTTTGTCTAATTATATTTCGCTTGTGCATAAAAATGTGCCACTATGGTGCTTGAGTTATCTTGGTTCGAAAAACTCAGATTTAATTCTTATTTAAATGTCTTCTCTTTTTTTTTCCTCTTTTTTTTTCAAATCGTATTATTAAACAAAATTTGCAAACAATTAAATATATATAATTTTTTTTTTCTTCAAATTTTAATAAATTAAATTATCCAACTTTTTTTTTTTTTTTTTTCTCTTTTTTTAAATCGTATTATTAGACAAAATTTGCAAACAATAAAATATTTTAACCCTCGGATAAGTTCAAGTAAATAACACTCATTATATAAGATCATGGTAACAAATATATAATAATAATAATATAATAATATATATAAGCTACAGCAAGACTAGCTTGCGGAGGTGGCCTACTAGGAGGTCACCTATGGTAGCTCTTTGCACATTACACATAAAAATTTACTGCAAAAAGAAAAAACTGTTTAAATTTTTAGGTCAAAATAATAATAAATAATAATAATATAAGTTACAACAAGCTAAAAAAAAAAAAAAAAAAAAAAAAAAATATATATATATATATATAATTTTTTGGGAGAGTGAAGTTGAGAGCAATTTTGTTCAAATACAACATCAATAGCTTTTTCAAAGTGAATATTGGTATAACAAAATTTATTTAACAATAACTAACAAATTTTGTTAAAATTAAATTCGAAATTGATATTGCCATTTTTATTTATTTATAAACTATTTTTATTATTGTTATTGTTATTTTTTTAATTTAGATGTTTCAGACAAATCAAACGTTTTACGTATCAACTTTAGATTTCTTTTATTATTGCAAAGTTAACCTCGCAGATCAATAATCGATTTTTCAATTTAATTTTGAAATTTTAAAATTTTAACTAAATTTAGCAAATTTTTATTTTTTTTTATATTTTTTTTAAACAAGAATAAGTTATTAAAATGTACTGTCTTTTTTGATTAAAAATAAAAAGGACATTCATCAAAAATTCAACAATTATTCAGTAAGTAATTTTTCAAGTTTGTTCTTTATTATTTTAAAAATATTTAAAGTCGCATAAGTTATTAATTTAAATATTTGGCAAAATTTTCTATTCATTTAAACAAGTCGACTTTAAAGATTTTCTTTAGCTTAGTTTTTAATAAATTCATAAATATTCAAATAAAAGCTACAGGTTTTTTTCTAAATTTCTTTTCTTTTAAAAAAAAAATTAATATTCACAGCATCATTTATTGCAGACTTGTTTTTAAGTCACAGTTTTAAGTCTAAGTCAGAAAAATTTAAGTCAAAGTCATGACTTATTATTTATTTTTTTAAGTCAATGCCAATGTCTTAAAATTTTTTTTCATTTTTTTAGTGAAGTTTAGTCGAGATTTTAAGTCATTGACTTGACTTGACTTAAAAATAAGTCTGATTTATTGTGAATTGATGCTCACAAAAATATGGTTTAAATTTTGAGTTTAGAATCGCATGAAAAAAATTGTCTTTGCCAAATAAAAATATACCAAAAAGCTGACCGTTCAAATAAATGCTATTTTTTACATTATCAATGTTTAATCAAAAGGCTTCAAAATACTGATTGACGCTTCATTTATTTAATTTAAATTGATTTAAAAATTATCAATATAAAAAGACTAAAAATAAAAGTGAAAATTTAATTGAAAAAAATAGACAACTTGAGGTTGATGATCTTGTTCACATGATCAAAACTTAATAGATTAGAGTCTTGATAAAAATGATGAAATAGACTTTTTGAAACTTTTTTGAAATTAAAATCCACATTAAGGTATGCAAATTATGGCTTTTAATAATAGTTAAATATTAATTAAAATATATTACAGCGAAACAAAGTTGAACTTTGTATTTCAATTCTTTAAAATTTTGATTAAGATTTTATTTTATATCAGTTAAAAATTCATGCAATTTTCTTTGTAAATTTATTATTTAAAAGATTGATAAATATACCTTTTTTAATAATCAAAACTTAAAAATTCTGATTTGAAATTTAGATTTGATCATGATCCTAATTTGTTGAAATTTCTCCTGAAATCTTGTAGCTTAATTTTGAACTTGCGTTTTAAATTTACATTTGTATTTTTTAATTTTTTTATAAAACTAATTTTTAGTTATTAATTTTGGCAATGAGGCTTAAATAATAAAAAAATGTATCAATCAGTGATTGAAATTGAGTAATTACAATATACATTGTAGTCTGAAAAGTTCACAAAGATTTTGATATTTGCAACTCTTGTTAAGAACGAATCTTATTTCGCTTTCTTTATTATATTGAGTGCGCCTCCTATTAAAATAAGTAAATTTAATAAGAAATTAAAAAAAAATTAGTTATTATATGTATGAAAAATAAAAGAGATGTTTAAATTGAAATAATGACAGAATGATCATCATGTTTGGCATTTTTAAAGCCACCAGAAAGGACACAAGAACCGGAAGAGCCTACGGGAAGCTCAATTGACAACCAGGAAAATTTCAAACCGAATTTTTTTTTTTACCTAAGTCTGATAGCAGTAATTAATATAATTAAAAATATTAAAAAAAAATGATATCCAGAAAAATAGACTCGAATGAGTTCATTTTGTTTATGTTGTGAGTGCATTTTATTGTGTGTATTAATGCTGCATCGAATTTGATATAATTTCTTTTTAAATAAATTATTGCATTTAGTTAATTATAAAAAAGACTTAATTTCAATCGTAATTAACATTGAAAAATAGGGTCCAATAAGGTCCTATAAAAAGAAAAAAAGAATAAAGAAATTGGCTTTCTTTTGGATCTATTCAAGAGCGTCTTGAAATCGCTGAAATGTCCGGCTTTTACTTGATTTGTTTATATTTGTATTTGCTTCCCAGTATACAAATTAAGACTTAGAGCTCAAAAATTTTTAAAAAATCTCAATGAATATTATTATGTTAAAAATAATTGATGAGTAATTGATGACGCGCTATAAATGAAACAACAAAAATAACAAATATTTTGTTCTGTTCAGAAGTAACAACAAATAGAAGAAGCTTGTTGCTAGTATTTGAGTCAAAAATAAAAAATAGGAATTTGTGCTATGATAAACAGGAAAAGAACATTATTATTTTTTATGATGAAAACTATTTTTTTTATTTTTACTGGGCAGAATGCGTCATTTCGAATGTTGATTATTTTTATTTATTTATTTATTTGTTTTCTGTACCGAGCTAGAGCTCCTTCAGAATAAGTTAAAAATTAAAAAAAATAAAATAAAAATGAAATAAAATAAAATAAAATTAAAGTTAATAAAATAAGATAAAAAAAAAACAAAAAAAAAGAATTAAAAAAAAGTAAATAAGCTAAATAAATGAAAATTAAGAATATATAAAATTGGAAAAGATTGTTACATGTGGCTCATGTTTAAATAGTTCAAGTTTCAGGAAAAAAAGAAGAAATAGTAAGGTAGCAATTACACAATGGAGTTGGGTAGTCAATATTGATAGTTGACGATGATGATTTATGTTTATAGTGACTAGGTCATTAGGGAACTGCGGGACTGTAATCTCTTTGAACCCGAAGCAGGTCAATCAGATTCGTTTCCAGATGAAAAATCTTTAAATCCTTCTTTAAAGATTCTCAAGATAAACAAAGAGACTATTATTGCCATCGTTTTCAAAGAATTTCGTACAACTCATCTCTATATTTTTTCTGATTATGCCAAAAATAGTTTGTCTAACATTTGCTTTAGACAGTGAACCTTCTTGTATGTCCTGTGCGAGATTATATATTTATATTTTTATTTTAGAATGTTAGTTCGAAGCCTTTTTTTAATTAATTTTTGAATAAAAAAAAAGAAAAAAAAGGGCTATGTCATGGAAAACATGTATCGCCATCGATGGCGCACCAATCGAGTGTGTAAACGAATTCACATACTAAGGAAGCACCATCAGTACAGCGATGGGAGCACACAGAGACATTAAGAAAAGACTTTCAAAAGCAAAGAGTGCTTTCGCAAGACTCAAACCAGTATGGAAGTCAACCAGCTACATTAAGGAAACAAAACTTAAACTATACAACAGTGTAGTAAAAGCAACACTGATGTACGGAAGTGAATGTTGGGGGATGTGTGAATCTGACAGGAAAAGTCTCAACACATTCCACACGAGAAGCCTGCGGAGGATTCTCGGGAAACACTGGCCTGAGACATTGTCGAATGCTGACCTAAACAGAAGAACAAATTCAGAGCCATTAAGTCAATGCATTAAGAACAAAAGACTGCGATGGCTCGGGCATGTACTTAGATTGAAAGAAACACGGATACCAAAAAGAGCCCTTCAATGGACACCTCAAGGGCGACGTAAGGTAGCAAGACCAGCAGTAACATGGAGGTCAACAATCACGAAAGAGCTCATCGAAATGGGAATGACATGGGGAGAAGAAAAGGTAAAGGCAAAAGATCGACTTGAGTGGAAATCAAAAGTAAGGGCCCTATGCTCCACAAGGAGTGAATAAGGAAAAAAATTGAAAAAATGTAATTTCCTGTTTCTAATAAGGAAGAAAAAATTATCTTTTTTTTATTTGTTTTCTGTACCGAGCTAGGGCTCCTTCAAAATAAATTAAAAAAATCAAAATAAAAAATAAAATAAAATTAAAGTTTAAGTTAAAGTTAATAAAATGCAATAAAAAGAAAATCAAAATAAAGTAAATAGGCTAAAAAAAAAAAAAAGTTAAGAATACATAGATTTTTAGTAGTGGCACATGTTTACATAGTTCAGGTTTTAGGAAAAAAACTAATTTCTTTTCTTTTATTCCTTGCAAGAGGCTCTAAAGGTGGAAAAAATTGAACAAATCTTTTTAAAGCACAAGATATTTTTACTCAAACAATTAGAAAATAGCAAGATGTGTTATGACTTATTGATTTACTTTGGAGAAAAATATATTATTTTTGGGCAAAAGAATACCTCACTGTGTAAACAACTGGCAAGTTTGGAAAATAAAATACATATAAATGTTACTGACTATAAATCGAGGACGTCTATTTTGATTATTGAGCACATATTTGCAGAAAAAAATCACCGGTTCGTTGATTCGGTAAATCTGGTCATGTATAAAATCGAAAAACATAACTTTTTATTTTTTTTTTATTTTTTTTTATTATTTTTTTTTTATTTTTTTTTATTTTTTTTTTGCCTATGAGGCTTAATTCAATAAATAATAATAATAATAATAATAATTTATTTTAGAACCTTGTTTTATTTGATGATATACGGTAAGTGAGTTAAACATGTGATGTTGATAATCTAGAGTGGGCGGCATCATTTGCAGATTGTGTGATGAACAAACAATTAATTAGTGGCCAACAATGTTTTTTATCTCGAGCACAAAAACAAAAACATAGCCTTAGGAAATGTTTGTTCAGACTCTAATCTGTAAAGGAAACATTTTTGTACAACCGTTAATAAAACAAAACAAAACAAAAAAAGGTATGAATAGACTCTAAATAAACTAACAAGATTAAATTTTGACAAAACATCATCATCATCATCATTTTCATATTCATCACCATCATCTTTAGTTGAGTTTTTTTTTTTTTTTCTAAATAAATAAATAATTTTCTTTTCTCCCATCCAAATGTGAATCTGAACATTTGTGCTTTTAATCTTTTCTCGTTGTGAAGTTGTTGTCTAAAACACATAATTTAAATAAAATCCAAACTCAAGTATACACAAAAAACAAAGTAGAAAAACAAAACAAAAAGGTCATTCACATTTGAAATGAAATTCTCAATGAAATGATCATGAACACTCAAATATCGTCCAATTTTTCCTATTTGAACATAAACAATGCGGCTAGTGGCAATGGTAGTGGTGGTGGTAGTGGTGGTGGTAGTGGTGAGAGCTGCGTGCTCCACAATGCACAATGCGTGGTCGGTGTCGAGTCAAACGAGACGACTCGGCTGACTCGTGAAGCGATGCGCAGGTACCTAAAAGAGCGCAATGACCACACGGTCATCATATTCAATGCGAAAGTGGCGCAAAAGTCGTACGGCAACGAGAAGCGTTTTTTTTGTCCGCCGCCGTGCGTCTACTTGACGGGCGACGGCTGGAAGCACAAAAAGAGCCAAATGGTCAAGAGTGGCGTGTCCGACGAGGGCACACAAATAGCCAGTTTGATTGGCATCGGCAATTCAGAGCGCGAAATGCAGCCGCTGCTGTTGGACTCGAAGTTTTTCGGCGCCGCCAAGACCCTCTTCATTTCGGACTCGGACAAGCGAAAAAACTTCTCTCTTTGTCTCAAGATGTTCTACGCCAACTCAAAAGAAATCGGTCTCTTCAACAGCAAAAAAATCAAAGTGATCTCGAAGCCGTCCAAAAAAAAGCAATCGATCAAAAACTCCGACTTGTGCATTGCGTCCGGCACCAAGATCGCTCTTTTCAATCGTCTCCGCTCGCAAACAATAAGCACCAGATATTTGTTTGTGGAGAACGGAAACTTTTTGGCCAGTGGTCAACAATGGGGATCGTTTATTATTTACTTGTTGGACGAGAACGCGCCAGAGTCCGAGGATTTTAGTGTGCGCGACGGTTTCATTCACTACGGCTCCACAATCAAGCTTGTGTGCTCCATAACCGGCATGGCATTGCCGCGGCTAGTTATTCGCAAAGTGGACAAGTCCCAAGTGCTCATGGACGCGGACGATCCCGTCTCTCAGCTGCACAAGTGTTCTTTTTACATCAAAGACTCGAATCGCATGTACTTGTGTTTGTCGCAGGAGAAAATAATCCAGTTTCAGTCGACACCGTGCGCCAAAGAGCCCAACCGAGAGCTCATTAATGACGGTGCCTGTTGGACAATAATCAGTTCGGACAAGGCCGAGTATTCGTGGTGTGAAGGCATGGGTCCTGTCCAAGAGCCCATATCGCCTGTCCCCGTCGTCACTTATCTAAGAGTAAATTTTACATTCTATTGATTACTTTTTTTCTTTCAATTAATTAATTATTTAAATTGTGCAAACTCTGCACAAACTCTGCAAAAACTCTGCAAAATTTGTGCAGAAAGTGTGCAGCAAAAAAACCACTTTAAAATACCAAAATCAAAATTCAAATTTTTTATGTTGCACAATTTTCTTGCACAACTGATTTTTGAATTTTTGAATTTTTGTATGATGTTTAAATCTCATACTTAAATATTGAGCATTCTAGCACAAATGAAAATAAATGCATTCAAATCTAAGGCTTAATAGTTGTCCCTATTCTATCCTAGTGGATAATGGGGAGGTGCTCATCTCCTTTTCATGTACCTTTTTGAGCAACGGCTCCGATCTGACACAGAGGCTACTGCATCGAGTTGATCATCTAGACCGCAGTTATTGCCCAGTCGAAACTGGTGGCCCCTATTTTTATGGTGAAAGAGGTTTAAACATTCGCCCCGTATTGCAGAGATAGTTTTTGAAGATTTTTTCACCCTCAGCGGGTTTCGAACCCTCGATCCTCTGCTTGCATGACTAGCACGCAAACCATTCGGCTATACGTGCTCAAATCTAAGGCTTGCGCAGGTCAAAACTAAAGAACTAACTGAATTTGTTAAATTCCTTTTCTGCTTATGGCAGGTTTTTTTTTTTTTTTCTATTTTACATTTCTAAAAATAATTTCGTAATTAGATATCAAATTTTAACATGCTTTAAATGAAACAACGTAATTTCAAAATTTCAAAAAAGTTAAATTGAAAAAAAAACCTGCCATATTTGAAAACCTAAGAGAGAAATTTTTTTAGAGACCTCAAAAAAATATTCAGCGGCATCCTTTTGGTCTAAAAACCTCATGATTTGGTACAAATATTTAATATCTATTATACAGATTATTAAAGCTCTTTTTCCAAGCTATACAATACTGTATTCATTTGTTTTAAAAAAGAAACTTTGACCATTAAAATTTTCCGAAAACAAAAAATTGTTGGAGTTTTTCGCTATTTATGAACAGACTTGTTCGTAAGTCAAAAATATTAGACATATTTTTTTTTATTTTGTTAAGTCTCGGATTTGGACTAAAGAGATTTAAGCCAAGAATTGAATAAAACAATTTAATCTAGTTAAGAGTTTATTTAATGGAATCCAAAAGTAAATAATAATAAAATAGTGGTTAATATAGTAGTTAGTTGTTAGTGTTCGCTGCTTGCAGTTAATACATAACTACAGTGCCGTAAATTAACTTGTCACATCATATCATCTGATATCATTTAAAATCATTTTTATAAACTTTCCTCATATCAGCTGATATCAGCTATTATTATATGATGTCAGATAATATCAGGTGAATTAAAATTTGAATTTTTATATGCAAAAATTTGTAAATCATATTTTTCAAATGATATCATATGATATGATGTGACAAGTCAATTTACGGCAATTTAGTCAATTTACTGTATGCTTAAAGAAAGACTAAAGAGAAAGAGTTATTATAAACTAAAATTTTTCTTAACTTCAAATATTCAAGTCAAAATTTAAAAGCAAATAATTCAAATGATTTAACTTTAAAAAAATTCTCAAGTTAAATCCGTGACTTGACTCTGACTTTAACTTAATGATTTACATCTGTTGTGGGCTTAAAAATCCAAAATCAAACAAAGTGAGCCCCACGATTTATTCGGAATTTAGTCCGGTTTTTGATTCTGGCCAGAAAAATTGGTGTTAAGTAGTAAATCAAGGCAAAGATACAAGAAAATGAATACACTAATGCGTGGCTTAGAAAAAGAGCTTTAATAATTCGTATTATAGTAATTAAATATATGTACCAAATCATGAGAAATTAGACCAAAAGGATACAATTTTGAGCCTAATTTTTGAGAGAGGGTGGCAAAAAAATTTAACTTTTCAAAACAATTTCTAATGACAAGTTTTTTAAGCTTGTTAGAAAGCTAATTTTTGCACCTCGAAAATTTAATAACAATTGTTAAGAAATTTCAAAAAAATAATTGATTTGGCTCTAGTCAATTGGATTTTTAAATTCGAAATTTAATTAGAAATTTTGAAGTTTATCACCCATTTTTGATGCTCAAAATGGTCAAATAAAGTTAGTGTATTTAATGCAGACATACATTTATGTGTTTAAAATTTTATACTGAATAAAAAGGTGAACTTTGTAAAATATAAATATTTTTTTTAATTTTTAAATAATTATTTAGTTGACTAATAAAAATGTTTGATCTTTTAAAATTATTATGAAAAAAAAAATTTAAAAGTCAATACGTCATTTATAAATAAATCTATTGAATCTTGTTTCAATCTCTTTTAAGAAAAACAAGGAATTCTTTTTAAACTAAAATTGAATATTAAATAATTGCGTTCTAAATAGATGGACATTTTTCATATTTGCTTATTATTGCCAAATTGGTAGCCTTAAATTCCAGAATTTTCAAATTTTTAAGAATCTCATTGTTTAAACCCTGAATTTCCCTTCATTTGAAAATATTTTTATTTCAAATAAAAGAAAAGATTTAAAATTAAATTATTTTATAAAATTAGATTTGATCAAAAATTTTTCAAATTGACCTTTTTAGCATTTATTTTCCTCAACTAAATTTTTATTTAAATATTCAAAAAATAATTTGACTGTTGGAGTGAGTGATTGCTGTACATTTTTTGATTTAGTGTACAGGAATAACAAACAAACTCAAAAAAAAGACTGAATTTGTGCGTGTGGTCCCTAAAATTTTTCAATTTGGTAAGTCTGCATTTTAAATAATTACAGTGCTGCTACGATACCTTGAATTCACCATATTTTTCGTAAATTATGGTAAATTCAAGATATTTTACCATATTTACCGTAAAATATGGTAATCTAAAAAAGGAAATTTTTCGTAAAATAACGATAATTATTGTAAAATTCAGTGAAAAAAAAAAATTCCAAAATTTCTGGAAAAAAATACTGTTTTCTTGACAAAAATTTTTTTTTTAAAATTTTTAAAAAAGGAAAAAAAAATTTGATTGAATTTTGTGACAAAAATTGACGTAAATTTCGGTAAATTTTTGTAAAAAAAAGTAAAAAATGGTAAAAAATTCAACAAAAAAGGAAAAATGGATTTTTTTTTATTTCATTCAATTTTTTTTAAACAAATTATGAAAATTAATATTTAAACATTATATTTTATTTTCTAGAAATTTTTTTTTGCTTTTCACTGAATTTTACCAAGCTTCTTTGAATGTGGATCCTTATTTTACGAAAAATTTCCTAAATAATGTTTAGATATTACCATATTTTACGGTAAATATGGTAAATTATCTTGAATTTACCATAATTAACGAAAAATATGGTGAAATTCAAGGTACGTCACTGTATTAGTTTGTCACAAATATTCAATCATAATTTTTTAGGAATCATTTAAAAAAAAATTTTTGTCAAGAAAACAGTATTTTTTTCAATTTTGGAATTTTTTTTTCACTGAATTTTACAATAATTATCGTTATTTTCAACCCAAGCATTTTTTAGATTAACAATGAAAAAATATCTTATATTTACGAAAAGGTGAAATTTCCTATTTGAAAATATATCATAATTTCATAGGAATCATTTAAAAATTTTGAAATTTCTTATCAATGCATATTTCATTAAATATTAATTTTTTTTTTTCAACCCAAGCATTTTTTAATTAACAATGAAAAAATACTTATATTTAAAAAAGCCGAAATTTCCTATTTGAATTTAATTTATAATTTTGCGCAAAGTGAAAATATAATATTTTAATTTCATTCAAAAAGAAATTTATTTTCATCAATTAATTTTTTTAACCATTTTCAAATTTTCCAAAATAATTGATTTTCTAAAATTAAATTACTAGTTAAATGGCAACACAGAGATAGCAATGCTAGAGCTGATAGGCGAAAACTTTACTCCCAATTTGAGGGTTTGGTTTGGTGACATCGAAGCAGAAACGGCGTACAGATGTTCGACCAGTCTTGTTTGCACAGTTCCTGACGTGTCCTTGTTCAAAACGAATTCCATGTTTAGTAATTTGACAGTGTACGGCAGCAGTGGTGGCACAGCACATGCACAGACCTCAAATTGTTCAATTTACAACAAATCTATATTTCAGCCAACTCAAGTCCCGGTTAACTTGGTTCGTCATGACGGTGTAATATACAACACTGGCCTAACTTTTACATACACTCCAGAGCCGCCAAGTGCTGAAAACTTGTCGCTAAATTGATCTAATGTTTTCATTGTTTTGTTATGTTTTCTTTTTGTTGCCTTATTTAATCAGTATTTCAAATGGTGATTAATTTAGAAATGTAAATGAGTTTTTTTTTTGTTTACTTTAATTTTTTCCTTTCATTTATCAAATAATTAAATTGTATAATCTGTATTCTCGAAGTGCTGCTGAACATGGTGAAAAAGTTTTTTTAAACATTTATTCTTGATTAAAATTTACCAAAATTTCAATATCATCGATACATAATTGATTCAATAAAGCAAAAGTAAAAAATATCTATTTAATAGCCCTTTAACAGACTTAATTTGTATTCTTTGTATTTTATTTCTGGACCGAAAAATTCTATTTTTATCAAATAGAGAATTGAGGTTACCTCCCTCAGACTACTCAGAATAGATTTAAACATTTCTTGACAGTCTTTAGATCGAAAAAAGTTAAATATTAACAAAACGATTACAGACTGAAAAGAAGGCTTTTTGTCAATTTAAAAAACAATTTTTTTTTGATTTTGTAATCTAGTTTTTTGTGTTATAATTAAAGTAAGTATAATTTATAGATAATCAAAATTTTCTATTTAAATATTTTCTCTACGAGAATTTTTTCTTTATCATGATTTAAACTAATACAGAGACATTCATCATGATTCATCAATGCATCAATGATAATATTTATGGAACCATTCGGTCAAAGTTAGAAGAGAACATGTCACCCAAAGAGTTTTACAATGCCTCTATTTTTCAATGAGAATGATATTTTCAAGAACAAAAAAACTTCTTTCTAAAAACAAAAGCTCTCTTCTTTTTTTGTTGTACAATTTTCTGACATTAAAGTTATTCTTTTCTATATTTTAAAATTAAATTTTTTTTTAAAATTTAAATATTGATTTTTCAGGTGAAAAATCACCGAATAATAAAACTAATAGCATAAAAAAATTGATGATAGACAGGTTTTGTGAAATTCATCACCAAAGAACAGAACAAAATGATAAAAAATTGAAAAACTTTTTTTTCATAAGTTCAAAATTACTAATATGAATGTAACAAGGTGAAACGTTCATAGTTGCATCAACTATAAAAATCTCATAAAAATGCGCAAAATCTGTGAATAATAAAGAAAATTAAAATTTTTTATTAATTAATTATCTTTTAATATAAAAAAAAAAAAGTTATTTGTTTGAAAATTTATCTTTTTATTGTTATTTGTAATCAAATATTTTTCTACCACTAGATTGACAAAAAAAGAGAAATTTTTTTGATGAAACAATAGGGTCAATTTTCAATGTTTTTAATTATTTCTTTATGTATTGTATCTTCAAAGCTGTTTTGACAAAAATGACTAAAATATTAATTTTTTGAATTTCTTAAAAAATTTAAGTATCTAATTACATTTTCTCATATCTGCCGAAAGGAAAGTCTTATTTATTTGAATCTTGAGAACAGGTATGATTTACAGGTAAAGGTATTCTAGGTTGCCTTTTTTTTAGTTAACCATTAGATTTTTAATTCTACTAATTGTTAAAGTTTTTAAATATTTGTATCAAATTTGGTTAAAATCGATCTATAAAATAGCATATTTTTCTACCTTTTTTTCAGAGTTGTTTTTAAGTCACAAGTCTTAAGTCAAGTCAAGTCAATGACTTAAAATTTTTTTTTTTTTTTTTAAGTCAAGTCAATGACTTAAAATTATTTTTTTTTTTTCTTAAATCAAGTCAATGACTTAAAAATTTTTAAGTTTAAAAAATCGGTAAAAAAAAAGCGGCAAGTCAAAGTTACGGTCAACATTGTGGCGGGCGGTCATTTAGCCGTTCAGCTTGGCGGCCAGAATTTGGGACTGCGGCGCTGAAAAAAAAGATGCCAAAATAACATAAAAAATTAAAAAGTTAAGAAAATTAAATATGTTTATTAATTAAAAAAAAACCATAATTTTATTAAAAAAAAAAAAAACCAACGGCCAACAATCATCCACTACCAATAATACTCAATTTTAATGAAATAAATAATTAAAAGTATTTCTAATCAAACTCATGACTTTGACTTAAAAAAAAAAAAAAAGAAATTTTAAGTCATGACTTTGATTTAAAAAAAAAAAAAAAATTTTAAGTCATGACTTTGATTAAAAAAAGAAAAAAAAAATTTTAAGTCATGACTTTGACTTAAATTTTTGTGACTTAGACTTAAAACTGTGACTTAAAAATAAGTCTGCTTTTTTTACAAATTTTTTTAAAAAACGTTTCCAAAAAAATTGTGAACAATAGCTATTTTACTATTAGAAACCAGTTTATGTTTGGTTTGGAAAATTTTTTTCTATTTTTTGTTTATCGACTTAAAAGTTCGGGTCTCATAAGCAATGAATTTTTATATATGCATCATCAACTAATCTACTGATTTTGCTTGAATGGTTTTTAAATTATTCTATAAAAATTAGTTATCTTTTAAATAATTGCAATATTTCTTTACTAAAAACAATCCCTAAAAATGTATTATCAAAGGATTTATCAGAAAGGAGACCTAGATTTTCTACAATCTTAGTGAAAAAATAGGCAATTATCAATGGAGATTTTTATAAAGATGTTATGAAATTTTTAAAGTGATCATCAAAGTTGGTATGGAAAAAAGTAATCCGTTACCAATAAGTGAAGGAGTTATACAAGAGGGAATATTATCTCAATATTTTTTGATTTTTTCATCAATTAATTGAAATCCCCATGCACGAATTAGAGAGTTGGTGCAAAGATTGGTGACTTAAATTTGTTCATTCGGCATCAATCTTTTGGAAATCATAAGTCAATAAATGAGTTTGGGGAAAATAAGATGAAGAGAGTTTAAGAGATCTTTTACTCTTTAAATAGTGTTGTATTCAAACACAAACTAATGAGACCTAAAACAAAAGCTTTCTTATAAAAACTCAATTAATCTTTACATATCATTTAGATAATATTTTTAATAGTTAAACATGAAAAACCGATTAGCACTTTATTTATTTAATTCTTTTAAATAATTGCTACAAATAAAAAATAAAATAAATTAAATAATTTCTTTAAAAAACATTTAAAATGTTGAAATATTTAAAATTATATTTTTGAATTTTTTTCTAAATTGGTAATAACCAAATTGATGGGGTCTATAAATAATAAATAACCCTGAATATAGAAAGCTTGAATGTTAAGTTTAATATAAAATTTAAAAAAAAGAGAAATTTATTTTGATTATTTAATTCAATTGAAACATTCTAGTTAAAAATTGAAATTAAAAAAATTTGCTCTAACATATTGTTTGAATAATTGAATAATTTTAGTATCATTTAATTAATATTTAGTAAATATTTCTCTAATTAATAAATTTTTTTTGTAAGAAAAACTTGAAGAGATAATTTAGTTCTCGAAATGGTTAATTTTAAGCAAATTTCCTTTATGTAGTAAAACAAGTCTGCAAAGTTCTCTGAATTGTTCTGCATTTTGCACGCCATTACAAAGTATTCTATTCAACTGTCCTATTGTTGTGCAGAATTTTTGCAGACATATATTTTTGGATTAAACAACGTTTCGTAAACATTAAGCATTTTGTTGAACTAGTAGTAGTAGTAGTATTTAATGCTATTGTGACGACAGTAGACGTCCTGCTATAATAGCCTACAACCAGTTTATTAGCAATATAATAACAAATTAAAGTTAAGTAATAATAATAATAATAACAAAAGCTACATCAGACTAACAGCGGAGCAATTCTATATCCAACCTTGCTATGGTAGCTGTCTGATTTTAAACTTAGTCTTAAAAGATTATGTTAATAAAAAATTAATTTTTCCTGTTTCAAAAAGGTTTGAGTAATTTGTCTATTCTGTTTTTAAACTTTTTGGTGTTTACGATAATCCTTGTCCGTAGATCAAGTGAATTACAAAGTATTCTATTCAACTGTCCTATTGTTGTGCAGAATTTTTGCAGACATATATTTTTGGATTAAACAAAGTTTCTTGAACATTAAGCATTTTGTAGAACTAAATTATCTCATTTAGTAAAAAAGTTATTCAAATTTTTCTGAATTAAAATGATCAAATTAAAACGAACTAAACAATGCCATGAACCTAAATGAATTTGAATATTTTTGTTTTCTTCAAATTTTTTATATTCTTTATGATATTTATATATAACGGGTGAGCCAAAATAATAGGAATAATTTTCCGGGTAGATATTTTACACAAACATTTGTCTATATAAATTTAACATACATGCAAAATTTTAGCCGGATATTGCATTCCAATAAAAATTTATACTTAAAAATTATGAAATCTCTCAAATTTCAAATTTTGGAAAATTAGGTCAATTTTGAAGGTAAAATGACCATAACTTTTGAACGAAAAGTGACAAAATAAATTTGAAAATAGTTCCAAAATTGTGAGACCATTTCGCACAAGACTAGTTGGTTTTTTTTTCGAAAATAATAAGTTATGGTCGGGGAGTATTAAGATACAGGGGAATGTGTAGACTTTTGGGTGTAAAAACCGGTATAATCAAAGTCAGAGCAGTCTGACTAAAATTCTACTATCATAAGGTCTAGGCCTACCATCTTGTAAAATTTCATCGTTCTCCTCTGACTAGAACATATTCTTTTTCAATTACAAAATTATTGTCAACCATTTTGGCTCATCCGTTATTTTATTTTTTTTTTTTTTTAGTCATAAACAAATTTAACGGGTGTTCAAAAAAGAAAGGTGTTCAAAATTATTTTTTTTATGTCCTATCGTTCAAAAGTTATTTTAGTTTGTCAAATTTAACTTTATTTCAAATAATTGGCCTGCAAATGACAATTTTATCAAATTTAAAGAATAAATAATAACAAATAGAAATTTTATTAATATTTAATTTAGATGACTTTTTGAATTAATTAAATGAGAGAAAAAAAAGAGAAAAAAAAGAAAATAATTTAGAAAAAAAAAAAAAACTTCATTTTATCTAATTTTTATTATTAATTTCAAATAGACATTCAAAAAATTTAATAATTTTACACAAAATCAATTGATAATATTTGTTCAAGAGAAAGAAAGAAAGGTCTAGAAATAGTGCAAAATGAAAGATAAATAAGAATACTTGAAAACATACAACATAAGAAAAAAAGAAATATCAAAATTGTTAAAACTTATTTGTCTAAAAAAGAAGAAGAAACAGTACCGGGCATTTAGTGTGTGCGTGTGCGTGTGTGTGTAAGTGTTAGAGTTATTTTTTCAAGCGCCTTGTGGGCTTCTTGATGACACGTGTCGACGGAGTTGTCTGAGCACTCAGCACTTGTGAGAGACTTGGTGAGGCAACATTATTTTGTTGATTGATGGCGCCGAATGCAAAAGGCGTTGCTGCTGATGCTGCTGCTACTGTTGCTGTAGTGGTTGTTGGTGTACTAGGAGCAAGAGAGCTAAAGGCCGGCTTTGTGGACGGTGTTGAACAAGAACTGAACGGGTTCGAGCTACAGCCAAAATTAAAATTTGAGCTAGTATTGCCAAAATTGAATGGTGTTGCTGGTGTTGCCGTTTCTGCTGATTTTGGCTTTTCACTTTGTCCTCCAAAGACAAACGGTTGTTGACTGCTTTTAGTCTCTGTGCTGGTCGAGCCAAATAAAGTGGGCTTGGCCGCAACACTGTTGCCAAACGCAAATGCCGGCTTGGCTTCACTTGACGATGATGAGCCAAATAGTGTGGGGGCGGCAACGCTTGCTCCAACTGCTTTGGCTGGTTGATCAGTATTGCCGAAAGAAAATGCCGGCTTTGATCCACTTGACGATGATGAGCCAAAAGTAAGTGCGCCGGCAGCTGCTTGAGCTGTGTCTTTTGAGCCAAACGAAAATGAACCATTTGTTTTTTGGTCACTTTGTGTACAATTGCCAAACGAAAAGGCTGGCTTTGTGTGCTCGATTTTTTTTGCTTCACTTGGTGCACCGAAAGAAAAGGCTGCTTGTGTTGTTTCACTATTGCCATTGCCAAACGAAAAAGCCGGCTTTGTCTCGTTGCCACAAGAGAAAAGAGCTGAATTGGTGGTGGTGATGGTGTTAGCTGGCTTGGTTGGCTCTTGGGCAAATGAATTGAACGAAAAGGAAGCAGTTGGCTTTGAATCAGTTGAGGATGAGTTGTTGTTGTTGTTGTTGCTGTTGAAAGTGTTACTTGAGCCAAATGTTACATGAGTTGATTTTGGCTCTGGGCTATTAACAAATGAAAAGGATGGCTTAGATGATGGTTCAGTGTTGGCAAAAGAAAATGCCGTCTTCGATTGAGTTGTGGCCGAGCCAAATGAGCCGAAAGTTGAGCCTGGTTCAGCCAAATTGGAGCCAAACAATGAACCACTAGGCTTGACAGTTTGGTCCGATGCAAAAGAAAACAAATTGTTTGTTTTTGGTGTTTGTGTAATGTTTTCAAGTGAGGAAGAAAGGACGGCTTTACTTTGTTGGTTTGTTTCAATTGTTTGCTTGGCAGGGCTATGAGCCAAAGCAGTTGGCTCCGAAATTGTCACAGTTTGCTTTGAAGCTAAAAAATTGTCCATGTTTGATTGATTTTGTTTGTTTGGCTCAATGGGTGCTAGTTGTGAACCAAAAGAAAATTGCGCTCGTGCGCCGACTTCTATTTTGTCTGCTGATTTAGTATCGCTGAGTAGTTGTTGTTGTTGTTGCTGTTGTTGCTGTTGTTGATTGGTCAACGAAAAGCCACTTTTAGTGTCGGCAACAGAAAAATTCGACTCAAACGAAATGGGCCTAGACACATCGTTTGTCTTGAGACCAAACGAAATGTTTGTATTAACAGAATTGATTGAGCCTGAAGAAACAGCAGCAGCAGCACCAGCAGCAGCGACCAATTCAGAAAATTTTGTTTTTGCACACGATGGTGAATTGTGACGTGCCGTCGAACAGCACACACACAACTCTTTGTCGTCATCATTCGAAACTAAACAAGTTTGACACTTCCACTTTGATTTTTGTTGCCGGTTGTCTTTTTGGCCATCATGTTCATCATGTGTAATGTGGTTTATTTTGTCCGATTTTTGTTTGCTATCTCTGCTATCTTGTCTAACAGTCGTGCAGCAAACACAACAATTTTTCTCATCGTCATTGTTCACCAAACACACCGAACAGGTCCAAGATTTTTTTGAAGTGTCGTAGAAATTGGACGGTTTGGTCGGCGTGACCAAATTGTGAGTTGTGCTCTCGGCCATAACAAGACAAGTTTTGCTCAAAGTGTTTTGGCTGCTGTTGGACTGAACGTCCAGTTTGCTTTTGTCTTGATTGCATTTGCACATACACGGAGGCTTGTTGCCATTGTTGCCATTGTTACCATTGTTACCATTGTGGTCGTCGTGGTTGTTGTGCGACTGATTGGTATTGGTGTGGTCGTGCTTTGACTTTTTGGTCAGCACACTCTGCTCCAACTCATTTTCTTCGTTGCTAGTATTGAGTGTGGCTTTGGCTTGGTGGTCTTGGCGACGAGCTCGCTTCAATTGAACCCTCTGATTCACTTGGTCGCCTCTCATTTGCTTCGAGCTTCTACAATTCATGCAGACTATTTTCAAACTGTCGTTGCCAAAGCTACAATACGAACACGTCCATGTTTTCAAGTAGGACGGGTTGGCGCCTGTGTGCTGTTGATTGCTGCTGATCGCTTTGAGCGTGTTGCTGTGCGTTTGTTTGATGCCAACCTTTTGATTTTGTTTCTGTGAGCCGCAGATCGAGCACACTTTGACGTCCATTTTGTGCTTGCTCAAGCAGACCATGCAAGTCCATTTGGTGGCGAGCAGAGTGTTCGATTTGAGGGAAGGCTTGGCCGTGGCCGCGTGCAAACACAACGAATCAGTGGTCAGATTGGACGTGGTGGACAAAGTGGACACTACTGACGAGCCGGACGAGTGCGACCACGCCGAATAAGTGTCCACACTCTTCGAGATTATTTTCTCGATCTTTTGATCCAAGAGAGTCGCATTCGGATCCAAGCAGTTGTTGCTGTTGATGTTGTTGCTGTTGGTTGAGAAAAGTTTTATTTTAAAGTCAGTTTGAGGAGGCTTGGCATTTTTGCTGTTGATGTTGTTGCTGCTGTTGGTGTTGTTGGTGTTGTTGTGTTTGAGCGAGTTCAAGTCGATGTGCTTGGTGTTTTTGGGTCTGACAAAAATTGACTTGAAAGTGCTTGAGATGGAGGAGAGGCGCGCAAGAATGGCTGTTTGGTGATAGGTGCCGTTGGAGCACGCTTCGGCGCTCTTCTTGTCGCTTTGCTTGTCGTTTTGCTTGTCCGGTCTGCACAGAGTGTAGGGCCTGGAACGGTGGCTGGTCGCGTTCAATTTGTTAGTGGTGAGTTTGCCAGTGGTGCTGGTTTTGGCGTGACTGGACTCGATCGGCTCGATGAACTCGAACAAAGACGACTGAGGATTTAGTTTGAGAATTAGATTTTTGGTTTTTTCCAATTGATCCTCGAACAAATTGATGGGACGAGACAAGCTGAACAGATTGGAGAATGGGCTGCTCGATGCGTTATCTTGTGATTTTGTCTCCGTTAAATTTACCATTTCTTCGAATTTATTTACTTTTTTTCTTCTTCTTCTTCTTCTTCTTCTTCTAATATCTAGTCGTGCTAATAAGCTCCCTCAAATAAATTATAATCACCATTTATTTATAGATATATAATTAGAGAAAATAATGAAATTAATACTCTAACCCCTGACCATCCGATTGTCTTAATGTTTTTTTCTCTCTTTTTTTGTTTACTTCTTATTTACACGCTGCCAATGCAATGTTTGTTTGGTTGACTTACTTTTGTTGACCAAAAATTTTCTTCAACTCTAATTTTTTTTTTAAATCAAGCTAATAAATACTAACCAAAAAAAAAGGTAAATAAAAAGCTGTAAATTTTGATTTTATAATTTTATTTACAAAATTTGGATGAATTCAAAAAGATAAAATAAATTTATTGTTGTTGTTTTTTATTTTTAGACACTTTAGAAATCATGTAATATTGAATTTTAAATCTTGTTTCATTAAGGTTTAATTATTTTAAATTCAAAAGATGCAAAATCGAATCTTAACCGTTAATCTTGACCTATGTGCTCTGTAAATGTAACCAGATTTAGAAAATAATTCTTTCAACTGGTCCAGATGAAGCAGGTATTGATAAAAATTTTTGTGCAAGTCATTACTTTGACTTAACCCTCAAATGACCAAAATTTTTTTTACCTTAAATTACCACCGTGTCATTTTTGACACGATTATAAATTTTCAATATAAAAGAGCGGAAAAATTAAAAAATAGCAATTTTTTTTGATAAATTATTAAGAAAATTAATTTTTTTTATTTAAATTATTATTTGAATGCAAAATAGTCAGATGATCAAAAAAATCTTTTAGTTTTGTAATAATTCAAATTGAATAGAAAATAAAATTTAATTAAAAAAAAATGAAAATTAAAAAAAAATTATAGTTTTTTGCCATTATCATGGCATATTTTACAAACAGCTTCGACCTTCTGCTCATGAAGACATGTTGGCTTTGTACAAAATGTACAGGTAATATTTGTTTTATTTTCTTTGCATAATCGTACTTGACATTTTTTTCTTGAATCTAAATTGGCTTTTTTTGATGAAACTGGAGTATTTGAGGAACTCAAAGAATGTTTTTTGTTTTGAGATGGTGTTTTTGGAGTTGATGGAGTAACAGGTATTGAACTATTTTCTTCCTCAACTTCACTTTTCATTGTTTATCTCTTCATCTGATTCCCCTGATTCAATATCATTACAGTTTTTGTACTTTTCTAGCTCCTTGCGGGTTTTTAAGGCTGCTTCTCGTCGTGACATTTTTAATTTTTCAATTCAATAATCAATTTTATTTTTAAGAAGAAAAAATCAAACAAAAAAAGCACACCATGTCACATTATGTAATTTTAAAAAGCTTTAAGTAGACAAAATGAATGACGTGTCAAAAATGACACGGCTGGTAATTTAAGTAAACTTTTTTTTTTTGCAGATAAATTTGAATTTTTTTTTTCAAATTTCACTTTTTTTGTTTTCAAATATCAAGTTAATTAGATTAATCAAAAAAATAAATCATAAAAAAAATTGCCAGAGTTTTTTAGCAAAATAACCTTAAAAATGTCAAAAATGACACGGTGGTCATTTGAGTGTTAATAACTGAAAAATAACTTTGATTACGATTTGAAAAAATACTCTAATTAGTAGGCAATTTGAAGTTCATGATCATGATCACATGATCAAAACTTAATTGATTCAAATCATAAGAAAAATGATAAAATAAGCTTTTAAATTTTTTTTTTAAATTAAACTAAAAATTTTTATTTTTTTGAGTTATAAATAAAAATATATATATTTTTTTCTATTTGATCTTTAATTGATTCTTTTTTAAATAATTATTTGAAAATTTTAAAGAAAAATTTAAATTCCATAATAATGTATCCAAATTATGACTTTAAATGATATTTTAATATTAATTAAAACATATTACAGAGAAACAAAGTTAAATTTTGTATTTCAAAATTTCAAGATTAAAATTCATGTAATTTTCTTTCATATTAAAGATTACACAAATCTTGTTTGAAAAATTTTGGTCATTTATTATTTAATACCTTAATTTTTAAATCGAAAACTAAAATTTCAATTTTGACTTGAAATTTACATTTGATCATGAACTTATTTTCAATATATTTGATTTTTACTCTGAACCATAATTTAGGATCGAATTGAATTCTCGCCTCTAATTTAATTTTTAATTTTCATTTTTAAAAAAATTCTCCAAATCACTATTTTAATAAAAATATTAATATTAATTGCAGTCCATTTTTTAATTTATTTAGTTATTTACACTATTTAGATTAATTTTTAAAGATAATTATTTTATTTTAATTATTTTCTTATTTGTCAACTTTTCTACTATTGAATAAAATTAAAACTGTTTTAAAACCAAGTTTAATTTGACATTTAAATAAGACAAAATAAGCTCGGTTGATTTAGTGAGATATTTTTTTTAGCATTCAAACACTCAAGACATGCTTTTAAGAAATTCAGAAAACTTTAAAAAAATAATAAAATAATAGACAATGGGCCGTAAAAATGATACTAAAAATGAAGATAATGATCAAAAGACTGTCAAAATAGACACGCGGTATTATGATGAATTGTTCAAAAAAATTAATGACCAAGAGTCGGATGAGTTCAATGATGCCGAATCTTTGGAAGCATTGTACTCGACCATTTTAGACCAAATAAGCGAGGAAGATAGCGAGCTAAAAAAATGTATTTACAGCTATCACATTGACTTTTTTTTGTACAAAAGTAGCTTGGAAAATTTCACAAAATTTTTTACAATTTTAACAAATGATAACGAGCGTTTGGAGCATCTTTTGGGCGACACTCGTACTTCGCGAGCCTATGAGGCATGTCTAATGCTGATCGGAAACAAAACCAAGACATCAAGTCACACGGAATCTTTAAGAAAATGCATGCTCAATTTGGGAGACTATTTTGTGTCCAATTTAGAGAATATTCTAGAAACTCACAATGGTATTTTTAGCCTAAGGGCTTTCCTTAGAGTGATCGGAAGTCCAGACATACTAGAAGTTGTGCCAAACGAAACAAACAAAAAAAAAAATAAAAATCAAGAGTTTAACATCAAAAATGTTTGTGTAAAAATTGTGCCACACGATTGGAATTTGGAAGTTTACATCAAAAAATTTTCCAAATCCTTGAAAGAAATGAACCTGCTAGAGATAGGCTTAGATGCCGAAGTCTCCCCGTTTATTAGTCTTTTACTGAGAAAAATGTTCGCAAATTATCCTGAAAAATGCACTTCAATAATTGACAAAATTCACAAGCAATTTGCCAAAAAGCCCAATTCTTTCCATTCAATGATTCAGGATGCCAAAGGATCCCGTTTCATTGAATCATTTTTACTTGCTAGTCACTCTGAAATATTGACTATTTATTTAAACGAAAATATACTGCCTAATGTTGTCACTTATTCGAAACACATTTATGCCAATTATCCCATACAAACTCTAATCAAACATCGCATGGAAAAAGAACAAGTTGTAAGTGTTTTTTTAACTTTATTTTAAAAAAAATTTATAAATTATTTTTAATATAAAGCTTGTTCCATTGTTTGATTCCTTGGTTGAAAATTTGCCTTCAATTATTGATCTAAATACTGATTTAATATTTAAAAATTATCTAATTGTTGAATTAATTGAAGTTTGCCGCAAAAATTCAAATTTAAACTTTAAAAATTTTATTAAAGTAATTTAACAAAAATCAAAATTCTAAACAAATCAAGTTTTAATTATTTTTTAATATTAGACTATTTTGGATTACTTTGGCTTGAATACAGAAGAGAACAAAATTCACATTTTACGTGCTCTACTTGTATACCAAAAGTTAGACCAAATTCAAAAAGAATCGCCCATTGATCAAGTTTATTTTGAATTTAATTTTGATTTTAAAATTTTAATTTAATAAAAAAGGTTTTATTTGTGCTAGACTTGAAGCCGATAGCTTCTACCATAGCAGTTAAATTGATCGAAATGAACGAAAAAACACTAAATAAAAGTTTTAATAGTTTGAATTCTAATGAATTGGAATATTTGGTAACCAATTCGGTTGGGTCCCACTTTGTTCAGCAAGTTTTAAATACATGCCAGTCTAAAGATAGAAATGTTTGGATTCAAAACATATTTGATAAATTAAAAGTATTTTTTTTTAATTTTTTTTTTAAATAAAAAATTTCAATAAAAAAAGGGTCGATATGTGAATATTAGCAAGAATAAAAGTGGTAGTTTTGTCATGGAAACACTTTGGTCTGTTGGAACATTAAAACAAAGATTGATGATAGTCGATGAGCTGAAAATGTGCGAACAACAATTGAAAAATGATCAGTAGGCTTTTACTTTTATTTGACATTTAATTTTTAATATTTCTAAAAAGATATGCCAAATTTTTGGTGAACAAGATAGGTCTCAATTTTTACAAACGAAAACCAGAGGAATGGAAACACATTCAAACAAATGAACTCAAGAAAAAAAGACTTTTTTCTGATATTATTACTGATTCAGTAAATGAAAATAAAAAAAAAATAAAAAAATAAAATTTAATTAATTTTCTACTTTCTCAATAATCAAGTTAAATAAACAGCATTCTTATAAAATTAGAGAAAAGTATTTTTTTTTGTTAAATAATTTTTAATAATTAACTACTATTTTCATGCACAAAAAATATTTCATTAATTTAAAATTCAAGCAAAATAAATATAAGAATTAATTTTTCAATATTTAAAAAATTTGGAGATGCCGGGTATCGATCCCGGTACCTCTCGCATGCTAAGCGAGCGCTCTACCATTTGAGCTACATCCCCTTCGAAATTATTTTTTATTTAACTTATATTTTTTTTTAATTGGCATCATTCAATTTATTTATTTAAAAAATAATTTGGGACAAAATCCCTTGGCTGTTTGGAATGAATATTAATTCTCTCTTTCAGCCACGTTAGCGTTAATTTTGAGATTTGTAGATGTTATTTTTGGTTTTTTAAGAATGTGCTTTCTTTTAGTTTGATTAAAAAAAAAATTTATAAATACAAATGAAAACTTAAAGCAACCAAAATATCAATAAACTATTAATTAATCAAAAATCGCACTAAATTGAAAATTTTAAGTGTGAAATATCGAAAAAAAAACATTTTATTTTTTAATTAAAAATTCAAGCTTTTTAATTTCGTTCAAAGGTTCAAAATATGGAAAAATTGGAAAAAAAATGCAAACTTAAGAAATATCTGATTTAGTTTTCTATGAATTTTTTGTTGCTGAAATTCAAAAATCCTTTGGATTTAAAATCAAGCCAAATATTTGGAAAAACAAAACATATTCATCAGATATTAATTTTATTTACAACATTACTTCTAGACGATTAATTTGCATAAAGCAGTGTTGGATTGATATCAATTCATGCAATTTCTACAGCCTCTTTAATTTGGATTCAATAGAAAATTTTTCAAATTTATCAAATTCTCATATTTTTCTTAAATGTGAAGCTTTTTTTCTAAATAATATTAAATTTTAAATTTAAAAGGACCGATTGTGCAAAAATCTACTCAAACGGTCAGATTAATTATTAATTAATTTTAAAAAGCTTTTAATTTTTTAGCTTGGCAAAAATATTTAAATTCAAAGCAATAAGTGATTTTTAATAAGTTATTTTAAATGGCATATTGAAGTATATTGAAGTAAGTGAATTATTGATGCTCAAAATGATAGAATTATGAAATAAATTGTTAATTCTTAATAGAATTAATGCAGAGGTTCATTTTTGGATTTAACATTCTTTGTTAAATTTACGGTAAGGTAAACTCTAATAATAGGACCCTACTTCCCGGCATACCCAGATAATAATTTAAGTAGCCCCTTATCCTCATCAGGGCCCATCCTTTTGGGTTAAAATTTAGAAGTTACCCAGCCTTGGAATAGACAAATGCTGAGGCTTCCTTAGTGCGGGTTATCCCTTGACCGCCTCACTCTGCTCCCAAAAAATTAAGATATTTAACCGATTTTAGTACGGACTTGTGGGTATTAAGGACCCACCCCGCTAGTTTTAGTATCGCCCTTAGCACATCCAGTAAGATCTGGAGGCTGGATGTTCTATAATTAAGTAATCCAAGTGGCCATAGTGTACTTCCTAATTAACCTCAGTAGGCGGTTAAGAAGCGACTGTTGTAGACGCAGGGGACAATAAAAAGTCCAAAGAGCATTCTCTTAAAGTTGTAGAATTTTCTCCCGTAACCAAAGGTAGTAATGAATTTTGATTTCGGGTGAGAATGATATTGAAAAACGCTTGTTTAAAGTCCAGCTTGGAATACTACAAATGGGCAGGCCATTTCAGGTCGTTAATTACCTGATAGACCGATTTCAAGCTGAACTTAAGCACTTCAATGATCTTGGTGATGGCTGAAAAGTCAGCAATCGGTCTCACCTTCGAGCTGGGTCTCGAAACGAAGAAAAAGGTCCCACAGAACCTTGGGATTTTAGGGCAGGCGGGGCACTCTTCCACAATCCCTGCACGTAATAAAGAGGAAAAGACCTTGTCCCTGTCCTCATCGGTGGCCTTAATTTTGTGACGGAAACCCTTTGTTCTCGCACCACCAGCCTTCGACCAAATTCTCAGGTTAACATAGTTAATTTAATTTTCATTTTAAAAAAAATTTAAATAAGCTTTAATAATTTAGTTTTAAAATGTGTTCATTTTTTATTACATGTCACTCAATTCGGATAATTTTGGCCAAATAAACATTTGTTGCAACTTCGGATTCCATTAAATAAATACTTAAATTAATTAAATTGTTTATTTATTTTTGGCTTAAATCCCTAAAGTCCAAAGTCAAGATTTTACACACTTGTAGTGTAAAGGATATAGAGCAATATGAAAATAAATTAATATAAATTTGGTTTAATTTTTTGAGTTTGAATTGCAAAATGTATCCAATGTTGAAAAAACATTGACAAAGTTCGATGCTTCAAATATTTTTTTCAGTTTCAAAAAAAAATTAGTTTTAAGTTAATATTGCAAGCATGAAAAACTTTGTTTTTTATTTAATAAATTTTGAATTTGGGTTTGTGATATGATGATCCTTAAAGACATTATTTGAAGTTTAAAAAACTATCTACCCTCTGTTTTCCTTTTTTCATTAATTAAGTATTTGTTAAAATGCACCTAACAAAAGTAAATAATCACTAGTCAAAATTTTATTAGAAGAAAACAAGTTTTTCGCGTCTAGTCAGTTAGGTAAACTTTGTTTCACCTGTTACAAGAACAACTCTTGTTCTCAGTTTTTATGAAATATTAGTTCACCTAATCTAAACATTGTTTAAATATTTTTGAAATTTTTTCTTCTATTCAGAAAAAAGCTAAATAAAATATTAAAGAATAAGATAGAAAAAAATAATTATTCGTAATTATGGTTCACCTAACAGACTAGACCAAGTTTTTCAACGATTGACTATAAATTTTAATCTATATGAATTATTTGTCTTTTTTTTCTTTTCATTTACTTTTATTCTGAAGGTACATTAGCTCGGTAAAGAAAAACAAATAAATAAATAAATTATTTTTATTGTTTAAAAAAAGAATTTTCAATATTTGTTAAACAAATAAAAATTAAACTCATTCTATTTCACCAAAGAGTTTAATTTCAAAAAATGAAAATACTTGCGATATTAACTTAAAAATATTTTTTTTTGAAACTGAAAAAAATATTTGAAAGATCGCACTTTTTCAATGTTATTTCAACATAGGATACATTTTGTAATTCAAAAACAAAAAATTAAATTATTGTAATTGAAACTTTTTTTTAATTTAACACAGAGTTTTAAAGTTTTAATTTAGAAATTATTTTATTCCTTTTAACTATTTTTTACATGAGTAAACAAGCTCTTGAAAAATTGTCTATTTCATCTTGGTTATCATTTTTTTCTTCTATTTCCAAAATTAATGGTTCGCTAAGATCTTGATCAATTTCATTTACGTCATTAAAACGTTTATGTGATTCCATGTAAACTCTAAGAGCATATGAGCCTGGTTTATTTTTTTCATATAATAATGGAATGACAACATAATCACCAGGCACAATATCAAATCGCATTGAGTTTGGTTTTGCTCGAAAAAATTTTTTTCTTGCTGAATAATATTTCAAATTATCTTTGCTGTATCTTCCGTTTTGATCTGGTTTAGCTTCTTTATCAATAATTGAATAAACATAAAACTCAGATGGTTCATATGCTGCTGGGATGTTGCCATTCTGTAGTCTAATGTTTTCGATGCCAAGTTGCAAAAGTGAAAAAATGACTGTGAGCTTTTCTTTTGAATCCTCAATTGTTATTTTATGCTGAGGATTTTGCCAAAAAAGATCATTATCAAGCCCACCTGCATTTTCTCCAACTTTTCCAATGCAACTCTTCATCAATATTTTCTTCATTGTCAAATCCATTTATGTTCACATGACACATGTGCATAAAATCAAACTCTTTGACAAAATCGTCATATGAAATTAAAAATTGTCCGTCGTCCTTATTATCCGTCTCAAGGATCTCCTTAGCATTGTTAAAAATTTGCTGCAATTCGTTTTCATTCTTGTCCCAAAAGCGAATGTAGGAGTTCTTTTTACCCCACGGATTTCTTATCCTAAAAAAAAACTATTTAAATTTTTTTTCTTTTAATCTTTTTTTTCTAAATAATCTTATTAGCTTGTTTTTTTCGTAGATTTTAAATTTGAAACAAAGAAAAAATTTTTGCTGAATATTTTAAGAATATTTTTAACTCAACTTATGTTGCTACTCTTCTAATTCAATCATTTAAATTAGATTTAAAAATAAAATAAACCTTAACAATTTAATAGAATCCTCTATTGGCTTTTTGGATTACCATATGGAGATAGATCTTTAATGCAAACAACCAAAGATCTGTATGATTTAGCTTTGAACAATGTTTCCCATAGATTATCAACCAAATTCGAATCTTGACGAATTTGAGTTATATGAATTAATTCAATAATTCCCCCAGTAAAATCAACTAATCCATCTTGGACATAGCCTGAGCTTAAAAATTCATAGCAAATGTTTAGTTTGGCATAGGCTTTTGCAAGTAGTGGTCCATACATTTCATTTTTTTCTACTTTGTTATGACAAAAGCATAATCCATCACCAAATTCATAGACCGGTAAAAAGTCGTCAATGACAACATCGACCCATTCACCATTAAACCAAAATCTAAAGTGAAAAATACCACAGTATTCTGAAGGATCGAATGTTTGATTTAATGGAATTGTTCTTTCTATCATGTCTTGGCTATTAAGAACACATGCAGCTGCTGCTAACCACCAGCATAATTTCCTATAATGCCCTGATCCAAGTCATTTGGTACAATTTTATTTACAATAAATTTGGGATTTTCTACAATTTCATGAGGTCGTTTCCAAATTATTGGAGAATGAAAATTCTTAAATCTGAATATACTTGAATAATTTGCTGGAAACTTATGATCTACAAAAAGTTCGCCAGCGTTTTTTGCTTCTTCTTTAAAAGTCTCATAATTTTGGTCCAAATAAGCTTTTATTTTTGACATTTTTTTGATTTAAAAAAATATTTTTTGAAATAATGACTGTGAGCTTTGTTAAAAAATATTTATTTAATAAATGCTTATTTATCAGGTCGATTTTTATTTCTTTCACCCGTTGCCATGTACATAAATAATAAGAAAAAAAAAATAAAAAACTTTATGATTTACATTAAGTCAAAAAATCTTTCGATTACTAAATAAGGTATGCTTCAAGAATAATCAACTTTGCCATCTTTCAATAATTTTGCAATAATTAAATTTTGTTAAAAGCTAAAACACCAAATTCTTGGATATCAAATTAAAAAACCATTGTTAATTTTGTCTTCTAAAAATACTTTATTATCTTCTTAATAAAATTACCATCTATTTTAGTAAATGGTGTCCCTACTAACCACCTAATCAATTCCTGAAGAACACAACTTGAAAAATTTGAAACTCTTGAATAAACATTGAGATTTGTTCTGCAATTTAAGCTGACACAATGTAAACAAATTTTTTTCATAGAATTCGTCCTTCATAGAAAAATAAAGATAAAAAAATTATAGAAAGAAATTATTATTATTATTATTATTATTATTATTATTATTTATTTAAAGTTTAAGTCACATTGACATTTATATTATAAAAATTAAAAAAAAATCAAATTGCAAAATAAAATTAGTATTAAAAATAATCCTAATTTTTCCAAAAAAATTACACAATTAATCATCCGAAGTCATAATTAACTTTCAATAAATTATTTAATACTTTATATAGATAAAAAACTCTTGATTTTTTTTAATATAATAAGTTGTATTTGTTTTAATATAATGGTTGTACAAATTTAACAGAGTCTACAAGGTTCATTTTGATACTTTTAAAACTAAATGAAATCAAAGCTTTCACAATTTTGGATTCATACTCTAGGCAGTTAATAAACAAGCGCTTTTCTAATCGGTTAAGTTGTTCAAAAAACTATGTATTTTTCTTCCCAGAAGTGATTTGACTTTAAAATAGATACTTTAGCGCTTCATTCAAAAGCCTGACACGGGTAAACTTTTTCAGTCCAATAATTTTTTTTGAAACAAATTCTGTCTTGTGTCCAGTTCACTCAGAATACTATTCGGAATTAAAATGTTGTCAAGTACATGTCGAAAAATAGACTAAACTGTTTAAATAAAAATCCTATCAGGTAAGGATTTGAGACCATTGGTTTGCATCCAAGCCCATATAACGAATAAAAACTTTTTTCAACTTTTCTCCACTTTTCTTCTATAAAATCTGATATGAATGAGTTGCTACCAAAAGGAAGACCAAAAGAAATTCTCAAAACCATCTACACTAGACAATTGAATATTATCTATTACAAACTTTCCTTGACAATTCACTCTCGATTTGGTCATAGTAAGGCTAACAGATTTTCTGGGATTGAATTCCATTTTCCATTCTTTTGCAAATCTGAAACAATCTCCCAATAACCTCATGGCATGCCCATAGAAGGGTGAGAGGATAATGATGTCATCAAAATATGCAATAATATTATTTTTTTATTTATTTATCTATTTGTTTTCTGTACAGAACAAAAGCTCCTTCAGATTAAAAAAAAAAATCAAAATAAAATAAAGTTAAATAAGAAAGAATAAAAATTTAAAAAAATAAAATGTAATAAAATAGTTTAAAATAGAGGAAAATTAATAAAATTGAATTAGAGAGTTAAAAAATACATAATTTTAAAAAATTGATTGTTCAGGGAAAAAAGAAGAAATTGTAAGGTAGCAATTACACAATGGAGTTGGGTATTCAATATATCTTGATTCGAAACCTTCTTTGTATTCTTTCACCAGATAAAGATTTATATAAATTTCCTAGTGTGTTTTGATTAAGACCCCATTTTTTATTTGACAATATCTTAATAATATTTAACCTTTTATTGCAGCGTTCTTTGATTTCGTCTACCAGTACATTAAAGTTTAACTTAGAATCAAATTTAATGCCAAGAAACTTGATTTTTTTTTTGGCTCACTATTCTGTTTCCATAAATTTTTAAGTTTAGATCATCGATCTCTTTTTTATATCTAGAAAAGACTACTGAACACGACTTTTCTACTGATTTCTTCTTTTTTCATTAAATAAGGCATTGTTCTAGTTCGTTGGTGTAATTTCAAGGTTCCTTTTTTTGTTATAAATGTAGAATGTAACTAGATCATCTGCAAAAAGCAGAGAGTATTCATTATTTGTTTTATTTCTTTTGAGAATGTCATTAATATATATACTAAATAAAAGGGAACTAATTACTGAGCCTTGAGGAACACCTGCAGTTATTTTATATTCTTCGCTTAGGTGATCATTCACATTTACCTTGAATCTCATAGAATCTAAAAAGGACCTAATCCAGTTGGTCAAGTAATGAGGTGGATTCAATTTAATCAATTTAAAAAGTAAACCTTCATGCCAAACCCTATCAAAGGCTTTAGAAATATCAAAAAACAGGCCGCAAACTCTTTTTTTTTCCAGTAACTTTCCTAGACAACTCGTTATGCTAATTGGTCTATAATTTAAAGGGTCTTGTACAGTAGAGGCCTTTTTTTGAATCATAGTAATGTTCGAAGTTTTCCACGCTTTCGGGACTTTACCTTCTCTAAGAGATAAATTAAAAATGTTCTAAGATTTCTATTAATGAATTTCTTGGTAAAAATTCGGTAATTTTAGCATCAAATTATGAATTTGGTCAGGTCCTGATGCCGCTTCATTTTTTAATCTTTTTACAGCAATAATTAATTCATTTAAGCAAATTGGATCATTTAAATTAGACTTATCATAATTTCTAAAGAATTCAGAGTTAGAATTAAGTATTTCGAAATCTTTATCAAGATCTATTAAATCAGAATTAGGATTAAATATTGAAGCTCAGAGTTCTCCAAAGCATTTTCCCTTTTAAAGAGACCTTTAAAAGGGAAAATGCTTCAAATGTAAGTTGATTAAATTTTTGCTTAAGCTTTTTACAGCGAGTTTTTTGGAAGTTTCTTCTTACTCTCCTACGTTCTTTAATTAAATTAACAATGTCCGGGTGAAGACTGGATTTGTAGATTTTCTGAGAAAGGTAAGGAATACTTTTATGTGATGCATAAATGATTTTTTCTGTAATTTTATCATTTAGTTGATCAATAGTGAGGGGACTTTCAGTGATATTCACTTTTTGACAATATAAAATCTCGCTAAAGAATTGCCAGTTTGCTTTCTTAAAGTTAAGTTTTTTAGCTGTAGATTTATTTTTTAATTGATAGCCTATAGAAATTGATGCTTCGATTGGGAAATGGTCACTAGTCATGTCTTGACTATTTAAGACATTGAAGTCGGTAATTTTGTCAATTAATGAAGTTGAAACTAAAAAAAGATCAAGAATTTCAAAGTAATTCCTATTGAAAATATTGAAAGTAGGGCGCTTATCATTGATTACTGAAAAGTCTTGCTCATTAATTATTCTTTCAAGCATTTTTCCATTTTCATTTTCCCCTACGCAGCCTATTTGCTTTATTTTAGCGTTTAGATCACCACCTAAAATGTAGTTTTTACATTTATTTTTAATTGTTTTAAAAAGCTCAAAGTTCAGAAGAACATTGGGTGGGTTATAAAGACAAAAAACAACTAATTCATTATTCTTTCCCAAGTATAATTTTATACAAAGCAGTTCGGAATTGAATTCCTCATAAGAAAAATCTTGTATAAATTCAATTCCTTCCTTAATTAAAATAACTACTCCTCCTCTTAATAGATAAATTAAGATCATTTAAATTGGCACCAATCTTAAGATTAATACAATTTTCTAAAAGTTCGTTAATAAAAAAGTAAAACAAGTAAGTGGAAAGAACTCCTACCTGTTTCACTCCCTCAGTACAGTCTAATATTTCACTTAATTGACCATTATATTTGACAACAATTTTCACCAAATTTTAATAGTTGTACAAAATTCGACAAATTGGTTTAGCAACTATACCAATCAACTTGTAAAGAGTCCATCTCTCCACGTCTTATGAATATTTTAACAAATCGTTCAAAAGCTAAAACGATCAAAAGCTAATTGAGTACTTTAATGAAAAAATTCATGAGTGATTTTAAAGCCTCGAAAAAATTCTGGCAGTTTTATCCGACCAAAATTAAACATAATGTTTCTCTACATAATTAAGCATAATCTCTAATCCTTTTTAGAGAGTGATTTATTTATTTTTCTTGTTTAGCATTTAGTCTAGAGAGCTGAACTATAGATGCATATCAAGGATAAAAAAATAAGCGAAGATACGAATTTCAAGTTCAGACATACAATAGAACTGAAATTGATGAGATACTTGGTACTATTTCAACATTTAGTGAACCAGGTATCAATCGAATACCTACTAAATTATTTAAATTCTCAACACAAAAACTAAAAACAACTTTAGCATAACCCGTGCATTTCAATGAATAGGAATGGATTCTCAAATAGGAGTATTGACTTAATCAAAAGCTACTTTGAAAACCGACATCAAATTGTAGGTATTGATAAATATTTGTCGAAAGTGATGGCGATTTAATGAGAAGTCTTTCATGGAACTGTCTTGAGTCTTTTACACTTCCAAATTTTTATTAATGAAAATCTGAGAAGACAAAAGGACACGAAATAATACCGTTAAATATCTAAATATTTTAATTGTGAAACTATTTGCTGACGATACAATAATAATTAAAACAGACAGTAGGGTTTATTGTTGTCTTGATTTTTTTTCTTAAAAAAGTAAAAAAATCTAGGTACAGTTGAGTCTTGTTATAACGATGCTGATTAATACGATATTCGCTTTATAACGATATTTTTCTCATAATTTACATTCCCCAATATAATAACATGTTAAGTTTATTCGTTAATACGATGTTTCTTTAATACGATAGGTTTATTCAGAAAAAAGAAACAAATCAGTTCTAATTCATCGTTTTTAATACGATATTGATCTTTTAAACAAAAAAGCTTGAAATTTCTAATTTCTTTGATGAAAGTAATCTCACTATCACAGAACTTGTAAAAAATATAAAAGACCACAGTTTCTTCTATTCTTTAGGCAGAGAATCAGAAAAAGATAAAAAACTTATATGAAAATAATTTAATCAATCCTAGCTCTAAAAGAATGAGAGGTTCTAATTATGTTAAAATTGAAGAGGCCCTTGATCACTGGTTCAAATCAGTTATGTCATTTAAGAATATTACTCTTAAGGGTTCATTTATTCAAGTCCAGGCTATTAAATATGCAACTATATTAAATCAAATTGATTTAAAGCTAGCAATGGATGGTTAAACGTTTTTAAAAAAAGGCATAATTTTACCTTTAAAACAATTGCATAGATAAATTACGATTGTTTTGCCCAAAAGAACGAAGACTGCTCTTTATTCATTAATCATTAATTTCTTTAAAAAAAATTTATTGTCAATTTTTTTTTTCCCATCCTTTAACATGCAAATCTGATTAATTCGATGTCCATTTTTTCCGCCTAAACACATCGTATTATCCAGACTCGACTGTATTACGTTTGTCGTGTCCGTCTGTTTGTCGGCTGAGAGGCCAAAATTGACGAAAGAAACAAGTTAGAAAGCTGAAAATCTCTATGCTTGGTCTTGTAATTAAAAGACTAAGACAAAGAATTTCATTAATTCATTTAAGAATTTACAATTTAAATCATAATTTAAACTTGGTTTGATCATTTTGAGCATTAAAAATTGATCATGAAATTCAATATGCCTTTTAAATTTAGGATTAAACAAAAATTAAAAAAACAAAAAATTTAAGTGCTAGATATAATTTGGCGTCTGGTACCACAAATGATAAAAGAATCATGCTTCATTAACCTTGATCAAAGCTTAATAAGAACTATACCAATAAAGTTCTTATGATTATGATTATGTTCTTATTTAAAGACTTGCAATCAAAACGATGGCTGGAATAATGTGGAAAAATACTACAACCTTAACTTGACTAGTTTTGTTAATTATGAGTATTTGGTTGCTGTTAATGAAGAATATTTTACAGTATTTAATTTTAACCAAAAAAATTTATAAAATAGAATTTTAAAATTTTTAAGGTCTACCAATAAATAACCAATTTTGGCCAACCACACATATCGCTGCCCATTCAATCAAACTGAATATTTTTTTGTTCACAAAGATTCGATGAACAGTTTGATATCATTTGAAGAAACGCATACAATTCTTCTATAAGAAACTTTATTTTATTTTAAATTTTAAAATTGAAAATTTTTTTTTGAACTGAGTTTATTTTGGATAAAGACACTGTTTAGTTGAAAACTTTAAGATAAAACTAAGACTGCATAAATATGGGAAAACCCCATAATCGTTCTTCGAGAAACTGCAGAATTTCAACATTAAATTTTTAATAAAAATCTTTTTTTATAAAAAAATTTTTTTGGTAAAATGGGTTTGTTTGACTCTATTGGAGATTCTTTTAATAAGGGTTTTTATTTTAATTGATATGATCTACAATAGAGTTTAAATTTTTTTTCAGCTATTGACATGAGTAAAGACATGGGAAAATTTAGCGGACAATTTGTGGGTGGACTAGTTGGCGAAACTGTTGGTTTAACAACTGGAGTAGTAACCGGCGTGGCCGCAGGTCTTATTGGTGGAGTTGATGCTGGGCTAAAAGTTGGCCAAGAAACAAAGCAGAGTGTTGGAAAATTAGCCGGAGCAGTTGCCGGAGGTGCTGTTGGTGGAATAGTTGGTGCTCCAGCTGGTCTAATTGGTGGTGGAATATTAGGCGTTGTGCCCGGTATGGTTAATGGGGTGAAAGAAGGTGCTGGAGCAGGTTCAGAACAAGGAAGAAAATAGAAAATTTTAATAGAAATAAAATAATTTTTTTTAATTTTTATTTTCTTTTAATCGGAAATTTATTTTAAAATTTAAAACTAATAATTCTAAGACAATCATAGCTATCATGTAATTGTGATCTTGATCAGTATTAATTGATGATTTATTTAAACACAAAAATGATGTTTGTTTGACTTCATAAAACCATTTTTATACTTTAACCCCTTCATTTTTTTAATTATTTGTACTTTTTTTACTTTAAAAATTACTGAAAATGATCTTCACACGTATTAAAATATTCCTCGTAAGTTAATGCACCATTAATACACATCATGAAAGCTGCACTTTTATGACTCATTTAAATCATACGATTTATGCACACATATGAAAAAAACTAAAAAAAAATTCTTTTTTCAAAATTATAATAAGCTAAATAAAAAAATAATTTATTTAAATATTTGTCTAAATTTGAACATTTTAAGATTTGAATAATGATAATTTGATTACATGTCAATTGAGCAGCAAAATGGATCAAGATGCACACATGAAAAGAATTATTGAGAATTTGTCCTCGGATTTGAGCAATTTATCTTCCGAGTCTAAACGAAAATTTGCCTCGGTCAAAGAAGCATCCGAAGGATGTTTACTCAAACTAAGACACATTTCCAATCAAAAAACTAATTTGTATAAAAGTAATTAATTTATTAAAAAAGAAAAAAAAACAATTAACCATTCTATTTAGCAATGTGTGAAGCTAGTCCTGACATTATAAGACCATTGACTTTGGGATGCGAGACCAAACAGCCCAAGATAATTCAAATATGTCTAACCTCGGTACAAAAAGTGATAGAAGCCAAAATTTTGAACCAAAACAGTGCTTCTATGCTAATCAATACTCTGTGGCTATTGACCGATTCCGGACTGGAAGAGCTCAAAGTCCTGCAGACTATCATTCTTCTAGTTACCACTACAGACATTGTTAAGCATCAGCTTCTGGCTCGAACTCTTACAATTGGATTGAGAATAGCCGCTTCAAAAGATCAAATACTAATGAACACTGCCACAGCAATGTTAAGTCAAATGATCACCAAGGTATTTGAAAGAGTTGTGACCGAAAATAAGCAAAGTGCACCGGTGAATCAAGGCGCCAAGAAAATAGACTTTGATCAATTGAAAATTTTAAGCAAAGAGCCTCCCAGCTGGATGAACGAGTCAGCCAAAGATGCCTACATGCTCCTGCAAGTATTTTAATTAGAAAAAAAGTGAGCTAAAATTGCATTGATTTCAATTTTTTTAAAAGGATATTTATTTACTTTTAAATTCGGACCAATCTCTATGGTTAATCAATATCAATGAGATTAATAAATCGTTTGGACTTGATATTTTAAAATCAATTTTAGTCAGATATTCAGAGATATTCTTTAGCGTAAGTTTAATTTTTTTAAATTTATTTATCAGTTTTCATTGCTATCAATTAAATAAATTTTTTGTTAATTGAATTTTAATAAAGATCAGTTTATTTTTTATAAATAACATAAAAAAATGAACTGATTGATATATCTGAAAGGTTTTATTTTTAGAAAGCATAAAAAAGACACATTGAATTGTATGATCAAATTTAAAAAATAAAATTTCTTTTCAAGGTTTAATTTTCTCTATTTTGGAAGTCTTCAAAAAAATTCAAAAATTTAGACTCTTGGTTTCTCTGATAAAAATATATTCATTTAATATTGTTTCAAATTCAGATCAATTAGAGTATTTTATGAAAGTCACAAGTATCAAGGCAAATCCAAGTCAAAGACTTTAAATTTTTTCTAAAATCCAGACTAGGATTTTGTAAAATTCACCACAAAATGATAAAAAGAACAGAAAAAAATGTAATTTTTGGAAATTTTTCAGAGATTTTGCACATAATTAGCAGATTTTGATAGAAAAATATAATCTATTATCAAATACAATGTTCTATTAAGTCATACATATAATAATTTGTGATACAATTAATAAAGAGTTATATAAAAACTAAAACGTAATATAAAAAAATGAGTTAAATAAAAAAATATTTTAATCACATACAACTATTTTGATAAAGCTTTCGATTTAAGCGTGGAAATATATGATTGATTTCTTGGCAATGTGAAATTTTAGTTAAGAACAAGTTTGTGCAAATGAATTTTAAGCTCTGCAAAAACTCTGCAATTTTCTGTAAAATGCACAACATAAAAAAAACATTTGATTAAAAGATTTGCAGAGCTTAGAATTCGTTCGTACTAACTCGTTTTTAACTAAAATTTCACATTGCCAAGAAATCAATCATATATTTCCACGATTTCCACGCTCATGTAAAAAGTTTTATCATATTTATGTAGTAGTATATGATTAAAATATTTTATATTTCACTCAACTTTTTGGTAGCTAGAAGTTCATGATCATGATCAAATGATAAAAAATTTATTAGAATCTTAATAAAAATGATGAAAAAGCTTTTTTTTTTAAATATTTTTAATTAAAAATAAAATATTTATTATTTTGATTAAAGATTTTTTCTTCCCAATTGATCTTTAATTGATTTTTATAAAATATTAATTTGAAAATTTTAAAGACAAATTTAAAATCCACGTTAGAGCATCCAAATTATGGCTTTAAATGATATTTTATTTTTTATTTAAATTTTTTTAACAGCGTATTAAAGTTGTATTTTGTATTGCAAAATTTCAAAATATTGATTAAGATTTAATTTTACTTCAGATAAAAATTCATATTATTTTCTTCCTAATTGAAGATTAGACAAATGATGCTTACAAAAGTTTAAAAAAAAGTTTATTATTTAAACAATTTATATATTTTGAATATGATAATAAACCAAAAATAAAAATTTTGATTTTAAATTTAAATTTGATCGTAAACTTCAATTTGGCCAACTTTTTATATTAAGTTTTATTATTTCTATTACTTGTTACATGTAATACGTTTGCAAATTACGATTCCTCATTACCAAAATCATAGCCTGGTAGTACTTTTTTTATTTTGTTTTTTTAATTTTCTTTGTATAATTTCATCGAGTAATAATTAAATATTTTACTATTTATTTATTTAATTAAAGTTTAAGTCCCATTGACGAATTTAAATAGAGTAAATATAGTAAAAAAAAGGATAGAAAATTTAAAGACTAATAAATATCTATTTTACAATTAAGTAAAAAATTCAGCTTTTCAGAAATTCAGAAAATTGATTTGATACTTGTGTTTTTACGTTAATTTACGCAATTGTACGTAATTTTACGTAAAAACAAAAATGCCAAAAAATTGACCAATTTTTGATAATTTTTCAATAATTTTGAATAATTTAAAAAACCATTGAAATTTTAGTAAAAAAATAATTTATCAAATTTTACTTTTTTTTTCGTATATTTACGTAAAAACCAATTTGGTTTCTTTTTTTTCCTTTTTAAGGTGCTTGATGTAACTCATGCATTTCTCTTCATCTGAGATATTATTGAATTTGAAAATTGCTTTAATTACATCTTCTTCATCTTTTGGATACTGAGAGAAAATAAATTTTTTTAACTTCCAAACATTCCAAACCATTTCAATCGGATTCAAATCAGGAGAATTCGAAGGGGACTTTAACTAAAAAAAATAACATATCATTAGCTATATTTGAAACCTTTTCTTTCCCATTTTTTAATTAAAGTCCCCTCCGAGTTCTCCTCATTTTTGTTTTTACGTAAAATTGCGTAAATTAACGTAATTTTACGTAATTTTACTCAAGTAAATTAAAAACACAAGTATTAAATCACTACTGTATATACATGTATAAACATAAAAATGGTCCAGAATTGTGACATCGAAAAAATTGATTTCCAATTCGACATCTTAAATAAATGTTTGCCAATTTATGATTTGTTTGACAATTAATAAAATGATTAACTTGTAATTAATTAAATTACACAAACATTTTAAAAATATCCAAAGCCTTATTTAATTAAATAAAAAAATACAAAATTATTTATTGAATTTATTTAATTTAAATTAAAAAAAAAAACCAAAACAAAATAAAAGAAGCCAGAAATGAGTTTTATCCTAAAAGAGCGCATATGTCCCTTGTTAATCAAGCTGTTTTCGCCGAGCACAAAAGCCAAGCCAAAGGCCAACTCAAACGCCAACTCGCCAACAAGCTCTTCGCAAACACCAGCTCAAAGTGGTCAACACGATCAAAAGAACTTTGTGATCGTCTCTCGGCTAATACGCATCGTGTACGTCCTAGTCAAAAACTACTTTGATCTACTGATTACTGAAAGCGAAATATTTTTGTCACTGTTGACAAAATTGCTGGAAAACGAGCGACCACTGTGGCAAAAGGCGCTCTCAATCGAAGTGTTGCACAAGATATCGACCGAGACGAGCCTCATCGAACAACTAGTGCTCAACTATGACATGAAACAGCAGACACATGGCGAAAAGCTGTTCCACATGATCATAAGCTCAATATGTCAATTGATACAGTCGTTGTTCTTGAGCTCGTCGCCAAATCAGCAAATGGCGACGACAACAAGCTCCGGCTCGTCTTCGTCAAATAGCCAACAGTTCTCCTATCAAATCTCATCGGCTCAGCCCTCCTTCATCTACAAAGACGCCACTCTGCAACTGCTGTATCCGTACACTTCAGGCCAAGTGAAGTCACTGTATCTGGAAGGATCGGACAGAGCCGACATACCCTGCTTTCCCGACGGCTACCTTCTCAGCATTGGCTTTTCCACTCTGCAGGAAATGTGCAAAAGCATTCAATCGCTCATCGAACAACACTTGAACGCACTGCTCCACTCCTCGAATGGCATACCTCTAAAGAGAATTAGCCTTGAGCCAGGCTTGCACTTGAACTTTTGCACCGAACTGATGAGCTCGAGTGCCGCCTCGCTGCTCACCGTCTACAACCTGCTGCTGGACACAAGTCTTGACGAAACAATAACAGAACACGTGCTCAAGTCAATCAAGCTGTTGGTTCATTTGGCGGCCGTGTTGAACATGAATTGTGAGCGTGACTGGTTCGTGACTTGCATGTGCAAATCGGCATTGCCTCACAACTACATTGGCCACGTGTTGGATGTGCAGCTTTTGAGCAAGGCGGTTGTGGGCGCGAGCAGCTATCGGAGCGAGCAAGCGGACAAGCAGTGTCAAATAGTTGCGGTTGGTGCGCCACTGGCTCAGAACGCTCCCGCTCAGCTCTACATAACGGCCAAAAATCTTCTCACCATCAAGTCCCTGTTGAACATGTGCAATCTGTATGCCGAGCTGCTCGGCTCCTCTTGGTACATTGTGCTCAACACACTCGAGCACTTGACATGGACTTTGGCGCTCAAGCCAGTGTCGGGCTCGAGTGGCGCTCTCAAGCACCTTTCCACCGTTCACACTTCCGACAACAGCATGATATTCACGGCCGTTCAAACAGACATCGCGTTCATTTGCAACCTGTTGTCCAAGTTGTTCGAGTCGACGCGCTTAATTAGCGATCACGCTCTGGACGATGTGATCAACTCGCTGCTCCGCTTGTCCATTGAACGCTTTGACTTGGCCTATGTGAAAACGGAGCCGTGTTTGTTCGCCATCAGCAAGCTGTACGAAACAGTCATTTCGAATCTGAGCCGACTCGACTTGTTCTGGGACAAAGTCACTGCTCACTTTTTGTCCGGGTGCAAACACTCGAACGTAAAGTATCGCGAATGGTGCGTCGACTCGGTGTGCAATCTGATCCGAGCCACCTTCAACTACAAGTACACGAGCAGCACCAGCGAGTCGGACAAGATTGAACGCGACGCTGTCCTCAGACCGCTGCATCAATTGTCCACAATTGCGTACAATGACGTCAGACAAAAGCAAATCGAGTGCACTTTGTCTTTGCTGAGACTGATGGGCCAGCATTTGGACGAGTCGTGGCCCGTCTGCTTGAGCATTGTTGGCGCCATACAAAAAGAGCACACGGACATTTTGGTTCGATCGGCATTCCAGTGCTTGCAATTGGTGGTCACCGATTTTTTGTCCATGATCAACGCTCACTACTTGAGTTTGGTTGTTAATGTGGTGGCCAAATTTGGCTCACAAGAGCAAGACTTGAACATATCGCTTACGGCCATTGTCCTCTTGTGGAATATAAGCGATTACATGTTTCAGAAGAGTGACGAATTGAGCAAACATTTGGCAAACACTCAATTGACTCAGACACAAAGTCTAGAGTCCATTTGGATGGTGCTTTTTAGCAGGTATGTATTCAATTTGGCTTTTTTTTTTTTTTTTTTTATTGTATCAACTTTCAATAGTCGATTTGATAAGAAAAAAAAAATTAAATTTTACAAAATTAAGACTCAAAAGCCTTGGCTAAGCGAGGCGGCTTAACATTCACAGTTGTTTTTTCAAGTCAAGTCAATGACTTTAAATTTTCTCTTTTTTCTTTTCTTTTTTTAATTTTATTTTTCCCTTTCTGTCGGTCAAGAATTCAGTTTGGTGTGAACACCTCGGCTGATTTGACTTAAACTTGTGACTGTTGTTGGGAGATATCAAAAATTGTAATAAAAAAAAAGACATAAGAAAATTGTCAAGGAAATTTGTTATGCTTATACACAAGAGCATCTAAGAATTTCTAATAGTTTATTAATATAAAAGATGAAAATTAAATTTTAGTGATTTTTTTTAGAAATTGAACTATGTTTTGACTTTTTTTTTGGATTAATAAAGCTTTAAATAAAAAAAGTGAAACCTGAGATTTGTTCAGAATTTTGTCTAGTTTTATAGTTTAAATAAAAAAGTTAGGGTCTTGGGTCAATCCTCTGACGAGAATCAAAAAAACTGAAAAAAAGCACAAAAAAATGTGTTTTTTTGGTTTCAAGTCATACAATTGGACTCGAAAAAAACTCGTACTCGCCTAACTCGGAAAATTCGAGTTTATACTCGTACCCGTACTCGGCAAACTCGTAAAACTCGAGTTAAAATCTATGAATTTCACTAGTCAAAATTTTTTTGTTATATTTTTTAATAATTTTTTTTATAGTTTATTAGTAAATCAAAATTTAATATCAAATCTATTTGAAAATATCTAATTTTAATAATTTTTTTTATTTCGCTTTGTTTTCCAATAAATCAACATTAACACGAATCAAAATTTTTTCAATCAAAGTTTCTACATCATTTGCCAGAAACGAAAACAGATCATTAATGGCTTTGCTAACAAAGTCAAAAAATTATGAGTCTCATGAAAAAGTTGCGAGATTTAAGTTGCAAGAAGAGATTAAAAAAGAAAGAATCGATTTTTAAAATTTTATTGAAGACCAAACTGTTACTGGAAAGTGTACTAAGTCGTTTTGGAGTGAGTATGTTGAAAGATTTCTAAGACTAAGATAAGTTGCTTTAATTCTTTTCTCGATTCCAGCGTCGACGGCTTTCATAGAAAGGTTCTTTAGTATATGTGGCTAAGTTTGCTTAGTTACTAAAAAACTATAATAAAAATTATTAAAAAATATAACAAAAAAATTTTGACTAGTGAAATTCATAGTTTTTAACTCTAGTTTTTACACGAGTAAATACTCGAATTTTCCGAGTTAGGCGAGTACGAGTTATTTCGAGTCTAATTGTATGTTTCAAGTGCAACTTAATTCCACTTAATTTACTTGAAAAATATATCATTTAATAGAGAATTTTTCGTTCTTTAAAAATATATATAGGTATAGTAGCTTTTGAATGAAAACTCATCTCAAAAATTTCAAAAACCTAAACCACTGTTTTCAAAAACTATCAAACTTCAAGACCCTCTAGTCAAAAATCTTTTTTTTTTTCCCCTTAAGAAACAAGTTTTCCTAGGTTTTCATATATCTAGATTACGAATATGCTATCGAAAATTGTCGATTAAGATAGTGCTGTCGTTTTGCTACGCGCGAACCTTACAACATGAGAGAACAAATACAAATTTTGATTTTTGATTATTTCACCAAATTCACTTGTTATCTTATTTTGATCGAAAACTAGCTTTCCAGGATCTATATCCATAGCCAAAGCTAACAGTAAGGATCCAAGGGCAAGAGATTGAAAATCAAAAAATTAAATTGGTTTGACATTTTTTTGATGACAATTTTATTTTTATATTCTATGACAATTTGTTATGACATATTTTACTCCTTTGATCTATGACTATTTTTGCGCTGACTTATTTTTGACCATGCTTGATTAAATTATTAAAGAGAGATTTTAATTAGTTTTTAGCATAAACCCTCGAGTATGGTTAAATAAATGAAACTCGATTTTTTTGTTCATTTTATTAAACTCTTTTATTTAGTAAATATATTAATGACATCGCCAAAAGAAACAAAATAAATAATGAATACTCTCTGCTTTTTGCAGATGATCTAGTCACATTCTTCATTTATAACGAAAAGGGGAACTTAGAAAGTTAGATAAATAAATACACCAACGAACCAGAACAATGGCTTATTAAATAGAAAATGAAGGTATCAGTTGAAATGTCTAGATACAAAAAAGAGAGTGATAATCTAAACTTAAAAATTTATGGAAACAGAATAATGAGCCAAAAAGAAATCAAGTTTCTTGGTATTAAATTTGATTCTAAATTAAATTTTAACATACTGGTAGACCAAATTAAAGAACGCTGCAACAAAAGGCTAAATATTATTAAGATACTGTCAAATAAAAAATGGGGTCTCACTCAAAACACACTAGGAAATTTAAATAAATTTTTAGTCGGATAAATTTTAGGATTAAACGGTAAACGTAAACCCATCTATGGTAACTGTGGTATGTACACTTAATCAGTAGAATTCATTAAATCAGTTTATAATTAGTTAAAATGAACATGTATTATTAATTAAAAGATGATAATGATATTTGAAGAGAAAAAACAGTGTCGTGGAGAACTGTTTGGATGTTGGTAATTTGATTCGATGTTGAGAGGGATGAGGAACTCTGGCCCGATGTTCCAGTTGGCTAGGGTGATAGCGTGTTCTGTGTTTAGAGCACAGTCACTTCCCCAGCTCTGTCTTCATCACTCTGTAGATTGTTATTCGTTAGGTCACCATTCCCTCGTGCCAATTCTACCGAGCCTGAAGACTTCATCCATGGTAGGTTTCACCTTACGTATATACTTGTCTAGCCTTTTCTTGAATTGGTTGACGGATAAGGATTGAACGATCTCTAGGGCTGGATAATTGAAAAAGTGCTCTCTCTGTTGACCGTTGACTTTGACAAACGGAGCTGTGTAACATTTAAAGAATTGAATAAGACCACCTCTTGTCCTCCTGTCCTCCAGGGAGATCAGATTTAGTTTCACCAGACTCTCACTGTAGTCAAGGTTTTTGAACTGCTTGACAAATCTTGCACTAAAATACGTGTCCTGATTTTAATTTCAATAAATGATTTAAAAAATTTTTGAAATTCAAAAATTGATTCAATTGCATCACCTAATTCTTATCATTTTTTCTACTTAAATTTGCAGTACAACTATGAAAAAATAAATTTCCAAACTAAGATTAAATAATTTAAAGTTTGATTTTTATCAATTTAATACACTTAAATTAAATCAAACTAAATTGAAAAAATTTTACTTATTTTACTTAAAAAAATAATTTTTTTCTGTCACATCAAAAATTAAAAATCTAATTTTATTAAGACTTGGACAGTTGTGTGTAGATCCAAGACCAGCGGTGCGTAAAAGTGCCTGTCAAACTTTATTCTGCACAATTTCATCACACGGCACAGTGCTAAATGTAGATTTGCATTGGAAAGATCTAATATGGACAGTACTCTTTCCGTTGTTGGAACAAGTGCGCCACTTCACAAACACAGCATCGCGTGAACGTGACAAAATGGCAAATCATCCCAATTTTTTGATGCATCATTCGCGAGACACTGCCGAAAAACAATGGGCCGAAACAAGTGTTCTAACTCTATCCGGAGTTAGCCGAGTATTCAACTCTAAATGTTCAATGCTGATCAAATTGTCAGATGAAGAATTTCATAAGATGTGGACATTTTTGTTGAACATTATTGAAAATTTGGCTTTGAATAGAAATTCCGAAATATCCATCTCGGCACTTAGAAGCTTTCACGAGCTACTCGGCAGCCAAAACTATTTTTCATCCGCATCATCCTTTGGTCAGAGCTCAGCTTCATCAGCGCAAAGTGTTGCAGCCGCTGCAGCAGCTGCCTCTTTGGTCTTGCCAAATGGAGCATCAGAAAAATCGGACAGTTCAACTAACATTGCAGCCAAGTCTCTGGATATATCACAATGGCTATTTGCTTGGAAAACATGGCTCAACATAGGCAATTCATTGACTTCGTCAATTTCCAATTCGGATTACTGGCCTCCACCAGGACAAACATTTCTCACTTGCTACATTGACTTGATGTTCGTAATGGTTGACAAATTGGCTCCGGTCTCAAAGTTTTCAAATAAAGATTTTGAAAATTTTTCCCAAATATTGGACAAAATGCTCAATGTTCCAGTATTAAGCAGTGATTATTCGACTTTTATTCTCATGCAAACAGACTCCAATTTGACTCCATTGCAAAATTCAGCCTTAAATACACTCAAAAATTTGATTAAAGTAAAAAAATTAAAAAAAAATGTAAAAAATTTTTTTTTCGATTTTATTTTTTTTTAATTAAAGCTTTTTAAAACTAATGATCAAAATTTCCAAAATGTGTTTTTGCCGCTAATTTTTCAACGACTTCTTTCGTTTGTTTTGTTTGCATGCTACAAGAACAACAACACTGAGCGTGCAACAAAACCTAATGAAATTGTGAATGTAAATTATGTTCCGTTTGGCGAGCGGGCCCTCGTAATGCTCACCAATTTGTATGACGAAACAGCCAATAATGATTGTGTCATTGAGAACTGCATCCTTAAATCAATTATTCAAGTAAATCAATTTTAAAGCTGTTTTTTTTTACCATCTTCCCATTAATTTACAAGAAAATAAAAAATACATATGTGTATACAAATTTAGAGAGTATTTAAAGATATTATTTTAAATTTAAATCATAGAACGCATTAAATGGGGTCCTACTAAAATACTGACCCTCAATTTTTTAAAATTTTCTGACCCCCATTTATTTTGCAAAGCAAAAATATTTTTAAAAGTTTTAATTTATCATTTAGTTTGAATTTTTTTTGAAAATTAAACTAGTTTGTCGCCAAAATTTTTATTTTTTGTGAAAATCGAATATTTTTATACTTTTAAAAACCTGACCCCCAACTGCCCCCCATTTTTCTTGAAGAGAATTTAACAAGCTTTCCAAAAATGTGACTAGTTTTTCTCCAGGATGTATAGTTTTCGAGAATTTCAAAAGATTTCATAATAATTGAGAAAAATTCAATTTATAATTGTAATATTTGATATTTTTTGTTTTATTAATTTAGTTTTTATAATTTTTTAATAAAAGTTACAATTGATTTTAATAACAATTAATTTAATAAAAAAATAAAGTCTTTGTCTTAAATTTTTAACCAAGTAAAAATAAAAATATAAACCTAAATGAGGCGAAATTTTTTATTTTTTCTATTGCAATCTTTTGCCTCTTTTTTCTGATTTTCGTAAAGGCGTCAAAAAATTAAGTACAAAAAAAAGTACCTCTAAAGTACAAAAAATTAAATTGCAACAAAAGCAAGTATTTTTTGACAAATGTAAAGGCACTAATATCAATTTGAATAAATTTTCAATTTTTTTTAATTTTATCCCTTTTTTTTTGATATTTTTGAAAATATAATATCTCGTTTGTAGTTTAAAAATCAAACATTTTGGTATAAATTTAAATATTTTATTTTTGCTTTTATCTTATCGTCTTTACACGTGAACTGTTCTTGAAGCTCAAAGATTTTTTTTTTGTATATCATCTGAAATATTATGATCAGTAAATAATTTAAATATTGTGAGTATTTTAATTATTCGATCAGTACTTTATTATTATTTATTTTGATAAGTATTAAATATATAATGTTAAGTAAAATCTAAATCTAAATATTGATTTTAATCAATAAATAAAGCCTTTGTTGCCTTATTTGGTCTTTCTCTTCTGCGTTTTTCACCAATCTTTTGCTGTTGGTGGTGGTTTGACATATTTTAATCTGATTGCAAGACCGACTAAATGTTTGCACATTTAATTTTTTTCAGTTCAAATGTTGGCGATTGAATCAATTGTTTATTTATTTTATTATTTATTTGCTAAACTGTACCGAGTTTAAGCTCCTTCAGAATAAAAAAAAAATAAAATAAAAATAGAGTTAAATAAAATTAAAAAAAATGAATTGTTTATCTTTGTTTGCGTATTCATTTGACCATTTTGCCGCTGTCATGAGGCATTGTTGCTAAAAAAGTGCTAAAAGCATTCTATGAGTGTTTCTTCTTTAATTATCTTTTTCATTAAATTACTAATCGTTTTTTGTATATTATCGATAAATTAATTGTAATATCATGTCAATTAAATACTGATTGAGACTATTAATTACTGATCAATCGGAAATTGATAAAAAAATATTGATCATTTAAATTATTAACTTTCAGTTCTAATTAAATACTAATAATATATATATTATACTGGTAAACTTTACTGATCATAATATTTAAAATACTAATGGTTTAAATACAAGCCTTTATTCTACTTATTGTCCTTTTAATATTTTAAAGATCAAGCGACAAACTGCTTTCGGGCATTAAAGAATCTTATAAAACAAAAGAAATTTTAAAATTTTTTTAAAGACTACTACATCCGAGGATTTTATGAGAATAGAAATTTTTAACAAGTTATTTGTAGATTCTAAAAACCTATGATATTTTTTAGATGCTTTTACAAAGGATAAAGGGTACAAAATTGAGTTGATTTAAATTTAATTTTTTTAAAATAAAAATCAATTAAGTTTTTCATTTAAAAAATGGATTTGAAATTATCTTTAAAAGTGTCTGATTTTTAATATGTTTTTATACTCAAAATTAGCTAAAAAATGAGCCCATAAAGAAAATTCTGGAACTGAGGTGAAACGTCATCCAGAAGGTTTGAAATCTCACATTTTTTCAGATTTTAAATTTATACGAAAAACTAGTCAACAAAATGACAAAATCAATATCATTTTTGAATTCTTAAACCAATTTTAGGTTTCAAAGGAAAAAAAAACATTAAATTTTTATTTTTTTTTATTTATAGCATTGCAACAGTTAAGTAATACATCAAAACTTTGAAAGCCCGTAGTGCCTCAACGGAACAAGTCAGACTAAAAAAAACACTTTTTAAATAAGGACGAAAAAATCATACGTCGATCATAATTTGCCCCATTTCCTTTTTAATATAATTTTATTATGTTGATGAAAATTTTTAATTTTATTTCTGTTGTAGAACATTTGAACCCAAATCTATTGAAGATAAAAAGGCATTTTGAAGTTTATGATCAATTTTCGGTGCTCAAAATGATCAAACTAATTTTTAATTATTAAATAAATTGTCATTATTTAACATAATAAGTTCAGGGGTACATTTCTGGATTCAACATACTTTGTTAAATCACAAGGTAAACTCTGCAATATCGAATTGCACATTGCAGAGTACACACCATCTAAATGATACAATTTTAAGTGAATATTTCATTTGAAGACTTTTACAGAGTTTACCTTTTCATTTAACAAAGTATGTTGAATCCAAAAACGTACCCCAGAACTAATTGTGTTAAATAATGAGAATTTATTTAATAATTAAAAATTGATCATAAAATTCATAAAGTCGATAAAAAAAAAAAATTTTCTCAAAAACGGTCTCATTTTAATTATAAAATATATATTATTAAATTAATTAATAAAAAACTAAAAATTTTTTAAATACCGTAAACCTTTATCTATTTCTTCAAGAAATAAGACCAACTTCAAAATCATTTCTCTATGAAATAATTCCCATTGAGACAACTATTAATTTTTCATAATATTTAAAAATTAACTCGAATTTTTTAAAATTTTCTAAACTGAAATTTAATCGATCTTTGGACTTTTAAAGTTAAATTTCATTGGAATCCAAATTAATTTGTTAATTAATATTAATTTTCAACTAAGTAAAAAAAACTTTAAATTAAATTGTTTCGATGGCTATAACTCCTTATAGGAATGATCTCGATCTTTTACGGTAATTAAAAAATAAAAAAAATTTTATCTCATAATATGCGTAAAAAAATGAAATATTTTATAAAAAAGCCTCCTAATTTAAGTTCTTTTAATAATTCAAGAATACTTAAAAGTTTTTTTTAATTGCCTTGTAAAAGTATTCATGATGTATTCCAGAATAATTCTTAGAAAAAAAAAAGATTTCTAGTGATCCTATGATCTGTGAGAATACTTTAGGAATAATCTAAAATATTAAAAAATTTTATAAAAAATATAGACTTTGTATGTTCCATTGTCTCTGAAATATTCATGTCCTAACTCGACCACTTGGAAACTAAGTATTGAGTGCTTGTTCAAAATACTAAAAAAAGCTTTGCCGATAACATTCAAACGAAGCAAAAGCTTTGAAACAATGTGGCTTGATTTGGCCAACACATTCGAAGACTTCCTATTTTCTAAAAAGTACATTTTATTAAAAAATAAGTAAAAAAATAAAAAAAATTATTAAAAAAAGTGTGTCTTTGAACGATTTACCTTTGGAAACCATTCAAAAAGATGAGCTGATTGACTGTCAGGTAATCGACTTGATCGGCAATGAAATACTAACCCATGCTGGTCAAATACCTCAGCAATTTGTGCAAAGAATTCTTTCCATACTGAACCGAGGCTCGTTGTACTCGAATACATTCGAGAATTTCTTAGATTTGGACTCGAGTCGAAAGAACCGTGAAGAGTTTTCCAAGTCGTGTTTTGAAACCCTGCTTCGCTTTTCTTTTTCCAATACCAATGAGTCAGCCCAGGACGGCAATCTGACCAAAATGGCTCTATTAAGCATGCTAAGTCGGTGTAAAGAAATTGTGGAAAGATACTCACATGATGAACGCTTAAATGGAAACATTCCTCTATCAAAGTAATTTTGAGACAATTTTTTGCCAAATTTGAGTAAAATTAAAATAAAAGAGCTAGGACTAATGAAATGATCGGAGCTCTAAAAGCACTTAGCACTTTGGTGAGCGCTCTCAACAGGACTCAAAAAAATTCAAGTAAATTATTTCAAAATTGGAAAATAAAATTAATTTTTTTCTCTAGTTCAACCTGTTATTTGGGATCAACTAAAGGAAATGTATCCAAGCTTGGTAGACAGTACTAGATCGCCATCGAACCAGATATGCGCAGCTCTAAGAGAAGTTTTACACAAATACATAATATTTTTCAAATTTCCGTAGTTATTTTCGAAATTATAAACAAATAAAAGTACAAAATATTAATTTTACAAAATTTTTTAAATTTTTTATTTTTAAATAAAATTAAAGAATATATATATATATTTTTTTTTTCTAATTCGATTTAAAAACAATCAAATATTAACTAATACCCAAAGAGATTTGAAAAAATTTTACAAACAAGATATATGATAACAAGATATTTTACAAAAAAAATATGTTACCATGAAAACTTTGGAAAATAATTAGAAAATTTGACAACAAGAAAAAAAAACCAAATATGAAAAAGAGCAACCCTGTGATCAGGCCCAAATTAAATTTTCAAGGAAGCACTCATAGAACGTCTTTCTCAGTTTTTTGTAATCAAATTAATTTTTTTTTTTCTCAAAATATTCACTATAGCTATATATTAGAAAAAAAAATAAAATTTTTTTTTTTTAATGTTGTCTTTAAAGGATCAAAACAATGATAGAAACAAACTTGTGATTAATTAAGAAAATTTCAGCAATGTCCCATAATCACGACCCCAAAGTTCACAAAACCTCAAAAACATTCGATCAGATCCTGGAAAAATCCGGATACAAATTACACGCTACAATTGGAAATGGAAGCTACGCTAAAGTAAAGTAGGTCTAGTGGAATCATATTTTAAAATTTAATTAAAATACTTTTTTGCGTTTTCTAATAGAGAAGTAGAATACATTTCAAAAAATGGTGAAAGAAGAAAATTTGCAGCCAAGATCATTGACCGGCGGAAGGCCCCGGCAGATTTTCTAAACAAATTTTTGCCAAGAGAACTTGAAATCTATTTAAAGCTAGATCACCCGAACATTGTTCGAATTTACGAAATCATGGAAATCTACCACAGAATTTACATCATCATGGAACTTGCCGAAGGAGGCGATTTGCTGGACTTTATCAAAAAAAGAGGCGCTTTGCCAAACAATTTAGCCAAACGAATGTTCAACGAATTGGCTCATGCCATCAAATACATTCACGGCTTGCAAATAACTCATCGAGATTTGAAATGTGAAAATATTCTGCTAGATAAAAATTACCATGTCAAATTGGCCGATTTTGGTTTCGGCCGAAGTTGTGGTAAAGAAAAAAAAATGGTTTAATCTTTAAATTCTTGATTTTAATTATTTTATTTTAAGTTGACTCGGAAACTGGGAAAAGAATTTTGAGTCGGACTTACTGTGGAAGTGCTGCGTACGCAGCACCGGAGATTCTTCAAGTAGTTAATTTAAATAGTCAGTGAGAATTTTTATTTTTAATTTTGTCTACATAAGGGAACACCGTATAATCCTAAACTGTATGATATTTGGTCACTTGGATGTATACTGTACATAATGGTATGCGGGTGTATGCCTTTTGATGATACTGATATTAAAAAAATGATCAAAGTGCAGCTTGAGAGTAGAATTAAATTCTCCAGTAAACTAGATCCAATTGTCAAAGATTTGATTAACCAAATGTTAGAGCCGGATGTGACCCGGCGTACAAATATAGACAAAGTATTGCGCCATCTGTGGCTCAGAGAATTTAACTAATTTTTTTTCAATTAATAAAAATTAATTTTCTTTTAAAATGATGTCAGAAATGTACTTTTTGTATATTATAGGGTATATATTGTTTTACTACTGGCCGTAACCTTTTGACAATAGTTGAAAATGCATGATGTAAATTTATATGACCAGATGGGTCATAAATTTCAACAACAAAAAAAAACAAATCCTTTTAAATATAACAAAAATTTATCGTTTAGCAAATTTTAAGAATAAAAAAATATAATTAATCAGTGATATCAAAGAAGGCATCGGAATTGTAACTTTTATTCCATGGTCATTACATACTTTTTAATTGAATTGAAGGTAAAAATCTTCTTGGACAACAAATAGGTAAGAGGAAATATAAAACGCAAGATAATTTTTTTTACCATACACTCAATAAAAAATTTTCACTCATAAAATTAGCTAATTAGCTATATATTAAATTACTTTATTTTTAATTCTGTAAAAAAGAAAATATAATTAAAAATTTCAAAAAAAACAACTATTGCTTAAAACTATATAGTAAAATAGTTTTATAAAATAAATGAAAGTAAATATTAAAATATTTTTTGAAGGACAAATTTTTTTTATTCTAGTGGAGTTTTTTGAATTTTTTTTCATTGAATATTACTTTTTAATAATTGGAGATTATCAAAAATTATTTGAAAAATATTAATTTTTATTCTCAAAAATGCTTTTTATTAGAAATATAATTTTTGTTTAAAAGTTTGTCCGAATTGATAATTTTTCCTAAGTATTTTTTATCATAGAGTGAAAGAGGGGTGTTGATTATTTTGGCGCTACCGATGCACTCTTGGTCATTGTAAAAAACTGCATACTAAAATTAAAATTTAATTTAAACTTAAATTCTTTTTTATTTATTTACTTGTCCTTTGGGCACGGCTCTAAAATGATAAAAAGTTTTGACAAAATATTTTGTTTGATTAGATTCAGTTAAAAGTTTTCTTCTCAAATAGATTATTTTCGACTGATAATGTTTATTTTGATATTTAAACTCATAATCTTGGTCCAAAATAATGTCACCCGTCACCAGCTCTTTGTTCTCACATAACCAATGTGGTTTTTCGATTTCAAATTGGTCAAAATAAAGAGCCGGATGGTCAGTTCCAGCCACAACATAAACTTTTTTCTTATCAAAGTCTTTTCTGGCTACAAAATAAGCTTCTTTTTTGACATTTTTGTTTTCATTGATGGCTATTTTTTGTCCAATGGTAAAATGATGTATTCCACAATGTTGACCCATGATTTCACTAGTTTCCAAGTCAACAATTTCGCCTGGCTCCTTTACTATGTATTCATCAATAAAGTCAGAAAATTTTCGCTTTCCAATAAAGCATATTCCCACTGAGCTTTTTTTTCGGTGAACTCTGTCCAAGCCAAGATCATGAGCAATTTTTCTCACTTCCGACTTGAGCATATGACCGACAGGGAACAATATTTTAGGCAGTAGACTAGGCTCTAATTGAGCTAGAAAAAAACTTTGATCTTTTAGCTCATCTACGCCTTTAAGAAGCCTAAATTCTGTCTGATTTTAGTCCCATCTTTTTTTCATGTAGTCACATTTAAAATTACTTTTTATTCTATCGTCATATTCAAGTCTTGAATAGTGTCCTGTAGCTATGTAATCGATTTGGTCAAAATTGGAAATGCAATGTTCAAGCAAAAGTGGAAATTTTATGTACTTATTGCACAAAATGTCCGGATTTGGAGTCAATCCTTGTTGATATTCAAGAACGAATTGGCTAAAAAATTTACCAATAAATTTTGCCTTTTATAACAATTTTCCCACATACCTGAATACTTTATTCCAGTATTGTCTACTAAAATCAACTATTTTAAAGGGAATATCAAGTTTTCTGCATACATATTCGGCATCTTCTAGGTCGTTTTCCATGCTACAATTATTGAACAGCTCTTCTTGTCTATTCCAGTTTTTCATGAAGCATCCTGTTACATTGTAGCCTTGTTTTTTGAGCAAAAATGCTGATACTGCACTGTCAACTCCTCCTGAAATCGCACAAACAACATGTTTTAAGCGATTCATTATTATTTTTTATAAATACTTAAAAAAATTATTTTAATTTAGCAAAAAAATATGGAGATGCCGGGTATCGATCCCGGTACCTCTCGCATGCTAAGCGAGCGCTCTACCATTTGAGCTACATCCCCTCGATTTATTAAAAAAAAAATTGACTAATTTAACTTGGAATTTTTTAATAATTGGTAAGAATTTTTTCAAATTATTAATAAATATTTAAAATTGATTAGATAGTAATAGAGGGGATGTAGCTCAAATGGTAGAGCGCTCGCTTAGCATGCGAGAGGTACCGGGATCGATACCCGGCATCTCCATTTTTTTTGTTCTTTTGAAAAAATAAATTTTTCAAATTTTAGTTAATCAAACTGATCAGAGTAAATTTTTAAATTTTTGTGTTTTAATTGATGCAAAATTTACGCCGCAATTTATTTTTTTTTTAATTTTAAAAAATTTTATCAAATTCATTAATATTTAATTTATTCAATTTTTTTTTAAACTAAAACTAAAAATTATTCTTATTTTTATTCTAAAAAAAAATGAATTAAAACTATTTCAATAATTTAAAATTTAAAATTTCAAAACATTTTTTTTGAATACCGAACTAGATGGCTAGTTGATAGTTAAGTTGACCACAACAAAAAAATAAAAATTCTTATTAAAATATATACTTCTTGCTTATTTTACAATTATTTGAAAAAGCCCTAAATGCTTCGTTATTTTTTTTTATTTAAAACTCGCCAAAATGATTTTTTACAAGTCTGAGAAATTCTTGCTGATCTTCGTTCTTGAAGGCCATCAGCTGATTGAACATTTTTTGGGGAGATGGTGATCTAATGAATGAAAATATGTACACATTGACAAACGTTGCCATAATAACTTGGCAATCGAAGCGGTCCATGAAGCCGCCATGACCGGGAATAGTGTCTCCAAAGTCTTTGATTTTGAATGCGCGTTTGAAGCCACTGGCAAAAAAACCCCCAAAAGGTCCAATGGTTGAAGCAAATACAGACAAAGCTAGTACATGCTTGTCAAATGGTCTATAGTAGAGCTTGGCATTGGGTATTAAGAGACGTAAGAAATTCGGCAAGCTCAACTCCTTTACAGCGAACATGTCCGCTGGATTGCACTTGTCATGACTCCACGACATTGTCTTCGAGTCATATTCAAGCGGACAAGTGAAAGCTTTGTGTTTGCACAGAAATATGGAGAGTATGAAGCCGAAAAGAATGGTGGAGAAAGCGCCACCAATAAAACCTTCCCAGGTCTTTTTGGGTGAGAGTTTTATGAGTTTTGTCTTGCCGAAAAAAAAGCCAAACATGTAGGCCATTATGTCATTGCATATGATCAACGAGACTGGAAGCAGGAACCAAATTAAGCCTTCGAACACATTTTGTACCATGAGATTTGACTGTGTGACGATTAGCAAGAGAGCTAGATGCGTGTAGCCGAACAAAGTGAACTGCTTAAGATAGTAGGTCTTTTTGAGTGTGAGAACAAAAGCCATGAAGCCGGCTGTGTACAACGAGAACGATATGAATCGATGGTATTGTACCAGTGGCGACAGAAAGTTGTCTCGGCGAAACAGAATTGAAAATTGTTCAATGAGACTTTCGCCGTTTAGGTAATAGTTGGTGGTGAGCAAAAAGTGCCAGCTGATTGTCCTAAACCATGGCAAATGGTGAGATTTGTACACCACATATCCGATTGTGATTATCTCATGAAAACATTTAACTTGAATTACTAAAATTAAAATTGTGATGGCTAAGGGTCCTAGGTTTACAATGAGGCCAAAGGCCAGTATCATGACCAGAGTGAAAACGCCACGAACAAACCAATTGCGCCATCTAGGATTCAGATCTTTGATTACTGAGTGTAGTACTTCGATTTTGGCCTGGTCCTGTGGCATGCTCTCACCGCTAGGCTTCGATGGCAAAGGCTCCATTTCTTCTTCGGAGCCGATGTCTGTCGGTATTCGCTTGACATCTTCTGGCTTTTCTTCGCTGCCAATTTTTCTGTGCGTCAAACTACTCATTTTTTGTATTCAATACCAATTTTCTAAAATGGAAGTCGTAGTTCTATTATAATGATTTTTTGCAATATCGATTTAGCAAATAAATTTCATGCTGGTGAAAGAAAAAATTTAGATTACTAAAATTTATTTTATTATAATTTTTAAGCATAAAATATGTTTAAATTTTTTTTCTTTTTTTTACACAAATTAGCTGACAATTAAATGAACATTTTGTTCAAAATAAGACTGTATTGTCAAGTGCAGGTATTCGCACAACAAAAATAAGTAAACGTTGCTTTATTTTATTGTAAGTGTAAGTTTTTAAGTTGCCCAGTAACACTCATTATTTTTAATAAAAAGTCATTCAATTTTTTCAAATTAAAATGAGAAGAGATATGCATTGCTTTAAAGCTTTTATTATAAGTCATCACTTTGCCCCTCATATTTTTTATGAAATTTTTAAAATCTGCTTGCCTAAATTATTCCAAAAATTTAAAAAAAGAGAAAAAAAATTGAAAAAACCAGAACTTTGTCTCCTTTAATACTTAATTACTTTTTTATTCATTGAAAATAAGGGTTTTGATCAAAGAAAAAAATCTATTTAAAACTGGAAATTTTAAATAAATTTTTCTTAAATTATACGAATTATTGATTAGAAAAAAAGCTCTCTGTTTTATTTAGAAAACTAAAAATAATAACTGTTTCCAGTTTTTATTTATTTTAAAAAGACAAGAAATTAGGGCATTTTGAAGTTTAAAATTTAAAATTTTTTCATAATTTCGGCAACTTGAAGTTTGTGATCAATTTTTGATATTCAAAATGATTAAATCAAGTTTTAATAATGAAATTATTTGTTATTTACTAATCGAATTGATGCAGAGATAGATTTTTGGATTAAACATACTAAGCTAAAAAAAGGTAGACTCAGCAATATCAAAATGCACATTGCATTGTGGACACCATCTTAACGATGCTATTAACAGTGAGAAATTTTTTGCAGAATTTTGCAAATTTTAGCTTTAGATTTAACAAAATATGTTTTATTCAAAAATCTATCTCTGTATTAATTCTACTAAGAAATAGCAATTTATTTCATAATTAAAACCTGATTTGGTCATTTTGAGCATCAAAAATTGATCATAAACTTCAAGTTGCCGAAATTAAGAAATAATTCTAAAGAATAATAAAGCAAGTAAATAAATATTAATAAAATATTGTGTTTTGCAAAAATTTTAATTTTTATTAGGACAATAATTGATTGCACATTTAAAAGGAATTTGTAGGACTAGGAAATTTTTGGCAAAATATTTATCTAGTTTCAATTAGATTAGTTTTTTCAAGTTAAATTTTTATTTTCAGATGACAGGTTTTGTTTAAAGCAATTTAAAATATTTTTTTTTGTTTAAAAATTTTGATTGAATTGATATTTAAGTGATAAAAAAGCAATTTGAAAATTTGCACAAATGATTACTAAAGTTAAAAATATTCATAATGTAGCAAATTTTCAAATTACTATTAAAAAAGACTTAAATTCAAATATGATTAAATAAATTTCAAAAATTTCTGAACTCACTATCTTAAGTAAAGCTAAATTAGAAATGACATATTTTATTATGCTTCATTATTCATATTAGACATTTTTTTGATTTAGAATACTAATTTAAAAATGATGCTCATTTTAAAATGGTCGATTTAACAAACAACATTTAACTAAACTAATGAATATTGAAATTAAGTATTAAAATTTGAACTAAAAATGCTGTGAAAAATTCTTCCAAAAAAAAAGTTAGAAAAAAAATAATAAGGAAAAATTCTCTACATTCAAGTCAAAGTCAACGCCAACCCCACTAAATGCTCAAAAAGATATGTGAATTTTTCCTAAAAATTACAAAATTTTCTAAAATATCCAAGAATTCTATCATTTTTCCGCAAGCATTTATAATTTTTTTCAAAATCTAAAAAATCAAATTTTAGTGCGTAAGAAGTGTTAAAATTTTTCCAATTTTTTACGTAAATTGTTTTAAAAAACAAAAAGCAGAACATCACTGAAGTTCCATTATTTGATGGTAGAAAGCCGAATAAGAATCACTTTCAGATACTTTTCTCTAAAGATAATCGATTTACTTTTAAAGACATTTGTTCACCCACATCTCTAACTTACTGAAAGAGCCTGGAATCCGTATCGACGAAGTGATATTGATATCCTGGAGCAAGTTCAGCTAAGAGCGAGATACAACTTTTTTACCAACAGGACAGCGGGAAATTGGAACACTCTGGCTGCAATATGAACAATTTAAAAAAAAGAATAGACAAGTTAGTGAGGCAAAAATTTTTATATCAACTATTACTATCAAAATTTACTAAAGATTTGCAAAAAATGCAGATGTTAAATTTTATTATATTCTAGCTTAGGACATTTTGAACATCATCACCAGACTTTTACAATTGATGCAACTATGAACGTTGCACAAGGTTACATTCACAGATCTAGCTTTGGGCTTATAGAAAAAAATTAATAAGACATTACATCATCCTGAACTGTTCTTATGAATTGAATTTCATAAAACCTAAAAAAAAGTCTTTAATAGACATTTTTTCAAAATGAGTATTGAATTTGTTTTAATCAAGATTTTTAAAAGTGAATTCACAGTCTAAATATCAAAAAAAAATTAGCAATTTATTTTTAAAAATAGTTTGATATTAAATTTATTTGATATTCTAAATATTTTTTTATATTTAAACATCCAATTTGCTATATTTTTAAGCTCTTATTTAATTTCAAGGTGATTCTTATTTGGTTATTTTTAATTTTATCAAAAAAAAAATCAATAGTGATAATAAGAATTAGAAAAATATTTTAATTTAATTATAAAATCTAATTCTCCTTTATAAATTTAAAAAGAATAATTACTAGAGAAAAGCTTTTGTAGGATTACGAGTGTAAAACGCATAAATTATACCGATTTTTTATTTCCTCTTATCTTTCTAACTGAATTACGCTTCATTTTAAAATTTAGTATTGAAAAGAAACAAAGTATGATATTTAAAAACAATCTTGTTTAATTTTCCATTCTTAAATTAAATTTTTCACGACTCAATTAAAATTTTACAGGTTATTAAGATTATTGTATTCTAGCAGAACCTCGTAATATTCTAAATGAATTTTTATTAAGTTAACATTCAAAAGGAAAACGTTTAAACACTGGAAACACAAAGCACTTTTAAGTGTTTTTTTTTTAAAGCAAAAAATTAAGAAAAAAAAATTTAATTTTTTTTTTTTGTAAATCTGTATCAAACTATAAAGATCTATTAGAGTAAAATTTAAATTAAAAAAAAAACAAGTTAGGAATAAAATTTAAAATGGTTGTACTTTGACATTTGTGTAAAAGATTAAAATATACTAACTTAATTGAAATTTTAGAAATAATAGAAAAAGAATTCAAAATTTTATTAAAAATTTTTTTTTTATAGTCAAGGGCAGTTTTTATTAAATTAATCATAAATGCATTTTCAGAGAAACAAAAAACAGCATGACGCTAAAAATCATGAAAAAGTGATGCTACAAATCATGGTGCTTTTTATATTTTAAATTTGCATTTAAAGAAAGAAAATTTATAGAAAAAAAATAGAAATAATTTTAGTGAAAATTTTAGTGAGTCCTAATTTTAGTGGAAGTTTCAAAAAACATTTTGTAATAAAATTTTGAATTATAATTTTAAAAAATCAAATTTCAGTTTACGAATGTTCTAGTGCGTATTTTAATCTTGGAAAAAATCCATTTAAGACAGTCGGGGACGGATTTTAGTAATAATTTTTAGAATAAAGTAAATTAATTGAAATTTGTCTGGTATTAAACTGATACAATTAGGTGCACTGTCAAAAATTTTGATTAATTGTAAGGTTCTTTGAGGGGAAGTGAAGTTCAATTCAATTAGGCTAAATTTGAAAAGATTTTTTAACTGGAATTTTAATTTTTAGTTTTAGAATTCTAAAGCTTTGCTTGTTTGCCTTGTTTTTAGTTTTTATTTTAAACTAAACTAAAATAATAGATATTCAATTGTTTTTTTTTTAACGAAAAACATGAAGAAACACATGAAAAAACGAAATTCATTTTTTGTAATGTGCCTGCATTTTTTAGAATTTTTTGCATACTCCAATTTATTAAATAGCTTAAGCTTGATTTTTTTATTTTGGGCATCAAAATTCGATCACATTGCCGAATAATTTCTGTTAAATGGTGCTTTGATTTCAAATTTAGTTTAAAGTCATTTCTATATTTTTCAAATTAAAATAAAAATCAAAAATAAAGTAAGATTTTTTCTCTATTTAAGATTTTTTTCAATAAATCTTTAAATAAAAAAAGCTCCAAAAAAGAACTGATTTTATTAATAAAGAATCAAACAGACATTTAAAAGACTTTTTCAATATATAAAATAAAAAATACTTTTTTACGAAAAAAAAAATTACATATCATAAAACGACTTCTAAACTTCAAAATACTTCATATCACCTTTTTCTTTCTACTTGGTATTTATCTTTATGTAGAAATTGATTGATTTTCCATTTAGTAAAACTACAATCGGATTCACTTCCAAATTAATCATTTTAGACTTGATTATAAAATAATATTAAAATTTGGGGTCTAGTCCATTATGTGAACAAGTTTTCACGAAATAGGTGAACAATTCATGTTCACGGTATAAGTGAACAAATTGTTCACCTAATGGACTAGATCCCAAATTTTTACCCTGATAGGTGAACATGAAAATTCAAAAAATTTTTGTTAAAAAATTTAGGTGAACAATTTTGAAAATAGGTGAACATTTGAAAAAAAAGTATAATTGAAAAAAAAATTTATTTGAGTTTTCGAATAAAGAATTTTATGTCTTGTGTCTTGTTAAATTAAAAACTTTTACTTATGACTCCGAGTTTTATGGCTTTTTATACCACGCTCACCTTCAAATAAACGTAATTCATATTCTTCAGATTCAAAAACTTTATTCATTATTTTATTTTAAATTTCCAACAAATTTTGAAGAAAAATTTTTGATTTCAAAAAAGGAATACTTAGATTAAAATTTAAATTTGCAGCATCATTCTTATATACAAATTTATATTCTAAATTTTTTTTTTCCTATTCTAATAAAAATTTTACAAGGAAAAATTGTCTTTTTGACAAATTATAAAGATATGTGAACATTGTTAAATTTAGGTGAACAATTTAAAAAATAGGTTTTAAAAATAATATATTAAATGAATATATTTTAGTGATATAAAATTAATTCAAATAGCAAAAACAATTTCAGTTTCTTTTAAACACTATTTCAAATAGTGTTAGTAATATTAGTAATATTTTGTCGAAAATTTGAAAACAAATTTAAAAATAATTATCGAACAGATTTTCATTAATTTTTATCCTAACAGAGTTCAATATGTTTCAGTTGTTTTGATCGACTTTGTTTTTTTAATATATAAAAAAGAAAATAAAGTATAAATCAATCAATCTAATCACTTATTTCGCACATTAAAGATTTTTATTTTATTTAAAATATTTGTTTAAAATTAAAGACTAGGTTTATTGATTTGTACTATATTTTCATTTTTTTAAATAAAAAAATGAGAAAATTATTAGGCTTAAAATCCAAAAAAAATAAAAAAATATGTTCAATAATTCTCTTGAAATTTGTTCTCAAAATTTCAACCACAAAAAAGTGCATCAAAGATATTTCAATTTTTAAAAAAAGAAATAACCCGAAAAATTATCAAATGGTTTAATTTTTTTAAAGAGATATTTTGAACTTTGTCCTGTTTAATTTTTTTTCAATTTAACCAAATCTTTTAAGGGCCTTTTTTATACTTAAAGTATTATTTAAAAATGTTAAATAGAAATAAATCTTGCCTAATGAATAAGTATAATATAAGTATAATGTATGTGGCCCTGAATTATATTTTATTCATCTGCTTTTCAGCTGTTGCACAACGATAAGTAAGAAATAAACTTGTCACGTATTTCAGAAGTTAGACGCTTTGAAACGCTGACATATAGATCACAGCACACATTTTGACTTAATAATAAGCTCGTGTGCTTGACACGAGGATAAAAGTATAAATAATAATTTCATTCTTAGAACTTCGGAAGGTTCAATAACTTAAATAAAGTTTTTAAAGAATATATATTGTATTCATTTTTTATTTTTTTATTTATTTATTTAATAAAAGTTCAAGCCCCATGGACAAATTGAAATAAAAATTTATAGAAAATTAAATATCCATTTTACAATTAAGTAAAAATTGTAAAAAATTAAAAAATCTTTTTATTATTCAACATACAATATTCTATTATGTAAAAATAGTATTTTATCGAGTCAGTTAGTCCATTGTTGTTACATTCAAGGCACCATTCAATCAAAATAACACTGAATGCTAAATCATATTCAGTGCAATTTATATGAGTCAGATCTTTCTACTTTTGATAACTGTTTAATAAAAGAAGTATTTTCTCTGTGAAATCTATCTTGTTTTTGTAAATTTACTGAGTCCAATAAATCGTTTTATTAAAATTTTGGCGTATATCAAATTCCTTTAAACTCTTTTCATTAATAAAGATATTATCTAAATGATATCTAAAGATTGATTGAGAGAACTGTTTGTGTAAGAAAGCTATAGTTTCTGGCCTCATTAGCTTTGGTTTGCATCCAACACTATTTAGAGAGTAAAAACTCTGTTCAACTTTTTTCACTTTATTTTCCACGAAATCATTTATTGATTTTTGATTTCCAATAGGTAGGCCTAGATAAATCAAACTTTGTACTTTTGGAATTGTAGAACCATTTAATTTTAAATCTGTTTTAAAACCTGTACTTTTTTTTCAAATATAATTGATGCCGATTTAGAGGCATAAATAATATTAATTATTATAAACCAGTTAAATTTAAAAGGAATTACCAATAATGATAAATTGAAATATAGAGTGACTGTTTGAATATTTGAGAATTGAGGAAAAAAGAGGAAATTGTAAGGTAGGAATTACACAATGGGATAGGGTACTCGATTTGTCTTGAATCGAAGCCTTTTTTATTCTCTTCCACCATTTTAACAACTAGTGGAACAGAATGGCTCAGTCCTGTCCTTACATGTCTCTCAGTGAACTCGCTAAGTCGACAGTGCTAGAATTACAGGGGAAGTGTAGTCAAAAACTGATCCTTTAGACTAAAATCAGTATCTTTTCTTTAAAGGCCATTTAATAAACTTTCGACTAACTCGAAAGAATTGAGATTTGGACATTGCTTTCGAGTGGAAAAAAATATTCTGTGTTTGAAGTCGGCTATTGATGATGCGCCGAGTTGCAAAGAGCTTGTTTTTGGCTATTTTTGAAACTAAACATGATCGTTCGTTTGATAAACTAGTGGCACAGAACAGGAAAATACTTAATATAATTAATCATTTGACTTTGATACACATCTGTGTTTATCTATTCGAAATAGATCGTTAGTGGAGCCGAATGGCAACAACAACAACAACAAAATGGAATAAATTTATCTAAAGAAACAACTCTGTAGTCAGTTGATTAAAGAGAAAATAAGTTGATTGTTTGGATTTGTTCTCAAGACACACTCTAATAAGAAAACAAAACAAAACAAAAATTCCTTCAATGATAAATATTCAGCATAGCAGATATAATTGAAATCAGATTACTTGATTAAATATCATGACCGGTATTGAATTTCATATTTTTATTAGAAAAAGATTTATCTGTTTGTTTTGATTAATTAAAGAAATTGGATGAACAAATCGGCCCCAAGATTGCTATTTAGAATAGAGCAAAAAAGTTTAAATAAACATATAATTAATTGCACATTGGTCGAATGATAAATTGGCCAAATGTGGCTCAATAGTCCCGACCACAACAACAAAATGCAATATAAATAGACACGAGATTTTAGCCCCATAGCATTTAGATACAAATTGTTTCTATTTGGTTTTAATTCAATCAACTTGTGCACATGAAAGACATGCTACAAAGCGCTAGGATTAGACTTTAATTTAGGATTGGCCGTGGTAACTTCTGACCCAAACCAAATCCGTTCTATTATCATATCTAATCTTCAAGTAAACAACACACACACACACACACACACACACCAAAATCTTAATCTAAATATTTGCCTTTTATTTTCCCGATCGAGCATAAGTTTATATAAATATGAGATTTTTTTGTATTCGACTCTTTCAATTTTTTTATTTGAATTTGAACAAAAAATATTAAAGTGGCAAAATTTTTTTTGTAATTTTTTGTGCTAATCGGTCAGCGGTATCAATCATTTTTAAGTAATGACGATAAAAAGATCTAGAAAAAAAATAATTAAAAAAAAGAAGAGCAGCATATGCTTGTCGAGCTTTATTTTCCATAAGTAAAAGCAAAAGTGAAAACGTGGCTTAGACAACAAACAAATTTTTTCTCCACAAATTTTCGAGACTAGTAAGTTGTTTGATTTGGGGGCTCAGCGAGCCTCTATTATCACTATCTAGACAGATATTTAATTAAAAACTAGAAAAGCCTGGTTAATCTTTAGTTCAAAATATTTCTCATATTTTCCATTATGCTCTTCATTATCATAATGATTGAACACAAGGAACAACAAAAAATAATTGATGAGTAATCCTAGAGCGTTTTTTTTTTCACTCTCAAAAACCTATAAATTCGAGCCAACTTTTCTCCATGTCACCACTTTTTCAACTCACAATATTTACTATTTAGATTCTGAGACCAGGGAATCGAAAGTTCTCACCTACTTACTACAAAACAAAACCAAACAAAGCCAATCCAAGCCAAAATGGTGAGCCTACCACATCATTTAAATTTAAATAAAGTTTTTTTTTTCTAAATTTTCCTCTTTTCCTCTTGTTCCTCGCAGAGAGAAGTGATTTCATTGCACATAGGCCAAGCCGGCGTTCAAATGGGCAACGCGTGCTGGGAGCTGTATTGTCTGGAGCACGGCATTCAGCCTGATGGCCAGATGCCCACGGACACTGTGGTCAACAAGACAGACGATTCGTTCAATACATTTTTCAGTGAGACCGGCACGGGAAAGCATGTGCCGCGCGCAGTCTTTGTCGACTTGGAGCCGACGGTGGTGGGCGAGATTCGCACTGGCACATACCGGCAGCTGTTTCACCCGGAGCAGCTGATCACTGGCAAAGAGGACGCGGCTAACAACTACGCGCGCGGCCACTACACCATCGGCAAGGAAATAGTCGATCTTGTGCTCGACCGGATCAGAAGACTGGCGGATCAGTGCAGCGGCTTGCAGGGCTTTTTGGTCTTTCACTCTTTTGGCGGAGGCACCGGCTCAGGCTTTACCTCTTTGCTAATGGAGCGGCTAAGTGTTGACTATGGCAAAAAGTCCAAGCTAGAATTTGCGGTCTATCCGGCTCCGCAAATTTCAACGGCTGTCGTCGAGCCATACAACTCCATATTGACCACTCATACCACTTTGGAGCACTCGGACTGCGCTTTTATGGTCGACAACGAGGCCATTTACGACATTTGTCGCCGCAACTTGGACATCGAAAGACCTAGCTACACAAATCTCAACCGATTGATTGCCCAAATAGTCAGCTCAATAACTGCTTCGTTGAGATTTGACGGAGCGCTAAATGTTGACTTGACTGAATTTCAGACAAATCTGGTGCCCTATCCTCGCATTCACTTTCCTCTAGCCACATACGCTCCCATCATTTCAGCCGAAAAAGCCTACCACGAACAATTGTCAGTGGGCGAGATCACCAATGCCGTATTCGAGCCGGCCAACCAAATGGTCAAGTGCGATCCCAGAAACGGCAAGTACATGGCTTGCTGTATGCTCTATCGAGGAGATGTGGTGCCCAAAGACGTCAACGCGGCCATAGCTACAATTAAAACAAAGCGGTCCATTCAGTTTGTTGACTGGTGTCCGACTGGCTTTAAAGTGGGCATTAACTATCAGCCGCCGACAGCTGTGCCAGGCGGCGACTTGGCCAAGGTCCAGCGAGCGGTCTGCATGCTCAGCAACACCACAGCTATTAGCGAGGCATGGGCTCGTCTCGATCACAAATTTGATCTGATGTACGCCAAGAGAGCTTTTGTTCATTGGTATGTTGGTGAAGGCATGGAAGAAGGCGAGTTCTCCGAAGCAAGAGAGGATTTGGCGGCGTTGGAAAAAGACTATGAAGAAGTCGGCATTGATTCAGTCGAAGGCGATGAAGTGGCCGATGGAGATGAATACTAAAGAGAAAATTTTTTTTTCTCTCATTTTTTTTTTCAAATTTCTCTTCTTAGATCATTTAATGATTAATAGTGGAATTTTAATTTTAGTTTTTGTCTTTTTAACTAGGCTCGTAGAGTGATTTTAATTCAATTTTAATAATAAAGATGTTGATTAAAAATGAGAAATGAGATTTAATTTTTTCTTTTTGTTTTCCAACTTATTTAGCAATTTTTATTGAATTGAACAAGTTTTGGAAGAAAAAGTATTGGCAACTAGAGCATTGCATTTGGAATTTTTGGTTGTGGACTTGTTTGTGTTATTCTTGAGAATATCAAGTATTTCATGTTTGTATTTAGATTTGTAATCGGATGATAATTCAATTTTTTCATCTTGGACATTCGAGGTCTCTTCTTGGCAAATGTTCATGTTAAATTCTTTGAAAATATTGAAATTTCTGATTGAGAAAAAAAATGACATAAAGAATCACCGTTTTTTAATATGTTCATTAACCAGTTGTCTTCTTCCAACTTTTTTAGATTATTAATGAAGTATTTGATTTGCAAAGGGTCAGCAAATGTTGAATCTAACAAGTGAAGTTATTAAACAAGATGAATAATTTTTAATAAAGAATCTAGTACTTTTTTCGATTCTTTTTTTTAGCTTTACATCTTTTTCGGAGCTTACTTCTTCAGTCATTAGTTCCTCAATATCAAGCTCATCATCACTCATGTCTAAAGCGTTTACACAAAATTCAACCATCAGTTCATTTTTATCTAATACTTGTTTGTCTTGTTTATCAAATATAGGTAATCTTTTAATTCTTTCTCTAGTTTTATCCAAATTCTTCTTATCGCTTATCAAAAATGATACAAGCTTTCTGTCTTTCATTGAAAGAGAAATAAATTCGCTTGAACAAAGAACACAAGTAGCTTCGGCATAAAGTGTCAAGTTAGCTGTTTGCTCTGCTCCAAATTGATCTGTATCGATCACATCAAAAAATCTCAGATTCTTTTTGTTTTCAATTAAATAAATATTTTTGTTTGATAAGCCCAAACCATAATGTTGAATGTGTTTGCTCTTACCAAAGTCAATGGTAAAGAACGAACTGTTGAATGAATTATTTTCCATTGCTCTTTTTAAATCAAAACAAACAAGCTTAAAATTGACTGCATCACAACCAAGTAGTTTGTCCTTGTTCAGCTTGAATGATTCAAAGACAAAATCTTTGGATCTAAATGTTTTGATTTCATTTGATTTGAAGCTGTATGCTACATGATGAATGTTGCCCATGTTATCAAGCATCACTAAATTGTCACAGTTCTCAACTGCACTCAAATGCTTGAAACTATTCAGAGGCATATTTGTTGGATTCAAAAAGTACTCAATGTTCATACTTTGTTCTTGGAAATTTTTTGAATTTAACAACTTACCATTTGAAATGTCAAAATAATGCAATGACTGTTCATGTGCCAAAGCCAAAAGTTTGCTGTGTAAAGTGATGACAGAAAGTCTACTATTTAGATTTAATGAATCAGTAGATAAATGAGTTAGATCAATGGTTTGATTTGATGCAATTGATGAATTTATTTCATTCAGATTGTACGAAATGACATTTAACTTGTTATTTGTAGCAATCATCAAAAATAAATCATCTCGGTCAGCATCATACTCGACCTTCAAATCATCAATATCTGCTAAGTCTCTTCTCATCTTTTCCTCCAAAGTTATTTTTGGGTCTAGTTTGATTGAATAGTATCTAATTCTGAATGCTTTTTCATCCAATTTGGACACTACAATTGCTTTGGATGCACTGCATTTTATTTGATTTATTTTCTCCGTGGGATCTAGTACAAGGTTGAATTCAATCTTTCCATTTGTCTTATTCCAAATATTTAATAAACTAAAAAAAAAATTAAAAAATTTATTTTAAATTCAATAAAAATACATGGATAGACAATGAGATTCAACTTTTAATAAACCATTTTCCTTTTTGTACTGTATCATAATTTAAATTGAGAAAATATTACCTTTGTATTTAAAATATTTAATTTCTGTGTAAATTTTTTATTTTTTATTTAGTTTATGTCTTATTTATTTATTCTATGTCCAATATATTTAATTGAGGAAAAAAAGTAAATAATATTTACAAATTGTTTATTTTATTTAATAAAAGTCTATTTTTTTACTAAATTATTCAACAAAAACCTGAAATAACTAATAAGGCACCTCTTGCTTTCGACTTACCATTTACTTACGTAGAAATTTAATGATTTATGGCCAGATTAATCCAAAGACCAATTTCTAATCATGCTAAAAGTATTTCGTAAATAAATATTTACAGCCAAACGTTGTCGTAGAGTATGATTTTTTTTTATTACACTGTTGATGCTCTCCAAACTATTGTTAGTTGATAAGTCTTTTGCACTCATCCTTGAGATAAGTGACTAACATATTAGTGTTGTACATTTTAAAATTTTAGAGAGAAATTGGCATTTTGGACAAAAATAAAATAATTTAATCTGAGAAAAAAAAAAACTAATACTAAAAATTTTAAAGCAAAAAAAAAGTCTTAAAAACAATTTTATGCCCAAATCGGACACTTTTTAATTAGACAAAAATTAATTAGTTTGGAAAAAAACTTTTAGCTATGCAGGTAAATAAAAGCCATTTAAATTTTTAAGGTGCTGTTTTTTTCTTTACTTTTTGTACTTAATGGTAATTTTAATCATTATTTTTTCAAACATTATTTGTTTCATCTTAAATTTAAAATTGATATTTAAAATATTAGCAGTAGTACTTTTATCATTAAAGTTTTAAAAATCTATCCAGTTTATTTTTGAACTCGTTCACGGTTTTGGACATAATGACTTCATCAGGAAGCAAGTTCTTTTGGTTTACTATTCTGTTGTTGAAGAATTCGTGACGATGGTTACATCACCTGGCGATTTCTATTCTATATTGATTAATTAAAATCTTTTTTAATATATTAAGCACAAAAAGGACAGAAAGTACACTAAGGAACTGGGTCTATTAAATTAAAATTATTATTAAGTACAAAAAGAAACAGGGCCAAATAAAACAAAATTCTGATAAAGTACAAAAAGGACAAAAAATATTTTGACAAATTAATATTCTCTTTGTCTTTACCTCCCAAAATAACATACTTAGACTGTTGCATTTTGGCTATTAAATACTCATCTCTTATGTTTATTAAATTTTCAATTTCTCTAGATGCTTTATGAAATTCCAATTTAAATTCAGTATGGTCTTTGACAGTACTTACTGAAAAAACCCTCAACAACAAATCTTTTGAAATTGTAAATATTAATGTATCGTTGACCAAAAGACTTATGATTTCATCGTAATGTGCATCGAAAGAAGCTAATTTTGAAATTTGAAATACTTGTTTTTTTTGATTAAAGTATACACTGAATATATAAACTTTCTCTTGCTCAAAAGCTATAATTTCGTTCGTGCCTGACAGTCTGCCTTCAGTAAAATATCCAGATATTTTACAGAATTCATCATTTTGATCGAATAAAAATAAACTTTTATTTTTATCCAAAAATAAAATTCTGTCATTTTTGAAGTCTAAAATTTTTAAATTGAAATAATCTTTTCCGCAGCAAACCAGAGCTTCTTGATTCTCAGAAGATTCGAAAAAATAGAAACCAAATTGCTCGAATGTAATTACGAGTGTATAATGATGGCCAGCATGTGAAGGTTCCATAAAAATTTCAAGTGAATTGACAGGCATCTTAAATGAAGGAATTTTTTTTAATATTTCTTTTGCGATCTCTTTTTCGTCAGCCAAATACACAATAGAGAAAACTATTATTTCATTATCATCCAGACAGGCCACAAACAATTTTGGTTCATCTTCGTCAATTTCATAAATTTCATTTGGTGTGATCTGCGAGCTCGTTGCCTTTATCTTTCTGTCAAATTTCATTAAATCAATTTGTTCATTTGTTGTGATATTGTAAAATTCGATCAAATTTTCAAATTCATAAAATACAACACAAATTTCTGATGTTAAAGCATACGTTTTGGAGAATTTTTTTTCATCATTTTTTAATAAAAATTTTACTGTTGAATCATAATTTAATATTTTCATTTCGTGTTGGCAGCACAATATTAAGCCTCCATCGAAGTCTTTTAAAAGTTCAGCTGATTGATCAAAATTTTCCAAATAAGCAGAAAAAAAAAATATTTCACTCTCGAAAAGTCCAATTTCTACTTCCCCTAATTCATTCAGATCTTCAAGATCTAAAGCACATACTTTATTGCTCAAAGTTAAAATAAAACTATTATCATCACCACCGATTAATAAGTGAGAAATGGGCATTAGATGCTTGTCAAATTCAAACAAAAGCTCACCCACCGGGGGATCCAGATATTGATGAATTAAAACCAATGGATAGTGGGCAGGAGTCCAATTGTAGTATTGATCGATTAACGTGGTAAAATGTTTAAAATATTTGTAAAAATTCAATGTGCGTGACAAAAAATGAATCAAAAGTGCCTCTAAATTGTCTTTCATCAATAAGCCACACTGCAATAAACAAAGTTCAAAAAATTTTATTTCATTCAATGAATTTTGGGTTTCGTTTGACATTTTAAATGACGATTCCGATGAAAATTTGCTTAGTTCTTTAAATATATCAGTGAAACTATTTATATGAAAAAGACCGCTCAGAAAATTCAAATCAAAATAAACCAATTTGCAGGCTAATGGCAACGCTATATTAGGTGAAAGTTTGGCTATAAATTCAGGCAGTTCTGTAATTTTCCGTTTATTGTACCTTACTTTACCTGATGACTCTATGAAAATAGTAGGCTGCATTCCAGTATCACGTATTTCTTCATTCTCGCGCTTTTCCACGCCAAATTTTTTAGCTAAATATTCATTGAACTTGTATGGCTTGGGCTTATTTTTCCATGTTTCATTAAAAAAATCAACAACATTAGAAAACAGTGATGTCCTATCTTTTTCGGATACTTTAGAAACATAATAGCTATTGGCGACTTCTATAAACCTTCTGTGATACCTTTTTAATAAAAATGGTAAAATTTTAGCAAATTCAAGTTATTTTTATTTTTTTAGATCCCAATTTCAATACCTTAATTTGATAGAGAACAAAGATAGTTGCCAAATTTAGTTTTTGTATTTATTTTTTTAAGTCAATTCTAAATTTTATTTTCCTGCCAGACAAAAATTAAACCGGCAAATTGAAGTGCATGATAAATGTAAATTTGAAATCAAAATTCTTCTGGCTTTAAAAAAAGGTATTTTTTACAGTAAACTCGCTTTAATGCGTACAAATCTATTGTTCTTTGGTTTCCCAATCAAATCAGATTGAAATTGAAGAAAATGTTCAAGCTGAAGTGAAGACTGAAAAAATTACGTTCAAGGATGCATCTGAAAGTTTTAAGTTGTTTTGTAAATATTTAGTAAGTTAAAGTTCTTTTAATGATAAAGATTTTGAAAATTTATCTTATTTATTTTAAAAATCATATGATTTTTATAAAAGACACCGCTATGTCTCAAAGTAGATTAGATAATTTTTTTTAAGAGAAAATAATTTTTAAATTTTTTTTATTTTTATGTTTTTCTTTGACAAATAAATTGTATTTTTTATCCGTACATTTTTTGGTTTTTTAAACAAATCCGATTTAATCATTTAATCGTACAATTTATTATTATTTATTTATTTATTTGTTAACTGTACCGAACTAAAGCTCCTTCAGAATAAAAATAAAAAACATCATTTCTTTTCAACTTTCATTTTTTTAGCTTATTTACTCTATTTTGATTCTTTTTTTTATACAATTTTATTAACTTTAATTTTATTTTTATTTTATTTTTTTATTTTATTTTTAATTTTTTCTGAAGGAGCTTTAGCTCGGTACAGAAAACAAATAAACAAACACACAAATAAACAAACAAATAAATAATAAACAGCTCTTTAGCTCTCACAAATTTTTTTCATATTTTTATTTCTTGAATTTATTTTGCCTAACTTTTTATTTTTTAATTTTTATTTTATTTATTTAACTTTATTTTAATTTTTATTTTTTATTTTTTATTTAATCTGAAGGAGCTTTAGCTCGATACAGATATACAAATAAATAATAAATAAATAAATAAACAAAAAAAAATATAGCATAAATTTTAATATATAGAAAAAAAATAAAAAGTATATATTATTTTATTTGCTTTTATCAAATACTTTTAAAAATTAAGCTTATCGATTAATTTTTATTAGAATTTGTACTAATTTTGTATCATTTGAAATATATACCAAAATTTGATAATTTTTGATATTCACAATGCCACTAAAAACTAGAATTAAACTAACCTGAATATTATTGACATTGAAAGTAAAATTCAGCCTCATCTAATATTTAGCACGTTTTTTACTAGTAAGCATTTTGCAGAGAGATTTAATCAAATACCATTAAAAAATATAAAAAAATACTTGTTGATCCGATTTTTTTCATCCTAAACTTTAAGATACCTTCAAGATACCCTAATCTGAGGATAAATTACAACGAATACTAAATTTTAAATAAAAGAAACTTTTATTTGTATATAGAGAAACGAACTAGAGTTTATCATTATGGATAGTTTTTTTTTCTTTAAATTGATTCCAAATTTTAGATGAAAAATGAGTCATATTTACAATAGAAAGTCTATTGTATAAACCCTTCTAAAGCTTAATACTTTCACAAATCTAAATTAAGAATTCAAAAATGACCAGCAAAATAAATTGGGAAAAGGTGTTTGACGCATGAACATAAAATTATAAGTTTCGTATAAAATTTTAAGTATTAAAGCATAAAAGTTCAAGTCTTGCATTTAAAAAAAAATTTTGCATCAAAAAATTATTATCGCAAAAAAAAGTTTCTTTGTTACCAAAAATTGTCTACAGATCCAAATAACTTGTATATACTTAAATCTTAGTCCATTCATACTTAATTCTAGTTTTTAGTGGCATTGTGAATATCAAAAATTAACAAATTTTGGTATATATTTTAAATGATACAAAATTAGTACAAATTCTAATAAAAATTAAACGATAAGCTTAATTTTTAAAAGTATTTGATAAAAGCGAAAAAAAATAATCTCTACTTTAAATTTTTTACTCTATAAATTAGAATTTATGCTATATTGTTTTTGTTCATTAGTCAAACAAAACTTTTGTACCCTCCTCCAATTCTATTTTCTCAAAATTATTGATTATGAAATCTATCGAGATAAAGAAATAATTTTAGTATGATTTATTAAATTACCAATAAATAACGCGAGTGTCATCTATTTCTTTTTCAACCATGTATCCTTTTAGATCATTTTTAATTCTTGCCCATAAAGCTATGGGCAATTTTCTAATAGGTGGTGCATGAAATTCAAAAATGTCATACAACACATCGTCATCCAAACTAAGAATATCTTCAATTTCATTTTCAGATATTCCATTTTTAAACAAGCTCATGTAAATAATAGCTCTAGAAAAGAGCAATTTGCCATGGACTTGTTCAAGAGACAAAAATATGTATCGAATAGAGCTGTCGATTTTCAAACATTTTCTAAATTCAATGTCTGGCTCATAAAATGATGTCCATTTTGAAACAATGTCAAAAATCAATTTGATATACAATGGATAAAGTTCTGCATATTCGAAAAGTTCACTTACTACATTTAATTGATAATTGGTAATTTTTCGTCCAATTTTTCCCAACCAGTCTAGAACTATTTCAACAGCAAGTTTAGCATCAAGCCTGAAAACTTCAGTGAAATTTTTCTCATCAATTTTATTTCTTAAATTTAGAAGTATATTTCCATGAACAGGCAAAGTTGAATAAAAAATTTTAACATTTTTGTTCAATCTTGTAAAAAGCCAATTTAAATTGTAAAAGCATGTATTCAATTGATCTATTGAGTCTAAAATAAGGACAATTTTTCTATTCGGAAATTTTTGGCAGATAAATTCTAAAAGGCGCTCAAACTCATTTTTTGATTCTATTTCGTTTCTAGGCATAATTTCACTTTCTTGAATATTGAATATTTTACACAATTGACGCATTAATGACTGGAATGTTTTGATTATATCAGAACTTATCGGAGTAGTTCCAAGAAAACGAAGCAGAACACAATAGTTTTCGGGATCAGGAACAATTTTGAAAATCTTTATTTTTTAAAACAATTAAAATAAATTTATAATAAATAATAAATAAAGATAATTAAATTGATTTTACTTCTGATGTTATTTTAGCAAGAATGGCTGTTTTACCACAACCAGATTCACCATACAAAACATATGGAATATTGTTGTCTGTATCCAAAAGATACTTTTGTATCTTTTTAAAAAAAATTTTGCATTTTTATTTTAACTAATTAATTTCTTTAAATTTAAAAGTTAAAATTCAAAAATGGTTACTTTTTGTAAAATATCAGATCTTCCATGAAATTTGCTCACTGTTTCATTACAAAAACAAGCATGGTCAATCACTTCTTGTATTAACTCATGATCTTCATGACTCAAATCGTCAAATTTCTTCTGTTGTTCATAGTTCAAATCAATCAATTTTTTAACTTGTTCATAAAAAGTCTCGGCAAATTTTTCGATATAGTCTCGATGTGTATCTAAACTTATTCCGCTTTTAGTGTCCCATTTTACTTTAAATTTGAACATGTTTGATTGCGGTAATTTAGAGGGAATTTTTTTGTTTTTCAATTCATCAAGCAAATTCCTCACTTCTTTATCAACACAATTGTTTTTGTCCAATTCAGTAAACCGTTTTGCCATGCTCACATTTTTTGCAATGCTTTCATCTAAATCTTCTATTTCACGTTCAAAATAAAGAACATTTCTTTCAACATTTTTTGCTTTTAATATTCCATTGAAAATCTCCTTTTCAGTTACTAAAATTTTCAGCAATTAATAATTAATATTTTTGATTTTTTAAATAAATTTATATTTATCAATATTTATTTACCAGAGACAAAATATCGCTCATGTTCCACAGGAGTAATTAAATTTTTTTTTAAACAACTTTCAGCTAATGCTCTAAACAAATTTCCCAATTTTTTCTCCAATTTGTTCCAGGCTTTGTTCAAAATCGAATTCTAAAATTGTTTTTCAAAATTTTATCAACAAATTTGTCACTTTGTGAGATAAAATCACCTACATTCTCTGTAAAATTTTGAATTATTTTGTCAATATGTTTTAGGCGATATCTTGCCGGTGTCTCGTTATCATCCAATTCATAGCAAAATTCAAGCATATTCTCAATTTGAATTTTGATTTTGTTTTCTCCATCCTCAAAATCAAACATTTTATCATATTCATTTGACGAATTTAGTTCTTTCTGTAGAATTTGAAATTCATTAGCTTTGACTCTTGTTGGCAAGCTTCTTGAGCCATAACGATGACTTATAAAAGCCTGAAAATAAAATTTATAAATTTTTTGATTTATTTTAATCTAGTTAAAATCATTACAATAAAATTAGGTCCAACTGAAGTATTTTGGCAATTCTTTATTTCATTTAAACAAACTGTTGTTGTCAAATGTGAAGTAGTTATTTCATTAGAAATTCCCCATCTCATGTCATATATTTGAAAATCTAACCCATAAGATTTTTGACAATACTCGCGTAATTTCGGGTAAATATTCTTTATTAGATAGTCTCTCTCAGTATGAGTATCTTTTTTCAAATGGATTTTTAAAATAAAACTTTAATTGTGAAAAACTACCTGAAAATGTTGAACTCAAAAAAATTTTGATTGTTTTTGATCGTTGATTTACCAAGGTCCCAAAGTCACCACGCAAAATATCAATGTATTTCATTTTTATCATTTATTACTAATCTATGTTTTTTTACTTTAAATGATTAAGTTTATGTATATTCGTTGCCATAGTAAGATTTTTAACAATTTATTTTTCAAAAATGAATTTCTGATTATACAACCAAATTAATATTTCTTAATTTATTTGTATGATTGATTTAAAAAAAAAAATTTGTTTTTTAAAAATTACCAACAGCTAACAACAATAATTTATTTGACTCTAATAAAAAAATTTTTTTGCTAAATTTTTTACTTATTGAGTTTAATTAGAAATGGAATCATAAATTCCTAGAAATCTTGAAAATTTAAAAATTATTCATTTTTAAAAAAATTTATTTTTCATTTTTTTTTACTAGATCTTTAATAATAATAATAATAATAATAATAATAATAATTAACAGCTACAGCAAGCGAGCTTGCGGAGATCGAAGCGAGCTTTTGAATAAATCAAAAAGTTTAACATTCAAAAATAATCAATTAATTTTATTAAGAAAAAATCAAATAATAAAGGGCCTTTTACTAAAATGGATTAGTTCAACTAATTAGTAGATTGTTAATGAGTCATTCTTAAGTGGACGCAAACAAAGAGTGGTATTAGGCCAAACGGTCTCCACACTTCGCCATAACGTAGCTCGGCCATCTCATCCAAATGTACAAAATTCACCACCATAATGAAGAGGTAAATTATCCTAGGCCTTAACCGGAACTTTCTCAAACGGTCCAGCAAGAAATATTAGAGGAAACTCTCACAGGCTCAGAAAAGAACTAATCAAAAATTGTGCACAAAGATCCAACTTTTACTACTACTACTAATTTTCTCGGTGTATATTAAATACATTTTTATTTATTATTGGAATTTTGAGAACAAATTTTAAGAAATTATTTCTTTTTTGATAAAATTGATTTTAAAAGTCATTTTGATTTAATTAATGCTGAATTTCAAAACTCAGCATATATCATTAAATATATTATTAATAATCTAAGCATAAAAAAAACAAACGGAATTAAATTTTTTAATTAATTTATTTATCATTTCTTTATCTCTATTAAAAAATTAGCTCGTTGAGAGAAAGAAGCGTGGAAATAACCTCAAACTGTTTCTTTTATGAAAACGGTTGAATTAATATCCCATTATTTTTTTTTAGCAATCAATTGAAAATCTTCTACATACATTTTGAAAATTTTTTTTTTAATTTTTTAACTTTAGAAAAATGCTTCCTTACTTTTATAATTTTATATTTTAAATGCATCAATTCGAAATTAAATTTAAAATCTCAGATGTTTTTTGCTTTAGTTTTGATTTAAAAATTAATATCAAATCAATAAATCAATCATTTAATTTTTTCATGAATAAAATATATTTTAAAATATAGTTATTAAAACCCTAAATATAAAAAATGACCTTTAAAAGCAAATTAAAAATTTATATGAGTGCTAAAAGTATAAATTATTTTTAAAATATTAGCAAATATCATTTATTCTCTTGAATACTTTAATCTTTAGGAACTGATTATACAAAAATTGTCAACAATTTTTGCTTTTTATGTAACCAGCAAATTTAATTTGATAATGATTTTATAGTATACCAATTAGATTAGAAAATAAATTCCTTGATATTAAATAGATACAGTTCAACAAATGTTAAGAATACACCTTTTGACAAAGCTGTAAAAATAGCTTCAAAAATTCATCTTTTTTGTCAAAATTAAATACCTTTTTTGTTAATCCACTCTTTAATGTCAACCTTTTGCTTTTCGAAAAGTTTTCATCTGCTATTAAAATTTAAATCAAATAAAAAAATTAAAAATTTTATCTTATCACAAATAGAACAAAACTAGTAAGAGTTGAATTACAAAATTCAAAAACGCATTTAATTTAATACCTTTAAATATCTAAATTACAATAATTTAGTTTTTAAAACAAAATGGTTTCTTTGCATTGGGGAGACTTTTTGGCAATTCTTGGCTATTTTGGTGTGATAATCGGATTCGGTTTATGGGTACCATTGGCTTTTTTAAAATATATAAAGGTTTGAAGAAAAAAATAATATTTTAAGTCATCATGTCAAAATCGTGGTTCTGTAGATGGTTATTTTTTGGCCCGACGAAGCATGAACTTCATCCCAGTCGGTGCATCGTTATTTGCTAGTAATATAGGCAGTGGTCACTTTATTGGTTTGGCAGGAAGCGGAGCTGCCTCCGGCTTGGGGTAATAAACTAAAGAAAAAATTAAGATCTAAACAAATTTTTTTTAGCACGGCCACATTTGAGCTTAGCGCCCTGCTAGTCTTGATTATTCTTGGCTGGGTTTTTTTGCCTGTTTACATAAGGTAGACATTTTATTTATAAATTTTTGTTTGAATCTAATTTTTTAACTTAAGAGCTGGAGTATTTTCTAGAAAAATTTAATTAAGAAAAAAATTAATTTCAACAAAACGTTTTAGGTCTCTACAATGCCCGAATATATCAAAAAAAGATTTGGTGGTGATAGAATACGAATTTATCTATCAGTTTTGTCTCTTATTTTGTACATCTTTACTAAAATATCTGTAAGATTGATCTCATTGTCTAAATATATATTATTATTTTTATTTTGACAACAATATTTAACATGTTTAAATTTTCCTAAGGCTGATTTATTCAGTGGTGCTTTGTTCATAAAATTGGCAATCGACTTTGATCTTTATGCTTCAATCGGAATTTTATTGCTAATTGCCGGTGTGTTTACAATAGGTGGTGGAGCCACTGCGGTCATATGGTAAAATAAAATAAAATTTTTTTGTTTATTTTTAATTGATTTTTAATTTTTTTTAATAAAAAGGACAGGTAATTTTGTAATTAAATAGATAAACAATTAATGATAAAATTTAGATTTTATTCAAACAATATTTATGATCCTTGGTGCGTTCTATTTAATGATAACAAGTAAGGTTGTAAATATTGTTGGAATTATGCATTCAATTTCTGCAAAGGTTTCCTAAAAGTTGGCGGCTTACAGAGCTTATTTGTAAAATTTGGCTATGCTACAGCCGAAACTACAATATTTAGTAATTCAACATGTGGACTGCCTAGAAAGGACTATTTTAATTTAGTGCGTTCAATTGACAGCGATTTTCCTTGGCCAGGGATGAGCTTTGGTCTTTTGATTTCCAGTGTGTGGTATTGGTGCAGCGAGTAAAAAATTAATTTCATTTTTTTATTCATATAAAAAATATCTTTTTTCTTAATTTTTTCTTTAAAAATTTTTAATTTAAAGCCAAGTTATTGTCCAAAGAGCGTTGGCTGCCAAAAATTTAACGCATGCAAAAGCCGGATGCATACTAGCTGGCTATTTGAAATTTTTACCTGTAAAATAAAGAATAAATTTTAGACTTGATTAATAATTAAAATTTGAAAAAAAAAAGTTATTTTTGATGGTATTGCCAGGCATGGTGGGTCGAATTCTGTTCCCAAGTAGATTGATTTTTTTTTTAAATTTTGGTTAATTCTGATCAAATTTTAGACGAGGTTGGATGCAGTGATCCAGAAGAATGCAAGCTTTTGTGTGATAATGAAGGTGGTTGTTCGAATATTGCTTATCCAAAATTGGTCATTGAGTTGATGCCGCCGGGCGCCAGAGGCCTGATGTTGGCCGTAATGATGGCAGCTCTGATGTCTTCATTGACATCGATTTTCAATTCAAGCAGCGCCATATTCACCATGGATATATGGAGACGGATCAGGCCAAAATCAAAAGATTGGGAGCTGATGATAGTCGGAAGACTTTTTGTATTGGTTTTGGTAGTTGTGTCTATTTTGTGGATACCAATTATTCAAGCTAGTCAGGGTAGCAGACTTTTTGATTACATTCAAGCAGTGACTAGTTATCTAGCTCCTCCAGTGTGTGCTATTTATGTACTGGCAGTTTTTTTCAAGCGAATAAATGAACAAGTAACAAAAAAAATATTTTTGCTATTAATTAAATTTTATTAATGATTAAAGGGTGCGTTTTGGGGCTTGATTATTGGACTAATTGTTGGTATGACTAGATTTATTTGGCAATTTTCTTACGAAGAACCTCCTTGTGCCAAAAGTTATTTGGACAAACGTCCTGCGATCATTTCCAAAGTTCATTACCTGCATTTCGGTATTATCTTATTCACTATCACGTTTTTTTCTTCATGGGCTATCAGTCTAATGACAAAACCTATTCCGGATAAATATGTAAAATTTAACAGTTAATTATTTAGATTTTTTTTTATTTTATTCAAGATAAAACGCTTGACTTATTTTACTTTAAATGATGATGAAGAGCCAGTAGAGATCAAAGATGGAAAGGGAATGTGCGGCAATTTTTGCGTGGGCGCTAATTTGGACGAAGATGATTTCGAGAGAGCCAAAGAAGATGAAATTTCTACAGAACCAATCCAAGATAGCCATATGATTGAAGATTTTTTGGAAAAAAAATCTCCTGGCAGAGTGAAGACAGCCCTTTTCTGGATCTGTGGAGTCGAATCCGTGCTTAAACAAGGAGGCAACAAATCAAATCAACCGGCACCAAAAGTAGATACTTCTATTGAGGAGAACAAGTGGCTTTCAAGATTGTGTGATGTTAATGCCATAATCGCAATTTCTCTCAGCGGATTTTGCATTGCTTTTTTTAATAGATATGATTTTTAGACAGAAATGAATGATTCTAAAAGATTCTTAAAAAACATCTTATTTTTTTGTGAATAAAAAAAAAATAAAAAATTTAATTGAGAAGAATTACTTTAATTAATATATTTTTGAGAAAAAGAAAAGCGAACCTTTAAATTGTTTGGTTGTTTGTGTTTATTTTAGCTACAGTCATAAAACCGAGCGTTGTTAAAATAAAATAATAATGTCTGAAAACTAAAAATTTTAATGTCTCGTTTTTATTTTATTAATGACAAAAGCGATACCTAAGGATAAAAAATAAAACATTATATCCATAGAAACAGGGAAACTGATCGAATAATTTAAATATTTAAAATTAGTGAAAAAAATTCTGGATTAAATAATAAATATGAATAAATTTTTGGAAGTTTTTCACGGTAAATTTGATCAAATTAACGAAGAAAAATTTAGTACTGTAAAAATTTTTCTCAGTTCAACCTTTTCGGGTAGGAAATGAAATCTTGTAAAAAATAAAAAAAAATTTAATTCCAAAAGATACTCATGCTGAAAGAGATTTTCTAATCAAAAACGTCTATCCTCGATTGCGAGACTATTGTCAAAAATCTTATGGGTTAGATTTTCAAATATGTGACATGAGATGGGGAATATCGCATCAAATAACAAATACTCATTTAACAACTACAATTTGTTTAAATGAAATAAAGAATTGCCAAAATACTTCAGTTGGACCTAATTTTATTGTAATGATTTTGACTTAAATAAAAAAAATTCTAAAATTTTTAAATTAAATTTTCAGGCTTTTATAAGTCATCGTTATGGCTCAAGAAGCTTGCCAACAAGAGTCAAAGCTAATGAATTTCAAATTCTACAGAAAGAACTAAATTCGTCAAATGAATATGATAAAATGTTTGATTTTGAGGATGGAGAAAACAAAATCAAAATTCAAATTGAGAATATGCTTGAATTTTGCTATGAATTGGATGATAACGAGACACCGGCAAGATATCGCCTAAAACATATTGACAAAATAATTCAAAATTTTACAGAGAATGTAGGTGATTTTATCTCACAAAGTGACAAATTTGTTGATTAAATTTTGAAAAACAATTTTAGAATTCGATTTTGAACAAAGCCTGGAACAAATTGGAGAAAAAATTGGGAAATTTATTTAGAGCTTTAGCTGAAAGTTGTTTAAAAAAAAATTTTATTACTCCTGTGGAACATGAGCGATATTTTGTCTCTGGTAAATAAATATTGATAAAATATAAATTTATTTAAAAAATCAAAAATATTAATTGCTGAAAATTTTAGTAACTGAAAAGGAGATTTTCAATGGAATTTTAAAAGCAAAAAATGTTGAAAGAAATGTTCTTTATTTTGAACGTGAAATAGAAGATTTAGATGAAAGCATTGCAAAAAATGTGAGCATGGCAAAACGGTTTACTGAATTGGACAAAAACAATTGTGTTGATAAAGAAGTGAGGAATTTGCTTGATGAATTGAAAAACAAAAAAATTCCTCTAAATTACCGCAATCAAACATGTTCAAATTTAAAGTAAAATGGGACACTAAAAGCGGAATAAGTTTAGATACACATCGAGACTATATCGAAAAATTTGCCGAGACTTTTTATGAACAAGTTAAAAAATTGATTGATTTGAACTATGAACAACAGAAGAAATTTGACGATTTGAGTCATGAAGATCATGAGTTAATACAAGAAGTGATTGACCATGCTTGTTTTTGTAATGAAACAGTGAGCAAATTTCATGGAAGATCTGATATTTTACAAAAAGTAATCATTTTTGAATTTTAACTTTTAAATTTAAAGAAATTAATAAGTTAAAATAAAAATGCAAAATTTTTTTTAAAAAGATACAAAAGTATCTTTTGGATACAGACAACAATATTCCATATGTTTTGTATGGTGAATCTGGTTGTGGTAAAACAGCCATTCTTGCTAAAATAACATCAGAAGTAAAATCAATTTAATTATCTTTATTTATTATTTATTATAAATTTATTTTAATTGTTTTGAAAAATAAAGATTTTCAAAATTGTTCCTGATCCCGAAAACTATTGTGTTCTGCTTCGTTTTCTTGGAACTACTCCGATAAGTTCTGATATAATCAAAACATTCCAGTCATTAATGCGTCAATTGTGTAGAATTTTCAGCATTCAAAAGTATGAATTTAAAGCCAAAAATGAAATCGAAGCCAAAGATAATTTGGAATACTTGTTAGATTTCATAGCAAACAGATATCCGAATAAAAAGATTGTAATTGTTCTGGACTCAATTGATCAATTGAACACAAGCTATTACAGTTTAAATTGGCTTATTAATTTGTTGAGCAGAAATGTCAAGATGATTTATTCAACATTGCCAAAGCATGGAAACATTTTAGATATTATAAAAAAGAGGTTGGATTTTGAAAAAAATCCGCATAATTTCGAAGAGCTGAAGAGTCTTGATGCTAAACTTGCTGAAGAAATAGTTTTAGACTGGTTGGCAAAAATTGAACGAAAGATAACAGAAAGTCAATTGAGTGTTTTAAAAAATCTCTTTTCAAATGCCATTCTGTATCCATTGTATGTCAAATTGATTTTTGACATTGTATCAAAATGGACATCATTTTATGAGCCGGATAAAGAATTCAAGAAATGTGTAAATATCGACAGCTCTATTCGATACATATTTTTGTCTCTTGAACAAGTCCATGGCAAATTGCTCTTTTCTAGAGCTATTATTTACATGAGCTTGTTTAAAAATGGAATATCCGAAAATGAAATTGAAGATATTCTTAGTTTGGATGACGATGTGTTGTATGACATTTTTGAATTTCATGCACCACCTATTAGAAAATTGCCCATAGCTTTATGGGCAAGGATTAAAAATGATCTAAAAGGATACATGGTTGAAAAAGAAATAGATGACACTCGCGTTATCTATTGGTAACTATTTTAGTTCACCTTGTTTTTTGAGGATCCAAATCTTATTTACTTTATCCAAGGTATCACAGAAGGTTTATTGAAGTTGCCAACAGTTATTATGTTTCAAAATTGACTCAATTCGATAGAACCAAAATTTTCACAAATGTTGTGGATTTTTTCAACGAAACTTGGAAGCACAAGCCAAAACCTTATAAATACAATGAATATTTGACCAAAAAATTTGGTGTTCAAAATGGTGAGGCTCAAGAGGTTCGAGATACGGGAATGCAGCCAACTGTATTTTTTGAAAAAGATGGCAAAGTAAGGTTCAATAAACGAAAAATATCAGAATTGCCAGCATTTATTGGAAATCTTACTTCAAATTTGGCAATTAATTTAGCTTGTGATTTGGTTTTCTTTGATTTAAATTTTTTGACCGGATTGTTCACACATTTGAGTCTTGTTGATATTTTCGAACATTTGTCAAATATTTCCGAATCATCTTCATATTCAATTTCAGAAGATTCGAGAAAGAATCTTGATCAACTTAAAATATTTAAGTTGTGTTTGCTCCAATGTGGAGTCCAAATGAAAGACAATCCTGAAGCTTTAATGATTCATTTTTTGAGCAGAACTCTAAATTTCTACAACCATCTTGGCAATTTTACCAAAATTACAGATCAATATTATGCTCAGTCACCTAAATACTTTCCGCTGATTCTCGCTCATCAATTTGTGGAACCACCTATTGGAGAGTTGATATTTCAGCTAGATAAACACTCTGCTCCCATTACTCATACATTAATCGGTGGTGAAGACGATAGACTTGTTCTTACTCTAAGCAATAAAATATCTGCTTTTGATTTAGTAGACTTAAATGACCTCGGAGACATTAAAATACATGACTTTGTTTCAGAATTCAAGTTTTTTGCAGCTTTTTTGAATTCTTTAAAGCAAAATTACTCTATTTTGAAAGATATAATGGGCGGAATTATTTTTTGCTCAATGAATGAAATAATCGTTCTCAATTTTGATTCTTCGATAAAATTTTCACATAAAACAGGACAAAAAATCATAAGCAACGCAGTTCCAATAAATAAAAATATCATATTGCTTTTGTATGAAAATCAAAATTTTATCGAAATGTATGATTTAAACAAAAATGATGTTTTTGAAATAAAATTGTTCGAAAACAAAATTAAACGAAGTTGTTGTAGTTTCAAGAAAGGCTTAATTATAAATTTAGAGGATAATGGATTGCTGTATTTTGCACTTTTTTTTGAGAATAGTAGTTTTAGTATATTTAGAATTAATTCTGTTGATATTAAAATAGAATTGGTAAAAACATTTGAACCATGTGGACAAATGGCTGATTCAATTAATTTTTTAAAAGAATTCGATTTAAAGGAACCAACTTTTTTATTGAATTTCAATAAATCGGGTGCTCTTATGATTTTAAATGAAAAAGAAATATTATTTTTTATTTCCAAGAATAAAAAAGATTATCTTCTGATAGATTCTGGCAAAAAATCTGCTCTCTTTATTAGTTCGAACAAATCTCTAGTTTATATGAATGAAAACAAAATTTACGAAATAAAAGGTAATTTTTCGAATGGATGTTTAGCAGAAAATGATAAGGTAATTGGTATCGAAAATGGCACAGTAAATATATTCAGAATTCGAATAGCAGAAAATTTAGAAGTTATCAATTTAGGAACTATTGATGCTCATTTTGAAAAGATTGTATTTGTTTATCCCAAAGACACACTTTTACTCACAACATCAAAAGATTCGTCTCTAAAAATTTTCTCAACAAACAAGATTACAGATTTATCAAAATTTAAAATAAACTTTCAAAAAGCAAATGCTGAAGTATTGGAATTAATTCAAATAAACGCTTTATATTTAATATCCAGAATTAAACTTTCAAGGTGAGTTTTTTCAATTTTGATAGTTATAGATTTTTTAATTTGAAGATGGTCAAGTAAACTTAGTTATTCCTAATGGATACTAGATACTTTTGAATTTTTTATAAAAAAAATAAAATAACAATTATTTTTCATTCACAGTCAATTGAATATTTGGAATAAGACAAATGGAAAGATTGAATTCAACCTTGTACTAGATCCCACGGAGAAAATAAATCAAATAAAATGCAGTGCATCCAAAGCAATTGTAGTGTCCAAATTGGATGAAAAAGCATTCAGAATTAGATACTATTCAATCAAACTAGACCCAAAAATAACTTTGGAGGAAAAGATGAGAAGAGACTTAGCAGATATTGATGATTTGAAGGTCGAGTATGATGCTGACCGAGATGATTTATTTTTGATGATTGCTACAAATAACAAGTTAAATGTCATTTCGTACAATCTGAATGAAATAAATTCATCAATTGCATCAAATCAAACCATTGATCTAACTCATTTATCTACTGATTCATTAAATCTAAATAGTAGACTTTCTGTCATCACTTTACACAGCAAACTTTTGGCTTTGGCACACGAACAGTCATTGCATTATTTTGACATTTCAAATGGTAAGTTGTTAAATTCAAAAAATTTCCAAGAACAAAGTATGAACATTGAGTACTTTTTGAATCCAACAAATATGCCTCTGAATAGTTTCAAGCATTTGAGTGCAGTTGAGAACTGTGACAATTTAGTGATGCTTGATAACATGGGCAACATTCATCATGTAGCATACAGCTTCAAATCAAATGAAATCAAAACATTTAGATCCAAAGATTTTGTCTTTGAATCATTCAAGCTGAACAAGGACAAACTACTTGGTTGTGATGCAGTCAATTTTAAGCTTGTTTGTTTTGATTTAAAAAGAGCAATGGAAAATAATTCATTCAACAGTTCGTTCTTTACCATTGACTTTGGTAAGAGCAAACACATTCAACATTATGGTTTGGGCTTATCAAACAAAAATATTTATTTAATTGAAAACAAAAAGAATCTGAGATTTTTTGATGTGATCGATACAGATCAATTTGGAGCAGAGCAAACAGCTAACTTGACACTTTATGCCGAAGCTACTTGTGTTCTTTGTTCAAGCGAATTTATTTCTCTTTCAATGAAAGACAGAAAGGTTGTATCATTTTTGATAAGTGATAAAGATAATTTAGAGGAAACATTTAAAAGAATTAAGAGATTGCCACATTTTGGAAAATTAGATAAAGAAACTGAAAAAAAAAATAACCTAATAATAAATAAGTGTAAGACAGTTCTTGATGATAGTAGTGATGAAGATTTGGATTTTGATGAAATTCGCGAACAAGAAAATGGAAATCAAACTCTTTCTAATAGTAAGTCATTTTTTATTAAGATATAAAATCTATTATTATTAAAACTTAATTATTCATTTTTCAATTTATTTTTTATTAAACTTAATTTTAAGATAAAGCATTTACATTAAAGTGATTATCCAAGGAAAAAAACCCTGTTTTATCCTGATCCTTCTTTTAAGGTATTGCCACACAAATTTACATAGGAATTAATGACAAGAAAGAGTCGTTGGTTTTATCATTAGAGATTAGTAGTAGTAGTAGTAGTTCTTGCTGCGACACCTAACATGTAGATTGTCTAAGCCCATCACCGCCAATTGGCCGTGTAGAGCTGTAGCAGCCGATTCCATTGAACTTATCTAAAGCCATTTTAAAATTAGCGGTTGACTTGGATTTCACCACGTTTTCTGGCAACCTATTCCAATGCGGAACTACTCTGTTTGAGAAAAATACATGTCTGGCATTTACTGCAGCCGCAAAATCGTTTCTAATTTTAGCTGGGAAACTTTCTCTCTGGACTCTGATGCTATTTCCTCTTAACGCCCCGGCTGGTCCCTTGTTTTCTGATTTATTCACTAGATTCTTGACCAAGCATACCTTTTCTATTCCATTCACTAGTTTGTACATTTCAATCAAGTCCCCTCTCACTCTTCTTTCACTCAGCTTTGTCAGTCCTAATTTTGTCAGCCTCTTTTCATACGGCATGTTTCTTACAAACAAAGGTATTTTTGTTGCCCTCTCTTGCACCTTTTCCAACGCATTCACGTCCATTTTCATACTTGGATTCCAAACCTGCACTGCGTAATCTAGGTGGGGTCTCACCATGGATATATACAATCTTACCCACAGTCTTTCCTCTCTACTTGTAAACGTTCGCTTTAGCATTCCAAGCTCCCTACTCGCTTTCGCACAAGCACTTTTCACTTGGCTGGTCCACTTCAAATCTGATGAAACCATCACTCCAAGATCCCTTTCACAATCTGTGGTCGCTAGTATAACATTCCTGTTGCTTTTTTGTGAATATTTATGCCTTTCATTTAGTCTGCCGAAATGCATTACTTTACATTTGTTAGCACAAAGTCCCATACGCCAAACCTCTATCCATTGACATACTGCATCCAGATCTTTCTGTAACATCGCTCTCTCATATACATTATTAACTATACCGAGTAATTTTGAGTCATCTGCATACAATTCCATTTTATTTGAAACGCAGTCAGGTAGGTCATTTATGTACAAAACAAATAGCAGGGGTCCAAGTACAGATCCTTGCGGAACTCCACTCAGTACCTCTGACCATCTAGAAACTCCATCTCCAAGTACAACTCGCTGAGTTCTCATACTCAAAAAGACCAGAAATAAGTAAGTCTTCGAGCCAACTTACTATTTTCTCACCTAGTCCATAACCACGTAGTTTATGAAGAAGTCGTTGATGCGGTACCGTATCAAAAGCCTTTGAAAAGTCTAATAGTATTTCATCCACACTGTTACCTTTGGCCAACTCAGTCGTGATCATATTAAGCGTTTCAAGTAGATTCGTTACAAAACCTTTCTTTGGAACAAATCCATGTTGACTTCCAATTATTAGATTATTCTCTTGAAGGTAAAACATTATTCGGTCCCTGACAATACCTTCCAGAACTTTACAAGCGACAGACGTCAGTGATACGGGTCGATAATTAGCTGGCTCTAATTTACTTCCTTTTTTGTAGATTGGAGACACGTTTGCTCTTTTCCACTCTTTTGGGATTTTTCCTGTCTCTAATGATTTTTCGAAAATTATCTTCAATGGAACTGACATCGTTTTTTCGCAGTTTTTCAGTATCAGTGGATGTACTTAATCTGTGCCCATCGATTTGTTGCCATTTAATTTCTCTAGTCTCCGTTCAATCAGATCCTCGTTTAGCTCCTGCATGACATTCTCAATATCGAAAGTAGAGAAAGTACGTAAAGGAAAAAAAGGCAAATTATCATTGGTTTCTTTATTAAAGACTGAATGAAACTGATCATTTAATAGCTCAGCTATCAGTTTTTTGTCACTCGTTACTTCACCCTCTTTTGTTCTTAACATTCTTATTTCTTCCTTTACTCCCATTTTGCTTTTTACATAGGCATAAATTAGTTTCGAATCACTTTTTGCCTTTTTAGACAGTCTGTTCTCATAATCCGATTTTACATTTCTTAACTTCTGTTTTAACTCTCTACATGCTTTTCCATAATAATATTTACTTATTTCAAATGAACTTTTATTACATGCTTTCATCTTATACCAAGCTCGATGCTTTAGTTTTATCACTCTATTAACCTCGTAGTTCATCCATTTTTCGCTCTTTCGCAAATTCTCTCTTTTCTCGGGTACGTTTTTCTCATAGAGTCGCAGGTACACATTCAGAAAACTTGCATAACATTCATTAACATGCCGTCCAACAAATTCTTTTTTCCAGTCCACTGACCTCATTCCAGTGTTGATTTGGTGAAAATCAGCTTTTCTTAAGTTTTTTCTCTTTTTTTTCGTAAATCTTGTGCTCACATCTTTCATTGCAAATTTCCACTCTATCAACACATGAGCCTACTCGGCTTCACCTAGTGGTGGCAAAGCCCTCACTTCCAGTACTCTTTCAGGCTCACTCGTTAACAGTAGATCAAGTACACTTGAATTTCCATTTTTTCCATATATAAATGTTGGAAAATCTACACACTGAATCATGTACGATTCATCTAAGCCTTCCAAGAACTGCATCTCATTTTCTCCACTGGCATTTCCGCCAACACATGTCCAGCTGATTTCTGGGAAATTGAAATCTCCACAGACAACTACCGCATTATATATTTTATTCTCAATCATTTTCCTTGCCTCTTTTAATGAATCATTCACACACACAGTGACAAAACCATTACTATTAGGTGGTCTGTACATGCATCCCACCGACAAACTTTCAGCACCACTTCTCACGCCACACCATATCTGTTCAACACCATCTGCACATAGAACTCTACAGGTCACTTCCATCGAACACACATCATCTCTCACATATATACAAACTCCATCGCCACGTCCCGTTCTGTCTCTTCGGTATAAAGTATATCCAGATATACACGGTAACGAGTACTCGGAATACCAAGTCTCAGATACACAAACAATATGTGGCCTATCCAACTTATCCAACCGGACAACACCCTCCGTAAGTTTGTTGTTGAGTGACGTGGAATTTGAATAAATACAAGTGAGAAAAGGTTCACGAACACTTATCCTTTTCTTATCTAAACTACAATTCAATAAAGGCGATCCAAGAATTTCATTGACATGGCTAGAAAAAGATCCACCACTCCCCCTAACTATTCTTTTAGCACTAATTACATAATTATTTTTAACTTTAAAATTCTTCTCATTTTTTCTATTATTTTGTATAACAATTAAATTGCTACTTATTTGCTGTATTTGTTGATGTTTGTTTAATTCTTCGGAGCTCATTTCCTCGTATGACCCATCGGTAATGCCTCCCTTCATTCTTACTCTCTTCCTCCTTATTGAGCACTTCCCTTCTTTCTCTCAGCTGCTTTTCTAACCTTCTCTCACACTCTGTTCGGTCAGGACAAATATACACTTCGGCATGACCATCAGTTTTTCTCAACTTTTTGGCTTCAGCCAAGACACCATTTCTATCGACGCCCTTTTTGAGAAGGATAAAAATCGGAGGAACACTTTTCGAATTCGTTTGTCTGAATCTCCGCACATGCTCGATGTTATTTGTGTTCACACCTATAACTTGGAAAAGATTTCTGACTTGTTCAACAACATCTATGTTTGACTCTTGCTTTAAACCAAACACGATTGGACTTTCCTTTTTACTTTCTCTTGCCTGATTCTCTGCAAGGACAGAATTCGTCATATCTATCTGCTGGGACTGTAGAGGCTGAGATGGTCTTAATTTTTCTCTACCTTCACCACCGCCAGGTAGCTGAGCAACAATAGATGACCAACGCAAGACCGAACTAGTGTTGGGACTTGGCTGTAATGAAGCCATTTCAACGTTGCTTTCGTCATTTCCTTCTAGTCTCGATTTTTGAAAACCCATTTTGGATTCTAGTTCAGCAATTCGTTCATTAAACTTCGCTTCTATCTGTACGGCTCTTTCATTGATTTTTTCGTTATCTGTACTCTCCAGTTGCTGCACTCTTTTTGTCAGTTTCTCAATTATCTGACCTTGGTTTTCGATTTTTTGGGAGAGTTCTTCAATTACTTTATCTCTTGATTTGACAATCCATTCGAGATCCTCTAAAGCTATCACTCGATTTTTCCAAATTGTAAAATCGGACATTTCGACGCAACGAGGTTCGGATGGGGCTCTGATCGGTACTAAGATTTGATCGTTTTGGTCTTCTTGACGCCTCGGATATCACACATACAGTCTGCTGTCTAGTATTTTGGGGAGTCCTTTGTAAGGTTGACCCAGTGTCAATAAAGTTTTCCTCCATAATTTATGATAATTTAGATTAGACAACATTTCCAATTTTTATTTTCCATTAATTTTTTCAAATGAAACTGGACAATATCGAAAAAAATCCAAATTTTTAAACTATCTTTTTAAAATATCTCGACGAGCTGAATCCAAAAATTTTGAAATCGGACCATCATTTTAATTAATAAGTCAAAATAGGCTTTATTCTTAAAATGGCAGTGTCTCAGTCATTTCTTAGGCTTTTAAAATAATTATTTTTAAGCATGTTCAGAAATTAAAGAGGAATTCAAAAAAAAATACTAGTTAGCTAATACCACTAAAAATTTATCTTATAGCTCTAAAATACCAAAAAATAGGTTATGTAGCTGTTAATGACCCCCGGGACACTCATGTCATTTGACCGTCGACCTGAAAAAAAAGTTTTCTTAAACTTATTTGAGGGTCTAAGACATAATAAAAACGCAAGTCCTGCATAGTTTCCGATCCTTATATTTTGCATTTTAAACAAGAAATTAAAAATTTAAGCGCTTTTTTTGCTTAAAAATCATTTTATTTCTAAATATTCAATAATTTTTTCGAAAAATTAAAGTTGAAAGTAATTTTATAACGTTTTTTTACATAACAATAACTCACTAGTCCTTTTTGACGAATTTGCTTTTTTTATTTGTTTGAATTAATGTTTCACTCCTTTCTCACTATTTAAATATGAATAATCTACATCGTACTTGCGCTCATTGCCCAGCTCGACTTGATTCTAACTATAAGCTTAAAAATAACAAAATAGGATTTTAATCATCATGACTTAAATAGACATTTTCATCTTAAGGTATTGATTATTTAAAGAACAATAATGTTTGTAATGGTTGCCACAAAAAACTATCAGATTATTTTCAAAAAATGGCGAGTTTTATAAACACTTAGACTTGAAGAATAAATCCATTCATTTAAAGCCTGATACACACCAAGAATTTTACTCTGATTTCGAGCGTACCAGTGAAAACGATCCGAAAGTAACTACTGAAGCAGTTTGTCTTGATTATGAAAGTATTGATGACAAAAGATGTAAGATATTGACTAATGTATCCTAAAATGACTTTATGGAATGATCATAATATTAGAGATGAAAATAAAACTGGAAAATCAAAATAACGTGAAAACAATATGAGATATTTATACATTGAAAAGTCATCTACAAATGCATTTAAAAAAACAGAAATTTTCGGAGCACAAAAAACGTTGTCTTTTGAAATTCATGAACATTTGATTAACTAACGGTAAATGGAAGGTTAAAAAGGTGGAAATATTTAAGCAATTTTGTAACAAACCGCTATATTAAAACTAAAGAGAAAGATTACCAATTTTTTCGTGCATTAATTAACAAGTAAAGGCCTAAATGATTCTCGAAAGGTTTATCTATATGTTACCGTAAATTTATAAAACACGTATATTTAAAAATTTACTGGTCTAACAGTAAAAATGTAAAACATGAAAAATTGAATAAATTTTAGATATTTACTGATTTTTTATTTGTAAAAGTAATTTACTGGAATCTTTTTAGTTAATTACTGAAATTGCATTTTACCATACCTTGGCCACCAAGCAAACTTCTGGAACATATTTCTTACTTCTTGTCATCATTTTTTGTGCTCGTTTTTGTTGATTATCACTTACATTATTTCTTATACTCAACAAAGAATTGGCTTTATCGATATTATCATCAATAGGAAGATCTTCGCTTGATAGCTCTGGATTTACCATTCTTCAAGTTTTAGTATATTACTGAATTAAAAATTGTTTCACATAATTACTAACTGAAAAGTAAATTAAAAAAATTACTAGTAAAAAAACAAAACATATTTTTATTCCTATTTGTTTTACATTTTTACTGGTAGACCAGTAAATTTACAAATTAACGTGTTATAGAAATTTACTATTACATATATAAACAAATAATTGAGAAGGCTAATGAGGAAAACACACCTATGCGCGAACTATCCAAAAATAATGGTCATTTTATCAAAAAATAAAATTGTAAATATAAATGAGCTTGGATTTTCAAAAGCTGACCGAAAACTAAATTAAGTCTTTAGCTTTTGGAATATCAAATTAAACAGTGTTTTCCGTACACAATTACACATCTAAGCAAGGAAGCGGATTATTTATGTGAATTGTTACATGAGTTTCAAAAAAATTTATTATCGAATATAGATTAAATCCAGATTTTCATTTTAATGGTGATGATCTGGTGGATAATTATTCTTTAATTAAAAATGAAAATAAAAGTATATCTGATAGTATAGCTCAAGACTGCTAAAATAAATGGTTTCATGATTCAAATGTAAAAATCTAAGGAACGGAAACCAGGGAGAATTTGCATTTTTATTATGTTTTAAACACTCAAATAAGTTTTTGGTCAGGAATTTTGACAATCAGAAAAAGCTGGTCTGACATCGTTGGTGTTTTTGACAAGTCTGTCGACTACAAAGAAATGTATAAGAGGATAATTCCAACAGATAAAGCAAGAGCCGATTCAATTAATAAAATGGAACATAGCGAATCTTAATTTAGTAATTACATGAACGTAAAACTTAACAGAAGCTGCAATTTTTGTGGAAAATTTAATTAGAATTAAGTTTCAAGGAAAAGAATTAACAGAGCAATTTTAAAAGAAAGCAGGCAAAAAGTAACCTATTACATCGCAAACTTTGTCCTGTTGATTAAATACCGTCAGGTTGTAGAGCATGTTAGAAGCTTCTTGAATTAAGATAAAAAAAAATGAATGTAATTATGAAATTATGAACACAGAAAATCACAAAGTCCAAATGGTTCATAACGATCCCATGATTAAATATAAAATGAGACAAACGGTAAAGAATCTATAGCAATTAGACGAGGACTGGAGAAAAAATAGGTCTCAAACCTCATTAACAGTTAGGAGACTAAAGAAGGCTAAAAATCTAAATAATTCAAATCAAGTAAATTAAAAACAGGCAGGATTGCAAAACCTTTTGCTTTGCAATCTCTTTATCGAGCAAACCGGTCTATTGTAAATTATTGTTAAATGATTTTAATGTCAAAAATTTATTGTCAAAAATTTTAATGTCAAAATAATTTAATGTCAAAAATGAAATAAGGATTTTAATGTTAAAATATTTAAATGTCAAAAATGAAATAAGGATTTTAATGTTAAAATTTTCTGATGTTAAAAGCTATAGTCAATAAAGATAATTAAAAATTTGTATTTTTTGTAATTTTTATTAAGCAAGGACAAAAAAAAAAAACAAAAATTAATTAATTAAATGGTTGAACGCCATGTTTTTCCAAAAATTCGGATGCTAATTGAATTTTAACTTTTTCTTTTATTTGACGCTTCAAACTTAAAACAGCAGCTTCCCGGTCTTTTTTCGAAATTTTTTGTTGTTTAAAAAAGTTAATTTTGTTCAATTTTTAAGTAAATTTTGGACTACTCAATATTTTAAAGGGTAAAAATTTAATTTTTATCAAAAGAATGCTGATTTCAAAACAATTTCGGACTTCTATTAATTCAAAGCTTTTTTTTTAAGGAAGCGGTCAATTAGTCTTTTTTAATTAGGCAAATTAAAATAGAATAGCATCATTTTTTAACATTAGATTATTAATTAAGATTTAGCAATATTTTCCTTATTTAAGAATTAACAATAATTTCCTTATTTAGCAAATAACATTTAATTCCTTATTTAATTTTTAACATTAGATTCCTTAATTAAGATTTAACATTAAACTCACTGACATTAATTTTTTGACATCAAAATATTTTAACATTAATTTACAGTAAATCGAGCAAACCACATAAATTTTTAATGAAATTTTGGTCTGGGCTCTTCGCAGGCCAAGATAAGACTTCAATATTTAGCTCTTGAAACCATTCCTTCACTATTCTGGCTCGATGACAAGGGGCATCGTTTTGCTGAAATATGAAGACCTTTTCTTCTCTCAACATATCAATTGGTTGAAGTTAGTTATTCCCTAAAAATCAACATATTTGTGTGAATTAAGCCTTCAGTAAAATATAGAAAAATTCCTAGACCAAAGCATGTAGATTTTTTTAATTATGGTTTTCGAACCGCATAATTCCATTCGATTTTTCTTTCTAATAAACTTCGTCTAACCAGAGAATCTGATGCTTTTTTGACATTTGTCATTTTTCAGTTTTGGGCTAAAATATGTGATGGCGAAGCTCTATTTTCTTTTACCAAACGGACCTATTGGCAGTCATCTTTGATAGAAGAAATCTTAGCTCTTTCAGATCTTGGACGATCGCTGTATGAATTTCTTTGATTATTTCGATCAATAGTAGTCTTAATGCATGATTTGGACCTATTAAGATCTTTGCCTAAATGTATATGGTTTTCCATTTTCCCGAAGAAAAACAGCCTTTCTCATTCTAGCGTCTTTACTAATAGGACAACGTTTGGTAGTTTGAATTGAGATTTAGGTTACCAAATCGATTAGATTTGTTCAAGAATTATATCAAGAGGTTCATTTTATAATTATTTTTATTAGTTTAAAAACTTGTTCAGTCCTTATTTATTTTTCACACTAAAAGGAAAACTAAACTTTAATTTTACGAATTAAACTAATTTTATACTTATTATATTTTATGTTTAACAGCCCCAAGTCTGGTGTCATTTTTTGAATAAATTAAATTAAATAAGTGAGTGCTAGACAAAACATTTTTAGAGGGATTGTCTTTTTTTAATTAAAATAAAAAATGAATGGATCTTCATTTCAGTCCAATATTTTTCAATTTGATCTAATTGAATAAAGAATTTAGCGTACAAAAAATGGTTTCAAAATATCAATCTTATCCCATTCTATTACAATTTAAACCCAAATAAACAATAAAAATATCAGTTTTTCTAAACTTTTTCACAATACTGTAGTTTTGTTGTAGTATTTATTTTGAAAGACAATTTTCTGGCTATGATTACATTAGTGACTTTATATTTGTTCTATGTGTTAAGTTAGTATAAAATTATTATCAAGTTTAGTTTTGTTGAATTATTTTGTTTTTTTTTTAAACTATTTTTGTTTAAAAAAAATTCGAAAAAGTCCCAGTCGAAAAAGTGGACTCTTTAAAAGAGTGAGGCATAAGTCCGCGTCATCCAATACCTCTTAAAATTATTTCAAACATTCTTCAATCCAGAGTTGTTTTTAAGTCACAAGTCTTAAGTCAAGTCAATGCTTAACTAAAATTTTTTTTTTTAAGTCAAAGTCAATGACTTAAAATTTTTTTTTTTCTTAAGTCAAGTCAATTACCGTTCGTATTTTTTTATTTTTTTCTAATTAAAATATGGTTTTTTTTTTTAATTAATAAATATATTTAATTATATTAACTTTTTAATATTTTTTTGATATTTTAATCTCTTTTTTTCAGCGCGGCAGTCCAAAACTCTGGCCGCCAGGCTGAACGGCTAAATGACCGCTGGCCACAATGTTGACCGTATCTTTGACTGCCCGCTTTTTTTTTACCGATTTTTTAAACGGTCCAAAATTTTGACCGTCAAGCTGACTGGCTTTACTTAGCCTTTTTCTAAAAAAAAAATTTTTAAGTCATGACTTTGACTTAAAAAAAAAAAATTTAAAGTCAAGTCATAACTTTGACTTAAATTTTTGTGACTTAGACTTAAAACTGTGACTTAAAAACAAGTCTGCTTAAATCTAAAAACAAAAAAATTTTTTTTAAAGTTGTTCTTTTACTTTTTTGATTGTTAGAAAAATATTCACTGGCTTATTTGATATTTTTAAATGAAATCAATAATTTATTATTTAAATAATTTTTGCAAATTAAAATATTTTTTCAATTATTAAAATTTTATTTTTTAAAGAAATAAATGCAGAAAGTGTTGTTTGCATTTCTAAGAGTGCAAACAACTTTCAAAAAAACTGGCTACTGGATATTCTTAAAAATGGTAAGAAATTGCCTTTAGGTTGTTTTCTTTTTAGTATTTTTTGAATATTTTTACCAAGAATGTAATATTGATGTAATTAACGAAGAATATATTGGTAAACTACAAGAAACAACCGATTCAATGAATAATTTCGTAGTTGAAAACACTATTAATTGCCAGGATCAGGAACAATTAATCAATATTCTAAAATCCACTCCAAGATCCGTTTCTCAAAATACTAAACAATCGGTTCGAGTAGCAAATAATTATAATTCAAACGCATGTTTGATTCAGTAAATTTAATTTTACTTTAAGAAAAAAATTTAAATAAAATATTTTATAAATTTATAATCTTAAAAAATACTTTTTTAATTTTTTAATCTTAAATTTTAAACGATAAAATATTTATCTTGAATTTAGTTTTAAAAAAAATATTTGTTTATGGAAAATATCTTTAGAAAGCATTTAAGTTGAAGAGGTATTTTTAAAAAAAGCCAAGCAAATAAATTTTGGTTTTCAACTAATTTTTAAACATTAATTTACGCATAAATATTTTGAAAAATAATCAAAATCAGTGTCGTGCATATTCCAAAATATCTAGGGCTTTTGGCTTAATATCATTGTAATATATTAAAAATAAAATTACCTAATCTTGCTCATAAATTTCTATGGCAACTGATTTATTTTTTTTGAAAAATAATTTGATCATTATTTTTGGGCGAAAAACTTAATAATTCTAATGGATGGAAAAAAATATTTTGACATTTTCCGAGGAAAATTTGAGAGTGTTGTTGAAGATAAATCAAAAATAGTGAAAATATTTTTGAGCTCAACATTTTCAGGTACTTAGGGAAACAAAAAAATATTGAATTTTGAAAAATTTATTTTTACAGATTCTCATTCTGAAAGAGATTATTTAATCAAAAACGTTTATCCGAAATTACGCGAGTATTGTCAAAAAACTTATGGACTTGAATTTCAGGTTTATGACATGAGATGGGGAATTTCTCATGAAATTACTAATTCGCATATGGCAACAACAGTTTGTCTCAATGAAATAAAGAATTGTCAAAATTCTTCGGTCGGACCAAACTTTATTGTAAAAAATAATTTTAAATGAATTTTATTAAAATAGAAGATTTTAATTTTTTAAGGCATTACTAAGTAAAAGATATGGATCACGGAGTTTACCTACAAGAGTGAAATCCTTTGAATATGAAATTCTAATGAATGAATTGATCTCTACAAATGATTACAGCAAAAGCTTTTTGTTTGAAGAAAAAGAAGTTGTTATAAAAATTGAGAATATGCTTGAATTTTGCTATGAATTGGATGATAACGAGACACCGGCAAGATATCGCCTAAAACATATTGACAAAATAATTCAAAATTTTACAGAGAATGTAGGTGATTTTATCTCACAAAGTGACAAATTTGTTGATAAAATTTTGAAAAACAATTTTAGAATTCGATTTTGAACAAAGCCTGGAACAAATTGGAGAAAAAATTGGGAAATTTGTTTAGAGCTTTAGCTGAAAGTTGTTTAAAAAAAAATTTAATTACTCCTGTGGAACATGAGCGATATTTTGTCTCTGGTAAATAAATATTGATAAAATATAAATTTATTTAAAAAATCAAAAATATTAATTGCTGAAAATTTTAGTAACTGAAAAGGAGATTTTCAATGGAATATTAAAAGCAAAAAATGTTGAAAGAAATGTTCTTTATTTTGAACGTGAAATAGAAGATTTAGATGAAAGCATTGCAAAAAATGTGAGCATGGCAAAACGGTTTACTGAATTGGACAAAAACAATTGTGTTGATAAAGAAGTGAGGAATTTGCTTGATGAATTGAAATACAAAAAAATTCCCTCTAAATTACCGCAATCAAACATGTTCAAATTTAAAGTAAAATGGGACACTAAAAGCGGAATAAGTTTAGATACACATCGAGACTATATCGAAAAATTTGCCGAGACTTTTTATGAACAAGTTAAAAAACTGATTGATTTGAACTATGAACAGCAGAAGAAATTTGACGATTTGAGTCATGAAGATCATGAGTTAATACAAGAAGTGATTGACCATGCTTGTTTTTGTAATGAAACAGTGAGCAAATTTCATGGAAGATCTGATATTTTACAAAAAGTAATCATTTTTGAATTTTAACTTTTAAATTTAAAGAAATTAATAAGTTAAAATAAAAATGCAAAATTTTTTTTAAAAAGATACAAAAGTATCTTTTGGATACAGACAACAATATTCCATATGTTTTGTATGGTGAATCTGGTTGTGGTAAAACAGCCATTCTTGCTAAAATAACATCAGAAGTAAAATCAATTTAATTATCTTTATTTATTATTTATTACAAATTTATTTTAATTGTTTTGAAAAATAAAGATTTTCAAAATTGTTCCTGATCCCGGAAACTATTGTGTTCTGCTTCGTTTTCTTGGAACTACTCCGATAAGTTCTGATATAATCAAAACATTCCAGTCATTAATGCGTCAATTGTGTAGAATTTTCAGCATTCAAAAGTATGAATTTAAAGCCAAAAATGAAATCGAAGCCAAAGATAATTTGGAATACTTGTTAGATTTCATAGCAAACAGATATCCGAATAAAAAGATTGTAATTGTTCTGGACTCAATTGATCAATTGAACACAAGCTATTACAGTTTAAATTGGCTTATTAATTTGTTGAGCAGAAATGTCAAGATGATTTATTCAACATTGCCAAAGCATGGAAACATTTTAGATATTATAAAAAAGAGGTTGGATTTTGAAAAAAATCCGCATAATTTCGAAGAGCTGAAGAGTCTTGATGCTAAACTTGCTGAAGAAATAGTTTTAGACTGGTTGGCAAAAATTGAACGAAAGATAACAGAAAGTCAATTGAGTGTTTTAAAAATCTCTTTTCAAATGCCATTCTGTATCCATTGTATGTCAAATTGATTTTTGACATTGTATCAAAATGGACATCATTTTATGAGCCGGATAAAGAATTCAAGAAATGTGTAAATATCGACAGCTCTATTCGATACATATTTTTGTCTCTTGAACAAGTCCATGGCAAATTGCTCTTTTCTAGAGCTATTATTTACATGAGCTTGTTTAAAAATGGAATATCCGAAAATGAAATTGAAGATATTCTTAGTTTGGATGACGATGTGTTGTATGACATTTTTGAATTTCATGCACCACCTATTAGAAAATTGCCCATAGCTTTATGGGCAAGGATTAAAAATGATCTAAAAGGATACATGGTTGAAAAAGAAATAGATGACACTCGCGTTATCTATTGGTAACTATTTTAGTTCACCTTGTTTTTTGAGGATCCAAATCTTATTTACTTTATCCAAGGTATCACAGAAGGTTTATTGAAGTTGCCAACAGTTATTATGTTTCAAAATTGACTCAATTCGATAGAACCAAAATTTTCACAAATGTTGTGGATTTTTTCAACGAAACTTGGAAGCACAAGCCAAAACCTTATAAATACAATGAATATTTGACCAAAAAATTTGGTGTTCAAAATGGTGAGGCTCAAGAGGTTCGAGATACGGGAATGCAGCCAACTGTATTTTTTGAAAAAGATGGCAAAGTAAGGTTCAATAAACGAAAAATATCAGAATTGCCAGCATTTATTGGAAATCTTACTTCAAATTTGGCAATTAATTTAGCTTGTGATTTGGTTTTCTTTGATTTAAATTTTTTGACCGGATTGTTCACACATTTGAGTCTTGTTGATATTTTCGAACATTTGTCAAATATTTCCGAATCATCTTCATATTCAATTTCAGAAGATTCGAGAAAGAATCTTGATCAACTTAAAATATTTAAGTTGTGTTTGCTCCAATGTGGAGTCCAAATGAAAGACAATCCTGAAGCTTTAATGATTCATTTTTTGAGCAGAACTCTAAATTTCTACAACCATCTTGGCAATTTTACCAAAATTACAGATCAATATTATGCTCAGTCACCTAAATACTTTCCGCTGATTCTCGCTCATCAATTTGTGGAACCACCTATTGGAGAGTTGATATTTCAGCTAGATAAACATTCTGCTCCCATTACTCATACAGTAATCGGGGGCGTTGATGATTCACTAATTTTGTCACTAAGTAACAAAATCTATGCCTTTAACATGTCAACAGTTGTAGATCTTGGCTTTATCAAATTGACTGATTTTAGTGAAGAAAAAATTTTTTTCACTGCTTTTGTCAACCAATTTGATCAGGATTTTTCTGTTTTAAACGAAATCAAAGGTGGAATAATCGTTTGCTCCTTGAGTGAAGTCAGGGTTTTTAACTTCGACTCATCAATTAAATTTTCTGTTCGATCAGATCACAGAAAAGTATTTGGTGCATTTCCTATAAACGAGAATTTTTTGTTAATTTTCTACGACCATCAAAATTACATAGAATTTTATGATATGAAAAATAATGAATTATTCGAAAAAATATCTTTTGATCATAAAATAATCTATAGCTACTGTAGCGTTCAAGATGGCTTAATAATCGACATTGAGTCAAATTTGAATTTTCTAATTTGTTTTGATAATTTTGAAGTTAAAATATTTTCTCCGTCATTTGAAAATAATATTCTTAAATTAAATATATCAAAAAGCCTGCCTAATTGCGGACTTGAATTAACACATGTTCAATTTGCTAATGAATCCGAAAACTTCATTTTGTTTTTTTCAATGAGAAATATTGGCTTGTTTCTTCTTGATCTCGAAAGTAACCAGATAAGTTTTTTTCTTTCTTTTAAAAAAGATCTAAATCTAAAGCTATTGCAATGGAATGATACAATTTACTTATTACTCGGTGCTAACAAAAGTCTTTTCTTATTAAAAAATGAATGTGCGTACGAAATTAAAGGAAATTTCTCAAATGGTTGCTTAACATGCCATGAAAAGCTTATTGGGATTCAAGATGGTTCAATATCGATCTTTAAGTATTCATTTGAGAAGGATATATTTAAATTAATAAAAATAGGATTAATTGAGGCTCATTATGATGAAATAGTGTTTATTTTTCCAAAAGAAGATCTTCTGCTCACAACATCAAAAGATTCGTCCCTGAAGGTTTTCTCTACAAACATGATTAAAGATTCATCAGAGCTAAAGTTCGATTTTAACAAGGCATCATTAGAAGTATATGAAATTGTTGACATATTCGAAGAATATTGTATATCAATGATAAGGCAATTTAAGTAATTTACTCTTATAATAATTAATTTTAATAACTGACTTTATTAATCAAGTAAATTACATATATGGAATAAGACAAATGGAAAGATTGAATTCAACCTTGTACTAGATCCCACGGAGAAAATAAATCAAATAAAATGCAGTGCATCCAAAGCAATTGTAGTGTCCAAATTGGATGAAAAAGCATTCAGAATTAGATACTATTCAATCAAACTAGACCCAAAAATAACTTTGGAGGAAAAGATGAGAAGAGACTTAGCAGATATTGATGATTTGAAGGTCGAGTATGATGCTGACCGAGATGATTTATTTTTGATGATTGCTACAAATAACAAGTTAAATGTCATTTCGTACAATCTGAATGAAATAAATTCATCAATTGCATCAAATCAAACCATTGATCTAACTCATTTATCTACTGATTCATTAAATCTAAATAGTAGACTTTCTGTCATCACTTTACACAGCAAACTTTTGGCTTTGGCACACGAACAGTCATTGCATTATTTTGACATTTCAAATGGTAAGTTGTTAAATTCAAAAAATTTCCAAGAACAAAGTATGAACATTGAGTACTTTTTGAATCCAACAAATATGCCTCTGAATAGTTTCAAGCATTTGAGTGCAGTTGAGAACTGTGACAATTTAGTGATGCTTGATAACATGGGCAACATTCATCATGTAGCATACAGCTTCAAATCAAATGAAATCAAAACATTTAGATCCAAAGATTTTGTCTTTGAATCATTCAAGCTGAACAAGGACAAACTACTTGGTTGTGATGCAGTCAATTTTAAGCTTGTTTGTTTTGATTTAAAAAGAGCAATGGAAAATAATTCATTCAACAATTCGTTCTTTACCATTGACTTTGGTAAGAACAAACACATTCAACATTATGGTTTGGGCTTATCAAACAAAAATATTTATTTAATTGAAAACAAAAAGAATCTGAGATTTTTTGATGTGATCGATACAGATCAATTTGGAGCAGAGCAAACAGCTAACTTGACACTTTATGCCGAAGCTACTTGTGTTCTTTGTTCAAGCGAATTTATTTCTCTTTCAATGAAAGACAGAAAGGTTGTATCATTTTTGATAAGTGATAAAGATAATTTAGAGGAAACATTTAAAAGAATTAAGAGATTGCCACATTTTGGAAAATTAGATAAAGAAACTGAAAAAAAAAATAACCTAATAATAAATAAGTGTAAGACAGTTCTTGATGATAGTAGTGATGAAGATTTGGATTTTGATGAACTTTTTGGAAATGAAAATGATGAAGAAAATAAAAAAAAAATAGAGGGATTAGGTATTTCAATTTTAATTTTACATTTAATTGTTTTTTAAATTAATTTCCATTTTTCATTTAGAAATACGTCAAATTGATCCTTTAAATTTTATCTATAAATCTGAAAAAATTGATAAATTAACTCAAAATTGGGTTTTTGACATTTTGAATAAAGGTAAATTTTTTTCATTTATTCTAATATTTATTTATTTTTTACTTTAGATTTTGGCTTCGATGTCAAGCAGTGTGCAAACGAAACCAGCTTTGATCATTTCCAAACAACTGAAGAAAAATCGAGTGAACTAAGCATAGACGTTGAAAAACGCAAAGAAATAATTGACATTCTTACTCATACTAATAGGAATTCTTATAATCAAAATACAGGACAAAATGTTACAGTTGCAAATAATTACTCCTCTAAATCATGTTTAATACAATAAATTTATTTAAAGTTTTTGAATATAATAATATATTTAAATTTTTTTTAAAATAAAAAAAGGTTCTTTAAAAATCAGCCCCTTTAGCTCTTAAAAACGCTTCCTCATTTGGTTCTCTTCCAAGAAAATTGGTCACCATTTGTTTTGCGTCCTGAAATAATTATTAGATTATTTTATTATCATAAATACTTATTTGATTTTTAAATTTACCAGAGAACCACCAGGCTCAAGAATGCACCTTCTATAATCAAGACCAGTCTTTGGATTTAAAATACCTTCTTTTTTAAACCTTGTTTGAAACATATCCTCTGAATACACTTCACTCCACTTTTTAATTTAATTTTCAAATTAAATTTAAAACAAAAATTAAATTTTTTTTTCTCTTCTTTTACCAAATAACTGTAGTATTGAGACTCGTATCCTCCAACTAAATGTTCAAAAGATGCATTCATATTCAATCCTTCAGCCTCTAGCTCTTGGAGCATGTATTCTTTACAGTATTGTTTATAAATACTTGCTGTGCATACCTTAAATAAAAAATTTAATAAAATTTATTTTTAGTGCTGTTTAAATCAGGCATTATTCATTAAATTCATTAGCACTGTTTTTGGCGAATATTAGGTTTGGGTTAAGATTGGGTTTGTTACCCAGACCCGATCCTGAGCCCACTCTTTTTTTTCGGATACCCGAACCAGACTCGGTAGTCTTTAACCCAATTTTTTGAGGTTACCAACCCAAACCCAGGAAATTGATCAAAATGTAAAGGTTTTGAATTGGTAACCTGAAAAAATTGGGTTAAAGACTACCGAGTCTGGTTCGGGTATCCGAAAAAAGAGTGGGCTCAGGATCGGGTCAGGGTAATAAACCCAACCTTAACCCTAACCTGAAACTCATAAAAACTCTAGGTTTTTATCTCTGATTCAAAGCTTACTTTTTCATGAGTGGTGTGAAAATATTGATCCATTTTGGCAAATAATATTTGTCTCATATTAAAATGACCATTTGCTGAATTTTTTGATTTGATCAAGTCTTCAATTAACTGGTCATCAATGCTTGAACCATCTTTGTAATGAGATGAGAGCATTTTTAGTGAATCTTTCTGCCAGCACCAATTTTCCAGCATTTGACTTGGAGCCTCAACAAAATCAGTCTCTACAGCCGTGCCTCTTTAATTTATTTAGCAAATTTTCACACTTTTAATTATTTTCTTACGCAAATTTGTAAAAATTGGCTTTAGTGCAGATTTGGTGCATTACATGACCAAATTCGTGGAAAAATGTCTCCACTTCATCATGAGTCAATAATGATGGTTGATCAGCTGTTGGTTTGGTAAAGTTGCACACCATAATACAAACTGGTATTTGATTTCCAAGTTTAGTTCCTTCCTAAAAAAAATTCATTCAAAAAATCCAATAAAATAAACCTTACTCTCAAGCCAAAAACAGCTGCATGTCCATATTTTCCATCTCTGGGATGCAAATCAGTGTAAAAGTATCCAACTATCTGATCAGTAATTGAATCAGTAACTTTGTACTTATATTTTTTTATAAAAATGAATTTAAAATGATGAAAAACTTTAAAATTTACTAGTTTTAGTTCCTGATGATATTTAGGTGCGTCCAAAACTTCTTCAAATTTTAAACTCAATAATGTCTAAAAAAAATTCATCTTAATTCATTTTAATTTAATAAAAAAAAACTAACTTGATAAATTTTAAATGTGCCATCAATTACAACATTAAGCGGAAAGTACTCTTGAAGCTTTGTATGGTCAACTTTGAACTCTTTTTTTTCTCTCATATTCAAATAATATTTTAAATCTGAAGGATTTATCTTTCCGTCAAATTGAATATTTAGCTCTTCACACTGATAAAATTAAAATTTTTATGATAAAATTTATTGCAGATACTACTTCTTTTCGTTTGTACTCCAGTAGCAATTCTATTTCATGTTTTTGTAGAATACGCATCTTTTCAGCCAGTTTGTTTAAAAAATTTTCCACATTCTGTGGATTTTCCGAACACAACAACTTAAGCTTGTACTCCGCAAAATTTTTAAAGCCCAATAAACTAGCTAGCTCTGATCTGAGTTGAAGAACTTGCTCAAATATATGAGTATTTTGATTTAGACACCTTTAAACATGGACTTATTAAAAGAAAAAAAAATTATAAGAAATACCGGCTGTCAAATGCAATGTTAAGTTTTCGTCTTGTCTGTGGCACTCGACATTCTTTCATTACTGGATAATATACCGGATACTTTAGGCTCACTTCATAATTCCCCTCATTATCCTAATCAAAAAAATTTAAAACATTTATTTTAAAAAACTTTCTAATTCGAATATTTAAAATCTAAAACAAACTGTGACTAAAAAAAGTGCACTCACTTTTGGCAATGAGTTCAAAAAATTTTCATTAACACCATCTAAAATAAAAAAAAATTTTTTAATTGAATTATGATTTTGCTTTGAATTTTTTTAATAATTAAAATTGGTTTATTAGGACAACAAAATTTTAATATTCAGAAAATAAAATTTTTCAATATTTTGCTGAAAATTAATTAACCTAAAGTTAAAAAAAAATTTATATTTTTTAATCTTTATTCAACTTGCCTAATTGTTCCTTATTGAAGCTAAATTTTGTCGATTCTTCATTACAGTTTTTCGAAAACTCTACGCATAAATCACTTATCCTTTCATTTAATATCTTGACTTGGTTCAAAGTTTTATCGTCTAAATGAAGACCATCAAGTCTTCGTTCAAGTATGTTCTTGTCCAAATACCGTCTCGATTCATTGTCTAAATGTTGGTCTAACTGTGATCGAGCTTTTTCTAAAAATTCATAAAATTTTTTGTCCATTCTAAAAAAAAATTAAATTTTTTCATAAACATTTTTATTTTAAAAGTACCTCAATTCAATTATTAACTTATTCAGTTCAGCTACAGCATCAGAAGAAGTGTCTCGGACATCTTTGTCCGGAAAAACACTTTTTAAAATATTTATATAACATAAACCATTTCCTAAATTTTTATCTAATTCGTTCATAGCCTTTAATTAAATTTTAAAATTATGACTTTTTTTCTTTTAATTTAACCTTTAAAATTTCAGAATCAGCCGGATTTGAGCAAAGAATTTTTTCAGTTTGTCTGCGTGCTTGAACAATCAAATCCTGACTCATGGTACGGATTCTTTCACTGTTAACATCCCATTTTAAAACTAAATCGATTAAATAAATACTTTTTATTATTAATTAGATCTAATCAAATACTTGCATCAGCCATGATTGTTCTCGATGGACTTAAATAAACAAGTCTAGATTGACTTAGAAATTTGGTAATTTGTCTAAACTTAAAAAAGATCACTGCACACAATTTTAGAGATAATGCTAAATAATTTTTAATTTCTTTTCAAAATTTTGAAACAGAACATAAGTTGATTTTTATGTTGAAATATTTCATTTTAAGTATATGTTCGACAATTTTTTAGAAGAATATTTTTTTTATTTTAAATTAATAAATTTTGGTTTATGATCGAGTTTTTGTGCGCCTTCGTCAAAACTTAATGGAAGCTAAAATGGATGATTGCTTTTTGTCATTTGGAAAATTACTTGTGTGCAAACTCTTCATTAGCATACCTAGTCCAGTGATTAGTCTAGTCGACTAGAACTTGACTAAATTCCAGAGTTTTTTTAAAGTCACAAGTCTAAAGTCAAGACCAAGTCCGGACTTTTAAAATTTTTCTTTTTATTAAAGTCCGAACTTTGTTTTTTGAACTTTCACTATCTTAAGTAAAAATTTAAAAGCAGTCTCTTTGTATTTGAAAACTATTCAAAAATTTTTATTTTTTTTACCAAAATTTTTGAAAAAATCACGATTATTTGTGAAGACATGAGTATTTAAGTATCAAAATTACTTTAAAGTTAAACTGTTAAATTTCTTTGCCAAGAATCAACTACATGATTAGGAATTGAATTTGGTAAAAAGTGATGGAAATTAGGCCTTGATGAAAACAGGCTAGAGTGAGGTTAAAAACAATAGAAACGATACGAAAAGGAGCTTATTCCATTATAAAAATAAGTTAAAATTATTTAACTTGTAGAAATATTTGTCTAAATCTAAAATCAGTTTCTGCAATTTTCTTTGAAATATGCGCGCCAAAATGAAGTGCAAAAATAAAATTTGTAATTCATTTGCAGAGAAAATGCAGAGGGTGATTTTAGATTTGCTTTCATCTAAACCAACTTTAATTTTATTGATACCATCTTCATAAAAATTTTTCTATCATTCCCAATTTGCTGTTTGTACATTGCTCTCAAATTCACTCTTCCGGAAAACATTCATATTTAGCATTACAAGGCAGAAAACTGTGTGTTTGTTCAATAAATAAATAAATAAAAGAGAAAAATAGTTAATCTTTAAGTTTTATTTTTAATTTTTATCATCAAAATTATCTTTTTGAATTATTGAAAATTTGTTTTATTTCAAAGTATTGGAATAATAGCATCTTGTAAGTGATATTTTAAGACTAGATAAGATTTTTTATTTAAAGAAAAATAAACAAACCATTTTTTTGCTCAAATGTTTTATTAAAAGAGTATATTTGACTAAAATACCAAAAGATAAATTTTTATTGAGGAACCTTTTGGTTTTCGGTAAAAGGGGACAAATTTTGATCAAAATGTTGTGTTCTTTGGTCAGGACTGGAGAGTAGCTCAAATGGATGATTGCTTTTTGTTATTTCGTCAATTACTTGTACGAAAATGGACGGAAAATAGCCAATTTTATCCTCAAAAACTCCTTCCCACCACTCTTCATTGTCTATTTTCTTCTTATATGCATGCTTCCGAAGTAATCTTATGTAGGCCTCGGGTGGAAATGATAACTCTTGTTCGTCAAGACCGTCATAAACATACACTGACTTGACAAAGATTGGATTCTCTATTTAAAAAAAATAAAATTTTGAAAAAGCTTAAAATTTTTTAAATTTACCATTATAAAACTCAAGATATTTAGAAGCGACTAATCCAACATGTCCTGCGTAATTTTTTGCCCTGAATACTCCATTGAATATTTCATCATAAACAATTAAACTTTGATTATCATCAAAACTCAAATAATTCTGATCATCCTTTTTTATGTTTAATTAATTTTTATGTTTAGCCTAAAAAATAAAATTTACCGAAATAAATTCTTGGATTGTTCTGGCATATTGCGCTTCAACATTTGGAATATTGGCATAAGCATTCTTTCTAACTTCTCTTGCATTCGGGTCAAAAATACTGAATGAAATTTTTGACTCGCTTGACTCGTCGCTTTGAATAAAATCTTTGGAAGATTTTCTCGGCAGATCGTATTCATAGCTTTCATCTAAATATTTTATTTTGTCGATACTGCTCATTAGTTTGTCCCATAGTTCAAAATTTTGGTGCAAATTTTCGCCAAAGTCTCTTTTTTCCTCAAATTTGTACAAATCAGTGCCCAAATCATTCAAATTTACTTGAAATAGTTTATTTTATAAAAAAAATTCAAATTTATTTTTAAATTACTATTAAAAGATCCCAATGCATCAATTTTAGCTTGTAAATGAATCATTTGAAGTTTTTTCTCAGCCAACAAAAACCTATACTCTTCTTGCTTTAAATCGACTGAAAAATCAATGCTCGTTTCTTCGGGGTTTTCCATTTTTTTCTCATTTACTTTGGTCAACATAGCGGTCATTAGTTTTTCAACTTCATTAAGCTTGGCAGTCCATTTAACATAGTCATCAGACAAATTTTTTAAATTATCATTTTGAAATGAGAAAAAACTCGGCTGAAACTCGCTGTCATGTGGCTGCAGATCAAATTGGATCAAGTTGGAAAAGCATTCATTACGATCTATAAAATAAGCTTCGCTTGAGTTGTTCGAAATGTTTAATCTATCGGCGCATATTTCTGAATTATTCTCAGAGTTGAACAAAGAATCCTCAAAATGTTTGACCAAAAATTTACTGGACTCTATGTCTTTGAGAACTAAAGTGTTTAGCGATTCGTTTATAAATGAATCTATATAACCATTTTGCAGCTAACATAAAAAGTTTTATAATTAAAATATATTCATTATTTTTTTTCTGATTTACATTTAATAATTGCGGAATTTCCATTGAATAGTAATATTGTATTTGTTGATTTTGACAGCAATTTGTGGTAACGTAATTCAGTTTGGAAAAGTCTAGTTTTCTTAGTCTCTCTTTTGCTATATCTTTATCCTTTTAAATTTTAAATTTAAAGTACAAACAAAAAAGAAAGAAAATTGTAATTTAATAATTTTTAATAATTAGATTTTATTGAGAATCACTTTTTAAAAAAAATTTTTTTTTATTTGGAACAAACAAGGAACGAGACTTTGAGATAGTTCTATTTTCAAATTTAAAATGAAGGTACCACTCTTTTTTTTTCAATGAGTCAAAAGTAGACTTAGGTCTTCCATGCGAACATTTTGGGCGCACCCATTTATTCAAAAAATAAGATTTTAGTATTTATTATCAAAATTTTTAAATTTTTTAATGAATTAAAATTAAAAAGGGGATTTGTTTTTTTTTCTTTTTTTTCCTTTTATATTTTACATAATAAAGAAAATTATAGATATATTCTATGCCAAATTTGGGTAAACTCAATAAAATAGAAATTTACATTATTTATTTTTCTCTGTTTAAATAAAGAGAAACTTAAATCAAAGAAACTTACCAGTCATTATTATTAATCAATAAGGCAAACATGATCTTAATTTATCTCAACAAAAAATTTAAAATGCTGCTACGATACATGGTTCTGAGGTAAATTTACGTAATTTTACGTTAATTTTTCAAATCATTAAAAATAAATTTACCAAATTTTACGTAAAATTACGTAAAAAATTATTTGTTGAGGTAAAAAATTGAGAATGAAGTAGTAAAGGCGATTTATGAATTCAAAAAATTTCTCACTCCGTAAAAATGTAAAAAATATATTGATCATTATAAGAAAATAAAAAAAAATGAAGAATTGTAATTTTAAAAACCATAGGTAATCGAAATAGGAATCAAACAAGATGGAGACTGGTCTGAACATTAAATTAAGTAACAAAAAATAACAAAATATTAAAATTGAAAATGAAATTAACTAAAATAAAAAAAAATTATCGTTTTTTAATTTTTTTTACCTCCAAAAATAATTTTTTACGTAATTTTACGTAAAATTTGGAATTTTTTTTTCTAAATTCTATTAAAAAAGGTAAAAATGATCTTTTTTGCGGCTCTTTTTTTTTACGTTAATTTACGCAATTTTTCGAAAAATTTCGTAGATTTCGGTAAAATTTCCAAAAATTACGAAAATTAACGTAAAATTACGTAAATTTACCTCAGAATCATGTTTCGTAGCAGCACTGTAGTTTTTAGAAAGTAGAAACTTAAGAAACTTTCAGGTCAAGTTTGTAAGACCTCATCTCGAGTATGGTGAAACAGCCTGATGTACACACACTAAAAAAACAATCATAGTTTAAAAAATTTCAAATCGAACTTGTCAACTTTTAATGCATTTTACGCTTTTTTAAAATGGTTCGAAATTTGCGATTTATTAATTATTTTTACCAACGTTTCTAAAAAATAACCATAACTTGTATTATTTATGATTAATTATCTATTTTATTGCGAATTTTTTATTCGAAATATTAATTTCAATACTTTGATACTTTTCTTAAAATAAAGCATTTTTTATAAAAAAAAGTTATTGACTAGCTAAATATTATGTTTTTATTTGAATTTAGAAAAACTATCAAAACATCTAATCTTATACCTGATATAGGATTCGTTTTATATTCAAATGATGCCTCCGATCCCCTGGTATAGCAACGGTATCAGTTACAAAGTACAAAAAATTGAAAATTTTTAATTTTTTTTTCAATTTTTTTATTTAAAATTAAATTTTAATTAAAAAAATTCAAAGAATTACCAAAAGTAAAATTCATGAACATTCTTTAAAATGTAGAAAATAAATATAGAGAACAAAAATTTTAAAAATACTCTTTTATCTAGCTATCTCAAACTTTTTTTAAATTATTTAAAGTTTTTATGAGACTTTATAATCACACGCTTAACTATGCCAACTTAATTCTCTAGATCCATACTTATTTTTAGAAAATTATATTTTTGACATTTTGTAAAAAGAGAGTCTGAGATTTTTAATAGAAATTCAAAAGTCAATTACTTTATTCATTTCGTTCAAGGCCTTTTTAAATTTAGCACTGTTAATATTTCTTTCTTTTAATCTAAATTAGAAAAAAAAATTTTTTTGATTGCTTAAATAGAGTTAAATAAAAAAATACTTTTTTTCCAAAATCGGCATTTTTAATTTATTTTTATCATGTTGGTCATAGAGGTATTGATCTATGCAAAAAGTCTTGAATGCACTTTGACAATTTCGATTCGATTCGGATAGAATTTCATGATTTTTTTTCAAATAAAGTAAAGCCATTTGATTTAGTGTTGATTTTTGCTCCTTCATTTTTTTGAAGTATTCACAATGCATTAGCAGTGACCTGCTGCTGACTTGTTTCTTTTCTGCTATGTAAGCATACTGATCTAGAAGTAGTTTCCATTTTTCGGGTATTAAACTAAATAAAAAAAATTATTTTAAATTTTTATTTTAAAAAATAAAAAAACATTTCGTTTTTTGAATCATCATTTAGTTGATACTCTTCCTTGCTAATAAATTGATTGCAAAGTTTGGACAAAGCCTTAATTGTGAAAAATTGATCAATTTTTTGGTAGAAACATAAATTTTAAATTTACCTGAGAATACTGGAGTTCGAGTTGGCTTTTTTTTTCTATAAAATTTCGCACATCTTCCAAATAGACCAACTCGTGCTCGTGTTTGAGTCCGAACTTGCTTAGATGCTCGTTAAAAAGACCCTTCAGATTAAATGTATCATCTACCTGAAAAAAATTAAGTAGTTAGACGTGTCCGCTTGATAAATTTCAAAAATTACCTTTTTGACAAACTTCATTTTAGCTTAAGTTTGCGATAGACTAAACAATGAGAGATAATTAATGCGAATAAAACCCGAGACCTAGTTATCTATTAGAAAAGGTTTTGAAATTTATAAAAAATGTTAAAATTATTGTTCTCAAATTGAATATAGAAAATATGAAATCAAATATATCTTTACTTGATAGTTAAGCAAAGGTCGGCTAAGACTGGATTAAATATTAAGTAGTTCTGCTATGAATTAAATAAATCTTCGGACTAGGTCAAGATTAGCAGCTGGTCTATGATATTTCTTTATCTTCAAATGACTATAATGATATATTACAAAATTTTCAAAAAAGAAATTTTTTTTCTTTAATAAAAAAACTAAAAGATAAAAATTTCGAGTTTAAACTGGTACTTAATTTTGACTCATTGTTTTATTCATTGAAATTTTTTCTCAAATAATATTTCAATATTTTTCAATTGACATGACTAAAGTTAAATTGAAATAATTCATTATTAATTTTAAAAATATTTTTATTTAAATAAAGTATCTTTATCAAGTCTCTTTAATTCATTTAATAAATAATAATCAAACGCACCTAATTATTTACTAGAATTTTGAATATAAATACATTAAAAATTTAATTTATCCATTCAATAAATTATATTTGTTAAATTTGGAATCATTTTAGAAATAGGTGTATGACTATCTTTGAAAATTTGATTTTCATTATGCTCAGATTATGATTTTTATTATTTGCTTCAATTATTAAATATTTTTTTTAATTTTAAGTCCATCCATATTTTTAGCATATTTTATAAAATTATTATTATTTTGACTCAGAAAAGAAAAAACATAAATTGAAAATTTTTAAGACAATTGTTTTTCAGAAAATATTCGATTTTATCTAATGAGAATCTTTATTTTAATAATTAAAAAGTCAAGATTCCAAGACTTACCACTCTGTCTTAATGTTGAAATTTCGCCAAATTCAGTTTCTATGTAAATGTCGAAGAAAACACCTTAAGACCTTATTTTTAACTTTTTTGGCAAACAGAAAATTCAAAAATCAAATTTTTCAAGATTATTTTTTCAAAATTTGATTTTTCTTTTTTAAATATGGATATTTTTTCTCTTCTAAATTTTTTGTCAATTTAAAAATTAATTTCCAAAATTGGTAAAAATTGCTGTTAACTAAGCGGTAGGTTTAAAATGTTAAAGCAACGTCTTAATTTTAGATTTTTGGTTCTAAGCTAGTGTTAATATGTTGATTTTGAGCTCAAATGATATAGCATTGTTAAATTTTTCTTGAATTCAAATCTAATTTAAAAATAAAACTACGAAAAAAATTTGTTATTTTTTTAAAATAATTCTATTAATTTAAAAAATCATCTTTTTGTGGCCCTATGTAGTTTTACCATTTTTTAAGTAAAAATTGGTAAATTTACGTAATTTTACAAAAGTAATTCGATGTAAAATACGGTTAAATTACTTAATTTTTCAAAAAATTAAGAAAATTAACTTAAAATTACGTAATTTTACTTCGTAATTATGTTTCGTAGCAGCACTAATATTGTCTTTTATAAAATGATTTTCCTTTACATTTAACTTTTTCTTGATTTTTGTTAATTATTTTATCTGATTGAGCTCTTTCAACTTTAAATTTTATATTTGTTAAGAAAATTTTATAATTTAATTCCATAAACTAAATTTTATATTTTCTGATTAAATTTTTTGATTTTTTTAATTGTAAAATGCTTTCAAAATTTTAAATTTTTTTCAAAAAAAGTAGTTTTACAACAACTCTTTTTGATTTAAAAAAAAATTTTCTCACAATATACTTACCATTCTCTTAATAGATATAGATATTAACATGAAAAATAGCCTAATTATTTAAAATAAAGGTTCAAAAGAAGAAGAGTCACCAAAAATTTCAGGACTCAGCAACAAAAAAGCTCCAAAGAGAACAAATAAAGGCCCAAATGAAGAAGTAAAACAATTGCAAATCAAAAAAAAATGCAGGTGCACAGAAATAAATTCAAGGTCGAAATGGAGCATTTCGAAAAAAAAATTCAGGTGCAGAGAATTCCAGAAACAAATAAATGTTCAAAAAAAAAAATTTTAAGCTCCTGAGAGAATAGTTCCTAGAACAATTTCTGGTATTAAAAAAAGCAATTATAGGGCTAAAAGGAACTGTTCCATCATTTAATACAGTTTCAAAAATTATAATCCAATGTCGAAAATAGGCAGTTCTCTGTAAAAATGCATGTCTAAAGGGAGCAGTTCAATCAAAAAATAGAGGATCAAAGAAAGCAATTTAATTTTCAAAAGGATCTGTTACTAGAACAAATGCCGGTTTAAATGATTTCAGTTTATTGATAGGAACATATTTAAAGTATGACGATGCTGCAAGGGCATCTATCGACCAACTGGTTTTTGCATTAAAAATTAAAAAAATACTTCAATTTAGGGTTTTTCACGACGAATTATTTAAATTTTTCATCAAAATTTTTATAGGATTAACTCTTAAATCTATGAATGAGGGGTCGGTTTTTTAACATTATTTCAGATTGTATCGATTAACATAGACCAGTAATTTTTTTTTATTTTTTTTATAAAAGTTCGCATCAAATTACCTTGAAAGAATATTTTTTTATGTGAGATGTTGTTATTTAGACCATTTTAATAATAAAAAAAAAGAAAAAAATTAAAATTTTTCAGAATTTTTATCTTTAAAATTTATTCCGCCAACACGACTCCTTTCTTGACACAAATTTTTTTTCTTATGACTTGTTTACTCAATAATAAGTAAAAGTTAGCATTTTAATATTTTAATATTTTTATTCTAATTTTTAGCAAAACTTCTTAAAATTAAACAATATTATTAAGAATTTTAAAATTTTGTAGTTATATAAAAATTTTATACTATTAATAAGTTTTAACAAAGGTTTAATGTTAAAAATATGATTTTTAATTTTTTTTGTGTTAAATCTATGTTTTTTTTATGCGTTTGAATATTACTTCTTGATTTTGTTACAAATAATTGAGTTAAAACTTCCTGATAAGTTGATCTTTTTTGATACATTTCTAAAGCGTTTCAAAATCTTTTCCATAGTTTAATATTCAAATTTTTGGCTTTAAAACGCTTAAGGCCTTCTTCAATCAATCCCATAAGTTTATTAAAGTCTTGGTCATTGTTTTTTCTAACATATGACTTGAGATCCATACTATAGTCCTTCAATAGAGTTTAACTCTCAATGAAATTTAGGAAAAAATATAACCTTATAACCGTAATTTGATGCTAATTTTTGTAAATGAGAATTCTCATTTTCAAAGGCCGGATGTTCTAACAACTTTGCTCTTAACTCATCTAATGTAATTTCTTTTGATTTAACATTTTTGGGTTAACTCTTTTAATCTGTATCACTAATAACCTAGAAACAATATATTTTTAATTTTTTGTTCATAATCGTCATTTTAATCAATAAAAACCATAGTATTCATGTCTTTTGGACCTCATATCTCAATCAAAATTCTATTTATTACTATTAAATCATACTAATTTAGAAAGCCCATTTAAAAATCTATAAAATTACGAACTTTTTAAAATTAAATAAAAAAAATTGCTTGTCATAATTTTAGACTGAAAATCAAAAATTAAGTATTTTTTTAGACTTTATTTGGGTAAGCTTCAGTTTTCTGATCCTGATTGTATCATATTGTGTTTGTATCATCTAGCTAATCAAGATTAAAATATTTTTCATTAGCTTTAAAAGAATCTCTTTTAGTTTACTTTTAAATACCTTTAAATTTATAATTTTTTCAATAAAAATACCATTTTTTTCGATCGTCGATACAAATAAAAAAAGTTATTTAAAAAAAATAAATGCAAACTTTTAAAGAGGATGGACTATTTTTTGTAGTAGGAGTAGTAGTAATAGTTTAAACTGCAGCATGACTATTATCATGCAAGCGCGTCAAGGACGCCCTGTGGCAGTTTTAAAAATATATCCAGTTTATTTTTGAACTCGTTCACGGTTTTAGACATAATGACTTCACCAGGAAGCAAGTTCCATTGGTTTACTATTCTGTTGTTGCAGAATTCATGACGTTGGTTACATCATCTGACGATTTCCCTTCTTGGCCTCTCTCTGTGCCCGTACTGCAGGGGAATACGAATTGGTGATGTGTGCCAATCAATTGTTTCGATACCTGATTCAAATTAAACTTTTGAATTAAGTCACCACGCGTTCTACGTAATTTAAGCGATGTTAGACCCAGTATTTCGCAACGCTTAGCGTAGATTAACTTTTTTAAATTGATGGAAACTTTTGTAGCTCTGTGCTCAACCTTTTCTAGTGTATTATGATCTTGTTTAGTGTATGGATTCCAAGAAGATACTGCAAATTCAATCTGAGGTCTAATATTACAAGTGTATAACTTTTTCCAGGTGAACGAATGCCGTATGGTCAAAGTGCGTTTCAATAAACCTAGAATACTGTTAGCTTTTGATGCCGATTGATTTACTTGATTTCTAGGCTTTAGATCGTTCGAGATTAAAACACCCAAGTCTCGTTCACATTCGCTTTCAACAATTTTGATTCTGTTCAAGGAGTCGTAATCTTGTATGTTGTATTCTGTCCTGGGATTTTTGTTACCGATATGCATGATTTTGCACTTTCCAATATTGAGACGCATAAGCCAAGTATTTGTCCAATTGGAGATTTTTTCGATGTCACGTTGCAGATTAATTGTGTCTTGAAATGCTGATTCAGCCCTTATCTCTGCCAATATTTTTGTATCATCTGCGTACATTTTACAAGGGTTTTTGAGTGAGTCAGGAAGATCGTTTATGTAAATAATAAAAAGGGTTGGACCTAGTACTGATCCTTGCGGAACGCCGCTGTCTACGGGGACGGTTCATTTTAGAATTGATTAATTTAAATTGATTAAATTAGCAAGTAATAAAAAAATTTAGCAACACAAATATAGCAATAATTTTATTAAAATTAGCAATAAACAAAAAGAAAAATAGTCAATTTAGCAATTATTCAATTTAGCAAATTTAAAAAAAAGAAAAACCTAATAATCCAAAATTAGCGACAAACTATCATAGTACTTATCAAAATTAGCTAAAGAATAATTTTTTTGTATTTCTTTAATTCTATCGTCTAATAAAATATAAGCTGGTTTCCGTTTGTATTGGATACCGGTTTCTAATTTTACTAATAAATCTTCTGTTTTTTTGTTCTTCTCGAAATTTGTCCACCAGCGGATAAATGGACGGGTGCTTACTGAGCATGTTACTAAAGGCATTATGCCAAGCCTCTACAGAGTTGTTAGTGCGCGGTAGGCAATCATTAATTCGGCTGTTAACATTCCACAACTCAATTTTAAATCTAGGTTCAACATAAGTTGTTATAACTTTCACTCCTCTTCCTCTACCAGCTTTCTTAGTGGTGTCATACCCAATCCAAGTCTCTTCCATATAATTGAATAATTTTAATACATTTTCGAAAAATTCTAAATTAGAGTCAAGTTCAGATTTTATTTTATTAAACAAGTATTTAACATCAACTGGGGGACAAAAGCTAAAACTTGGGCCAATTTTAAAACTTTTCGATGTTGCGGGCACTTGGAATAAGGCACACTTAAACCGAACTCCTGGATCTTCCGCCAAATTGCTTGCTTATAATGAAAAAAGCACCCATATAAAATAATATTCGGGAAAACTTGTTCAACTGCATTTAGAAAAGCACGTTCAAAATCGGAAGACACTGACTTTGGAGGGTTTTCTAGCTCAGCTGCGATGATTTCTAGGAATTTTACATAAATAATCTCATTCTTTTGGTAACAAGCAATAAACTAACGGGACACATTTTCCATTAATTAAACCATGAATTGTATAGACTTGTTCAAAATAAGTTGGCGCTATACTAAATGTGCCATCAGCAAATAAGTTATTGTTTTCTAACAATTTTAAATTTTCTTTTGTCGAAAAGATAAAAAATCTATTTGGATCATCTGCTCCTGAATCGTGCAATAAAAAATTTTTATTAGTCGAATCATCTTTTTCCAAAGTAAAAATCAAAAATTCTGGCAATTGTATTTCAGAAAGATTTTTTGGCTCTTGGGGATAATCAGGTCTTGTTGATTTTTTAAACCTGTTAATAGCTTGACGATCGGCTTCATAAGTAGGCATATTTGCAACGGCCTCCTTCGATTTTACTTCGTTCACCACACTGGCAACGATTTGCCTCGGCGGCACGTTTGATATGACTTTAGAACATGCCACAGTCACTTCTTTCATTTTTCTTCGTTTTTCCTTGATTTCAAAACGACTCAATTTAGGCGCATGGTTATGAGTACGATCGTCAGGTATACTAAAATGAATTGAATATTTTTCACCAATTAAATTACCATCGGTATAACATTTTGCTTTGCATTTTAGTTGTGTCTCGATACATCGCCAGTTAAATCTACTCGAACTCTGACATGAAATTCTATAAAAGTATCCCTCATAGTACAATTGTGTCTTCCGATTTTGAACGTGCTTTTCTAAATGCAGTTGAACAAGTTTTCCCGAATATTATTTTATATGGGTGCTTTTTCATTATAAGCAAGCAATTTGGCGGAAGATCCAGGAGTTCGGTTTAAGTGTGCCTTATTCCAAGTGCCCGCAACATCGAAAAGTTTTAAAATTGGCCCAAGTTTTAGCTTTTGTCCCCCCAGTTGATGTTAAATACTTGTTTAATAAAATAAAATCTGAACTTGACTCTAATTTAGAATTTTTCGAAAATGTATTAAAATTATTCAATTATATGGAAGAGACTTGGATTGGGTATGACACCACTAAGAAAGCTGGTAGAGGAAGAGGAGTGAAAGTTATAACAACTTATGTTGAACCTAGGTTATGAGTACGATCGTCAGGTATACTAAAATGAATTGAATATTTTTCACCAATTAAATTACCATCGGTATAACATTTTGCTTTGCATTTTAGTTGTGTCTCGATACATCGCCAGTTAAATCTACTCGAACTCTGACATGAAATTCTATAAAAGTATCCCTCATAGTACAATTGCGGCTGACCTCTTTGAGATGCCGTAACTTGACCGATTTGGTTGATATCGAACTCATCAAATTGTTCGATTAGGCTATAAATGTCAGTTGAACAATTGGTTGTCATTTTTAAGATTTAATTAGACTAATCAATATAATTAATCTGAAATAATTAAAAAAGAAAAACTTTTTTTGCTAAAAAAACTTGCTAAAAGTGAAAGTTATAACAACTTATGTTGAAAATTTTAAATCTAGGTTCAACATAAGTTGTTATAACTTTCACTCCTCTTCCTCTACCAGCTTTCTTAGTGGTGTCATACCCAATCCAAGTCTCTTCCATATAATTGAATAATTTTAATACATTTCAGAAAAATTCTAAATTAGAGTCAAGTTCAGATTTTATTTTATTAAACAAGTATTTAACATCAACTGGGGGGACAAAAGCTAAAACTTGGGCCAATTTTAAAACTTTTCGATGTTGCGGGCACTTAAGGCTCTGTATTATTTTAGCAGACTAAAAATTAGCTAATTCAATTTAGCAAATTAAAATTAGCAAAATTCATTTTAGCAATGTAATAAATTTAGCAATAAACCTAATTGAATTAAGAAAAAAATTAGCAAACAGATTAAGCTAAAATTAGCATGCTTATTTTAGCAAGTTTTTTAGCAAAAAAGTTTTTTCTTTTTTAATTATTTCAGATTAATTATATTGATTAGTCTAATTAAATCTTAAAAATGACAACCAATTGTTCAACTGACATTTATAGCCTAATCGAACAATTTGATGAGTTCGATATCAACCAAATCGGTCAAGTTACGGCATCTCAAAGAGGTCAGCCGCAATTGTACTATGAGGGATACTTTTATAGAATTTCATGTCAGAGTTCGAGTAGATTTAACTGGCGATGTATCGAGACACAACTAAAATGCAAAGAAAAATGTTATACCGATGGTAATTTAATTGGTGAAAAATATTCAATTCATTTTAGTATACCTGACGATCGTACTCATAACCATGCGCCTAAATTGAGTCGTTTTGAAATCAAGGAAAAACGAAGAAAAATGAAAGAAGTGACTGTGGCATGTTCTAAAGTCATATCAAACGTGCCGCCGAGGCAAATCGTTGCCAGTGTGGTGAACGAAGTAAAATCGAAGGAGGCCGTTGCAAATATGCCTACTTATGAAGCCGATCGTCAAGCTATTAACAGGTTTAAAAAATCAACAAGACCTGATTATCCCCAAGAGCCAAAAAATCTTTCTGAAATACAATTGCCAGAATTTTTGATTTTTACTTTGGAAAAAGATGATTCGACTAATAAAAATTTTTTATTGCACGATTCAGGAGCAGATGATCCAAATAGATTTTTTATCTTTTCGACAAAAGAAAATTTAAAATTGTTAGAAAACAATAACTTATTTGCTGATGGCACATTTAGTATAGCGCCAACTTATTTTGAACAAGTCTATACAATTCATGGTTTAATTAATGGAAAATGTGTCCCGTTAGTTTATTGCTTGTTACCAAAAAAGAATGAGATTATTTATGTAAAATTCCTAGAAATCATCGCAGCTGAGCTAGAAAACCCTCCAAAGTCAGTGTCTTCCGATTTTGAACGTGCTTTTCTAAATGCAGTTGAACAAGTTTTCCCGAATATTATTTTATATGGGTGCTTTTTTCATTATAAGCAAGCAATTTGGCGGAAGATCCAGGAGTTCGGTTTAAGTGTGCCTTATTCCAAGTGCCCGCAACATCGAAAAGTTTTAAAATTGGCCCAAGTTTTAGCTTTTGTCCCCCCAGTTGATGTTTAAATACCTTTAAATTTATAATTTTTTCAATAAAAATACCATTTTTTTTCGATCGTCGATACAAATAAAAAAAAAGTTATTTAAAAAAAATAAATGCAAACTTTTAAAGAGGATGGACTATTTTTTGTAGTAGGAGTAGTAGTAATAGTTTAAACTGCAGCATGACTATTATCATGCAAGCGCGTCAAGGACGCCCTGTGGCAGTTTTAAAAATATATCCAGTTTATTTTTGAACTCGTTCACGGTTTTAGACATAATGACTTCACCAGGAAGCAAGTTCCATTGGTTTACTATTCTGTTGTTGCAGAATTCATGACGTTGGTTACATCATCTGACGATTTCCCTTCTTGGCCTCTCTCTGTGCCCGTACTGCAGGGGAATACGAATTGGTGATGTGTGCCAATCAATTGTTTCGATACCTGATTCAAATTAAACTTTTGAATTAAGTCACCACGCGTTCTACGTAATTTAAGCGATGTTAGACCCAGTATTTCGCAACGCTTAGCGTAGATTAACTTTTTAAATTGATGGAAACTTTTGTAGCTCTGTGCTCAACCTTTTCTAGTGTATTATGATCTTGTTTAGTGTATGGATTCCAAGAAGATACTGCAAATTCAATCTGAGGTCTAATATTACAAGTGTATAACTTTTTCCAGGTGAACGAATGCCGTATGGTCAAAGTGCGTTTCAATAAACCTAGAATACTGTTAGCTTTTGATGCCGATTGATTTACTTGATTTCTAGGCTTTAGATCGTTCGAGATTAAAACACCCAAGTCTCGTTCACATTCGCTTTCAACAATTTTGATTCTGTTCAAGGAGTCGTAATCTTGTATGTTGTATTCTGTCCTGGGATTTTTGTTACCGATATGCATGATTTTGCACTTTCCAATATTGAGACGCATAAGCCAAGTATTTGTCCAATTGGAGATTTTTTCGATGTCACGTTGCAGATTAATTGTGTCTTGAAATGCTGATTCAGCCCTTATCTCTGCCAATATTTTTGTATCATCTGCGTACATTTTACAAGGGTTTTTGAGTGAGTCAGGAAGATCGTTTATGTAAATAATAAAAAGGGTTGGACCTAGTACTGATCCTTGCGGAACGCCGCTGTCTACGGGGACGGTTCATTTTAGAATTGATTAATTTAAATTGATTAAATTAGCAAGTAATAAAAAAATTTAGCAACACTAATATAGCAATAATTTTATTAAAATTAGCAATAAACAAAAAGAAAAATAGTCAATTTAGCAATTATTCAATTTAGCAAATTTAAAAAATAAGAAAAACCTAATAATCCAAAATTAGCGACAAACTATCATAGTACTTATCAAAATTAGCTAAAGAATAATTTTTTTGTATTTCTTTAATTCTATCGTCTAATAAAATATAAGCTGGTTTCCGTTTGTATTGGATACCGGTTTCTAATTTTACTAATAAATCTTCTGTTTTTTTTTGTTCTTCTCGAAATTTGTCCACCAGCGGATAAATGGACGGGTGCTTACTGAGCATGTTACTAAAGGCATTATGCCAAGCCTCTACAGAGTTGTTAGTGCGCGGTAGGCAATCATTAATTCGGCTGTTAACATTCCACAACTCAATTTTAAATCTAGGTTCAACATAAGTTGTTATAACTTTCACTCCTCTTCCTCTACCAGCTTTCTTAGTGGTGTCATACCCAATCCAAGTCTCTTCCATATAATTGAATAATTTTAATACATTTTCGAAAAATTCTAAATTAGAGTCAAGTTCAGATTTTATTTTATTAAACAAGTATTTAACATCAACTGGGGGACAAAAGCTAAAACTTGGGCCAATTTTAAAACTTTTCGATGTTGCGGGCACTTGGAATAAGGCACACTTAAACCGAACTCCTGGATCTTCCGCCAAATTGCTTGCTTATAATGAAAAAAGCACCCATATAAAATAATATTCGGGAAAACTTGTTCAACTGCATTTAGAAAAGCACGTTCAAAATCGGAAGACACTGACTTTGGAGGGTTTTCTAGCTCAGCTGCGATGATTTCTAGGAATTTTACATAAATAATCTCATTCTTTTTTGGTAACAAGCAATAAACTAACGGGACACATTTTCCATTAATTAAACCATGAATTGTATAGACTTGTTCAAAATAAGTTGGCGCTATACTAAATGTGCCATCAGCAAATAAGTTATTGTTTTCTAACAATTTTAAATTTTCTTTTGTCGAAAAGATAAAAAATCTATTTGGATCATCTGCTCCTGAATCGTGCAATAAAAAATTTTTATTAGTCGAATCATCTTTTTCCAAAGTAAAAATCAAAAATTCTGGCAATTGTATTTCAGAAAGATTTTTTGGCTCTTGGGGATAATCAGGTCTTGTTGATTTTTTAAACCTGTTAATAGCTTGACGATCGGCTTCATAAGTAGGCATATTTGCAACGGCCTCCTTCGATTTTACTTCGTTCACCACACTGGCAACGATTTGCCTCGGCGGCACGTTTGATATGACTTTAGAACATGCCACAGTCACTTCTTTCATTTTTCTTCGTTTTTCCTTGATTTCAAAACGACTCAATTTAGGCGCATGGTTATGAGTACGATCGTCAGGTATACTAAAATGAATTGAATATTTTTCACCAATTAAATTACCATCGGTATAACATTTTGCTTTGCATTTTAGTTGTGTCTCGATACATCGCCAGTTAAATCTACTCGAACTCTGACATGAAATTCTATAAAAGTATCCCTCATAGTACAATTGCGGCTGACCTCTTTGAGATGCCGTAACTTGACCGATTTGGTTGATATCGAACTCATCAAATTGTTCGATTAGGCTATAAATGTCAGTTGAACAATTGGTTGTCATTTTTAAGATTTAATTAGACTAATCAATATAATTAATCTGAAATAATTAAAAAGAAAAAACTTTTTTGCTAAAAAACTTGCTAAAATAAGCATGCTAATTTTAGCTTAATCTGTTTGCTAATTTTTTTCTTAATTCAATTAGGTTTATTGCTAAATTTATTACATTGCTAAAATGAATTTTGCTAATTTTAATTTGCTAAATTGAATTAGCTAATTTTTAGTCTGCTAAAATAATACAGAGCCTTAAGTGCCCGCAACATCGAAAAGTTTTAAAATTGGCCCAAGTTTTAGCTTTTGTCCCCCCAGTTGATGTTAAATACTTGTTTAATAAAATAAAATCTGAACTTGACTCTAATTTAGAATTTTTCGAAAATGTATTAAAATTATTCAATTATATGGAAGAGACTTGGATTGGGTATGACACCACTAAGAAAGCTGGTAGAGGAAGAGGAGTGAAAGTTATAACAACTTATGTTGAACCTAGATTTAAAATTTTCAACATAAGTTGTTATAACTTTCACTTTTAGCAAGTTTTTTTAGCAAAAAAAGTTTTTTTCTTTTTTAATTATTTCAGATTAATTATATTGATTAGTCTAATTAAATCTTAAAAATGACAACCAATTGTTCAACTGACATTTATAGCCTAATCGAACAATTTGATGAGTTCGATATCAACCAAATCGGTCAAGTTACGGCATCTCAAAGAGTTCAGCCGCAATTGTACTATGAGGGATACTTTTATAGAATTTCATGTCAGAGTTCGAGTAGATTTAACTGGCGATGTATCGAGACACAACTAAAATGCAAAGCAAAATGTTATACCGATGGTAATTTAATTGGTGAAAAATATTCAATTCATTTTAGTATACCTGACGATCGTACTCATAACCTAGGTTCAACATAAGTTGTTATAACTTTCACTCCTCTTCCTCTACCAGCTTTCTTAGTGGTGTCATACCCAATCCAAGTCTCTTCCATATAATTGAATAATTTTAATACATTTTCGAAAAATTCTAAATTAGAGTCAAGTTCAGATTTTATTTTATTAAACAAGTATTTAACATCAACTGGGGGGACAAAAGCTAAAACTTGGGCCAATTTTAAAACTTTTCGATGTTGCGGGCACTTGGAATAAGGCACACTTAAACCGAACTCCTGGATCTTCCGCCAAATTGCTTGCTTATAATGAAAAAAGCACCCATATAAAATAATATTCGGGAAAACTTGTTCAACTGCATTTAGAAAAGCACGTTCAAAATCGGAAGACACAATTGTACTATGAGGGATACTTTTATAGAATTTCATGTCAGAGTTCGAGTAGATTTAACTGGCGATGTATCGAGACACAACTAAAATGCAAAGCAAAAATGTTATACCGATGGTAATTTAATTGGTGAAAAATATTCAATTCATTTTAGTATACCTGACGATCGTACTCATAACCATGCGCCTAAATTGAGTCGTTTTGAAATCAAGGAAAAACGAAGAAAAATGAAAGAAGTGACTGTGGCATGTTCTAAAGTCATATCAAACGTGCCGCCGAGGCAAATCGTTGCCAGTGTGGTGAACGAAGTAAAATCGAAGGAGGCCGTTGCAAATATGCCTACTTATGAAGCCGATCGTCAAGCTATTAACAGGTTTAAAAAATCAACAAGACCTGATTATCCCCAAGAGCCAAAAAATCTTTCTGAAATACAATTGCCAGAATTTTTGATTTTTACTTTGGAAAAAGATGATTCGACTAATAAAAATTTTTTATTGCACGATTCAGGAGCAGATGATCCAAATAGATTTTTTATCTTTTCGACAAAAGAAAATTTAAAATTGTTAGAAAACAATAACTTATTTGCTGATGGCACATTTAGTATAGCGCCAACTTATTTTGAACAAGTCTATACAATTCATGGTTTAATTAATGGAAAATGTGTCCCGTTAGTTTATTGCTTGTTACCAAAAAAGAATGAGATTATTTATGTAAAATTCCTAGAAATCATCGCAGCTGAGCTAGAAAACCCTCCAAAGTCAGTGTCTTCCGATTTTGAACGTGCTTTTCTAAATGCAGTTGAACAAGTTTTCCCGAATATTATTTTATATGGGTGCTTTTTTCATTATAAGCAAGCAATTTGGCGGAAGATCCAGGAGTTCGGTTTAAGTGTGCCTTATTCCAAGTGCCCGCAACATCGAAAAGTTTTAAAATTGGCCCAAGTTTTAGCTTTTTGTCCCCCCAGTTGATGTTAAATACTTGTTTAATAAAATAAAATCTGAACTTGACTCTAATTTAGAATTTTTCGAAAATGTATTAAAATTATTCAATTATATGGAAGAGACTTGGATTGGGTATGACACCACTAAGAAAGCTGGTAGAGGAAGAGGAGTGAAAGTTATAACAACTTATGTTGAACCTAGATTTAAAATTGAGTTGTGGAATGTTAACAGCCGAATTAATGATTGCCTACCGCGCACTAACAACTCTGTAGAGGCTTGGCATAATGCCTTTAGTAACATGCTCAGTAAGCACCCGTCCATTTATCCGCTGGTGGACAAATTTCGAGAAGAACAAAAAAACAGAAGATTTATTAGTAAAATTAGAAACCGGTATCCAATACAAACGGAAACCAGCTTATATTTTATTAGACGATAGAATTAAAGAAATACAAAAAAATTATTCTTTAGCTAATTTTGATAAGTACTATGATAGTTTGTCGCTAATTTTGGATTATTAGGTTTTTCTTTTTTTAAATTTGCTAAATTGAATAATTGCTAAATTGACTATTTTTCTTTTTGTTTATTGCTAATTTTAATAAAATTATTGCTATATTTGTGTTGCTAAATTTTTTTATTACTTGCTAATTTAATCAATTTAAATTAATCAATTCTAAAATGAACCGTCCCCGTAGACAGCGGCGTTCCGCAAGGATCAGTACTAGGTCCAACCCTTTTTATTATTTACATAAACGATCTTCCTGACTCACTCAAAAACCCTTGTAAAATGTACGCAGATGATACAAAAATATTGGCAGAGATAAGGGCTGAATCAGCATTTCAAGACACAATTAATCTGCAACGTGACATCGAAAAAATCTCCAATTGGACAAATACTTGGCTTATGCGTCTCAATATTGGAAAGTGCAAAATCATGCATATCGGTAACAAAAATCCCAGGACAGAATACAACATACAAGATTACGACTCCTTGAACAGAATCAAAATTGTTGAAAGCGAATGTGAACGAGACTTGGGTGTTTTAATCTCGAACGATCTAAAGCCTAGAAATCAAGTAAATCAATCGGCATCAAAAGCTAACAGTATTCTAGGTTTATTGAAACGCACTTTGACCATACGGCATTCGTTCACCTGGAAAAAGTTATACACTTGTAATATTAGACCTCAGATTGAATTTGCAGTATCTTCTTGGAATCCATACACTAAACAAGATCATAATACACTAGAAAAGGTTGAGCACAGAGCTACAAAAGTTTCCATCAATTTAAAAAAGTTAATCTACGCTAAGCGTTGCGAAATACTGGGTCTAACATCGCTTAAATTACGTAGAACGCGTGGTGACTTAATTCAAAAGTTTAATTTGAATCAGGTATCGAAACAATTGATTGGCACACATCACCAATTCGTATTCCCCTGCAGTACGGGCACAGAGAGAGGCCAAGAAGGGAAATCGTCAGATGATGTAACCAACGTCATGAATTCTGCAACAACAGAATAGTAAACCAATGGAACTTGCTTCCTGGTGAAGTCATTATGTCTAAAACCGTGAACGAGTTCAAAAATAAACTGGATATATTTTTAAAACTGCCACAGGGCGTCCTTGACGCGCTTGCATGATAATAGTCATGCTGCAGTTTAAACTATTACTACTACTCCTACTACAAAAAATAGTCCATCCTCTTTAAAAGTTTGCATTTATTTTTTTTAAATAACTTTTTTTTTATTTGTATCGACGATCGAAAAAAAATGGTATTTTTATTGAAAAAATTATAAATTTAAAGGTATTTAAAAGTAAACTAAAAGAGATTCTTTTAAAGCTAATGAAAAATATTTTAATCTTGATTAGCTAGATGATACAAACACAATATGATACAATCAGGATCAGAAAACTGAAGCTTACCCAAATAAAGTCTAAAAAATACTTAATTTTTGATTTTCAGTCTAAAATTTTGACAAGCAATTTTTTTATTTAATTTTAAAAAGTTCGTAATTTTATAGATTTTTAAATGGGCTTTCTAAATTAGTATGATTTAATAGTAATAAATAGAATTTTGATTGAGATATGAGGTCCAAAAGACATGAATACTATGGTTTTTATTGATTAAAATGACGATTATGAACAAAAAATTAAAAATATATTGTTTCTAGGTTATTAGTGATACAGATTAAAAAGAGTTAACCCAAAAATGTTAAATCAAAAGAAATTACATTAGATGAGTTAAGAGCAAAGTTGTTAGAACATCCGGCCTTTGAAAATGAGAATTCTCATTTACAAAAATTAGCATCAAATTACGGTTATAAGGTTATATTTTTTCCTAAATTTCATTGAGAGTTAAACTCTATTGAAGGACTATAGTATGGATCTCAAGTCATATGTTAGAAAAAACAATGACCAAGACTTTAATAAACTTATGGGATTGATTGAAGAAGGCCTTAAGCGTTTTAAAGCCAAAAATTTGAATATTAAACTATGGAAAAGATTTTGAAACGCTTTAGAAATGTATCAAAAAAGATCAACTTATCAGGAAGTTTTAACTCAATTATTTGTAACAAAATCAAGAAGTAATATTCAAACGCATAAAAAACATAGATTTCACACAAAAAAAATTAAAAATCATATTTTTAACATTAAACCTTTGTTAAAACTTATTAATAGTATAAAATTTTTATATAACTACAAAATTTTAAAATTCTTAATAATATTGTTTAATTTTAAGAAGTTTTGCTAAAAATTAGAATAAAAATATTAAAATATTAAAATGCTAACTTTTACTTATTATTGAGTAAACAAGTCATAAGAAAAAAATTTGTGTCAAGAAAGGAGTCGTGTTGGCGGAATAAATTTTAAAGATAAAAATTCTGAAAAATTTTAATTTTTTCTTTTTTTTATTATTAAAATGGTCTAAATAACAACATCTCACATAAAAAAATTCTTTCAAGGTAATTTGATGCGAACTTTTATAAAAAAAATAAAAAAAATTACTGGTCTATGTTAATCGATACAATCTGAAATAATGTTAAAAAACCGACCCCTCATTCATAGATTTAAGAGTTAATCCTATAAAAATTTTGATGAAAAATTTAAATAATTCGTCGTGAAAAACCCTAAATTGAAGTATTTTTTTAATTTTTAATGCAAAAACCAGTTGGTCGATAGATGCCCTTGCAGCATCGTCATACTTTAAATATGTTCCTATCAATAAACTGAAATCATTTAAACCGGCATTTGTTCTAGTAACAGATCCTTTTGAAAATTAAATTGCTTTCTTTGATCCTCTATTTTTTGATTGAACTGCTCCCTTTAGACATGCATTTTTACAGAGAACTGCCTATTTTCGACATTGGATTATAATTTTTGAAACTGTATTAAATGATGGAACAGTTCCTTTTAGCCCTATAATTGCTTTTTTAATACCAGAAATTGTTCTAGGAACTATTCTCTCAGGAGCTTAAAATTTTTTTTTGAACATTTATTTGTTTCTGGAATTCTCTGCACCTGAATTTTTTTTTCGAAATGCTCCATTTCGACCTTGAATTTATTTCTGTGCACCTGCATTTTTTTGATTTGCAATTGTTTTACTTCTTCATTTGGGCCTTTATTGGTATAATTGAAAAATCTCCACTTTTGAATTATAGAAAATTCCCCACTTATTTTTTCCCCGCTTTTTTTACTCCACACTAAGAAAATTTCCCGCTTTAATTTTTTTCGATATAGAATTTTAACCACTTTATAGGAGGAGTTAAAACTAACCAAAAAAAACAAATTTATTATATAATTTTATTAACAAATAAAAAAAGGAAAAATATAAATTACAACAATAAAGAAAGTAATTTACAATTAAAGGTTCTAAAATTAAATCTTTATTTTCCAATTCTACTGAATCAAAATTGTCTAAAAAACCATAATTAACAGAATCATCTAATTCAAATTCCAAATCTATATTAAAATCAGACTTGTTAATAAGTCACAGTTTAAGTCTAAGTCACAAAAATTAAATTCAAAGTTATGAGTTGCACAAAAATTTTTGTCAATACCTGCTTCATCTGGACTTTTAGAAAAAATTTTTTCTAAATCTGGTTACATTTACAGAGCACATAGGTCTAGATTAACGAGCAAATTTGGAAGCAACTGCTTAATTGGTATCAAATATGGAATTATTAAATCATTACATTAACTTAAATAAAATAAAACAATTTTAAGTCATCGACTTGACTTGACTTAAGACTCGTGACTTAAAAACAAGTCTGATCAAAATCTCTATTTCAATTTTCGAAGCTGAAGAGAAACATTTTACATTAACAATTTTTTTCTGAAAGATCCTTTGTACATTAAAGTTTAATTTTTCGCGGCTTCGAATCAGGATTTTTAAAAGCCATATCTTTGATCGAAGCTGTAACATGTTTTACTTTTGTTTTTATTTTCGGTTTGAATTCGTCAAGATGATTATTTTTTAAATTTATTAGCTTACAATGTTCATTAGTTTATACTTTGACAGGACAATTCAGATAGTCCGGGTTATTACAACGCCACGTAATGAGTCAAGCTTCATAGCTTGTCTTATATTCATGATTATTCTCACCTTTTAACAAATGGCTTAAGCTTCCATTTTTTTCTATGATTGAAAGAGATTTAGTTTCTCAAAATCGTTTAGTAATAAATTGATTGTTAGAAAAAGATTGATTCAATTCGAATGACTAGAATGAAATCTGATGAAAATTTTTTTTAATTAAAATTCAATTATAGATGTCAAAAATAGGTAATATTGTTTCATCGACCGAATGGCTAAATGCGCGTCACATAGACCTCGCTCTAGATTATATCGAAAAAGCTGCTATAATGAGAGGATATTTTAATTTAACCATAGCAAACAATTGGAATATTGATTATTGTATTAAACAAAATGGGTTTTTGCACGAAACTTCGAGATTGATAAGATTTATCCCGTCAATGTGTCAAATTTACATTGAATTATTCTTACAAACATCGATCCTTTGGGTATTAATTTGACAAGCGAACTTGAATGGGGTGAGCAGAATCAACAAAATCGGTACGTTTACGACAGTATGAATAATAAAGCAAATTGTCCAGCAGCAAGCAAAATATTAAGTTTAATGTATCCAGAAAAAAAAAGGGAAAAAATTAATTTAGTTCACGTTCAACCACAAGTCGGGTCAAACGATTGCGGTTTGTTTGCTATTGCGTTTACTCAATTATTATCAAATTCAAAAAATCCGGCTTTTTTTTAATTCAATCAAGCAACAATGCGATTGTTAATTATGGTTTTTTAGACAATTTTGATTCAGTAGAATTGGAAAATAAAGATTTAATTTTAGAACCTTTAATTGTAAATTACTTTCTTTATTGTTGTAATTTATATTTTTCCTTTTTTTATTTGTTAATAAAATTATATAATAAATTTGTTTTTTTTTGGTTAGTTTTAACTCCTCCTATAAAGTGGTTAAAATTCTATATCGAAAAAAATTAAAGCGGGAAATTTTCTTAGTGTGGAGTAAAAAAAGCGGGGAAAAAATAAGTGGGGAATTTTCTATAATTCAAAAGTGGAGATTTTTCAATTATACCAATAAAGGCCCAAATGAAGAAGTAAAACAATTGCAAATCAAAAAAATGCAGGTGCACAGAAATAAATTCAAGGTCGAAATGGAGCATTTCGAAAAAAATTCAGGTGCAGAGAATTCCAGAAACAAATAAATGTTCAAAAAAAAAATTTTAAGCTCCTGAGAGAATAGTTCCTAGAACAATTTCTGGTATTAAAAAAGCAATTATAGGGCTAAAAGGAACTGTTCCATCATTTAATACAGTTTCAAAAATTATAATCCAATGTCGAAAATAGGCAGTTCTCTGTAAAAATGCATGTCTAAAGGGAGCAGTTCAATCAAAAAATAGAGGATCAAAGAAAGCAATTTAATTTTCAAAAGGATCTGTTACTAGAACAAATGCCGGTTTAAATGATTTCAGTTTATTGATAGGAACATATTTAAAGTATGACGATGCTGCAAGGGCATCTATCGACCAACTGGTTTTTGCATTAAAAATTAAAAAAATACTTCAATTTAGGGTTTTTCACGACGAATTATTTAAATTTTTCATCAAAATTTTTATAGGATTAACTCTTAAATCTATGAATGAGGGGTCGGTTTTTTAACATTATTTCAGATTGTATCGATTAACATAGACCAGTAATTTTTTTTATTTTTTTTATAAAAGTTCGCATCAAATTACCTTGAAAGAATTTTTTTTATGTGAGATGTTGTTATTTAGACCATTTTAATAATAAAAAAAGAAAAAAATTAAAATTTTTCAGAATTTTTATCTTTAAAATTTATTCCGCCAACACGACTCCTTTCTTGACACAAATTTTTTTTCTTATGACTTGTTTACTCAATAATAAGTAAAAGTTAGCATTTTAATATTTTAATATTTTTATTCTAATTTTTAGCAAAACTTCTTAAAATTAAACAATATTATTAAGAATTTTAAAATTTTGTAGTTATATAAAAATTTTATACTATTAATAAGTTTTAACAAAGGTTTAATGTTAAAAATATGATTTTTAATTTTTTTTGTGTGAAATCTATGTTTTTTTTATGCGTTTGAATATTACTTCTTGATTTTGTTACAAATAATTGAGTTAAAACTTCCTGATAAGTTGATCTTTTTTGATACATTTCTAAAGCGTTTCAAAATCTTTTCCATAGTTTAATATTCAAATTTTTGGCTTTAAAACGCTTAAGGCCTTCTTCAATCAATCCCATAAGTTTATTAAAGTCTTGGTCATTGTTTTTTCTAACATATGACTTGAGATCCATACTATAGTCCTTCAATAGAGTTTAACTCTCAATGAAATTTAGGAAAAAATATAACCTTATAACCGTAATTTGATGCTAATTTTTGTAAATGAGAATTCTCATTTTCAAAGGCCGGATGTTCTAACAACTTTGCTCTTAACTCATCTAATGTAATTTCTTTTGATTTAACATTTTTGGGTTAACTCTTTTTAATCTGTATCACTAATAACCTAGAAACAATATATTTTTAATTTTTTGTTCATAATCGTCATTTTAATCAATAAAAACCATAGTATTCATGTCTTTTGGACCTCATATCTCAATCAAAATTCTATTTATTACTATTAAATCATACTAATTTAGAAAGCCCATTTAAAAATCTATAAAATTACGAACTTTTTAAAATTAAATAAAAAAATTGCTTGTCATAATTTTAGACTGAAAATCAAAAATTAAGTATTTTTTTAGACTTTATTTGGGTAAGCTTCAGTTTTCTGATCCTGATTGTATCATATTGTGTTTGTATCATCTAGCTAATCAAGATTAAAATATTTTTCATTAGCTTTAAAAGAATCTCTTTTAGTTTACTTTTAAATACCTTTAAATTTATAATTTTTTCAATAAAAATACCATTTTTTTTCGATCGTCGATACAAATAAAAAAAGTTATTTAAAAAAAATAAATGCAAACTTTTAAAGAGGATGGACTATTTTTTGTAGTAGGAGTAGTAGTAATAGTTTAAACTGCAGCATGACTATTATCATGCAAGCGCGTCAAGGACGCCCTGTGGCAGTTTTAAAAATATATCCAGTTTATTTTTGAACTCGTTCACGGTTTTAGACATAATGACTTCACCAGGAAGCAAGTTCCATTGGTTTACTATTCTGTTGTTGCAGAATTCATGACGTTGGTTACATCATCTGACGATTTCCCTTCTTGGCCTCTCTCTGTGCCCGTACTGCAGGGGAATACGAATTGGTGATGTGTGCCAATCAATTGTTTCGATACCTGATTCAAATTAAACTTTTGAATTAAGTCACCACGCGTTCTACGTAATTTAAGCGATGTTAGACCCAGTATTTCGCAACGCTTAGCGTAGATTAACTTTTAAATTGATGGAAACTTTTGTAGCTCTGTGCTCAACCTTTTCTAGTGTATTATGATCTTGTTTAGTGTATGGATTCCAAGAAGATACTGCAAATTCAATCTGAGGTCTAATATTACAAGTGTATAACTTTTTCCAGGTGAACGAATGCCGTATGGTCAAAGTGCGTTTCAATAAACCTAGAATACTGTTAGCTTTTTGATGCCGATTGATTTACTTGATTTCTAGGCTTTAGATCGTTCGAGATTAAAACACCCAAGTCTCGTTCACATTCGCTTTCAACAATTTTGATTCTGTTCAAGGAGTCGTAATCTTGTATGTTGTATTCTGTCCTGGGATTTTTGTTACCGATATGCATGATTTTGCACTTTCCAATATTGAGACGCATAAGCCAAGTATTTGTCCAATTGGAGATTTTTTCGATGTCACGTTGCAGATTAATTGTGTCTTGAAATGCTGATTCAGCCCTTATCTCTGCCAATATTTTTGTATCATCTGCGTACATTTTACAAGGGTTTTTGAGTGAGTCAGGAAGATCGTTTATGTAAATAATAAAAAGGGTTGGACCTAGTACTGATCCTTGCGGAACGCCGCTGTCTACGGGGACGGTTCATTTTAGAATTGATTAATTTAAATTGATTAAATTAGCAAGTAATAAAAAAAATTTAGCAACACAAATATAGCAATAATTTTATTAAAATTAGCAATAAACAAAAAGAAAAATAGTCAATTTAGCAATTATTCAATTTAGCAAATTTAAAAAAAAGAAAAACCTAATAATCCAAAATTAGCGACAAACTATCATAGTACTTATCAAAATTAGCTAAAGAATAATTTTTTTGTATTTCTTTAATTCTATCGTCTAATAAAATATAAGCTGGTTTCCGTTTGTATTGGATACCGGTTTCTAATTTTACTAATAAATCTTCTGTTTTTTTGTTCTTCTCGAAATTTGTCCACCAGCGGATAAATGGACGGGTGCTTACTGAGCATGTTACTAAAGGCATTATGCCAAGCCTCTACAGAGTTGTTAGTGCGCGGTAGGCAATCATTAATTCGGCTGTTAACATTCCACAACTCAATTTTAAATCTAGGTTCAACATAAGTTGTTATAACTTTCACTCCTCTTCCTCTACCAGCTTTCTTAGTGGTGTCATACCCAATCCAAGTCTCTTCCATATAATTGAATAATTTTAATACATTTTCGAAAAATTCTAAATTAGAGTCAAGTTCAGATTTTATTTTATTAAACAAGTATTTAACATCAACTGGGGGACAAAAGCTAAAACTTGGGCCAATTTTAAAACTTTTCGATGTTGCGGGCACTTGGAATAAGGCACACTTAAACCGAACTCCTGGATCTTCCGCCAAATTGCTTGCTTATAATGAAAAAAGCACCCATATAAAATAATATTCGGGAAAACTTGTTCAACTGCATTTAGAAAAGCACGTTCAAAATCGGAAGACACTGACTTTGGAGGGTTTTCTAGCTCAGCTGCGATGATTTCTAGGAATTTTACATAAATAATCTCATTCTTTTTTGGTAACAAGCAATAAACTAACGGGACACATTTTCCATTAATTAAACCATGAATTGTATAGACTTGTTCAAAATAAGTTGGCGCTATACTAAATGTGCCATCAGCAAATAAGTTATTGTTTTCTAACAATTTTAAATTTTCTTTTGTCGAAAAGATAAAAATCTATTTGGATCATCTGCTCCTGAATCGTGCAATAAAAAATTTTTATTAGTCGAATCATCTTTTTCCAAAGTAAAAATCAAAAATTCTGGCAATTGTATTTCAGAAAGATTTTTTGGCTCTTGGGGATAATCAGGTCTTGTTGATTTTTTAAACCTGTTAATAGCTTGACGATCGGCTTCATAAGTAGGCATATTTGCAACGGCCTCCTTCGATTTTACTTCGTTCACCACACTGGCAACGATTTGCCTCGGCGGCACGTTTGATATGACTTTAGAACATGCCACAGTCACTTCTTTCATTTTTCTTCGTTTTTCCTTGATTTCAAAACGACTCAATTTAGGCGCATGGTTATGAGTACGATCGTCAGGTATACTAAAATGAATTGAATATTTTTCACCAATTAAATTACCATCGGTATAACATTTTGCTTTGCATTTTAGTTGTGTCTCGATACATCGCCAGTTAAATCTACTCGAACTCTGACATGAAATTCTATAAAAGTATCCCTCATAGTACAATTGTGTCTTCCGATTTTGAACGTGCTTTTCTAAATGCAGTTGAACAAGTTTTCCCGAATATTATTTTATATGGGTGCTTTTTTCATTATAAGCAAGCAATTTGGCGGAAGATCCAGGAGTTCGGTTTAAGTGTGCCTTATTCCAAGTGCCCGCAACATCGAAAAGTTTTAAAATTGGCCCAAGTTTTAGCTTTTGTCCCCCCAGTTGATGTTAAATACTTGTTTAATAAAATAAAATCTGAACTTGACTCTAATTTAGAATTTTTCGAAAATGTATTAAAATTATTCAATTATATGGAAGAGACTTGGATTGGGTATGACACCACTAAGAAAGCTGGTAGAGGAAGAGGAGTGAAAGTTATAACAACTTATGTTGAACCTAGGTTATGAGTACGATCGTCAGGTATACTAAAATGAATTGAATATTTTTCACCAATTAAATTACCATCGGTATAACATTTTGCTTTGCATTTTAGTTGTGTCTCGATACATCGCCAGTTAAATCTACTCGAACTCTGACATGAAATTCTATAAAAGTATCCCTCATAGTACAATTGCGGCTGAACTCTTTGAGATGCCGTAACTTGACCGATTTGGTTGATATCGAACTCATCAAATTGTTCGATTAGGCTATAAATGTCAGTTGAACAATTGGTTGTCATTTTTAAGATTTAATTAGACTAATCAATATAATTAATCTGAAATAATTAAAAAAGAAAAAACTTTTTTTGCTAAAAAAACTTGCTAAAAGTGAAAGTTATAACAACTTATGTTGAAAATTTTAAATCTAGGTTCAACATAAGTTGTTATAACTTTCACTCCTCTTCCTCTACCAGCTTTCTTAGTGGTGTCATACCCAATCCAAGTCTCTTCCATATAATTGAATAATTTTAATACATTTTCGAAAAATTCTAAATTAGAGTCAAGTTCAGATTTTATTTTATTAAACAAGTATTTAACATCAACTGGGGGACAAAAGCTAAAACTTGGGCCAATTTTAAAACTTTTCGATGTTGCGGGCACTTGGAATAAGGCACACTTAAACCGAACTCCTGGATCTTCCGCCAAATTGCTTGCTTATAATGAAAAAAGCACCCATATAAAATAATATTCGGGAAAACTTGTTCAACTGCATTTAGAAAAGCACGTTCAAAATCGGAAGACACAATTGTACTATGAGGGATACTTTTATAGAATTTCATGTCAGAGTTCGAGTAGATTTAACTGGCGATGTATCGAGACACAACTAAAATGCAAAGCAAAATGTTATACCGATGGTAATTTAATTGGTGAAAAATATTCAATTCATTTTAGTATACCTGACGATCGTACTCATAACCATGCGCCTAAATTGAGTCGTTTTGAAATCAAGGAAAAACGAAGAAAATGAAAGAAGTGACTGTGGCATGTTCTAAAGTCATATCAAACGTGCCGCCGAGGCAAATCGTTGCCAGTGTGGTGAACGAAGTAAAATCGAAGGAGGCCGTTGCAAATATGCCTACTTATGAAGCCGATCGTCAAGCTATTAACAGGTTTAAAAAATCAACAAGACCTGATTATCCCCAAGAGCCAAAAAATCTTTCTGAAATACAATTGCCAGAATTTTTGATTTTTACTTTGGAAAAAGATGATTCGACTAATAAAAATTTTTTATTGCACGATTCAGGAGCAGATGATCCAAATAGATTTTTTATCTTTTCGACAAAAGAAAATTTAAAATTGTTAGAAAACAATAACTTATTTGCTGATGGCACATTTAGTATAGCGCCAACTTATTTTGAACAAGTCTATACAATTCATGGTTTAATTAATGGAAAATGTGTCCCGTTAGTTTATTGCTTGTTACCAAAAAAGAATGAGATTATTTATGTAAAATTCCTAGAAATCATCGCAGCTGAGCTAGAAAACCCTCCAAAGTCAGTGTCTTCCGATTTTGAACGTGCTTTTCTAAATGCAGTTGAACAAGTTTTCCCGAATATTATTTTATATGGGTGCTTTTTTCATTATAAGCAAGCAATTTGGCGGAAGATCCAGGAGTTCGGTTTAAGTGTGCCTTATTCCAAGTGCCCGCAACATCGAAAAGTTTTAAAATTGGCCCAAGTTTTAGCTTTTGTCCCCCCAGTTGATGTTAAATACTTGTTTAATAAAATAAAATCTGAACTTGACTCTAATTTAGAATTTTTCGAAAATGTATTAAAATTATTCAATTATATGGAAGAGACTTGGATTGGGTATGACACCACTAAGAAAGCTGGTAGAGGAAGAGGAGTGAAAGTTATAACAACTTATGTTGAACCTAGATTTAAAATTGAGTTGTGGAATGTTAACAGCCGAATTAATGATTGCCTACCGCGCACTAACAACTCTGTAGAGGCTTGGCATAATGCCTTTAGTAACATGCTCAGTAAGCACCCGTCCATTTATCCGCTGGTGGACAAATTTCGAGAAGAACAAAAAAAACAGAAGATTTATTAGTAAAATTAGAAACCGGTATCCAATACAAACGGAAACCAGCTTATATTTTATTAGACGATAGAATTAAAGAAATACAAAAAAATTATTCTTTAGCTAATTTTGATAAGTACTATGATAGTTTGTCGCTAATTTTGGATTATTAGGTTTTTCTTTTTTTTTAAATTTGCTAAATTGAATAATTGCTAAATTGACTATTTTTCTTTTTGTTTATTGCTAATTTTAATAAAATTATTGCTATATTTGTGTTGCTAAATTTTTTTTATTACTTGCTAATTTAATCAATTTAAATTAATCAATTCTAAAATGAACCGTCCCCGTAGACAGCGGCGTTCCGCAAGGATCAGTACTAGGTCCAACCCTTTTTATTATTTACATAAACGATCTTCCTGACTCACTCAAAAACCCTTGTAAAATGTACGCAGATGATACAAAAATATTGGCAGAGATAAGGGCTGAATCAGCATTTCAAGACACAATTAATCTGCAACGTGACATCGAAAAAATCTCCAATTGGACAAATACTTGGCTTATGCGTCTCAATATTGGAAAGTGCAAAATCATGCATATCGGTAACAAAAATCCCAGGACAGAATACAACATACAAGATTACGACTCCTTGAACAGAATCAAAATTGTTGAAAGCGAATGTGAACGAGACTTGGGTGTTTTAATCTCGAACGATCTAAAGCCTAGAAATCAAGTAAATCAATCGGCATCAAAAGCTAACAGTATTCTAGGTTTATTGAAACGCACTTTGACCATACGGCATTCGTTCACCTGGAAAAAGTTATACACTTGTAATATTAGACCTCAGATTGAATTTGCAGTATCTTCTTGGAATCCATACACTAAACAAGATCATAATACACTAGAAAAGGTTGAGCACAGAGCTACAAAAGTTTCCATCAATTTAAAAAAGTTAATCTACGCTAAGCGTTGCGAAATACTGGGTCTAACATCGCTTAAATTACGTAGAACGCGTGGTGACTTAATTCAAAAGTTTAATTTGAATCAGGTATCGAAACAATTGATTGGCACACATCACCAATTCGTATTCCCCTGCAGTACGGGCACAGAGAGAGGCCAAGAAGGGAAATCGTCAGATGATGTAACCAACGTCATGAATTCTGCAACAACAGAATAGTAAACCAATGGAACTTGCTTCCTGGTGAAGTCATTATGTCTAAAACCGTGAACGAGTTCAAAAATAAACTGGATATATTTTTAAAACTGCCACAGGGCGTCCTTGACGCGCTTGCATGATAATAGTCATGCTGCAGTTTAAACTATTACTACTACTCCTACTACAAAAAATAGTCCATCCTCTTTAAAAGTTTGCATTTATTTTTTTTAAATAACTTTTTTTTTATTTGTATCGACGATCGAAAAAAAATGGTATTTTTATTGAAAAAATTATAAATTTAAAGGTATTTAAAAGTAAACTAAAAGAGATTCTTTTAAAGCTAATGAAAAATATTTTAATCTTGATTAGCTAGATGATACAAACACAATATGATACAATCAGGATCAGAAAACTGAAGCTTACCCAAATAAAGTCTAAAAAAATACTTAATTTTTGATTTTCAGTCTAAAATTATGACAAGCAATTTTTTTTATTTAATTTTAAAAAGTTCGTAATTTTATAGATTTTTAAATGGGCTTTCTAAATTAGTATGATTTAATAGTAATAAATAGAATTTTGATTGAGATATGAGGTCCAAAAGACATGAATACTATGGTTTTTATTGATTAAAATGACGATTATGAACAAAAAATTAAAAATATATTGTTTCTAGGTTATTAGTGATACAGATTAAAAAGAGTTAACCCAAAAATGTTAAATCAAAAGAAATTACATTAGATGAGTTAAGAGCAAAGTTGTTAGAACATCCGGCCTTTGAAAATGAGAATTCTCATTTACAAAAATTAGCATCAAATTACGGTTATAAGGTTATATTTTTTCCTAAATTTCATTGAGAGTTAAACTCTATTGAAGGACTATAGTATGGATCTCAAGTCATATGTTAGAAAAAACAATGACCAAGACTTTAATAAACTTATGGGATTGATTGAAGAAGGCCTTAAGCGTTTTAAAGCCAAAAATTTGAATATTAAACTATGGAAAAGATTTTGAAACGCTTTAGAAATGTATCAAAAAAGATCAACTTATCAGGAAGTTTTAACTCAATTATTTGTAACAAAATCAAGAAGTAATATTCAAACGCATAAAAAACATAGATTTAACACAAAAAAAATTAAAAATCATATTTTTAACATTAAACCTTTGTTAAAACTTATTAATAGTATAAAATTTTTATATAACTACAAAATTTTAAAATTCTTAATAATATTGTTTAATTTTAAGAAGTTTTGCTAAAAATTAGAATAAAAATATTAAAATATTAAAATGCTAACTTTTACTTATTATTGAGTAAACAAGTCATAAGAAAAAAAATTTGTGTCAAGAAAGGAGTCGTGTTGGCGGAATAAATTTTAAAGATAAAAATTCTGAAAAATTTTAATTTTTTTCTTTTTTTTTATTATTAAAATGGTCTAAATAACAACATCTCACATAAAAAAATATTCTTTCAAGGTAATTTGATGCGAACTTTTATAAAAAAAATAAAAAAAATTACTGGTCTATGTTAATCGATACAATCTGAAATAATGTTAAAAAACCGACCCCTCATTCATAGATTTAAGAGTTAATCCTATAAAAATATTGATGAAAAATTTAAATAATTCGTCGTGAAAAACCCTAAATTGAAGTATTTTTTAATTTTTAATGCAAAAACCAGTTGGTCGATAGATGCCCTTGCAGCATCGTCATACTTTAAATATGTTCCTATCAATAAACTGAAATCATTTAAACCGGCATTTGTTCTAGTAACAGATCCTTTTGAAAATTAAATTGCTTTCTTTGATCCTCTATTTTTTGATTGAACTGCTCCCTTTAGACATGCATTTTTACAGAGAACTGCCTATTTTCGACATTGGATTATAATTTTTGAAACTGTATTAAATGATGGAACAGTTCCTTTTAGCCCTATAATTGCTTTTTTTAATACCAGAAATTGTTCTAGGAACTATTCTCTCAGGAGCTTAAAATTTTTTTTTTTGAACATTTATTTGTTTCTGGAATTCTCTGCACCTGAATTTTTTTTTCGAAATGCTCCATTTCGACCTTGAATTTATTTCTGTGCACCTGCATTTTTTTTTGATTTGCAATTGTTTTACTTCTTCATTTGGGCCTTTATTGGTATAATTGAAAAATCTCCACTTTTGAATTATAGAAAATTCCCCACTTATTTTTTCCCCGCTTTTTTTACTCCACACTAAGAAAATTTCCCGCTTTAATTTTTTTCGATATAGAATTTTAACCACTTTATAGGAGGAGTTAAAACTAACCAAAAAAAAAACAAATTTATTATATAATTTTATTAACAAATAAAAAAAGGAAAAATATAAATTACAACAATAAAGAAAGTAATTTACAATTAAAGGTTCTAAAATTAAATCTTTATTTTCCAATTCTACTGAATCAAAATTGTCTAAAAAACCATAATTAACAGAATCATCTAATTCAAATTCCAAATCTATATTAAAATCAGACTTGTTAATAAGTCACAGTTTAAGTCTAAGTCACAAAAATTAAATTCAAAGTTATGAGTTGCACAAAAATTTTTGTCAATACCTGCTTCATCTGGACTTTTAGAAAAAAATTTTTTCTAAATCTGGTTACATTTACAGAGCACATAGGTCTAGATTAACGAGCAAATTTGGAAGCAACTGCTTAATTGGTATCAAATATGGAATTATTAAATCATTACATTAACTTAAATAAAATAAAACAATTTTAAGTCATCGACTTGACTTGACTTAAGACTCGTGACTTAAAAACAAGTCTGATCAAAATCTCTATTTCAATTTTCGAAGCTGAAGAGAAACATTTTACATTAACAATTTTTTTCTGAAAGATCCTTTGTACATTAAAGTTTAATTTTTCGCGGCTTCGAATCAGGATTTTTAAAAGCCATATCTTTGATCGAAGCTGTAACATGTTTTACTTTTGTTTTTATTTTCGGTTTGAATTCGTCAAGATGATTATTTTTTAAATTTATTAGCTTACAATGTTCATTAGTTTATACTTTGACAGGACAATTCAGATAGTCCGGGTTATTACAACGCCACGTAATGAGTCAAGCTTCATAGCTTGTCTTATATTCATGATTATTCTCACCTTTTAACAAATGGCTTAAGCTTCCATTTTTTTTTCTATGATTGAAAGAGATTTAGTTTCTCAAAATCGTTTAGTAATAAATTGATTGTTAGAAAAAGATTGATTCAATTCGAATGACTAGAATGAAATCTGATGAAAATTTTTTTTTAATTAAAATTCAATTATAGATGTCAAAAATAGGTAATATTGTTTCATCGACCGAATGGCTAAATGCGCGTCACATAGACCTCGCTCTAGATTATATCGAAAAAGCTGCTATAATGAGAGGATATTTTAATTTAACCATAGCAAACAATTGGAATATTGATTATTGTATTAAACAAAATGGGTTTTTGCACGAAACCTTCGAGATTGATAAGATTTATCCCGTCAATGTGTCAAATTTACATTGAATTATTCTTACAAACATCGATCCTTTGGGTATTAATTTGACAAGCGAACTTGAATGGGGTGAGCAGAATCAACAAAATCGGTACGTTTACGACAGTATGAATAATAAAGCAAATTGTCCAGCAGCAAGCAAAATATTAAGTTTAATGTATCCAGAAAAAAAAAGGGAAAAAATTAATTTAGTTCACGTTCAACCACAAGTCGGGTCAAACGATTGCGGTTTGTTTGCTATTGCGTTTACTCAATTATTATCAAATTCAAAAAATCCGGCTTTTTTTAAATTCAATCAAGCAACAATGCGATTGTTAATTATGGTTTTTTAGACAATTTTGATTCAGTAGAATTGGAAAATAAAGATTTAATTTTAGAACCTTTAATTGTAAATTACTTTCTTTATTGTTGTAATTTATATTTTTCCTTTTTTTATTTGTTAATAAAATTATATAATAAATTTGTTTTTTTTTGGTTAGTTTTAACTCCTCCTATAAAGTGGTTAAAATTCTATATCGAAAAAAATTAAAGCGGGAAATTTTCTTAGTGTGGAGTAAAAAAGCGGGGAAAAAATAAGTGGGGAATTTTCTATAATTCAAAAGTGAGGATTTTTCAATTATACCAATAAAGGCCCAAATGAAGAAGTAAAACAATTGCAAATCAAAAAAATGCAGGTGCACAGAAATAAATTCAAGGTCGAAATGGAGCATTTCGAAAAAAAATTCAGGTGCAGAGAATTCCAGAAACAAATAAATGTTCAAAAAAAAATTTTAAGCTCCTGAGAGAATAGTTCCTAGAACAATTTCTGGTATTAAAAAAGCAATTATAGGGCTAAAAGGAACTGTTCCATCATTTAATACAGTTTCAAAAATTATAATCCAATGTCGAAAATAGGCAGTTCTCTGTAAAAATGCATGTCTAAAGGGAGCAGTTCAATCAAAAAATAGAGGATCAAAGAAAGCAATTTAATTTTCAAAAGGATCTGTTACTAGAACAAATGCCGGTTTAAATGATTTCAGTTTATTGATAGGAACATATTTAAAGTATGACGATGCTGCAAGGGCATCTATCGACCAACTGGTTTTTGCATTAAAAATTAAAAAAATACTTCAATTTAGGGTTTTTCACGACGAATTATTTAAATTTTTCATCAAAATTTTTATAGGATTAACTCTTAAATCTATGAATGAGGGGTCGGTTTTTTAACATTATTTCAGATTGTATCGATTAACATAGACCAGTAATTTTTTTTTATTTTTTTTATAAAAGTTCGCATCAAATTACCTTGAAAGAATATTTTTTTATGTGAGATGTTGTTATTTAGACCATTTTAATAATAAAAAAAAAGAAAAAAATTAAAATTTTTCAGAATTTTTATCTTTAAAATTTATTCCGCCAACACGACTCCTTTCTTGACACAAATTTTTTTCTTATGACTTGTTTACTCAATAATAAGTAAAAGTTAGCATTTTAATATTTTAATATTTTTATTCTAATTTTTAGCAAAACTTCTTAAAATTAAACAATATTATTAAGAATTTTAAAATTTTGTAGTTATATAAAAATTTTATACTATTAATAAGTTTTAACAAAGGTTTAATGTTAAAAATATGATTTTTAATTTTTTTGTGTTAAATCTATGTTTTTTTTATGCGTTTGAATATTACTTCTTGATTTTGTTACAAATAATTGAGTTAAAACTTCCTGATAAGTTGATCTTTTTTGATACATTTCTAAAGCGTTTCAAAATCTTTTCCATAGTTTAATATTCAAATTTTTGGCTTTAAAACGCTTAAGGCCTTCTTCAATCAATCCCATAAGTTTATTAAAGTCTTGGTCATTGTTTTTTCTAACATATGACTTGAGATCCATACTATAGTCCTTCAATAGAGTTTAACTCTCAATGAAATTTAGGAAAAAATATAACCTTATAACCGTAATTTGATGCTAATTTTTGTAAATGAGAATTCTCATTTTCAAAGGCCGGATGTTCTAACAACTTTGCTCTTAACTCATCTAATGTAATTTCTTTTGATTTAACATTTTTGGGTTAACTCTTTTTAATCTGTATCACTAATAACCTAGAAACAATATATTTTTAATTTTTTGTTCATAATCGTCATTTTAATCAATAAAAACCATAGTATTCATGTCTTTTGGACCTCATATCTCAATCAAAATTCTATTTATTACTATTAAATCATACTAATTTAGAAAGCCCATTTAAAAATCTATAAAATTACGAACTTTTTAAAATTAAATAAAAAAATTGCTTGTCATAATTTTAGACTGAAAATCAAAAATTAAGTATTTTTTTAGACTTTATTTGGGTAAGCTTCAGTTTTCTGATCCTGATTGTATCATATTGTGTTTGTATCATCTAGCTAATCAAGATTAAAATATTTTTCATTAGCTTTAAAAGAATCTCTTTTAGTTTACTTTTAAATACCTTTAAATTTATAATTTTTTCAATAAAAATACCATTTTTTTCGATCGTCGATACAAATAAAAAAAAGTTATTTAAAAAAAATAAATGCAAACTTTTAAAGAGGATGGACTATTTTTTGTAGTAGGAGTAGTAGTAATAGTTTAAACTGCAGCATGACTATTATCATGCAAGCGCGTCAAGGACGCCCTGTGGCAGTTTTAAAAATATATCCAGTTTATTTTTGAACTCGTTCACGGTTTTAGACATAATGACTTCACCAGGAAGCAAGTTCCATTGGTTTACTATTCTGTTGTTGCAGAATTCATGACGTTGGTTACATCATCTGACGATTTCCCTTCTTGGCCTCTCTCTGTGCCCGTACTGCAGGGGAATACGAATTGGTGATGTGTGCCAATCAATTGTTTCGATACCTGATTCAAATTAAACTTTTGAATTAAGTCACCACGCGTTCTACGTAATTTAAGCGATGTTAGACCCAGTATTTCGCAACGCTTAGCGTAGATTAACTTTTTTAAATTGATGGAAACTTTTGTAGCTCTGTGCTCAACCTTTTCTAGTGTATTATGATCTTGTTTAGTGTATGGATTCCAAGAAGATACTGCAAATTCAATCTGAGGTCTAATATTACAAGTGTATAACTTTTTCCAGGTGAACGAATGCCGTATGGTCAAAGTGCGTTTCAATAAACCTAGAATACTGTTAGCTTTTGATGCCGATTGATTTACTTGATTTCTAGGCTTTAGATCGTTCGAGATTAAAACACCCAAGTCTCGTTCACATTCGCTTTCAACAATTTTGATTCTGTTCAAGGAGTCGTAATCTTGTATGTTGTATTCTGTCCTGGGATTTTTGTTACCGATATGCATGATTTTGCACTTTCCAATATTGAGACGCATAAGCCAAGTATTTGTCCAATTGGAGATTTTTTCGATGTCACGTTGCAGATTAATTGTGTCTTGAAATGCTGATTCAGCCCTTATCTCTGCCAATATTTTTGTATCATCTGCGTACATTTTACAAGGGTTTTTGAGTGAGTCAGGAAGATCGTTTATGTAAATAATAAAAAGGGTTGGACCTAGTACTGATCCTTGCGGAACGCCGCTGTCTACGGGGACGGTTCATTTTAGAATTGATTAATTTAAATTGATTAAATTAGCAAGTAATAAAAAAAATTTAGCAACACAAATATAGCAATAATTTTATTAAAATTAGCAATAAACAAAAAGAAAAATAGTCAATTTAGCAATTATTCAATTTAGCAAATTTAAAAAAAATGAAAAACCTAATAATCCAAAATTAGCGACAAACTATCATAGTACTTATCAAAATTAGCTAAAGAATAATTTTTTTGTATTTCTTTAATTCTATCGTCTAATAAAATATAAGCTGGTTTCCGTTTGTATTGGATACCGGTTTCTAATTTTACTAATAAATCTTCTGTTTTTTTTTGTTCTTCTCGAAATTTGTCCACCAGCGGATAAATGGACGGGTGCTTACTGAGCATGTTACTAAAGGCATTATGCCAAGCCTCTACAGAGTTGTTAGTGCGCGGTAGGCAATCATTAATTCGGCTGTTAACATTCCACAACTCAATTTTAAATCTAGGTTCAACATAAGTTGTTATAACTTTCACTCCTCTTCCTCTACCAGCTTTCTTAGTGGTGTCATACCCAATCCAAGTCTCTTCCATATAATTGAATAATTTTAATACATTTTCGAAAAATTCTAAATTAGAGTCAAGTTCAGATTTTATTTTATTAAACAAGTATTTAACATCAACTGGGGGGACAAAAGCTAAAACTTGGGCCAATTTTAAAACTTTTCGATGTTGCGGGCACTTGGAATAAGGCACACTTAAACCGAACTCCTGGATCTTCCGCCAAATTGCTTGCTTATAATGAAAAAGCACCCATATAAAATAATATTCGGGAAAACTTGTTCAACTGCATTTAGAAAAGCACGTTCAAAATCGGAAGACACTGACTTTGGAGGGTTTTCTAGCTCAGCTGCGATGATTTCTAGGAATTTTACATAAATAATCTCATTCTTTTTTGGTAACAAGCAATAAACTAACGGGACACATTTTCCATTAATTAAACCATGAATTGTATAGACTTGTTCAAAATAAGTTGGCGCTATACTAAATGTGCCATCAGCAAATAAGTTATTGTTTTCTAACAATTTTAAATTTTCTTTTGTCGAAAAGATAAAAAATCTATTTGGATCATCTGCTCCTGAATCGTGCAATAAAAAATTTTTATTAGTCGAATCATCTTTTTCCAAAGTAAAAATCAAAAATTCTGGCAATTGTATTTCAGAAAGATTTTTTGGCTCTTGGGGATAATCAGGTCTTGTTGATTTTTTAAACCTGTTAATAGCTTGACGATCGGCTTCATAAGTAGGCATATTTGCAACGGCCTCCTTCGATTTTACTTCGTTCACCACACTGGCAACGATTTGCCTCGGCGGCACGTTTGATATGACTTTAGAACATGCCACAGTCACTTCTTTCATTTTTCTTCGTTTTTCCTTGATTTCAAAACGACTCAATTTAGGCGCATGGTTATGAGTACGATCGTCAGGTATACTAAAATGAATTGAATATTTTTCACCAATTAAATTACCATCGGTATAACATTTTGCTTTGCATTTTAGTTGTGTCTCGATACATCGCCAGTTAAATCTACTCGAACTCTGACATGAAATTCTATAAAAGTATCCCTCATAGTACAATTGCGGCTGACCTCTTTGAGATGCCGTAACTTGACCGATTTGGTTGATATCGAACTCATCAAATTGTTCGATTAGGCTATAAATGTCAGTTGAACAATTGGTTGTCATTTTTAAGATTTAATTAGACTAATCAATATAATTAATCTGAAATAATTAAAAAGAAAAAACTTTTTTTGCTAAAAAAACTTGCTAAAATAAGCATGCTAATTTTAGCTTAATCTGTTTGCTAATTTTTTTTTCTTAATTCAATTAGGTTTATTGCTAAATTTATTACATTGCTAAAATGAATTTTGCTAATTTTAATTTGCTAAATTGAATTAGCTAATTTTTAGTCTGCTAAAATAATACAGAGCCTTAAGTGCCCGCAACATCGAAAAGTTTTAAAATTGGCCCAAGTTTTAGCTTTTGTCCCCCCAGTTGATGTTAAATACTTGTTTAATAAAATAAAATCTGAACTTGACTCTAATTTAGAATTTTTCGAAAATGTATTAAAATTATTCAATTATATGGAAGAGACTTGGATTGGGTATGACACCACTAAGAAAGCTGGTAGAGGAAGAGGAGTGAAAGTTATAACAACTTATGTTGAACCTAGATTTAAAATTTTCAACATAAGTTGTTATAACTTTCACTTTTAGCAAGTTTTTTTAGCAAAAAAGTTTTTTCTTTTTTAATTATTTCAGATTAATTATATTGATTAGTCTAATTAAATCTTAAAAATGACAACCAATTGTTCAGCTGACATTTATAGCCTAATCGAACAATTTGATGAGTTCGATATCAACCAAATCGGTCAAGTTACGGCATCTCAAAGAGGTCAGCCGCAATTGTACTATGAGGGATACTTTTATAGAATTTCATGTCAGAGTTCGAGTAGATTTAACTGGCGATGTATCGAGACACAACTAAAATGCAAAGCAAAATGTTATACCGATGGTAATTTAATTGGTGAAAAATATTCAATTCATTTTAGTATACCTGACGATCGTACTCATAACCTAGGTTCAACATAAGTTGTTATAACTTTCACTCCTCTTCCTCTACCAGCTTTCTTAGTGGTGTCATACCCAATCCAAGTCTCTTCCATATAATTGAATAATTTTAATACATTTTCGAAAAATTCTAAATTAGAGTCAAGTTCAGATTTTATTTTATTAAACAAGTATTTAACATCAACTGGGGGACAAAAGCTAAAACTTGGGCCAATTTTAAAACTTTTCGATGTTGCGGGCACTTGGAATAAGGCACACTTAAACCGAACTCCTGGATCTTCCGCCAAATTGCTTGCTTATAATGAAAAAAGCACCCATATAAAATAATATTCGGGAAAACTTGTTCAACTGCATTTAGAAAAGCACGTTCAAAATCGGAAGACACTGACTTTGGAGGGTTTTCTAGCTCAGCTGCGATGATTTCTAGGAATTTTACATAAATAATCTCATTCTTTTTTGGTAACAAGCAATAAACTAACGGGACACATTTTCCATTAATTAAACCATGAATTGTATAGACTTGTTCAAAATAAGTTGGCGCTATACTAAATGTGCCATCAGCAAATAAGTTATTGTTTTCTAACAATTTTAAATTTTCTTTTGTCGAAAAGATAAAAAATCTATTTGGATCATCTGCTCCTGAATCGTGCAATAAAAAATTTTTATTAGTCGAATCATCTTTTTCCAAAGTAAAAATCAAAAATTCTGGCAATTGTATTTCAGAAAGATTTTTTGGCTCTTGGGGATAATCAGGTCTTGTTGATTTTTTAAACCTGTTAATAGCTTGACGATCGGCTTCATAAGTAGGCATATTTGCAACGGCCTCCTTCGATTTTACTTCGTTCACCACACTGGCAACGATTTGCCTCGGCGGCACGTTTGATATGACTTTAGAACATGCCACAGTCACTTCTTTCATTTTTCTTCGTTTTTCCTTGATTTCAAAACGACTCATTTTAGGCGCATGGTTATGAGTACGATCGTCAGGTATACTAAAATGAATTGAATATTTTTCACCAATTAAATTACCATCGGTATAACATTTTGCTTTGCATTTTAGTTGTGTCTCGATACATGGCCAGTTAAATCTACTCGAACTCTGACATGAAATTCTATAAAAGTATCCCTCATAGTACAATTGTGTCTTCCGATTTTGAACGTGCTTTTCTAAATGCAGTTGAACAAGTTTTCCCGAATATTATTTTATATGGGTGCTTTTTTCATTATAAGCAAGCAATTTGGCGGAAGATCCAGGAGTTCGGTTTAAGTGTGCCTTATTCCAAGTGCCCGCAACATCGAAAAGTTTTAAAATTGGCCCAAGTTTTAGCTTTTGTCCCCCCAGTTGATGTTAAATACTTGTTTAATAAAATAAAATCTGAACTTGACTCTAATTTAGAATTTTTCGAAAATGTATTAAAATTATTCAATTATATGGAAGAGACTTGGATTGGGTATGACACCACTAAGAAAGCTGGTAGAGGAAGAGGAGTGAAAGTTATAACAACTTATGTTGAACCTAGATTTAAAATTTTCAACATAAGTTGTTATAACTTTCACTTTTAGCAAGTTTTTTTAGCAAAAAAAGTTTTTTTCTTTTTTAATTATTTCAGATTAATTATATTGAAAGTCTAATTAAATCTTAAAAATGACAACCAATTGTTCAGCTGACATTTATAGCCTAATCGAACAATTTGATGAGTTCGATATCAACCAAATCGGTCAAGTTACGGCATCTCAAAGAGGTCAGCCGCAATTGTACTATGAGGGATACTTTTATAGAATTTCATGTCAGAGTTCGAGTAGATTTAACTGGCGATGTATCGAGACACAACTAAAATGCAAAGCAAAATGTTATACCGATGGTAATTTAATTGGTGAAAAATATTCAATTCATTTTAGTATACCTGACGATCGTACTCATAACCTAGGTTCAACATAAGTTGTTATAACTTTCACTCCTCTTCCTCTACCAGCTTTCTTAGTGGTGTCATACCCAATCCAAGTCTCTTCCATATAATTGAATAATTTTAATACATTTTCGAAAAATTCTAAATTAGAGTCAAGTTCAGATTTTATTTTATTAAACAAGTATTTAACATCAACTGGGGGGACAAAAGCTAAAACTTGGGCCAATTTTAAAACTTTTCGATGTTGCGGGCACTTGGAATAAGGCACACTTAAACCGAACTCCTGGATCTTCCGCCAAATTGCTTGCTTATAATGAAAAAAGCACCCATATAAAATAATATTCGGGAAAACTTGTTCAACTGCATTTAGAAAAGCACGTTCAAAATCGGAAGACACTGACTTTGGAGGGTTTTCTAGCTCAGCTGCGATGATTTCTAGGAATTTTACATAAATAATCTCATTCTTTTTTGGTAACAAGCAATAAACTAACGGGACACATTTTCCATTAATTAAACCATGAATTGTATAGACTTGTTCAAAATAAGTTGGCGCTATACTAAATGTGCCATCAGCAAATAAGTTATTGTTTTCTAACAATTTTAAATTTTCTTTTGTCGAAAAGATAAAAAATCTATTTGGATCATCTGCTCCTGAATCGTGCAATAAAAAATTTTTATTAGTCGAATCATCTTTTTCCAAAGTAAAAATCAAAAATTCTGGCAATTGTATTTCAGAAAGATTTTTTGGCTCTTGGGGATAATCAGGTCTTGTTGATTTTTTAAACCTGTTAATAGCTTGACGATCGGCTTCATAAGTAGGCATATTTGCAACGGCCTCCTTCGATTTAACTTTGTTCACCACACTGGCAACGATTTGCCTCGGCGGCACGTTTGATATGACTTTAGAACATGCCACAGTCACTTCTTTCATTTTTCTTCGTTTTTCCTTGATTTCAAAACGACTCATTTTAGGCGCATGGTTATGAGTACGATCGTCAGGTATACTAAAATGAATTGAATATTTTTCACCAATTAAATTACCATCGGTATAACATTTTGCTTTGCATTTTAGTTGTGTCTCGATACATGGCCAGTTAAATCTACTCGAACTCTGACATGAAATTCTATAAAAGTATCCCTCATAGTACAATTGTGTCTTCCGATTTTGAACGTGCTTTTCTAAATGCAGTTGAACAAGTTTTCCCGAATATTATTTTATATGGGTGCTTTTTCATTATAAGCAAGCAATTTGGCGGAAGATCCAGGAGTTCGGTTTAAGTGTGCCTTATTCCAAGTGCCCGCAACATCGAAAAGTTTTAAAATTGGCCCAAGTTTTAGCTTTTGTCCCCCCAGTTGATGTTAAATACTTGTTTAATAAAATAAAATCTGAACTTGACTCTAATTTAGAATTTTTCGAAAATGTATTAAAATTATTCAATTATATGGAAGAGACTTGGATTGGGTATGACACCACTAAGAAAGCTGGTAGAGGAAGAGGAGTGAAAGTTATAACAACTTATGTTGAACCTAGGTTATGAGTACGATCGTCAGGTATACTAAAATGAATTGAATATTTTTCACCAATTAAATTACCATCGGTATAACATTTTGCTTTGCATTTTAGTTGTGTCTCGATACATCGCCAGTTAAATCTACTCGAACTCTGACATGAAATTCTATAAAAGTATCCCTCATAGTACAATTGCGGCTGACCTCTTTGAGATGCCGTAACTTGACCGATTTGGTTGATATCGAACTCATCAAATTGTTCGATTAGGCTATAAATGTCAGTTGAACAATTGGTTGTCATTTTTAAGATTTAATTAGACTAATCAATATAATTAATCTGAAATAATTAAAAAAGAAAAAACTTTTTTTGCTAAAAAAACTTGCTAAAATAAGCATGCTAATTTTAGCTTAATCTGTTTGCTAATTTTTTTTTCTTAATTCAATTAGGTTTATTGCTAAATTTATTACATTGCTAAAATGAATTTTGCTAATTTTAATTTGCTAAATTGAATTAGCTAATTTTTAGTCTGCTAAAATAATACAGAGCCGCTGTCTACAGTTGTCCAGTTAGATGCCACATCACCTAGTACCACGCGCTGTTTTCTTCCTGTCAGAAAAGAGTTAATCCAATCAGGAAGCTTACCACTAATGCCATGAGCTGAAAGTTTTAGGAGAAATCTTTTGTGTGGCACTTTGTCAAAAGCTTTAGCGAAATCCAAGAAAAAAATATCCATACAGTTGAGTTTTGAAATAGCTTTGGTTCCAAGATCCAATGTTTCCAACAGGTTAGTCACGCAAGCTTTTTTATTAACGAATCCATGTTGTTGTTTTGCGATTAAATTGTTTTTGTTCAGAAAGGACATAAGCTGAGTTTTGACAATTTACTCCATAATTTTACATGGAATTGAAGTGAGAGATATTGGTCTATAATTTGACGAGTCACTTGTGTTACCTTTTTTAAATAGTGGAGTGACATTAGCTTCTAACCAAGGTTTTGGCAGTTCCCCATTATTTATTGAAAGCTATAAAATAAGTGCTAGAGGTTTTGCAAAAGTTTGAGCACATTCTTTCAGAACATATGGATGAACACCATCATTTCCTACTGATTTATTAGGGTCTAGTTCAGATAATAATTTGGCGACTGTACTGCTTGTGATCTCAATTGTTTCAATGCGTTTAGAAGTACTAGAGTTGAATTCCGGTATTTGATCAGTTGAGTCTTCATTGACAAATACAGAGCTGAAATGGTCGTTTAAAATATTAGTTATTGATTGTTTTTCTACAATTACCTCACCAGCGCTGTTTACTATCGAGTTTAGTCGGGGTTTAACTTTTTGTTTACCACTAATGTACGAATAAAGTCTCTTCGGGTTCTTGGTGTCTAGGACTAGATTTTTTTCGAAAGATCTGATGGCTTCGCGCGTTTTTACTTCAATCCCTCTTTTAACTTATTTGTATTCCTGTTCAATCGAGCGAATTTTACCACCAGACGCTTTAAATTTGTGCCATAACTCTTTTTTTGCTTTAGACAATTGGAGTAGTTCTGTTGTGACCCAAGGCACTCTTTTTGGTTTATTTTTGAATTTAATGATTGGTATAAATTTAACACATGTTTCATTGTATTTGTCGAGAAAAATTTCATAACATTCTTGTACACTTTTATTTTCAAATAGAACATCCCAATCGAAGTTTAAATGAGCATTGTTGATTTTGTCGTAATCACCACGTTGATACATAAATTTTTTACTGGAGAATTCTTTGACTGGATCACTTGACATCTCAAAGTTCCATGACAATGTAACGTGTGTTTGCATTGCACAGCCAAGAGGGGGGGTATCAATTAGTGAGGTTATTCGATTTGCTAAACTATGGTTTATCATTTGGGGCACTATACTCAATATAGAAAAAAAATTTATAATTTAATTATTTAATATTCAGTCAATAAAGACATATTCTTTTAGTAATCTATTGATTTTGTCTTATTGAAGTCAATTAACATCTCATTTATTTTTTTTTCAAATATTACATTTTTATTACTGAGTTTTGCTGAATCACTAGTCGATAATCTTATAATTATGTTTACTGTATTAGACTGTTCGAGTTTCAAACAATCAATCAAACTGACTTAATGAACAATTCCATAATTCGATTTCATATCTTGGATATTTTCTTATATGATTATTTCCTCGTGCTTTTTTGCCAATATAATAGGAGTAATTTTCAAAAGATTTTTAAGTTAAGATGGAGCTTAACTCTTTAATTGCACAAAAGTATCGACAACATAGTCCAATGGAACAAAAACCAGACATGCTATTATTTTTGAAAATTGTTGAGTCAAAATATCTTATTTCATTGTATTCGCTTGCTAAACCTAAAGACTGAATGTGACGGTAGATTTATTTCTTAAAATGAAAAAAGCAACCACAAACCACAGCTTCCCAAAAATTAGCCTCGATATATTCTTACTTCAAAATCTGTTGAGATTGTTACAGGTTCAGATTTAACTCTTGACTTTATGAATTTAAAAAATTTTAAATAGGCAATTTCTTGTTTACTTGTAGATAAACCACACACCAGAGGTAAGGTCTTTCCTTTTTTTAACATATGTAAACTAAATAGTTGAGTAAAAATCAATGATACATCATCAAATATACCATCCCAAAACCAATGCTTGTATTCCTCTGAAAGTGTCAAATTTTTTGCTGTAACAAAATTTATTTATCATTCATTCGATCTTTTCATGTCTAATCAAAATAAAAAAATAAAACTTTTATGCCGTTTTTTATTTTAAATTTAAAAGAATCATCTAATTCAAATTCCAAATCTATATTAAAATCAGACTTGTTAATAAGTCACAGTTTAAGTCTAAGTCACAAAAATTAAATTCAAAGTTATGAGTTGCACAAAAATTTTTGTCAATACCTGCTTCATCTGGACTTTTAGAAAAAAATTTTTTCTAAATCTGGTTACATTTACAGAGCACATAGGTCTAGATTAACGAGCAAATTTGGAAGCAACTGCTTAATTGGTATCAAATATGGAATTATTAAATCATTACATTAACTTAAATAAAATAAAACAATTTTAAGTCATCGACTTGACTTGACTTAAGACTCGTGACTTAAAAACAAGTCTGATCAAAATCTCTATTTCAATTTTCGAAGCTGAAGAGAAACATTTTACATTAACAATTTTTTTCTGAAAGATCCTTTGTACATTAAAGTTTAATTTTTCGCGGCTTCGAATCAGGATTTTTAAAAGCCATATCTTTGATCGAAGCTGTAACATGTTTTACTTTTGTTTTTATTTTCGGTTTGAATTCGTCAAGATGATTATTTTTTAAATTTATTAGCTTACAATGTTCATTAGTTTATACTTTGACAGGACAATTCAGATAGTCCGGGTTATTACAACGCCACGTAATGAGTCAAGCTTCATAGCTTGTCTTATATTCATGATTATTCTCACCTTTTAACAAATGGCTTAAGCTTCCATTTTTTTTTTCTATGATTGAAAGAGATTTAGTTTCTCAAAATCGTTTAGTAATAAATTGATTGTTAGAAAAAGATTGATTCAATTCGAATGACTAGAATGAAATCTGATGAAAATTTTTTTTTAATTAAAATTCAATTATAGATGTCAAAAATAGTTATAATTGAAAAATCTCCACTTTTGAATTATAGAAAATTCCCCACTTATTTTTTCCCCGCTTTTTTTACTCCACACTAAGAAAATTTCCCGCTTTAATTTTTTTCGATATAGAATTTTAACCACTTTATAGGAGGAGTTAAAACTAACCAAAAAAAAACAAATTTATTATATAATTTTATTAACAAATAAAAAAGGAAAAATATAAATTACAACAATAAAGAAAGTAATTTACAATTAAAGGTTCTAAAATTAAATCTTTATTTTCCAATTCTACTGAATCAAAATTGTCTAAAAAACCATAATTAACAATCGCATTGTTGCTTGATTGAATTTAAAAAAAGCCGGATTTTTTGAATTTGATAATAATTGAGAAAACGCAATAGCAAACAAACCGCAATCGTTTGACCCGACTTGTGGTTGAACGTGAACTAAATTAATTTTTTCCCTTTTTTTTTCTGGATACATTAAACTTAATATTTTGCTTGCTGCTGGACAATTTGCTTTATTATTCATACTGTCGTAAACGTACCGATTTTGTTGATTCTGCTCACCCCATTCAAGTTCGCTTGTCAAATTAATACCCAAAGGATCGATGTTTGTAAGAATAATTCAATGTAAATTTGACACATTGACGGGATAAATCTTATCAATCTCGAAGGTTTCGTGCAAAAACCCATTTTGTTTAATACAATAATCAATATTCCAATTGTTTGCTATGGTTAAATTAAAATATCCTCTCATTATAGCAGCTTTTTCGATATAATCTAGAGCGAGGTCTATGTGACGCGCATTTAGCCATTCGGTCGATGAAACAATATTACTAATAGGCTCAATAATTTGATTTTCGTTTACGATAATTGTATTTTAACGGGCTTAATATGTGGCGTGTTAAGTTCGTGAAATAATCTTTAAAGCTCAACCTGTTTTGCTTGAAATCTTCATTGATTAATTGAATAATTAAATCTTTTTGGACATCTCTTTTTGACTTTTTGACTTTTTTATCGGTTTGATAATAATCATTTCGAGTTTTTGCGTCTTCTTTTTTCAAACATATTATTAATTCAGCCAATTTTGAGTGATGTTTTGGGACGAACTTTGCGAATTTTGAATGGAAACCTTCTAAATCGTTATTTGTTCGCTTTTGCGAATTAAAATGATTTCAAATTTCTAGTGAAACAGTTCCGTTGAGCCATTGATCCTTGAAATATCGAATAAAACCCAAAATTTTTTCATCTGCAATCGAAATTTCATTTAGAAAAATATCGAAAGTTTCTTTGATATTTTCGATTGGAATAAGTGCTAACGCCATAAAACGCTTTACCCAAAATTTAAAATCACTGTTCAATAAAAAATTCGACTTAAATCCATTCAAAAGAATTCGCTTTCTTATTGTTTGGGTGTAATGAAACCAACATCCTTTCAATTGAACGTCTGGAAACACTGACACAACTGCTTACATTAACGAAACCTCGAAGTCTGTCATTACCCGTTTTATATTTTTTGGAAAAACAATGTTACGAATTTGCTCCATTGCAATTACGTACGTTTTCGTATTTTCATTTTCTAATAAAATAAAAACACATGGGTAGCTCATATTGTCGACGATTGCGTGCAGCGACAAAAGTTGATAAAATATTCCTGGTGCAGTTTTGAATGTGCCGTCGAAATGGTATTCTTCGGATTTTCGTAATATTTCAATAGCTGTATTCGACATTAATATTAAAATTCAGTTACCGTTTACACTTTGATTGTCGTATCTCATAAATAGCTCTTTTTCTTTATTGATTGTTTGAAATTTTATATCGTCCGTAATTTGTAATTCGGAAGTTGATTTGGGCTATTTTATTTTATTTTTAGCACAAATTTTGTCACATGCTGCTCGGGCTCTAGATTCGGTTGGAAAAAATTCGGAAACGATTTTAGGGTCGAATTTTGCTTGCAAGGGTTGCAATAATTCACGGTAGCGATGTGAAAACGAAAACGAATTTACAGTTCCTGATTCGAATTTAAGCGTTTCGTATTGTCTATAACACTCAATACTTATTTGGCATATACGCTTGCACTTACCATTTTTATGGCTATTGTTAGCGTCTACAGTTCGAGTCAAAACACCGTCTAAATCGGTTGTAGCACTCATCGATTTGCACGATTCGCATCTCCATCGAATTGTTCCGTTCTCATTCATTATATGGATATTGTACTTGAAATTGTTAAATAAGCCAAGAGTTTTTTCGGGGTTCAAAAATTCCATTTTTAGAGTTTTTTTGATTAAATTTTAGATTAGAATACTTTGATTCCAAAGTCATATTCAATTTTAAAGGAGATTGTAAATATTAGAACCAAGGTTTCAAAAAAGGATATTCGGCAATTAATATTAGATTTTGTTTCAATTTTTTTCTAGGAAGCGGTTTAAGATTTAAAGATAATTAGTAAATCAATTGAGTAATTTTATCAAATGCTATTAATTTTATTATTTAAAATTTTTCTATTGGTTAATCAATTTTAATATTCGAATGGGTCATTTTAAAAGTGGGGAAGATTCTATACGGGGAAAAATAATTAACAATAATATTTCAATATGGGGAAAAAAATAGTGGGGAAAAATGAAGTGGGGAATTTTCTATTACATCTAAAAAATATACATGTCAGATTTAAATCTTGCCAATTTAAAGCATGTTTAATTTAAAATTGACATAATAAGGCATGACATAATTAACTAGTTAAAATAAAGCTTGTCAATTTGAACTTGTCAAAATAAAGCATATTCGATTAACTTAAAAGAAAAGTAACCTTATCCTTGATAACTTTAAATTAAAAATAAAGAGGTTTTATAAATTAAATTCCAAGATTGAATTTAAAAGGCAAATGTTTTGCTTTGACTTTGATAGCAAAGCATTCGCCAATGTTTGCCACACGACAAAAGCCAGATGGGATTTTAGCTTTAAACAGTTGGCGGCCAAGTGCATGGCCACTAGTGTAGCTTGGAAGAAATTCCAAGTCTACCAACAAAGTTTGGAGTAACTGGAATAGTTCTGATTTGACTAGATAGAGCAGTCTCCACCAAAAAATCAGTTTAAAAAAATTTTAGAGCAAGATGAAGAAGAAGCTCTGCAAGACATTGAAAGAAAAAAGCGTGAAATGATAGAAAGAGGAAAAAAGATGAAGACCGCAATTAGAGAAGCCTCAGGATAGCAGAAGATTGTAAAGACGAAGACATAATATGAGTGCCTATAGAAGATGACCAAAAAAATACCGGATCTTAAAATTTATTTTGTTTTTATTTTACTTATCATTATTTTATAAATAAATAATTTATTTTTTAAATTACAAATCAAAGATATTTACAATTAAATACAATATTAATTTTAAATATTTTTTAAGAGCAATAGTCAGCCAAAATTTAACGAACCGATTAGCCTTAATGAAATGATATTGGCATTAAATAAGCTAAAGGGAGAAGCAGCTTGCGGACCTGACCTTATCCACAATCTAATGTTAAAAAATCTACCTTTAAATTCATTAAATGAGATAAAAGATCTTTTCAACCTTAGTCTCAAAGAAGGTACAGTTCCTAAAGCTTGGAAAAGTGCCAATATCACAATGATACCTAAGAAATATGTGGGCAGTAATGGCGCTTCGGCGCATACTGCCCACTCAGTAAGGGACTGGTTGAAAGAACAGAACATTGAGGTTCTGCCATGGTGTGCCCGTTCACCAGATCTCAACCCAATGGAGAACTTATGGTCATACATGGATGCCAAAATGGTAAACACAAAGGTAACCTCTATCGAGCATTTAAAAGAGGTTTTACACAAAGATTGGTTAAAGATTCCGACTGAGTACGTACAAAAGTTGATTGAATCTATGCCAAAAAGAGTTTTGGCTTGTTATAAGGCGGTCATTTTAAATATTAAATTGTAAAAATTTCTAAACTTTTGAACCGTTTTTTTTTTAATTTATTGTATCCATTTTTTCTTTTGTATTTTTTTTTTCACTTAATTTTTTTTTGTTGATATTATGATCTTGGATTGATGACAAATAAAAATTTGAAAAAAACACCGCTTTTTTTTATTTTCCCGCCTATTATATACGCAAAAACAATTCTTTTGTAAACGAAAAAAAAAATTTCTAAACTTTTGCAACATACTGTATGATTTCTTGGAGAAAAATTCGTTGCTAATCCAGGAACAATCTGGTTTTAGAAAAAATCGAAGAACAGCAGATAATTTAGTTTTTCTTATCCAAAAAGATGTCGAATCATTTAAAAGAAAGAAAAAAGTATGTTGCTTATTTTTTGACATTTCCAAAGCTTTCGACAAGGTTTGGCATGAAGGTATAATTTATAAGCTTATAAAGATAAATATACCTGCGTATTTAATTTATTGGATTAAATCATTTCTTAGTTGTAGAACATTTAAGGTAAATATAAATGATCACATTAGTGATGAATTCAAAATATCTGCTGGCGTTCCTCAAGGATCAGTTATTAGTCCTTTATTATTTAGCATATTTATTAATGATATTCCTAAATAATGATATTCCTTATTAATAATGATATTCCTTATTAATAATGATATTCCTTATTAATAATGAATATTCACTTCTCTGTGCAGTAGATTTTGTCACTTTTTTTATTTAAAAAAAAAAATGGAAATCTAGAAAGTAAAATGAATAAGTACTTAATCGAATTAGAAAAGTGGCTTTTCAAGTGGAAAATGAAGATTTTGGTTGAAAAGTCTTGCTCAATGATTTTTAGTAAAAAGAATAGAGAAAATTCTGAGTTTGATTTAAGGATTTATGTGAATAGAATCGTAAGCTTAAAAGAAATTAAGTTCTTAGGAATCAAATTCGATTCTAAATTAACCTTTTCGTCAATGATAGAACAAATTAAAGAACGTTGCATTTCAAGGCTAAATTTAATAAAAATCTTGTTAAATAAAAAATGGAGCCTTGACTTTAAAACTTTAGGAAATCTTTATAAGTCTTTGATAGGATCTATTCTAGATTATTCTTTTCCTTATCTTAACTCTCTTTCAGAAACTAATATAAAAAGGTTAGAAGTAATACAAAATTCAGCAGTTCGTTCTATACTAAAATTAAGATATGATACTCGCTCCAACATATTACATCATGAGGCATATAGTAAACTTAAGCTACTTACAGTCTCAAATCGACTTTTTGAGTTGAGTGAGAGATATGTTAGGGCAGGGCTGAGCCACTCTGTTCCACTGGTTGTCAGACTGGTGGAAGAATATAACAAAGGTTTCGAATCAAGAAATATCGAGTACCCAACTCCATTGTGTAATTGCTACCTTACTATTTCTTCTTTTTTCCCCTGAACCATCAAATGTTTAAAAAATATATTCTGTTACTCTCTATTTTTATCATTTCTTAATATTTCTATATTTATTTTTAATTTTAATACTTTCCTATTTTTTTAACTTATATCATTTAAACTTTACTTTTTTGTTATTTTTTTACTTTTATTTTATTTTATTTAACTTTATTTTAATTTTTTAATTTTCTTTTTTTTTTTATTTAATCTGAAGGAGCTTAAGCTCGATACAGAAATACAAATAAATAAAAAAATAGAAATTAATTTAGTCTTCTAATTGAATAGTTTTTTTTCACATTCCATTATAAGACAATCGTCTATGATGAATTTGTTATTTAGATTTCTTACCATTTCATACCCACTCGGCTGTTTAGTGGGGACTCGTTACTGTATGTATGCGATAATTCAGCATTAAATTCGCTAGACTTTAAATAAAAAGGATCTTATTTTTTTAAGGAACTAGTTTTGAAGCAGTTTAGGTTAAATTCCATTCATTAATTTTATCTGTGTTTGGAACTGTTCGATTTTCAACTCCGAATTCCGAACAAAACAATCAAGTCCGACGTCATTCGTCATTGTATCCTTAACGCAAATTTAAGTACCAACGTGAACTTTTGATATCGTCAGGATTATTGGAATCGACAAAGAAAGCTTTACAGGGAAAAAGCACTACCACGTTATTGGAAGAACAAATGGGTATCAGTCACAATTTGGCCAAACAAGCTTTCAATTCAATGCATTCTGGTCAAAAAAAGACGAAAATCATTTAAATAATCTCGTCCATTACATTCGCAATAAAGAAGTTATTTAGGTTTTGTGAAGTTCAGTACAAAAGAACAGAACAAAGTGTTAAAAAATTTAATTACTTTTTATCTAAAAGTTTAAAATTAGTTCTGTAAATCCAACATGGTGCAACATTCAAAGTTGCATCAACTGTAAAAGTCTGCTAATGGTGTGCAGAATCTCTGCAAAATGCACCACGCTCGATTATATTGAAATTTAATTTCTGCATAACTCTGCAAATTTAGCAGGCTTTGATATTCGATGCAACTGTGAAATTTGAACTCGAAATTTGAACTGTTGACCAAGTTACGAAAACTACAGAAAGGGAGGTAAACTTTTCCCTTTCCTCTAGTTTTTTTAACTTGTTCTGGTTTAATGGACTCATCTTGGCTTAAGTTGTTTGGGATTTCGATAAAAGACATTTTGAGAATAGCTCAAAAATTTGCTTTTTGTATAACACCAATAAACTCATCTTGTCGGAATCAGCTTTAGAAGGTCTTTAATTAATTATTGAAAAAAAGTTTTTTTTTATTTGTTTCAATTAAATCAATTTTGGTGTCAAAGAGATAAAACAGTTACTATCTTAATCATATTTGACATTATTTAATTTAATTGTACTAACAAAAAATAATTGACACTAACATCAGTATTTTTGTTCTAGAAAATATTATTTTTGTTTTTTAAAAATATTATACGCGGATTATGATAAGCTGGCACCATTTAAAAATTATTAGAAACTCTTACGAAATATTAGAGTAAGAGTAGATGTTCACGAAACCAACTCAGGCTGGTGTCAAGTGCTATGCGGAAGAGCATAGACATACAAACAACTGCTAATGTTATTTTAGCTCAGTCCTACGGTCCTTATCATACATGGACAGGGCACCAGTATGTTGAAAAAGACACACTGAAATTCGATGATGCACCTAGAGCTCAAATAGAGCAATTAGTCATTGAAGAAATGGTATGGACTTCTCTGTCAAACCGCAAAACTTTGGATGACACCATTGGCTCCATTAGAGAACAACTAAGTTGAGCTGGATTGACTAACTGACGAAAAAAGATTCCAGTCTTGAAGGCTTGAAGATGAGAATCAAGCGTTTTTCATGTCCTATAATCCTACGGACATAATAGACTTTAAAGTCTTGAGTAACAAGATCAATTAAAAGAGAGAATAGGCTAGACGTTTTTATCTTTCTAATTTTGATTTATTAGAGTATGTCAACATATTTGAAAAGCATGAAGGCATTTGGAGTGAAGAACTAATTTCCTTGGCAGCAAAATGTATAGCCACAGCAGAAGCGTGGCGAAAATTCGACGATTTCTTACTAAGAAATTCTTAGTAGGAATTGAAGAAATCGGCCAATATAATTTTTGCGATGTTGATAGGGATTTGGTTTTAAAAATTAAACGCGAATTCACAGAACAAGAAGAATAGGAGGCCTTGATAGAAATCAGGATTATTCATCGGGAAGCTTCGAATTATAACTTAGTGGATGAAGTACCTCTATGCAGTCCAGAAATTATATGGATAGAATGTCCAGAAGAGGGCGAAGAAAATTAAAACTATTATTTTTAATATTATTTTTTAATCAATAAACAATCAAATGAATTTACTTCTTTTAATCAAAAATTTTTTTTTTATTTACAAAATTATTAACAAATAAATTAAATAACTATATACAATTAATATAAAACGAATAAAAGTCCGATTTACTTTCTCGCATTTCTTATTTCTTGTACAATCTTATTTCTATCGATTATGTATCAGATGCTTGTCCTTCTGTTTCATTTATTAATGTTCTAGGATTAGGAAAATCTACTTCTAGATGTATTTTTTAATAAAGATAATTTTTTGGTTTCTCTCTATTTTCCACCATTTGATGTCAATAATTTTTGATCGATAAAATCGAAAACTCTATAAGGTTAAGGTTGTAAGAAATTATAGTTTTTAAGGGATATTTTCCATTTTCAAATGCAGTTGCAAACCCTAAATCCTAATCCAACAAATTCAGCTCTAAGAACAGCAATTAAAAGACAGAAATTCAATCAACAAATGCAGGTCAAATTTGAACAGTTTAAGAAACGAAAGAGGATTTCCTTGGAAAATGCACGTTTAAAAGCATTAGAAGAATTAGGAAGCATTTTCAGTTTGGACCCATTTCAGACAGCCAACGACATTAGAGTCTAACACCGTTAGGAGACTCGAGTGCTTCAGGATAAGAATAATCCGTTCAATTAATCCTTAAATTAAAAGCCGGTTAAAAGGAAGCAATTGCAGGCCTAAAGGAAACCCTTCCATAATTAAAACCAGCCTGTAAATATAACAAATATAGGTCTTTAGAGGGCAGTTCGCATAAACATGAAAATTTGCGAAGGATTCAGTTCCAGCAACAAAATAGTTCCAAATAAATAATTCTAGGACTAATTGAAGCTGTTAAATCACAAAAACAGGTTCAAATAGGATATTTAGAAGTTTAAAGACTAAACAATTACTTTTAAAAAAATAATATTCTTTAGTTATTCTAAACCTTTAGTTTAGAATAAATAAAGGGCCAAAAGGATAAGTAAAACAAATGAAAATGTAGAAACAAATTCAGTTGCAAAGAAAACAATCAAGGTCCAAGTAGAATATTTCAGTCAAAAATTGCAGGTCCAAAGGGAACAATTGCAGGCAACCGAAATCTGAAACTGAACAATTAAAAAGCTTTCTTTCCGATTTTCATGATGCATTTACCAATAAAAAGGTGCAACACCATGAGACACAAATTCAACAAACTGGAAATGATCAGCTTAATCGATTGCTTGTTCAAATAATTGACTATAAAAAAAGACTCACACTTTTGAATGCTAAAAAACAAGAATTGTGTTAAGGTCAATTTTAATATTTAAATTTTTTTATTTTTATTTAAATTAGTAAAAAAACATAAATAATGATTTCCTAAATTTTTTAAATTTGTAAAAAACCTGCTAATCCGGCAGCAAGGAGCATATACTCAAAAAGAGATTCTTATTTTTAATTTTTTATTCGTAAAAAGGCCACCTCTAGCCGTATAATAGAAAAAAAACAAGAGAAATAAAAAGAAAAGAAACAAGAAAAAAAGGAAATTTTTTTTTCAAGATTAATGCTGCTTCTTAAATATTTAATATTGCTACTTCATTTACTTTATAATAAAATAATACATAATAAGTTGAACTTTTGAAAAGACAGTTATAGTTATAAAGAGAACAATAACAAATCGAAAAAAAATACTGTTCAGAGTTAAGAGGTGCTGGAATGGGTGTAGCGGATGTCTCTCTTATAACGGCGACCTTTTTCTGAAATTTGTTCCCAAATTAATAAAAAAAAAATAAGAAAAACAAGCCAACAGACAAAAAAAGTTGAAAATGAAATTATTTTTAAAGTTGAAAAAATAAAAATAATGTAAATTTTTTTTACCAAGCATGTAATATTGAAGTCATAAAGACAAAAATAGTCTTTGTTATAAAAAAAGATTTTTTTTTAATTTTTAATTTAAGATTTATTTTTTTTTTCATCGCCAAATTTGGCGTCATTTTTAGAAGAAAAAAAAATATTATCAGAGATCATAACTTTTTTGGGATCAAGTAATTAATTTAAAATCCCAAATAGATTCATCTATTTTGGTATATACTAAAATAGAAAATAAATTAAACACTTTTTAACTTGAAATAAAAAATAAGAAAATAAATATTAAGTTAGCTTTGATCTGCATTTTTAACTTTTAAAATCAAAAAAAAAACAAACGAAATTATTAAAAGAAAATTGATTTTGAAATTTTTATTTTAATTCTGACATTGGTATTATTGGTATGTCATCTGACGAAGCAATTCAGTTGACAAATAATGATGCATCCTTTTGTAAGTCGTACGCCATTTCAAAAGGATACTGGTCCGACCCTTATTTAAAATACTTTTGTGGCACTCATATCTCAGAGCACAAGCCGCCTGAAATAAGCCGAGGATATTTCGCTCGCGTAAATGCCATTCGAAGTCGTGTGTACAAATTTTTACAACTATTTGACAATGCCCAGGTGATAAATCTCGGTGCTGGATATGACACACTTTTCTTTGATTTAACAGATAAAAAATTAAATTTTAAAAAATACATTGAGATTGATTTTCCCCGCATAGTTTCGTCTAAAATTCGTTTGATCCGGACTAAAAGAGCATTGAGCGACAAAATTCCTCGACCCGACGTCCAAGAGGCCGGCAATAATGAGAACCAAAGCCAAGATGATTTTAAAGTACCTTCCCTGTTTCCTAGATCAGACCCAGTTCATCCATCTTTAAAGTCCAACTCAGAAATTCATCTAGACAATTATGACTTGATTAGTGCCGATTTGAGAAATCCAAACGATCTTGATTCAAAACTAAAAGCTTGTGGAGCAAACTTTGGGCATCCTACTTTGGTAATTGCCGAATGTGTTCTCATCTACATGTCCATGGAGCACTCAAGCAATCTTTTAAAATACTTGACTCATAATTTTGACCAAGTTGGCTTTGTTAATTACGAACAATGCAATTTGTCGGACAAATTTGGTGACATAATGATGTCCAATATGGCAGCTAGGGAATGTAGACTACAAGGCACTGAGGCATGTTCTAATGTAGACACACAGTTTGATCGTTTTGTTTCAAATGGCTTTGTCAACACATGCACTCAGGTAATTACTATGAGCGATTTTTACAAAGCAAAAATGGATCAATCAGAGAGGCATAGAATTGAGGCAATCGAGTTTTTGGACGAAAAAGAACTATTTTTTCAACTTATGGACCACTATTGTGTTGGCATAGCTGCCAATTCTGAATTATTTAGAAAAATATTTTTTTAAAAGTAAAATTTCAAAATTTTTTTAATAAATTTAAATTCAGTTAATTTTTTACATTCTATAGTTATAAATATTTTTTGGTTAAATATATTCTGCTTATTGTTTTTTTTAGTTTTTCGTAATCGGGGCTTAAATTTTTTTTCAAACAAGTAAAAATTAATTAATAAATTTAAAAACAAGTCATTATTTTTATAAATAAAATTTAAAAGTACATAGTTTTGCTCATAATAAGAGCAAATTTAATTTATTTATTTTTGATTCGTTATTTTTTAGTAAAAAATATTTTGATCAATTTTTTTCAAATGTATTTTTTATTTTTCATCAAAAACGCCTTAACATTTTTAAATATATATTAATTTCTGTTAATTATGCTTAAATTTCACAATCAAGACTAACAGATTGAATATAAAAAAAATTATGAATTTATTAATTATAAATTTAGTATTTATTATGTGCTTTGGACATTGATTGAATAATTTTTCTGTAGGATAAAAACAATAAGGATAAAAAAAATAAGGTTAAAAAAAACAAGATAAAAAAAAATCTTATATTGTTTTTTATGAATAAGAAGATTTTTTTATATCAAATTGTTACATGTTTTTTTCAAGAAATTATTTTAAAAAAGGGAATCTTATGGGTGCTAAGAAATTCAAATACAAATCGAACAAAAATTCTTCCTTTTTTGATAAATTACAATTAAAGATAATAAAATATATAATAAATATATAACTGCAGCTTTCTTTATTGCACTTTTTTTGCTAATAATAATTTTTTTCATTAAAAAAAAAGTAATATATAAAGATACAAATTGATTTTGGATTTGATTTTATTAATAAAAAAGAAAAAGAAATTTTTTTTCGGTCAAAATTGAACAATAAAGTATGCTGCAGTGTTCTTTTTAATTGAATTTATTATTTTAATCTATCAAAGAAGGAAGAATTTTTGTTTAATTGATAATTGAAATTCACATGATCTAATATGAGGTTAATAATCAAAAATCTGCCTTAACTAATTAATCATAAATTTAGGAAAAAAAAAATAATTTTAGTCAGTTAATAAAATTAATTAATAGATGTTTATTACTTAAATATCAATATCAAATATCTGCCTTAACTAATTGATAATAAATTTAGGAAAAAATTAATTTTAGTAAATTAACAAAATTAATTAATAGATGTTAGTTTCTTAAATATCAATATCAAATATCTGCCTTAACTAATTAGCAATAGGTGCAGATTCAAAATGAACAATTGGATAATTTTAAATTTCAATTTTAAAATTTCAAGGATACATTTACGGATAAAAGAGTTCAGCACCTTAAAAAGAAACGAATGCTACAAGCCAGAAATGATCGATTAAATAAATTGCGTTGAAACTGATCGCTTTGAAACTGCAGTTGCTACTTGAACTGGTCACTATCGACTTGCAACTGTTCTCTTTGGATCTACAGCTGCTGCTGGAACTGGTCTCTTTGTCCCTGCAATTGTTCCCTTTGATAAAGCAACTTATCTCTTGACCTGCAATTGTTGTTGAAACTGATCCCTTTGAAACTGCTATTTTTGTTGAAACTGGTTGCTGTTTGAATTGGTCACAATCGACTTGCTACTGTTCTCTTTGGATCTGCAATTGTTGTTGAAACTGATCCCTCAGGACATGTAGTTTCATCTAGAACTGGTCCGTTTGGACATGCTGATGTTCCTTAATGGAAAACAACTGTTCTCTTTCGATTTAAAATTATTCTCTTTGGATCTGCAGCTGCTCCTGGAACTGGTCTCTTTGTCCCTGCAATTGTTTCCTTTGATAAAGCAACTTATCTCTTGACCTGCAATTGTTGTTGAAACTGATCCCTTTGAAACTGCTATTTTTGTTGAAACTGGTCCCTTTGAAACTGCAGTTGCTGTTTGAATTGGTCACTATCGGCTTGCTACTGTTCTCTTTGGATCTGCAATTGTTGTTGAAACTGATCCCTCAGGACATGTAGTTTCATCTAGAACTGGTCCGTTTGGACATGCTGATGTTCCTTAATGGAAAACAACTGTTCTCTTTCGATTTAAAATTATTCTCTTTGGATCTGCAGCTGCTCCTGGAACTGGTCTCTTTGTCCCTGCAATTGTTCCCTTTGATAAAGCAACTTATCTCTTGACCTGCAATTGTTGTTGAAACTGATCCCTTTGAAACTGCTATTTTTGTTGAAACTGGTCCCTTTGAAACTGCAGTTGCTGTTTGAATTGGTCACTATCGGCTTGCTACTGTTCTCTTTGGATCTGCAATTGTTGTTGAAACTGATCCCTCAGGACATGTAGTTTCATCTAGAACTGGTCCGTTTGGACATGCTGATGTTCCTTAATGGAAAACAACTGTTCTCTTTCGATTTAAAATTATTCTCTTTGGATCTGCAGCTGCTCCTGGAACTGGTCTCTTTGTCCCTGCAATTGTTTCCTTTGATAAAGCAACTTATCTCTTGACCTGCAATTGTTGTTGAAACTGATCCCTTTGAAACTGCTATTTTTGTTGAAACTGGTTGCTGTTTGAATTGGTCACAATCGACTTGCTACTGTTCTCTTTGGATCTGCAATTTTTGTTGAAACTGATCCCTCAGGACATGTAGTTTCATCTAGAACTGGTCCGTTTGGACATGCTGATGTTCCTTAATGGAAAACAACTGTTCTCTTTCGATTTAAAATTATTCTCTTTGGATCTGCAGCTGCTCCTGGAACTGGTCTCTTTGTCCCTGCAATTGTTCCCTTTGATAAAGCAACTTATCTCTTGACCTGCAATTGTTGTTGAAACTGATCCCTTTGAAACTGCTATTTTTGTTGAAACTGGTCCCTTTGAAACTGCAGTTGCTGTTTGAATTGGTCACTATCGGCTTGCTACTGTTCTCTTTGGATCTGCAATTGTTGTTGAAACTGATCCCTCAGGACATGTAGTTTCATCTAGAACTGGTCCGTTTGGACATGCTGATGTTCCTTAATGGAAAACAACTGTTCTCTTTCGATTTAAAATTATTCTCTTTGGATCTGCAGCTGCTCCTGGAACTGGTCTCTTTGTCCCTGCAATTGTTCCCTTTGATAAAGCAACTTATCTCTTGACCTGCAATTGTTGTTGAAACTGATCCCTTTGAAACTGCTATTTTTGTTGAAACTGGTCCCTTTGAAACTGCAGTTGCTGTTTGAATTGGTCACTATCGGCTTGCTACTGTTCTCTTTGGATCTGCAATTGTTGTTGAAACTGATCCCTCAGGACATGTAGTTTCATCTAGAACTGGTCCGTTTGGACATGCTGATGTTCCTTAATGGAAAACAACTGTTCTCTTTCGATTTAAAATTATTCTCTTTGGATCTGCAGCTGCTCCTGGAACTGGTCTCTTTGTCCCTGCAATTGTTTCCTTTGATAAAGCAACTTATCTCTTGACCTGCAATTGTTGTTGAAACTGATACCTTTGAATCTGCAGTTGTTTTAGAAACTGATCCCTCTGAACATTTAGTTTAATCTGGAACTGGTCCGTTTGGACATGCTGATGTTCCTTAATGGAAAACAACTGTTCCCTTTGGATCTAAAATTTATCTCTTTGGACCTGCAATTGCTGTTTTAACTGGTCCATTTGAAATTGCTATTCTTGTTAATACTGGTTCCTTTGAAACTGTAGTTGCTGCTTTAACTGGTAACTATCACTTGCTAGTGTTCTCTTTGGATCTGCAGCTGCTCCTGGAACTGGTCTCTTTGTCCCTGCAATTGTTCCCTTTGATAAAGCAACTTATCTCTTGACCTGCAATTGTTGTTGAAACTGATCCCTTTGAAACTGCTATTTTTGTTGAAACTGGTCCCTTTGAAACTGCAGTTGCTGTTTGAATTGGTCACTATCGACTTGCTACTGTTCTCTTTGGATCTGCAATTGTTGTTGAAACTGATCCCTCAGGACATGTAGTTTCATCTAGAACTGGTCCGTTTGGACATGCTGATGTTCCTTAATGGAAAACAACTGTTCTCTTTCGATTTAAAATTATTCTCTTTGGATCTGCAGCTAGTCCTGGAACTGGTCTCTTTGTCTCTGCAATTGTTCCCTTTGATAAAGCAACTTATCTCTTGACCTGCAATTGTTGTTGAAACTGATCCCTTTGAAACTGCTATTTTTGTTGAAACTGGTTGCTGTTTGATTTGGCCACAATCGACTTGCTACTGTTCTCTTTGGATCTGCAATTGTTGTTGAAACTGATCCCTCAGGACATGTAGTTTCATCTAGAACTGGTCCGTTTGGACATGCTGATGTTCCTTAATGGAAAACAACTGTTCTCTTTCGATTTAAAATTATTCTCTTTGGATCTGCAGCTGCTCCTGGAACTGGTTTCTTTGTCCCTGCAATTGTTCCCTTTGATATAGCAACTTTTCTTTTGACCTGCAATTTTTGTTGAAACTGATCCCTTTGAAACTGCAGTTGCTGCTTGAACTGGTCCCTATCGACTTGCAACTGTTCTCTTTCGATCTGTAGCTGCTCCTCGAACTGGTTTCTTTGTCCCTGCAATTGTTCCCTTTGATAAAGCAACTTATCTCTTGACCTGCAATTGTTGTTGAAACTGATCCCTTTAGACATGTTGTTTTATCTGTTTTATCATGAAGTTTTAAACTGGTCCGTTTGGACATGCTGATGTTCCTTTTTGGAAAACAACTGTTCTCTTTGCACCTGCAATTGCTGTTTTAACTGATCAATTTTTATCTGAATTTGATGCTAGAACTGGAAGATCCTCAATTCGACAAACATATTTCGACAAATAATATTTTGACAATTTTTTTTCGACAAATTAAATTTAGACAAAGTTATATTTCGTTAAAAATTAATTAGACAAATTAAGTTTCGACAAAGCTATATTTAGACAAGAGTTGTTTTGACAAAAAAAGAGAAAAAAAAATTCAATTAATCAATTAATATAAAATAAAAAGTTAATATACTATCAATAAAGATAAATTATTTGAATACTCTACAACTTTTTATTTGTTAAAATTATTTACAATTGTAGTATTTTGTTCTTCCAATTTCATGTACACCGCTTTTCTTTTATTTACTTGACCAGTACTCAGCTTGATATATACATTCTCAATATTAGATTGCTCTAGTTTAAGACTATCTAATTCAATTACAAATGAGGATGTGATTTAATTGTCGACTGTAAAGCGTTATGCCAACCTTCTAGGTTATTGTTTTTCCTTGGAAGACCTTTTTTAGTTCTTTCATAACAATTCCAGAGTGCTAGACTGAATCGTGGAGTTTTTCGACTAGGAACTTTTGTTCGTTTCTTAGCACCAAAATAATTGTCTTCAAAATAGGTATATACCTTTTTAAGTTCATTTGGAATTAAACTTTTAAGTTCAACAAAAGCATCGATAACATAATCAACGGGTACAAAGGCTAGACAAGCCAACATTTTTGAGTATTTGCGAATTAAATTATCTTTTAACGATAAATCCGAATACTTGGCCGCTAAACCACTTGATTGAATGTGTCTTCAGATGGACTTTTTTAAATGGAAATAGCAACCACAAACATCGGCTTCTGGAAAAATTTCCTCGATAGAATTTATGATTGCCAACTCGTAGTCAGAAGAAACATTTAATGGATTGTTCTTAACTTTTGACTTTACAATGTTAAAAAACTTTGTGTAGGTCACTTCTTGTTTGTTCGTAAAAATGCATAAATTAACGGTAAATTTTTTCCCTGTTTAATAACATGAACAGTGAATAATTGCTCGAATATCAACGGAACAGCATCAAATGTACCATCAAAAAGCCGATTTCTGTGTTCACTCAAAATTTTTAGATTTTTTTCAGTGGAAAATATTAGCATTCGTTCTTTGTTATTGTAATTTTCGTCGTACAAAAGAAACATTTCGTCTTTCGATAATCTTGTAAAATCTTCATGAAGTATGAAATTTAAATCTTGAGGCAAATCACTTTGTTCATACGGGTCTATTCTTGCTCTAGAACATAATTGTCTTGCAGCATTGTAAGTTGGTAAAAGTGCGACGACTTCTTCCTCTAAATTTTTTTGGCACTCGAAAATTATTTTGCGCGGTATTGTATCAGGTTGACTTGCTGCCATTTGTTTCATTTCGGACTTCCCTTCTTTGACTTTATTTTTAATAGAACTTACATGTTCATGTTCCATTATATTTGTAACTGGTTTATTCATACCAATTGTTGACACAGAAACATTACAATTTGGATATTCAGAACTATTACACCTCCATTTTATTTTACCAGTTGAAGCTTTATTTGACAATTTGTATTCATAATAATTATCGTCAATCAAAATGTAACTCTCTGAGCCGTCCTTTTTTTTTCGAGTTGACGGAATTAAATTCAAGCTTTCAAATTGCGAGAGTAATTCATCCATTTATTAAATAAAATAAAATGTGTGAGTTTTGTCAAAATAATTGTTGTCAAAATTAGACTTGTCGAATTACATACATACGAAATTTAATTTATTTGTCGAAATTATAATTTTCTGAAATATGATTTGTCGAAATAAACTTGTCAAAATATTACTTGTTGAAATATTTTTGTCAAAATGAGGATTATTCGCTAGAACTGGTCCCTTAAAATCTGCAACTATTCTCTATGGACCTTTAATTGTTGTTGAAAATAGTCCCTTTGAAATTACTATTTTAATTGAAACTTATCCTTTATTAACTGCAATCGTTTTTGAAACTGACCTCTTTGGATCTGTAGTTGCTCCTGGAATTGGTCGCTTTTGATTTGCAACTGTTCTCAAAGGACATGCAGTTGGAAGTGAAACTGATCCCTTTGGATCTGCAATTCTTTTCTCTGGTGTTGAAACTGGTTCCCTTTGATAAAGCAACTTATCTCTTGACCTGCAATTGTTGTTAAAGCTGGTCCCTTTGAAACTACAGTTGCTGCTTGAACTGGTCCCTATCGACTTGCAACTGTTCTCTTTTGATCTGCAGTTGTGGTAGAAACTGATCATTCTGGACATGTAGTTTCATCTAGAACTGGTCCGTTTGGACATGCTGATGTTCCTTTTTGGAAAATGACTGTTCTCTTTGGATCTGCAATTGCTGTTTAAACTAGTCCATTTGAAATTGCTATTTTTGTTGAGACTGATCCTTTTTTAACTGCAGATCTATGGATCTATGAACTATGGATCTGCAGTTTTTTCTTTTGGTGTTGCAACTGGTTTCTTTGGATATGCAATTGTTGTTTAAACTTGTGCGTTTGTATCTTCAATTGTTTCCTTTGGATTTTGCAAATTTTTAGTTCTATCATTATCTTCATAATTATTTTGTCTCAAAAACAGGTTAGAAAAATTATCAGAACTGTTTGTATACTGTAAAAAAAATTGTCTTTGTTAATTGATCTTTTATAGTTAAATAATTTTTGAAAAAAGAGGAATAGACAATGAAATTATTTAAAAGTTAATCTTTTCTGTACTTTTTCTTATTTATTTATTTGGTCCTAGTAAATTAAATTATTTCAACTAAAATTTAATTTATGATTTTTTTAAGTTTTAAAAAAACTGCGTTCAGTCACGATATTGTTTAATGATTTTTTGCATCTTTTACAGTTAACTTTTCTTGCAAAAGAATATGTACTAGTAAACTAATAGAAAAAACAAATATAAGCTCAATTAAATAGAAAGTCATCAATTTTATAAATTTTCAATTTTTCAAAACGATATTTCCCTGACGGCCTGTCGATCTGATAAAAATTAGATGGTAAAGTTTATCTCTTTTGTTTAGTTTATCTTAAAATCCAATCCAATTCTTAAAATTCAATTTAGATCAATGTTTATTTTTTTTCTTATTAGAATTTATTATAATATTTATTTAGTAAATAAAATGAATAAGAAAATTCCGCAGAATTTAGCAAAGAAAGATGATTTTAATATATCTCAAATTCAGAAGAAACTTTATACAATTAAAATGGATGCGGTTTTTGATAGCGATTTAGAAATGTTCTTAAGCAATTTAAGGTTTTTTGATATACTATTTCTTTAATTACATTGTTTTTAGTTTTTTTTTAAAAGTCCTTAATTAAAGTTATTAAATTAAAGTTCAAGTCTGGACTTTAAGTCATTTTACTTGACTTGAAATCTTTTGAAGTCATTTAAAAGACTTAGAAAAAAATGGCAAATAACTTATTTTAATTTATAATTTTATTTGAATTTTTACTGTTCCGGCCACATAAATTATTTTGCTAATTCATTATTTATTTCTAGGTCTTTTAATGACTTTGTTTTTATTTTAATTTTAAGTCAAAACAAAGACTTAATAAAAAAAACAAATAAGAATTCAATACTAGTTACTCGTTTTATGACTTTTCAGTTAAAAAAATTCTGCTATTAAACAATTTTTTATTTTTTTTTAAACAATTTAACAAGGACACGTAATGCGGTCTCAAAAGAATTTATTGTTTGTCCTCTTTTGACAGGTATTGCCCATTTACTTGGAACATCATATGTTACTGCATTGGTTACTGCTATGTCAATGATCAAAAAATCAATTTATTAAATTGAGGAATATGAAAATCTCCCGAGGACAAAATCAAATTTAATTAATAGTAATTTAATAAATATTTAATTTATTTTATAAAAGTGAAAAAATTCTTATAATCTTTTCGGATCTTCTAGAGTTAAAAACATTTGAACAAAACTGGTGATGACTTTTTTTTTAAATTAAAGTCATCACCAGTCGTATTCATATGTTCAAGGCTACCATTTCATAATTTGAATTTAAGTTAAGATTGCCGCAACATTAATTTTTGTCACACAGGAAAATGATAGACAATTAATTAAAATAAATTTAAAAAATATACAATTAAAAAATATTATCAATGACTCGACTTGAAAAAAGTTTGTGACTTACAAACAATCTGAACTAAAAAATTTACTTTTAAATAAACAAAAAATCAGTGCGAGACTAGTTTCAATGGCAGCAAGTCAAAGCGATGACTTTTATAAGGCTTAAAGGACTGTTTTTCTTATCTTTTGTAGAAGTCTGATTTAAAAATATCAAATCTTAATTAATAAATAAGTTCTAATTTAGCTGGGACAGTAGAAGCATTGATTTCACATTTACAATCGAACCCTTGCGTCGTGAGCTTTTTCGATGAATCTTCCACATTTATGAGCTCTTTTGGCTTATACAAAGGTGGTGATGGAAAATTTGACCGCAGTGTATATCTAGAATTGTATAAAGGCCCTATCGCTTTTGATAGAACACTCACAGGAAGTAGAATTGTGGTTGAAAGGCCACGATTTAAAGTGTGCTTGCTAGGTAAATTAAAAATGGCAAAACAAAATAAATTCTTAGAATTAAGTATTTTTAATAGCAAATTTAAAAGTTTGATGATAATATTTATAAATAAGCGATTCAATTTCAATTCATTTTTTTCAACTTATAATCCTTTTTCTAATATTAAAAAAGCTTTGAAGTGATTAAAAAAATTTAATAACTTGACAGGTGAAATTTGAAATTTATAAAATAAAATTAATAAATAAATTTTAAAAATTTGATAGGTAAAAGCATGATTTAAAATGAATAATGTTAAATAAATAATGAAAATCAAAAAATTCTTTTAAATATATATTGAATGTAAATTTAAAATAAATTAAAATACGATAACAATTAAAACTGTTAAAAATTAACCAAAATATTATTTAATAATCATTTAAAGGTAAACCACTGAAACAGAAACGATTTATTAAAAAATGTTTTCAATTAAATCATTTAATAACATATCGGATATGTTGGTTTATCATCATTTATTCGAGAATATAAAAAATTATAAGACATTAGAAATTGTTCAATTATTAAATACCTTTACAGGGCAAAAATATGAAATTTCCGATATTGAAAGCTACAATGCTAAATTTGCTGATTGCCCAAAATTTGATCCAAAATTTTTTTTGAAAATTTGAAAATATTAGATAGTTTTATATTAAAAAATCCATTTAAACAGTTTGCCAGTAATTATAAACAATGCATATTTTGTAAATTGAATTAGAATTATTTAATTCATACAGCGCCCAGTTTTATTCATATTGTTCTGGACCAAAGTCATGTTGGTACAATGTAAAAAAAAGTCCTAAATGTAAAATCAAATATTATCTAAATTTATATAGTAGTGCAAATGGAGAGAGAAATTTTTATTCAAACATCATGGATTCAGATTATTTTTCATTTTCTAACGAATTGATATTTGATAAAATTCTTTTAAATAATTTAACATCAGACATTTTGTTTAAAAATTGTTCTTTTAAATCATACAGTAACTCGTTTAATTTTTTCCATTCAATGAATTCAAAACAAGAAGCTTTAGACGAAAAAGTTTTAAGTTTACAAGAGAAAAGATTGACTGAAGTTTGGTTCTATTATAATTATTTAAAAGTAAAACATTAAGATAATAATAATATAAATATTAAGTCATTTTACGTGAAAGATCTTGACACGAATATTAGATAAATAAAAATACCAATTCGCTTTTTTCAAAAAGATGGAGTAGTTTTTATCAAACAAAAAATTGCAAACATAAATATTGCAGTAAAACTATAAGCAAAGATGGAAATTATAAAATAAATCGCCTAAAATGCTTATCTTCTTTAGTTTTTTTGGACTCAAAAGAATTCGGTAATCTTATATAAAATCTGGACTTTTAAAATGAATCAAAATTAACCCTAAAATTAAAATACTACTTTATTTAATATTTTATTTGTTTTCAATACTATTGATATAAAAAATAATTATGTATGTCAATGAATTTAAATTAAAATTAGTTTAAGAAAACGAATCAAATTTTCAAATTAAAATTATATTACTGATCATTTATTTAAAAATTTTTATGAAATACTTTTAAATAATAGAATGATCATTGATCTAGTCCTAAAAAGAATTTTCAAAATTTATTAGTTATTTAAATATCAATTTTAGGTAATATTGAAATTCGTTGTCCAAATACTCCTTAAAGAAAAAGCTATTATTGCGTTGAACATGAATATTTGGATTCTAAATTAAAATTTAAATTTGGAGATAAATTCTTTGAATGTAATATTGACAATATTAAACCAAATACTGGAAAACCTGAACATGAAAAATTGAAAATATACGATTGTTTTATTAACAAAAATGAAAAAGTGCTATATCTAGTGAGATATGAACAATTTTTACCTTTTTGGGCATCTGAAAATCAATTTTCAAAAGAAGCCCGGGAGCAATTTGATAGAAAAAATAATTTTGGAGAAGGAATTGACTTTAAAACACTGGGGCAATTTGCGGATTTAGGGAAATATTTGGTTCAGAATCTTTGGTTCAGACAGCTTTATTTACACTCGATTTATTCGATAATGTCCTAAGTCATCCAAACATTATTACATACGACGATGGATGTCATCTAAAAAAAATGATCGATCAAAGTGAAAAAGTAGTGTTTCGATCAAAAAGAATTGAAAAATTGTGTCAAAAAACAATTGTAATTGACAGATTCCATTACAAAGGACATAAAAAAAAAAAATTACTGTAAAAAAATTTGCAATCCTGACAATTATTCAGATTTAAATGATATCAATACTTCAGTTGTAGAGCAAATAAATTATTGGTTTTCGGGTTATAAACATTTAGTCAAGCATATGAACAGAGAAAGGTTCAAATTTTTTGTTTATTTAGTATGTAATGAATTAAATGAGTCAAACATTAATTTGCAAATACTGAGCAAGTTATAATTTCTGTTTATTATTGGAAATTTTTAAAGCAAAATATTTCTAAATAAAATTTTATTTAAAAAGAAACTTAAAAATTTAGTCCTTTACTTAAAAAAATATGATTTAAAATATCTAAACTTACCTAGAATACATATAAAATAATCCAGTCTAATTCTCCAAATATCCCCTATTGAATTTAGTGTCACATACCACAAAAAAGAGGGTAGTCCCTAAGTCACTTACATTCCGAATCTATTTCAACTATTTAGCCTTCATATAATTCCATCATGAGCTTGAGATACTTAATTATACAATGAACGAGGAATTCACAAAGATGCAAGGCTAACATTAAAAAAACCAAAAAGAACAAAAATTTAAAATTGAAGACCTCGCTTTACTCGTCTTCATTATTATTAAGTTATTAATATTCTGCGTTCTTTTCGGGTTTAATTTAAAATGCCATTGCATTAGATTTGCATTTTTTATTAAATATTTATCAAGCATTAGTCCTAAATTGAATTGAAAATTTTGATCGAGAAGCTAAACAATAACTAAAATTAACAAAATTGAAAAAATTAGACTGAAAAGAATTGAAAGGACAAATATTAACAATATTAAAAAATAACTTACAAATCCAAGAAGTACAAAAAAGTAAAAAAATTAGAAAAATTAATGTATTATTAAATTTAAAATTGGAAAAATAAAATAATTAGAAAAAGAATAAAAAGTACAAAAAGTACAAAAAGTACCAGGGCAAAATAAATAAATTAGAAAAAGTACAAAAAGTACCAGGGCCAAATAAAATAATTAGAAGAAGTACAAAAAGTACAAAAAGTAACAGTGACGTTTTTTAAATCTCATTGTCTATCCATGTGAAAATAATTACTGAATATTTATTTTTTTTTGTATTAGCTTTTATATTTTACTGAACGAGTTTTGATTTAAAAAAAAAAAAAAAATTTCAATCAATATTAAAAATAAAAAGTTTAGAATATATAACACAACCAAAAAATAAAATCACAATTTTTAGTTACAAAAAACTCAAATAAGTTGGAAGAAGAGCATCTATTCGGAACATGCTTATTGAAAAATAATTCCAAAAATTATATTTAAAGTGGAAAAAAATGAATTAAAGTTTACCATGATAAATTGTTAGCATAGTGTTTTTTTATTTATTTGTTTGTTTATTTATTTGTTTATCTGTACCGAGCTAATGCTCCTTCAGAATAAAAAAAAAAATGAAATAAAATAAAGTTAAATAAGGTAAAATAGAATAAAAAAAAAAAGGATAAATAAGTCAAAAGAAAATTAAGAACGATATGTTTAAATAACTAATACTTAGTTCAATTAAAGTCTCTTTAGGTAAATTTTTTAACATTAGGTTGTGGATTTGATCTAATCCAGAGCCTGCTTCTTCTTTTAATTTTTTTAAAGCATTTCTTATTTCCAAAAGAGTAATAGGCTCGTCCAAGTTATTTTAGTAGTAGTAGGAGTAGTAGTGAATGCTGTTGGGTTTTTATCCCGAGTAGTAGCGACAGTAGACGCTCTACTTTAAAAGCCTTAGACCATTTTTAGCCATTTTAAATATATAACTAGTTTTATGTTAATTACAATACAAATATAGAATAGCAATGTTACTCCTTAAAATATTTTCTCTAAAATAAGAATTTGTTTAAATTAATAAATAATATTTCACAGAAAATGTAAAAGCTTATCAATTCGGTTTTTGAATAAGTTCGTGTTAGTGATGCTTCTTGTACCCGAATCGAGTGTGTTCCAGTAACCAGCTGTTCGATTGGTAAAAAAGTGATGCCGAACCCCACAGTTTCTTACAAGCTGACGTTCGATTGCCAACTGTCCTCGTCTTGTGCCACCAGCTGGGCTGTCTAAGGCATTGGATGCTAGTAACTGGTTGCCATATATCAGTTCAACTTGATCGTGATGGTGATGAATCTTATGTAACTGGATTAGGACACCACGTCTCCGTCTTTCTTCGAGTGTCGTCCACCCAAGAGCTTCTCTTCTTTCTTCATACCGCTTTGACTTTAACTCAGGAACCAGTTTTGAGAATTTCCTCTGAACACGTTCAAGAATATCGATATCTCCTCGTCGATACGGATTCCAAGCGCTAACTGCAAATTCTAGATGTGGCCTAATGAAAGACTTAAATAGCCGATTAATAAGATTTTTTGAAAAGTAGGTAAATGTATTTTTAATTCTGCTTGCTACCATCTTTGCCCTTGCGGCTGCTCTTCTAGATTGCTCCCCTGACTTGAGATCACTAGTGATAATGATTCCCTCTCTTTGGTTGATTTAGCAAGAGATTTACCTTCCATTTTATAATCATGGTGATGATTGTTTGCTCCAAAATGCATAACTACACACTTGAATGAGTTGAAGTCCATTTTCCAAAATTTTGACCACTCAATCAAATTATCAAGGTCCTTTTGAATCACTGCATGCCCTTCAGCAGATAGAACGGTGTTCATGAGCTTTGTGTCATCTGCATAAAGCTTGCAGATTGATCTACAGAGATCTGGTAAATCATTGACATAGATAACAAAAAGAAGTGGACCTAGAACGGAACCTTGAGGTACACCACTTGTTACCGTTCTCCATTCGGATACAGCATTACCAATTACAACACGCTGTTTTCGACCTATCAAGAAAGAACGAAACCAGTAAATAATAACGATCGGGATTCCGTAGGCCATCAACTTGACGAGCAGTAGTTCATGTGAAACCTTATCAAAAGCCTTTGAGAAGTCAAGGTATATGACATCGGCAGGTAGTCTACGACTCATAGCATCTGTAAGAAAATCTACCGTTTCAAGTAAGTTGGTAACACAAGATTTATTTGCTAAAAAACCATGTTGTTTATTCGAAAGCAAATTTTTTGAGACAAGATGCTTGACATTGTAGTCTTTGATTAGTGATTCAAGGATTTTGCAAGGAACCGCTGGAGCGACACAGAACGATAATTACTAGCATTTGTTCGACTACCTTGTTTAAATATTGGTTATACATTCGCCTTCTTCCAATCATTGGGTAAGATAGATTCACTTAATGAACTCTTAAATATGTTTGTCAAAGGACATGCCAAAGCATCTGAACACATCTTTAGTGCATGTGTTGCTAAATGATCTATACCAGCTGTCTTATCACTACGAAGGTTTTTTTAGTACCTTCTCTGAAGAAACGATGTCCTCAATTTTGAATTCTGGATCGGGTTGTGACTTGGTCAAAAAGACTTGTCTTGCGTTTTCAATTATTTCAGGTGATGTCGGTTTATCAAAAACTGAGTGGAAATATTCATTTAGAGTATTGCAAATTTTTTCCTTTTCGGTAATAAACGTTCCTTCTGAGTTCATAATAGCTGCAATGTTCTCACTCTTTCTAAATCTGCTATTGATATAGGAGTATAATTTTTTCGGATTTTGTTTTGATTCAGCAGCCAGTTTGTATTCAAAATCAATTACTCGTTTTTTGACTCCCAGCTTTACCTGTTTGCAAGCCATTTTGTACTTCTGGTTCAGTAAAAAGTCATTCTTATTAATTCGGCTAGCTATAAAAAGACGCTTTTTACGACGGACAAGCGAGGCTATTTCAACATTCCACCAAAGTGGCTTTGCACAGCCTTTCCTAGGTACTCGTCTCTTGACAAACAGATCAGATGCTAGTTCAAAGGATATGAGAAATGTTAAATATTTCTGCTGCACGCATTTTGATTCGAGAGCATTTTTCCAATCAAAATCAGTCATATACAATGCCATTGATAAATAATCACCTTTTCTCCAATTATAGACTCTACTGTCAAAGTAATTTGGTCTCTCATATTTTACATTTATCTTAAATTGAAGACTGCAGTGACACCTTGATGACCTAGGATCTAATGGAGGCCCGATTTCAATTTCAGATAATTGGTTTGGATTACTAACTAGAACTAGGTCTAGAAGACTAATTGGCTCACCATTTTGGATGAAAGTATTTCTGTTTACCAGCTGCACTAACCCAGAACCGCTGATTGCATCACTGACCATTCCAATTGGTGATGACGAATTTATCAGGACTGGGCTTCCGCTCTCATTCCATTCAATATCTGGCATGTTAAAGTCACCCATCACGATAGCACTGGAGAAAGTCTTGCTGGTAGTTAGACGAGCTGCAGACTCAATTGATCTCGAAATGAATTGATCAGTTTTGAAGGCGATATCCTTGTTGATTAGCTGTGGTGGTCTGTAGATACAGCCAACTAAAAATGGGGGATCTTCTTCAAGCCTAATAGCCAACCAGGCTTGTTCACACTCAGAGCTTAAAAGATCAGTATCAGAAACTTCAGAAGCTTGTATATCGTTGCGAACATATAAGCAAGTTCCTCCACCTTTAGTGTTATGATCACGATCTGACCTGAAAATCTGGTACCCGTTTAACTCAGCAACTGAGCTCTCGTTAAACCAAGTTTCTGAGAAAAAAGTCAGACAACTCCATTGTCTGACTTTTTTTTTGCTATTGGCGATCTATTAAGGATGTGATCATCCTTAACTCTCCATTACGGATACCCCAAAAACGTTTTTTACCATCTGTACAGGTTTTAAACTTCATTACCCGTCCACCAAATGTTCCGGATTCAGGGAGCAGATCATTTCTAGAGTCTCTCTCTTGACGTAATTTTCTTTGAGTGATTCTTTCACTGGGCGTGAGATCTTCATTTATGTAAATGCCCTTGTGCCTCTCATCATCACGAAACTTCCTCGAGCTGCGAATCATATCGGCTCTTGCGCTTGGCGATTCCATCTCCACTACGAGAAGGACTCGATTATTTTCTGTCTTGTCTTTTGCGCGACTAATTTTTTTGGCCTTCTTCACCTTACTTTCAGGAACTCCTAGCTTGTTAGCAAGTTTTTGAATGAACTCAACTTCACAACCTTTCTCGCAATCAAAAATCGTAGCCGGAATCGAAGCAACTACATTATTGGCTCTTTCTTCCCTTTTTTTCATTTCTGTGGCAATTGTTGCCATAATTGCCACAACATTCTCATCTTTGTGGGCCATCCCATCAACTATCTTAGACCAGTTCATTGGAGGCACCAAAGAAGAAGAAGAAGAAGTTTGGGAAGGTTGATCCCGTGGATTATTGAGCGAATCAACAAGTGTGCTAAGAGTCTTGTTAGTAACTTTCTGTGTATTATTTTCTTTTTCTAAAGTCTCAATACGTTGATAAAGTAAATTCACGCTATTACTGATTTTGGACAACCAGCTATGATGATTCTTTCCGACTTCGGATGTAGCTGAGGGAAGCTTTGGCCAATTAGCCTCTTGTAAGAAGCTTAGATCAATCTCTTGATGGACAGCTGTCATTCGGACAAGTACTTTTGATAATTTATATTTTATGAAAATTTATTGTAATTTATTTTTTTGTACCTTATTTTTTAAGAAGTCTGTAATGGTTTGTGATATTTCAGAACTATCCTCTGATTCAACAAGATCTAGATGAGGACTAAAAGTTGAGGCTAAGATATTTCCAAAGATTTTTACTTTATCTATATCTGTCTTAAACTCAACACCATCTTTGAGTAATGATGGTATCTGTTTTGAACATTTCTTAGATCTGAACTTATTTATTTTTTTCCAGAAAGGCCTGCTTGATAAAGTATTCTTTCCCATTTTATTTATAAAATCTTGCCAGTTTTGGTTCCAAAATTCTTTAAGAGCTAGACGTACCTCAGATGTAAGCTTATTAATTATCTTTAAAGAAGGACACCTGGTTTTTTGGAAAAATCTTCTAATTTTTCTTCGTTCTTTGATTAATAAGACAGTTTAGACAGATGCGTGCTTTTATTTGACTATTTTGATTCGATTAGATGATAAATTAACGTTTTCAGGAATTGTTCGATTAATAGATGTGGTCTCATCCAAGTTAATCTTATATTCCTCTAATATGCAAATTTTGTCCTGATTTTTTTCATCATTAAACTCCAAAATATTCAAACTAAAATTTGAGTTTTCACTAGATCTATCTGAAGTCAAAAAGTCTAAACAATAAAAAATATAATTTAACACTTTCTTATTTTTCCTTCAAATTTTAAATTAGTCTTATTGTTCAATAAAATTAGGTTTGCTAAAAAATGAAATTAATAAATGAACTTTAAATTGGTTTTTTATAGACAAGGATGGATTTCTGTCTATTAAACTTTAAACTTGAGTAAAAAATTAACATTAACTCAGAGAGATTCATATAGTAGAGAATTGTTTTACAGCACCATTTATGCTTCCATAAACTGTAATCTTAAAGTTGAAATTGATTTTATTAATTAAAATTAGTTAAAAAAATCATCTTTCATTTATATAATCTTTAATTCGAACAAATGATTTCTTGCGGATGTACTTATAAAAAGCCACTATGTAAAGTGTAGACGCATGTTGTTGAATCAAGCAAAATATCTTGGAAGAAGAATATGTCTAAAATATGTTCCTAAAAAAATAGAAACATAGTATAGACTTAAAAAATTACACAATGAATAATTTTCATGATAATATTAATTAAAAGAAAACTATCAAATATTAAAAACTGAATAAAACTTGACCCCTCGAAGATTATGCTTTTCAAATTTTTAAAATATCTGTAAGCTTTCAACGTCAACTTGTAACACGTAATTTGAAAAATTTTGTGTCAGTATAAAATTTAAAATTAGTAATAAAATATTAATTCTAAATGTGATCATCATCAATAAACATATATTTATACAAAGAGATAAAGATTGGTCAAGCTGTTGATTAATTTTTTAAGTAAAATTAATAAGAAAATTTAATAAATTAGACTTTTAAAAAATTCAAAAACTGAATTAAATAGCAATCAAGAAGCAACCAAAATATTATTAATTTTCCGAAGGCTCTGTAGAAGAATCGTTCTATTTTTTTATTCAATTTTTGATATTGATATTTAAGAAATAAACATCTATTAATTAATTTTTTAAACCAACTAAAATTAATTTTTTTTCCCTAAATTTATGATTAATTAGTTAAGGCAGATATTTGATTATTTACCTCATATTAGATCATGTGAATTTTAATTACCAATTAAACAAAAATTCTTCCTTCTTTGATAGATTAAATTAATAAATTCAATTAAAAAGAACACTGCAGCACACTTTATTGTTCAATTTTGACCGAAAATAAATTTCTTTTTCTTTTTTATTAATAAAATCAAATCCAAAATCAATTTGTATCTTTATCAGAGACTGTCAAAATATGCTTAAGCATATTTCGTGTTGTGACGCATATTTTGTCTTAAAAAGCCTATAAATAATTTTAAGCATATTAGACATTTTAAAAGCATTTAAAGCATATTAAAAGCATATAAATCATATAGTAAGCAAAAAAAACATATTTAAAGATCATTTAATTAATTTTTTGGAACATGTAATTTTTGAAACATTTCTTTAGATTAAAAATAAAAATTAATTCTAAAAAATGCCAATTAGTTCTCCTACACCGTCTAAAAGAGTCCTTGAGTCCTTGGATCCGATAAACTTTCTGTAAAAAAATCCAAATTGGTTTGTAAAGCATGCAACATAGAGCTTGATTTCGAAAAAAAGTCTTCAGTCTCACAACATTTAAAAACAGCTCTGCATATCAAAAATTTTAATAATAGAGAATCTACTGCAAGCAGAAGTCTCAATTTTAACCAAATTGAAGAGAAAGAAAAGTTTGTAAAAGATTTGATTACTTCTTTTGCTTCAGCAAATATTCCACTTCATAAGTTGGAAAATAAATGTTTCAAAGCCTTATTTGATACTTATTTGAATGTAATTTTAAAAATAGAAAAATTTTATCAATTATTTTTGTTCTTTTAAATAGCCCGATTTTCGAATTCCTTCCTCCTCAACACTTCGTCGCAATTTGCCGATTATTTACCAGCAAGAGTTTCAAGGCTTAGTCGGATTTTTTGAAGATTCGAAAGTTTGTGTCATCTATGACGAAACAACTGACCCTTTGTCGAGATCTGTTTTTCAAGTTATTTTAATAAAACTTGATTTAAACACAGACTCCCGCCCTTAGTTAATTGAAACAATTTTTTTGAATGAAGTAAATCACGAGACAGTTGCAAGAGGTGTAATTAACAGTCTTATTAAGATGAAAATTGATTTTATGAATGTTGTTGCATTCATTAGTGACAATGCCTCTTACATGATAAAAGCTTATAGCAAGATTTTAAAGGCGCTTCTTTCTAATTGCATGCATATTACTTGTTTTGCACATATAATTGCACTTGTCGGCGAAACTTGGCGATCAAAGTTAGATCATATTGATGGCGTTATAGCTAATTTGAAATCGATTTTTGCCAGGGGCTCGCAGCGTAAGAAAAGATTTATTGATCATTTAAAAACAAATGGGGTCGATAAACCATGTCTTTTCCCTTCGCCAGTTGTGACACGTTGGAATACTTGGTTTAAGGCTGTTAAATATGTTGCAAATCATTTTGATTTAATCAAGTCTTTTATAAAGGAAGAAATCTCTCAAGAAGAAACTTTGGCTCTAATAAAACTAGGAAATTTTTTTAAGTTAGTTGATATTAAGGAGCATTTTAAATTCGTAGCCATGAAATGTGATCGCCTTAAATTTCCATTGATAAAATTCGAAGACGGTGATTATTCAACTCCAAGAGTCTATGAGATTATTCACGATTTATTTTTTTGGCTTAGAGCTCAATTAGATTTATATAAAAACGATGACACTGCTGAGAATAAATTCGGAACGATGCTTTTTACAGGAGCAGTTGCTAAGCTAGGCAAGTATTTTTTTTGTGGTGGGCAACCTGGAATGACATTTTTTAAGAATGCTAGGCTTTTTGATCCTTTTCAAGTAAGCACGTTCTCAACCAATTTGAATGAGCATGACATTCCGGCCAACGTTCTTGACCAGCTTGTTGATGAATGGCCGATTTATCTGAAAATATGCTCTGATTTCATTTTAGTTCCTCGAGATCCTAATGTGACATTTAATTTAGATAATTGGTGGAGTTCACAAAAAGATAGATTGCCTAGAATCTTTAATGTTGTGAGATGGTATATTAAAGTCCCCGCTTGTTCGTGTGATTCAGAGCGTGCTTTGTCTAAGTATAAAACAATATTAGATGACAAGCGTTACAACATGACAGCTGATAATATTAAAATTAATAATTTTTTTTATTTTAATTTAATGGAATTGAAAACGATCTCTGAAAAAAAAAGAGATGATTTAATAGTTAGTGATTCAGAATCTGATTCTGAATAAGTTTTTTGTTTTTCTCTTTATTATGCTGACTAGAATTCATTTGAAAATTGTTTTTCTGTTTTTTAATTTAATTTTTATAAGCTATTACAAACTGTAATTCCTAAAAAAAAAATTCCAATAAATTTGAAATTTGATAAATTTCTTAAAAACATACTATAAATAAACCATATTCTGTAATTTTTATTAAATTTTTTATTTTTATTATTAATTAAAATATATATAGATTTAAAAATCAAATTTTATAATTTCGTTAACTTTTTATGGATATTTAGCATATTAAAAGCAAAAAAAGCATATTAAAAGAATATAAAGCATATTAAAAGCATATAAAGCATATTAAAAGCATAGAAAGCATATTTAAAGCATATTTAGGATATGCTTTCAAACTTTAAAAGCATATTGGAAGTAAAGGCAAAGCATATTTTAATAAATTTTGGAGCATATTTTAGAGCATATTTTTTTTTTTTTTCAGCATATTTTGACAGTCTCTGATCTTTATATATTACTTTTTTTTTAATGATAAAAATTATTTTTAGCAAAAAAAGTGCAATAAAGAAAGATGCAGTTTTTTATTAAATATATTTTATTATCTTTAATTGTAATTTATCAAAAAAAGAAGAATTTTTGTTCGATTTGTATTTGAATTTCTTTGCACCCATAAGATTCCCTTTTTTAAAATAATTTCTTGAAAAAAACATTTAACAATTTGATATAAAAAAATCTTCTTATTCATTAAAAACAATATAAGATTTTTTTTCTATATTGTTTTTAATTCAATATAAGAACTGTCGCTAACAAAAATGTAAAACCTGACCAGAGGTCGCACCCGATACCTGCAATGAGCGAATATCAAATTAATGTATTAAATTCCGCATCTGATGAAATAAACGAACAAGAGAAAAGAAAAAAAAACTTGATTGTTTTTGGGGTCCGAATATCAAAGAAAAAAGAAGCGCCAAAAAGAATGATGAAGAAGAAACAAAAAAGATCTTAGAATTCATTAATTATGGTAAAAAAAACTGAAAAAACTATCATCCGATTTAAACCTAAATCAGAATCTGACATAACAACGCCAATCTTAATTTAATTTAATGATGAAGTCACACGGAATGAAATATTATCTAAAGCAAAGAAGCTTAGAATTGAGAAAAATGAATTTCAAAGAATCTATTTAAACCCAGATTTGACAATAGCTCAACAGCACAATCATAAATGCCTACGTGAAAAATGCAAAGAGGCCAACATAAATGAGAATGATAAACGTTATATACATGTCATACGGAATAATTCAGTAAGAAGAGTGATTATGAATGAACCTAAAGAAAATCTAGGATCATCAAAAAAATAGCAACCATATGTTATAAATGAAAGATCTCCTGATTCCCCGAAATCATCTCAAATGCAAACAAATTATTCAATGCCATGGAAATCCCCTTACCTAAACGAAGCAACACAGCCACAGTTGACAATCAACCGAAGCAAAACACAAAAAGAAGTCCATTTAAATGAAAGTATACAAAGCAAGTACCAAACACTAAATGAAAATTGGAACACTTAACTGCAGGAATTTCAACTCAAATTACTGCTATATAAACCAACTTCTTGGAAAAATGAATATACTTTTCCTTCAAGAGACCTGGCTAAAAACAAATAAAGTTGCAAAGCTTATGCTCAGACCAGACTTTAAAATTTTGCACAAGAGCTCAATGAAAGCTGGGCAATCTCGCGGAAGACCATTTGGTGGAACTGTATGGCTATTTAATAAAAAGATTAGCGAACGAGTTAAAATAACCTTCTATGATGATTGTCTTTCACTATGTAAAAAAGATGATGATATATGTATTGTAGGAGTATATATAAAATACAAAAATGGGAAACCTGAAGCAATGTTGGAATATGAAGAGCAGATTAGCAAAATACTTGACATTGTCGAAAATATTTATGAAACCAATTCAAATGTAAAAATTGCGATAATAAGTGACTTTAATTCAGATCTGAATCGACGATCAAATTTCGATGACTTGCTGAAATATTTAATCGAAAAAGAAAAACTTATATGTATTGACACAATTTATCTCCAGAAAACTGATTATACCTTTTTCGGTGGTAAAAATCGAACAAGAATCGATCATGTCTTGATAAATGAAAACCTAAGCAAAATTATGATTCAAACAAATATTCTCAATGTGACCAAAGACAAAATTAATACCAGCGATCATCTTGCAATTGAATTTTAAATACAATTTAACCTACAAATAAAAATTAAAAGTAAGAATCCACAATCAATTATAAAACCTAATTGGAATGACATGGATTTTAGACTGATTTAAGCAAAATTAATATTCCTAAGCAAACAATAGCAGATGAGCATTAGTCAAAAATAGCATTAACGGAATTAATAAATAACCTGAACTCGATCATGAGATCATCCATAACAGATGATTGTCATTCTAAAAATAGAAATAAAATCAAAAAACACCTTAATACGAATGCCTGGTGGGACAATGAACTTACGGAAATGAGCAAACAAGTAAAAAATGCACATAAGGAACTTGGAAACCTAAGAGCTGAAGTTGATAAAGATGAAAAAAAAGCAAAACTAGCTGAGCTAAAGAAATCTTATCGCATAAAACAGCGACAAAAAAACCTCTATCTTAAACAAAATGACAAGGAAAATAGAATCACTTTTTATTTGAAAGATATTTTATTAAGTTAAGCCTTGAATTACAACGCTCTTTTAATTCATCCACCATTGGGCTAAAAGTAAGTTTTGAGTCTAATGTTATTCCTAAGAATTTAACTTTTTCCTCTTTATTTTAATTACTATTATTAATTTTAAGGTCAAGATTAATTTTAACTTTAGTTTTTTTCTCAAAGATCATATAACATGATTTCTCAATAGAAATTTTCATTTTCCATTTGAAAAGCCATATTTCAACTTCTTTTAGATACTTATTAATCACTTTTTCAAGATTTCCTATCTTTTTAAAAGTAAAAAAGGTAGCCAAATCATCTGAAAAAAGAAGAGAGTATTGGCAGTTTGTTTTGTTTCTTTTTGGTATATCATTTATAAAAATGCTAAAAATAAGCGGACTAATTACTGACCCTTGTGGAACTCCTCCTTTAATAGGGTTTTGATCACTTAGATGATTATTTATATTTACTTTAAAAGATCTTAAGTGCAGAAATGATCTTATCCAATAGATAAGATAAGGTGGTAGATAAATTTTTATTAGCTTGTAAATTAGTCCATCATGCCAAACTCTATCAAAAGCTTTAGAAATGTCAAAATATAGATGTTGTTTATTCGAAAGCAAATTTTTTGAGACAAGATGCTTGACAATGTAGTCTTTGATTAGTGATTCAAGGATTTTGCAAGGAACCGCTGGAGCGACACAGGACGATAATTCCTAGCATTTGTTCGACTACCTTGTTTAAATATTGGTTATACATTCGCCTTCTTCCAATCATTGGGTAAGATAGATTCACTTAATGAACTCTTAAATATGTTTGTCAAAGGACATGCCAAAGCATCTGAACACATCTTTAGTGCATGTGTTGCTACATGATCTATACCAGCTGTCTTATCACTACGAAGGTTTTTTTAGTACCTTCTCTGAAGAAACGATGTCCTCAATTTTGAATTCTGGATCGGGTTGTGACTTGGTCAAAAAGACTTGTCTTGCGTTTTCAATTATTTCAGGTGATGTCGGTTTATCAAAAACTGAGTGGAAATATTCATTTAGAGTATTGCAAATTTTTTCCTTTTCGGTAATAAACGTTCCTTCTGAGTTCATAATAGCTGCAATGTTCTCACTCTTTCTAAATCTGCTATTAATATAGGAGTATAATTTTTTCGGATTTTGTTTTGATTCAGCAGACAGTTTGTATTCAAAATCAATTACTCGTTTTTTGACTCCCAGCTTTTCCTGTTTGCAAGCCATTTTGTACTTCTGGTTCAGTAAAAAGTCATTCTTATTAATTCGGCTAGCTATAAAAAGACGCTTTTTACGACGGACAAGCGAGGCTATTTCAACATTCCACCAAAGTGGCTTTGCACAGCCTTTCCTAGGTACTCGTCTCTTGACAAACAGATCAGATGCTAGTTCAAAGGATTTGAGAAATGTTAAATTTTTCTGCTGCACGCATTTTGATTCGAGAGCATTTTTCCAATCAAAATCAGTCATATACAATGCCATTGATAAATAATCACCTTTTCTCCAATTATAGACTCTACTGTCAAAGTAATTTGGTCTCTCATATTTTACATTTATCTTAAATTGAAGACTGCAGTGACACCTTGATGACCTAGGATCTAATGGAGGCCCGATTTCAATTTCAGATAATTGGTTTGGATTACTAACTAGAACTAGGTCTAGAAGACTAATTGGCTTACCATTTTGGATGAAAGTACTTCTGTTAACCGCTGATTGCATCACTGACCATTCCAATTGGTGATGACGAATTTATCAGGACTGGGCTTCCGCTCTCATTCCATTCAATATCTGGCATGTTAAAATCACCCATCACGATAGCACTGGAGAAAGTCTTGCTGGTAGTTAGACGAGCTGCAGACTCAATTGATCTCGAAATGAATTGATCAGTTTTGAAGGCGATATCCTTGTTGATTAGCTGTGGTGGTCTGTAGATACAGCCAACTAAAAATGGGGGATCTTCTTCAAGCCTAATAGCCAACCAGGCTTGTTCACACTCAGAGCTTAAAAGATCAGTATCAGAAACTTCAGAAGCTTGTATATCGTTGCGAACATATAAGCAAGTTCCTCCACCTTTAGTGTTATGATCACGATCTGACCTGAAAATCTGGTACCCGTTTAACTCAGCAACTGAGCTCTCGTTAAACCAAGTTTCTGAGATGCCAATTATGCAAGGTAAAGAGTTTGATACGCACGCTTCTAAGAGATGCATTTTGTTAGTCAGGCTTGTTGCGGTAGTATAATAAAAATCAAGCTTGGTCTGACTGTTTTTTATTCTTGAGGAGTGTGGTAAAATGGTTCCTGACATTTTTGCAATAGACGAGTTTGATGTTATGATCGATGTAGAAGTGTCTGATGAGAAACTTGTGGAAGATATTGATATTGGTGAAGAGAAATCAGACTTGCCTTGAGAGAAGTCGAGATCAGAAACGCTAGATGACATGGCAAAATTACGGCTGAGTTCAAATGAGGCAGTAAACTCCATTGTCTGACTTTTTTTTTGCTATTGGCGATCTATTAAGGATGTGATCATCCTTAACTCTCCATTACGGATACCCCAAAAACGTTTTTTACCATCTGTACAGGTTTTAAACTTCATTACCCGTCCACCAAATGTTCCGGATTCAGGGAGCAGATCATTTCTAGAGTCTCTCTCTTGACGTAATTTTCTTTGAGTGATTCTTTCACTCGGCGTGAGATCTTCATTTATGTAAATGCCCTTGTGCCTCTCATCATCACGAAACTTCCTCGAGCTGCGAATCATATCGGCTATTGCGCTTGGCGATTCCATCTCCACTACGAGAAGGACTCGATTATTTTCTGTCTTGTCTTTTGCGCGACTAATTTTTTTGGCCTTCTTCACCTTACTTTCAGGAACTCCTAGCTTGTTAGCAAGTTTTTGAATGAACTCAACTTCACAACCTTCCTCGCAATCAAAAATCGTAGCCGGAATCGAAGCAACTACATTATTGGCTCTTTCTTCCTTTTTTTTCATTTCTGTGGCAATTGTTGCATAATTGCCACAACATTCTCATCTTTGTGGGCCATCCCATCAACTATTATAGACCAGTTCATTGGAGGCACCAAAGAAGAAGAAGAAGAAGTTTGGGAAGGTTGATCCCGTGGATTATTGAGCGAATCAACAAGTGTGCTAAGAGTCTTGTTAGTAACTTTCTGTGTATTATTTTCTTTTTCTAAAGTCTCAATACGTTGATAAAGTAAATTCACGCTATTACTGATTTTGGACAACCAGCTATGATGATTCTTTCCGACTTCGGATGTAGCTGAGGGAAGCTTTGGCCAATTAGCCTCTTGTAAGAAGCTTAGATCAATCTCTTGATGGACAGCTGTCATTCGGACAAGTACTTTTGATAATTTATATTTTATGAAAATTTATTGTAATTTATTTTTTTTTGTACCTTATTTTTTAAGAAGTCTGTAATGGTTTGTGATATTTCAGAACTATCCTCTGATTCAACAAGATCTAGATGAGGACTAAAAGTTGAGGCTAAGATATTTCCAAAGATTTTTCCTTTATCTATATCTGTCTTAAACTCAACACCATCTTTGAGTAATGATGGTATCTGTTTTGAACATTTCTTAGATCTGAACTTATTTATTTTTTTCCAGAAAGGCCTGCTTGATAAAGTATTCTTTCCCATTTTATTTATAAAATCTTGCCAGTTTTGGTTCCAAAATTCTTTAAGAGCTAGACGTACCTCAGATGTAAGCTTATTAATTATCTTTAAAGAAGGACACCTGGTTTTTTGGAAAAATCTTCTAATTTTTCTTCGTTCTTTGATTAATAAGACAGTTTAGACAGATGCGTGCTTTAATTTGACTATTTTGATTCGATTAGATGATAAATTAACGTTTTCAGGAATTGTTCGATTAATAGATGTGGTCTCATCCAAGTTAATCTTATATTCCTCTAATATGCAAATTTTGTCCTGATTTTTTCATCATTAAACTCCAAAATATTCAAACTAAAATTTGAGTTTTCACTAGATCTATCTGAAGTCAAAAAGTCAAAACAATAAAAAATATAATTTAACACTTTCTTATTTTTCCTTCAAATTTTAAATTAGTCTTATTGTTCAATAAAATTAGGTTTGCTAAAAAATGAAATTAATAAATGAACTTTAAATTGGTTTTTTATAGACAAGGATGGATTTCTGTCTATTAAACTTTAAACTTGAGTAAAAAATTAACATTAACTCAGAGAGATTCATATAGTAGAGAATTGTTTTACAGCACCATTTATGCTTCCATAAACTGTAATCTTAAAGTTGAAATTGATTTTATTAATTAAAATTAGTTAAAAAAATCATCTTTCATTTATATAATCTTTAATTCGAACAAATGATTTCTTGCGGATGTACTTATAAAAAGCCACTATGTAAAGTGTAGACGCATGTTGTTGAATCAAGCAAAATATCTTGGAAGAAGAATATGTCTAAAATATGTTCCTAAAAAAATAGAAACATAGTATAGACTTAAAAAATTACACAATGAATAATTTTCATGATAATATTAATTAAAAGAAAACTATCAAATATTAAAAACTGAATAAAACTTGACCCCTCGAAGATTATGCTTTTCAAATTTTTAAAATATCTGTAAGCTTTCAACGTCAACTTGTAACACGTAATTTGAAAAATTTTGTGTCAGTATAAAATTTAAAATTAGTAATAAAATATTAATTCTAAATGTGATCATCATCAATAAACATATATTTATACAAAGAGATAAAGATTGGTCAAGCTGTTGATTAATTTTTTAAGTAAAATTAATAAGAAAATTTAATAAATTAGACTTTTAAAAAATTCAAAAACTGAATTAAATAGCAATCAAGAAGCAACCAAAATATTATTAATTTTCCGAAGGCTCTGTAGAAGAATCGTTCTATTTTTTTATTCAATTTTTGATATTGATATTTAAGAAATAAACATCTATTAATTAATTTTTTAAACCAACTAAAATTAATTTTTTTTCCCTAAATTTATGATTAATTAGTTAAGGCAGATATTTGATTATTTACCTCATATTAGATCATGTGAATTTTAATTACCAATTAAACAAAAATTCTTCCTTCTTTGATAGATTAAATTAATAAATTCAATTAAAAAGAACACTGCAGCACACTTTATTGTTCAATTTTGACCGAAAATAAATTTCTTTTTCTTTTTTATTAATAAAATCAAATCCAAAATCAATTTGTATCTTTATCAGAGACTGTCAAAATATGCTTAAGCATATTTCGTGTTGTGACGCATATTTTGTCTTAAAAAGCCTATAAATAATTTTAAGCATATTAGACATTTTAAAAGCATTTAAAGCATATTAAAAGCATATAAATCATATAGTAAGCAAAAAAAACATATTTAAAGATCATTTAATTAATTTTTTGGAACATGTAATTTTTGAAACATTTCTTTAGATTAAAAATAAAAATTAATTCTAAAAAATGCCAATTAGTTCTCCTACACCGTCTAAAAGAGTCCTTGAGTCCTTGGATCCGATAAACTTTCTGTAAATGTTATAAATGAAAGATCTCCTGATTCTCCGAAATCATCTAAAATGCAAACAAATTATTCAATGCCATGGAAATCCCCTTACCTAAACGAAGCAACACAGCCACAGTTGACAATCAACCGAAGCAAAACACAAAAAGAAGTCCATTTAAATGAAAGTATACAAAGCAAGTACCAAACACTAAATGAAAATTGGAACACTTAACTGCAAGAATTTCAACTCAAATCACTGCTATATAAACCAACTTCTTGGAAAAATGAATATACTTTTCCTTCAAGAGACCTGGCTAAAAACAAATAAAGTTGCAAAGCTTATGCTCAGACCAGACTTTAAAATTTTGCACAAGAGCTCAATGAAAGCTGGGCAATCTCGCGGAAGACCATTTGGTGGAACTGCATGGCTATTTAATAAAAATTTTAGCGAACGAGTTCAAATAACCTTCTATGATGATTGTCTTTCACTATGTAAAAAAGATGATGATATATGTATTGTAGGAGTATATATAAAATACAAAAATGGGAAACCTGAAGCAATGTTGGAATATGAAGAGCAGATTAGCAAAATACTTGACATTGTCGAAAATATTTATGAAACCAATTCAAATGTAAAAATTGCGATAATAAGTGACTTTAATTCAGATCTGAATCGACGATCAAATTTCGATGACTTGCTGAAATATTTAATCGAAAAAGAAAAACTTATATGTATTGACACAATTTATCTCCAGAAAACTGATTATACCTTTTTCGGTGGTAAAAATCGAACAAGAATCGATCATGTCTTGATAAATGAAAACCTAAGCAAAATTATGATTCAAACAAATATTCTCAATGTGACCAAAGACAAAATTAATACCAGCGATCATCTTGCAATTGAATTTGAAATACAATTTAACCTACAAATGAAAATTAAAAGTAAGAATCCACAATCAATTATAAAACCTAATTGGAATGACATGGATTTTAGACTGATTTAAGCAAAATTAATATTCCTAAGCAAACAATAGCAGATGAGCATTAGTCAAAAATAGCATTAACGGAATTAATAAATAACCTGAACTCGATCATGAGATCATCCAACAAGAGAGGAGACTAACCAGCTGGAAACCATATAAACAGAAATAAAAAAACTTCAGACACTAATGATGAGGGAATAATGATAAATAAAATGCTTGGACTCAATAAACGAACCCGGACCACAAACTTAGTTCATGAACTTGATATCGAACCATTTATGCTCAAAATTGAGAAAATAAAAGCTTTATTTGCTAAAAGACTTCTTGAGAACGAATTTACGCGTGGACTTCTAGAATCGATCGAATCTCATGAACGGATGAGTAATCATTTTAAAAGCAAGTTTCTAAATGAACAAAAAAATATACAAAAAACCCAAGAAAAACTTGATATAGATAGAACTAAATCTATAATTAAAGAGATCGAAAGGGAAAAAAAGATAGCAAAAAAAATGGAATAAGTGACTCGATCAAAACTTGCTTCTGAATGATAAGGAATGGCGATGAAAATGGAAAGAATCTTCTGGACTCCCTAATTAGAGCTTTTTGAAAGTAAAAATAAAAAAGCATTAAATTGTAAACTTAAACAATTTTTTTTTTTTTTTTGAATAACAACTGTAAAAAATAAATTTTGTGAAAAAAAAGAAGAAAAAGAAAAAAAAAAAAAAATAATTTCGCTTGTGCGAAAACAAAGTAACAAAAGATTTTATACATTTAATTTTATAATTTTTTTTTTTTACAATTTAAATTGCATCGCCAGAATTGGCGTTAATTGATGAAATAAAATAAAAATATAAATATCTTAAAAAAATGACTCTCTATAAATGTGCTGTATGCTCGATTCGATTTGATAAAAATTCAAAAGCCTCTGTTATTGCTAATAGGAATAAAATTCGAATTTCTTCTCCTTGGTTAGTCCATTTAATGCAGAAGCGTTCTATTGATCACACCACTTACAAATGGGTCTGTGGAGAACAAATCGTTATGAAGTAATTGAGACTCATACTACTACAATGGCGAAAGTTTTATTAAAAGCTGATGAAGATGATGTAATAACAATCTGGGATGCAACTTATATATACATTGAAAAGTCAGCGTCTTACAGTTTTCAAAAAGCATGTTTTTCCGAACATAAGAAGCGGTGTTTACTTAAGTTTATGCTGGTTGTAGCAACTGATGGAACAATTATTGATGTTATTGGTCCTTTTCTCTCAAACGGAAAAAATAATGATGCAAATATAATGCAAAATATTTTTAAAAAAATAGAAGAAGTAGACAATTAGTTTTATCAAGATGATATTTTTGTTGTTGCTAGAGGTTTTCGAGACTCTATTAAATACCTTGAAAACAAGCAAAACTCACCAAGGATGCCAAGTTATTTACAAGGAAAATTGCAACACACTACGAAAGAAGCAAATTATTCACGAGTAATTACAAAAATTAGATGGGTAGTTGAATCAGCTAATGGTCGAATTAAACTTTGGAAGTATTTCAGCAATGTTGTTTCTAATATAAATATAAAATACTTAGAGCAAGATTTTCGTTTCGTGTGCGCGATTATAAATAAATATAGACCACAACTTGCTTGCTCAAAAGATACAGATAAAATTGTGCTATATGAGAAGATGCTCAAAAAATCAATGGACGAAAATATTTTAAAAAGTGAGGTTCAGAAATATTCTAGCCGGATTTCAACAAAAAGAATACTTGATTTAGATCAATTTGAGTTTCCTGAATTAACAGATGAGTATATTCAATCATTTACTTTTGGTGTCTATCAGTTGAAACAGAGCATCTCATACACACTCGAACATATTAACAAAAACGGGGATTATGTGTTTGAATTTTTTGAAGATGATTTTAATTTAATACGAGTCAAAATTAACTCAAGATTTACATCTCAATCAAAGCATAATACATGGGTAAAGTACTCTCTCGAGTCTAAACAGGAACCAATATTAGGCTGGTATTGTGACTGCAAGAGCGGATCAAGGGTCTTCGGAGCTTGTGCACATGTAACAAGTGTGTTGTGGTTCATGGGAGTTGAAAAGCATAAACCCGGACAGTTAGATAAAAAGAGAAGAAATCTCCTCTTTAAATTTATTTTGGACTGTGATAAGGATAAATTAGAAAGAGAAAATTCATTTTTATTAAATAATGAATGTGATTCTAGTGATGAATAAATAAATGACAAATAATAATTAAAAACTATCCAAATTTTTAATTTTTACAAATAAAAAACAAATTAATTACGTTTTTTAAATTTTGATCCTATCTAAAGGAATGAAGCGAATGTTTCCGGTCTTAGCATTTTTAATATATTGTTAAGAGATAAAAAATAAGTAAAAAAAAGTATCTTTGAAAATTTTTGAGTTGGGGATATTTTACTCCAGAGACTCTAAAAGACAAACACCTTTTATTTTGTTTAATTTAGTTTATTTTGATAAAACTATAAAAGTTACCAAAATATAAATTTAATTTTCAGATTCCTTAAAGAAATTTGTTCCAGAAAACTTTTAACCAGGGAAAAATAAGTATCCATATCACCTTTATAGAACTAAAAAGAAAGATTCCCGGCTAAAATGTGCCAAAACTTTGATTGATTATAAAGCATGAAAAATTCAATCATATTGAACTAAATTACATAAATTCTAAATCAGCACATTCAAATTTATAAGAAAATTTGAAAAAAAAAATTTTCTGAGGCATATTTCATATTTCACATTCATTCAACAATTATTGCCCCATATCCTTTAAAATTAAGTAATTTTTTTTTTAAATAGAATTTAATAAATTGTACATAGTTTTGCTCATAATAAGAGCAAATTTAATTTATTTATTTTCGACTAGTTATTTTTTAGTAAAAGTTATTTTGATTATTTTTTTTTAATTGTATTTTTAATTTTTAATAATCGTGAAAAGCGCCTTAACATTTTTAAATAAATTAATTTCTGTTAATTATACTAAAATTTCACAATCAAGACTAACAAATTGAATAAAAAATCATTATGAATTTATTTAAATAAAAATTCAGTATTTTTACAGGTGCCATGCATATTCATTGAATAATTTTTCTTTGTGCATAAAATTATAAATTGATCTAAGTTTAAAAATTTTTTTAAATTTAAAAAAAAATCAAATTTAGATTTGTGTAATGTCAGATCTAAGCGAAAATGAGGAAGAAAGCGGTTTGGGTGAAAAAATTCAAAAAATAAGGTACACAAAAGCGACCCGTAACGTATCCAACACAGCAAAAAAGCAAAAAACTGACAGAGAGCTGAGCGATGAAGAGTTTGAATACGAGAGTGATGAAGAGTATTATCAAAAATTGATGACTCAGGAAACAAGCGAAGAAGACGATCTAAAACGTCAGCTCAGATTGGAAAAGGAAGAAGAGGCACGAAAAGAAAAAGAGAGCGAAAAGAAAAGAAAAAAAGACCCGGATGGTACTGAGTACGAATGGGACCCGGTTGTAAAAGGCTGGTTCCCAATCTTCTCGGACAAACAGCTTATCGACTATCAGCAAAATTATGGCCAAAACCAATATATGCAAGTTTCAACGCCCAATATTAACATTAAATTGCAAGAAAACACCTATTACCTTTACAATGGAGCTTTTTTTAAATGGGACTTCAAAGACAATAAATGGGTCGCTGCCCAAGAGCGTGTGCATTCCTACGTTGATTATTTGACAAGCATTGCTTACGAATGGAATGAGGAGTCAAATAAATGGGAACCCAAGCAATCATCGACTAAAACTGTGTTGGACTCGGCTCAGCAAAGTGATAAAAATGTAAATAAAAAGAAAAGAGATGGATGGTTCGAGATGGAGGATGAAAAGAATACAAATGTGTATGTGAGTGGTCTTCCATTGGACATAACTGATCAAGAATTTGAAGAATTAATGTCCAAGTACGGGATTATTATGAAGGATCCTGCGACACACAAGTTGAAGATAAAGTTGTATAGGGAAAATGAAGAGGTAAAAGGAGACGGACGATGTTGTTATCTCATGCCGGAATCTGTCAAGCTGTGCTTACAATTGCTGGATGACAGCGACTATCGTGGTCACAAGATTCATGTTGAAAAGGCCAAATTTGAACAAAAAGGAGTGTTTGATCCATCTAAGACTAAAACATTGACCGATTCTCAGAAGAAAAAATTGACCAAGGCAAAAGAGAAAAAACTACTTGAAAAACAAAGACAAAAGTAAAATATGATAAAATAAAATGAAATGAAAAAGTAATATTATATTTATTTTTTTTTTTAGACTTTTAGATTGGGAGGAAAGACCTGAAGTGGTCAGACAAAAGTATGAAAGAGTTGTCGTTATTAAAAATATATTTTCGCCATCTGATTTCGACGTAATTATTTTCTATTTTCATTATGATTAAATTAATTTAATTTTTTTAATCAAGAAACATCCGGGTCTTCTAACCAAATTTAAATGCGATTTGCGAACAGAGCTTGAAGTTTATGGAGATGTAAAAAAAGTTATTGTTAATGTAAGCCAATTTTATATTTTAAAGAAGAAAATTTATTCTTTATTTTTTTATTTCCAAATTTCAACTTTATTAAATTTTAACTGAGAATTATTTCATCTAAGTCAAATAAAAAAAAATAAGATTTTTTTAACATATCATATTATTACATGTTTTTTTCAAGAAATTATTTTAAAAATAGAATCTTGTGGGTGTTAAGAAATTCAAATACAAATCGAACAAAAATTCTTCCTTTTTTGATAAATTACAATTAAAGATAATAAAATATATTTAATAAATATATAACTGCAGCTTACTTTATTGCACTTTTTTTGCTAAAAATAATTTTTCTCATTAAAAAAAAAGTAATATATAAAGATACAAATTGATTTGATTTTATTAATAAAAAAGAAAAAGAAATTTATTTTCGGTCAAAATTGAACAATAAAGTGTGCTGCAGTGTTCTTTTTAATTGAATTTATTATTTTAATCTATCAAAGAAAGAAGAATTTTTGTTTAATTGGTAATTGAAATTCACATGATCTAATATGAGGTAAATAATCAAATATCTGCCTTAACTAATTAATCATAAATTTAGGAAAAAATAGATGTTTAATTCTTAAATATCAATATCAAAAATTGAATAAAAAAATAGAACGATTCTTCTACAGAGCCTTCGGAAAATTAATAATATTTTGGTTGCTTCTTGATTGCTATTTAATTCAGTTTTTGAATTTTTTAAAAGTCTAATTTATTAAATTTTCTTATTAATTTTACTTAAAAAATTAATCAACAGCTTGACCAATCTTTATCTCTTTGTATAACAGCCTTCATTGCCTTTTCAATTAAATTTAATTAATAAATATTAACTATCAAATTTTTTTTCTTCTTAAAAAGGTTAATATAAGCTTGACATTTTTTTGGAGTTATTGCATTTGCTTTATTTTTAACATTTTGCTTTTTTATATAATCTTCTGATATGTTCCAGACTATTTCTTTTGGATTTATTTCTGGTGACCTTTGTTTATTTTTTTAGTCTAAATTCAAGATCATGAAAATAATATGGTTGAAAAATTTAATAATCAGTTTTTTAATATAAGTCCAATTAATATTTTTTTTTAAATATCAGGCTGTAAATTTTAACCAAAAAACACAATTTAATTAAATATAAAAATATTGAAAAAAATTTTCTCTAATACAGCGCTTTAAGAATTTCTCTAAATATATTTCCAATTTTCACTCAATTTCGAAATTTAACATTCTTTCAAATTAAGTGTTATAAGTCCAAGTTGAAAGCTTACAGATATTTTAAAATTTGAATAGAAGCATAATTTTAGTCTTAGAGTGGTCAAAAATTATTCAATTTTAATATTTGATAGTTTTCTTTTAAATGAAAAATATTCATTGTATAAATTAATTTATTTTCTATTTTTAATTCAATATTATGAAAAAAATTTAATTTAAGGATAGAAATCCAGAAGGTGTTGTGACTGTAAGTTTTAAAGACGTTGAGATGGCAGATAGATGTTGTGAATATTTAAATAATCGAGTTTGGAAGAATGGTCGTATAATTACATGTGAAACATGGGATGGCGAAACAAGATATGAAGTTGAAGAAACTGAGGAGGAACGAGAGAGACGCTTGGCAGAATGGCACCGCTACTTGGAAGAGGAAGATGATTAAAATTTAATTTTTTGTTTTAAAATTTTATTAAAAAATGCATTAATTAATAAAAATTGTTTTACTATTTTAAAGCCATGATTCGTTTGTTATATCATAGTCATCTAAAAATATAAATCATTTAATACAAAGGTTTCGAATATTTTAGAAAAAATTGAGAATATTTAATCTTAAAGATAAAGGGACACCAAATGAAACGTGGGTAAAAGAAGAACTATTTAATAAAGTTATAAAGACGAAATATAGTAAATTTAAGGCATTTTGAAATTTATGATCAATTTTTAATACTCAAAATGATAAAACCAAGTTTTTAATATATAGAATAAATAGTTATTATTCAAAATAATAAGTTCAGAAGTACATTTTTGGTTTCAACATACTTTGTTAAATCAAAAGGTAAACTCTGTAAAAGTCTTCAAAAGAAATTTTCACTTAAAATTGTATCATTAAGATGGTGTGCACCCTGCAATATGCATTTTGATATTGCAGAGTTTACCTTTAGATTTAACAAAGTATGTTAAATTCAAAAGTGTAGTTCTGCATTAATTCTATTAAGAAATAACAATTAATTTCATATTTAAAGCTTGGTTTTATCATTTTGAGCACTAAAAATTGATCCTAAACTTCAAAATGCCAAATTTAAGGCAATTGATTGAAGTTTTATGTTCATGATCGTGATTATATGATCGGAACCTAATTAATTAATATCTTAACAAAAATAATGTCACTAACTTTTTTTTGTTTTTTATTTAAACATTAATTCTAAATATTTATAATTAAAAACTATTTTATTTTACTTAAGCCTCTTTGCTTGATGTTTGTAAAATCTTTATTTGAAAAGACAATTACAGAATCAACATCATCTACCATGAAAAAAGGTAAATTCAAAAAATTTAATCTAAACCAAATTATGTCTCTAAAAAACGCTCTAAATCAAATTTCAATATTAATTTAAATATGGGAAATAAATTCAAATTTAGTATTATTAAATTTTTTTATATTTTTATTATAGTGCCTTTTTTAAAATAAAAAACATTTAATTTTTCAAATATAAAATTACATTCGATCATGAACCTTCCTTTAAATGAAATTTTCAAATTTTTTTTAGCTTTTCGGCTATTTAAGCTATTTAAGTATTATAGTTTTAAAAATAAAATCAAATTAATTGAGGTGTTTTTTTATTATTATTTCAAAGTTAATCAAAAAATCGTGATGATTTATCTTAAGATATCAATTTTAAATGGCATTGCTTGACTTCACGCTCATAAAGCAATAAGAACTTGCTTAAATCAAATACTATAATTGACCATAATGCATTTCAAACTTAACTCCATGTGATTTATGCTTGTTTAATGAAATAAAAAAATAAAATCAAGAAAATCTATCAGAAGTAAAAATTCACGTATTTTAAATATTTAATCGGATTAATGTCGTCTGAAGCACTGAGTATTTATTTAAAAAATTTTCTGAAATTTCGTACCTAAGTGGTCAAGTGATTAACCTTGTGATTTTATTAATATTTATTATTTATTAAAATATATATATTTATTAAAATTAATATTTTGGCAATATCTTTTGTTATTTATTTTAAGTTATTTTTACGGGTCATGCATTTAATTTTAAGTGTTTTAATTTAATATTTAGATCTGGGTTTTTGGTAAAATATGAGTTTTTGTGGTTACCCAGAAAATAATCAATAAAAAATATTCAAAATATTTAATATCTCTGATTTCTGAGGCTCTTTATTTATAGAATAAAATGCATAAAAAGATTGCTTACATCATCTGACATAAAATGATTGCTCAAAAATTTCCAATAAAAATTGGTATTATACAGTATTGCACAAAAATTTAGACTTACTAGTTTTTTAAAATATTTAATTAGTAAAACTTAATAAAATGAAATTTTGTTTTAAAAATTTATTTTTAATAAAACTAACTCTTTCCTTCGAATTGACATAAAAAACATGATAATTCGATTTTTCACTCAGCTGATAATTTGAAAAAAAATGAATACCTTAAAAACATCAATCAAAAATTCTGCACAAGTATAAAATTTAGACGCACATCATTAATCTCTAATTAAAACTTAATAAATTAACTTCAATTGATTTCTAAATATTTTAATTTAATGATTATTCAATATTAGAAAAATATGTGAATAAACAAGAAAAAATTATGATGCCAATGGTCCCCCAAAGAAATCAACAAGGCGTGGGAGACCAAGAAAGCTCACTTACAGGGACCAAAATAGTTTATTTATACAACTAAGAAACAACCTTACAATTAAAAAAAGAGTGTTTTAATGACAAAAATATGCTCTTTTACCTTGGTGTGCCAGATCACGTGAAAAAAATGCACGTGCGTCCAAACTTTTGTGCAATACTGTATAATTCAGGAGCAATTTTTTTGAATATAACCCAAGTATTCTTGGAATGTTTTTACATTTCAAGGAAAAAAATTTCATATAAAGTATTCTAGAATACATGACCAAATAGATATTCTCTTAGACTGAAATAGCAAAAAATGCAAAGAGCTTAATATACCTGGTTCAATAAAAGGTTTATCAATAGTCTTCACTAGTGTTTCGGAGTAAAAACGAGACTCAAGTGTGAGCATATTATCCAAATATCCATTTAAATCGGCAATTTCTTTAACTGTAAATGCCAAATTATTATCCATGAAATCGTTAATTTTAAACACTTCTAAATATTCGATTTGAGCCATTAATTTCTTCAGTTCAGAGCTTTTGTCCATTATTAGAAATTTTTGATTTTCCCAATTTTCATTCATTATAAATTTGGGTACTTTAATTTCTGGTAAGCTTGGCAGCTTGGCAATATCGCTTTCTTCGATCTATTTTGAAAAACTCATTTATTTTAACTTAATTTAATAAAAAGTTTAAAGTTAACTTGAAATGTTTCTTCCAAAACGAAATTTGAGTTTTTGGCATATTCATCAATAAGTACCAAAAGTTTTTTGGACTCGGAAACAAGCCGTTCATATTCATGAGTAAAATATTTTACATTTTCTGAATTGTTCATTTGTTCATCATTAATCTTTGGTAAAAAAATAAAGAAAAAATAAAAATGCTCAGTTAAATACCAGAAATTTTTCACTATTTTCGAATTGAACCATGTAGTCAAAAGTTACAATATTCTCAAACAAAACAGGGTTATTTTGCTTTAATTATAAATAATATTAATTATTCGGTCTTGATTAAAATTACTGTGTCTGATAAATCTATGTTGTTGAATTCTTTAACCATCTTAACTATAAATTCATTTGTTTCGTTTTCTTTTATAAAAATCGATTCCAAAAATTCATAGATAAACAAGTTCATGTTACCATTTTGTAGCTAAAATAAAATTTAAAAAATTATTTTTCTTTACAAATCAATTAAGAAATACTAGAAGCAATTGAGGTAATTCACTTGAAAAATAATTCTGGGAAACTTTGTTCATTTTGTCAAAAATAATCAAGCAGTTAAGTTTGGCCAAGTCAATTTGACGGTCTCTACTCGGTTTTTCAAATGACTGTAGGATAAAAATTTAAAAACAAAATTTAAAACAATAAAATTTACTTTTTTTAAATATTCAGAAATTTTATTATTTTTTTTCAAATCAAATGAAGAATTTTTTAAACTTAAGAATAACATTAAATTTAAATTTAATTGAAAAAATCAAAAAAATCTACTCTTTTTCAGCTGAGTGCGAATGTTTAATTTTTTGGTTGAGTAAAATTTCATTATTGTATACTCGATAGGCTCGAATAAATTCATTTTGAATACATGACAATTCATTTTCAACTTTTTTCATATAATCTAAAACCTTTTTTAAGATTGTAAAAATAATTATTTCATATCATGTTTTACTTTTTGATATGAAGCCTTTTTTTGCTCTTTTATAACGCTAAATATATCACAAGACAATAGAACAGATGCACAACAGGCCATTTTTTTTTCAGAAATACTAACCACTGTCTCCAGAACTGACTTCCAATGGTTGGGAACAGGTCTTCAATAAAAAACTAGCTCATTTTAACTAGAAATTCATGTACTTACACTGATAGCATGTTTTTATTATCATATATCTGATAATTTTTGTTCATATAACTCTCACACAATGATATAATAGACTATAATAAGGTAAAATAAAAAAAAGACAAAAAGAAGCATTACTTTAGAAAACTGCTCTTCAATATGGCATTTTTTTGAAATAAAAGACCTTTAAAATAAAATAAAACTCTTTTTTTTGTAATAAAAAAAATTAAAACTCTATATCATTGAGGAAAAGGTTCTCTTGGCGATGTTTAAAATCAAATATTTCAAATTGTTTAGAAAATATTTGTGAAATATTAGACTCGATTGGAAACTTTGAAAATTAAATTGTATATAAAAATTAAAATAAATCTAAAATTACTCTTTGAATGAATTTCATGTTAAAAAAGATTAGGAAAAAATATAAAAAAATTATGCATAAAAAATTTATTAATTTATATATTTGATTGCAAGCGTATTTTATCTTAAATTAAAGATTAGATTTAGAAAAAATTTACAAAAAATTATCATTAGCTTTAGATTAATCTAAATTGAATCGCATTATTAAAAAAATGAATAAATTAGTGAAACAAAATTTTTTACAAAAAAAAATTAAGAAAAAAAATTAATAGGATCCGTAAGATGGAATTTTATGAGATGGATTCGTATAACTTTGGGTATTAGGTACATCGTAGCTTAATGAAACAGAGGTACTGGTTTCAACGAATGGAGAAGTTGAAGGATAATCATTAATAAGAGTTGGACCAGTGGTTATTTCTTGATCGAATGATACTGGCGTTTCCAAAATTGGAACAGAATATGATTGAGTGGAAGGGACCTCATAAGCTAAAGTAGCGGGTGTTTTTTCCTCATAGTAGGTTACAGTTGTTTGTTGTGGAACATCATACACAACTGGAACAGGTACTGTAGTCTCCTCATAGTAGGTAACAGTGGTTGTTTCAACAGGAACATCATAAGCTAAAGTTGCTGGTGTTGTTTCCTCATAGTAGGTAACAGTGGTTGTTTCAACAGGAACATCATAAGCTACAGTAGCGGGTGTTGTTTCCTCATAGTAGGTTACAGTTGTTTGTTGTGGAACATCATACACCACTGGAACAGGTACTGTAGTCTCCTCATAGTAGGTTACAGTTGTCGTTTCAACAGGAACATCATAAGCTACAGTTGCTGGTGTTGTTTCCTCATAGTAGGTAACAGTGGTTGATTCAACTGGAACATCATAAGCTACAGTAGCGGGTGTTGTTTCCTCATAGTAGGTTACAGTTGTTTGTTGTGGAACATCATACACCACTGGAACAGGTACTGTAGTCTCCTCATAGTAGGTAACAGTGGTTGTTTCAACAGGAACATCATAAGCTACAGTTGCTGCTGTTGTTTCCTCATAGTAGGTAACAGTGGTTGATTCAACTGGAACATCATAAGCTACAGTAGCGGGTGTTGTTTCTTCATAGTAGGTAACAGTTGTTTGTTGTGGAACATCATACACCACTGGAACAGGTACTGTAGTCTCCTCATAGTAGGTAACAGTGGTTGATTCAACAGGAACATCATAAGCTACAGGAGCGGGTGTTGTTTCCTCATAGTAGGTAACAGTGGTTGATTCAACTGGAACATCATAAGCTACAGTAGCGGGTGTTGTTTCCTCATAGTAGATAACAGTTGTTTGTTGTGGAACATCATACACCACTGGGACAGGTACTGTAGTCTCCTCATAGTAGGTAACAGTGGTTGTTTCAACTGGAACATCATAAGCTACAGTAGCGGGTGTTGTTTCTTCATAGTAGGTAACAGTTGTTTGTTGTGGAACATCATACACCACTGGAACAGGTACTGTAGTCTCCTCATAGTAGGTAACAGTGGTTGATTCAACAGGAACATCATAAGCTACAGTAGTAGTTGCTTCTTCTACCTCAAATACATATCCTGGATTTGTGCTTTCATAGTTATAATAATTCATGAAAGATTGATCATGATTTAAAAAAGTTTCTGTAATAGGAGTTGTCGTCTGAACCTCAACAAATTCATAATTAACAGGTACATCGTATTTATCAGTTGTTTCTAAAACAACATCAACTGATGGAAGCTCATCAAATATTGCTATTGCTGTTGTTGTTTCATAGTTTTGATAAGAGGGAACATCATAAGCTACAGTAGCGGGTGTTGTTTCCTCATAGTAGGTAACAGTTGTTTGTTGTGGAACATCATACACCACTGGAACAGGTACTGTAGTCTCCTCATAGTAGGTAACAGTGGTTGATTCAACAGGAACATCATAAGCTACAGGAGCGGGTGTTGTTTCCTCATAGTAGGTAACAGTGGTTGATTCAACTGGAACATCATAAGCTACAGTAGCGGGTGTTGTTTCCTCATAGTAGATAACAGTTGTTTGTTGTGGAACATCATACACCACTGGAACAGGTACTGTAGTCTCCATATAGTAGGTTACAGTTGTTTGTTGTGGAACATCATACACCACTGGAACAGGTACTGTAGTCTCCTCATAGTAGGTAACAGTGGTTGATTCAACTGGAACATCATAAGCTACAGTAGCGGGTGTTGTTTCCTCATAGTAGGTAACAGTGGTTGTTTCAACAGGAACATCATAAGCTACAGTAGCGGGTGTTGTTTCCTCATAGTAGATAACAGTTGTTTGTTGTGGAACATCATACACCACTGGGACAGGTACTGTAGTCTCCTCATAGTAGGTAACAGTGGTTGTTTCAACTGGAACATCATAAGCTACAGTAGCGGGTGTTGTTTCTTCATTGTAGTTAACAGTTGTTAGCTGAGGCACATCGTAAGCAGCTTTTGTTTGCTCAACCGATTGAACGTATCCTTGTGTTGTCGGTGCAACATATGCTTGTGTATTTTCACTTGAGGTTTGTTCGTACGAATTACTTATTTTTTCTGGTTTGCCATAAGATCCATAAATTGAAGCACCATTAATTTGTGTAATCAATAAACAAATAGAGAAAAACATAAAATGCCGATCGACCATTTTTTGAAAAGTTTTTTAAAATTACTAAGCTTTTTGAAAAAAATTTTACTGCAATTTTTTCCCTTTTAAATCTTTTTTAAATCAAAGCATTTATAGTTCATTCTATGAATGTACAACATCAATGACATTTATCATCACATCATTCTTGCATGCTTTTTTTCTCTCGATCTTATAATTTTAACACATCTCAAAAATCAATTCAGTCAAAAACTGCAGTTTTCATCTCATCTTTTCTCTAGCTTTCATTCACTCTCTCAATGTTTTTCTAGAATATTAGACACGCTTTTTCCAAGGCCTACCAACATCTTAAGCTTTCTACTAATCTATTAATAGAAACAAAAATCCATACAAAAAAAACTCAAACTCAATCCAACCACTTCCGCTTGTAACTAATGTTTAGCAACTAAACAAACAATTATATCTGCCTAAAAATTAGCTCCCTTTTAAAAAAAAATCTTTTGAGTAAAATGACACAATTAATTTGTTTCCTAGCGACGTTTTCTTCTCTTAAAAACAAATTGATCAAATATATAAACATTTTGGTTGACATAAACTTAACTTTGCCAAAAAATAAAATAAAAAATGGGTTGCGGAGCGTCTAGCCAATCTGTTGGCGTAGTCGAGAGTGCCGCAGAAGTTTCTAGTCAAAAAAAATTTGAAACCAAGACCAAAAATGATCATTTAAAATTGATTCCCTTGCCTGTTAAAAAAAACACCAGTGCCGGTACCCAGGACTCTGGCATTACCAGTCATTTTGACTCAGATGACGATATACCTGAAAGACGTGACTCACTCACCAGTGATTCGGCGGACAACTTCATCACTGAACACTCAAACAGAAATCTTGTCAACCGAATCCAGAGCGAGTTTGTGCATCGAGATGATCTAGAATTGTCCGTGGTCGGAAAAGGCTGTCCGCCACTTCTTTCTGACAAGGAAAGACAAACAAAAAACAAAAACGAAGAACTAGAGTCCATTGAAATGCTCAAAAGCAATGGTCTGGTGCCCAAGCCTGTGGTCATGAAGAACAATTTTGCTCTATTTGAAATAGTGGAGGACAAGAGGTCATTTTATTCGGCTAATCGGGCTCCGCCGTCCCGTTTAGCCATGCAAAAAGAAAAAACTACTCTCACTGCTGAACAAATTAAGCAAAGACTTGAAAAGGCTGATCGGCGAAAAAAAGTTTTTAATTTTTTTTAATAGAGTAGAAATTTTAATTTTAATTAAAGGAAAAAATGAAAATTAAAGTTGGGTTCAAAGAAGACAAAGCTGTGGCCAAGTGTGATGTTGAGAGTGATGAAATGCTGGAGAGACAGATGAGGCTCAGGGAGCTGAGAGACAAACTTAAGACAAAAGGTGCCCATGTCGCTGTAAATAGTCCCAGATCAAAAGAACTTTTCAATGAGCTTGACAAATTTAGGCCTAAAACAGCCTCTAATTTTCGACCTGAATTTTAAACAAATAAAAAAAATTAACAAAGTTTTATTTTAAAGTTAATTTTGATTTATGTCGCGTTCATCATCTGTGATTAGATCACTATTAAATATTAAATTAGTTGTTTGGGTCTTTTGACCGGATAGATCGCTATTTTCCTGCTCGAATAGCTCGTCTATTCGCTCGCTAAGCTCCAAATTTTCCAGTTTTACATTGTCCATTTGAGAATTCATGTACAGCATTTCCAGGATGACTTTGTTGGACGCTGGCTGAGAAAAATCCTGAGGCCTTTAATAACATTTAATTAAAATTTGTTAATTTTTTCAAATAAAGTTGAAATTTTTACACAAAGCTGTTATCACTACAACTTAATTCATACTCCCAATTAACAACTAGTTTGATCAATTTTTTCAAGTATCTATTTAGCAATAATGATTTAAAGTTGTCGCATTGCCTACTAGTTATGTGAATTTGATGTAGTTTGAGATTGTCCATGAAAAGCTCGAGGCGCACTTCATCCTCTAATTCTAGTTTAAATTCGTCAGTACCGAAAAAAATTGAATTAGAGCCTGTGAACCCGGATGAAATGACCTTAAATAATGTACAAATTAAAATAAGAAATTTATTTTGTCATTCCGGTATAAGAAAACTAAATAAATTATTATTAAAAATAAATAAATAAATAATTCAAGAAAGTACTCGGTACTTTTAAACCTTATTAAAGAAAAAATTCAAAAAAATAATTAAATTTTTAAAATTTAAAAAAAAATAATTTTTAATTTGAATTATTGTATTTAACCAAATTTTTGAATCTATTTGAAAAAGACTTCGAATATTCACTTGTTTTTCTTCCAATTTTAAATATTAATCATTAGTATAACACTGGCATCACCGGTGTCAATTTTACATCATTTTTTATAGTGAATGACTTAAGGATTAAATAAAAATAATCAAAATTTCTTTTTAAAAACATTTGATTTTTTAGATAAATTTCAATAATTTTTATTTAAATTTAGCATCAATATTTAACAAAATGGATAATTAATGTTTTATTAAATTGATAATCTTAGTTAATTATTACTTTTAAAAAATTAAAAAATATCTTCTAACTTTATAACTATTATTTTTGTAGCTATTTATTAAGATCTAAAGTCCCATGGACAAACGATAAAAATAAAGTAGAACAATTCATTAAATATTCACTTCTAATTATAAAAAAAATTCCCCAAAAAACATTTTTGGAATCATTGTGCTGAATTTTCCTGTTTTAAACTGTAGATTTTTGATTTATTAGCTCGATGTGATACAACTTTGAAAAAAAAATTTGGTAGACAATCAAAGCTGGTCACCCATTAAAATCGAGATTAATTAAATATTTAAACAATTTTAAAAATATCAATTTTATTTAGAAAAAAATATATTAGATTTGTTTATGAGTTCTTAATTAATTCTCTGAATGCAACAATGCCATATCAAAATTTTAAAAGTCTGCAAAGATAATATTATTATTGTTAATTTCAGCCTCATAGGCAATTTAAAAAAAAGAAATAAAAATTTGTATATATAAAGAATTCAAGTTACATTGAAAACTTTGAGTAAAATATTTAAATTATCATAAAAGTAAAAATAATAATAAATATTTAGCTAAATTTGATTACTGAATAAAAATTAATATCGAAAAAAACAAAATTTCCTTTATAAAAAGAGAAACTGGATTTAAGTCCCATCTTCTCTTATTAAACGGAAGAAGGCAGTGCAAAAAAAAACCTTTAAATATTAAATTTGATATTTTTCTAAAATTTATAAAAGACTAAAAAGTTTTATATTTGTTGTATTTTTTTCCGAATTTTCAAAATAAAATTTGAAAGACCAAAATAAAATTTTAAGAGAAGAAAATTCAAGGTTTGATTTGGCACCATCGGCTCAAAATAATTAAAATGCTGAATGAATCAAAATAGTTAAAATCTGGTGAAAGCGTAACTTTATAATAAAAATAATAATTAGAATTTTAAATAGAATATTTTTTTTTTAATTCAGGCAGTATTTTCGAATAATTTTTCCCTCAGACAACTTTTGAAAGATTATTTTTTTGGTATTGGTATCAAAAATATTTAAATTAAAAATTATTTTAGTTTATTTTACCTGATCTATGGCTGTTTGTGGCAAATAGTTGTTTATTTTTTCGATTATTTCGTTTACTTTAAGCATTAGAAAAGCAAAAAATTTACTATCATACTGTAAATTAAATTCAGCTTTGAAGTATTTATCTCGATGATTTTTGCTCAAAATAAGCTCATTCCAGTGAGTACGCTTTTTTAGAATTTTCAATTCCATTTCACTCTTTTCCTCATTTAAAAAATTAAATTGGCAAAAAAGTTAACTCGAGTATTACTTGAGAATTCATAGGTGCTTGAGAATCCATGGGAAAGTATTCTTTGATTAAAATGCATGTTTTTTTTAGATCATTAACTCTTAGACATTCGTAAATTTTGAGTGCTTTGAGTGGACCTAGAACTCGGTGAAACAATGGCGCTGGTATCAAACTCGGATTTTTTCTGTTTATTTCATTTAAAAATGATATAATAGAATCAAAATGTTTAAATTCCCGATTTTTTATCATTATGTACATGTTAAATAGCTCAAAGCGTATTTGGGCGACATTGTATTGAGAGAATTTTGAACTCGTATTTAGTGCAAGACCTAAATAAAATAAATTAAGACTCAAATTTTCTTTTTTTTGTCAGGTACTTTTTACTAGAAAGTCTAAATGGTGTCTAAGGCCGTATTCGAGCAAGGCCTTTTTCATGCCAAATAGAATTTTATCCTTAGCAGCCATCGCTCACAATTTTTTTTATCAAAATTTTGGTTTTCAAAAATATAATTTCAATAGCATTTTTAAGGTAACATTCTGCTTGAAAATTGATCAAATTAAAAAAATTAAATTTAAATTTTTTAAAATAATTAAATAATTTTAAAAAAAAATTTTCTGATCAAAACAATTTTTGTTTTTGATTAGACCCAGTTTTACACTAATTTTTTTAGATAAAATTGATTTATATTTACAAGACACATTTTAAATCATTTTGAAATTAAAAATATTAAAAAAATAAATATAAATGCAAATTTTCATTTTTCTGGATTAAAATTTAAATGTTTTTTCTAAAAATTAAAAAATTAATTAGACCAAAGTTAATTATATCATCAAGTATTAGTATTAGACGCATTATGGGCGATTCAAGTAAATTTGAGTCAAGTAGCTACATTTTTTCTAAAATAATTTTTAAGTTTTAAAATGGAATGTAACCGGTGAATCAATTAAATCAATGAGTCAAAATTTGATTGTTGATTCTCGACTAGAATGTGAAAAAATCATTAAATCCAAGCCTAATGATCCGGATATCCTTAAAGTTTGTTTTATAAAAAATGAAATTTTTTTCAAAAATGAAATATGATTTTAGAAATTAAATGATCTAGACCGAAATCTTGGCAATGGATTTTGCTACATTAACATCCTAAAAAGTGTTTATCCGGATAAAGAGATACGTGAAGTGGCCAAAGACTGTGTAGCCGAACTCAAAAAATTATCCATAGAACTGCGGTTAGAAGAGATCAGAAGATAATAAATTTTTTTAAAAAAATTTTTATTTCAATTTTTTAGAATGAACAAAGATCTGTTTGATTTTTTCGAATCAGTCCGTGAAGCTTTAGACGGAAAACTTGACTCTGAAGCTCAGAAATATTTGGAAAAGAATATTCTAGAACGTCGCTTAGATGGTAAGCTATTTTGTCCAATTTTGGCCAAATAAATAAAATTGTATCTAGGCTTGCATCTTGATGAGCAGACCCGAAACAAAATCAAGGAGCTAAATGAAAAAATAAGCGATCTTTGTGTTGAATTTTCCAAAAATTGTAATGAAGAATCAACAAAACTTAATTTTACTCCGGAACAGCTAGGTAGAATAAATCAGTAAATTAATCTATTTTTTAAATAGACTTTTTTTAGATGGTGTCAATCAAAAACTTTTAAGCTCATTGTCTAAAGTAGATTAATTTAATAATTAAAACAAAATTTTAAAGCTTTTTCTTTAAGGACAGTGAAGGAAATTATGTTGTCAGCCTCAAATATCCGGTCTATTTTCCAGTTATGAAAGAATGTCGTGTTCCAGAGACAAGAAGAAAATTGGCAATAGCCTTTGATAGCCGGTAACTTAATAAAATTTAGAAAAGTAAATAGTTTATATTTTTTTCAGAAATGTTAGGGAAAATTCTCAAATTTTTGAGCAAATTCTTCACTTAAGAGCTGAGGTAAATAGTTGATTAATTAAAATAAAGCAAGAATAAATTTTTGTTCAGCTAGCTAAAATTTTGGGCTTCAAAAATTTTTCTGAATACCAACTGAAGCTTCTTTGTGCTCAAAATCCCCAAAACGTTGATCAATTTTTAAATAAACTTGCTGATAAAATGAGAATTTTACAGAAAAAAGAAATGGACTCGCTGCTTGAATACAAAAAAAAAGAAGTAAGTCCATTAATTTATAGAGCAAATAAAATTATTTCATTTTTTTTAGTGCAAAGAATTGAATATTCCATTTGACGGAAAGATAAATCCATCTGATTTGAAATATTATTTGAATCTACGTGAACAAGAAGAATTCAAAATAAATCACTCTAAACTTCAAGAATACTTTCCGCTTAGTGTTGTAATTGATGGCACATTTAAAATTTATCAAGTAATAAATCAATTTTTTTACGTTTAAGAATTTAATGAATTTTTATCAAGACTTTGTTGAGTTTAAAATTTGAAGAAGTTTTGGACGCACCTAAATATCATCATGAACTTAAACTAGTACTTTTTAATAAAAATCATGATAGATACGGTTAGAATTTTTATGTATTAATTTTAGTATAGAGTTGATGATATTTTGACGAAAGAAACAATTGGTTATTTTTACACAGATTTGCATCCAAGAGACGGAAAGTACGGCCATGCAGCTGTCTTTGGTCTAAGAGTACGCTTCTATGTTAAAATTAGCTTAAATTTTATTATTTTTTTTAGAAAGGATGTCGGTTAAGTAATCAAATACCAGTTTGTATTATGGTGTGCAACTTTACCAAACCAACAGCTGATCAACCATCATTATTGACTCATGATGAAGTGGAGACATTTTTCCATGAGTTTGGTCATGTAATGCACCAAATCTGCACTAAAGCCAATTTTTACAAATTTGGGTAGTTAAATAAATTATTTAATAGATTTTTGAGATTATTTATTTAAATTAACAAAGTGGTACCTCCGTTGAGAGAGATTTTGTCGAGGCTCCAAGTCAAATGCTGGAAAATTGGTGCTGGCAGAAAGATTCACTAAAAATGCTCTCATCTCATTACAAAGATGGTTCAAGCATTGATGACCAGTTAATTGAAGACTTGATCAAATCAAAAAATTCAGCAAATGGTCATTTTAATATGAGACAAATATTATTTGCCAAAATGGATCAATATTTTCACACTACTCATGACAAAGTAAGCTTTGAATCAGAGTTAAAAACCTAGAATTTTTTTGAGTTTCAGGTTTGGGTTAGGATTGGGTTTGTTATCCAGACCCGATCCCGAACCCACTTATTTTTTTTCGGATACCCGAACCAGACTCGGTAGTCTTTAACCCAATTTTTTCAGGTTACCAATTCAAAACCTTTACATTTTGATCAATTTTATGGGTTTGGGTTGGTAACCTCAAAAAATTGGGTAAAATACTACTGAGCCTGGTCAGGGTATCCGAAAAAAAAATGAGTGGGCTCAGGATCGGGTCTGGGTAACAAACCCAATCTTAACCCAAACCTAATATTCGCCAAAAACAGTGCTAATGAATTTAATGAATAATGCCTGATTTAAATAGCATTAAAAATAAATTTTATTAAATTTTTTATTTAAGGTATGCACGGCAAGTATTTATAAACAATACTGTAAAGAATACATGCTCCAAGAGCTAGAGGCTGAAGGATTGAATATGAATGCATCTTTTGAACATTTAGTTGGAGGATACGAGTCTCAATACTACAGTTATTTGGTAAAAGAAGAGAAAAAAAAATTTGATTTTTGTTTTAAATTTAATTTGAAAATTAAATTAAAAAGTGGAGTGAAGTGTATTCAGAGGATATGTTTCAAACTAGGTTTAAAAAAGAAGGTATTTTAAATCCAAAGACTGGTCTTGATTATAGAAGGTGCATTCTTGAGCCTGGTGGTTCTCTGGTAAATTTAAAAATCAAATAAGTATTTATGATAATAAAATAATCTAATAATTATTTCAGGACGCAAAACAAATGGTGACCAATTTTCTTGGAAGAGAACCAAATGAGGAAGCGTTTTTAAGAGCTAAAGGGGCTGATTTTTAAAGAACCTTTTTTTATTTTAAAAAAAAATATAAATATATTATTATATTCAAAAACTTTAAATAAATTTATTGTATCAAACATGATTTAGAGGAGTAATTATTTGCAACTGTAACATTTTGTCCTGTATTTTGATTATAAGAATTCCTATTAGTATGTGTAAGAATGTCAATTATTTCTTTGCGTTTTTCAACGTCAATGCTAAGTTCACTCGATTTTTCTTCAGTTGCTTGAAAATGATCAAGGCTGGTTTCTTTTGTATAGTGTTTGTCATTGAAACCAAAGTCTAATGTCAAACAATCAAGAAATTCGTTTAAATGAAGTTACAGAAAGTCGTGTTCACCAGTCTTCTCTAGGTAAAAAAAGAGAGTGATAATCTTAACTTAAAAATTTATGGAAACAGAATAATGATCCAAAAAGAAATCAAGTTTCTTGATATAAAATTTGATTCAAAATTAAATTTTAATATATTAGTAGACGAAATTAAAGAACGCTGCAATAAAAGTTTAAATATTATTAAGATATTGTCAAATAAAAAATTGAGTCTTACTCGAAACACACTAGGAAATTTATATAAATCTTTAGTCGGATCAATTTTAGACTATTCTTTTCCTTGCTTGAATTCATTTTCAGAAAATAATATCAAAAAACTACAAGCAATTCAGAATACAGCAGTCAGATCTATCCTTAAGTTAAAATATAATACTCCCTCCAACATGGTGCATCAAGAGGCTTTTAATAAACTTAAATTACTAACAGTCTCGAATCGGCTTTTTGAGTTGAGTGAGAGATATGTTGGGACAGGACTGAGTCATTCTATTCTATTGGTTGTCAGACTAGTGGATGAATACAAAGAAGGTTTCGAAGCAAGATATATTGAATACCCAAATCCATTGTCAATTGTCTCAAAGTATTTGCAGCAGTGGATAGTTCAAAGCTTGTAATTTTTCTAAAATGTATTTGTAATTTGTTCTTTCTGAAATTATTTAAACTCTAACACTATTTAAAAATTCTTCTAACAATGGTGAAAGGAGTTTAATTACTCAAAGCCAATTAAAAAAAAAAAATTTATTAAATTTATTAAATAAACTATAAAAAAAAAAAAAAAAAAAAAAATTGTGTAATTACTATCTTACTTTTTCCTCTTTTTTTCTTGAAGCTTCAACTATGTTTCTGTTACATGTAACGACCTATTTTCAGTCTTTTTAACTTTCTTTTCATTTTATTTTAGCTTATTTAGTTTATTTTGATTTTTTTTATTTATTCTGAAAAAGCCCTAGCATCGTACAGAAAACAAATAAATAAATAATTACCAATGTTCAAAATACTAAGTAACCAATTTGATTTTAAATCAGTGAAATTTTTCTTTAATATTCAATAGATTTTTCATTAGCTTAGGATAATTTAAAACAAAAAAAAATTCCAATTAATTTAAAATCAAATGATACCTTTATTCAATCGCTCTTTAATTTATTTTTTATTTTGATCGGTACTATTCAAAATTTATTCATTCGATAATATTTTATTATCTAGAAGATCTATTCATTTTCTTATAATAAGAATTTTTTCTTTAATTTTTTAATCTAATTTTCCCAAGTGTTTCAAATTTTTTTTTGTTTATTTGTTTCTTCTAAATTGTCTTTATCACTTATCGAAAATGATACAACCTTTCTGTCTTTCATTGAAAAAGAAATAAATTCGCTTGAACAAAGAACACAAGTAGCTGCGGCATAAAGTGTCAAGTTAGCTGTTTGCTCTGCTCCAAATTGATCTGTATCGATCACATCAAAAAATCTCAGATTCTTTTTGTTTTCAATTAAATAAATATTTTTGTTTGATAAGCCCAAACCATAATGTTGAATGTGTTTGCTCTTACCAAAGTCAATGGTAAAGAACGAATTGTTGAATGAATTATTTTCCATTGCTCTTTTTAAATCAAAACAAACAAGCTTAAAATTGACTGCATCACAACCAAGTAGTTTGTCCTTGTTCAGCTTGAATGATTCAAAGACAAAATCTTTGGATCTAAATGTTTTGATTTCATTTGATGGGAAATTCATGTCTTTAATATTTGAAGAATATTTCCATGATCTGGCAAAGTAGAAAAAATTGGTTTTACGTTGCGGTACAATCTGGTGATTAGCCAATTCAAATAATAAAAGTACGAATTAAACTGGTCAATTGAGTCCAAAATGATCACAATTTTGTGTTTCGGATAGCTTACGAAGACATAATTTAAGGAATTTTCAAAATCATCTTTCGCTTCAATTTAATTTTTTACTTTAGACTGATTCTATTCAATTTTGAATATTCTTCACAATCATCAATGATTGAAAAGTTTTGGTTATATCTTAACTAATTGGGGTAGTTCCAAGAAAACACAACAGAACACAGTAGTCTTCGGGATCAGGAATAATTTTAAAAATCTTTATTTTTCAAAAAATTTAATTTAAAATAAAAAAAAAACATTAAGTGAATTGTATTTCTAATGTTATTTTAGCAAGAATCGGTGTTTTTCCACAGCCAGATTCAACAAACAATACATATGAATATTGTTGCTGGGATCCAAAAGATAAAGAAAATAAGTTCATAATGAAAATCCCATAAAGATATCTATAAAAGGGTATTGTGAAATTCAATATTAATTAAATTTAATAAAATTCTTCCTTTGTAGCTAAATTTAAATAAGATATTATAAAATATATAAAAAAAAACAAAAGCAAACAACCTTTTTAATCAAAAAAAAATGTTAATTTTGATAATTGTTTTTTTGTAAATCAAGTCGATATTCAATTTATTTAATATTGCCTTGACAAAAAAGAATTAAAAATTTAGTTTTAATTTTTTTTAATATTTAAAGTATTATTTTTGGTAAGAAAATTGCAACAAAGTATATTGCATTTTTTTAAACTTTATTTTGCATTATAAATTTACAAAGTTAAAATATAAAAAATTTACCATTTTTGTGCGCAAAATAAGGTAAATTTTTTATATTTTAACTTTGTAAATTTATAATGCAAAATAAAGTTTAAAAAAATGCAATATACTTTGTTGCAATTTTCTTACCAAAAATAATACTTTAAATATTAAAAAAAATTAAAACTAAATTTTTAATTCTTTTTTGTCAAGGCAATATTAAATAAATTGAATATCGACTTGATTTACAAAAAAACAATTATCAAAATTAACATTTTTTGATTAAAAAGGTTGTTTGCTTTTGTTTTTTTTTATATATTTTATAATATCTTATTTAAATTTAGCTACAAAGGAAGAATTTTATTAAATTTAATTAATATTGAATTTCACAATACCCTTTTATAGATATCTTTATGGGATTTTCATTATGAACTTATTTTCTTTATCTTTTGGATCCCAGCAACAATATTCATATGTATTGTTTGTTGAATCTGGCTGTGGAAAAACACCGATTCTTGCTAAAATAACATTAGAAATACAATTCACTTAATGTTTTTTTTTTATTTTAAATTAAATTTTTTGAAAAATAAAGATTTTTAAAATTATTCCTGATCCCGAAGACTACTGTGTTCTGTTGTGTTTTCTTGGAACTACCCCAATTAGTTAAGATATAACCAAAACTTTTCAATCATTGATGATTGTGAAGAATATTCAAAATTGAATAGAATCAGTCTAAAGTAAAAAATTAAATTGAAGCGAAAGATGATTTTGAAAATTCCTTAAATTATGTCTTCGTAAGCTATCCGAAACACAAAATTGTGATCATTTTGGACTCAATTGACCAGTTTAATTCGTACTTTTATTATTTGAATTGGCTAATCACCAGATTGTACCGCAACGTAAAACCAATTTAAAATTATCTCAAAGAAATATGTGTTTTAAAAAATTACTCAAAGAAACTAAAAGTCAACTTATTATACTCAAAAAAAATTTATTTTTTAGATTAATTTTATTAGTTTCTTAGAAATGTTAAAATGAAATTTTTGTAATTCGTCATTCAATTTTATTTCTCAATTCTATTTTAATATTTCCAATTTCTTTATTCTATTTCGCTTTTTGTTAAAAAAAATCTTATTGTCGAAGATTCAAACTCGATGTAACTTCAATTTTCCTTGATTGTTCATTTTTTCTAATTTAAAATAATTATTTATTTTATTTTATTTATTTATTTGTTAACTGTACCGAGCTTAAGCTCCTTCAGAATTAATGAATCATTTTGTTTTTATAGAAAAATTTTAAGTTATTTATTAATTAAACCATAGTTAAAAGAAAGACATAAGAAAGAGATTTTTTGTCTGTATTTATAAAAAGAATTTTATAAAAAAATTATGAAATTTAAACTTAGCTAATTCTGAATCTTGTAGTACACCTTGAATTGAGTGAAATCTGAAGAACAAATTCGATCCTTTAGTGTTAAAAGAAAAAGATTAGAATCAAACAAATGAAAGATTTACTAAAATCAATAAAGATGAACAAGTTTTTAATCTTTTTTATTTCTCTTGGTTCAATTCATTTAAATATTCATAAACTAGCATAAATGACAAGGTCTGAACCCATTTTGGCAATTTATACTATACTGTTTGAGGTAAATAAACTGAGGAAGAGGTATGTTCTTCTGACAATGAAACTGAGAGTCAAATAGATAAATTTGAAGCAAAAGACTATGAAATTAAGATTCGTACCAAGTATTTGTACCAAGTACAAATACAAAAACCTGTACTTGAGTATGCTGCACTTCGACTTTTAGGAATATCCTTTAGAATCTTTGCCGACATAAAAATAGTCTCAAGCCTCTAACAATCAAAATTATTTTTTCAGTAAACCCTATAGTTTAACATGGTTTGAAAAATTTAGCTTACTTTAGAGAAAAAAAAATCCCATTCTCAATTAATCAAATGCATGAAAATCTTAGCCAAAAAATTTAGCATGAAAAGAATAGTCCTGTTAATAAATGGACTAGCACTAAAGACAATATCGGGCATCAAAAGTTTAATTTATGTTCTTGAATGAAACGAATAGGGAACAGTTTAGTCTCATGCTAAAATAAAATAATTTACTTTTTTTGTTTTAGTCTTTTTGAATAAAAAATTTCAAAAATTAAATAAAAAAATATTATGGTTAAATTAAAAATTGAAATTTATTTAAATTTTTTTTTCTTAAAAAAAAATAAAATGAAAAAAAAATACAGCTAATACTCTTAATTTATATTTACAATTAAATAAACAATTTGACAATAAAATAAATTCGATTTGGCACTTTGATAGATATAGAGATTGATAAATGAGACATATTGATTTAAACGTCTTGCTTAAGACGGTGTAATTTCAGCCAGATCATTAGCATCTTGATTGTAATCACCGGTTAAGTGTTTGTTTTTTTTTGATTCGGGAGTTGTGAAGCTGGTCATTGTCTTAGATTCGTCTTGTATTTCCAATAGTCCTTTAAACAAATTATATATTACTTTTAATTTCATTCATATCCATTAATATTTACAGCAGAACTGTCAGTAGTTTTTTTTTTTTGATATTATTTTAAAAAAAATTACCATAATTCTATTGGTATTTAGTATATAATAATTGGTATATAATAAAGATCTTACCCACACACTCACCCAAATTTAAAAGCGCATATGTACAAGACGTTCGTGAGACCGATACTTATGTATTGTATTGATTGCCTTAACTTAAGGAAAAGTGACATGCTAATGATGAAGAGATTAGAGGGTAACATTGTGAAGAAAATTGTAGGAATACCCACGAGAACTAAAACAACAAGTCTATTTCATGCATTAAAAATTGACCTAACACTACACAAATTAAAATTGATGAAACTTGAATTATAACCTTTACCATTACGACCATTAATTATTCTAAGACTCAATTAACATCACCTTTTTTAGATGAAATTGAACTATGTCCCTGTAAATACGTTTTCTTTTCTTTTATTCAATTTTATATTAGATAACTTAATATGACAATCATATCTTAAAATATTTTTATTTTTATTTTGTAAAATTTTTAAGTATGCTTTATTTCACAGCATACTTAGTTAATGTGGTCCTTTGAGGACCCTTGCCTAGTCTGAAATAAATAAATAAATAAATAAAGATCTTAAGCTTGAAAGAGGGATCAACTAAAAAGGACAAAATCGTTATCAATTTTATTAAACAGAGTTGTTGAATCATGGAATAAAAAATCAAATGAAGCATAACAGCAAGGACGCTCAGCAGTTTTAAGGCTCAAATTGATAAAGAATTACTCAATCTGAACTCATATAGCCTTAAAGGCTAAGCGCAAATTTTTTGCGCGTGTATAAATCTCTATACCGCATATCTACTATTACTACTACTATTTAAAAGTTTTCAAATTACTTAATTTAAAAAAAGACAATATTTTATTCATTATTATTTTTGAAATCAATTATGCTTAAAAGAGTTTCTGTAGATATTTTCTTTTTAAAAATTGAGCCAAATTAAATCAAATAAATTTAATTTTTATTTTCATAAGTTGATAAGATCAAAAAAAGAGAAGATTTCCGGAAATTCAATTAAAATGGTAACGATCTGTGAGTAAAATAATCATATGAAATTTTTTAAATTGTAACTATTTTCAGGAACAATATTCTAGAAATTATCTTTCGAGTTTAGAAAAAACACTCAAAGTTATTGAGCATTCTGTGAATTCAAATATGAGTAATGAAGTTAAAATAGTATGTTTCAAAATGTTTAAATAAAGGCTTAAATTAATTTACTATTAAAATTTATCTTTAAGGATGTTATTAAAATGGCCTTAAAAGAAGTAGATATGAAAAAAAAAAACAGTCATTTTTCAAACAAATCTTTGCCGAAAACTTCAAATTCAGGTAGGTGATTTAAAGTCATTGTTATTAAATTGAAAAAAAAATGGATAGCATTAATTGCTGTCCAATTTCAACCAAAATTGGACAGGAATTATTTATTCGATTAATTAGTATGCACATTATTAGCAGACTTTGGCAGTTAATGCAACTATGAATTGGTGCATTTACAGGACCAAAAAAGTTATTAATATTTTATACTTTTTGTTCTGTTCTATTGTACTAAATTTCACAAAACCAAATTTTTTCACTTGGTTAATGAATCTTTGAACCCTTATATTTTACTAATTATCATTAAGTAATCCTAACAAATTTATAATTTTTTATTGATAATCTTTTGATTTTCTTTAATTTATTAAATAATAAAATCAATTTAAGACAAAACAAATGGCTTTAATCAAACAATTGAAATGGTCAATTCAAGAAGCAATGAAAGCTTAGAAAAAAACTTTGAAGAAGAATCCGGTATTATTAGTAAATTTTAAATATGCATATAGGAGTTGCCTTCCGAAATTCAAGTTTTATTTAGTAAAATTTTTTCAAAAGAATGATAATATTTTGCCTTCTTGGAGAATATTTTGAGAAAATTGATGGATAGAAATTTAACAAAGGAATTTGAGGCGTTGTGAATTTAAAATTTTTTTAGAAAAAATTGATGCATTTAAAAATAAAAATATTCTGGCAAAGATAAAATTTAAATCAAATTTAATTTTTCATATTTGGTAAAATAATTTCAAATGCGTAATTAAATTTCAATGCATATTACAAATTAAAATCCTTTTCAAATGTTTAAACAAAAGCTTTGAAATTTTAAAAATATTTAATGAAATTTAATTACTCATTTTAATTATTTTTTTCAAATTTGAAAAATGAAATTTAATTTTATGTTAAACCATATCTGAGTGTTGTGCATAATTCTGCATGTAGAAATTTTTGCCAAATTAAAGTTCATGATCAAATGTAAATTTCAAATCAAAATTTTTAGTTTTTGATTCAAATATAAAGGTATTTTTATCAATTTTTTAATAATAAATGACTAAATTTTATTAAACATTTAATCAATAATTAGATAGAAAATTTTATCAATTTTTATCTGAAGTAAATTGAATACTTAATCAATATTTTGAAATTTTACAATTCAAAATTTTACTTTGTTTCGCCGTAATTTAATTTAATTGATATTAAAATATCATTTAAAGCGTTTATTTGAGCCATAATTTGGATCACTAAATGTCGATTTTAAATTTGTCTTTAAAGTTTTCAAATAAAGATTTTAGAAATATCAATTAAAGGTCAATTAGAGGCAAAAAGATTTTCCTTTTTTTTAAATTAAAATAATAAGCATCTTTTGTTTAATTTTAAAAAATTGAAAAAATCTAATTTTATCATTTTTATTAAGATTTTAATCAATTATATTTTGATCATTTGATTATGATCATGAACTTCAAGTTGACGAAATTTTTTGCAGAAATGGGCAGTTTAAAAATACTAAGTTTAAGATTGAATGTTAACTTGGTAAATGTGTTTCCTCGAAAAAATTTAATAATGTATTTAAATTACAAATTACCAGACCTTAAGCATCTTTTTTTAATTTAACTTTTGTAAAAACCATTGTTTTAGTCTAATTAATATAAATAAAAGTCTCGATCGACTAATTTTGGTAGTAAAATTATAATTTTAATTTATTTATTTATTCCAAAACCAGCATCGATCTATTGGCTTTGTTTTTGCTTATATTATTTAGAGATATTAGGTAAAAGAAAACATTTTTTACAAATTTTTTTAAAATTTTTTTTTTATTATTTTTTTTACTAACCAAATATTTATTTATTTTAAGCTTTTAAAAAAGTATTCAATTATTTTTTTTCTCAAATTTCAAAACAGAAAATTGAATAATTATTTATATTATAATTTTATTAATTCTAAAATATATAATAAAAGAAACTAATTTTTTTTTTTAGTTAATTGTAAATTCAATTGTTTAAGTGATCGATACAACATTCGTCATTCAATTTTATTTCTTTATTCTATTTCGCTTTATATGTTACAAAAAATCTTCTTGTCAAAGATTCTGACTTGATGTATGGACAGTATTTTCTTTTTATATTTCCAATTTTTTATCAAATCTTGTATAATCTTACGATATTTCTTTACAATTATACGGAACCAATTTTTTGTAATTTCAATCGTTATAATATTATTTTTTACACCAATTCAACAGTAAATCCCTTTTTAGAAGAATAATTTGGTAGAATAATTTCTTTTTAAAAATCTAAAACTTTGTTAAACTATTTTACTATTTTTTTAATGAAAATTTATAACTTTATTTGTTTTGTATAATTTAAAAAATTGTTTTGTCAGTTAAAAATGGTTCAAATCTTTTAAAAATGGTTCTACATTTTCTAATTAAAAAATTAAAAATACAAACAATGTTTAAAAAAAAAATGTATAATTTAAATTTTACCAAATAAAATCTTATTTAAAATTTGAAAACTTTCATTTTAATATTAACAGAATTCTTAAATGTTCAAAAAGTACATAAGATAAACATGCAAATTTAATAAATAAATGTTATCTACTTATAAAATTTTTAAATTTATTGATTTATTTTTTTTTTCAATTATTATTTTCAATTTGGATTGAATAAAAGTATTAAAAATTTGAAAACACTTGACTTCAAAAAAAAAAAATAAAGTCCACACTTGACTTTGACTTCATAACTTTGACTTTTGAACAACTATAAACTTTACGTGTACTAAAGATTTAGAGTATAAATAATTATAAGAATATATTTTCTCAACTGATTGATTAAGTCGATCTTTATGTTTAAAATGTAATAAATGATTATTTGTAAATTTTATTTTTTATTTTTTTTTAACTCAAAAATATTTGTGCCTTGCATTCAAATTTAAATTTAAAAAAGAAATTCAAATATTATATCAAAATAAGTAATTAAATTAAAGTAAACTTTACAAAAAATCAGTTAAGTAAATTAAAATAGATTCTATTTTTAAACTCTTTGAATTGGAATGATATTCTGAATTGATAATCAACTTCAAGATTATCAATTAATAATTGTGAATAAAAAAGTTTTTTTTTTAGGTTGAGATTATATTAAAATTTGCATATTTTTCCAAGTTTTTTTAATTTTTTTGCGATTTTTTACAATTATTTGCTCTAAAATAATTTAATTTTACTAAAATTTACGTAAATTTTGGTAAATTAGGTAAATTCTGAAAAATTTGCATATTTTGTTAAAATTTGCCAATCTTTAAAACATCTAAACTCAGTCTTTTTGAATATAAGTGTCTTTTTGAATATTTTTTTTAATAATTAAAAAATTAAAACTTTTTATAAAAATCTGAAAAGTTTAAACTTAAAAAAATCTTGACTGCCTTCGTTTTATTTTCCTGACATTTTCAAATTTCCCTCTTAGTAAATTAATAAATTTTTTATATTTTCTATGAGAAAAAATATTCAATTAATTTATCGAATATTTTGAACAAAATTTCTTAATTAGAGATTAATTTAACATTTTTCTGACAAAAAAAAAATAAAAAAAAAACATAAGCAATCATAAATTATTCTGAGATCAATTAATAATAAATTTCTCTAAAAGATTAATTTTTTGATTAATCAAAAAATGCATTGGGTGCTAAATCTTGGCCAGGGTCACGGACCATGTCGAGTGAATCATGCATGTGTTTCAATCGGACACTTTATTTACTCATTTGGTGGCTATTCAAGCAAGTCTATTAAAGAAGTTTTAAAATCTCGGAACCCAATTGACGTTCATGTCCTGAACACAAATATCCTCAAGTGGTCCAAACGTGCTGTTCCGGAAAAAACTGATCCCCAATTCGAGCAAACACCTTACTTTAGATACGGCCACACTTGTATCGAATACAACAAGTTGATCTACCTTTGGGGAGGTCGGTCAGATTGGACTAATGACCTATGCAATAACTTGTACGAATACCAGCCAAATGCTCACTTGTGGAAATTAGTAACTGTTCATGGTGAAGTTCCTGATGGCCGTGATGGACACACTGCTTGCACAAAAAACAACTGTATGTACATATTTGGGGGATTTGTAGAAAAAGTAAAAAAAACATATATAGAAAAAAAATTTATTAATTATTATTTCAAGGTTAAAAAATTTAGTAATGATATTTTTGAGTTTAATTTTTTGACATCCACTTGGAGTTTAATAATTCCTAAAGTAAAATTAAAAAATTAGATTTTAAGCTAAGGACTATATTTTATACCAAGTCCGCTCTAAGGCCGTACTGGCGCGATTTTCACACCGCTTCTGTAATTGATAATCAAATGTATATATTCGGGGGTCGAATGGACATTGGTCGAACCCGCTTCACAGGCGATAATTTCTATTCAAACGATTTGTTTTCGTTTGATTTTGGCAAAAAAAAATGGATTTTATTGATACAAGATCAGTCTTACTTAAATCGTGAGTCTGTCGAGAATGTCTATTCACCTGAAGGTAGGAGAAGTCATACAGCCGTAGTCTACAATGGCAAAATAATTGTTTTCGGCGGCTACCAAGAAAATATAAACAAACACTTCAATGATCTGCATGAATACGATCCAAGTAAATTTAATTTATATTCTTATAATAATAAACACTTTATTGTTGCTATTATAACCTAATAAAACCTTAAATCATAATTTAATGATCATAGAGGAAGTTTACTTCGTTTCGATCAAGTTTTCTTATCAAAAATTTTTTTTTTTCATATTTTTTCATAGTTTCCTATGATCTCTTTACTAAAATATATTGTTGATTTCAAAATGCAATTTTATATTGAAAAAAATAATAATATAAATAACAAAATATAATACAAAAAAATTCGAGTTCAATGGTCTGGTTTAAATCTAATATTTTGAAAATTATTACTTAGAAATTAGATCAACACACTGGCATTTTGGTGAATAACAGATCCGCGAACAAGAATTGTCCACTTTATCGGATAGGCTTTAAATTTTAGCTTTGTTTTATAAATAAAAAATTTTTTTAAATTTTTATTTATTTCAAAATGAAAAATTACTTAATAAAATCATAAAATTTCTATCATAGCAAAATTGACAATCATGTCTTTATAATTTGATTAATTTTTAGTCAAGGAGCATCAAAGTTATTTTTATATAAAAATAAAATATAAAAAATTCAAAAAATTTGTTACATTTACTTCACTTTGCTATGATTACAAAATTTAAATCACATGTAATTAAAATTGAATTCTTTATTGTCTGAAAATGTAAAAAAAAATTTAAAGTAAAAAATTTTTAAACAGATTCGGGTCAGCTTAGAATGGATCATAGTCCCTGTTTTCAGCCCAACGTAAATAAGATTTTGTTTTACAATTTATAAGACGAATAAGAAAAATTATTTCTGCATTAAAATAAATAAATTTAATAAAAAAATAATTTAATTTAAAAATAATTAGAGGACGATAAGTAATTAAAAAAAATTATAGTGAATATTATTAATTAGTAATTATTTTTATATTTAAAAAAAAATAAAAATTTAATTTATAAAAAGATAGTAATAGATGGAGATTAGTTAAGGCCAAGGGTTCCGCACCTAGCAGGCGTAGAAGACACGGATGTTGTGTTATAAATGATCAAATGATTATTTTTGGAGGAACTGGTCCCAGAAAAAAAGATGTCACGGACAATTTGTTCAGGTACATAGCTGGAATTAGCATAAGACTGGATCCTAATCTGCAGGCACAAATTCAGAACAATCATTTCGATAGAGTTGAATTCGAGCGTTCATTACAAAGTTTTCAACAAAGAATGGCTTCTTATATAAATACAATCCGGACGAGCAATAATCCAAATGCAAACAACATATCGAGTATGGTAGAGAATGAATTGAATAATTTGCGCAACATTGCCATGATCGACACTCCATCAATTCAAAGTGTTGGATCTCAACCGGTGGTTCAAGTCAACGAGCTATTGGATCAAGAGAATGCGGATTTTGGGGAGGATAATGAAGTGGAGTTTGTTGATAGTGATAGTGATGATCTGATAAATGAAGAAAGTGATGATGACGATGATACGGATCTTGAGTCTTGGTCAGATTTGCACATTCTCGATTTAAATGTGCCCAACTTGAAAAATTTGACCAAAATTGTCATCATCAAAAATAAATTGCCACTTGATTCTTTGCCCAAAGTTTTAATGTAATTTTTAAAATTTTTATAAAATTTTTAAACTAAACAATTGCATTTTTTAAGTGATGAGATATCTGATTGGCAATGGTGAATCTTGAAGCCTGGAAATTATTTTTCGATGTGTGCATTCAATCAATTTTATTTTTTTTGTAGAATTTTTGAGTTATTTTTAAGACCTTTTTTCTAAAAAAATTAAAAAATCAGATTTTTTTTACTAATTTACAAACAAACATGACAATTTATTTAGTGCCAATGATAAAATATAAAGTTTGTTATCGAAAATTTTGAAATGATTTTTGAAAATTTATTTGATAGAAAATAATTAAATTAAATTTTATTCCGTTTTTAAATAAATTTTCAGATACACTCGAAATTTTATTTGAATCTATCAAAATTTAAAAATAACTAAAATTGTGATAAAAAAACGGAGCCAAAAATTGTAACCACAAATGGTTGGCTTTAGGCATCAGGTTTTAACCCCTAACCCAACAACTAAACCCCCAAATTTGTAGTAAAAATCTGGAAACCGAACTGATATTTAAGTCAATCATTTGAATAAATTCAAAGCGCTTTTAAGCTTGATCCAATTCCATTCTCTGCTCTGGCACCTAAAGAGCGTATTTTTTGTGAGTAATTTGGGAAAAATGGCAATTCTAATAAAACTTTCGGCTTTTAAGAATACTTGGATAGAATATAGTTGTAAGTGTCCAATATTTGAATTTTTTTTGAAATTATTTTAATCATTTTTAAATTATTTTCTTTTAATTAAATATTATAGTTCAATTTGTATTAAGTTTAACTATGCCAAAGTATTTTGGAAAATTTTCAAAGCAAAAAATATGAAGTGATAATCAAATAGTCTAAAATTTTCTACACTTATAACTTTTAAGAATTTTCTTTTATTTTTTTTTATTTTTATTGTCGAGTACTCCTGATTTTAAAATTATTTTCAATTCAATTTGGTTTAATTTTTTGTGTTTGAATTACAAAATGTATCCAATGTTGAAATAAAATTGAAAAAGTGCGATGTTTCAAATATCTTTTTCAGTCTCAAATAAAAAAAAAATTCAATTATTTTTTTTGCAATATTAACTTAAAGTTTAAGTTAATATTGCAGGAATGGAAAACCTTATTTTATTTTCATAAATTTTGACTTTGGAATTGTGATATGATGATCCTTAAGATAATATTTAAAATTGATAATTTTTAAAAAACTATCAAGGCTCTGTTTTCCATTTTGTATAAATAGAGTTTTTGTTAAAATACATCAAACAAACGTAAATTATCACTTTAGTACTCGACAATAAAGAAAAAAATCTTTCGGGACTAAAAAACAAAAAAAAAAACTTTTTTAAAAAAATTTTTTTAACTTTTTTTCTAAAAAGTTCACCTATTTAGAAAAAAGTAAAATGTAATATTAAAAAATAAGATAAAAAAATAATTAGATAAAAATTTCAAAGCTGGTGGGAGTAGGTAAAATACGTGAAATAGATGAAGTAATGCTCACCAAAGTCAAACATTAGAAGGGTGAAAATTTAATTTTAATTTTCTTTAATTTTTTTTTTATATTTAAAGGCAAAGATTTGAGTAGAGAGTGCATATGAGTATTTGCGATTTTTGAATGGTGCCAGGTCAACCAGATCAGAGGATCAAACCAGTTTTTCTACTATTGAAAAAAATTTTAATCTAAATGAATATTTTTTCTTTATATTTAATTTTTATTTTATTTCATCTAAATTTAACTATAATTTCAATTTTTTATATTCTGAAGGAGCATTAGCTCGGTACAGATAAACAAATAAATAAATAAATTATCTAAAAATTAAAAAAGAATTAGCAATATTTTTTTCAAATTTCTAAATAAAAATAAAATTCTTTATATTTCACTAAAGAGTTTAATTTCAAATACCAAAATGGGACACTAGCTTGTTGATTAACCTTGAAAAATAAGATACTACAAAAACTTGCCAAAACCTTCGACAAGCTTCCTAAAGGCAGGCTGATAAACAAGCTCAAAAGTGTCTGCATTCATGGTCAATTTCTGGGCTTGATTGAGCTTTTCCTTAAGTATTGAACTCATGGTCTTGTTCTATCAGTATTCAGATTTTTCCAGACTAATAGCAAAAAATATTCTAATTTAAATTAGGTTGGTAAAAGCGAGAATTTGAAGATGAATTTTTTTTACTTAGCCAAAAATAAGAACACCAGATCTTGGGATTCTGTTCTTTATTTATTTATTTATTCAATGGACGCCTTAAAGGCGATGTAAAAGAAAAATTTGTTTAATTTTGTAAAAATTCTTTGAAAATTTTTGGAAAAAAATAAAAATGTTACGAAAAATTTTAATCATCTTTTTAAAGTTAAAAATGTTGAAATTTCTCCAGAAAAAACAAAATAATTTACCAGTCAGAGATTCTAGTCATTGAATACGGTGATGAATCTTTTTATAAAGACTTTAATTTAGGTCCGGTGTTCTTATTTTTTATCTAGTTACAAATTCAGCTAAAAATGGCGAACAAAGAAGGGGTTCGATACTTTGAACAGTCACTTGATGATTTAAAAAAAATTCTCATCTGTAAAAAAATTGATTTTGAAATTCAAAACTGTTTGAATTATACCTTTTATTCATTCATATTTCACATATCATTCTATAAACCAAAGTATTTCAAAAATTGCAAAAATTGACAGTCAATTTATGCAATTTTAATTTTCTAAAATAAAAAAAAATTATTGTTTATTTTTTTATTGATTTAATCTTAAAAATAATTAAAATGTTTAAAAACCGAAAAAAAAAATACACAAAAACAAAAAAAAATTTTTTTTGATTCTTTCAAATTACTTGGAATAAAAAATTAATTTAAGCTAAGAAATCAAAAAAATTTACTTTTCTATATTTCGAGTCCCTTGGTTCTCTGCTCCGGCTTCTACTCCGAGAATACTTTTTGGGCCTGTAAGAACTCGATCTTTAAAAAAAATGATCATTATAGACCTTTCTCTTAAAGACTAATCCAATATAAACCTTGAGCGACGATTACGATATCTTTCCGATGATCGTCGTCTACTCCTCGATCTGCTTCTACTAGAACTTCCTTTTTTACTTCTTCGTGAACTAGATCTACTGCGAGAATGTGATGATTTTCCTCTGCTGTCCGAGTCAGATCTAAGCGAAAAAAAATAAAAATATTTTCATAAATAATCAGCGGGTACTTTTTGTTATCGGATAAATCTCCGATCAAATCGTATTTAGACGGATCAAAATCATCATCTTCATCATCCTCATCCTCATCTACACTATCATCTAATTTGTACTTGGACAAATCAACATTCTCTTCATCATTCTTTTTTGACTTTTTGTCCTCGAAATCCTCTTGTTTTCGGTCCGAGGTCCGAAATTTTTTTTTAATTCTTCCAAACTTAAAATAATTTTATTTATTATTAAAAAAATTAAATTAAAAAAAATAATTTATTTTAAACCTCATCATATTCATCATCGGACTCAGTCCGTTCTTTGTATTCAACTCCTTCTCTTTCATTGTAGCCTCCACCATTTCCGGTCCTGACCTCATTTTTTTGGTACTTTGGCGCATTGCACATATTACACACGAACCTTCGAGCCCAGTTGATGTTCCCACATCTTTGGTCATTTATTTTAGCTCTTAAAATCAAAAAATTTCTGAGTCTTACGATTTGCACATCCAATCGTCAGCACTGAATAGACCGCCACTTTTTTCAGCCGCTTTCTTTCCAATACTAGCTTTGGCTGCACAGAAAATTATTTTTTAAATGGAATAAATAAATAAAATTAATAAAATTGAGTTATAATCTCAAACATGATTTTGAGCATTCTTCGGGTACTATGTCAAAACCATTGGAATCTTGGCGAACCCTTGGCTTTTTTCCCATTTCATACAAGTTCGTTTATTTTTGTTTATAAAATCTAAATCTTTATTTTATAAAAAATTAATGGAAAAAAATAGGTTAATCTAGCAATGATATAAACTTTGTCTTTATGGATTTTCCAATTCCATTTTAAAAATAGTGATCAATAAAAAGCCGGGTGTGCCGACCTAAACACGCAATTTAAATTAATTATTGACTTAAATTATCTCCTGAGTGTATGAATCAGATATTTTTTGAAAAAAAAAAATTATTATTATTTTTTGCTTACAAAATTGGAATAAAAATTAACTTTTATTCGTCATGTAAGTTTCTTTTTGGTTTGAAAATTAATTAATTTTATAGAAGCAAAAAATTAAATTTAGAGCTGACGCTGAATTATTTTATTTATTTATTTTTTGATACATTAACAAAAGAGAATTTTTTCACAGCCTTATTTTAAATTAATTATCATCTCATCGAAATTTTATGCTAATTCTACATTCTGAAGGCAAAACTTTACCACCCATTGCAGAAGTTCGCTTCAGGCACAAGAAATGTTATTAAAAGATTAGGCAAGATTTGTATTTATTATTTAAAAGCTGGTTAAAATAAAAATAAAATTTTATTTCTTAACACTTTTAATAGATAAAATAAAATTTATAAAAATTAGATAAAAAATATCACTGAGTATATACTATATTTTATAGAGAATACTAAAATAGAAAAGTTATTATGTAAAAATTAGCTAAAATGTCAACATTTGTTATTTAAGAGTCAAAAAAAATTTGATTTCTACAATCATCTTTAAAAAGACTTAATTAAAAAATTTTAAATGAATAATGTTAGTTGTTTATTTTCCGGAATCAATCGCTAGCAGTCACAGATAATTTTATTTTTGTTGTTTAAACATCGGATTTATGATTTATCAATTTTGAGAAAAAATTCAGAATTTAGTTCAAATTAAATTTGCAAACGAAATTAGTGAGACTTTCTTTTTTAATCTTTAAAAATGAACTTAAAAATAAATTGCCGAAAAAAGAAGAATTTGGACGATTTTTTCCAAAAAAAAATAAATCTAGTTTTGATACTATTATGTGATGGAAATATATTTCTACTATATTTCGACACAAATTCTGAGCCATACTTACAAAATTGTTAAAAATTCATTAAACTTTAAATTAAAATATAAACTTTTTTTTTGTAAATAATCTTATTAAGTGAAAGAGAGTTGAAAGGGTCTAAATTTAATTTTTTGAAAACTTAATTAAATCTATTCACATGTTGTCTTTTGATATTTTTTAAAAGGGTGGTAATTAAATGCTATCTTAAATAACTTAATTGCTATCATTTATTACTGTATGGCATTTAAGAAATTATGTTCTATGCAAGCATATTATTAGCAAAAAATTAATTAAACACTATTAAAATTTAATTAGAGAATATTTATATATTTATTTAATTTTTTACAAATTTCATTAGTAAAAAAAGCTATGATCAATTCTTAATGAAGCATTCCAAAGAAAAAGAGGATGATGATGAGTACATCTTAAAGCTTTTTTAGCAAGAGCTGGGCGATCTCGTTTTATTTTTTGGTTTATTAGAACCATTTTAGCTTCCATTGAAATTGGATCAACAATTGTAGAAGACATGATAAAAAAATAACTAATGTATTAATATTTCAAAAAAAAATCTTATTAACCAAAGGGTTCATTATTTTTTCTAATTTTTCTTAAAAAAATTAAAAACAAAATATTTTTTATTTTAGTTTTTTTTTTAAACTCTCAAAGGTTGCTCTTAAGATCGAAAATAATCCAAGTCCAAGTTAAAAATTTGATCCAAGTCGTTTTTAAACAATGTCGAAAAATTCACAAAGACAAAATTTGTCTCCTTTGAAAAACATCAAAAATTTTAAATTAACTTCTATTGTTAATTTTAATAATTAGGCTCGTTGAACAACTAGATTTATTTCAAAATTCTAATTAGCCAGAATTGTTCAATTCATAATCTAATTTTCATTCAATTAAACAGCTCTTTCATTAAAGATAGTTAAAATAAAAAGCTAAAAAGAAAAAAGCAATGATTTTTTAGCCGTAATTATTAAGGTCTTTTTTGAATAGTTCCTATAAATTTTTTTTTAGAATTTAAGTCAAAATAAGAATAAATTTTACTGACAATTTCTGGAAAAATTAAAATATTTTTTTCATATTTGTTTTATAAGACTTAAGATGGCCTCAATTGGAGTATGCTGTAAAAAGAAACCAGAATAGGGAGACTTGGTAGAATTTTTACGATCATGAAAGAGTTCAGCTTAGTTTTTTCTTAGCAAAAAGTTTTTTCTCAACTAATAGCCCTGCAAGTGGTTTTCGAGAACAAAAACATGGGTTATCTAAAAAACTTGCCAAGATAAAGCAACGTGAAAGCTTCTAGACTAATAGAGTAAGAAGGAACTGACCGAAATAATAAGTGCGCAATCGAAAATTGGTTTCAAGTGACAGCTAGACAGATAAATGGAGAGTAATAGGAGGAAAGAAAAGATGCATTAGAGCCATGGTCAAATGTTTTCGGTGTTTAAAATAGACAACTACCAGAGAATTTTTTAAAATCAAAAACTTTGCAGAAATGTCTAGAATTCATCATGAATTTTTTATTAAAAAAAGTTAAAATTTTGTGTTTTTAAAGGGCTAAAATTAATAAAAAAAAATAATTATAAGTTTTTTTTAAATAGCTCCCGTAGCAAGACTAACCTATACTCGCTTTGCAGGTCTCCTGCTCTCATTGTTATTAATAAAATGATTTTTGAATTATTTTCTTTAATTTAGAATACTTTTTATTAAATTTGATTATTAGTAAATAAATTTTAATTAAAAGATAATTGAATCAAAAAATTTTGATAGAACTGTTAATTACTGAAGCTTATGAGTAAACAAATGTTTGAGTCAGTGGGATAAGGCAGCGTTTTAGCTGCACTTAGTTCAAGAAAAAAGGAAAAATAATGTTTTTATTTAGTTATAAAACATGTTTAGAAAATACCAAGCACCAAAAGCTAAACATAAATAAATATTCCAGCCTAATCAACAGACTTAAATCGAGTACTGACATAAATTATTTGTTTTCGTAGTGTTTTAGATTGCTCTCGAAATGTACGAATAGATTATCTTTGAGTTAAAGGATCCGAATACACAAAATCTATAAATTATTCCTTTCAATAAATATTGATGATTGAATATCAGATATGATTTGCTAAATTTTATTTTATTGTTTCTATTTATCTAACAAAAACATAAATTCAAAAGGTTCATCTCCTATATGCATCTTCCAATAAGTCTGCCTTTATTTATTCCCTTAAACGATATCATTATTATCGTTTACAAATTAAATTTTTGTTTTCAATCAATTCCTTTTTAACCTAATGGTTTACTCTGGAAAATCAAGCAGCCCACTATTTTTTGCTTTTAAATCCCCCCAAAGATTTATCAAAATATTTCAGCATATTATGTCTCCAAAAATTTATTATAATAAATTTTTTAAGATTTTTAAGTTTCAACAAGCAAGAGCAGTTGATAGATATTTCGTAACCAAAACCAATAGTCACTATGAAGCTAGATGTTCAAACATTAGAAGAATACGGAAGTGTTCTTCTAAAATTGAAGATGTATCCTTACTTTGATATCGCTCATTACATTTTAATGTGTCTGGCAGTAAGGGAAGACATTCAAACATATCAATCAAGTAGATTTTAGAAAAAAAAAAATTTTATTTTAATTTACAATTTTTTCACAGCAATTCCCAATTTTCACAAAAGACACCCTCTAGCCTGCTATCTATCCAGTATGATTTTGTGCTTTGGCGGTGGAATTTTGGTCCATTTTTTGCTCGGGGAGCCCATATTAGACGATTTTAAGCATCATCAAAACTTGGTATTGGCAACTGCCTGCTGGTAATCGATCCTACGCAAGAAAAAATCCAAATTAACTAAAATCTTTAAGGTACTTGGTATTTTTTTCACCATTTGACACCACCTATAAACTAATAAAATTAAAACCGGTCAAAATAACTCTCAGTGTTTTGAAAGAACTTCAGCGATCAAGAAAAATATATGATGGAGTAAATCACGGCTTTCACTTATATCCTAACAGTTACATAATAATAGTAGTGTGTGGAGCGATCAAGGGTGCCGGAAGCGGATTTTTGACCATCATTGAAAGATTTAACCGCGGAATCTACTTGCCAAACACTAACGAGACCTTACATCCTTCATTGTAGATAAAAAATTTTTATTGCTTTTTTCTCATTTTTATTTGAATTTTCTTAAGCGCCACAAAAGGCTGTTTGCTTGCTGCGATTGCTTTCACTTTGGAGCGCAAGGACTTGCTGAATGTTTCGAGAGCGGCCTTGTTCTTTGGCGTAGCTACAATATTTGTGTATGTCAAAATAATGAGCATCTTTTTCAAATCGTTTGATCCAATAGTGCCATTTGAAAATTTGTCATCAGCAGTCTTCTTCGGTGGTATCATGGACGCATTGAGAAAAGCAAGCCGAACTCAATCAGCAGTGAATCAAAAGACTAAAGAGAATAAAAATGATCAGGCATCGGTTGATGTCGATAGTAAAAAAATAAATTAAAACATAAAACTGAAAAAGTGCCTTTTTTAAAGAATCCTAAAGACATCCGAGTCTTTATTAAATAAGCTTGATTAAAAAAATATTTAACCCGTTTTGAGATTAGTCTATTTTATCATATGAACCTTGTTTTTAAATTTTTTTCCAATGTCGGTCTTTAAATGTACTTTTCAAAATTGTCTATTTAATAAAATGATTTAAAAAATTAAAAAGATTCTTGATATTTTTTTTTTGAATGCTTTCATTGTCAATTTTGATCCTTAGTTTATTCATCAACTATGTATGAAGCATTTTCGAGAAATATCGAAATAAATAAGTTAGATAACTTTTTTTATCAATAATTTTTTTCCTGATGTTATTTGAAATTTAAATTTAAATTTCACTTAAATTTTATTTTATTCTTCTACAACATTCAATTCAAGTATATTATTTTTTGAAGTATCGAAATAGATAAGCAAGGCAAGTATTTTATCAAAAAATCTTTAACTTAAATAATTGATAATACTGGCTATTAATTTCGATTTTATTCGGAATTTTTTTTATTTTATTCTTCTATAACATTCAATTCAAGGATATTATTTCTTACTGCAAGTTGTTATAGAAAAAAGAAATCATATTTTTTCGAAGGGTTTTGATGGGTTAATGTGTCAATTAAAGAGTTTGAAACAAAATTAAATAATTATTCATTATAGATATATTTATCCAACACGAAAGTCCTCAAATCGAGTAAATTATTGGATGTTGCTCTTCCTTTGTCTTAGACTAAATTATTTTATTTTTAATTTAATATTTTTTTTTTACATCACCTTTAAAGCGTCCACTGAATAAATAAATAAATAAAATAGCTAAACAAAATCGTGAAAAAAATTTAGATATTTTAAATAAAAACATTTATATACATAAAAAAAATAATTTAGAAAAAAAAGTTGCTGAATGATAAAATTTGAAATTTTGAAATTTAATCATTAATTTTTCTTGGCTGGTAATTTGGAGTTCATGATCATGTAATCATGATCATAACTAAATTGATTAAAATCTTAATTAAAATGATTAAATGAGCTTATTTTTAATATTTTTTTTAATTCAAAAATATTTATTTTTCTAGTTGATCTAAAATTGACTTTTCTAAAATCTTTATTTGAAAACCTTAAAGACAAATTTCAAATCCAAATTAAGTTGTCCAAATAATGGCTCAAACAAACGCTTTAAATGTTATTTTAAAATTAATTAATATATGTATAATAGTGAAACTAAGTTAAATTTTGATTCCGATTTTTATTCAGAAAAATATTAAATAAATTTCTTCCAATTTAAAGAATAAAATCATGTTTAAAAAAGTTTAGTCGTGTTAATCAATGATAAAAATTGACTTTTTTTTAAATCTAAAACTGAATATTTTCATTTGAAATTTACATTTGATCATGAACTTCAATTTTCCGCTAAAAGTTTATTACTCGATTTGAGGACTTTCGTGCTGGATAAATATATCTATAATGAATAATTATTTAATTTTGTTTCAAACTCTTTAATTGACACATTAACCCATCAAAACCCTTCGAAAAAATATGGCTTACGGATAATAGTTTACAATTAACAAAAATTACCTTCTGACAATCACAATATGGGATGTTAAAATAGCTTTTCAAAGTTCCTATGAAAAATTAGATATTTTTAGTTTTAAAATTCAATTGAAATATAAAAACCTCCATTCAAGCATTTCTTTATAAAGATACTCGGTTTTAATGTCATTGATTGAGAACTTGTGGAGATTATTTTAGTGTAATTTTTGGTTTGTTGCAGGGAGACAGAATGATCTTTCGGATTTATTATATAATAAGTTACCAAAACCATTAACAAGATAAGGAGGCAAGATACTGAACTAATTAAAACTATGACTCTATTGCACATTTTAATGTTAAAATGTTTTCTATAACAACTTGCGGTAAAAAATAATATCCTTGAATTGAATGTTATAGAAGAATAAAATAAAATAAAATCCGAATAAAATCGAAATTAATAGCCAGCATTATCAATTATTTAAGATAAAGAATTTTTGATAAAATACTTGCCTTGCTTATCTATTTCGATACTTCAAGAACTGTTTCATATGTAATTTAATGAATAAACTAAGAATCAAAGTTGACAATTATTTATTTAAATATTATAAAAAAATAATTACAGTCAATCCTTGGTATAACGAACTACTAGGGCGGAAAATTCGGTTTTCGTTATATCGAAATTCCCATAAAAATGATAGATACAAAAAAAATTTAAACCAAATTTTATTGATAAAAAATCTAAAATAAATATGTAAGAAAAAACCAGAGTTGTTTAAAACTCTTTAAAAAAAGTCCAAGTCAGGACTTTTAAAATTTTTTTTGAAAAAAAAAATTAAAGTTTTTGGTGGGACTTTTGAAAAAAAAAAAAAAAGTCTTGACTTATACTTGACTTGAGACTTGTGACTTTTAAACAACTCTGGAAAAAACAAAAATTTAATTTTTTTGAAAAAAATCTGTTATAGATAGTTGTTTGGTAAAGCTACTTTCAATTATAAAATTTTCAATATTAAATAATAAATTTATTACATTAGAATTATCATATTATTATTTTTTGTTTAAAGAAAATTGTTTCAGTTCATTTATTCTATCGATTGCTTCTTTCGAGTTAATCACTTGTTTATTAGCATTGACTTCAAGAGATATAAATTTTCTCTTTTTTGCAAACTTGTTTTTCATTCATTTTTATCAATTAGAATTTTTAGAAAAACAATAACAGTAATTTGTAATAAAATTTATTTAATTAATTTTTATTTATAAAATATTCGTAATTTTAATTAGGCATTTATCTATGTTTGTTTTTTTTTTATTTAAATCTTCGTTTTGTAGAAAGCTTGAAAAAAATAAAAAATTTTTAAATTTATCTTTTGGAATTTTTTTACTTGGTTTTGAAAATCTTTACTAATGGTTACAAAAAAAACGAAGATAAATTTTAAAAAACACGCGTTTTTTTGAAGTTTTTTAGCTGTTTTTTGTTTTACAGGTTAGATAACATTGTTGGTCACATCCAAAAAAAAATATTAAGCATCTTTTTAATTTTGAAGCTTAAAAATCATTTTAGATTATTTTTCAATTTTTTTATTAATTAGAAAATTTTGAAAAGTACATTTAAAGACCGACATTGGAAAAAAATTTAAAAACAAGGTTCAAATGATAAAATAGACTAATCTCAAAATGGGTTAAATATTTTTTTAATCAAGCTTATTTAATAAAGACTCGGATGTCTTTAGGATTCTTAAAAAAGGTAGTTGGCCATCCGTAAATTTTAGACCGTTTATTTTGGCAGTCCAAAAAATAGACCGCCTAGCTGACCGGCCAAATGACCGCAAAAAACCGTCCGTGTAATGGACCGGTTTGTCTTGACCGTATCCAACACAAATTTTTACTTAATTTTCCTAAATTGTAACTAACCACAGGCGTCACAATATTTTAATTATTTTAATTTTGGTCTGATTTCGTTCAAAGACTTCTAAAATAATTATTACAAAATAGTTGACATTTCACAAGTGGTATTTTATTAATACTACATCATTGTCTTTTTCTCCTAGTTTCATGATATTAATGCTAAATGATCTTAAAAAATTGTTGAGAATTAATAGACTTTATTTTGTTAATTTTTAGAATTTATAAAAATCATTTATGAAAATTTATTTTGATGAAAAATATTTTATATGAATGCTTGGATTAAGCTCTTTGCTTAGTTTATCTTCTAGTTTAGACGACATTTCTTCATCAAAATAATTGATCCAGTCACCAATTTCACCTTTGCGAAAAAATAAATCTAACTGATTATGCTGCTTGTTATTGTCTGCATCCTGGAAGCAAAATGATGGATTTTTTTTCATCTTTTTAAACGAGGTAAAATCAACCAATTTTTTAATCTGATCATCAGTTAATTCTTTTCCAAGAAAAAAAGATATTCTCTTGGTTGTTTCAATAGGTGCCTTAGAATTTTTTTTTTAATTTTATATTTAAATTAAAAAAATAAATACTTCTAACAAGTCTTCAAAAGTTAAAAAAAAAACTTTGGTGCTCTCAAAAAATTGATTGACATGCTCGCACCAATTCCCGTAAATAATTCTATTTTGTATAAAATGATCAAGTATGATACTGAATTCTCCCACGAAGCTGAAGCCTTTTATCCATTTAACGAAATGAAAATAGGATACCAGCATGTCTTTGGGATTTCTCATGACATAAATAATTTTTGAATTTTTCTCTATATTTTGCGGCAAGTAATCAAAAGTGAGATGGCTCTTAAAAACTCGCGGTGGCTCAATTAGATCATTTTGGATAAGGGGTCTTTCTTCTAAAAATACAACTCTATCAGAATGGGCTACGAGAGAGGCTTTTTCAAAATCTAAATTGTTTTGAATCAACCACACAATTTCTTCAGTCCAAGTAGTTCCCGATTTTGGGTAAGCAATTACAAACACATCATCGGATCTTGTTCTAAGTGATTTTATTTTTAATAGTTCAGTGGCAAAATTAGGAAATATTTTGTTGTTGTGTTTTAATAGTTTTTCGCCAAAACCCTTTAATTCGACTAATTCCAATTCAGACATTTTGAATCTAAATAAATAACTTTTAGATTTATTTTGGTCTTTAGCTATTTTAAGTATATTTTTAAAATTTAACATTGAGATTAGATAAATAAGTAATAATTTATTTCAAATAATTATAAATTTTAATTTAAAACTTGATCAAAATTGAGTAATTGAGTTAGTTTCATTTCAAAATATTTAAAAATAAATTAAAATTTTTTTTATTAATTTTGATTTAACTTTTGATTAAGATTTTGCCAATTTTTCAGACTTGAAAACTCGATAATCTTAGTAGAAAATTCTTCAACATAAATCCATTTAATTAAAAAGCATTATTGAATTAGAAAGAAAAATTTCACCTGAATTTCATGATAAATTTTTGATGCTCAAATGATCATATCAAATTTCAATTAATTAATAAAAAATTTTTTATAGAAATAATGTAGAGATACATTTTTGGATTTAAAATGTTATAACTAATATGGCAAACTCTTCATTATCAAAATGCAGAGATCATACCATCTAATACATGCTATTTTATGGGGAACTTGAAGTTCATGATCATGATCACATGATCAAAACTTAATAGATTATAGTCTTAATAAAAATGATGAGAAAGGCTTTTTTAAAATACTTTTTAATTAAACAAAAAATGCTTATTATTTTAATTAAATAAAAAAATATTTTTTTTTCAAAATGATCTTTAATTGAATTTTATAAAATATTTACTTGAAAATTTTAAAGACAAATCCAAAATCCACGTTAAAGCATACAAATTATTGCTTGATGTGATTTTTAATATTAATTTAAATGTATTACAGAGAAACACAGTTAAATTTTGAATTGAAAAATTTCAAAATATTGATTAAGATTTTTTTTTTACTTCAGATAAAAATATATAATTTCATCCTAATTTAAGATTAAACAAATCATGTTTATTAAAAATTAAGTATTTAAAAAATTGAAAAAAAATACTTTTTTTTTAAATCAATAACTAAAAATTTTTATTTGAAATTTAAATTTGATCATAAACTTCAATTTGTCTATTTTATGTGAGTAATTTTTTGAAGACTTTTGCAGATATAGATTTTAAATTCAATAAAGTGTGTTAAATTAAAAAATGATAATGAACTTCAAGTTTTTCTATCAAGAATTAACAAATTAAAATATATTTACTTAAACAAAAAAAATAATTTTTTAAATTTTTGATTTCCTTTTATAATGCCTGAAAAATTGTCCTTATGCTATCAATTTAGAGATATTTAAATTGGTATAAAAAAAGGCATGTTTTGTTATTAATATTGAAATAAAAAACAAAATTACTGAACTAAGGAACAAATGTATTTTTTAATTTCTTTTATAATAAAAAATGTACATAAATAAAAAAAGTAATACAATTTGTATCAAATTAGAACCAAAATAATTAAATATAGGCAAAAATAATATTCAATTTACTTTTTTTTTTATTTGTTTGATCCAACTGGTCTACCGCGTTTTTTTTTAACTTGGGGTTGTGGAGTAACGGCTAAGGTCTCTTCAAGACGAATTTTTTTGTATATTGGCTCTTGTACAGGCGGATCGCCCGAATCTGATTCTTCAGATACGCTGATACACAAAACATTCACATTTTGAGTTTCATTTGGCTGACGAGATAAGGCATTGGTTGTAGCTTTAGGGCGACCTGGACGGCGCTTTCTTTCAAGTGGAATGTTCATTGCTATTTCTTTGATATGACAAAGTTCTTAAAATAAAATTTAGTAAAAGTTTAAGAGAATTGTTAGGTGAGTAAAAACTTACTTAGCCGAGAACAGACTGCAATCACATGATCACATTTATAATTCTTAAGCCAATCTTTGCAGCTGCAAGTGCTTAGCTCCCATTCGTCTCGATTAACTTGAATAACATTGATTGAATTAATGTTTTGAATAAACTCGTCGAAGTCGGTAAAATTATCAAAATTATCAGTCGCATATGTTTTGACTTTGTTGTCGTCTATTGAAAATCGTTCTTTGCCGGGCACGAAATAGTTGGATCCGATTTTGATTACACGTTTATCGAGGCGTTGCCATTGATAAGCATCTGTCCAATCTTTTGTTGTTATGATTGGTTTCGTATAAAAAATCTCGAAATTGGCATTGGGCACTTGAATCGTTTCGTTGTTTCCATCTAATACTTGAGTAACTGGATTGTATCTTTTAGACCATTTTTCAACCAGATTGAACATTTCATCGAGACATTGTTTAAGTGGGTTACTCATTTTTTCGTATTCAATGATTTTATTTCTCGCTGGCTCTCTGATGACATAATTCGTCTTTTGCTTTTCCCATTTTGAATGATCATGAACCTCGTCTGTCATTTCAATAAGGATAGAGTCATTAAAACTATAAAGCTTTAAACGAATTGTACATTTTGTACATTGATACCAAATGACATCGCCAGGCAAATTCTCTGTGGCCCGATTACAAGTCCAATCGTTATCGGCAAAAGTCATAGCTAGATTTCCTTGAGCTGATTCTAAGTTACGAAAACTACAGAAAGGGAGGTAACTTTTCCCTTTCCTCTAGTTTTTTTAACTTGTTCTGGTTTAATGGACTCATCTTGGCTTAAGTTGTTTGGGATTTCGATAAAAGACATTTTGAGAATAGTGAATATTGTCTAGCTCAAAAATTTGCTTTTTGTATAACACCAATAAACTCATCTTGTCGGAATCAGCTTTAGAAGGTCTTTAATTAATTATTGAAAAAAAGTTTTTTTGGATATATATTTGTTTCAATTAAATCAATTTTGGTGTCAAAGAGATAAAACAGTTACTATCTTAATCATATTTGACATTATTTAATTTAATTGTACTAACAAAAATGATTGACACTAACATTAGTATTTTTGTTCTAGAAAATATTATTTTTGTTTTTTAAAAATATTAAACGCGACAAAAAATATATAAAATTTTTCAAGGTTTGAAAAAAGTAAAATATAGTAAGTTTCAGAAATAAGTTGACAGCTTGCTTAAGCACATACTCTAGAGCATGTTCATGAGTGATTTTATGTTAAATTATTAAAGAGTGCATGAAGCTTTTAAAATTAAAAAAAAAATCATTTTTATAAAATGAAAACTAACTTATCCTTAATAAATCTAAGAAACTTGAATATTATTTTCTAGTTTATAATAATATTCAAGATTTATCAATTTAAAAAATTGACGTTATTGTAGCGTTTTTCAAACGTTATCACGCATTAACGGCCAGGTCTCATAAGCATTAAAAGTCCGTTTATCCAGGCAGTTTTGCTTTACGGGTTTCTAAACACAGTAAATAGGTTGTTTAGGCAATGTTAAAGCCGCTCTTAAACATTGTTTGAGCAATGTTTGAAACATCTTTAACTTGGTTCAGAAATGCTTTGAAAAATAAAATTTTTTAGTTTTTTAATTTAAAATAATAATTTAAAATTATTTTTCAATAATAGTGTTGGTCGGATTAAAGAAAAATCAAAAATGTTGCTAACGATCTTTTGTTCTTTTTGACAGTATTTTCGATTCTAAGATCATAAAAATTTAAAAGATCTATTACCATCCGTCCATTCATTTTATAAAACTGATCTAATGTGTTTACTTCATAATTAGGAAAATCTTTTCTTCTCACCTGATTTAATAATCAAAAATAATAAATTTCAAGTTTTGATAAAAAATTACTTCAATCCAAGTGATATCAGATTTTTCTCTGATACATGATGAATTTTTGCCCTAATCACTTGAATGTTTCGGAATTTTTCAAAGTTTTGAATAAATTTTCAACCTCGACAAATCTCTTTTGGGTGCCCTCCCGGAACGTTCTCATTTCATTTTTTAGACCTAAAACTTCACTTTTATTGTTCTTTTTCTTTAAATTCTTTATTTTTTTTCCTTTTATTATTTTTTTTTTATTGCATTGGCGTTTATTGAAAAAAATAAATAAAATCTCTTTTAGATGTCCTCTCTGAACTTTCTCGTTTAATTTTAATGACCTGAATTTCGTTCATAAACAATACGTTGCTCTGAAATGCTTCAACTAATTCAGCTGATTAAAAAAATAATGCTGCTTTCAGTAAAACTTTTTGTTTTATGCATTTTTATCATGTCTTTTAAAAAATTATTTTTGGCTTTACAAAAAATTCGCATAAATATATATCAATAAATATCTAAATGAAGTTTTTATATTTTAAAACTGAATCTTTTATTAGTTAAAATTATCAAAATATTACACTGAAAGAAGCTTGACTTTAATTATTAAAATAAATTCATATTCTTAACAATACTGAAATTTTTTTAAATTGTAAATCTAAATCTGTAATCTAAACTTTTACATTTTTTCAAACTATTTTTCACTATTATTTGGAGCAATTGAGCGTAATATCTTTGTTTAATGCTAATTTTTTAACCCTAGTGTCTTTACGTTTTCAAATTAATCTTTACCGATGTTTTAATATCTATAAAATCGAAGATTGCTATCTCTAAAATCAAATTTGACTTTGAAAAAAAACTTTAACAGTCTTTTTTAAATCTGTATTATTCAATTTGATTTTGACCTCTCGCCATTTAGGGTCTAGGGTTTAGGTGAATGTTCAATCCAATAGTGAAAAATCGATGTTTATTTTTTATCTTTTTTATTGTGTATTTCAAAATTATAAAATCTAATTATTTACAAATCGAATCCAAAAAGTAAAAAACATGATGATCCGACGATGACAGTTAAGATGCTAAAAAACTGGTGTGATTCACATAGTGCGATCCCGGACGATCTTGACGAAGTTTTTGCGGTCTCGGATGAGACTAGGAACTTGGGTCTTAGAACAATAATATTAAAAATGAGGGTATCGATCGTGACAGATTTAGTTTAAACTTTCTCATAATCTGGAATCTTGCGCTTTTTCATGTCATTATTGGCAAAAAAGTTTCAAATGTAAGCACACAATCAAAATTTCGTATTTTTTAAACCTAAAAAAATTCCGGGTTTAGACTAAGTAATTGAATTGAATGCAATTCGAGGTCGGAAAAAAAAGGCTAGATCAGTTTTAGAAAGAAATTTAATTGTTTAGATTAACAGGCAGATAGACAATCTAAATCAACACGAAGTTCTACAAGAGTTTGCAAATATTTCTAATCAAAATCAACTTTTTTTGTCTTCAAATTCAGTTGTAGTTAAAGATCGAGTCGAAAATAATATTCAAGTTTCTGAGAAATGCGAAAGACCGAAAAATCAAGCAATGAAAATGACCAATTGTCAAAAAGGTCATTTGACACATAAATTTAACATAGCTAAGAAATTGAAGTCGTAAGAAAGACAAAAAATTGACTACAGTAAGCTCTACATAGAACAAGAAGAAATTCAAACAAACATTGATGAAATTGTGGATGAAATGCCAAAAACCCCAGAATCAACCAAATGTATCAAATAAGCAAGATTCAATTGCATAACTTCTCTCAAGTGCTCAATTATTAAAAACTCCAGTTCTAGAGGACCACTTAAATACTGTACAAATTCCACCTCATATCCCAACATCTATTCAAAATTTTCAAAAAGATCGAAAAAAGTATGTTCAGTTTGTTCAAACGAGTAACCAAATCAAAAGACAATCTGAATCAGAACAAGAAGAAAACAACCCAAAAAATCAGTATCTAGAGTCAGCCTGACTCTGCGGCAGATGAAGACGACGATACTTTTGAGTCAGAAATGACAATTTCGACGGAACACCATGCAGAACAAACTACAAACCCAGAAAGCAGATGCTCAATGAAAACATACGCAGTTACTCAACAACCAGCTAGTCCTTACAAGTTTGAAGAAAATTCTGAATTAATATTTCTAATTGTTAAAAAAAAAATAATCTTTAAAAAAAGGTTAGAAATTATACATTGAAATTGTGCTCATCTCCCTTATAAGCTTAAACTGTTAGAAACTTTTTTGGCTCAGAAAAGTCCCGATATAGTATTACTTAACGAAATAAAAATTGATTTAAGTGAATCAAATATTTATTTTGATTTTAAAAATTACATTTCAATTACTAAGCCACGTAATAAATATGGAGGAAGAGTAGCTATTTAAGTAAAGTATAGAATTTATTCAAGACTTTTCATTTGAGGAGTTTTCTTCAGAAATTCTCTCAATCAAGCTAATTATGGAAAGAACGATCAACTTTATGTGTTTAGCCTATATAACCCACCTAATGCACTTCTTAGTTTTGATCTTTTTGAAAAAATAATTAGGAAATGCAAAAACTATATTCTTGGTGGTGATCTTAACTTTTGGACAAAACAACTAGGCTGTATAGGAGAAAATCAAAATGGAATTATTTTGGAAAAGATAATTAATGAATTAGATTTTTCTGTAATCAATGATAAAACCCTTTCTTTTAACATCTTTAACAGAGAATATTTTGAAATTCTTGATTTGTTTTTAGTCTCATCTTCAGTAACTAAGATTTTAGATTTTAGATTTATTTTTTTCTAACTATTTATTTTAATTTTATTTTATTTAACTTTATTTTAATTTTTTTTTTTATTTAATCTGAAGGTGCTTTAGCTCGGTACAGATATACAAATAAATAAATAAATAATAATAATGTTTATACACTTTTATTTATTTTTTATCTACTTTTAATTAATTAAATTATACACTAAAAAATATTTATCTCCTAACAAAAAATATATCCACTATTTTATTTATCTGAAATTGATTATTTAAACAATCTGACAAAAAATTGGGTTCAAAAGAATTATTTGTAGAATTTTTTTCTAGAAATTATTTTATATTTATGAAGTATAGACAATGAGAAAATTAAAAAATTAAAATCCTATCTGTACTTTTTATACTTTATCATATTTAAAATTTTTTTGGCACTGTTCCTTTTTGAGCTTTCTGTACTTTTTGTTCTTAATGGTAATAAAAAAAGAAAATAATTGTCACTATTCCCTAAATTGTATTTAAAATTTCCTGAGTCATTTTCTTTAATTTGTTTCTTAAATTTTCGGGCGAATTATGGAAAAATAGTGTTTTATAAGCAAAAAATAACATTCTATCAAGAATTCTATGCTGAAAAGCAATCAAGCCATATTTTTCTAGACTATTAAGGAATTCAACTAAAAAATGATATGGAGAGATTGCTACTGTGCCTGATCGAAGCCGTTCTAGTAGACCTAGGAAGCTAACAATTTTCAAAAACTCGGGAACAGAACATTAAGGTTCTGCCATGGTGTGATCGTTCACCAGATCTCAACCCAATCGAGAACTTATGGTCATACATGGATGCCAATATGATAAACTCTAAATTAACCGCTATTGAGCCTTTAAGCATTTGGTTTTTAACATTTGGTGAATTCAATTGTGATACTCCAGTTATTGAATAAAATACCCCAAATTTTTAAGTAATTTTTAGTCGTTTTACTCAACATTTTTTAGGTCAAATTACGAACCGTTAATTCCAATGATCAAATCAACACTGTTTTGTTTATTTTTTAAATATGCAATCAAGTTCTAAAATTATAGGATTCAATTCTTTTGGAGCTAAAATGTTTTTTAATTAAAAATTGAAAATTTTATCCAATTTTTATTTAAAATCAAATTTTATAAAAATAAATTTTAACCGGCTCAAAATCCTAAAACAAAAATCGCAAGGCAATTAGATTGATTATTTATACAGACCCAATCTGTGTCCGTTTTTGGCAACATTTGAATTTAGATGTCGTGCCGGAAACGGATTAACTGGAGTCAAATTTCGACTCTCTTCTTTGACTAAATTTTCCATAATTGCTGAATTAACACTCTTAGAGCTCTCCCTGGACAATTTCCTACGATTGTCATCATTCAGTACCACACCAGCAGACAAACTGCTAGTCGATGCCACACTCTTGCCTTCCTCAGTCTTGTTAGCCAGCTCTAGCAGACTGTTTTTTTTCTCACCATCAATCACCTCGTCCTGATCATCACTCGAATCATCATCACTAAAATACTCCCTGCTTTTTCTACTCAATTCATCCAAATGTAAAATACTGTCCACTAGACTCTTCGATTCATTTATTTTCTCTTTCAATTTATCATTTAAAACATTCAGATCACTATTTAGATGCACCGGTGTTTTTAGGGTGTTCTTGCTCATATCTGTTGGCTTTATGAGCAAATGGTTGACTATTGTGGGCGGTTGGAGGGAAAAGTGGGGCTCTTGACTTCTCTGTTTGAGTCTGTGCTGATCGGACGCCGACTGAATGATGATCTGTGCTTGCTTTTGTCTTTCCTTGAGTTTTTTGTACTGTTTTTTGAGCTCGTTCAAGTCCATGGTCAATTGTTCGCTCAGTGGCTTTGGGTTGTACATCTGAGAAATGAATGAGATGGCGCCAGGGGTCACCAAGTTAAGCTCGTCTTTCTTCTTCGAGCCAAAAGTGTTCGCAGCCGCCACTGCCTGTATCATTATGTCCTTGTGGTGCGATGAGGTCACCGCTCGGCCAGGCATCAGCAGAGCAAAGCAAGAGATCATTTTGGCCAAGTCGTCAATTTCCTGCTCGTCTTGGTCACCAGAGCGTAGCTTGAGATCAAGTTGGTTTTGTTGATCGCCGAGCTTGACCAGCTGATCATTTTCTTTTTTTAAGCTTTGAAAGGGGTTTATGTTAAAGGTGAACTTTTCCCTCAGTTCGGACAGACCGTCCAGAGGAAAGGCTCCGTAGGAGAATATTTTGTCAATGAGCTGGTTTTCTTCGATGACATTCTGATCAAATAGCCGCACTGACAATATGCTCATCATGCTGTAGAACGAGTCTGCACTGGTCGCTTTCATTATGGACACGGACAATTTGTCCCAGATGGAAAGCGATGTGCGAAACAAGACTTCTGAGCCGAACAAAAAAATGCAGTCCCAAACGCGCAAAAGAACATTTTTTGGCAAGCATGTGGCAAACAGGGTCAAGAACCATTGCATGGTAAACACATTGGTAAGTGGCGGCTCGTAAGTGTTCATTTGGGCGAGAGGCTTTTTTTTCGTTTTTGTCGCCAACTTATTATTTGTCATGGAGTTGAATTGTAATTGATTTAAATGAATGTACAACTTGGGTAATTTTTGCTTGAGCAGCTCTCTGAAAACAGTCATGTCCACGGCAAGTGTGTGCATTGAGTTGGTGAAGTAGCCCTCGGGCAGTATGTGGTCGACCAGGTAGATCATGCACATCAAGGCGTCTTCTTCCCTGCGCTCAACTATTTCCAGAATCAGCGCCGCGATAATGTTGAAGCCTTGACAGTAGCCTACGGATTTGTTGTAGCGGGCGTAGGCGAGCAGCACCCGTTTCAGCAGAGCCCGGTCCTGCTCGTTTTCGTGTCCACTGAACGCGCTGCACCCGGTCCGATGAAGATCCTTGACAATCTGAATGCCGAGGTCGTCATCGTCCGGGTTAGAGCGGTCGTTGAACGCTGCCCGCCTAGTCCTGCTCCAGTCTATGCCCACGTCCTGGATGTACTTTTTTGACAAGTTTAACCAGATCTAAATAAAAAATTTTTTTTCCAAAAATTAAAAAAATTTTTTTTTTTAAATTTTATTACACTTTTTCGAAATTCCAAAGGAACTCCGCCAGGCAGCCGAACCAAAGCTTGCATTGCGTCCTTCCATTGCACAAAGCCGGCTTCGCCGGGCACCGGATTCAGTGTGAATTTCATTTGGGTGTCTTGTCCTAGAAAAAATAAAAAAAAGGTGTTTTTGAATAGATGTTTGCTGACAAATTGTTGTTTATTTGCAGTAGGCGTTTGTTTTTTTAAGTTTTATTTAGTTTGACAATTAAAAAGCATAAGCAGACGGGTTCCAATGACGTAAATGCATGAAATGAATTATTTTTTTTTTAAATTATCGATTTTTTACTAATGTTAAAGGATTTATTAAGAAAAAAAATAACATTTTTTCATAATATCAACATGATCTAATTACCTAATTGCTGCTAAATGCTAATGGAAATTTTTTTTGTAAAGAGATGGAATAAATAATTTTCTTCTGGTCTTTTTTGATTTATTATAAAATAACTTTTTTTTTTTTAAATCTTAAAGGATCAAGTAACTATAGAAACTTAAAGGGCAGATGCAATTAAGTGCAAATTCTGATTAAATCTTCACATTTAAATTAAAAAAATAGACAATTAATAATAGAAATTTCTAGTTAGATTTTTTTTCTATACTAAAAAATGAATAAATTAAATATGACAATTTTTAAGATTCGACAAAGAAATGATTATTTCCACTGCTTAGAAAAGAAACTTAAAAATTATTTTTTACATATGCACAAAAGAGTCATTTTTTTTCTTAATCAGCCAAGTTAATATAATTAAAAGAAAGTGAATTTTTGTGAATTTATTGATTTATTTTTGAATCGAGACAAGAAATAAAAGCAGTTTCAGATTTTATTTTTAAGAACGCTTGGGCTTAAAACAGACAGAAAACTTAATTTTAATTTAATTATTAAAATAGAGAAATCTATGGCCTGAAAATAAAATTTAATTTTTCACCAGACTTAATAATTTCATTATTTTAAAAAAAGGATTCAAAAATAAAATTTCTTTATCTTTACTAGATGTTCACTCGTTCAGATCTAACCGATCAAGCTGGCAATCAGAAGCTATCATGAAGATCAAAACTTTATAAGGTCTCAACCATTCCTACTTTTCTATTTGGTACCATTTTTTTCCAATATACAAACATATTTATTCATTTTTTTTTTAATAAATAAAAATATTCTTTTAGTGTATTTTTTAGAATTTTTTTCAAAAATTAATAAAATTGAATCATTAAAGCAATTTATATAAAAATAGATATTTAGCGTGCCGTGGCTTAGCTTGCTGCAAGACATAATTGACACAAAATGAATCTAATGAATGGATTTAGAAAAAAAAGAAGCTTATTAGCTTGTCTAATTTAATAATTTTTTATTAACTTATTTTTCTACTTAGATTTTTTTCTCATAATTAACTTTAAATCCTAATTCTCTGGATTGGGAACTAAACAAATTTACAATTCAATTTTTTTATACTTAAAATTTAATCGTTGTTATTTATTTTTCCAGGCATTACATACTTTTTGACAACTTACGTTGATTTGTTACAGTTTTGGACCAAAAAATCGAACATGATGTTTTGACTTTTTGCCAAAATCAATATGATTTTCGATTCTACCCTAATTAAATTTGGAAACTGGTTAGAAAGTATTTAATGCCTGCAAAAGAAGTGTCGATTAATACCAGAAAAGAATGGCGAACGCATAGAGCAGACAAAAGATGCATTCAATATTAAATTGAAAAGTAAGCTATTAAAAGAAAATTATAACAAAAATAAAATATTTACGAAAACGATTAATCTGAAATAATTGAGAATTTTATTAAATTAAAATTTATTTTATAATTCTTTTTAAGGAAATAGAAAATGTCTCTAGTTCAAATGATTAATTTGATACAAAGCAGATATTTGATGATGGTTAAGCCCAAGATATTAAATTTTAATTTTTAATAAAACTTCAATAAATAAATATTTCAGATTGATTAAAAATATATTTTTAGAGTTTCATAATTCAATACTATTCCAAAACAAATAGTTTGTAAGATATAATGGACAAAAATGGAATGAATCTAAAGAGTCGAATTAAAAAAATTGATAGTCTATTTTGACCAAGTTTAAAAAAATAGGAAAAAAATAAAAAACATATAATTGAATTAATTTTTTTATAAACAGAATAATTAAATTTAATCAAATATAAAGACCATAAACACACATTTTTTGATAGATATTAACCTGACAATTTTGTAGATGTAAATTTATTAATTAAACGTCTAATGTTATCTTCATTATCAATCTATTATATGTTTCTGAGTTTCTATTTTTTCTACATTATCAATTCTATTTTACAGTGGTGATTTGAAATTTTACCATAATTTCCGTATATTTCCATAATTTAACAAAAATTTACGATGATAAATGTAACTAAAAAATGTGCCAAAATTTTTTGATTAAAAAATTTTTCAAAAAATTTTTCCTTTACAGTGGTGTTCCGGATTTAGTAATTTACGATAATTTACGTAAAAAAATAGTAAATTTACCAAATTTTACGTAAAATATTGCAAATTTACGTTAATTTACAGAAGTAAAAAAGCGTAAATTTATGTAAAAAATAATGTCCAAAAAATTGAAATAAGTTGGCACTTTTAAAAAAAAAAAGAATTTTTTTTTCCTTCAATATTTATTTTCAAAATTATGCATAAAAAAATTTTACAATATTTTACTTAAAATATAGTAATATCGTAAATCGGGAACACCACTGTATATTGCCATTTAATTTTATTCTAATTTCAATCATTTCACAAGAATACTTTTTGAAGGAGTGACCGAGTGTCTTATTTGGGTCTTAATGTTTACTGAAGTTAATTGGTTTTTAAATTAAAACAAAATTACTTCTGTATTAATATTTTTTTAAAGTAATTTTGAATTTAAGGTGAAATCTCCACATTTTCTGTGTTTGTTTGGAATAGAAAAAAATCAACTTACTAATTTTGGCAAAAATTAACCACATTTTACGAAAAATCCAAATTTTTTTTTAATTTAAAAATTTAAATTTTTCAAGAAAAGGGATTTTTTTTAGAAATTCAGGCACTTTTTTTGTTACGTCAATTTACGTTAATTATCTTAAATTTTTGCCAAATTACAGAAATTAATGTAAGTTATTGTAAAATCTTTTCAAATCATCACTGTAATTTTTTTTTCTATTTCAAAACATGCCTGGTTTTTTCTGAAAAAAAAAAAACATGATAATAACATAAACAGAACAGCATTATACAATAGGCAACAAACAAAAAAACTGGATTCATTTTTCTCGTTTTTTTTCCTAAATTAAATAATTTTGGAATAAAAAATTCACTTATTCTCATTGAAAAAACACTATTAAATAAGAAAAAAAATCATCAAAATTAGAAAAACGAAAAAATATTTTTAATTACTTCGTTTCAGTGAGTTGGCCTGAAGCAGTGCAGTTATTAAGTCAAAATTTTTGTTCAGCTTGGATGATAGTTTGTCTTTTTGTTTGAGTTGACGTATTAGCTTGGCAGACATTTGATTTATTTTCCCATTCAATTCATCTCTCGCAGAGTTCAGTTCATTTAACTCTAAAAGAATTTTTTTTTTAATTTTTTTTTAAAGTAAATTAAACTAACTCAAATTTTGAAGAGTTGACCTAGGCATCTTAAAGCTTTTGCGGCATTCTGATTCATGGTCAGCGTTTGAGTCGATACCACTGTGGCGATAACTTGAAAAAGACATCTCAGTGAACACATCACTATCCATATTGTCCTTAAGAGTGACGTTGAACCTGTCGTATATATCGCCTAGCAGGCCTTCGACCAATGACTCATTACGGATGGAGCTATCCAAAGATGTCTTGGTACTGAGCGATTTTTGTTGGGGTTTTATCTTGGGCGTTCTGGGAAGACACGCTGATGAACTTCGGAAAATTGACATTTTCCTAGTTTCACTTAATGTACGCTCAATTTCCTCCAGTAGTTCGTCTTGGTCTATATTTCCCAAATCATCCCATGGCAATGGCGAACTTTCAGCAATTTCACTCTCGTCCAAACTTAATTTAGGACTTTGGCTCACAGACAAAGCCGAGCTGTTCATCAAAGACTTTGAATCAAATTCGTTCATGTACGAGCAAGATGTGTTCATTAATTTGGCAGTTTTGTCCGAATCCTCTTCCGATTCCACTTCCTCTACTGTTTCCTCATCTTCTTCGCTGTCCATTCTCAAATTGCTCAAATCCAATTTGATCTGTTCCGATTTGATCGAGGACTTGGTCTTAAAATTAAAAAATTTCTTTGAAGATTTGACTTTTTGGTTGTTATTTTGATCTTTGTTTGTGTCGGACGGCTCGACGTCCGAGTCTATGTTTATATCTATGAATCTGTCTCTATTATCTTCCATTATCTAGAGTAGATTTTTGAATTTAGAAAAAATTTGAAAATTTATTATAAGCAATTTTAAAAAAGTGCATAATTTGAAAGCAATTTAAGCTTAATTTATTATTCACAAAAAAAAGTTTTATTACAATTTTTGAAAGGTACAAAAAAGAATAAATTTTAATTTTTTGTACGATTAAAGATAAAATTTAGACTCTTTTGCCATGAGTCATCCTAGAGTTGTATTGAATAATTGGTCGCATCTGACTTGGCGCTTTTAAATCGTTCGCAACAAATTTGATAATGACAAATTGTGAACAAATTATATTAAAATTTTAGTAGAAAAATATGATAGATTTTGTTTAGAAAGTTAAAAATTATAGCCATATGGCGTTGATTAAATTTTGATATGAAAAAATATATTTAACTCTTGCTTTTTATTATGTAATGTGGGAATAAAAGGAAAAAAAAATCTGCTCTTTAAATCTTGTGAATGATCCTTGACTAATTTTTAATTTAGTTTAACTTTTGATAAGTTTTTTGCATTCGACCTCGGGCCACTAGTTCAAAAATTATTTTTTCAGCTCTTTTTTTTTATTAGATTATTTTAAAAAAACAACTGTAATTTCTTTTATAATAAAATTAATTGTTCTATTCAAATTGTTTCCGTATAAGGTTGGGTTGCAAATTTAGAGAAGCCCTAGATTTTCTTCAAAAAATTTATGACACATTCAAAATAACAAATCAAGGAATTTTTTTAAATTCCAAATAAAATTGACTTTTTTTTCGTTTATCTTTTTTTTCAGAATTGGGGTTAAAATTTCAAAAAAGATTTAGATTTATTCAATAATAATCTTTTTAGCAAATAATTAAAAAAAATTAAATATTAAACTTAAAACATAATAGTAAACTTAAAACTTTATTAAAGAAATCCTGAAGAAGCCTTAATCAAGGCGAAACGCGTCGATTAAATATAAAAATTTAAATTATTTAATATTTTTATTATATTTTTATTATTTTTTATAATAAAATAAAAAAAAATTTTTTAAAAAAAATCAAATTTAATTATTATAAAATTAAAGATCTAAATTGAAAAAGTTCTTTTGAATATTTAATGCGAAAAAATTTTTTAAATTTTCTTCATTAATTATCTTCGAATTTGAACTATTTAGTTGTATAAAAATTTTAAATTTGAGTGATTTTTTTTTTAAATAAATCCTAATTCTTTTTTGATTTTTTCTTTTTAAACTCTAAAAAAGGTTGAAACAAAACAATACTAATTAAATAAAAAAATTTAAATTCATCTTTTTAGAAACTATGAATAACAACATTTAATGAATCAAAGCTGTCCACAATGGTGGTCTAAGTCGAATATTTACGTTTTATGGCCAAAAAGAATTTCAAATGAAAGAATTGTACTGAAAATAAGAGCTGGACTAATTTTTAACCCCGATACACAGAAGATGACTCAAATGGCTTGGGTATAATTAATTTTTATGAGAAAAAGCATCTAAATTCTGTGATTAATAAAAAAAAATTTTTTTGACTTGTGAAAAAATTTCACTTCCAAAAAGTATAAAAAAAGAAAATCATGTCAAACAAAAAATTACGGTAATTTGCATAAATGATAAATTACAACAAATAAAATACTATGTTGTAAATTTTTTTTAGGAGTGTACGTGACTTTGGTAATTTCCTCTAATTTATTTTTTAAAAATAAATTTACATCAATAAAAATATAAAATTTGTGAAAAAAGTAAAAATGTGACCTGAAATTTAAGTCTAGTTTACAAGTGATTAAGGCTATGGTCAATTTTAGAAGCAAATATGAACCATTTATGAGAGCATCTTTAGTCAGTATTGTGTTTATAAAATGCTGTCTTTATTGTTAAGTAAGCAAAATAAAACAAAAATTCCACTTTAAAATTGCATTGAAATTTTTATTCTCTAGAAATAAAAAAAAATCATAAATATGTTTGTTTACGAATTTTTCCAAAATATACAAAATTTTGAAATATTTGGCCATCTAAAAAGCCAGATAGTCGAAAATTTTCGTGACGCTAAAAATCCACTTCGCAGGGGCTTTTGTTGTCGTGATAGATTAATTAATTTTTCTTGGCTAATTTTATGAATTTCTAAAAATTTCTAAAATATTTTTTAGAAAGACTATTTTTTTATTGTTAAATAAGTCGTAATTAGAAATGAATAATTTTTTGGCGCACATTTTCTTTTGAGAATAATTCAAAAGTAAAGCAGACTAAATAAAAAAAATTGAATTAAAATAATTTATTTTCAAAATTTAAAATAATTACAATTAAAAAATGGTTTTTAGATGAAAACTTAAATTTTGTATTCTTTGGCTAATTTTTCGAGCTCGATTTGATCATATTTTTCTTTATCACATTCAATCTGACTCATTAAATTGTTAATAGCTTTATGGCACAAATTTTAAAAAAATCTAAATTTTATTCTATCTGTATATTACCTGATTTATCGGCAGATGTTAAAAACATAAGCTGTGTATTGAATCGTTTAACCCGAGATAAAAATTTCAAACAATCGAACAAATCTACACTTCGATCTCTTAGTAAAAAATTTTCTAATAAATTAAATTTAATAAATTAAAAATTACTTGATAAAATATTCATTGAAAATAAGCAAAATTTTCGATAGCTGGTCGCTTTCAAGACCGTTCAAAAACAACTTTGGATATTCTTCAGGTCTAATTTTCTAGAGAAAAAAAAAAATGAAAAAATAAAAATATTTTATTAATTTTTTTTACTTTAAAATATGTTGCCAAATCTTGCATGTTATTGTTCAACAATTGCCAGTCTTTTTTGAACTGATACCCATTGCTAGGCGCATCCGGAATAGTTTTGCGCTCAATTTTTTCTTCTAATTCAATCTTGTCCACTTTTTCGACGATTTTGTCCTCTTCTTTTCCATCTACACTAAATAAACTCTTATCCTTAGGAGTGAGTACAATTTTTTGATTTATTTGCTCGAGATTTCTCTTCACTTGTTCCTTTTCGACAGACTCATCATTTATTTCCTCAATTAGGATTCGTTTGAGCGCTTTTTTGGACTTATCTTCTTCTCGTTTATAAACCGGAAAAACAAGATTTCTGGATTCAATTAGCTGCTCAAGTTTACCAAGCTCTGACTGAGCCAATTTACTAGTAGGCTCTAATTTAAGAACCATTTCATAGTCTTTTCTAGCCTCTTCAAATTTCCCGAGCTTGAATCTAGCAGTAGCTCGTCTATGGTAAGCTTTGGTGTATTTACAATCGAGCTCAATCGAAGTTATACAATCAACTTCGGCAGCAGCGTATTTTTCCTGTTTTATGAGACACATTGCTCGATTAGCCGGATACACTGCATTGATGGGATCAAGCTGAATGGCACTGGTATAGCAGTTTATAGCCTCGTTGAGCATGTTGTCTTTAAAAAATTGATTTCCTCTTTCTTTTTCCCAATCAGCTCTTACTTTTCGCTGCTCTTCTTCCCACTCTTCGTCTGTGGTATACTCGGAACTAGATGTCTTGGTCTCGTCAATTTGTTGGCACATTTTGTCCTTAATTTACCAGATTAGCTTCAATATTGACTCCTATTGAGTATTTATCCTACCACATCTAGCTTATCCCAGGCTCTGTAGTCGTAACTTGACAATTTTTTTGTCGCTTGAGATGATAATTTATCTTTTTTTATCTTTTTCTTTTTCTTTTTGGGTGCAGCCAGATTTCTGATCGGTGGTAAACCCTTTAGAAATTAATTTAATAAAAAAGTTTATTAAAAAAAAAATTTGATTAACTTTATTAGAATTTTTAATCAATTCAGGATTTTCGAGGACTTTTTTCTCTTTTTCCCTGATGTCTTTGGTCCAGCTTTCCAAGTCCTGGAAACAGTCCTGCATATAAGCATTGTTTTCTTTCAAGTGATACTGCATTTCGACCAATTTACGCTCATATTCGCTCACTTTCGAAGCCATTTTTTTTTGTAAAATAAAATTTTAAAAAAATATATTTTTTCAATTTATTTTAATTTATATAGTGGTTTGACTATGGGCTAAAAATTAGTCTTTGAATTCCAGAAATTTCCATAGTTACCTTGAAAATTGAAAAGATATAAATTGTTTTTTTTTAAACATTCATAGTTTGAAAAATGGACTTTATCAATTTGTCAAAAAATTCCAAAGAGTCCAAAAATGACTCTTACACGAAACAAGCCCAACACATTTGGTCAATGCTGGACGACATGGCCACAAGCAACCCCCAATCTTACAAGTAAATTTTATGACCAATTTTTAATTTCTCGTCATTATCGATTTAATTTTTTAATAAAATTATTTTGTCAAAAATTTAATTTTTTTAAAAATAAATTTTTTCTAGGAGTTTTATTGATAAAACATTAAAAGAAGGCAGAGAAGCAATGAAGCCACCTGAAGCTCACATGTGTGTAAAAACTAGTCTTTTAGAACCGAAAAAGTGCACCTTATTTATAAATGTATTTTCATGGAATCGAATACCAGAGCCCAAAAATGATTCAGATCCGATCCCTGTATTCGGCAAAGAGCTAATTTTTGATAAAAACGTCAGCTTTATCAATATAGCCTTCAGTTCACAGATATTGGAAAAATATGGCAAAAATTCAAATCAAAAAGAAGAGCTAGAAATGCTCATTGATCTATCTATCAAATTTATTCAAAATCAAAATAAATGTAGAATAGATGAAACGAATTTTAGTGTTTTGAGTTCAAATTTTTATGGAGATTTGGCTCAGAATTTGGTTAATCTAACCCAGAAGCAAAGCGAAAAAGTCAAATCAGACATTGATTTAGCTAAAGAAGCGCTTGATTCAATGGGACTTAAGAACAACAATTTGCCTGACAACCTTTTGAATGAACTTGCCGGTATTGGAATCGAACCTTCGTCAACCAAAGAGATAAAAAATAACCTTATAGAGGAATTAGATGAAAAAGTAGAACCCGAATTTGAGCAAAAATTTATTCAGAACAATGGCGAATGTGTACATGAACTAAAGATATACCTGCCTAAAGTAAACTCTTTCAAAGAATGTGACTTGAATATAGATAAAAATGAAGTGGTTTTAAATGCGTTGAATTATAGGACTTTAAAGATACCTCTGGTCAAAAATGGTCATAATTATAGTTTTGAAGAAAATAAAATAGAAGCTAAATTTGTCAAAAATAAATCAATTTTAAAAATTAAAATTCAATGTTATAAATGAAAATAAGAAATTAAGCATATTTTTTATTTTAGTTTTAAAAAATGTTCTTTGTTTTAAAATCTTAAACTGTTAAATTTTTTTGTAAAAAAAAAAAATTTCTTTTTTAAAAATAGATAAAAATTTTATATTTAAATTACCAATATCAATTTCCTTTGTTACACTCTTAGAATAATTCTTAGAATAAAAAAATAACTACTCATAATATTCTTTCATTTTAAAATTTTATTTTTTACAAAAAAAATTTTTATTTTTTAAAAATTTCAGAAGAAAACTTATCGATAATTCACTATGTAATTTTTTCTTCTCTGCTATTTTCATTGTTAATTTTTATTTAAAAAATTTAAAGTTTCTTTCATAAAACCTCTATAAATACACTTTGATTTTCAATCAATATTAAATCTAATGTTAAAATAAAATGGAGAAGATTTTCCTAAAAATACTGATGCTTTTACTGCGGACAAAATTACTATCATGGACTTAATAAGAAAGAATAAAGTTTGTTCCCTCTTCTTGGATATCTCTCAGGCTTTTGACAAGGTATGGCACAGTGGTTAAATCTAAAAACTTACCTTTGGCAACATTGCTAAGATTAAAAATAACTATCTTAAAAAATTGCAGCTGTGACTACAAAAATGGAGGCTAAAGAAGTCTCCAGAAAAATGTAGCTACATTTTTTACTCTGGGAATCCTTCAAAAACAATAAGCTTTGTCTAAAACTTTTTGGAAAGCAAATACCCTACACTGTCTCCCCAGTCTTCCAAAATCCTTGGTGAATTCATTCGTTCTAGATGTCGTGATCGTGAATTTAATTAAAATTTTGTCACACAGATCGTGGAAGTTAAGTTAAAAAACCTTAATTAGAATCTATAATGCACTTATAGGTTCCATTAAAGACAATAGTTTTTTCATGCTATTCCGTGTTTCGCAGACAAACATTTAAAAACTGCAAGTATGAAAATAATTTTGACCAAAAGCAACGGTTTCCAGTGAAAAGGAGTTAAAACTTTAAAAAAAGGGTTTAACCAGAACAGACCGAAAACACAGGAACACAGGAATAGAAGGTAGACATTCGTAATTTTTTAATGCCGATAAAAATATATTAATTTATAAAAGAAAAGAAAACTACCAAAAATTCAAAGAGCATTTTAATCAAAAAGCAGATTTGAAGAAAATGAAGAAATTCAAATCTTTTACTGAGTATTACTGGGGTTTGTGAACCTCCTAAGCAATCAGAAAGAGTTTTACATTTAAGCTTAATTACTTTATTTGAATTGATTAATGAATTGTAATTTTTTCAAATAAGTGATTTTCTTTTTTCATAACTTTGTTTATTTTGTATTTTTTTTCGAGCATTTTTAATTTTTTTAAATCAAAAAAAAAATTTTCAAATTCATATTCCCACATGTATCCTGGGATACATGAATGTATTTTTCAAAAAAATATTTTTTAAATAAATGTTAACTGAATATCAGATGTCGCGATCCAAATAGTATCCTTCAGAAAATACACAAAATAAATAACAATTAATCTCCTTTGCTTTACTTGCGCCATGGATAGACAATGAGCTTGAATTTTATCCTAAAAATTTTTTTATGTCCTTTTGTGTCCTTTACTTATTACAGAATTAAATATTGTCCTTTAGTGACCTTTAGTGTCCTTTATATGTGTAATAGTAATTTTTTGTAATTTTTTAATTTTTTTAATTTTGTTTTTTATTAAAGAAATTTATTCTTGATCAAAGAGTATCTAAATAACAAAATATTTTAATTTTACTTTATAATTTTTGGACAAAAAAAGTATTTTAAAAATCTGAGATAAGTAAAAGGGGTCCGGGGCGTAGCCCTGGTTTAGGGATCCGGCTATGCATAATTATTGAGAAAATTTTAGAATGTTTTTTAAATTTATAATTACTAAGTGTAAATTTTAAAAATTTTAATTAATTTTTTTGCTAAATTTAAAAAACTGTATCGAGAATTTCAAATTTAAATATAATATAATTATTAAAAAAATCTAAGAAATATAATTAATTGAATAGTTGGTGTGATGTAGTAGCTTTCAGCTGCCAATCACAATGTTAAGTTGGAATGGTTCTGCAAGCACCTTCAACTTATCAGCTGACTAAACCTCCCTCTCTAAAATCAAATTTTATAAACTTTTAGTTTGAACTTTGTCTATTTTTTCTTCTTCTATTCTAAGTTCTTCTTTTTATGATTTATAGCGTCCTTTCTTTTACATTTTAGTTTAGTCGTTTGGCTTAGCTCTATTTTATTCTCTCTCTTTTTTTCATCTCTTCTTCTTCCTTATTTTAATATTTTACTAATATTTATGTTTGGCTCAGAACGGCCGTTTTCTATTAGATAGATTTTAAATAAACCATTTTAGCTTAACAAAATAAATCTTTTATTTTGCACCGACTGCCCAAACACTTTATCTGGCGACGAGGATAACTATATGATAAACGAAGATCCAGTACAAGAAGTAGCGATTACCAGTACAGACGACGCGAACAAAGCCAAGCCACAAAACGACACCAATCATAGCATAGACGCCAACTCAGCACAGACGCCAACACTCATACTTCAAACCTACACGACTGCTCAAACGCAATCAAAAACTCGCAGGATGAACAATGAAGCAGCATGTGGTATATTTCAATACCACGGAGACATGTCCACCATCGGATCAAGGTGGTCGAAATGGACCGAAAAATTTGACCTTTACCTGAAATCTGAAAAGCTAGAAGACGCTGTTCAGATAAAGGCCAAATTCCTCCTGTACATGGGAGACGACGCACGCGACGTTTTCAACAACAGTGCCAGCAAAAAAGATGATGACGCATTCGAGGCCATCAAGAAGATACTAACCGAACAGTTCACCCCCAAGCGGTCAGTATACGCCGAAATTTGCGAATTTCGAAACGCAAAGAGGCGAGAGGGTGAAATGGTCAACGAATACGTTATGCGCCTTCGTGAGTTCGCCAAGCACTGCAAATTCGGCACTGCACTCGAGATCGAAATCGAGAGGCAATTTGTTGTTGGTTGCGGAATGGAAGAGGTCCAAAGGCACTGCGCGAGAACGGACGATCTAGACCTAGCTAGAGTTCTGGACTATGCCATTGGTTTAGAACGTGCTAGCGCGAGTATGGCGAAGATCCGAGGCTCAGGTGAATCGGGACCGTTAAGCAGAGGCGTGATAGCATACGCCAGCAACGATCATGCCAAGACGAAGGTCCATCAGAGCAGAACGCAAAGCCAAAAAGGACAGTCGTGCGGAAACTGTGGTGGGAAAGCGCATGCTGACCGATCGAAGTGTCCAGCTAGAGGCCAGAGTTGCTCCAAGTGCAACAAATTGAACCACTTTGCGCGCGTTTGTCGAAGTGGTGGTCAATCAACGGACTCGCGTCGAAATAGTAACGAGAGAACCGCGCAAAGCTTCTCAAACCAGCGCCAGCAGAGGTCTGCGCAAAGTGGCAATCGCTACGTCCGTCAACTGGCAGCGAATGATGAGAACAAAGCAGCACGTAGTTCGATGAAGAGCACATTCGATGAAGATGACTACCAGGAATTCCTGCGATACAAAGCCAGTCTGAACTTCGGCATCAACACAATAAGCTCAGCTCCGAATACCATCGGAACTATCAAGCCACAAGAATGTATAAGAGTAGAAGCTCTCATACTAGACACAAAGGTCCGGTTCATGATTGACACCGGTGCGCCTATCAATATAATTGATGAGGCAACTTATCATCGGCTTAATAATAAGCCTCATCTGAACAAGTGTCACTCAAACTTCTACGCTTACACCGCTGAGAAACCGATCGAATTCTTAGGCCAGTTTGAATCAACTATCAAGTTTAATGGTCGATCTGTAAACTCCGACTTCAGAGTGGTTAAAGGAAGTCATGAGTGCTTAGTTGGCTGTAAAACAGCGCTAGAGCTAAGCGTGATAACTATCAACACTCTTAAACGATCAGAGCCAGCAACCGAAACAAATCCTGCACCAGAGGAGATAGCAGCCAAATTTCCTAAACTGTTCAGCGGAGAACTTGGCTGTGCAATGAACTCAGAAGTGAAACTGGATGTTGATCCAAACGTGAGACCGGTTAGGCAGCCACAACGTCCAGTGCCTTTTCACTTACGAGAGCAAGTCGAAGAGGAGATACTCAGGCAAATTAAACAAGGTATCCTGGAGCGAGTAGACAGCAAGAGTGGACCAACTCCATGGGTATCAAATCTAGTGATAGTACCGAAAGAGAAGCCAGTTCCGAATGCCAAATGTAGTCTATCCAGTCCAATAACTGGATCAGAACAATCAAAGCAGCACCAATTCGACATACGGATTACATGCGACTCGAGAGCTCTGAACAAAGCTATTCGAAGGACAAGATATCCCACAAAGACGGTCGAAGACTTGGTGCATCTGGTGGATGGAGCCAAATGGTTCTCAAAGCTCGACATTATCAAGGCATTCCATCAGTTGCCCCTAGCTGAAGAGTCTAGAAGCCTCACCACCATCACGACTCATCTAGGCCTGTTTCGATACAAACGGCTACATATGGGAATATCCTGTGCCTCAGAGACATTCACTGAGTGGCTACGAGTTCTGCTGGAAGATCTGCCTGGCCAATTAAACATGGCAGACGACATTCTAGTGTTCGGTAAAACCAGAACAGAACATCATAACAACTTGATGGCGGTGTTGAAACGTTTAGAAGAGAATGGACTCACACTCAGCCTGTCCAAGTGTCAATTTTACCGGAAGGAACTCAACTTTTTTGGTCTGAGATTCACGCCAGAGGGCATATCACCGACGGAGGATAGATGCCGCGCCATGAGAAAGGCTTCAGAGCCCACGAACGCCAAAGAACTCAAGAGCTTTCTGTGCTCAGCTCTGTACAGCGCTCGATTCATCATAGATCTAATGACCATCTCCGAACCGCTGTGGAGTTTGACACGCTCGACTTCGCAGTGGCAATGGACAGAAAAAGAACAAGCCGCATTCAATGCTGTTAAAGATGCTATCTCTACAACAGGCACATCATTCTTCAACAAGAACTGGTTGACCGAGCTGACAGTAGATGCTAGTCCCGTTGGTCTCAGCGCCGTCATTGCTCAGATCAATCCCGACGATGGCAATGAGCGAGTCATCGTTGGCTGCGCATCTAGACTATTAACGGATGTTGAGCGCCGATATAGCCAGTGCGAGAAAGAGGCTCTTGCTACAGTATGGGGATGTGAACGGTTCTGGATCTATCTATTCGGCAAGACATTCACGCTAGTAACCGACAACCGAGCTGTGCAATTGTTGCTGAGCAATCCTTCATCTAAGCCACCAGCCCGTATCGAGCGATTGGCTCTCCGGCTAAGTCAATTCGACTTCACCATAGTCCATAGACCAGGCGCGACTAACATAGCTGACTACTATTCTCGGCATCCAGTTGAGAAAGCGTCTCCAAAAGGCTTCACCAGCGCGGAGGAGATAAGTCTTGAGCGCTATGTCAACTCGATAGCGTATGCCGCGAAGCCAGATGCGCTGACAGTCCGAGAAGTATTAGATGCAACCAAAGAGGACGGCGAGCTATGTGAGCTCATTCAGCTGGTTCAGCAAGGTTTTGACTCAAAGAAGTGCCCGAGACATCTCGAAAGCTATCGAGCGGTGTTCCACGAGCTGAACATAGCTAAAGACGGCATCCTTCTCAGAGGGCAACGCATTGTGGTTCCGAGCAAACTGCGCCAAAGAGTTCTAGAACTTGCTCACGCCGGACACCAAGGAATAGTAAAGACTAAAGCTCTAATACGATCCAGAGTATGGTTTCCTGGCATAGATCAGGTGGTAGAGCTGTTAGTCAAGCAATGCGTAGAATGCCAAGCAACAACTGGCAGACCATCATTCGAGCCGATGAAACCTAGCGAAATGCCTCAAGGTCCATGGATGACAGTATCAGGCGATTTTTTCGGTCCAATGGCGTGCGGCTACTATTGGTTCGTCAATCATGACGAGTATTCGCGATGGGCCAGTGTTGACCGTATAAAGTCATGTTCAATGGAGTGCGTTCAACCAGTGCTCGAACAGCTATTCAACTTCATCGGAGTTCCAGTTGAATATAAGACTGATAACGGCTCACCATTCCAGTCGTATAAGTTTGCGGAGTTCGCCAAGCATTGGGGTTTTAAGCACCGCAAGATCACTCCTTACTGGCCAAGAGCGAATGCAGGGGCTGAAAGCTTCATGAAGAAGCTGGGGAAAGTTCTTAAAACGGCTCAGATCTCAGGCGTAGATAAGCAAATCGCCTTGAAAACTTTCCTTCGAGCTTATAGAGAAACCCCGCACTCCACTACAGGTATAGCGCCATCAGTACTTTTGATGGGTTTTAGTAGAAGCTCTGGAATACCTGCTATCGAAGCATCACCAGCCGATCCAGACTACTTGAGTAAAGTACACAGAGAAGCCCAGCTAAACGACCGAAAGGCCAAACAAAGAATGAAGGCAGAGTTTGACCGCCGAATGCGAGCTACCATGAGCAAAATCGATGTTGGAAGTTTGGTACTATTCAAGCGAGTCCAGACCGCAAAAAAATGTTTCGCCATGGGATCCAGATCCCTATCGAGTGGTTCAAATGAATGGCGCAATGGTGACTGCCGAACGCGAATTCCCAAAACCGCACACAGTAGTGAGAAATTCATCGTTTTTCAAAGGCTACTGCTACGATGAAGACTATGGTAATTTGAGCAATATTGATGAGCGGATTGAATCCAGCACTAAAATGACTCCGGCAGTCGGTATTCAACTTCCCGCTGAGGACTCTGACTTCACAGTTGAAAAGAGGGAAGAAGCTCACGCTCAGTCAATAGTAGCGAGCGATCAATCAACGACTCAGCCAGCTGATCAAACACAGGATCAACCAACTGAGACGATAGCAGCTAGAGATCCAGGTAATGTTTCCTGCGCTCCGGAAAAGACCACTAAACGTGGTAGGCACACAAAATAGGAAGCTGCGAGACGAGAGGCCGAGGCAAAGAAGAAAGAAGCTGCGAAACAACAACAAAATCCGCCAACAAGATTCTCAAGAAGATTGGCAAACAAATCACCTGAGAGGAGGGAAGATGTGATGTAGTAGCTTTCAGCTGCCAATCACAATGTTAAGTTGGAATGGTTCTGCAAGCACCTTCAACTTATCAGCTGACTAAACCTCCCTCTCTAAAATCAAATTTTATAAACTTTTAGTTTGAACTTTGTCTATTTTTTCTTCTTCTATTCTAAGTTCTTCTTTTTATGATTTATAGCGTCCTTTCTTTTACATTTTAGTTTAGTCGTTTGGCTTAGCTCTATTTTATTCTCTCTCTTTTTTTCATCTCTTCTTCTTCCTTATTTTAATATTTTACTAATATTTATGTTTGGCTCAGAACGGCCGTTTTCTATTAGATAGATTTTAAATAAACCATTTTAGCTTAACAAAATAAATCTTTTATTTTGCACCGACTGCCCAAACACTTTAGTTGGATAGTTATTCTTTACTAAGTAAAGGACAAAAAAGAATAATTGACTATAAAAACACTCTCATTGTCTATAGCTCACTTGCGTTTGAGATATTAACTAAAAAAAAATTATTTTAAAAATTCTTGAATATTTATTAAAAAATATATAAATTAATATTGTTCAACATCTCTGAAACTATTGTCAAATCTTGGCGATTTTTTGCTAGTCGAAGTAACCGGTTTTTCAATAATACTTTTGACAATTGATTTAATTAGTAAATACTTGTTGGAAGGTAACTGTCTTAAATCTTCACTTTCATTCAAAGTTCTGTCCATTTGAGACTTGTTTTGCGTTTGGGTCAAGCTGGCTATTAGCTTGTCTATTAAAAAATTTTCCATTTGTTCTTCGATTGGAAAAAGTTCTCTGAGCAAATTAAGCAAACAATTCACTGTTTCTATAATTCCCTTGTCCAAAGTGTTCCAGTTTGATTCACCTTTAGAATTTTCCTTGTAATAAGACAAAAGATGCGATATTTCTTGGTCTCTAACCACAGGCTCTTTCAAATGATCGATCCATGTCCACATCATGGCTGCCAAAACCAAAGGATTATCTTCTTGGTACAAAATATCATAGCCGTCATTCGTTTCATTAATCAAGCGCTGATATTCTAAAACTATTTTCATCAATTTCGATGAATATTTAGTTTTGATTAAAGATTCAGCTATTTCAGTCAGGGAAAATGAAGACTCCGGATTGGAATGACGTCTTGGGTTTTTAAAAATTTGAATAACTTTTAAAAATTATTTTTTATTCCTAGGTTACCTATTATTGTTAGTTGGCACTGTTAAAGTATGTGAAGTTTCATTTTTTGGACATTTTTTAATCAGTTTGATTAATTTTCGGCAACAAACATAAATAATCTTTAAAATTATATATAAAAATTATTTTTTTTGATTTTAAATGCGCGGTATTTTCAAAAGTTTTTTTAAAATACCACGTGTTTTCAAATTGTTTATTCAAACTAGAAATCAATGTACCTTTGGAATGTGTCTAATTTTTTTCAATTCATTTCCGTGCAAAATAAGTCTTTGTCTTATTAGAAATGTACTGAGACTAAAGCTTGTGAACAAATGTGACTCACCGGATTCCAAGTTTAATGATCGACTTAGACTAGTCATCGTTTGACAATAAACAACTCTCAATGGCTTCAAATAATTTTCAAACTCTTTGGCACTTGCTATCTGCACATCCATTTGAACCGAATTTTGCCTTGAAATTTTTTTAATAAAGTGTTCACAAAATTTAAGGGCGTTGTTCTGAACAAATTGTACAAAAAAATTTCTTTTTTTAAAAAATTAAAATTTGTAAATTTTTTTAATCAATAAAATCAATGATCAAATTAAATCTTATTGATGTTTTATCTTTGTATTTTTGATCCATTAATAAAATTTGAAATTTTTCTCTAATTTTTTTGTAAAATTTTTACTGAATTTCACAAAGCCAAAGTTGAAGCAATAGATAGAAACCTTTTTTCCCTAATATAATAAATGGCTTCGTTGGCATTCATTCTTTGGGAATAGATCAAAGAGCAAGCAATCAGAAGTCCGGTTCTGCCAAGACCTGCATGACAATGGACAGCCAATTTTCCCTGGCTAAGCGCAAACTCAATAACTTTTACAATGTCCAGCATTTGGCTCTTAGAACCAATGCTATAATCTTCGAGTTCAAAGTTATAATAGAAAACTAAAATTCAAAATTTTTAAAAATTTAATTTACAAATATTTATTAAAGACTTGCTTTCATTTTTTTGAAAATCAACTGGATCGTATGAATACCCGGTTGATTCAAGTATGCCTTCTCCGCAGTATTTATGTTCATTGCGCGTTTGTAAATTAAAAATTGAATTTATTCCGGCTCTAAAATTTAAATAAATATTTAAAAAGTATATTTATTTTATATCATTTTATCTTTTAGTAAAATATTTACTTAATTACTATTATCAAAAAATTAAATATTACTCTTTCATTTTTTGAATGAAATTAGTGTTTTTAATGAGACTGTCTCTTGGTCTGGCCATGGCTACAATGTTGTCAGTGATCCTAACATTTTTATTTTTATTTAAAAGAAAAAAAAATATTAAAAGAATTTAGTACCAATGTGAAAAAATTCCGGGTATTGCCATTTCTTCTGGCGGCCAATTTGATGTTTCATATTTGCATTTTTTTCCTTTACAGCCTAATTTGCAAGCCATGTCGTGTGGCAATGCTTTTCTGAATCCTTGAGAAATGCTTCCGTAAGGTGATTTTGCATCCGGCGCTTGATTTCCGCTGTTCACGGACTTGTAAGTATCCAATGAAGCTGATGAATAATTTTTGGTATGCTGAAAATGACTGTCACTCGCTGCCAATGGTTCCAAATTGCGCCTATTCTTGAAATTTGATTCTCTCGGTGAATTGCTCATTTTAAATGTTCATTGTATATTGATTTAATTCTATTAGACAGGTCGAGCAAGCTTTTGGTTGCAAAAAATTGAATACTGACGTCAAACTTATGAATTAAATCAAAGAATTTTCAATTTTTTTTGAAAAAATATTATGTTACCATGGAAACATGAGCTAAGCAAAATATTATTTCAATTAGAGAAATGAAAATATTTCAACCCAAGTCTAATCAAACATTATTTGTTTAATTTTTTGTGTATTATAATTTTAAGGTGCGATGAACAAAAATTCAGTGTTTTATTTCCATAAATAGTTTATTTACTCGAAATAATAGAGATGGAATTAAATATTAAAAAAATTTCTGGTAAGGTTTAGAACAGGTGAGTATGAAGTTCTTATGTCGAAAAATCAAGAACATACTTTGAGTTAATTAACTTTAGGAAGTAGCTGACTGGTATTGAAGACTATCATCACCCAGTATTTGTCTCTACAGTAACGATGCAACAAAATTTTAGAGATTTTATAAATACAAATTCTTTGCCGAATTGCAGAGTTTTTGCACTGACTAAACTTGTTCCAGCTGATACAATTTGCAGAAAAATTCTCAAACACATGGCTAAATAATTTTTTTCAATTTATATTTTATTTTTTATTTCTAAATTTTCAGAATTTGTTGTTCCGATAGAAAATTTTAGTCGGAAATAAATATAGTCACATAATGTTCTTAAAAAAAAACAAAACCATGTATAAATTTTCTTTTAAATTTTGAATTTTTCTTTAATTTTTTGTGAAATGATTTTAATTATCAATTTTTTTTTTCACAAATAAAATTGGAATAAATAAATAAAAATAATTTTTTTTCTATCATTTTTTTTTCTATTCTATTAAAAATACAATTGCATTATTTATCAAATTCCTATTTTGTATTGATTTAAACATTAATTTTATTACTAAAAGTAAATTTTTTAAAAAATCATATGTAGAATTGTGAAGCAAAATTTGCTAAATCAGCTATTATTTTCAAAATTTTTTTATTTAATTAAAGACATTTGTTTTTCCAACATTAATATATAAAGAAAAATGATTTTTTTATTTGAAACTTGTTTTAAATTCTTTTAACAGAAATTAATGTTAAAAGTAAAGTATTGAATTTACTGTAGCAAAAAAGCCTTCAATAATTTGCTTCCAAAAAAAATTTCTAAAATAATTTATTCTTCTAATATTTGAAAACCAAATTAGTTTACTAATAATTTTAATTTTCAAGGTTAATCAACAGGCTAGTGCCCATGCCATGAAAGACCGGTTAACTCTTCATTTATTTAATTTTAGAAAATAATTATTACAAAAAAAAAAAAAAAAACATTTAAATAATTGTCACCATTCCCTAAATTGTATTTAAAATTTCCTGAGTCATTTTCTTTAATTGGTTTCTTAAATTTTCGGGCGAATTATGGAAAAATAGTGTTTTATAAGCAAAAAATAACATTCTATCAAGAATTCTATGCTGAAAAGCAATCAAGCCATATTTTTCTAGAATATTATTGATGTCATTGAAAAATTAATGACATCAATAACATTCTAGAAAGATAATAAAGAATTCAACTAAAAAATGATATGGAGAGACTGGTACTGTGCATGATCGAAGCCGTTCTAGTAGACCTAGGAAGCTAACAATTTTCAAAAACTCGGGAACAGAACTAGTTCTAAAATTATAGGATTCATTTCTTTTGGAGCTAAAATGTTTTTTAATTAAAAATTGAAAATTTTATCCAATTTTTATTTAAAATCAAATTTTATAAAAATAAATTTAAACCGGCTCAAAATCCTAAAACAAAAATCGCAAGGCAATAAGATTGATTATTTATACAGACCCAATCTGTGTCCGTTTTTGGCAACATTTGAATTTAGATGTCGTGCCGGAAACGGATTAACTGGAGTCAAATTTCGACTCTCTTCTTTGACTAAATTTTCCATAATTGCTGAATTAACACTCTTAGAGCTCTCCCTGGACAATTTCCTACGATTGTCATCATTCAGTATCACACCAGCAGACAAACTGAGATAACCAAGATATTGACTTATTTCATCTACGACTTGTATATCATTTCCAAAAATATAAGACGAACTGTTTGTGATCTATTAGTAAAATAATTAGGCAGAAGACTTAAGGAATTATTATCAAATCTATTGTGAAACAATTTTAAAAGCAAAAGTTTGGAATCAATTACATCAAAAGTTTTTCTAAAAACAAAAAATAATGATTAAGTTGTAAGTTTTTTTTTTCTTTAGCTTGATTTATTTCACTTAAATATTCATGAAGAGTCGTCTGACATGAATGATCAGGTCTATATCCATGTTGACCATAAAAAATATTGCTTGATTCAAAATAGACTTGCTAATTCAAATAATTTTGCTATTGCAAGCAAAACTGATATAGCCCTGTAATTATTTATTTCTGATCTGTCTTCTTTATTTTAAAATAATTGCTACTTTCCAGTCTTCTGGTATACTTTTCACTGAAAAGTTTTCAGTTTTAAGAATTCATTAAATGAAGTAAAGGGAAAAAAAATTATAAAGACTTTTAAGTTTTTTGGATGAATACCTACAAAACTTGGTGAGCTAAAGGAGGGTAGTTGATCTAGAGTTTTTTTGATTTCATCAATAGATATTACAGATATTACATTACACAATAGCTTTGGATGACGAGTCAGATTCTGATTTAAAATTTTTTCTTCAAAAACTTGACAATTTTATCTAAATGATGTAACAAAATTGATTTTTAAAAATCAAAATTTTTGAAATTTAAATTTAGTATTGTTATTAAAACAACTCACAGGACAGATACGACAATTGAAATACACAGATTTTTGAAAGATTAATCTACGAATATCTAGGCAACTTTAATTCAATTAATTATTTTATCAAAAATTTTCCAATTTAGAACATGCCCGAATCACTAAACCTAATCTTTTAATTAATTTAAATTTAAAAAATAAATTTTGTTTTATTTTAATTAAAATTGTCGAATATGACTTATCGAAAGTGATTTTGTCGGAAAGGTCTGACTACCCTTTCTGATTACAACATGTTGTATTCTCCTGGCGAGGAAGAAAAATTTAACTTGTATTTAATTTTATATTTAAAAGCTTGAATTTTTTTTTAATTTTCTTTTTAGTTTATCAAATTTAAAAAATAATAATTTTCTATAAAAAATTTAATAAAATTATTTTACTTTTAATTTTTAAATGAAAAAATTTATAGATTTTATTTTATAAATTGAGCGATCTTTTAGTTTTTTTGTTAGTCTATCCAATTTACAACTTAATTAAATAAAAATCAAAAGGCTCAAACTAAAATTTAAATATTTTATTTTTTAAATTTGAATCGATTTAAAAAAACAAAAAAAAGTAATTTTTGCGAACAGAACTCAAAAATAAATACTAAAAAATTAAATTTTGAATAAAATAAATATTAAGATTAATTTTTGTCTAAAAGAACTAGATAATATAATAAATAAAATTTTTTGTAAAAAAACTCTTAATTATTTATGAAAATCTGCGATCGATTCCGTGTATTTCACTCAAAATATCGTTATCATACTGTACCTGTGAATGATACCTTAACGCAAAAATTTAGATTTTTTTTTTTTTTGAATTAACTCTCTTACTTTTTGGTCCTTTTAATTCCAAAGTAGACATAAACATAAACAGTGGCAATTATTATAATAACCAATGTGAAAAGAATCAAAGCAAAAAAAATGTAATCAATGGGACTAACATCGCTTCCAAGTAGATCACAGCTCAAATCGGAGGCAGCCAACGCCGAGCTAAATGCAGAATCTTTAGGCGTCACCAAATTCAAATCTATTTCACATCTGGTGCCCACAAATCTGGAGCTAGCACACTGACACTTTGGCAAATTGTTCAATACCACACATTTGCCACCATTCAAACACTTCATAGTGCTGCACGCATTCAAGTTAACCTCACAGCTAAATTAGCAAAAAATTAAAAATCATTTTGACCAGAGCTAGTTTGGCATGTACTTTTCTCCGCTGAATTCAGCAGGGCATTGGCATTTGTAGCCTTCGGGAGTGGGCAGACACACACCGCCATTTTTGCACATGTTTTTTTTCTCACACGGGTCAAAGTAGGTCTCACAATTTTTGCCAGTAAAAGCCGGATAGCATCTGCACGAGTACGACTCTTGGTCTTTGCTTAGCACGCATTGACCACGATGATTGCATGGATTTAGAGAACATGGATCAGCGGGCAGTTCGCAAATGTCGCCTCTGTAATGCGATGTGCATTTGCATGTGAATCCGCTGTAAGTGTTAATGTTGACTCCGTTCAGGGATACTCGACCCGAAGCGATCGGGAAGCATGTGCCGTTGTGGAAGCATGGCGAGCTGTCGCACGGATTTACCAAGCGAGTAGAGCAGTCTTTGGTCTGTCCGTATTCGGGCGGACATTCACAATAAAAGTCGTCGATCAAATTGTGGCATTTGCCCTTGTTTTTGCACGGGTTCGGCCTGCACTTGTCTATAAACTGGTCGCAGAATTCACCCGAATAGCCGCGGTCACAAACGCACTTGAGCATTCGGCCGTGCATCTCGCATCTTCCATTCACGCACGGGTTTAGTTCACAGTTTTGGACTTTTCGTTCACAAAACGGACCAGTGTATCCCAAGGGACAAAGACACTCAAAGCTGTTGACTAGGTCGACGCATTTGCCGTTGTTTTGACAGCTATTCGCCTCACAGTTGTCTATGTTGATCTGGCATTTGTCTCCCGTGAATCCCAGCTTGCATATGCACACACACTGGTTTCTGGAGAAAAGCGCCCGCTCTGTGTTATTGGCCACGCAGTCTTCCTTAATGCTGCACGCGTCTATTTGCTTGTCGCAATTGCGACCTTGCCAGCCTTTAGAGCACACGCATCTGTAGTCGTTTGGCTCGTTTTTACAGTTGCCGTACTTGCAAGGATTGCTCTGACAGTAGTTGATCATTATTTGACACCTATCGCCAAAAAATCCATCCCTGCATGCACACTTTGCTTCATTGGTCGCGTTGTTGTACAAACATGTGCCTCCGTTTTGACACTCGTCCTCAAAGTCGACAAATTTCGATCTCAGATCGCACAAGTTCAGCCTATTGAGAAAAGTTGACTTCAAAAATTGACAACTTTATTTATTGTTCAATGTTACTTAGTCTCGCATTGTTCACCAACATAGCCGGTTTTGCACACACAAGAACATTTGCTGTTTATATAAGCCACATCAAGTGTGCCCTCTTCATTGCATTGCTCTTTCAAATTGTCTTCTTTGGTGCAAATTGCGCGCTCACAAAAGTCGCCTTCGAAGTTATTGTAACAGCTGCATCTGTTTTAACAAAAAAATTCTATTACTTTTTTGTGTCATTTGATTTTACAGAATTTGGGTTTGTAGCAGCAAACAAATGATTGCATAAAACATGTAGCACCTATCATTACTTATTTCAATTTGTATTTTATATTTTATTCTAAATTTTTCGATTTGAATTCTTTCTTTTTTTAATCTAAAGGAGCTTTTGCTAGGCACAAATAAATAAAAAACACAACTTATTTCTTTAAATTACTCCGTTTATTTTTCAGTGAAAATTTAAAATGTTATTAAAGTACTTTCTAAAACCAACCTACTGGAAACCGTTGTCACAATAAAGGATATGAATAAATCAGCAACTTAAATAATTGGGTCTAGTGGAAAATGTGAACAATTGTTCACAAAAAAATGTGACCATGAGCATCAAGTCCAAAATGTGAACATTTTGTTCACATAATCTCTGGTCACATATTTGGTGACCAAAAGCTGGTCACAAAAAAAATGTTCACCAAATTTTAGATTAAAAAAATAAAAATTAAAATAATTTAAAAACACTATTTTATAATCCTATTTTAACTCTTATTCTTTTACACTATGATTAAGCTAAAAATTACAATTTAAATTTCATCATTCTATTCAAAATTCAAAAAAAAATTATTTAGTTGAAGAGTTAAAATTATGGATGAAAATATTGATTTAGAATCCGTAACTTTAGTTAAATCACAATCCGATGATACACCAATAAATAACCAAGATAGTGATGCCGAGTTGAGTTTTAGTGAGAATTTAATTACAATAGATAAGAAATTAAGCGTGTTAAATCTAAACGCAGGAGAAAAAGCAATGACTGAAATTACTACTTCTCAAGAAACTTTGAATGTAGTAAAAACAGCACTCACCGAACATGCAAAGCGTGTGATTTATGTAGAGAATTAATGAAAAACATCAAGGGTGTAAAGTTGCATATGACAAAAAAACATAAAAAATAATAAAAATATGAATTGGTATTTATCTTTTTTTTTTATTTGCATTTAAAATTAAACTTTTATTCTAAAATTAATGTTCACAAAAAATAAAAACTGGACTCGAAAAGTTTTTTTATTTTTTTATTTATCTATTTTGGTCACCAAATATGTGACCAGATAAAGTCACATATTTGGTGACCTTTTTCTTTCTTGTCGCATATCATATGTCCTCTGGAAGTTGATAAAGGCTTTAAAGTTCTTATGTATAAGATCGTCTAGATTGCTTTATGTTGCATTTGTTAGGCCGCATTTAGAATATAACTTTAAAAGGGAATTTTTTTTAAATTAGTAATTTCGTATTTACGCGATGCAATAATGGATTTTAAATTTTAGGAATATGGAAGAAAAAATTCCAACTCATTTTAAACTTTTTTATCCACAAGATAAGATTATTTTTCCAACTTTGCCGCAATTAAATCTTCGAGAGAAAAAATAATAAAAAGACATAACCTTCAATATTTTTGAGAAAAAGAGAAAAAAAATTGAAAGTTTTAAAAAATTAAAATGATTATTTCTATAAACAAAAGATGCATTCTAAAGCTAGATTAGTGAATTATTTTGACAAAATAAATTTAGGATAATTTTTGTGTTTACAACTTTAATTAAAATATGATAAAAAAAATTTGATTTTTTGTATTTTACCTTAAATTTCTTTGTCAAAATGACGGATACCTAATTTGCTTTATCTTCAAAACTCAAGAATTGTCGCTTAAGATGATTTGCTCAACATAAAAATATGTCTCGGCTTTAAACTTAATAATGAATTTTTTTAATAAAAATTTCTAATAAAGATAATTAAAATGTGATAGGAAACATAAATTTATTTCTTTGAATTTTTTTATTTTTTATTGCGTTAATTAATGGCATAAATTTTCGTTAGAAGGTAAATTTTTTTAATAGATTATCTTAAATTAAAAAAAATAAGTAGAAGATAAGCAATTTTTGTATTGAGATAAAAAAATTTTCAATAGATATTTTCATTAAAATGTAGATAAAATAAATTAAAAAAAAAAATTTGATTTTTGGAAAACTGGATATTAGAAAAAAATTTTCAATTTCTCAATAGTATTCCAGAAAATATTCTCGAATACATTTGTTTCTAAAAGCATGAGTTTTTCCTTTTTGTTTTCGATAATACTAAAAAATACTTCTGGATACTTTTAATGATTTATTGAATAGAACTTTTTTTCAATTTTCTTATTAATAAAAGAAAATAAGATGTATCGACCATTTTTCCTAAATTTTAACTCAGTCTCAGTCCTAGAGAAAAAGTAAACAATTTAAACTTACGTGTAATTTGAACCGGTCGGGATGCAGACACCATTAGCGCATTTGTGATTAAAACAAGGATTTTCAGCAGTTTGGTCACAATTTTTACCATAAAAACTTCATTATTAAATTAATAATTAAAAGATGAAAAAATATTTTTTTTAATTACCCCTTGTAGCACTCGCATTTGTATCCTAGATGTTGGTCAATGCATTTACCATTGATGCACGGACTCGACTCGCACTCATCTACCGGCTGACTGCAATGCGTTCCAGTAAAGCCAGCTGCACACGAACACTTAAATTCACTACCATCCTCATTTGCATACACACACACTGAACCATTTCGGCAAAGATCATCAAATTCTGGAAAAATTTGCTTAAATAAACTTTTTTTTCTTTTATTTTTAATTTTAATTACTTTGGCAAAAGTCCAGCCTTGACTCGCAGTATTTTCCAGTACGGTCAGGTGGACATACACATTTAAAATCAGCGCCTCCTGGAACACATTTACCATTGGCCACACATGGATCACTCAGACATTTGTTTATCTTTATTCTAATACTGCAATCATCACTGGTAAAATCAGGCTTACATCTGCAGAAAACTTTGCTCAGATCATCATAGCATTCGGCTGTTCCGACCTGGTTGCACTTTTGATCACAGCCTTCGGCCTTGAATTCACAATTGTTACCATTGAATCCATTTCTACAAATGCAATCATAGGACCCGATCCGGTCAATGCATGTAGCTCCATTGGCACATGGATTCGACTCACATTCATCTATTTCACTCTGGCATTTTTCTCCCGTATAACCAAGAGGACATTCGCATTTAAAGTCGTAACCATTGGCCAAATCGCGGCATTTTCCGCCATTCTTGCACAGCAAATCATTTGGCTCAATGAACGACTCGGCTTGTTCACACGCACTTAATTTTTTAGCACAAGTTTCTCCACTAAATCCTGGATAACAACAGCAAGTTTTGACTCCATCAAATTGAAAACACTTTCCATTATTGTTGCACTGGTTGTCCGAGCAAAGATCCACTTCGCCTTCTTCATTTAATTCAATGTCATCAATTCCAATGGTAGAAGATGGCAGTTCGGACTTGACATGAAAACCGAGCCGAAAATCAAAGCAACTAAAGAATCGAGCTCGGTCTACCCTGTACCAGTCTAAAGGAACATCTAAAAAGTTTTCTTTTTTTACCAAAGACTTAAATGAAATAGCTGCACATTCATTTTTAGAATAAATTTTTGATACTCGGGGATTTGTTTTTGCCGAGTCTTGGTCAAAAAGGCCAATTTGTTGGCGAAAAAAGTCACCCTTTAGCATGTCCCTTACATCAGATCTATTTTGAACATAAAAAACTTCTAGTTTAGCAGCCGAATCTGTCGGCATCTTGTAGCTAAACGAAATAGATTGAATTTGGGTATTGAAAGGAGATTGAAGATTTATCAAGGGTGCATAAATGGCGTCTTGATTGTCACTTTTTTTGCTTATGGATAAATAGAAATCATCAATGGAATTGGGATGGTTTATTTGCTCGAACTTGGGCAGATGTTGAACGCCTAGACCATCATTTGGTGAGAACACTGATGCAAAAATAGTTTGGCTAATGAATGGATTTGTTGTAAACTGGCACAAAGAATGGTCGAAGGTGCAGTCGCCGTAACGACGGTCCAATGCAACAGCTACATCTATGGAGTACTTTGAGTCGCGTTTTATCCTAAGAGATGACTCGGGCACCAATTGGTACGTGTTTTTTTTGTTAAGGTATTCGTTTGAGACAAAAACATCTGCTCTGTTTGAATTTTTGACCACTGTTTTGATGTAGTTTGCCAAATCACGTGTGTCAATGAAGTATTTTGGCTTAATGTCAAAGGTAAGGCCGTAGCGGCGCTGTGACGTTGATCTGAAGTAAAAATTCAGCTCGTCATGCACTTTGCTATGCAAAACAAAGCCAGATAGTGGTGGAAAAGTCAAGGAAAACTCGCGCATTTCTTCATCAAACACATTTTTGACAAATATCCAATTTACTTCAAAATCGAATTGTTCTTGTGGCGAGTTCATTGTCCAAAACCAAGTTAAATTCCAACTATGCTGGCTTATTGTAAACGAGTCGTTTTTCGGCTCGGCAAAATCCATCAAATACGAACAATTATTTCTAAATTCATCTGACATATTTAAGCTGTTTATAATTGGTTTTTTGGACCATTCGTGTTTAACTATCAAAGAGTGAACTGGAATTGAACACTTGAAAATTTAATTTTTTAATATTTATTAACTATTAAGTTTAATAATTAGTTTAATATTACAAAAAATTAATTAAAATATTGTGCATTGACAAATGAATTATTGAATTTCTTTTGAAAAAATATATTTATTTTTATCTATCTAAGTTACAGTTAACAAAACCTTAAATCAATTATTTTCTTTCTACTATTCCATATTTTAGTAATCTTTTTGTCTTGTGTAATTATTATGTCAATATTGATTTGAATATTTTTATTTAAAATAAACTTTTTATTTAAATATGTTTGATTAATTAAATCAATTGATTAACAAATAGCAAAATTTTATTTTATGATAAAAGCTGTACAAAAAATCTAGACATGTTTTAGCTCTTTTCCTAAAAAATCTAAAAATTAGCAATTTTTTGATTAATCATTCAAATCAATCTTGAACATTTATTTTGACTCAAGATTACATAAAGCAGATATTCATTAGCTTTGCGAAATCAAAAAAAAAGTCTTAAATTAAAATATTCCAGAAAAAAAGCTGCCACTTGCTTAAACGTTATCAAATAAATTGAAAAATAGAAATTTTTTAAATTTTTGAGTACAGGAAGAACTAACTAAAAATGTGATAAAAAGTTTTCGAACTTTAAAATAAAATTTTTATAAAACATTTAAATAATTTTATTTGAAATTTTGGAAAAATTAATTTTTGAAATCAATTTAATTTAAATAAACAATCAAAATTTAATTGTATTATGCAGTACTGTTATTTTGGCTAAGATGCCAATTTTCGCTATTTTCCAAATTTTTATTTTTCTACTTTTTGTCTAATATTTTTTTATAATATTACTTCATATAATAAACCTAATTATAGGTAAAGCTTTTATTTTTTTTTAAATTTCAATTCGAATTTTTATGAAATTTACCTGGTTTGATTTTTAAAAAAAATCATTAAGATTGACAGAGTCTGACAAAGAAATTAATATGTCCGACTACGTGTTATGATTGTAGATAGAATAAATTAATAACTAAAAATCTTGGTGTCACTGACTTATAAAATAACTATCTTTATTATCAATATATTAGAGAAAAAATGCATATTTAGTAGCTAAATAATAATTATTTTCAAAAAAAATCAAAAAATTCAATTTTAATTAATTTTTTATAATTTTTTAAAATTAAAGCATTATAAAAATAAATTTCTAAAAAAAAATTTAAATTTTTTTTTTTATTGTAGCATTATTTGGTAGTATAACGTTTTTTCAACTTACTTTAGATGATTTACCATAAAATCTTAAATGATGATTTTCAGGTACTTGGATATTAAGCAAATGTCCACCAATAAATCCGGTATTGACAGTATCTTGCACTAGTCTCAAATTCTTACTTTGTGAGTACCTAGCAGGCAAGAATTGATACGATAATCGAAAATGACTCATTGGTTCTTCACGGTTCTGATCTCGCTCCATCAAAACATGCCTAATACTTATCTCATTGCTAATAGATAGATACAATTTTGCAGGTCTAAAGCATCCACAAAATATCCAATTATTTTTAAAATCTTTTTAAACAAATTAATAATTTTTTCTCTAAATGAAAAATAAAAATTTCATTCTACTTGAATTTATTTTTTGGAATAAACTTTGATCAAAAGAACCTTGTTCATTCTGCAACAAAAGATAATCATTGTTTTGGGAGCATGGTGGTCTGGCTGGATCAATGATCACTTCGGTGTTGTTCAAGCTGCATTTTTTAAATTCAAATGTGTCGACCATTACCTCAATTATCTTGTCTTCTGGGGCAGTTATTGTATAGGTTAAGTTGACTAGATAATCAGACGATTTGATCACACCATTGGGCTCTGTGAACACATTTTTAATTGTGTTGTAGAAAATGCTAAATCCGGATTTAGTTTCCGATTTATCAGTGACAAATTTTAGATAAATTTTGTTTGAATATATCACAAGTTTGTCCACAGTGTCCTCTCCGCAAATTGTTCTTGGAGACTCGGCCAACTCAGTGGAACCAATTTCAAGAAAGTCAATGCAAGTATTGTTGAATGATTCGATCGAAAGTCGTTCGAATCTCAAAAAAGTGATGCTGTTCGCCTCGGTCTCAATTCTGTAAGTCAAATTTAGATTGTTTGTGTAGCGGAATCTGAGCTCCGGACTCTCTATTTGTCCTCTTGGTTCAGTGAATGTAAGTTGGAATTTTTTTATCTTGATCTTAAATCCATCCATGGTGACTGCATTGTCCGTGTGAAAATTAAACCAAACTGAACTAGAGTCAAAAATGATGGGGTCCGGGTGATCATTGCCGCAGTAAGTGCCATGAGTATTTTTGTCGATTGTGTCTCCTGTGCCAATCTGAAGATAATCACAGCATTGATGATTATTGTTCTTGTCAAAACAAGCCTTGTCCTGAAGATTAAAGCTCTGAAACTCTAGCATCATGCCAAAGCCAGACTCGACTTTGACCATGAACCAGCAGGAATGAATGTTGTTCGTGTAGTCGGGGTTTTTTATAATTATTCCCGATATGTCGTTTTCGGAAATGGGCAGTGTAAAGTTGCATTTGGTTTGTGTGTAGACAATTTGGACTAGAGCTGATAAAAAAATGAGACTTGGAAAAAGACCACGGAATAAATGGCAATTAACCATTTCTAAAGAAAAAAATGTTATACAATAAGCCTGTTTTATAAGATTTGAGTGATTATTTTTTAAACTAATGTAAAATTTGAAAATGATTTATGCGATGATGTTAATTAAAGCGTCGGAGGAGCTCTTTAAAAATCATCATTGGTTTTGTCAAAATCAACGCTGTTTTTTTTCTAAATTAAAATTAAAAAAGCACAATTTTTACAAAATTAAAGTCTATTGTTAAGTCGATTTTTGATCAATTTTTTTTATGAAATTTTAATTTAACAATATTTTTGATTATTTGAAATGAAAAAAATAAGATCAATTTTTAGAATTTTTTACCTGCTTTCATAGGGTTATTTCGTGGTCTTTGATCTCAATTGAATCTAAATTTTTTTGTTTTTAATTCAAATAACTAAGTTTTCAATTTCAAAAATATAAAAAAGCAAACTATTTACTAATTTCAAGATAAATCGACTAGCTCATCTTTATTTTATTAAGAAAGCTAAAAATTCTTAAAATAACTAATAAAGTTTCTTCAATTTAAGATAAAATAATTTTTTTAAAAATTCTGAAATTTTGATTTTTAAGTGTCTCATTAACTCATTTTTTACTGTAGCAAAAAATAATGGCACGCTAGTTCTTTTTTCATCATCTAAAAAATTTAGTTATTATTTACTAATTTTACTAAAATTAATTTCACTTTTTGATTATTCTAACTAAGTCTTTTAATTTTTTCTATCAAAAGTCAAAGTCGACTTTGACTTTGAATTTTAACGATTCTGACTTTAAAGTTTGACTTTTGACCAACTCTGAAATGTTTATTAAAGAGAATTAACCAAATACTCACTACAGTAAATAAGGAGTTTTTTCAAGTTTAACTAAGGGTTCATAAATCAAATGGAGGCGGGAAAAATATCAGCACCAAAAATAATAAATAAGAAGATAAAAAATTATTTAGAATAATTTAAAATATTTTTTTTAAATAGAAGGTACATATTAAACAAGGATTCACATTTTCACTAGAGAACTTCATTTTATTTGGAATCAACTGTTCGAACTTCGTATTGATCCAACTGCATATAATGAAGTGACCATTTTTAACTTGGTTTCATACTATTCTCACACCAAGGCTAGAACCTGTTTATCAGTTAATTCTTTTAATCAACACTGTTTAAATTTACTGAATAAACTTTTTAAAATTTATATTGAAATAACATAGAAATGATATTCTTTAGCTAAAATAGACTTAACTGAGACTTTTAAATTTTAAAAATTGAATAAAATTTTTTTTTTTTTGGAAATTTTGAAAAATCACTGTTTTTGGGCAATTTTTTTAGACTAATTCAATTTTCCAAAAGTAAAGAAAGTAAAATCTAGAATTTGTTTAGAAAATTTAATAGTTTCAGAATATATATATTTTATTTGGGGTTGTGACGTAATTCTAGGACTAAATACAAAATAACTAAAAAAAAGCTTAATTTCAACTTTTTTGCGAAATTCCAGTCCAAAAAAAAATTTTATTTTAAAAAGACTTCAGATTATGACGTAAAATTTTGTGCTCTTTTAGAATTTATGCCGGTTGTTGGAGTTATTTGTAAGATATACCTTTCAGAAGTCATACTACTTTGCTTAAGTTCTGGTGTCTTTAGACCCCTAACACCGAATTTTTTTACCTTAAAAACATGTTTTTAATACTACGTCATTTCTTGAACACCACTCTTCAGTTCTTTCACCGGACTTTTTTATTCAAATACTTTTCCAAATATTAGAGTTAATATTTTGAATTTTTATCATCAGACACAAATACTTCATACAATAAAATTTACTTCTTATTTTTGAACATTTTGGTAGCAAACTCAATAGCTTGTCTAGAGTACGGTAAATTAACAAAAAATGAGTGTGGTGTAAAGCAACACATCTCCAAGATACATAAATAGTACTTTTTATTTATTTTTTTTGAAATCAAATAATTAAAAAAAAATTTTCCCTGGTCACATATTAGATGACCAGTTAATAGGTGACCAGTGAAAAAAAAATCTGGTCATAAAAGCGACATAAAGTCACTGGTCACATAACAGACAAGACCCTCTGATTCTACCAAAAAATAGATAGTAAGGAGGTAAACAAAGAACAAGATAGAAAAATAGGGAAAAACTTCAAAAAATTATATGGAAAAATATGTACCCTTTTACTTCAATTTTTTTATTTTAATTTTTTTTAAATTTAGTTTATTTTTTATTTTTTTTTGTATAAATAAATTTTTCAAAAAAATATCACAATTTTTTTAATTATTTATTAAATGGAGCGATGTTGAAAATTAAAAAAAAATATTAATACATAAAAGATTAATCATTGTATCATTCTGTTCAAATTTTAATAATATTTTTTTTAATAAATAAAAATTATCTGATGTGAAAACATTGTATGTAACAAAATTTTTAAAATATAAATTTTAAAATCTCAAAAAAATTCATAGCTGGTTGTTTTGATGCTTTTATTTTGTCATAAATTTTAAATTAGATAATCAAAATTTTTTAAATTCATGTAACTGCATGTGCAATTAACGTTCTAAAATTCAAAATAAAAGCAATTTTTGAACTAGGATAATTCCTATGTAACATTTCTCTCGATAAAAATCAAAGAAAAATGTTGAGCAAACAACTGAACAGAATTTTTGTCGTACCACGACCAAGTTACATGCGAATTTTGGCCTTATCACGAAATGCATCCAGTGAAGCAAAAATCCAAAATCCGGACAAGTTCTCCCAATTGAAAGAGCTTAAACAGCGCCCACTTTATCTGGATGTACAGGCTACATCGCCGACAGACCCGCGCGTCCTCGACGCAATGCTGCCATACATGACCAACATGTACGGCAACCCGCACTCTAGAACCCATGCATATGGCTGGGAAACCGAAAAAGCTGTCGAACAGGCCCGAGAGGTAAAATTCAAAAAACTTATTTAACATTAATAAAATTTAATGAAAAATTTTTTTCTAATTTTTTTTTCAGGAAGTAGCCAAACTGATCAATGCAGACCCTAAAGAAATTATATTCACTAGCGGTGCCACTGAGTCCAACAACATAGCAGTCAAAGGAGTAGCCAGATTCTACAAAGATTCAAAGAAGCATGTAATCACCACTCAAATTGAACACAAATGTGTGCTTGATTCTTGCAGAGCCTTGGAAATGGAAGGCTTTAAGGTCACTTATTTGCCTGTCAAACAAAACGGCTTGGTTGATTTGGAACAGCTGGAAAAATCCATTCAATCTGACACTTCTCTGGTCTCCATAATGGCTGTCAACAATGAAATTGGCGTACTGCAACAAGTTGACGAAATTGGTCGCATTTGTCGCTCTAAAAAAGTATTCTTTCACACTGATGCTGCTCAGGCAGTTGGTAAGTTGCCAGTTGATGTACAAAAATCCAAAATCGATTTAATGTCAATCAGTGGTCACAAGCTTTATGGTCCGAAAGGAGTTGGTGCTTTGTATGTAAGGCGCAAGCCGAGAGTAAGGCTCGAAGCAATTCAGAGCGGAGGTGGTCAAGAGAGAGGCATGCGAAGTGGAACCGTACCGACACCACTGGTCGTCGGTTTGGGCACTGCTTGCCAAATAAGTCGCGAAGAAATGCAAGTAAAAATTTAAAAATTAAAAAAAAAATTTATTAATAAATTTAATTCTATTAAAGTATGATGATGAAAAAATTAAAAAGCTATCCAAGCGATTGATAGATAGAATAACCAGTGAATTGACCCATGTGGTGGTTAATGGTGATCCTGATCATCGTTATCCAGGTTGCGTGAATATTTCGTTTGCTTATGTAGAAGGCGAAAGTCTGTTAATGGCGTGTAAGAACATAGCTCTATCATCAGGCAGTGCGTGTACTTCGGCTTCGTTGGAGCCAAGTTATGTGCTGAGGGCAATCGGTGCCGATGACGAATTGGCCCATTCGTCTATTCGCTTCGGCATCGGTAGATTCACCACAGAGCAAGAAATCGACTACACTGCCGAACAAACAATCAAACATGTAAAGGCGCTAAGAGATATTAGTCCTTTGTGGGAGATGGTACAAGAAGGTATTGATTTGAAGTCTATTAAATGGAGCCAACATTAAAATCAACTAATTTGTAGTAATAATTTGAAAATTCAAAAAAAATAAATTTTATCTTGTTTATTTTAATTTAAACCTTTTGAATACCCAAAACTGACAATATCGTTTTTAAATAAATTGCTGGTTTCTTGATTGAATCAAAAATATTTCCCGAAAATTTTAATTTCAAATTTAAAAAAATTTTTAAGCCTCTTAAAAAAAGTGACTCAAGAAACTTTAAAAAAGGAGAAAGTCGCCCAACCAAAAAAAAATTCCATTTTATACAAACATTTTTACTTATTATAATAATACTTTATAAAATGAAATTTGAGATCAAATCATTTATTTCTGTTTTTCTTTTTAATTAAATTAGCGACCACCAGGCCACCTCCATTCCAAGTACCCAAGACTAACCCCATACACCAACCTTTTTCCTATAACTCCTGTAAAGCAGCTAACATAAACGGCTTTCTAAGTAAGTCGTCTCCGCAAGCCTGATTGCTGTATCTAATTATTATTATTATTAAATACATCTCATTAATAATTTAGTGATTAATGGATCAATGTTGAAATTTTCTATAAATAATAAAAATTGTATAATATATATATTGACTTTGAAAATAAATATAACTTTAATTTATCAATGTTCAATTTTTAAATAAAATAAATTGTGAATCATTTTTTTAAAAAAATAATATTTTTTTTCATTTAAATTAACTGAATATATAGAGAGGCTTAAAGGGAACTATTCCATCATTAAATGCTGTTTCAAATAAAACAATTTAAGGTCGAAAAGAGGCAGTTCCTCATAAAAATGAAGGTCCAAAAGGAGCAGTTCCTTTAACAAATGCCAGTCTAAAGGGAGCAATTAAAGGTTTTAAGGGATAGATTCAGTATTAGACTTAAACTTTTTAAAGCCTAAACTCACAATATTTTTTTTTTAAATAATTTACTTGTTAGTTGTAAATTTTGAAATTATTTTCCAAAAATTTTAAATTTCAACAAAAAAATTCTAATTTTTAAAGATAGTTTGTTGTTAAAAATTGTGGTATAAATGCTTGTCTAATATAAACGGAAAGTGAAAATAAAATTTTAAAGAAATTAAATTTTATCTTTAATAACAAACATAAATTTTTTTTAAATCATGGTTTAAGGATTCGAATATTTTGTAGATTAGATAACTATTAGCTTTAATCAAAATTAATAATTAAACTACTAATTAATTTAATTTTTTTAAATTTAATTATCAAAAATACAAAAGGATTTTACCTTTAATAATTTTTTAAATTTTCTGATTTTCTTTAAATCTAATAAATGATAAACAAAATTAAAAAAATCTAATTAAAGATGAAAAAATAATAAAAGTAACTATATTTTCGAGGACAATTTAAAATCAACCTCGATTTTTAATTATTTCTTTAAAAAAGCATATGTATAGAAAAATTTATAAATAAAAACAAATTGAAAACATGAGTTTAATTTTAAAATTAAATTAAAAAAAAAAAGGTTAAAATGATTAAGAAAATAGAAAAATTCAAGGGCAAAAAACAACAGAATCAAACAGATCCTGCCAAAAAAACTGAGGTGTTTAAACAAAAAGAAAATATGAAGAAAAAAAAACAACAAAGTAAAATAGAAAAAAAATCTGAACCAGTGGAAAAGAAAAATCAAGCTGAAATAAAAAAGAAAGTAAAAAATGGTAAAAATGGAAATGTAAAAGAAACTGAAAGTAAAAAGCCAGAAAGTGCTCCCAGTGAAGAAGAACAAACCACGCAAAACAGACAAAAACATTCCAACGCATGTACTCTCTTTCTGAAATCGTTGCCAGACGATGTGACTGAAGACGAAATCAAATCTTTATCAGATAATATTCAACAGGTAAAAATTAAACGTTCCAAACAGAACATCAACAAAAAAAATAATAAAGCCAGACAACAATTCACTTTTGCTCATGTAGAATTTAAAACAGAAGAAATTGCGAATAAAAATTACGTAGAATTGCAGCATAAAATAATCAGAGATCAAAAAATACGAATTGAAAAATTCGAAAACTATGTAGATTTTAGTGGCAAAAAAACTTCTCAGGTTAAGCAGGAAAAAGTAAAAATAGAACAGCCTAAAGAAAAAGATATGAAAAAACTTCATGTAAGTGGATTCGAAAAGACCTGCACTGAATCAGATTTGAAGAAGTTTTTCAAAAACTGCACTGAATTTAATCTACCCATTAGAAAGGATACCAAGTTGAACTTTGGCTTTGCTTTTGCAAGTTTTGCCAATGAACAAGAGGCGAAAAAAGCTCTCGAGGCGTCTAATGGAAAAGAGTTGAATGGAAAAAAACTTGTTGTTGATTTTTCTTTTAAAAAACCAGAGCCCAAAAAGAAACAGGAAGCTGTTGCCAAAACTGAAGAACCTGCAACAAAAAAATTAAAAAACACCAAGGGCGAACAACTGGTCAAAAAGGAAGAAGAAAAAAAGAAAGAAACTCCTGCTACCAAAATGAATGGTAAAGTGAAACAGGAAGAGAACAAAAATGGAAAAAGAAAATTAGAAGTTGAAGAAGAGGACGAAGATGAAGATGATGAGGATGAAGACGATGAAATGGAAACTGGTGAAGACGAAGATGATGATGAGGATGATGATGAGGATGATGATGAGGATGATGAAGATGAAGATGATGATGACGAAGATGATGATGAAGATAATGAATAAATCTTTTTAGTCTATTTTCTAATTAAATTTAATAAAAAAAATTTAAAATTTAGATTGTTTTTAAATGTTTTTTTTTAAAAGATTAAAAAAAATATTCTTCTTGAAAAATTTCCTTAAAAGTTAATATTTTGAACCAATTTTTGCGAAATTTGCAAAATAGATTTATTTGTAATTAAATGTGAATTCAGAATGCTTGCAGATAATCATTTATTTAAAAAAGTTTCGGTTAATGGAGAATTGATTTCATGCCTTGAAATAAAGAAGAATAATAACAATTTTGAAAATAAGATAATTTTTTTAGCGTAATATTGACAATTTTTAAAAAATATTTTCGATCAAAATCACTTTTTGAAATACTAATTTCTTTTGTAAAAGTTATTTTTTAGCTCAATTAAAATAATGAAAAGAAAATAAAAGCTTAGATTTTACCATTTATTCTGCATCTTTTGTTAGAAATTGACCTGGCTTCTTTAGGCTCTTGAAACATTATTTGGTATTAATTCTGAGGAACACTATTTTAATATTAATATTATAAATTTGTATAAAAAATTTTAATATTTAAATGAATGAATTTTAACAGCATAATTTTAGGATTTATTTAACTTTATTTTTATCAATCAATAAAAATTTAATATAAGCTATAAAAAAATGAACCTGTTCAAATTAATTTGGTCAATTTTTATTATTTTTGAATTTTTGATTAAAAAATAGTTTATTTTTCGTTTTTCTTGTATTACCGATAAATAGAGATCAATGCTTCATTTATTCAAAATGAATTAATTAAAATGTGATTAAAAATTTAAAAATAAAGCTTAAATTGTTTAAAAAAAAATCTTCTAGTAAATTTTAAATTTTTCTAGAAAATCTATAAAAATGAAATTGATATTATTAAAAATTGAAGAAAAAATGTAAAAAAATTAATTGAAAATAGAATTTTGAAAAATAATAAAGCATTTAAATTTTCGAAGGACCCATAGTCAAAGAACTTGTTGGTTCTTTAAGGTGCTCTTAAAAAAAAGAACAAAAATTCAGTATAAATCAATTCGAATAAAAAAATAGAGTTCTTTTTAAATTTTTATAAATGAATATTTCTGATTCTTTCAGATTTTTTCAGGTTCGTTTTGGTTCTTGTGAGGTTCTTTTAGGTTCTTTTTGGTTTTTTATAATTTCTTTACTTAAGATCTTCGGTTCTTTTTCCTTTTTTTTTCAAAGAAACTTTATGGTTCTTTTTAGGTTCTTTTTAGGTTTTTTTGGTTCTTTGTACTTTTTTTACTTAAGATCATCGGTTCTTTTTCCATTTTTTTAAAAGAACCTTTATGGTTCTTTCAGGTTCTTTTTGGTTCTTTTTGAAAATCTCAATTGAAATCTAGGACTTACCTTATCGTCTTATTAACCGTAGCCCTAAACCAGAGAACCGCCCCGGACCCCGTTTACCTTCCCCGCAATCCGCCAAAACCAAAACTAACCAAAAAAAAACCTAAAAGAACTTCAAAAAAAAACAATAAAAACAAAAAAGAACCTAAAAAGAATCCAAAAAGAAACAAAAAAGTACTAAAAAGAACCTAAAAGATTTATAAAGGTTCTTTTTAAAATAAGGGAAAAAGAACTGATGATCTTAAGTAAAGAACCAAAAAGAACAAAAAATAACAAAAAAATTCCTTTATAAAAAAGAACCTATAATATCCATTGGGTTCTTTTTTCATTGTCTATGTATGTTTCGAAGACAATTTAATTTGAATCTTGATTTAAAATTATTTTTTTTAAATGCACGTTTATAGAAAAATCTTTTAAAAATTGAATTTCAAAAATTGTAAGCATGAGTTTAATTTAAAAAAAAAAATAATTACATTTCTATAAACTAGATAAAAATGATTATGAAAACGGAAAAGGTTAAAGCCAAAAAACAACAGAATCAATCTGGGGCAGTCAAAAAGACTGAGGTATTCAAACCAAAAGAGAACATGAAGAAAAAACAACAACAAGAAAAAAAGAAAGTAGAAAAATCAGCCGAGCCAGTGGAGGTGAAAATAAAAGCTGAAAAAAAAGTCCAAGAGATCAAGGTGGAGAAGAAAACACCAGTGCCAAAGCAAGAAATGAAGGTTGATCAGCCAAAAGTTGATAAAAAAAAGAAAGTAAAAAATGGTAAAAATGGAATTGTAAAAGAAACTGAAAATAAAAAGCCAGAAAGTGTTCCAAGTGAAAAACAAAGCACGCCAGATAGGCCTAAAGCTTCTGACGATTGTACTTTATTCCTTAAATCTTTACCAGAAGATGTGACTGAAGAAGAAATCAAGTCTTTGTCGGCTGATATTCAACAAGTTAGAATTAAAGCCCTAAAGAAAAAACAACCACCATTTGCCTATGTTGAATTTAAAAGTGAAGATATCGCTAATAAAAATCATAAAGAATTACAAAATAAAAAAATACGCGGTAGTAAAATCTTTGTTGATTTTGTTGGTCAAAAAAGTTCTTATGTAAAACAAGAAACACCAGCCAAGAATAAAGAAAAGGAAAAAGATTTTACAAGGCTTCATATCGGAGGTATTGATAAAACCGCTACTAAAGAGGATCTAAATAAAGTATTTAAAACTTGCAAATCTTTTTCCCTGGCTACCAAAAAAGATAGTAAATTGAATCTTGGTTTCGCTTTTGCTTCATACAGCACAGAAGAGGAGGCTAAAAAAGCACTTGAGGCATTGAATGGAACCGAATTTAAAGGTAAAAGATTGAAAATAGATTTTTCTTTTAAAAAACCAGAGCCCAAAAAGAAACAGGAAGCTGTTGCCAAAACTGAAGAACCTGCAACAAAAAAATTAAAAAACACCAAGGGCGAACAACTGGTCAAAAAGGAAGAAGAAAAAAAGAAAGAAACTCCTGCTACCAAAATGAATGGTAAAGTGAAACAGGAAGAGAACAAAAATGGAAAAAGAAAATTAGAAGTTGAAGAAGAAGACGAAGATGAAGATGATGAGGATGAAGACGATGAAATGGAAACTGGTGAAGACGAAGATGATGATGAGGATGATGATGATGATGAGGATGAAGATGATGATGAGGATGAAGATGATGATGATGATGAGGATGAAGATGATGATGAGGATGACGAAGATGATGAGGATGAGGATGACGAAGATGATGATGACGAAGATGATGATGACGAAGATGAGGATGATGAATAATCTTTTTTGTGTAATATCTAATTTGTTTTAGTTAAATAAAATTTAAAAAGAAAATTCATTTTTTTTATCAAAAATTTAGTTTTTAATAATTGTCTCTTTAGTTCTTAAGTCAAAGTCATCGCTTTAGTTGCTTCTCTTAAATATATTTAAAGTCAAAGCTTATTTTAATATATATAGAAAATTTATGAATTGAAAAAGAAATCATTTTTAGTTAGGGTTGGCCATAAATCTAACCAAAATAGAAGAATCTGTTTGATTTTTTTTACCGAAAAAGGTCGAACTGTTTTTATGCAAAATTTTTGATGCTTTTTTAAAGAACCTGTTCTTTAATTTTAGTATTAATTTTAAAATAGAGGCTTTTTTAAGGCTTGAATTAATTTAATAAAATTTTCTATATTTTTTTCGATAAATCGCTTAAAACTTATCAATTTCATTGAAAGAGAGGCTAAAAATAAAATACTTGTACTACATATTTTAATTCAGAAAAGTTTCATACTTAATTTTTTTTTCAAATTAGTTAGGCTTCAAGTAATTGTTAAACTTTTCAATTCATGACTAGTACTTGACTCTTGTATAATGATTTTTATTTAATAAAGAAAATTTAATAATTTATAATTCCTTTCTAATCTCTAATATGTAATAAAAATTAATTCAAAAGCAGTAGTTTTTTTAAAAAAAATATATTATGGAAATGATGAAGTCTAAAATAGTGATAATTTTGACATTTGAATAGCAATTGTTTGAGAATTGATATGCTTAAATATTCTTCTCAAGTTTTTTTGTAAAAGATTAAACTTTCATTTATTAGTATCTCCTAGTAATGAGAAATATTTTTTCTAGACAAAAAAATAACAAATAATGCATATAATATCAATAATAATGGAAATTAAAAAAAAAAAAAATTAAATTTAACAAAAATTTAAATTTATTACAAATTAAAATGAAATCTTATCGACAATCAAACAATATTTAAATCTAAAATAAAAAAGCATAATTAATTTATCTGTTATTTAAGTTTTTGTTATAAAAGACCTGAAAAATTTAAATTTAAGTTTGAAAATTTTATTTAAACCAAGACAAAAGTTATGCCACGCTCTAAATTTTTAATCAACAAAAATTTACACAAAATTTAAATGTTTTTTAAATTAAATTAATTCGAATTATTAAAAAAAAATTCAAGTCTACACAAAAATTAAATTTTCTGTTTAAATAATATAAAAATAATTTGATATTTTTTTAAAGACAAACTAATATCTCATATAAAGAATACTTTGAGAAAATATTTAGAAAATTTTGCATTAAAAAAACGCACGTGCAAATATTTCTAAAACATTCGAATAAAATGCTAAACAAAATATTATAAATTGAGTTGAATTTTTAAACTGTAGCCATGTGTTTTAACAAAAATTTATTTTATTTTAAATAGATAAAAAAAATGATCAAGAAACCGGAAAAGGTTAAAGCCAAAAAACAACAGAATCAATCTGGGGCAGTCAAAAAGACTGAGGTATTCAAACCAAAAGAGAACATGAAGAAAAAACAACAACAAGAAAAAAAGAAAGTAGAAAAATCAGCCGAGCCAGTGGAGGTGAAAATAAAAGCTGAAAAAAAAGTCCAAGAGATCAAGGTGGAGAAGAAAACACCAGTGCCAAAGCAAGAAATAAAAGTGGAAAAAAAAACACCAGTTCAAGACGCACAAATGAAGGTTGATCAGCCAAAAGTTGATAAAAAAAAGAAAGTAAAAAATGGTAAAAATGGAATTGTAAAAGAAACTGAAGATAAAAAACCAGAAAGCGTTCCAAGCGAAGAACAAAGCACGCCAAATAGACAAAAAGCTTCTGATGCTTGTACTCTCTTCTTGAAGTCGTTGCCGAACGATGTGACTGATGATGAAATCAAGTCTTTGTCGGCTGATATTCAAGAAGTAAGAATCAAACGTTCCAGAAAAAATATCAATAAAAAAAATAAAAAAATGGGAAAACAATTCACTTTTGCTCATGTGGAATTTAAAACTGAGGAAATAGCTAATAAAAATTACAAAGAACTGCAGCATAAAAAAATCCGCGACCAAGATTTGGTTATTGACTTTGTGGGCGAAAAGAGTTCTTATATCAAAAAAGATAAACTAAAAAAAGATCAACCAAAAGAGTATGATATGAAAAAACTTCATGTAAGTGGATTCGAAAAGACCTGCACTGAATCAGATTTGAAGAAGTTTTTCAAAAACTGCACTGAATTTAATCTACCCATTAGAAAGGATACCAAGTTGAACTTTGGTTTTGCTTTCGCAAGTTTTGCCAATGAACAAGAGGCGAAAAAAGCTCTCGAGGCGTCTAATGGAAAAGAGTTGAATGGAAAAAAACTTGTTGTTGATTTTTCTTTTAAAAAACCAGAGCCCAAAAAGAAACAGGAAACTGTTGCCAAAACTGAAGAACCTGCTACAAAAAAATTAAAAAACACCAAGGGCGAGCAACTGGTCAAAAAGGAAGAAGAAAAAAAGAAAGAAACTCCTGCTACCAAAATGAATGGTAAAGTGAAACAGGAAGAGAACAAAAATGGAAAAAGAAAATTAGAAGTTGAAGAAGAGGACGAAGATGAAGATGATGAGGATGAAGACGATGAAATGGAAACTGGTGAAGACGAAGATGATGATGATGAGGATGATGATGAAGATGATGATGAGGATGAAGATGATGATGAGGATGAAGATGATGATGAGGATGAAGATGATGATGACGAAGATGATGATGACCAGCAAAAAGCTGAAGCTGATGATGACGATGATGATGAAGATGATGATGAAGATGACGAGGAAGACGATGATGATGATGATGAAGATGAAGATGATGATGATGAATAAATCTTTTTAGTGTACTATCTAATTAGTTTTGTTAAAATAAAAATAAAATTAGAAAATTAAATTTTTTTATTTAAAAATTAGAAAAAAAAATTCTTTTGGTTAAAAATTTGATGCTTTTCACTTAAAATGTGTTTTTTAATAGGCAAATAAAAGAAATTAAACCATTTTTATTATCAACTAAAAATTTAATTGAATCAAAATTTAAAAATATTATATTCCTGACTTTGGACTCTTTACCAGTACTTTAAAAGTTTTATGCCTTTAAAAACATGTTCAATAATTTTTTCGGCAATTAAACTCAATTGATCTTTATTTTTTTCCTCAAAAAATTTGAACTGAATTGAATTCCGATTTAAATCGGATTGAAACAAATGCATGTTTTGAGCCCACGAATGCTCATTTATAGCCGCTATTAAAAATTAATATGACATAAAAAACACTTTATTGAAATATGTAATTTTTTCCAAATTCCTAATAAACTTTTTATAAAGATTTTTTTTCTATCTTTAACTCAATCTAGAATGGTAAGTATTCTTATTTATTCTGCCAAAATGTATATAAAAATAAAAAAGGCGCTCTGCACTTTAATTAAATTTTAAACAGCCAAAAATAAATTAAATTTTTGACCGATCAAGAATCAATGATCGAAGAAAAAAAATCTTTTAGACTCGAATTAATTTAAAATGAATTGGTTTTTGATTTTTTACTTAATTGGATTTGTAAAGAACTATATTTCAAGTGTAAATGAAGACGACGGAGTTTCTATTGAAGATGAAGACCCGGTATTTGAGTCCAAAACAAGCAGCTATAACAATTTTATCAAAAAACATGAAGATTTATCAAATCGGATCAAAAGAGATACTGATAATTTTCTCAATTCCTACATAAAAAAATTAAAAGATGTAAATACTTAGGATTTTTAAATAAAATTTTTTTATTAAATTTATAAGGATCAAGAAATAGTTCTATCGCGAGGAACAGGATTTAAATCAGACAACAGGTTTAAACCGGGAGATGTTCACATCCGCAAACAAACCAAGTAGAATATATTGCTATCTTTAATAACTTATATTTATTATATTTCTATTATCTTTAAATTAATTAGTTCCAAAGAGTCTCCAGAAGTAACCGAGTCTTCAAAGCTAAAATTTTCATATCCATTTGGTTTGGGTAGTTTTTTGCTAAGCGGATGTCACCAATTCACCGGCATGCCACAAACCAAGTCAACAGAAGAACTGGCTCAAATGGATGACGACATGCAATTTGATTCAGGTGATTTTAGACGCAAAAAAAGAGCCTCAATGCAAAGCAGTAACTACACTGATATGAAAAGCTTTTGTAGAAGATATGCCAAACTTGAGACTGCTACCGAATGCAAAGTAGATATAGTCATAAAATTTAAAAATTATCTTAATAATTCTATTTAGAAAATGATTTCCGGAGCTTACACTTTAGGCACTGGTTTTGATATAAAATACGAGAACAGCGAAAATTCTCGCCGAAAATCAATAATCACTCGCTACTGCAATTATCAAAAATAGTAAAAAAATTTTAAAAATTTTAATTTTTTTCTAGTTAGTATTTTTAGCTTTAATCATCATACAGTGCCTGATATAATGACTGCAAATGGAATTTATGATACCAAGACCCAGACAACTACTTTTGGAGAATCATCTGATTATATGAAATTTGTTGCCAGCAGATCAAATTTAGATCGCTATACCAATGTTTTTTCGTAAGTGTAATTTTTTTTCTTGTTGAAATTGAAAAATAAAAGATTTAAAAAATTTAAAGATCAGACTCAAAAAATGCTTATGGTGGTGCAAATAATCAAAAAATTCTCTCACCAGGCTATGATTTATCAGATGATAAGACAAATCGTAACAGTAATTTGAACCAAAATGTCAATAAGGAAACAACCTCTTCCGATTTCTGGCTTTTTCAAATCCAATCAACTGTTCTAATGTAAATTTATTTAAACTTTAGACTTGAAAAAAAATTAAATATCCCAGAAAACTTATTTTAAGTATTTCCAAAAAAATTAAAGGCTTTATTTGAAAATTCTATGAAGTTTTTGATAGTTTTTTGGTCTGATCAACCCCGATTTTAATTTTAATTATTTAAAGATAAAATTTTTGCATTTCCAAGTCGATGGAATATTTTTTTATTAATTAACCGAATATATTTAAAAGGCTTTTGGCATTCTCTCCAATTATTGATCTATAAAATTTTATTTATTATTAAAAAAAAATTGTCACACAAACTATTACCGTAAACTCGTGTTGAGACTCTAAGAGTAAAGCCCAAATCCACATTTTTTCTATTAGAGTTAATTACATACAGTAATGCTATGATTATCTGTTTTCACGTAATTTAACGTAAAATTACGTAATATCCGGTAGTTTTACCTAAATTCTGGTAAAATTATGTAAATTTACCAAAGAAAAAAAAATTAAATATACCGGATTTTTCCAGAATTTACGTAAAATTACCGGATATTACGTAATTTTTGTATAAAGTAAAAATTCCAAAAAATACTAACTTTTTAAAAATTTTTTGGGCCTGAATTTGGAGAAAAAAAAATTTCCTTTTATTTGGAAAATGTTAATTTTTAGTAAAAAAAAAGTAAAAATTTTTAAATTTTTAAAAAAAAATTTTCAGAAGTTTTTTTTTTTTATTTTATAATTTCTATAGCTGTCACCAGTTTTAATCCATAATTCTTTGAAACTAGAATTCTTTGGCACAAGATTCAACAAACCTTTTTAGTAAAAACAATTAAGCTGTTTTTTTTCATTTGAATACTAACTTTTTATTTCCTCCATTTATTTAGGAAATTTTTTTCATTACACCCTAGAGTCTGTCCTTTATCATTTACAAATCTCTTCACTATCTCACTTCTGAGACGATTCGTAAATGGCTTATTATTTACTTTTTTTTGTATTTTAAGATTTTTAAATAAAATATTATATTAAAAAAAAATATAAGAATACTTATGGTTTTACTAGCTTAGCTATCACTGAAACTACTATAAGTTCTCTCGACCTTTCTTTTGGTTTCTGGTGAAAAAAAAGAAGTGTCAGTTTCACCCCCAATTTAATGATTAAAAAATTTATTAAATAAATAATAATAAATTTTTTAATGGCTTTATTCGTTGTTTAGTTTAGAAACATTTGTGTTTAGTTTCTTAATGTTTTCATTCATTGAACATAAAGTTTTTTCTAAATATTCATTAATTAAATATAATTTCAAAAAATTTCTTTAAAAAAAATATTAATATAAATTAAGATGAGTAAAGTGGTTATAGAAAAATGGAGACTGATCGAATCGTTGAATTATATTAAGTAGTATAAAATTAAACTTTTTTGCTTTTGCGTTTTTGTTTATTGTTTAAGATTACTTTTTTCAAAATTTGCATAAAATTTACTTTTTTTTTACTAAAAATTACCATTTTCAATTAAAATTTCACGTAAAATTACTTTTTACAAAAATTACGTAATATCCGGTAATTTTACGTAAATTCTGAAAAAATCCGGTATATTTACTTTTTTTTACTCTGGTAAATTTAAATAATTTTACCAGAATTTACGTAAAACTACCGGATATTACGTAATTTCACGTAAAATTACGTAAAAACAGAAAATCATAGCAGTACTGTAGTTTATTTGATAAAACAAGTTAAAATTAAATTAGATAGAAAATACATTGAATATGGGATATTTTCCAAATAATCAAGTCCAAATTTAACTTTTTCTCTAACAAAAAAACTGCCTTTACTCTCATAAAAAAAGTTTAAATTTTACTTTTTTTCTATTTGGAAATTAATTCCGCAATATTTTTAATTTTTTAATTTTAAATTTTTCTAATTTAATCTTAATTGCTATAACAAATAAACTATGTAATTGACTCTAATAGAAAAAATGTTTGCTTTGAGCTTTAGCCTTTAAGTTCTCAACACGAATTACGGTATCAAATACCTGCAAATTACTTTATATTATCAAATTAAAAAAAATTATTTTATTTTTAAATTTTGCACCTTCTCAGATGTTCTTATTTTTGCTCCTAACATCTAAATGAAATTTGAGCATTGTCTCTTAGGTTTTAGTTCCTCATTAGTTTTTTTGGGTGCAGGGTCTTTTTGCAATTTTTTTTTCTAAGAATCTTAAATCTAGTATTTTAATTTATTGATAAAAATGAAAATTATTTTTTAACATTTGATCAAATTAATTAATAAAGCATGATTGCCTGATATTTTTCGGGTTAAAATTAAAATGGGTTCATATCTACTTTGTGATTAGATGTCATGACCATTTTTCAAAATTTTTATTATCAAAAAAATCACGAGTGTTTACAAACTGATGTGGTTTTTGGACTCTGATCACAAAATGGACATGAACCCGATTTTCCCAGAAAAAAAGTAAATTGTCAGATCAAATAATAGAGAGTGATAAAAAAAAAGACAAAAAAATTTTCCTAAAAAAAAATTTAAAATTTATAAATTAAGATACGATTTAATATTAGACCAAATTCGGCCATGGAACCTAGATCCGGAGTTTTTGGTCGATTTTTTATCCTTGCCGGACAGCTATTTTTATGAGGATGCACCTGAAAAATTTGGTAAATACTTTTTCAAATAAAAGCTTACAAAGAAAACAATTTATTTTTTAAAAGATAAATTCATTTTAAGGTATGGAACTCACGTGGTTGTGTCGGCAAAATTCGGTGGCGAATTCAAAATAATGCACACAATGCACAAGACCAAAACATCTAGCATTGAAACTTTTTCTCAACAATGCATTCAGGACAGCATGAAAATGTTCAGTCGAAGTTGGAATATAAAAGCTAATGCTTTTTTAGCCAGGGTCATGCTGAAAAAAGAAAACACCAAGAGTGACACAAATAAACAGAACAAAAAGCAGGATAAAGAAAAAGGTGAAACGTAGGTACATTTACAGCTAGTTGACTAGAAAAAAAAATATTTTTTTGAAGAAAAAAGAGTGAATATGCCAGCACTTATATATCAGTAAAAGGTGGCAGTCAAGAAGTAGCTGCGATAGTGGCCAATTTAAATCAGCCGGATTTCAGTGACACATTTATAGGATGGCTGAAAACAGTGCACAAGTATCCGAGAGCCTTTGACTTCAAATACGAGCCCATAGTCTCAATACTGAACATAAATGTTCCCATGTTATTTGCCCATATGGGCGACAAAGAGCGCAAAATTTGTGCTGATTATGCCAAAAAGCACTGCAAGTTCGGATTTACCATCGAAGAATTTGAGACCAAATGGAAAAACAAGCTTGACGCTCTTAAATTTGCCATCACAGTTTACCTCAAGGAGCCCACTGGTCTAACTTCGACAAAATTTTTTATCAAAAAAGGCTCAACTGAGTGCCGCTTCAACATTCTCAATTATATATCGCCCACTAGCGAGCACCTGATGAATGGTGGCAAGGAATTTTTGCTCACAATGAACCTAAATGAAGATGAATCAATAGAGTCCAATTCTTCGTTGCCAAAAAACGAGTTTTTCTTCAGAAAAAATGACGAAATCAACTTCATGAAAAGAAATGAATTTTGGCTGGCCAAAAAAAAGTCAGATATTTACACGTACCAGTCGGCTAGACTTGTCAATGAACCGTTTAAAAGCCTGCACAAAAATTACATCAACATTTTAGGCCTTGTTCTAGAGTACGACGAAAACGATTCAACTGTGTCCGTGGTCAATTTGAACCAAGTACTGCACGAATACTCCATGAAGACAAATTGTTTGTTTAGAGTAAAAGCCTTGAGGATAAACAACTCACTGCTGAATCCTTTCATCTCACTTGACATCAAGTCGGTCAGCAGTCATTCGTTCAAGAGAGATGGCAGACCCAAAAGACAAAGCAATGTGAAACGATGCAAGAGAATGCACAAGTCGTTGCAGATTAGCATGAATAATGTGAAGAATATGAACCCGTTTTGGATTAGGCTGTGGAACAAGGTGATCGGGGTGGTCGACTATTTGGACCCGATACAACTGGTGAAAAAAATTTGGGACTTAAAGTACGCTGTTTTGCCATGCGAGCTTAAATGGTCGAACAATTTGATAATGGTTTTGGAGCGGACAGAACAGCAGGGAAAGTGCTTGAAATTTACGGCAGCAAGTCAAGGCGAGATTTTTGTAGTAATCGCAACAACACCCAGTGACCAAAACACTTGGTACATGTTTCAAATAACCACTAAAGGAGTGGTTTTTTACCGCAAGGGAAAAGCGGTTCTGCTAAATGAAGACTCGGCCGCCGGAACAACCGGAAATGGGGACATTTACCAGAATTTTTTCATCTGCTTAAATTATGAGAGCAGAAGTGAGCTGTTTGGTTTGTATGTCCAGTACGGCATACAAATTGACTCGGATGAAACGAGTCATTTGTACCTGAGCTATTTTGATGCTAGTCCAATGGAGCCGGCTTATTACAGCTTTGGCAGTCGCAGTGCTGATGTGCAAGTGTTGAATGCTAGGTTGGAAAAATTCAAGGAAAGAGAGCAAATAAGACTACGGTGCCAAAAGTCATCGACACTTAACCGAGCAATAGATGCGGTATGTGATTACAAATGCCATGCGGCTTGTGATGGCTGCTATGAGCCCTATAGAGTCGATGGGTGCAAAAAATGCTCATCTGCGGCCATTAAAGTTAATGGAAGCAGTTTGTTGTGTGTTGAAAAGTGTCCGGTTGGCTACGAGCCGGATCTTGACCATGACAAGCTTTGTAAAGATGTCAATGAATGTCTAAATGAAAATGAGTGCCAGAAAAATTCGCTTTGTTTTAACACGGAAGGGTCTTATAAATGTGTATGTAAAGATGGTTATATTGGAAACGGGATATTTTGTGAAGGTAATTGAATAAAATATTTTTTATAAAAAAAAAATGGGCAAAATATGCAGACTTGGGCAAAAGTAAAAAAAAAAAGTCAGTGACTTGACTTAAATTTTTTTTTTTAAAAAAGTTATTTGACTTGACTTAAATTTTTTTTTTAATTTTGTTTTTAAATATCAAAAAAAGAAAAAATTAACATTAAGTGTTCGACATCAACATTTAATTTAAAAAGCAACATCTTTCGAAAAAAAAATAAAAATTTATTTTTTTCTCTAAATTTTTCAATTTTAGTGACTTTTTTTTAAAAAAAAGCTTTGACTTAATGACTTTTGCCCATGTCTGAAAATATGGAATAAATTAAAAACGTGGGTTTTGGAATATTTAGAATACTTACAGTGGTGCTAGGATCTTAAGTTTTTTGAAAATTTCTTGAAAAAAATTGTTAATTTTACCAAGAACCAGACTTAAAGTCAGTTGACTTGCATTTTAAATTTTACTTGTTTATTTGAGGTTAAGAATAATTTTATCTTTACTTTTTTTTAATTTTATTGTAGTTTTTGATGACCTGCAACGTTTAGGCTTTAAAATTTTTCATTTTATTTTTCAGAGAGCGAAAAATTTAAAGCAAAAAACCAACTAGAACCCACTAAAAATTCAAGCTGACAATGACTTTGAATTTTTAGATAATTGTATATCTTATGAAATTTAACAAATTTAAATATTTTTTAGTTTTTTTTTTTCTTAAAATTTCAAAAAAATAATTTAGTCAAGTCATATGAGATGAGTTTTTTATGAATTTTTAACAATTCTGCGCAGAATTGTTAAAACAATTTACAACCAAAAATTTCAAAAGAAGTCGATTTTTTTTCCTTAATAAAAAAGATGTATTATCATTTATTTTTTACCAAACATAAATCCAAAAGAGATCTTTTGTGAAGAGATGAAGAATATTTTAAGAACAAAATAGAAAATTTATGCCTTAAATTCAATTAAAAAAATTCATATCATCAGTTGATAACTTAAATATTTATCAACTAAAACTAAAAAAATTTTTCCTACCATATTTGGTAATTTCTTGGTGAATATTTATTCTTTTGAAGAATCTAGTCATGATTCCCTAATTATGCATCTCTATTTTATTTATTATATTAAAATATATAATTAAAATTTTATCAAATCTTTTATTGTATAAAAATTATGTATAAATAATTTCATGTTTATTCAAAAAATGCAATGTTGAAAGTAAATGTAAAATTTACATTTAGTATCCAAAAAAATTTGTTTATCTGTCCCAAGCTAATGCTCCTTCAGAATAAAATAAAATATAATTAAATTAAAATTAAAAAAGACAAAAGAATAAATGAGTATAAATATAAAAAGAAAATTAAAAACGATACATTGCTAGAGGTAAGACATGTTTAAATATTTGATATTTCAGGAAAAAAAATAATTGCTAGGTAGCAATTACACAATGGAATTGGATATTCGATATATCTTGATCCGAAACCTACTTTAAATTCTTTCACCAGTCTGATGATCAATTGAACAGAATGACTTAGTCCTGCCCTGATATATCTCTCATAAATATCTTTTTTTTCAAAGATCATGGGATCTTTAATATTTTATTTTTTTGGTCTTCATCAAAAGCAAACTTCTTAATTAAATTTTCAATCGAATTGATAAATGAAAATATATTTACTTTATAAAGATGTTACATGCATTTAAAATTACTTTTACCACCATAATCTAAAATGCTTGATTTGGAAAGTGAATCCGATAGTAGTTTTGTATTCAAAGATTAAGCACTAAAGTAATTGCTAGTAAAAGATAAAGACCAAAACGTGAGATAAAGTATTTTGAAGTTTTAAGGGTCTTAAATATTTAAATTATTTTATATTGAAAAAGTCTCATAAAATTATTTTTTGCTTAATAAAATCGTTTTATGCACTAAAATTAATTATTTTCTATAGTTTTAAGTAAATTAATACAAGTGAAGTTAAATAAGTGATAAAAAAAGTATAGGCTTTTATTTTTAAATGTAAATTTTTTTATCTAAATGTTTTTTGCCTGAAAATAAAACTAAAATAAGTCATTTTTGGTATTGTGTAATTTTGAAAAAATTTTAAATGCAATTTAAAGAATATCTAATCAAGTAAAATTAAAGGAAAAATTGTTTTCAAGCGTAAAAAATATAAAAATTAAATTAAAAATAATAAACTTGATTTTTATATACATATTTATTGTTTCAAGCCTCATTGGTAACATCAGATTAAAAAGTGTATCAAAAAAATTTTAAATAAACATAAATAACTCAAAATATATTTAAACCAAATTTTATGAATCAAATTTAATAAAAAATTAAAAGATATAAACGAATGTGTGATGAAAAGCGACAACTGCAGCCTAAATGCAAATTGTATCAATTTAATAGGCTCTTTTAAATGCCAGTGCCATCCTGGTTTTCAAGGTGACGGACACATTTGTGAAGGTAGAAACAAAACAAACTGGGACTGTAGTTGATTTAGAATTAAATTTTAGATATCGACGAATGTGTGCTGATCAACGACTGCCCATGGAACACCGAGTGTCAAAATACTAGAGGTTCCTACGAGTGCAGATGTCCACTTGGCTTCAAGATGATAGATCAAGAGTGCAAAGAAATAAATGAATGTGCCCAAGAGACACACAATTGTGTCGGCGAGCATGTCTTATGCCAAAATTTATTGGGCTCATTTGAATGTGTGTGTGAGCCAGGATATGCCATGTACAATGGATCATGCCATGGTTAGACCATTAAAAAATATTAAAAACATTCTAAATCTCTTTTGATAGATATCAATGAGTGCCATGCAGTGTTAAATCCGTGTGATCTTAAAACTCAAAAATGCATTAACACTGACGGATCTTACCTATGTGAATGCAAAAACTTAAACAGGAAAGACAATACTTGCGCTCTGGCCCAAAAAAACGAACCATGCTCTCAGGGATTTTATTCTTCAAATAATAAATGTTTAGGTAAATTTAAATTAAAAAATTAAAATAAAATAAATTAGAAGGTTCAAAAGATTTGAATGAATGTCATTTAAATTTGCATGACTGTGAGTCAGACGCATCTTGCGTTAACACTTTGGGATCATATTACTGTAAATGTGGACATGGATTTGTGATTGATCATTTGAATCGTTGTAAAGGTAAATATTTCCCTAATAAACAGGTATTCAATAAATCTTGTTGCAAAGAGGTAGCCAAATTTCAGATAAAGTTAAATATCCAAAATAGATAATTATTTTAGAACTAGAAAAGTGATCTCAAGCTTTAACAACTCTTAAACACAATAATTTTTTAGTAAATGAAAATTAATTTTATTATGTTTAATATAGAAAATAAGCTAATAAAATATTTTAAAATTTTTAAAATTTAAATTTTCTATGTAATTAAAATTAAATTCTAGTTCTAGTTTTAAAAAAATTTTGGATTTATTTATAATTTTTCTTAAGTCTTTTAAAGTCATTTTGACCTAAGTTTATAAATAAAATCATTAATTATTTCAGCTCTTTTTTATTACTGAAAAAAAATTTAGACAAATTTTTAAAGATCCAAATGGAATTAAATTAATGCCAAACAGAAAGTTACGAAAATTTTAATTGCCAGGCTTATGTGAGAATATTGAACATAAATACATTACCGGCTTCATCTTCATAGTTCATACTTTATTTATCTATTTTATTATAAGCTCAAAGAGAGAACTATTTAGTTAAATAAATTTGGACATGTCTTATCTGTTATTAAATTATAAAAATGCAGCAAGATCTATTTGAAGCTCTTAATTTCTGAATTTAAATTATTTTACCAAGATGTGGATGAATGCTCTCTTGGATTACATGATTGCAGTCCTCAACAAGTTTGTAAAAACACAGTGGGTTCCTTTATTTGTGAATGTAATCAAGCAAACCTCACTTCCATCAATAATAAATGTGTAGGTATATGTGTACGAAATAATTAATTGTTAAATTTTCTTAATAATAATATAAAAATTTATTAATATAAATAAAAAATTGCAAAAAATTTAATTTTTCTCTTTTTAAAAGCTGACAATGGAGGCATAAACATGTATTGCTATTTGATGGATTCAGTACAAATTTGTGAATGTGAAAAAGGCTTTGAAATAAAAAATTCGTCTAATTCTTTACAAATATGTGAAGATATTGACGAGTGTAAATCAAATCCTTGTCCTGCGAATTCTATATGCAAAAATCTGAACGGTTCGTTCACTTGCGAGTGCTTGGCAGGTTTTATAGGATCAAGGGCTGCTGACCATTTCGAGTGCCTGGACTTAGACGAATGCTCAAGCTTCTGTCTAAACACGTGTGATCCTGAATATGGGCTATGCATTAACCAGCCAGGAAGCTACCAATGCCAATGCAAACAGGGACTTTACGGGAATGGCAGACAAAATGGATGCTTTGACATTAATGAATGTTCATCTAACCAAACCAAGTGCCATTCCAACTCGAAATGCGTTAACACTATCGGAAGCTACGAGTGTAGATGTGAAGATGGCTTCTACAACACAGGAATGGACTGTGAAGGTAAAAAATTATTTTTTTTTTTAGATTTTATCAAAAAAACAAAAAAGTATTGATTAGAAATCTTTTAATTTTTTTGGCAGCTTTTTGTACAATAATTAAAACTTTAAAAAAGGTTATTTTGATATCTTTCTAATCAATGGACTTTGAAATTTTTATCTATAATAAGTTAATTAAATTCCAAGACTTATAACAAGTTATCTCAACAAACTCAACTTTCTGTTCATCTGCATGTGAACAAAAAATTATTTGTTACTTTTTTCCAAAGTTGTTCCTCAAGTCTTTGTTAATGTTTTTAATAAACTGGAAAATGAAATTTCCAATTTTTACAAAACCTTTAATTTAGTTAAAATAAAATTAAACAAAACATCAACTCAAGTAATTATTTAACATTTTACTCATTAAAAAAATTCAAGTCAAGTCGTGACTTGGACTTGACTTGGGACTTAAGACTTGAGGAACAACTCTGCTAGTTTCTAATCTTCACCAAAGCAAACAGTTCCAGAATTTTTTAGGCAATGTCAATTTTGAGACAAAGAGCAAGAGAAAAAATTTAAAATTGAATAAATTTTTTTGTTTAGCTCTAAAACTCGTTCTGCAAAATTAATCAGCTGATGAAAACTTTATATCACCAATATTAAGTTTCTGCAATTTAATTTAAATGATTTTCTAATACATTTAGCGATTAACAGATTTGCAGAGCTTTTAAAGAAACCTACTTCGGGTGCTACAAAGTTTGTGTCATTATCACATAGAGTTTTAAACCTAGAATTGTTTATAGTTACAGCCCAAAGATTTTGGTTTTTATGAAATAATTATTATTTTTCAAACCTTTTGCTAATTATTTTTCAATTTTTCTTAAAATTCTAGAATATTTTTTACTGTTTTTCACGAAAAGCTTTTAAATTTTTATTTTTATCAAATTTTTGTCAAATTCAGAACTAACAAAATACCAATCTAATTACTTTCTCTTTATAAATAACTAGCAAAGTTTTCGTTAATTAAAATAAAATAAAATGATGAATTATGTTATCAGTTTATTTCATTTGATATCACATGGTATGAGCTTAGGACTGCTACATGAAAACATTCAAAAATAAACAAAAATTCGATATGTTTTTAAATTCTCTCAAAAAATTCATTTATCAATTTTCAAATCAATTAGAAGGAGTTTCAAATTAAAAAAAACAATTTAAATTTTTTTTTTAAATTTTGAAAAACGACTAAATATTTAAAAAATTTTTTTTTCAATTTGAATAGATATAAATGAGTGTATTGATCAAGGAAAAGAAAGCGAATGTTTGAAATTAAATTCTTATTGTTTGAATACACCTGGTTCTTATGAATGCCACTGTTTTAATGGTCTCAGAAAATCGAACTCATCCGAATGCATTGACATAAATGAATGCATCGAGAATTCTCACAATTGCAACAACAATTCAAAGTGTGTAAACTTGTTTGCCGGCTTCAAGTGTCAGTGCGCTGATGGTTTCAAATGGTCTGCGTCGCAACAACACTGCCAAGATATAGATGAATGCCAAATGGATTTGTGTGATAAAAATTCAAATTGTGTCAATTTGAACGGAACCTATGATTGTGTTTGTCATGCAGGATGGCGCCCAACCGGACAAAAAACATGTCAAGACATAGACGAGTGTAAACAGGGTGCTGATCAATGCAGTCAAAACTCAAAATGCTTCAATACGCCAGGGTCATATGAATGCCGGTGCAATTTCGGTTTTAGTGGTGACGGATTCAACTGCTATGACATTGATGAGTGCAAAGAAAACAGCAATATCTGCAGCAATAATGTTTATTTGGAATGCTTAAACACAATAGGAAGCTATGAGTGCAAGTGCAGGAAAGGATTCATAAGCGCCTCGAATGGAATGTGCATTGATTTGAATGAGTGCGAAGAATTTCATCCTTGTAATGAAAATTCACTTTGTATCAACACTTTGGGCTCGTACAGGTGCGAGTGTGTGGCTGGTTTTGAAAAATATCAAACCAATTCTAATTATTGCTATGGTTATTTTTTAAATTATTTTTTTTTAAATTTTTTCAATCTAATAATTAGTAAAATTTCAGATATTGACGAATGTAATGATCAGAGTCGAACAAACGGGTGTCATCACTATGCCAAATGTGAGAACACTTATGGCTCCTATAATTGCAGTTGTCTGGAGGGATTTTACGGAAATGGAACCTTTTGTGAAGACATTAATGAATGTTCTTTGTCTCTGAGTTCAGCACATTCATTGTGTAATGACACTGGTAGATGTGTAAACACAATTGGACATTATCGATGTGACTGTATAGATGGCTTCATCAATTCAAATACTTCCAGTCAATGCATAGGTTATCTTTAATTTAAATTTTATTATTAATTTTAGAGGCTTTATCAAAAATTATTGAAAAAAGATATGAATGAGTGCGAATATGAGAGTTGTTTTTCGATGTCGTCAATTGAAGGAGAAAATTGCTACTCGTTTGGCTTGTGTCGGAACACCATAGGCTCTTTTATGTGCGAGTGCTTCGAAGGTTTTGAATACAATCAAACTCTAGGCTACTGTACAGGTACTTTTTAAAAGAGACTTAATTTTCTGATCCTGAACTCTTTTTCACCATGGTATACAAACTTAAGGTGATGTTTATCATTTTTAGTTTACAAAAAAAGAGGGAGTTACTTTTGTGATCTTATTACATTGAAATCAAATAGATTAAAGAAAATATGAAATTTTTAGTGTTTATTATTTTAAAGCAAAAATCTTTAAATTTTTAAACTTAATTTTTCTTTTTTATTTACAAATAAGAAAATAATTTTCTTTAAAAAAAATATAAAATAATTAAGAATATAGTAAAAAATAATAATTTACACTTAAAAATATTAAATAGTCTTTTATAATGGCTTTTGTAATGCGGAAAAATGAGTTCCAATATAGTGTGGATAGTATTTTTAACTAAAAAAACCATGAAATGTTTCAAGATAATAAAAGTTTTTACCTCAAAATTTAGAAGGCCCTAGCAATATTTAAATAAATCATTATCTACAAAAACACATAAGTCAAAAAAGCGAAAAAAAAACACCTGGATTAAAAAAAATGAGTTTTTTTACATGAAAAAGGATGTTTAATTAAAATCAAATGGCAAAAAGTGAATGAGTCAAAACAAATTCTATCTTTTATGGTAAACTTAATCCACACCAAGTTTTGTTTTTTTACCTCTTTGATAAAAGTTGTTTTCAAAGGATACCATTTAAAATACCAAGCTATTTAACAGTAAATAAATAATTTTTATTTAAAAAAAAATCAGAAATTTCCTTTAAAAAACTTTTAATATCTGAAAGTTATATATTTTATTATTTTATAAAAAAAAGAAAAAAATTTTAAGTTTTTTGCTTTAAAATAATGAACACTAAATATCCTATATTTTCTTTAATCTATTTAATTTCAATGTAAAAAGATCACAAAAATAACTTCTGTTTATTTTTTTTTGAATAAATTTGAAAAACCGAACTTTTTTCATGCTTTTTCAAACTTGTATGAAAATTTTCATTAAAAAACGGAGAAATACACAAAATTATAAGATAAGGATTATGAAATATGAAAAAAGATAAAAACTTTTTATCTTAAAGAAAATTTTTAATTTTTTTAATTTTATAAATCAATATCAAAATTCAATCATTTTGATGATTTGTTTTTGTCATTTTGGTGCGATGTAGTTATGTGAAAAATTGGCACAAAAATTACTGTTTAAAAAATAAAAAAGAGAAATATGCATTCTTAAAAATTGTATTTGAAATTTTTTTTTTGTTGCATTCTTATTTAAAAAAATTTTAAAATTAACATTAGAAGAAATCTTATTCAGTTTGTCTTATTATCGATTTCAATTTTTGATTTTTTTTAATAAATGTGCTAAGTTTTCGCATTGCCCTATTTGACACCTGAAAAAAATATTTTTTGAAAAATTAAGTTCCAAAGAGGGGTTGTGAAGTTCATTTCAATTCGATCGTTTCAATTCAGAAAAACTTGAATAACTTTTTTACTAAAAGAGATAATTTAGTTCTGTAAAATGCTTAATGGTTAAGCAACTTTGCTTAATCCAAAAATATATGTCTGCAAAAACTCTGCAATGAAATTGCACACTTGATTGGAATACTTTTTAATGGGGTGCAAAATGCAGAAAATTGCATAGTATTTTGCAGACTTATTTTACTGCATTAAGCAAATTTGCTTATAATTAAGCATTTCACAGAACTGAATTATCTCTTTTAGTAAAAAAGTTATTCAAGTTTTTCTGAATTGAAACGATCGAATTGAAATAAACTTCACAACCCCTTCCAAAGAACGCATCTGAATGATAAAAAATCTTCAAGTTTTTTTTTCTAAAAGTCTAGAACTTGTTCTTTAATTGCATCATGTTCCAACATGCACTTAACTCGATTATTTTGAAATTTAATTTCTTCTATTTAAGCTTTAAATTTTATTCTTTTAAAAAGTTGTTGTACAATTTGTGACAAATTTCGCAATTCTTTTTTTTTAAATCATAGATAATTATTTAACATAGAAAAAAAGTTTTTCTTTTTTTTTTTAAATTGTTAAACTTGCTTATCCAAGTACGGACTTAAAAACTCTGGACTCTGGTTTACTGTTTTTGTTATTTTAATTCAAATTGCTTTTTTTGGATCACTTTAAAAAAATTAAATTTATTTAGTTATCATATGATATTAGTTAAGTCACAGTGCGATTTATTCTATTTAGTGATGGAATCGAGTTGTTCTTTGATATCAAATATTCGCTTTCCAAGGCCTTCTTCTAAAACCAGGAGTATTTTAGGCTTAGAGGATCATTGACTATAAGAGAAAATTTATTTAAATAATTAAAAGATCTGTCTTAAACGATCAAAGGCAAGTACGAAAAATCAAAAAAATATGGAAATAGCTTTATTTGATTTATCTCTTGATTAAATAGAAATTTAACATCACTTATTTATTCAATTTTTACAGAAAAATTTTAAATTTATATTTTTGAACCTAATTAATTTGATAAATTTGATTTAGTGCTTTTGGATTTTTTTTATTTTTAAATAAAAATGAAATAATTTATTAACTTTTGAAAATTAATCAAAAAATCTATAATTTGTTTATAAAGATATCGATGAATGTCAAAGAATGGAAAACGATTTGAATATTAAAGACGCCTGTAGAACAAGTCCAATATTTATGGCTTCTTGCGTAAACAAGTGTGGCAAATATAGTTGTGAATGCCGGGACACGGATACAACACTTGTTGATGCATACGACAAAGCGAAATGCTATTCAAGTAAAAAATCGCTTTAAAATTATTAAATTATTAATTTTTAATTTAGGGAGACAAATTAGAGATTTAATATTTAACTTATATATTGACAGAAAAAGTGTTAATATATTTTTAAAGCAAATGAATATCACAATTGAGTCATGTAATCGCGAGGAAGCAAAAATAAATAAAACTTTTCCGATTAGTTTCAATTCATTTCATCAGTTGTTAACAAATATAAAGGACCAAAAATGGTTTCCTATTTACACTGACAATTCGAGATGGTCAGAAATAGAATTTGTGTGCCAAATAAACTTGACAATAAACTATGCTGTAAATAACTTTGAAAATTTAAATGATTTTAAACACGTAATGTTAAATTTTTAATTAGTAAAAAAATTAAAATAAATTTTTTCAAAGGTTCTGATCGAAGATCCGATCAGAAAAAGATGCTCAGTTTATAATCAAAAGGAATTTTCCTACCAAAAAACTCTGAAAATAAAAATTGTGTTTTCTTTGGGTAATTAATTGAATTTTTCGATTCTAATTTAAAATTTTTATTCAAAGCACTTGTTTTGGACTTGGCTTCTTCTTTTCAATCATGCACAAATATGCTCGACAAAATGAATGAACCATTTGACAAAAAACTCGGCAAAGTTGTATTCAAAAAAAATAATCTTTAAAAACTAGAACTGTATGTCAAAAATTGTAAATAAAAAAAATTTTCTAGAATTTTTTATTGAGAATATTGATTAAATAAAATTAAAAAAAAAGTCTCTTTTATTTTTATTTCAATGATTTTTGAAAAAAATCGAAAAAAAAAAGAGAAAAATAATTAATTTGATTTAAGGTTGATGATGTTGATTTAGCTGTTTTAAACAAGCTAATTTAATTTTTGAAAAAAGCTTGTTCAGACAAATAATTAAGATTCAACTGGTTTATCAATACAATAGTGTAAAACGGCAAATTAATCATTAAATCTGTGATTAGACTGACAAAATATTAAAATTGAAATTTAATCTGAGTGCGATAACCAAACTTAGTGCGGCCGCACTGTATGAATTAAACTAGACTTAAACTTTTTGAATTAACTGGCTAATTTAATACGAAACGAGGCAAATTTTATAGTCTAGTTGTCCTTTAAATCGAGTTTTATTTTACTTTTATTTTCCTTTTTATATTTACTCTCGAATGGTAATTTAATAATTTAAAAAAAAATCAAAACTATACCTGTACAGATAAAATAAGTCTCTCTCTCTCTCTATCAGTTTAAACCATAACCCAATTAGAGCTATAAAACTTTTTCATTGTGATAAGTCTTGTAAAATGATAATTTTTTTAAAATGAAGTTTATTTTTTAAAATATTTTTTTTATTAAATTTAGATATGTCAAACTTAGGCATAAAGAACAGCTTGGTCAACGAAATGGCCAGGAAGTTCGAGACAATTGCACGCAGCAATTCATCCGATTCTAGCAATTCAAACACTGGTTTAAGTAGGTCGAAAAATTTAAATATTTTTTCTAATTTAGTTTAATTATTTTGTTCAGACTATGCTAACAAAGGAAAGCGCTACTCGAACGATAATTTAGAACAACTCGGCCATCACATCAAACCCAGCAGTGGACAGATAGCATTTCAACAGGTCAAAAAAATAAATACTTTCACAGTTACAAAGCACCCAGATGACAGAAAAGTAATTTTTTATCCATTCTATTTTAAGATTGATCAAGGATATTTTTTAGATAAAATTTTTCTGTCATATGACTCAAATTTTTTTTTTTTATAGCATGTAAAAATTTACTCATTCTATTTAGTGATTAGTACCAAAATTTAAGATTTAACTCAATTCTGATCTATATTAATAATAATAAATAAAAATTGAAATTTTATTTTGATTTTTCTAACAAAAGATGTATTTTTGCTGGACACTAAATTAACTTTTTTAATAAATCTAAAAATTTAACTCATTAAATTGAATTTTTGCTTTTTGGAACAAGTGGGTTCAGTTATACCATTATCCATTCGAATATTTGCAATGTAGTATGGGGCAATAGAAAGATTGTTATAACTAATTCTTTATTCAATGATAAAATGACTTGTAATACTAAAATAGAGTTGCTTATATATGGAATCAAGTACGTGACTAGATTCTTCAAAAGAATAAATCTTCATTTAAATAAAGTAAAATGAATTGATCAACTAACAAAATGACATTTTTACTTTCAAGAACGGATATCTTCAATTTCAATCATTTTTGTTCAAACTCAAGAAAAACAAAAAGTTAATAAACTTTTAGATATATTTTTTTTAATGTTTTTGAGAAATTTTGATAAAAAAAATAATAAACCGGCGATTTTTTGATTCATAATTAGTTAAAAGGAAAAAAAAAATTGTTTTAAATTCTAATTATTCTAAATTAAAAAATGAAGATACAATTTATTTGGGTCCTACTAAAACACTGACCCCCATTTTTTTCGTAAAGCAAAAATATTTTCAAAGGCTTTAATATATCATTTAGTCTCTAGTTTTTGAAAATTGAATTAGTTTTTCTCAAAAATTTTTATTTTTGGTGAAAATTGGATATTTTTGAATTTTTAAAAACCTGACCCCCTACTGACCCCCTTTTTCACTTTCCAGGAAGTATAGTTTTCGAGAATTTCAAATGATTTCATAATAATTGAGAAAAATCCAATTTATAATTGTATTTGATATTTTATGTTTTATTAATAAATTTTTTAAATTTTATAACAAAAATTACTATTGATTTATAACAATTAATTAAATAAAAAAATAAAGTCTATGTCTTAAATTTTTAGTTACGTAAAAATTTGATAAACTTAAACGAGGCGAAATTTTTTATTTTTACTAATAATTTTTACCAACTATACTTCCTGGAGAAAAACTAGACACATTTTTAGAAAACTCGTTAAATTCTCTTCAAGAAAAATGGGGGTCAGTAGGTGGTCAGGTTTTTAAAAATATAAAAATATTCAATTTTCACAAACAATAACAATTTTTGTCTTTATTTTTTTGTTGAAGAGATTTTTATTTAATTTAAATTTATGTTCAGGTAAATTTGTTTTAAGAATCTTGATTTTGACTCGGACGAGATAAACTTTACATTAAAATCAACCGATTCCAAGAAACAGAGCACAGTGAAGCGGAAAAATGGTGCTGAATTTTTAAGAAACAATGATGGCATCGATTCGTGCAGCGACAATGCACAATTGAACTGCGAAGTCAAACAACTTCGAGCTCAACTAGAACAAATAAACGATGAATTGTTAGATTTAAAAAAAAAGTATCAAGAATTTCAGCTAGAAACAGAGACAAATGAGAAGATTCGAAATCAACAAGTGGAAAAATTGAAGAAAAAAATTGACTATCTCCTTAAATTGAGTTTTTCCAACACATTTTCAAAGTCTGTCGACGAAGATCATGATCAAAGCGAACAAATAATTAAATTTTAAAATAACTATTTTTTATTGTTTAATAATAAAAAAATTTAAAAAGTCTATTTTAAATCGTCGAGTCCCATTCTAAACTTTTCTAAATAATTTAAAACTTTTTTGTTTGTGGCTCTTAAGACTACCGGCGGAGCTACTCCGGCTTTTTGTGCTTCAACCCATCTAGTAACACAGAGACACCAATTATCTCCAGGCTTTAAACCCGGAAATTGGTACACGGGTCTTGGCGTGCTTAAATCATTGCCTACTGACTTGGTGTATTCCAAGAATTTTTCAGTCATTGTAGCACATATCAAATGAGTGCCCAAATCAATTGCATTAGTCTCACACCTGCCGTTTCGTGTAAAACCAGTCATAGGTGACTTGCTGCAAACGTCAAGTCTCTCTTCACAAAAATTAAGAACAAGATCATCAGACTAGCAAAAAAGTATTACCATCAAAAACATTTAATTGGGCTTGTCTAGACTCTTTATTCATATTTTTGAATTAAAATTCCAATTCTAATTTCATCTTTTATTTTGTATTTTAGTCAACCTAATCCAACTTTAATTTTAATCAGAAAGAATTTTTTTCTAATTTCACATCTTCTGGCTTGATCAAGATCCACAATTTGGATAGCTATACCTTTTGAAGCACTTAAGTTAAGGCATTCTCTTTTATTGAGGATGTCGCTTGGTTTGTGGTTCCAAGCTAGTCTAAATAGTTGCCGAGTTCGCAGCCAAATTCAAAGTGCTCGGATGAGTGGCGCTGTTTATGATAAACGTCCCACGTGCTTCGTAGGAGAAGGCGCCATCATAACTATGCCATTGCCGGTCCCAAGCCCGGATGAGAAAATAGGAGGGTGACCACTAATTTTGATAAAAACCAAAAGCCCAAATTCAAGACATTAATCTTAAACTTGAATTTACTCAGTGTCCATAAACTAGATACTGTACACTGATGTCTTCAAAGTACTTTATAAATACAAGAAAATATTAATTATTTATTAGAAAAAACCAAATGAATCGAAGGTATTTTTAAGAGCAATGCTTCAGTCCGCTGTCAATTTCAGATCAGTCCTGAAAAAAAGTTAACATTAATCTGAAAAAATTTAATAATTTCAACACATCATCCTTAAATTATTTAAATATTCATAAATACTTCAAAAAAGGCAAAACTGAAGAAAATTTTTTATTTTTTGTTCAAAATGGTCTACATCAATTCGAGAGGTAGTCACTTTTTTTTCCAAACAAAACTCAAAAATTTACAGGCTTTAACTTAAAGGAGAAATAGTCGATTCAAAGTCAACTTATAATAAAATTACGGCGTTCTTTTTCGGAATTTATGCCGCAATCATACTTTTGTAAGACTTTTATCAAAGTTAAGATTTTTTTGTTGTTAGATAAAATTTTGTTTTACAGTTTTAAGACTCTGTTAGAACCGTTTTTAAGTCAAGATCAGGGATCTAGATCAGGGGGAAATCGAGACAGCGGACTGAACAGGTTAGTTTTTGTCTAAAATAAAAAAAAAATTTAAATTTTTTTTTCAAGAGGATCAAATACAAGAAGGAGAATAGGAGGATTTTCAAGCATGGGTGGTAATAAAATTTTGTTGATTCAAAAATAATTTTTTTTTAAATTTAAATTTAGATTCACCGAGTGCGCCACCATGTGTCGGAAGTTCCTGAGGTTAGATCGCCTCTTAATCGTTTTGAACGATCTAGAGGCGATCGAGACTTTGTAAATTTCAAAATTTAAAATTTCGATAAATCAAAACGCAAATTAAGAATGACGTGTGATCACTAAATTTGGCTCATTCAAATGTGATTATGCTGATGGAAATTTTGAAATTTATAAAAAAAAACTTTTTTAATTAAATTTTTTAAATTTAATAAATTTTAACCAATTTTTTTTAAATATTTATTTGAATATGGTACATTTGACGATTCAAGCAAAGAGTTTAAATCGGCAGATTTACTTTTGTTTGTGACAAATTTTATAAACCCGCTTCATAAATATATCTTGTGTCTCTGCTAAATTCGAAAATAAATTCTCCAATTTAAATTGAATATTTCACAGAAAAAATAACTTAAGAATAGGTTTATCATATTTCATAGACTATTTTTTCTGTATTCGAATATTCAACTTAAATTAGAGGATCTACTTTCCTCATCTTCCATTCGGACAATTGAAATGTTGTCTTTGAGCTTGGGTCACCTGTCTATTGGTACTTTTTGGTCTTGATGGTGATCTTGCTTTGGTAGATTTTCGATTTTTTTTTTCATTCCTATAAAAAATGAAAAAATAAATTAAATTCTTTTTAAAACTTAAATTCTCTTGAAAATTAACTAAGAAAAAAATATTTAAAAAATTTAAAGATTTGCTATTTATTTATGTGAATAAACGGTGTACACGAATTTTAACAATGTAGTTTTTGACCATGCATTTTGGAATACTTAAAGAGTATTTTTGATGTATTCTAATTTTTAAATTTTGAATTCCTGAATACTCAAAAAATACATATTCTTAGCCTAACTTATAAAGAAATGCATCACTGTATTCGAAAAAACATGCCAGACTTGTTTTTAAGTCATAAGTCTTAAGTCAAGTCAATTATCTAAAATTTTTTTTACATTTATAAATAGGTGATACATTTCTTAAAGAAATAGAATTTAATTTTTAAACATTTTATGATTTTTGTGTTTGTTAATTATAAAAAAAATTTAAGTCAAGTCATAACTTTGACTTAAATTTTTGTGACTTAGACTTAAAACTGTGACTTATAAACAAGCCGATGTATTCCAGAGTACTCTAAGAATACAACAAGAATACATATTCATGAGTATGATTAAAGACTTCATTATGATTATAAGAATATATTAGAAAATAAATCTTTAACTATTAACTATTCGAAAGGGACTCAAATTAATTTAATGGTTTTTAATAAAAAATAATGAAATCAAAATTAAAAAAAAATCAATAAATAATCAAATATTTTTTTTTAAATTCAAAAGATTTCAATAAAAAATATTCTACTTAAGTTTTTTTATGATTAAAATAAAAATTTTATTTAAATTTACTTTGAAAGAGTAGCTGGGTCTTTATCAAGACATTCGACTGGCTTTTTATATTTTTTGGTGAAATAGACCGGGTGGCGAATAAATATTAAAAAATCTCGGCACAATTCTAGCTGATTAAAAATTTGATAAAGAGTCTCGAATGGCAGAACATTTTCACTCAAAGTTTTCTTCTGATTATCAAAAGTAGAAACAAATCCATTTTCACCATTAAATCTCCACAAATTATCATTTTTGCTGCATTTATCCTCGGTTTTAAGTGTTTTAACTTCGCTGTCCGGAAGGGCTCTTATTCTGGAATGAATGTCAACTGCACTTGGAGAAGAACAATTGAAGACAATTGCATAAAAGCCATTGCCAGTGTGATTTTTAATCTTGTCATATACCTCGTTAACATTGGTAATGTTTTCTTTTTTGGCTATTTTTTTAAGCGCTCTTTTAATTTTTTTGTGAAATTTTTCCGCTTCGCCCAAACGATAATTGATAGCCTTTTGATCTTGATCTTTATGGAGTTTTTTTCGTCCTTTCTCTGGATATCTTTTTCTGCTTTTGTGAGATTTTTTGTTTTTCCTTGAACGATCGCCTCGTTTATGGAAAAAGCTTTCATCCAAAGGATCAAATTGACTCAAAGCCGTGCTTGACTTGATCAAATCTTTCGACATACAAATGTCTAATTTAAATTGGTACAGGACTAGAATTAAAAAAACTAAACGCATATTGATTAAGAATAACTTTAATTTTGTAAAAATAAATTCGTCAAAATACGACTTATTAAATTATATAAATTTAATTTTTTTAATTTAATTTTTTTTGTTTTAAATTGATTTGAACATAAAAAATTATAAGATTTTATTTTTATTTTATAAGTTTTAACAAATAAAAAAATACTAAAATTTTCAAAAACTAATCATGTTTTATTGTTGAGTATTTTTACGCAATTTGTCCGTAAATTGCCGAATTTTAAATTGTCAACATTTTCATTTTTTAAAATTTTATATTGTCTTTAACCATTATTTCTTTTAATTGATCACCGGGCTCTTCAAAAGGCTTGATTTTTCCTTTGCTTGGATTACAGCAGCACAAAAGTTTGTTAAATACTTTGTCATAGGGGCTCAATGAACGCAGGTAGACTGGCAAAAAGTTCCAATTTCTCAACCGAGGTGGTAAAAAATTGGGCTTTTTTTTCTGCAAAATATTAATAGTTATCACTGCTGCTATTAAGATTACAATTGGAATCATAACTGCCAAAAAAACAGCACTTAAAATTGAAAAATAAAAATAAAATATTTTCCACATAATTTCATTATTCTTACATTCCAAGAAGAGACATTCCAAAAATAAAGCCAGGTACTACGATAAATGCAAGTATCAAATACATTACAGCGAACCATTTGTGATCAGCTGACTTGTCACCCAAAAATTGTGCCATTTTAATAGGAACTTTTCTCATGAACGGTATTGGATACCAGACCAAAATTCCGGTAACATTAAACAGACTGTGACAGAGTGCGATTTGTATTGAATACTTTAATGTCTTTGAACTTGAGCTTAAACTAGCCAAAATTCCAGTAATAGTTGTGCCCAGATTGGATCCAAGTGTTAGCGGTAACAACCGCTCTAAAGAAACAATGCCCATGCCACACAAAGGAATCAAACTAGATGTAAATACCGAACTGCTTTGAACAATTATGGTTAAACCACATCCAAGCTAGATGAACAAGAAAATAAAACAAAAATTGAATGTTTTTTTAATTTCCTCCCTACCAAAATAGCTACTAGACCAGTAAAATATTTCCAAATACCAGGCCAGTCAGAGTTAACTACTTTTTGGATAACTTTGGCAACAGGTCCTTTGAAAATAGAGCTCAAAATTTTAACCATTGATATCAAACAAGTGCACAAAATGACTAGAGAAACAGCCAAAAGTAAAATTCCCACAGCCCACTCAGGCCATTCTAAAGGCTCTAGTAAAAACTTGCATCTTTCAACTATTGTTTCAACAGCCATGGTTCCATTTATATTGCTTTCTATTTTTTTACTACAAATATGTTTTATTAAGGTGTCATTAGCTTTCGCTTGATCTTGAGCAATTGCTTCTAAAACTTTTTTGTCCAACTGAATGATAGCATTGGTCAATGGCTTGGTAATTACTGTCAAAATTTCAGGCTCTTTTGCCGAGCTTGTATCGGCCGATAGTATAATTCCAACAAGCCACTCGGTTGTTTTTTCCAAGTAGCCACTAGCAACCTCAACTGGCAACAGGACAAGCACACTCAACAAATTAAAAGAGTCATGGACAGTGGCACCGGCAAAGGCCCTACGAAAATTTTCTCTATCAGTCTAAGAAAAAAAATAGAAAAATTTATTAAAAAAAAAACACTAATTACCAATTGTGTTAATGAGACCAAAGTGCTAGTTACACTGGTTCCGATATTTGCGCCCATGATAATTGGTATAGCATATCTAACCTGTAAGACTGAATAAAAATTTTTAATTTTTTTTTTTTAATTTTTATTAAATCATTTACTTCCTGACGAGACCATGCTAACAACGATGCTGGTGGATGTAGATGATGACTGAACGACCACAGTTACAATTACACCGATGACCAGGCCAGCAACAGGGTTGCCTAAGATTACATTTGATTTGAAAGCCTCGCTGGCATATTTGCCGCCGATTAGACGGAACGCCGAGCTCATCAAATCAAGCGAGACTATGAATGAATACAAGCAAAGCAAAAGGAGAACAATTTTGAGCACTATTTTTAGAATAGTGACAATTTTGTCTTTTATGCTTTTGGCATTTTGTTGGTCATGAACAATTTCAAATTTTTGCATTACTTTCGGATCCATTTTTTAATTTTAGTATCAAGCTAATTTTTATTTTTTTTTCATAGCGTATTTAAATAAGTTTTAATGTCATATTTTTAACATTCTTAAGAATTTTAAGGTTAAAATCGAGTTTGAGAATGATTTTAGAATGGCTGAATCGTGAATATTCAAAACATCAAAGTAAAACATTTAATTTAATTATTTTATATCAAAAAAAAGATAAATACAAAGACAAATTAGTTCTTATCTGTCGATGATGTATCACGGCTTTTTCACATATTTTTAAAATTAATTTTAAAGAATAAAGTGACGCCAAAAATGGTAAATGTCAAAAAACTAGGCGACTTAAAGCAAATAGATAAACAATAGCTTGAATTTAATAAAAAACGTGATTTCAATAAAATTTAAAAATTTCAAATTTAATATTAAAACTAGTTTTGTTATCATTTTTTCATGAATTTGAATTTTTTTTTAAATTTTAATTGATTTTCTGATCACTTTATTTTCAATCTTTAGTAGTTTTCGTTCTTTTTTTTAAATAATTAAAGATTTGACATAGTGGGTACCTCGAAAACCTCGGTCCAGCGATCATTATAAATAATAATTAAAGACCATTGTTTGACAAATTTTTTTTATTATTTAAAAAATTAAGATTATGAGTGTAAAATAAACGACATTAAAGTTAAGTTAGATTTGCAAATATGAGTTGGCAAGACCTTTTCGTAATTTTTAAAAAATTTTAAACCAGGCTGATCCTAACTAAAAAGAAAAAAATTGTGTAAATGTGGCACACTATCACAGAACATTTGTACAACTTTGAGCCAACAAATGTAGATTTTAGGGGACGTCTGAAAGCTAAAGTTTATGAGGATGATTGAAAGACTATAAAGTTTAAGTAACTCGAAAAATAAAATTCGCGCTTGCCTGATAATTTTCAATTTCCATAATTTTTTTTCTAAAAAGAAAGGTTTAATTAAATAAAAAATTTAGTAGTCTTCAATAAATGCATATATTAAATGATTAAATAAATAAATTGTGTTAAAGAAATATCAAAGTATTATATTCCAAAATAGAATTAAATTTTAATTTTTTTTTACCAAAAAAGTTTTTGCATTTCTTAAATATGACAATAAATGAACATTAGATTAGGACTCTTAAAATAACTAAACAATATTTTTAGTTAAAATTCCAAAAAAAAAAATAAAAAAATAATAATATTTAGTGAGAAACAATAAGGAATAAGGAAAAGATCATTTAAATACTAAGAATAAAAATACTAAGGATATAATTAAAATGCAATTTATAAAAAAATAAATAATCTTGTAAAATAGCATTAGAAAACATTTTAATTTTTTTAGCGTAATCATTTGGAAAATAAAAACCAAATTTTCTTTTAATGCTTTACGAGAATAACAAAATTCAGAGTTGTTTAAAAGTCACAAGTCTCAAGTCAAGTCCAAGTCAAGACTTTTTTTTTTTTTTTTATCAAAAAGAAAGTCCCACCAAAGACTTTTTTTTTTTTTTTATCAAAAAGAAAGTCCCACCAAAGACTTTTTTTTTCTTTTTCTAAAATAAACGGGTTGCCAAAAAAAAGGTAAAAAAATAAAAATTTAAGTAAATTTAAAATATTTATTATTTAAAAAAATTATTTTTTTAATTAAAAAAAAATTAATTTAAAATTAAAAAAAAAAAAAAGAAAATTTTTATTAAAGAAAAAAAAAAAAGAGCAAATAAATTTTATTTAAAAATTAAAAAAAAAAAAAGAAAAAAAAATTTTATTTAAAAATAAAAAAAGAAAAAAAAATTTTATTTAAAAATTTAAAAAGAAAAAAATTTTTATTTAAAAAAAAAAAAAGAAAAAAAATTTTTTTAAAAATAAAAAAATAAAAGAAGAAAATAAATAAAATTCAAATTCAAATTAATTTATAATTCTATCCATTTAAGTCTCTCATATATTTGGTATTTTGCTATTTTCTAGTAAGTGATGCTTAACTTATCAGAAAAAAGTACAACTAATTTTCATGCCAATGGTCACGTGATATGTTTCATATGTCAGTTTAAAGGGCTTTTCAAAGGCAACAATATCGTTAGTTATTAAGTTAAAAATGATGCTCTCACTATTTATTTCATTAACTTACAGAATTAAATATTTTATGAACTTGAATTGATTTGAACTGTATCATCCTGTTTTTTTTCCCGAAAAAATGATACCGTTTCCTTATTTAAGAAAAATATCCCAAAATCTAAAAAAAATCCTTAGCTTTAAAATTTACATTTTTTTAGACCACGAAATCCAATCTAAGAAGCAGATTCAGGTTTTTCTTTTAAATAATGTCAAAAAATGTCTCAATTTTTTGCTCTTAAAGAAATTAAACTTATCGAAATAAAATCATTGAAAACCAATTTCAAAATCTTTAAACAAATGATTTATTTTTTTTAATAAAACGACCTGTACGAAACTTGGCAAATTTTCAGCAGAAATAGATTTAAGTGATGGTAATTTTTTAATATATGAAAATTTGGAAATATTGAGGTATGCCAAAAGCGAAGAACTAGAACATTTGGAAAAACCAATTACTGAGATAATAGCATTCTTAGGCACATGCAGAAATCAAGAATGGAGCAAATTGGTTACGGGCGAAAAATGTTATCAATAAAAAACATGTATCAAAAATTGACTGAGAGTCAGCAAAAACAAGTCAGATCAATTAGAATTTAAGAAAATCAAAGAAAAGACTTGGAATTTTTGAAGAGATACAGTGTTGATTTGACACGTGGGTTTTGACGTAAAATTACGCTAAAAAGGGTAAAAACTAAAAGGCCAAAAATTCGCCGTTTTTTGGTATATTTTTAATAATTTTGCTCAAATTCAACAAAATATAAGTTTCAAACTCGAGAAAAAAATTTTTCGTAATTTTACGTAATATTACGTAATTTTACATCAAAACCCACGTGTCAAATCAACACTGTATTCAAGAAATTCAAACTGTTAATATTTTTTTCTAATTAATTTAAAATGTTTATATTTATTTTAGATTAAAAAAAAAACGGGACGATTTTACTATAAATCGATTAGATTTTAAATTATTCAAAATTTTTTTGATGACATTTTTTTGAATCAATGGTTATTTTTGAAAGTTTAATTTTGTGATTAAAAGGAATTTGCCATTTTCTTTAATTTGAAATTTTAAAGACAAAAATTTAATTTTCCTTAATAAAAATAAATGATTAAGTCCCAAAAAAAGCTATAATAAAATTCGAACGAGTTAAAAAAGTTGAAGAAATTTTTATATTCTAACATTTATTTAGACTTTTATCAAATAGAATTCAAATTTTTGTCTCGAGATTAATTATTTAAAAAAAATTTTAAATTAATTGCTTTATTCATAATCAATTTAAAAATAAAAAACAATTATTTTTTTATTGCTCAATTTAATTAAAAATATTAAATGGAAAAAATACTAAAACACAAGATATGAAATTTAAAAGATAAAATTTATAATAAAATTAAAATTTGCAATATTAGATAATTATTCTAATTTAGAAAAAAAAACACCGGTTTGTCTATTTTCTCAGACGTCTCGCTGGTTTTTTTATGACACGTTTGGACGCGTTCGCTTGAGAACTCAATACTTCAGTCAAATTGGAAGTAATAAAATTATTTTGATGATCCATGCCGATAGACGAAATTGGTGCATTATTAGCTTGGCTTGAGTTTGACCCAAAGTTAAAAAAGTTTCCCGCTTTTTGACCTTCACCTTGATTTCCAAAATTAAGAGCAGTCAATTGATTTGTCTTTTGACTCTCTGGCATCAAACCAAACAGTACTGGCTTAGGAGTACTAAATAAATTCGTACACACAGGTGACATGTTATTTGTCTTAGTTGTTTCTGTACTTCTACCAAATGCAAAAGATGACTTATTATCCTCAATATTTTTAGTGTCAATTGTTGCACCAAACAGAACAGGTTTACATACTTCACTAATGTCAAAACTAAATGCTGGCCTTGAATCTGTTGTTGAGCTGACAAAAGCTGAATTAGTTGGTTCAGTAGGTGGTGCAGTGGAAAAAAATGGCTTTGAATTAGTTGATGATGGACCTAAAAATGAAGGCGAACTACCAAATGAAAATTGTGGCTTAGATGACGAGTCAAATATTGGAACAGGAAGCTTACGGGTTTCAATAGATTCAAAAGAAAACATGCTATGTGTTTTTGATGTTTGTGTATTTGCTGCAAATGGAAATGTGGGTTTATTTTGTTCATTTATTTCCAGTTCACTCTCCAAAACAACTGGCTCTGAAGTGGTAAAAGGGGCGCCAGCAGCATTGCGCATAGAAAATATGTTTGCTTGATTTTTATCTTTTGGCTCATTGGAAGGTAATTCTGTATTTTGTTTAACTGGTTCTTTTGTACCAAAGGAGGATTGAGCGCGCAAGGGGTCATTTTTTTTGTCTGATTTTTTTTGTTCATTGTCAAAAGAGAAGCCACTGTCAGGCTTACTTACGGAAAAATTAGACCCAAAAGAAATGGGCATCGACAAATTATTTGTCTTTAGCCCAAATGAAAAGGGCACCGACACGTTATTTGTCTTCAGTTCAAATGAAGTGTCTATGCTGATAGGATCGACTGAGGTAAAATTAGGAGATTTTATTTTTGAAGTTTGTGAATTGTCGTGTGCAGTCGAACAACAAACACACAATTTTTTTTCTTCATCATTTAAAACTAAACAATTTTGACATTTCCATTTTAACTTTTCTTGTGTGTTATCTTGCTTAGCTGGTTCATTTGTACCGATGGAGAATTTAGAGCACCCAGAGTCATTTATTTTGTCTGATTTTTGTTTGATATCTTGTCTAACAGTTGTGCAACACACACAAGAATTTGTGTCATGGTCATTGTTCACCAAGCACACAGGACAAGTCCAAGATTGCTTAGCAGTGTTGTAGAAATTTAATGGTTTGGTCGGTGTAGCCAAATTGTGAGTTGTACTCTCAGCAGCAGAACAAGTTTTGTGCAAAGAGTTCGTGTTGGATGTGAGCAGTTTATTTTTGTCTTTGTTGTTTGTGTCATTTTCGTTTTGTTTTGACTTTTTGGCTCCACTTTGCTCAAGTTCATTTTCTTCGTTGCCAGTGTCAAGTTCTTTGGACCGGCTTCTACGAGCTCGTTTCAATTGAACACTTTCTTGAACTTGATCTTTTCTCATTTGCTTCGAGCTTCTACAATTCATGCAAACTATTTTCAAACTGTCGTTGGCAAAGCTACAATACGAACAAGACCATGTCTTCAAACAGCTTGTTTGTGTCGCCTGTGGTCTATTGCTGCCAATTGTTTTAAGTGTGTTGCTAGTTGCTTGTTTAATTGAATTTTTTTGAATTTGTTTTTCACAGCCACAAATCGAGCACACTGCGACGTCCATTTTATGCTTGCACAAGCACACCATACAAGTCCATTTGGATGCCAGTGTGTTCATGTTCAAAATAGCATCACATGTCAAATCAGAAGTGGCTGACAGAGTGGACACGCTTGACGAGCTGTATAATTTTCTATCACCATATCTACTATTTGGATCACCACAAGTTGAAATCTCAAATTCGAAGTCAGGAGACTTGGGGTCCTCAAAATAGCCCAAGTCAATGGGCTTACTGTTTTTTGGTCTGACAAAAATTGACCTGAAAGTGTTTGATATGGATGAGAGGCGCGCAAGAATAGCTGTGTGATGGTAAGTGCCGTTCGAGGATGAGTTGAGGAACGTGCCGTTTTTTTTGTCTGGGTTGCGCAGAGTGTATGGCTGGGCGCGATTCGGTTTGACAAATTCAAACATTGCTTGATTGTCTAAATTGGGAATAAAATTTTTTGTATTTTTCATTTTGATCGGACGGGATAAATCGAATAGGTTAGGTTGAGTGATTTTTTGGGAACAATCTTCCAGGGTAATTTCAACATAATTTTTTTTCATTTTTTTTTGCTTTTTTATATCAAATGCTGTGAGTAATATTTATATTAATTTTAAAAGTTGATTGTGAAATTACGACCTAATGTTTAGTTCATTTTTAGCCTATTTTTTGCTAGGCTGACTTTAAGGCAATTAAAAGGCTAGTTTAATTTCTCACTGAAAATTTTTTTTGCATGTACAGAAATTTATTTGAATCTGATAGTGTCGTATTTTTTGTCTTCTACGAAAAGTTAATATTCATTATTAGTGTTGGGATCCGTACAAGCGGACACTTAACCGGCAAAAATTTTCAGAAACCGTGACCGTGTCCGCATTAACCGGACAACCTTTAAGCGGGCGGTCATTTGGCCGGTCAGCTAGGCGGAACGCCAAATTAAACGGTCTAAAAAAAACACAAAATAAACGGGCGGCCAAAATCCAGCCAACTTTTTGGCGGACGTTCACTAAATTTTTTTTTAAATTTTGAAAAATAAAAAAAAATCTTAAAAAACTTTTTAAATTTAATAAAGAAATTTTTTTTTATTTTAAAAAAAATTAGTTTTTTTTTTTAAATTAAAAACATTATTTCTATTATTAGTCCGGTTTTTTTGCCGCCCGTTTATTTTAGACCGTTTAATTTGGCGTTCCAAAAAAATAGACCGCCTAGCTGACCGGTCAAATTACCGCAAAAACCGTCCGTCTATTGGACCGGTTTGTCTTGACCGTAGCCAACACTATTCATTATTATTATTATTTATTTGATTATTATTATTTATTTGATTTGTCTTGACCGTATCCAACACTATTCATTATTATTATAATTGGTAAATCAAAAATCAGTGGTTGAAAAGCTGAGATGTAGACAATTAGGTTGGATAGGACACGCACTACGAAGATCTGCCGAAAACTCAGCAAAAATTTTTCGTTTCTATGAACCTGATATCAATTATGGTGTAGTCAAACGTGGTAGAAAAGCAATAACGTTTTATAAGTATATATGTGGATTATTGTTTCCTGAGAACGCAGAGGTAACTAAATCAGAATTGGAGATTCTGGCAATGGATCGCCTACTTTGGAAGAAAAATGTCGCCGAATGCTGTAAATCAGTTTTCGATTGAAGAAGATTATTTATTTATACTGCACCTCATAGGCGACTTATAAAAATACCTAAGATTAAATTATTTAAGTTGCTGATTTATTCAGCTCATCGTATAAAATATTTATATGGTATTTAAAATTTATTTGATCTTTCCAGAACAATTATTTATTTTATTTTATTTATTTGTTCTCTGTTCCGAGCAAGAGCTCTTTCAGCAATAAAAAAAGTATAAATAAAAATAAAATAAACTTTTAAAAGAAAAATCAAAAGACTAAATAATGTATAAATAAAATAAAATAAGATTAAATATAGAAGGAAAAAGGATTAATTTAAATGAATTTAAATAATTTAAGTGACAGATTGTTCATGATTAAGTATTTGAAGATTCAGCTGTAAAAGAAGAGATAGTTATGTAGCAAATACACAATCGAGTCGAGTAAGCTATGAACCTTGATTCAAAATTTGCTTTGTATTCACTTACTAATCTGACCACCGGAGGAACAAAAATAACCAGTCGTCTCGACATATCTTCCACTCAATTCAAAAAGCCGATTCGTGACAGTATGTAGTTTAAGTTTATTTAAGGCCTGATGATAGATAATGTTAGATGAAGTGTTATATTTCAGTTTTAGAATAGACCTACCGCTGAATTTTGAATAACTTGAATTCTTTTCAAGTAATTATTTATTTGTTTTCTGTACCGAGCTAGAGCTCCTTCAGAATAAATTATAAAAAAATAAAATTTAGTTTTTTTTTGAAAATGATTGTAAATTGTTCCATAAATGCTTAAAGGCACTTTACTAATATGCTATCTTATACTAAAAATTCCTAACTTTATTCTAAAAACTCTTAAACAAAAAACTCTTTCTTGTGAAAATAAATGGATTACATGCGGTGATTGTAAAAATGATTTCCACTTAAAATGTGTTAATAGAACTTATGTTCCTATAAAGAAAGTCAGGAAATGTAACAATTGTTCTAAATAATTAATCTCTTAATAATGTGTTAATCCTTTTTTTTATTTTTATTATTTTTTTTTTTAGTATAAATAAATAAATTTTTTTACAAAAGTCAAAGTCCAATCTTCCTTGGGATAAAATTTGACGATAACTTATGCTTTAAACCTCATATAGAATTTATTCGAACTAGATGTCAAGACAGGGTAAATATAATAAAAATTCTTTCACACAAATCTTGGAATTTAAATAAAAAAACTCTATCGAGTATATATAATCCTCTAATAGGGTCTTTAATTGATTACAGCTTCTTCATATTTAGTTTAGCTTCACATACTAATTTTCATAAATTACAAGTACTCCAAAATATATCATATAAGGCGATTTATCACCTCCCATATGAAACACCCTCAGAAATCTTCTTTTTTTTTCTTGAAAATCAAAAAATTGATACAATCAAAATCAGGTTTAAAAAATTCTATATAAGATATGTTAAAAACTGTTTTCTCTTCAAAAATGAGCTAATTTTATCACTCATAAAGGACTATGAGGATGTTTTTGTTGAGAGCTCAAGAGAACCTGAAAAAAAGTCTCCATTAGAAATTTTTGTCCATGAATTTCCACGGGAGTGACTTACAACAGCCAAATCTTACAATTGTCTAGAAGCTTCCCTTTCTTAATATTCCCATGTTACTATATGTTTTTTAAATATTGTGTATCCAATTTTGTAATACCTTATACCTGTTTCACTTTCTTTTAATATATGAACAATAGCTAAAGGAGTTTCATTACTCAAAGTCTATTTAAATAATAAATAAACAATTAAAAAAAAAAACAAAAGTCAAAGTTATCTTGAGTATACATTTTTTTAGTTATTCTCAGATAACGATAGCCAGAATAAACGTTTTCTAATAAAAAAGATAAAAAAAATAAAAATAAAGTAAATAAGCTAAAAAAAAATGGAAATATAGTAGACATACATTGTTACATGTGGCACATGTTTACATAGTTCAGGTTTCAGGAAAAAAGTAGGAAAAAGTAAGGTAGCAATTAGACAATGGAGTTGGGTATTCAATATATCTTGATTCGAAACCATAAGTAATTATCAGAAATAGAATTTAAACATGGGAAAGAATAGTCTAAAATTGAACCAATTAAAGATTTATAAAGATTTCCTAATGTCTTAAAATCAAGACCCCATACTTGATTATGACAACTTAGGCTATTTTTATATATTTTCAGATCGAGATCAGTTTTTTAGTAGTAGTAGTAGTAGTTTTGACTGTAGCTGGCTAGCCAGCGAGTGTGCTGATAAGGCACACTATGACAGCTGATGTGATTGATTGCTGCTCATCCAGCAATCAATGCCTGCTTTAAAGCTGTTAACATTAGGGGCTTCAACTAATTGATTTGGCAGTGAGTTCCATATGTTAGCGGTTCTGTTGAAAAAAAGTTATCTCTATGTTGGAGCCTCGAAATTTCTTTGTGATATTTGAAGCAGTGACCTCTTCCTTGGATTTTGGTGACATTAAAATTGTTGCTTTTTTCAACCAATTCTATTCCATGCATGAACTTGTATAATTGAATTAGATCACCTCTTTTTCTTCTTTCCACCAGATTTGGAATGTTTAAAGCCTTCAATCTGCTTTCATACGGTTTGTTTCTAATTGAAGAAACAAATTTCGTAGCTCTGCGTTGAATCCTCTCAAGATTCTCACAATCCGACTTAAGAAATGGAGACCATACAGGCACAGCAAATTCCAAAAGAGGACGAACAAAAGTTAAATACAATGATCTAAATAACTTACAATCAAAACGAGCGAATGATTTCCTGATGCGACCCAACATTTTATTTGCTTTGTTTGTAGCCTCTATCACTTGATTTTTCCATTTGAGATTTGTATTGAAGATAACTCCAAGATCTCTTTCGGTTTCAGACGTTGATAACTGTTTACCATTAATAAAATAAGTGAATTTTTTGTTTTTATGACCGTAATGCATAACCACACATTTTGATGTGTTGAAGAGAAGAAGCCAATCTTGAGTCCACTTGAAAATTAAATCTAAATCTGATTGAAGTTTCACTGCGCTTATTTCTGATACCGTTTGCGAGAATATTTTTGTATCATCTGCATACATTTTGACAATATTCTCTATTCCTTTTGGTAGATCATTGATATACTAACCCTAACTAATTTTTCTTTTGAATTTTTTGAAATAATCATGTAGCAAGACTTTTCAACTGAAATTTTCATCTTCCATTTGAAAAGCCACTTTTCAAGTTCTGTTAGGTACTTATTTATCGTATTCCCAAGATTTCTCCTGGCCAAATCATAAAAAAGTAGCCAAATCATATGCAAAGAGCAGGGAGTATTGGTTATTCGTTTTGTTTCTTTTTGGTATATCGTTAATAAAAATACTAAATAGAAGAGTACTAATTACAGAGCCTTGCGACACTCGTGCTCTAATTTGATATTGATCACTCAAGTATATCATTTACAAAAGATCTTGAATCCAGAAATGATCTAACCCAATGGATAAGAAAAGGTGGTTAGTTAATTTTTATTAGCTTGTAAAATTATGTTTTGTTTTTTTACTAGTAATTGTGTAAAACAATTTTTTAGTTTCAATAATATACTAAAACTTGAAGAATAGGCAATCCATGGCCATCAAATGAAGATCTTCCTATTGATGATATTGTCGATAAAGCCAATTCTTTGTTGGGTATAAGAAATAGTGTACGTGATAATCAACAAAAACAAGCACAAAAAATCATGACAAGAAGTAAGAAATATATTCCAGAAGCTTGCTTGGTGGTCAAGGTATGGTAGAATGCAACTGCACTGGTCAATGTATGACAAATCGATGTGGTTGCAAAAAATCCTAGTTGTTATGTAACTCAAGATATTATGGAGGGAATTCAAGCTGCAAAAACAAATAAATTTTTGATTACACTATTTTAGTAATTTACTAAACTAGTTTCAGTAAATTATTTATTAAAAAAAAAATCAGTAAATATCTAAAAATTTTCATGTTTTACATTTTTACTGTTAGGCCAGTAAATTTGTAAAATTACGTGTTTTAGAAATTTACGGTAACATATAAATCAAAATTTAAACAACAAACTTTTTTTTACCTGTTAAAAGATTCTACTTTTTTTTGAAAAAGGAATCATAAATCATTTTCTGAACACTGATTATTCCTCAATAAGAAGAGAGCTGCTTTCTAGGAAATAATATATTCTATTAGATATTATGCATTCAAGTAATTTACCTAGACCACTTGTCACACTTAAAGGACGACAATCAGATGGGTCTTGTGTCGGAGATGTTTTTTTTGGAATCATAGATATTTTAACTATTTTCCAGGCTATAGGAACTATACCGTTTTATAAGCTAAGGTTAAAAAGATCAATTATTTCGTACAATATTTGACCTTGATCACAATTTTATAATCAAATTAAAACAATGAAATTATATGATCAATAAATAATTTTTTTAAAAAAAAAAAATTAATTAGTGTTATTAATCACAAGTAATTGAAAAAAAAAACTATTTTCATGGACGTAGTCGTTTTTTGACAGGTGTAACATTCGATTCGATATTTACTTATTAATAATATTATATGTAAATATATTACTGTTATTAAAAATATTACTGTTTACGATATATTTAGATTTTATCTTTACGCTTTTATGAATCATAAATCATTTAACTTCTTTATTATTAATGCCATTTTTAAGTTACAACTGCTGGATTTCTCCTGGGTCGACTTGATGGTGGATTTCCTCGCAAAATAAAAAAAATAAAAAAATTGAATATAAAAGTGAGCACAAAATGAATAATAATTATTGAAATTAAAAAATATTAACATTTGAATAAAATATTTTTTTCAAATTTTTAAGAAAACACCAAGAATTTGTCTTATTTATTAGATTTTATTTTATTTTTTACATCGCCTTTAAGGCGTTCTAGAAATAAAATAATAATTATAATAATAGTAAGTCAAAAATCTCTATGACCGATTTAATTCACAATTTATTTTGATTTAACTTCTTTATTATTGATCAGATTTTTAAGTTACAACTACTGAATATTAATAGAAGTTGTAATCAAGTTGTAAAGATAATTAAACATATATATCATGTTATTTCTTATTTCATTCTATCTATTAATTCTTTCATAACATTTTCCTTCTTAAATTATACCTACTACATTTTATTTTATTCTTATTTTTAATTTTATTTAATTTGATTTTGATTATGAATAATAATAGTTCCTCTAGGAACCTCTAGCTTTTTCAACTTATCGTTTTTAATTTTATTTTCACAACTAAATCATATTTATCCTTTTTATTTTATTCTGTCTTTTACTCTGTCTTTTTTTATATATTTTTTACTTCTGAAGGAGCAATAGCTCGCTACAAATTTACAAAAAAAAATCCTTTGTTCTTATATCTCATCTGAAGTCGATCTAAGGTTAGCCAGCTAAACTCTAACTTGGTTAAATTTCACTGTAAAAATGTATTCATTATACCAAAAAAAGTAAATTCTAGAGAATAAAAGAGAATAAAAAGATTTAATATATTTAAATCAGCAAAGATGTTTTTCATTTAATATCTCGAAATCAGAAAAAATTTATGACATTACATGCAAACATTGTAATAGTTGAGGAAAAAAGCTTGAATATTTGTTTTTCCCTTACCATGATTGTGATTTTTTTCATTTTTACCTGTTAAATTTTTTATAAATGTATTTAATAATAAATTTAAAAATTTTTAAAAATTATTAGAAAATGATCATAATGATCTGTGAGATGCTAAAATAAAATATTTTTTTTTCATTTATTTTTTTAAATAAATACGAAATAAATTTACTTGTTTAAAAAGTTTATTAAAAATTAAATCTTATTAAAAATTTTATTTAAAATTTTTATTAGCGCTTTATCAATAAATTAAAAATTTTATTTAAAATTTTTATCTCCTTAATTTGACCTGAGACTCCTGACAGTCTCGAAAATGCATTTAAAATTGATTTTTATTTTTATGCCTAAATAAATTTATAAACTTGAACCAATATATAAATTTTGATTTATTATTTGGGTAATTAAATATTTTCAAATATGGAGCTTATTATTTTAAATCTTTCTCGTTTAAAGTGTCAATTTAAAAAATTATTAGCAAAATTGATTAAAAGAGCGTTAAATTAGCGCTTTATCAATAAATAATATAAAAAAAAAACAAATAAAAATTATTGACAAGAAAAAAATGATCTATACTAAAATTTGTCAAACAAGTGAACTGGATGCCTTTACCAGCAATGATTTTTCAGAACTAGCCGTCGATATTGAAGGCGACAATTTGTCCAGACACGGAAAAATTTTCACCATCCAAGTTTATGCTCCCAGTATTGACACATTTTATCTTTTTGACTGTAAAAATTTGAGCTATTCAGATGTCAGATTGGCTCTTAACAATTCATTCAGTAACAATTCTGTAATAAAGTATTTTTTTGATTGCCGCTCTGATGTAGATGCATTATATCATCAGTATAATATAGAGCTAAAAAATGTAGTAGATGTTCAGCTATTTGAAGTTGGGTTCAGGAAATGCTCTGGCTTTGGCAATTGTAGATTCTATTCAGGTCTTTACAAAACTTTGAACACATATGCCTATGATGTTGGAGTTACAAGTTCTGAGCTAGCAGTCAAGAACAAAATATCCCAACAGTTTAAGTCCAAAAATTATGACATCGATCTAAATGACCAAGATGTTCTCAAATATTTGGCCATTGACGTTGTCTATTTAAAAAAGCTCTATAATTTGTTTTTTATGAAAATTGGACATGGCAAAATTTTCAGATCGATTCAAATTGAAACTCAGAAAAGAATGGAAATATGGAAAAAACCCTATTTTGTAAACGACAGATCAAATGCTATCTCAGCTATTTAGTATCAAAATTTGTATATTTTTCCTCTTACTTTAAAAATAAAAATTTTAAAAAATGTTTTTAAGAGTTACTAACGAAGAGATGAAAAATATATTAATATTTTTTTTTTTAAATTTTATTGTTAAATTATAATTTAAAAGATACTTAATCAATAGTTAATTATTTAAAATATATTAATTTACAAAAATATTTATTTTTATTGGGATATAAAAATTTTTTAAATAGAAAAAAATTAAACATAAGATTCTGTAACTTTTGTTTTTTCCTGAGAATTATTTACACTTATAATTTGACTTGGCACATATTTATTAGCATCAATAACATGTTGTTGTTTCGATTCTAGATCTCGCTCAGACGAGAAATCAGAACTTCCATAACATCCTTCATCGGACTCGGCATAATTCGATGATCCGGATCCATGACAAATTTTAACATTAAACTGACAGTTTACCATTTGACTTTTTTGAAGCATGTACAGCTTGGAGTAATTGGATTTGAGTTCTAGTGATGAATAAGGTGAATATAAGTCCTCATTTGAACCGGAGTCTGAATAAGCTTCCGGTTTGTCATAGTCTAGATTTTGGCTTTTTTCGCTCTTGTCATCAATTACATTTAATTTTTTTATTTTTTTATCTTTTCTTAAAAATATAGCAAACATAAAACACACTAACAGGATCACGCCGGTGCTTATACACATATAAAAAATTATTTTAACCTGACTGTCTTTTAAGACGGTGTCCGAATCAAATAGAATTTTTTTCAACTGCAAAAAAGAAATTTCTGACTCCTGTTTTCCACTTAATTTAAATTTTTCATTCTCTAAAATATTATTTAACATTTTTTCATAGTTCTGTACTAAATGGCAACTTTGATTGCCACACAGATAACCATCTTCAAACACCATGAAATCATCTTTATCCAAACTTAAATTTTCAGAATAAAATGCAGCCTTTTCTTCAAATTTTGATTCAAAAAGAGTTACATTATTTAGTTTATAATAAAATGATTGATTTTTTTCCAATTCTGGTTTAGAGTCCACTTGAATTTTAATTTTAAAATTTTGTTTGGTATAATTTAACTCAGCGCCATTATCCGATACCATTAATTCAAAGTCATACTCTTTATTTTCTGGTCTCAACCCAGTCGAGTCCAACCAGACAGAGAGTCTACATTTAACTTGTACTGAACTTTGAATATTCTCAACCAGGAAAACAAATGGAAGAGAAAAATTAGCTTTTAGTCTAAAACTAAACGCTTTTTTGCATTTCACATCCAGAAATTTAAACAAATTTTTTTCATCTAAACGATTTAGAATAAATTTTCTTGTTTCATTTAGACTATTTTTTTTATAATTAATAGAATTAGTTTCCAAAGAGTCCAAGTCTGTTACAAATATAAATGGTGCTATTTTTACGAACCTCTCTTTTTTGCTTAAATAAAATTTGAATTTTGAGCCTAAATTTTGGATCACTGGCCGATGGTCATTTAAATCTAAAATTTTTATTTCTAGCTCAAATGTTGAACTCAACAGAACACCTCCGATACTATCATAAGCTGTTACCGTTAAGTTAATTTTATCACTACCTAACATGGATTGATTTAGAGCATTTTTTTGCCACAATTGACCATTATTTAAATAAAAATAATCCTGGTATTTTTCTAATTTAAATTTTAAACTCCCTGTTAGGTCAAAATCTACCGCGGTAAAATTAAATAGCGAAAAATTGCCGAGGGAATTCTCTATTAATTCTATGGATGTAACATTGTTGGTAAATATTGGTGCGTATTTGTTAACTTCCATGACATTAAGCTTTAAATAGGTTGTAGTCTCTAATTGAAGAACTGAACCATTGTCTTTGACTACCAGCTCTAGGTCATAAAACCGTACCGCGGCATATTCAAGTCGTCCTACAAGCTGAATTGTGTATAATTTTTGGGATATTTTACTGAGCCGAACAGGGCAGGGTCCATTTAAACAATTTAATTCAATTGAACTGATTGTGCCATTTTCCAAATAGTCATTGTCGGTTATACCAACATAGGCTAAAATTTGGTTCAGTGAACTGTTTTCATATAAAAACAGGTCTGAATTGTTGTTTTTGGTAAATTTTGGAACCAAATTGAAATTGATAGATGGTGGATTGTCATTAAGGTCCTGAATGATTAGATTGACGCGGCAGTAAGTGTAAAATGAGCTAACCGATGCTTCTACATTGAATGAGATGAGTGACTGATGGTCGAGTGAGTACTTTTCTCGGTCTATGTGGCTTTGAGTGTAAAGAGAGCCTGTTTTGTCAACAAAAACTGGAAAGCTGGATTGGGTCATGAGGAATGAAAGCGGAACAATGCGGTAATCCGCGGTTGTATTGGATTGAATTGAAACTTTGCCTATATAAGTGCCGATTGCAGAATTTTCTGTAATTTTGAATGAGTAGGAGTCTTTGGAAAATTGTAGGTGGGCGTTTGTCCAATATGGTAATAATGAAAATGCGATCAGAATTGTTATCATTTTTGAAAATGATATTTTTTAATTTTGTTTTATTTATTTATTATGATACAAATTTGTTCAGGTTTTTAAACAATATGTTTGGTATTTTGCAATAAGGTCTGAAATATTTATCTAAAAATAGAAAAGGAAATATAAAATATTCAGATAACAAATTAGATGTAAAATGATAGTCTAGACTTTTTAGCACATTTTTGAATTACATTAGTCCTTAGCAGCTTTTAAATTAGTTCTAGTTTAAGGTTTTTTTTATATAATCTGTGAAAAAGGTAAATATTTTTTTTGTTTTTTTTTCGATTGGTCCTATTTCTATTTATTCTACGATTACGCTTATGTAATTAGTAATTTAAATTGATTGATTAAATTAAATATTGAACAAAACCAATTTTTTTCTCTCTTCCGGCTTGGTTTCGATGTTTACTCAAATGTTGTCAAAAAATTAGTGTCATCTTAAATACCGAGCTTCCAAGTATTGGTATCAATATTTGCTATTTCAACAAAACAATGTGCTGACTATCCGAGTGCTTCATTGATTAAATACATTTGATTAAAAATATTTATTAATTAAATCTTTTATTTTATACTACATTTTGAAGGAGCTCAAGCTCGGTAAAAAAATAAATAAATAATTAATAAATATTAAAATTTTATTTAAATAACAAATTTCTATTTAATATAAAATATGACTTTGAATATTTATCATTAGTTTGCTTGAAGCTTAAATAAACTAAATAAATTTTTTGTTAGATTTTTTATCTAATAAGTGTAAAACGGCTTTAGAAATATGCTAAAAATTTAAAAAAAGGTGCCTGTGTGTTGGGAGATATAATATTAAGTATTACTAAATGATAAAAGTTTTATGTCAAAAGCTAATTACTTATTCATAACATATAAATTTAAAGTTCTGTATAAAATTAGTCCAAGGATACCGAATAAGAACAAGCCAGAATATGTTAAATTAATTTTGGAAAAAAAATAATTTATGAACAGGTAAGATATAATTTTTTTTAATTTTAAATTTTTTGATTTTTATAATATTTAAGTTTTTGGACTTTATCTTTTTTATTTTTTAAAATCTTATTCGAATCTTATACAGTTAACAAAGTAAAAAATTAGAATTTTGATTTTTTTTTTATTTTACGGAAATTCTAGCGATCATTAATATAAAAAAGAAAAGTAAAAAGCGAGTTTTTTAAATATAAAATAAGTTTTTTTTCATCTTCTGTTTCTTTTATCGCTATTTGAATGTTTACATTTTCAAATTTGTCCTGTATTTTAAAGGATTCCTAAAATTGTTTATGATTTTTTCTATAAATTTTTTTTAGAATTTTAGCTATAAAATTTTATCAGGTATAATAAGATATATCATTCGAATTAAGGTATTGGAAAAAAATCTTTAATTTTTCAAAAGAAAACGCCAGTGACAAAAAATTCTACAAAATTTACTTCAAATTTAATTCAAAGTCGACATGACCCTTTTATTTTTTGAGCGTAATTGATCATAAAATTTACCTGACTTGCTTTTGAAGGTTAGTTTAATGATCAAAAAACACTTAATATCGCGATCTGTAATTTATTTCTGAATCATAAAATTTATCCTAAAATTTGGTAATCAAAGGAATATGCTCTTATTTAAAAGAATTATCTTAGGCCAGACAATTCTTAGTAAAATTCTACAAACATGACAAAATTTGTATAAAGAAAGAATTATTTATTTAAAATCAGTAAGAATGATAAAAATTTCATGCTATTAATTTATTAATTAAAGAATTGATTGCAATTTATTTTTTTTTAAATAAGTTTATATAAAAATTTTTGAAGCACAATGTAAGGTATACAGTAAAATCATCTGGAAAAATTATCCCATTTCATTATTTATAAAAATTCTTCCTCTTTCTTAATTGTGAAAATTGTGGCATTGTGAATTTTCATACAAACCTTCCGAAATTGCAAAAATAAATTTATTTTCATTAATTTAAATTGACAAACATAAAATTTAATTTTAATTAACAATGAAATATTAATGATCAAATAAAATATCAATTATTTGAGATTTATTTATTTTTTGTCTCTAAGATCTATTCATATTAGAAAATTTTTAAACTTATTCTATTTAAATGTTTAAATCCTTCGTTGCTTAAATAATTTTGAATTAGGAGGTTATATTTTTATTTTATTTTTCAATTCTAACACAATTTGATTAAAAATAATCAATTTTTTGATTAATTAAAAATGGTTTTAATTAATAACGATTATCAACATTAACGGAGGAACTGTAAATAAAAAATTTTAAAAAATATAGTTGTTTTGAAAAATCTTGCAGGAATCCCTAAATTTCCGTAAACTAGATCAGCCGCAATTATGCATAGACTTAAATTTACGGGAATAGATAAAAAAATTTTACAAAAATTTTATTTAATTAAAAAACTCACAAATATGTAACAAAAAACTTAAATTACAAATTTTTAAGAAAAGTCCAAAAAGTCTTTAAGCCGATATTCTTTTTTTTAACTTTCAAATAAAAATAAAAATCTCACTGTTTTATAATTAATGCAATATTTTAGTCCTTCAATCACTAAACCCACAATTTCTAAAAAAAAAATTAATTTTTTTATGAATTAAACACATTCTTCCTTTCTTCTTTCTTTTTTCATGCTGAATTAAACATCAAGATAACTTCTTTTAAATTCGGTAGAACAATTTTTTTCTGTCCTAAATTTGGGGATGATTTTAGTAAAAAAAATTATTTTTGATGATTTTGGTAAAATAAATAATTTTAAAATAAATTTTATTAAAAAACTACATCTTTATTAACAAAAAAATATATTTTTAATAAAATTAAAAAAAATTTAGGTGCTAACCTAAATGGTGAACTGACATTTACGTGAATTGGTGAACTGTGATTTTCGTGAGCTACAGTTAACGTGTAAAAAATTTTGTGATCTAAAGTTCAAAAAAAATTTTATTTAATTCACACCAAAAAAAAATTCTCGAAACCAAAAGTTTATTTATTAAAATATTTTTTAAAAAATCAATCAATTAATCTTTCAATCAATAAATGTCTTCTAATTAAAAATCTAATGCTTTTTTTTATGACTTTTACTTTTATGAAGCATTAACCCCCAGTTACCCTTACATTTTTTTTCAACGCTTTTTGCTAAACAAAGATCACACAACACATCATCATCCGCCTTTCTAAAAATGATGACTATTTTTTCATTTCAAACAAAATTTAGCTCACAAAAAAAAAGTTCGCAAATTCTTGGTGATCTTACTTTTCTATTTTTTTCAGTTCAAACATTTTCGTGATCTCAGTTCACCAAAATTTATTATTTTCTTGGGTTGCATCTAGAACACTATTTATTTTCTACATTGTCCAGTTTTCTTTTTTTCGCATTTGAAGAAAAAAATCCAGAAGCAGTTCGATTTTCATCATGGGCATTTTCACTACTTATTGAGCCTGTGCATTGCGTTGTTTCCTTTGGTTATCAAAATTTTAAGTCACATAAGGGTTGATAAATTTTTTATCATCAATATAATCAGCGTCCAATATTGTAAGGTTTTTTTTAGGGAGAATACTTTCGCAACTTGACATTTTTGGAAATTTTTTGCTAAGCTGATTTCCTCTTTATAATTTAAATAGAATGTTAATATTTGTAACCATTATTTATACTTTATGAAATTTTATAAGATATTTAATAGAGAGAATACTTCTTTTATTAAACAGTTATCAAAAGTAGAAGGTCCGACTCATATAAAATGTACTGAATACGATTTAGCATTCAGTATTCTTTTGATTGAATGGTGCCTCGAATGTAGCAACTCTGGACTAACTGACTCGATAAAATACTATTTTTATTTAATAGAATATTGTATATTGAATAATCTAAACAATTATTTTGTATATAAAAAAATGAATTTTTTACTTAATTGTAAAATGGATATTTAACTGTCCATTTTTTATTTATTTATTTTTTTTTTTATTTCAATTTGTCCATGGGACTTAAACTTTAATTAAATAAATAAAAAACATTATTTACTTTTTGTACCATTATTTAATTAAATTAATAATTAAAATTTTATTAAATTAAACCAAAGCTTATTAAGTAAGTTTTTAAACAAACATTTCTCTGGAGCTCTTCAACAATTTATTTAAATAAATGGCCAAAACCATTAAAATATTTTTTTATTCTAAATTAAAGTTAAAAAAAATTTACAATAAAAACAAAAAGTTAAATGGATAATTTCATCTCAATTGTTCGAAACGAGCCCTGGCCGACTTTTTGACCGCATCCTGATAGGTATCTGCGGGATCTATCTCGGCGGATGCTGCACCAAGACCAGCACCTCTTTGACGCAAGGTCGCCTTTTAAAAATTGTTAAAAATTATCTAAAAATTAATCTGAGCAAAAATTTACTTCAATGGGTGCCGAAATGCCTTGCAAATTTTTGCCAATGCCACTGCCTTCGTTCCAGCCCATTTTTTTCATCATTTTGGACGCTACCGAACTTGACGCAGCCCCTTGAACAACAACTAAATTAGCTCTTAGAAATACTTGCCTTAAAATTTACCTTCTGCAAAGGCCAAAGGCTGCAGATTAGCAGTTTCCTCATACTGCTCTTTGGCTATCTTCAGCTTGATTGAATAGTCGCTTGGCGGCGATGGAGGCTCGGGCGAGCCGTATTTTTTTCTTCTCTCCAAAGCTCGGTCCCTGTACTTCAGCGCTGCCATCAAACTATCCGAATGCTGCGCTGCGCTAGTCTCTCCAGTCTTTTCTTCACCTTTTTCTCCGCGTTCAACTCTCAATTTTTCCAAATTTTTCTGGAAAAAAAATAAAAATATATTTTTTTTAAATTTTTTATTAATTTTTACTTTGTGGAGATCAGATTTTGCCACGTGTTTATTAAGTATGTCGATTGAATCAAATCTTCTCTTGCACAAAAGACACGCCAGTTTGTTCTGGTCAATTAATGTGGACTCGTCCAAAGGCTGCGCTGCCTCCTGCACCATTTGACTAGTATCCTCATTTAGCTGCAATTATACATAAGTTAATAGTCAATCATAGAAATATAAAATGGAATTTATGAGCCGTATAAAAAGCGTCTGTTTATAATAACACGTTTATATACTTTTTTTGCCTCTGGTTCTGGCTTGGGCGCCACAACGGCCACCTCTTCTGGCTTGGTCTCAACTTCAACAATTGTTTTTGTCTCAACGGGCTTTTGAGCTGTCGCTTTTTTGTCTTTCTTCTTGTTCATTTGTTCGGCCCAGCGTTCCATGTCCTTGGCAATGTTTAAGTAAAATTAAGAAAAAAATTATATTTCTACTTTTGCTATTTGGGCGGCTGTTTTGGGCTTGGACGAACTATTTTTGACTTTGTCACTCTTGGCTTTGGACTCTTCGGCCTTGGCCGACTCGGATCCAGTCACAGGCAAGTATGTAGAGGTGGTGGTGTCGTAGTACAAGTACTGTTGGGTGGTGGCATTGTAGTAGTAGTGGGAGTTTGGATCGTAGTAAAGGCCGGTCGAATAGTCGTAGTAAAAGCCCGAGGTTTCGTCAAAAGCAAATTGGGAAACGTCGGGCGTGACAGACTTTTCGACCTGGGCAGCAATGAATTCCAAATTGGCGCCCAATGCCGGATCTATGTCTTGACTTGCCAAGTGACTTAACATTTCTTGCTTTTTGTGCATGCTTAGCATTGCCGCTTGGGCCACTGCTGCAGCTGAATTGGCCGCGTCGGCTACAAACATTTGTTAAGCAAAATGCAATTTTTGTATTTTAGAACATTACTTTGATTTCCTTTCTTGGGACCATAAGTGATGGTTGTGCTGCTGTCTATCGGTGAGTGAACTTGGTTGTATGACAGTTTGCTCTGGGTATCCAAGTTCAAAATTCTTTAATTTAATTTCAAAAATTATTAGCATGATTTTAAATAATTTTTAGGATTAGATAAATTTTGTTTATTTAACAATTATTTTAATTTAAATCAATTTTTGTTAAAACAGATAGACGGTTTTATTTTTTTTTTAAATTTCAATTTTTTGAATAAAATTAATTAAAAAGCTGATTTTTTTATTCATTTTTACATTATAGAGCTGGCTTTAAATTTATATTAATTTTTAGTCGGATCAATTTTAGACTTTTCTTTTTCTTGCTTGAATTCAATTTCAGAAAATAATAAAAAAACTACAAGCAATTCGTGTTTTAGCGTTTTTTAAAGGGTTTTCTCATGTCCAGACCTTTTGAAAAATAATTTGCCAAGCATAACTTTTTCTCCTCTACCAGAACCAAAAGGGTGCTGCAGGGTGTTTTGTACAAATTATTTTTATACTTGAAAATTTAATATAATGACAATATTTTTTATATAAAAAATGATGTTTATTAAAACTGAGATTGTTAGAAATAAAAATATCTATATATCTATTTAATCTATTTTTTTCTGCTATGTGATTATAATTTTAGGTACTTTTGTGTTTTATATTTTTAAACTAGATATAATTTTTTTTTTAATTTTGTTTTTATAAAAAAAAAAATTCTTGATTAAAGATTATCTAAATAAGAAAACATTTTAATTTTACTTAAAATTCCAAAACACCGTGGCATCCCTCGTGGTTCTACAACTAAAAAGAGAAATACAGAAATTAGTTCTGTCAGATCAAAAAGACAGCGAAAAAATTAAATTTGATATTTACAGACGAAATTTTAGTTTTTTTTTGTCGGTACTAAGCTTAATTCCTTTTTACTTCTTTTCAAACTTAATTTGAATAAAATTTTAATACTTTTATTTTTGCTATCATTAACATAATTTTACAAGCAGGTGAAAAAAAATTACTAGCAGAAGAAATAACGTCCTTTATTATATCTCGAACTAATTGATGAAGTAAAAGGTAGATGCTTTGAATCCAAGGAAGAATATTCAAATCAACCCGACAATGAAAAAGGTGTAATTAAAAAGAAAAAAAGGTTATTATTGCCCGAACGGCTGCACAATAAATAAATTTTTTAATAATTACTTTAATTCTTAAAACTTTTTTTTTGTTTATTTTAATTATGTTTAAAATATTAAATTAAATTTGTTTAATTTTTTTAAAATTTGTTGGAAATTTAAATAAAATTTTTAAAAACAAGAAAATTCAAAGTTTAAAGGTTAATTCAGGAAATTTATTTTTTTTCAACTTGACAATAAGTAGCAATGCATTAATAAAAACATGACAATATTGTTACTCGGGACAATGAATTCTAAAAGAATAATGGAAACAGGGAAATATGTTCATTATAACCTTTTATAAGAACTAATTTCCCAGTATCATTTTGTATAAATAAAAATCCTAAATGATTTCAGTCAGAAGTTTTAGAATAATAAAAGTTAACAAAATATTAAAAAATATGAAATAACACTTGTATTTAAAAAAAAAGGTTAAGAAATACTGCTTTGAGTAAGAACAAGTAAGATTTTTCGGGTAATTTCGCTAAATCTGTTATATGATTTATCAGATTTGTAAATTTTTAAAATTTTTTAATTTAAAATAAGTCTGGCAAAAATCTCTAATTAAAAAATTAAAATTTGATAACTTACGCATTTTTGAAAGTATTTTTGGAATAACTGATCATGACCTGTTTACCATCAATTTCAAAGCCAGTCTGATAGCATTGTAACAAATATCCAGCATCCTTAAATAGAAAAAATTGATAATTTTGTCCATACTTATTTAAGTCACAAGTGATAAGTCAAGTTAAACACTTATAATACATTAGGTCGCTCTCATAGCCGCTAAGAAGGGCAAAATAATCATATGACCGCCAGAATAACTAGTTGGAACGGCAAAATAATCATAAGATCGCCACAATAACTAGTTGGAACGGCAAAATAATCATCAGGCCGCCACAATAACTTGTAAGAACGGCAAAATAATCATATGACCGCCAGAATAACTAGTTGGAACGGCAAAGTTGTCGTCGAGGCTGAGAACGGCACTATTAATTTTGACTTAAAAACTAACTTGACTTTAAAGAATAATTATTAAGTCAATTGAATTTTAGTTTGACTTATGACTAAAAATTATGTCTGATTTAATCCTAGATAGACACCAACTTGTATAGTGTTCATTTCGACAAAAGCGAAGCCCATAACCACATTGGACAATGAATCACGGGCTATATGAATATTTTTGATGGACAGGGTGAAATTGGTCAGTTTGTTGAGTGAGTCTAAAATTGCCTCCTTGGAAGTCAATGCATCTAGGCCTCTCAAAAGCAAAGCTAAATTGAATAAGATAAAAAATTTATTTTTTTTCTCATTTATATTTATTAATTACTATTGCACGGTTCAGTCCCTGTGTAGTCATAGCCTTCGCCGCCCTTGCGTTTGTCGGATTCTAAAAATTCAAATATTTTCACATTTAATAACCGTTCTGTCTGATTTATATTCAGTGATGATATGAAAATTTAACCTTCTCGTGAAATGCTACATTTGAAACATCGTTCACGTCTCTTAAAGTTTCTTACACCGCACTTGATAAGAAAGATTAATTAAAATGTTTTCTTTCTTCACTCACAAATTACTTTTGAACAGTCCCATTCAGTGGCGTCTTCTTTATTTAGCTTATTTCTGTAAGCTTCATCATCGGCCGTGTTGCTAAAAAATATCACCGCTCTAGCATCATAGTTGTTGAAAAAGACCGAGCCCTGTGACAAAAAATGGTTACCATGGCAACCAAACAAAATGCATCAAATAAGATCACAACAAGATCTTAATTTGGACGCATAAACACAAGTATGATAAGTTACTTTGGTGGCTTGCATCCAGCCGGACGCGTCCTCCACGCTGGCAAATTCAATAAAAGCAAAGCCTCGATTAAGACCCGTATTTCTGTCCTTTACAAGACGAACGTCTTTGTACGGAACAGCCATTTTGAACAGCTCGGTCCTGAGCTCATTGTCGTCCATTTGCGGCGGTATTTGCCTCATCATCAGAGTTTTAGACGGTGTTACGTTGCCAAAACGCTTTTCAACAGTTGGACTTGTCCCAAATGGATTATTGGGGTTTTCCTCATATTTCTAGATAAATAAAATATTTTGTAAAAAAATTTTTTTATTTTTATTCTCTACATTTGATTGACTTGGCTGCTGAAGGGATGAAGATTTAGTCTTTTTTTTGTCACTATAGGAGCTGTTTCGTCCTCTAGAACGAGACCTGGAGCGAGATCGCTTTTTTCTATAATACTCTTCATCGTCATCATCATCCCGGTATCTTCCGGACTGAATCCTGTCACTTCTGTACAAAATTATTAGTTTTATTTAGAATACCAAAAAAGCAAGAATCAATGCCGGTCTGGTTAAAAACTGGACTTGCCGGTCTTACCGAAATTTGCTTTTTTTGTAATCCATTATGAAGATATTCAACTATTTGGATCTTAAAAGAAAAGTCGAGTATTTATATGTTAATTTGAACGCTAGACCAAACGGCCCCAGTGCAAGCAGACAACTTGAAATTTTTTAGTGTCGACACACTTTTTGTCTTACTTGTCAAGTTTGTACTGATAGTCTAAATATATTCATGGAAAATTATTAGCTCACACTTTTAAAAATTAAAATTTTATTTTTTCCTAATTATTTAATAAATTTTTGGAACAAAAAATTTTTTCTTCATGTGCACTCGTCATCGCTATATCTGTCAGTAAAAATACTTTTGAAAAAAAAATTAATATTTAGAATAAAAATGGGTTTAAAATCAAAAAAAATATTCGTGCTGATTTTATTATTTGTAGTAGTGGTAGACAATGCAGTTAGAATTAATTGTTCTGAGACAAATACGGAAAAAAAAGAAGAAAATGCAATCAAAGACAAATCCTCGGAGTCCGAGGAAAAGCACCAAAAAAATTCAAAAGAAATAAAATTTCACTCAAAAGATGCCGGACCATCGTTTGGATTTATTCACGCATTTTTTGCCTCTTTTTCAGTCATTCTAGTTTCAGAAATTGGCGACAAAACATTTTTTATAGCGGCAATAATGGCCATGAAGCATCCACGAATGACTGTTTACTCAGGAGCAATGTTCGCCTTGGGCCTAATGACCTTGCTTTCGGCCCTATTGGGCAACATATTGACCAAAGTAATTCCAAGAGTTTACACTTATTATGCCTCCAGTGTTCTATTTGGTTTGTTCGGTCTCAAAATGCTGCGCGAAGGTTGGCAAATGGACAACTCGGACGCCAGTGATGAGTACGATGAAGCTAACGAAGAGCTCAAAGAATCGGAGGAAAAAGACAAAAATTTGGAAACAGGCGGTGAAGAGGATAAAAATCCGACAAGAAAATTTGTTCAGATGTTCAGAAAGTATATGTCGCCAGTGTTTTTGCAGGCGTTTGTGCTGACATTTTTGGCCGAGTGGGGCGACCGGTCCCAAATCTCAACTATTATCTTAGGAGCCCGCGAGAACATTTTTGGTACTGTTCTCGGTGGAACTCTGGGCCATGGCATATGCACTGGTCTGGCTGTAATCGGTGGTCGCATGATCTCACAACGAATATCAGTGCGTACGGTCACCCTAGTTGGCGCCTTTGTCTTTTTGTTCTTCGCCTTTTCGGCCTTTTTTATCGGCCCTGATGCCTATTGATAATTTTAATATATACACTTGACTCAAAAGTACAGTGTATACCGCTAAATCGGACAAGTCTAATTGATTATTCAAAGTAAAAATTTAAACTTATAATTTCCCATGTTTTTTGTACGAAATAGTTATTTATATCAACAAAATTAATAAAAATTACGCCAATTTACTTCTGTATTTTTGTATTTTATTTTTCGTTCAAAAAATTGGTTAAGATCTAATAGTCTTGCTGATTAAAAATCTAAAAGTAAGAATCTTTGTAAAATTATAAAAATTAAGCTTTCTCAGACCAAAATTTAATTTAATTTATTAATATTATCGACTTTTTATTAAATCGAAAAATTAAGTTATTTATTTTGAAAAATTTGTGCTAAATTTTAACAACTGGTTTCGATTTTTAATAATTTATTTAGTTTGTTATGGACTCACAATTATAACTGAATAAATTCAAATTTAATGAAAATAGGATTTAAAATAATTTTTCATAACTATCTATTTATCAACAAAAAAATTAATCATAAAATGGTGTATGTTTTAATTTCACCATATTATGATTACTCTAGAGGGAAAATTTTTTATTTATAAAAATAAAAAAAATATGAGGGATATTTTTTTTCTATAAAAATAAAAAAATATCCACAAATTAAATTGTCATATTCTTTTGATCAATTTATTATTTTTTTCAATAGAATATGATCAGTTTTTTTCAAAAACTAATCACTTTATTATTTAAAAAAATAAGGAAGCATCAAATGGGTTTAAAAGTTCGCTTTGGCTAGATTTAGTTGTTTAGTAATAATAAGCAACATTTTCAATCATTTTTAACAAGCGTTTTTTTTAGGAAAAATATATAACCGTGGTTAAACGGGGTTAGGTTCGTGGCAGAGCCCTGGTTAAGGGATTCGGGTATTTTGTAGATTAGAGAACTATTACTTAAAATTAAAATTAATAATTAAACTTTTTATGATTTATAATATTTAATTTAATTACACATTTGACAATTTAATTATTGATATGACTGGTTAGTTTGGATCCTTTTTTTTACCTTTTTTTTATTTTATTTGATTTTTTAAAAAAGGAAAAAGAATAAAAAACCTTTAAAAAAATTAAAAAAGAAAGACTAAGCGCTATTCCAAATAGCCTCTGTATGTATTTTAATACTTTTTTCATTTATTTATCTGTTTATCTTTGACGAGCTAAAGCTTTTTCAATTTAAAAAAAATTCAAAAAATAAATAAAGTTAAAGAAAAAGAAAAATATATTAGAAAATAAAAAGAATAAAATTTACATAAAAAAATGAAATAAAAGAGTGAAATATATATTTAAAAAATGAGTGAATGTCAACAATGAAAAAAAAACTAGTTCTAACCACTTTTTTTGTCGTTTTTTTGTAAAAAAAATTTGCTAAACATTAAAAATTGAAATTGTATTAAATTTTAGTCATCAAAAAAATCAGACTTGTGTTTAAGTCACAAGTCTTAAGTCAAGTCAAGTCAACTTAAAATTTTTTTTTTTTAATGAAGTTTAGTCAAGTCAACTAATTTTCTGATTTTTAAACTAAAAAATAAATATGATTTTTTATTTTAATCCAAAAAAATTTAAGTTTACTATTATTAAAATCAGAAAATTAGTTGACTCGACTTAACTTCACTAAAAAAATGAAAAAAAAATTTAAGACATTGGCTTTGACTAATAAAGAAAAAAAAATTTATATCATGACTTGGACTTAAAACTGTGACTTAAAAACAAGTCTGAAAAAAATTAATTTGTTATTATTTTTAAATCTTTATTAAAGTTGAAGATCTATTACAATTAGAGAAAACTTTGTCACCACTTTTCAATAATATTATTATCGTCATTTAATTAAATTTAACATACTTTTACCATTGCTTCTTGTGAGTTCCTTTCAGTGCCATTAATATTTAAAAAACAATTATTTTTATTATTACTTTACAAAAACCAAGATAACAAAGTAAAAAAAATCTCAATTTTAAAAGCGTTTTATTGTTAAATATTTAAATTAAAATGGTAAAAAATTATAGATGGTAACAATAATAGGTTTCGAGGGAAGTGCGAATAAAATAGGGGTTGGAATAATCCGCGATGGTCAGGTTTTGGCAAACCCTCGTCACACATACGTAACTCCACCAGGCCAAGGGTTTATGCCATCAGAGACAGCCAAACATCACAAAGAGCACATTTTGTCACTTACTAAGCAAGCTTTAGAAGAGGCTAAAATAACTGCGCAAGAAATTGATGCCATAAGCTACACCAAAGGACCTGGCATGGGTGCTCCTTTGCTTACAGTGGCGATTGTAGCACGAACTTTAGCTCAATTGTGGCAAAAACCAATTATTGGTGTTAATCATTGTATAGGACACATTGAAATGGGCAGGCTAATCACATCTGCTGAGAATCCGACTGTTTTGTATGTAAGTGGCGGAAATACACAAGTGATTAGCTACGAGAATAAGCGATACAGAATTTTTGGCGAAACCATTGACATCGCTGTAGGAAATTGTTTGGATAGATTTGCCAGGGTGCTTAAACTTAGCAACGATCCATCTCCAGGCTTTAATATTGAGCAAATGGCTAAAAAGGGCAGCAAATATTTAGAATTGCCCTATTGTGTTAAAGGTATGGACGTTTCTTTTAGTGGATTGTTGAGTTTTATTGAACAAAGAGGACCTAAGCTTATAGAGCAAAAAAAATACACACCAGAAGATTTGTGCTATTCATTGCAGGAAACTGTTTTTGCCATGCTGGTCGAAATAACTGAGCGCGCCATGTCACATTGCAATTCCAGAGAAGTGCTCATTGTAGGTGGTGTAGGATGCAATTTGCGGCTACAGGATATGATGAGAAAAATGTGCGAAGAAAGAAATGCAATTCTTTTTGCCACTGATGACCGATTTTGTATCGATAATGGTGCCATGATTGCCCAAGCCGGTTATGAGATGTTTAAAGTTGGAATGGTGACTCCGTGGGAAAAGACAACTATCACGCAGCGATTTCGAACTGATCAAGTTGAAATAAATTGGAGGAAGTAAAAAAAATTTATTGTAAAATTTTAAAATAAAAAAATAGAATTTTTGATAAAAATATATGCTTAATTTTTTGCCATGTTCAAAATATTTTAATTAAATTTGATCTGAATTATCAAACAATGAAAAGATTAAAAATAAAAAAGTCGATTGCTAATAAAAATAAAGCATATTATACAAATTTTCAATAAAAAAAGGAAAAATGATGCAGTTTCTAGGCCATTTTGGGTAAGTGATGATTTTTAAAATTGATCTCAAGACTCAAAAAAATTTTTTAAATCAATTTTTTAATAATAAATGACCTAACACTATTAAACATTATTTGTTCAATCTTTAATTAGTGAGAAAATTTTTATCCGAAGTAAGAATAAAATGAAATTGAAATTTCAATACAAAATTAAATTTTGTTTCTCTGTAATATGTTTTAAATAATATTAAAATATAATTTTAAGTCATTATTTGGATACCTTAATGTTGATTTAAATTTGTCTTTAAAGTTTTCAAATAAGATTTTAGAAGGATCAATTGAAGATCAATTAGAATAATTTTTTTTTAAATTAAAATAATAAAATTATATGCTTAATGTTTGAAAAAAATTTTAAAAAAATAATTTGATCATTACTATTAAGATTTAAATCAATTAAGATTTGATCATGCGATTATGATCATGAACTTCAAGTTGCCTTGAAACAGTCATTCATTCAAAATTTTTCAAAATGAAATAAAAATTTCTAATTTTAAAATTCCTGATTTCTAATTGCTAATTTAAGCACTATGAATTTGATAATTGATCAATACAAAATAAAGCCATATAGTTTTATCATTGAATATATAATAGTATTCAATGATAAAATTTAAATATTTTAAAGGTTTTTTATATTCTGAAATAGCATAACATATTTCTACACGCTGGTGTGTATTTTTATTTAAAAAAAAGGTATGCAAATTTTATAATTGAAAAAAAAGCAAAAATTTCACAAAAACACTATTATTGAATCGTATGTATTCCAAGGGATCACTTAAGACTTCACTTATTTTTAACTAAAAAAACTAAACTTGACAAATTTTTTAACTAAAAATCTGGTTAGCCAAAAATTAAGTTAAAATTTGTATTTGTAAATTTTAGTTTCGGTTTAATTATTCGAATAAATTCTTATTTAATAAAAAAAATAATTCATTTAAATGATTTTTTGAAAAGGATTCTTCAAGAATAAATTTTAAAAAAAATATAATAAATTGCTTAATTAATTACAAAAAAATTTAATAAAAAAAAAATTAAAAAAAAAATTATTAGCAATTAATATTTGTTAAATTAAAGAAAATAAAAGGATTCCTTATACTTTAAGAAAAATAAAATAAAATAATAAAATATTTGTTATCAATTTTTTTCAGAATCTTGAAGAATGTTTGAAAGCATTGTTCAACTTTAGTAGCTTTGTTGTTTTACTCAAAGAAATTGTTTAATTGTTTTTTGGCTAGGAGGAAAAGTCCGACAGAATTATGTAGAAGACTGAACAAGTCAATTCGCTATAACTAAAAATAACTCAGTACAGATTTTTTAATCTTACGAGTAAGCTTCAGTTCTTGTTCCGTTATCTCACTAATCTTTTGCCATGTCTTCTTAAATTACCAACTGGTCCTGTTGCTGTTTTCGCGTAATTAATATATTAATTTAATAATACTAATTTAATAATATTAATTTATATTTTCCATACCTTTAACTAGTTTGTACATTTGGATTAAATCACCTCTTTTTCGCCTCTCTTCAATGATTCTCAAATTTAAAATCTTTAACCTTGATTCATATGGAATATTTTTTAGACAACTTAGAAGTTTAGTCGCTTTCCGTTGTACCTTTTCGATTATAAGTATATCACCTTTAGTTGTTGGACTCCAGACCCATTATTTAAAGTATGCATGTGAATTTTTTTTTATGTTAATAAAACAGTGAAGATTTCCATTAAAAATAGTGACGGTTTAATATTGCCCCTTTCTATTATAGCTCATCAATTTGCTTATTTTTATAATTTACTAATTGTTTTGAAGAACTACTAAATGAAAGCAAATTTAACTGAGGTAGAAACAGATCTATACTACTAAGAGAGATGCTAAACAGCCTTTTAATTTTTTTTTAATTATTTTTAATTCTGTTTTAAGTAAATAAAAAGAATTTACGTTAAAACACCATAAATCAGAGGTCGTTTAGTAGGTTTAGTTGAGCGTATTCATTTAACTAACTCTGAAATAAGAGAATTATTTTTTGGCCTTTTTTTATTTAAAAATATTTAACAAATAAATTTAAAATCTACAACAACTTTTTATTTAAATCTTAATCGTGAAATGTTCCTTAGCAAAAAAATTTAAATAATTTTTTTCCAAAAAAAAAAATAAAAGATCAAATTTCCTATTTACATGATCAGTAAAAAAAACTTAAAAAATCAAAAAAAATTAAAATAAAAGAAATTATAAACATATCTCAAAACTAATTGATTACCAAGCCTATGAGCAAAAAAAGAAAAGATAATCATTTTTCCAATCTTTAAATAAATAAAAGCTTAAAAACGCTTAAAAAATTTAAACAAAAACTTTGAGAGAACAATCAAAAAAGAGAACAATTTAGTCCAAGTCGACATACAAAACTCTTTACGGTTGTTTAAACAAATGAGATCCGTGTGAGATCTGTAAAGCTCTTGTTTGACTGTCAAAACTGTTTACTGATTACAAAAATTCCAGATCTAGCGCATGATGCAATGCAGCCAAGTCTCTGTGCTCGTTTATTCTCCAAAAGGGCCAGTTCATCTTGAAAACAAAAGTTACTATACGATTTTTCTTCAATCTTTAATTACTTGTTTGGCAGCAGATTCCTCTTCTTGGCGATCTCCCACAACCACATAGGTGCACTTGCGGCCAAATCGTGACGAAATCCTCTCAAAGCAGCTTTCTTTGCCGATCTTGGTCGCACTGTACACATTCTCAATGTCGAAGACGCCGCCCAGTCCGTACAAAAGTATCTTGGCGACTGCGGGAACCAGCTGGGTGGTGGTGACCAACACGTTCACATTTGTGGGCCTTGATTTGATGATGGACAAAGACTGGTGGGCCAGCGTCAACCAATTGTCGGTCAATTTCTCAATGTCGTTTCTTATCTGGACCCACTGGTCGCATTTTGGCGAGCCGAGCAACTCGGCCACATTGTTGCGATACGCATTGTAGGTCTCTTTGATTTTTCTGTATCTGAAGGCCAATTTGCGCATCCACTCCACGCCGCCTCTCACACCACTCGACATAGACACATTCGAGTTGGCACTCGAGTGAAAGCCGTCCGAGGCAAAGTTGTAGTTGGACAAGTCCTGGCCGTTGTCGTCCGACGACACATCGTCCACGTGCACCTGGTCGCACTCTTCCAAGTCATTGAAGTGCAGATGCAAATCGGCCAGGCTGAATATCAGACCTTCCATTTGCAGGCCGAGATTTATGGCCACTTGGGGATCCTTGATGAATCGTTGCGCATACGAACTGGTCAACAAAGAGTGAAATATTATTATGGTCTCGTCCAGGTCCCACACGAACACACGCTCTGTCTCCAGCTCACTAGCCACACTGTTCGATGTCGGCGATGAGGACAAGAGTGGTGCGATCGATGTGGTCGACTGCACCGAGCTAGCTTTTTTACCTTTTGATTTTCCTTCTAGAAATAGAAATTAGAATAAATATTTGACAGAAATTTTTTTTGAAAACTTTATTTTTTTTAATGAGAACAAATATTTAGGAATTTTAAATTTTTTTATTCCTAGATAAGCTTTATTGTATAGATGAAAAATGGGATTATTTAAAAGATGGAATTATTTTGGATAAGGGATCATGTTGGCATTATAAAAGATGAAATAAAGAAAGTTTCATCAAAGCAGGTGATTGATTCCGAACAAAAATTATTTCCTGAAAACATAAAGTGTCCAAAATCATAAACCGAAATCTCAGAAATAAATAATCATCAGGCCGTCAAAATAACTAGTTGGAACGGCAAAATAATTATCAGGCCGCCAAAATAACTAGTTGGAACGGCAAAATAATTATCAGGCCGCCAAAATAACTAGTTGGAACGGCAAAATAATCATTAGGCCGCCACAATAACTAGTTGGAACGGCAAAATAATCATCAGGCCGTCAAAATAACTAGTTGGAACGGCAAAATAATCATCAGGCCGTCAAAATAAATAGTTGGAACGGCAAAATAATTATCAGGCCGCCAAAATAACTAGTTGGAACGGCAAAATAATTATTAGGCCGCCACAATAACTAGTTGGAACGGCAAAATAATCATATGACCGCCATAATAACTAGTTGGAACGGCAAAATAATCATCAGGCCGTCAAAATAACTAGTTGGAACGGCAAAATAATCATTAGGCCGCCACAATAACTAGTTGGAACGGCAAAATAATTATCAGGCCGCCAAAATAACTAGTTGGAACGGCAAAATAATTATTAGGCCGCCAAAATAACTAGTTGGAACGGCAAAATAATCATATGACTGCATGGAATGGTATAGATTCAAATTTTAACTTTGACTTGAAATTGATTATTAAAGTCAAAGTCAATTTAAAAAAATTTCACGTCAAGACTCTAAACATGTTTGCATATTTCCTTAAAATTCTATGGAAACAATTTTATTATCTTAATTTTAATCTCTGATTTTTTTTTATTTTAAAAATATGTCCCAAATCATAACTCTTAGTTTCATAACCGAAATTTAAACTCTGATAAGACGAACTTTTCAGCTAAATTTCTCCCAAGAACTGTAAAGAAATTAATCAATTTAATTTCAAATAAATATATAAAATTAAATCAGGGCACAAAAATATTATTCTCTAAAATTGTTACATTTCATTTCCTTTTCTAAAATCTAATTTTTTCTAAATTAAAATTGTTTACTTTTAGATTTGGGGGACAGAGGCGATGCAGGTAGAGTAGAAAATTGTGTGTCGTTGAGGGCTGCTGGATTGAGCAAATAGGTCTGTGAAGTGGTAGTGTTGTACTGATGGTGCTGTTGATGTAGAGCAGCTGCGGCAGCGGCAGCAGCGGCGGCGGCAACACTGGCAGCCGATTGCGCTAGATTGGGAGTTGAAGAGTTGACTGGCAGGGGCTCGCTTGAATTGTTAGTGGCGTCCGAATTGGCGTTGGAGTTGTTGGGTGAGCTCTGCAGCAGGTTGTTTTGCTGCAGATGCTGCACTGCATTGAGGAAAGAGTTGGCGTACTGGTAGTCGGGACTGGATGCGGTCATGCTGGAGCTAGGAGCCGTGTAGCCGGTCAGCTGAGTGCCGGACTGGCCCGAGCTCTGGTAAAACTGACCCTGGTGGTAGTTGGGATTGGTGGCCACAGCGGCAGCGTACGAAACGTAGTCCAGCGGTGGATTGGACTGCGAGTAGGCTTGTGGCGTGTTGGCCGGGTACGGAAACGTGTCCGCCAGCCCGTACTGAGACTGGAGAACGTAGTTGCTTGCGTTGTGCTGCTGGTAGTAGGCTGCTGCGGCCGCTGCTGCTGCTGCGCCGTTTGTGTTGCCTATGTAGGCCTGTGGGTTGAACGTTTGGTGATAGGCTTGCATTTTTGACAAATTCAGCTCTTTCAAATGAATGCTTGTACTTTGAAAAAACAAAAAAGTAAGATTGAGAATTTTTGGATAATGTGTCTGCATTCGAGTTTATCTTTTAATGGGAGCATGTGATATTTGTAAATGGCTACGCACACACACTTGCTCGAACACAGACACAGATAAGAATTGGCGTTTTCAGTTTTCTTTTCTTTTTGCTTTAATGACATGCAAATGAGAGAAACAGAAGAACAAGACGAAATGGAGGAAATGGAAAATAAAAATGCAAAATCGATTTTTTTTAATTTTTTCCCCTTTTTTAGCTATTTCGCTTGGGTCTCAAGTTACAGAAAAAAATTTTTTTTGTTGGTGACTTACGGAATATTGGATTTTATCTAATGACACTTACTAAATTTTGGATTTTTGTTGCGAGTTTTTTTTTCTCTCTAAAAATAAAGCAAAAAATTTAAAAGAAGAAACAAAAATTAATTTATTTTATTTAATGAGCTAGAGTACCAGCTTAATCACCTTAAATATTTACATTTAGAAAAAGAGAGAGAGAGAGAGAGAAAAATTCTATTTACGCATTCCCATCGATGATATTGAATTTCAAAGTGTCTCTCTCTCGCTCTCTAGCTCTAAAAGCATTAACTCAAATATTTGCATTGAAACGAACATTTTCGGTCACTAGCAAACTCCGGTAATCTAACATCATCTCTAAGCCGAGTGGCAAACAAACGCAGTGTTTGTTTAGCTACGAATGAATGGAATGCTTTTAAGACTTGGACAAATAAATAGGCCATTGAATGACTGGAGCAGTTCACACGTAGTTACGAAACGCGGCGAATGGCCGGTAATTGGATCCGTAATCAATTAGAGACTCGGCAAGACATTCAAATAAGTGTGTTGCCGTACGGATTCAATTAGATTCGATACGGTGGCATATTCACACGCTGCATCGAATCGAATCGGATCGGTGCGTGCCTAATTAGTCAGCCTCAAACTGTTCTGACTACCTAAGCTAGTAGGTCTCGGCTTCTCAAGTGGGAGCCGTCATGAACGGTTCGGATTTCAATCGATTTCAATCTCGTTATCGATTGAAATTTAATAGTTTAATAGACTAGCAATTATTGCAGTGATTAGGCTGGCACTGCTCGCGGTTTAAAGTTACCTTTTAGAGTATCATTAGTGGAATTGTTCAATGTTGGAATTGATTTTTTGTGTTTATTTGTTTTGCTAATTGGCAATAATGGACAAGTGAATTTTGATCTGGGCTTGTTTGTTTCATCTAAAATGTTCTGTGATCAAAAGAAAGAAATTAATTATCTAGATTAACAGCACTACTTAGTTTTTTTATCTTTTTTATTTTTTTTGTATTATATTGATTATATAATGACGAAAATAATTAGGTCGCATGTAAAAGCGTCATTTATTTGTATGACAATCTCAATTGAAACTAAATTTTATTAAAAAATTTTCATCAATAAATTTTTTATTTTTTAGAAATACCCGACAATTTTTAATTTTTATATTTTTTTTTTTTTTTGAAAATTTGCTGTATCGCTCATCAAAAAAACTATATTTAACATGTCCTTTGTACTTTATGTAAGAAAATCAATTTTTTTTTTCAATCACGATGGACTGAAAAGAAAGATGAATCTGCCCCGGAAAAAAAATCTTTTTTTTTGTTTTTTTTTTTCCAAATAATAAAAATTATTTTTATTATTATTGAATTGTATTGATTATATAATAAGGACGGGTATTAATTGAGCAGTAAATAATATCAAACATATATTTAATTATATGAGCAGAAAATAAATAATTAATAGGACCCAAAAAATAGTTATAACGGTGAGAATAAATAATAAAAGCGGTAATAAAAATTAATCTCATTGAATATATCCACATATATCCATTCTCGATTAATACCTATTCGTTTTTTGAGTATGTTTCTTCTTCACTTCTTCAGAGTCAGACTCTTGCGATTCATATAATTCGAGTGGGACGCACTCGTCATCACATTTTATTTATTGAAATATATTTTTGTAAAATTTATTATTTGAATTTATTTACAAAAGATCAATTTAGTATAGTTTCTGTTCATTTCATTCTTTTAGCGGATAACTTAAGGTTATTATCACTTTTATTTTTTATTCCTGCACACTAATTAATTTTACTGCTTTTTAAAATTTTTTTTTGGGGTAAAATAATTTTATTTACTGCTCAAATAATCTTAGCTCATATAACAATGAAAATAATTAGGTCGCATGTAAAAGCGTCATTTATTTGTTTGCCAATGTCAATTGAAACTAAATTATTAGAAAAAAAATTTTTATTTTTTAGAAAAACCCGACCACCTAAGCTTTTTTTTCTTAATTTCACTTAATGATTAGACTTTGTTTTCTTTATTTTGTAACTTTTAAATTTACTTCTCCATAAAAGGAACTCAATAACTTTTTGAAAATATGCATATGTCGCATAGAACAAGCAAAATAAATTGTTTATCTAAAATTAAAACAGTTTAAGTAAAATAATTATCAATTTTTTAACTTTAGTAGAATGATCAATTTCACATTTATCTGTGACACTTTGAGTCACAGTATACACCACATTTTCTGCAACTACAGTTTTTCTGACACTTACTAATTCAATTACATTTTATGAACCCTTGATCACCTGAAATGGAAAGTAGCCCATTTATTTCTCGTAAAGTACGCTCTGTCCTTAAATCTAGCTATTCAAACTTTATAAGCTTTTGCTTACATATTTGAAATGAATTCCTAGCAGGTCAACCTTTAATAATACCATGTTTTGTTGCTAGTTGATATAACTTATGATTATTTATTTTTGTGATATAAGCAAGCACATTAACCGGATCAGCAGGTCCGCGGTCTACATCCGGAACTGATACTTGAACGGTATCGCCAACTTTGGCCTCACCTAACTTGTGAATGTGTTGCATAGCCATCGCCTCAGCGCCAGTCTTCAAATATTCACCGCAACTATTTTGAATATCCCATATTTTTATAGCATTGACTTCGAAACATGTTTGTTTCGCTGACAAAGGTAAATTTTTGTTCTCCTTATCCTCCTCTCTAGTATTTTTATTTAGGGAAAATTGCAGTTTTTTTTCTAATTTTAGCTAAATAATTTATTTTGCTTGTTCTATACGACAAATAAATGGTTTATGTGATGTATGTTCATAAGTCCACTTGAACATACAGGAATCCAAGAGGACTAGACAAAAAAGTGGCCAAAAGAACTAGTAGTAATTTAAAATAGCTATAAAAAAGCTAAACTTTAAATCAAATAAATCAATAAAAAAACTTTCATTTTTCTTATTTAATGGGTTAATAATTTTTCTAATAATTAAGAGTATGCTGAAGCAACAACCATTGGTATATTCGCTAATAAAGGAACTAGTTAGATTGAATTTTTTCTAAAAGGAAGATAAAAATTTACTGCAGAACGAAAGCTTTCAAAATATATCCTTATACTCACTAAATGGAGTAGGCTGTAAAGCAACTAGACTGGAGCTGAAAATATTAGCAAAAATTTACAATATATATTGCCAGCCAGTCTATAGCTATGGTCTTTGAATTAGTCACATTAAAAGGGCAAAACTTAAGCCCTACGACTCGTCACAGGGATGTCTTATCAAAAGAAATCCCTGTGCCAAATTCAGCAAATTGTACCAAAAATTTAAACTTCCTTTTTACGACCAAATTAAATTGCTCAAACACACCAAATTTTTTCATTTTAAAACCAAAATTGCTACTATCCACAAATCCCTAAACCTAGACTTATTAGAAACCAGATCAAACAAGCTTTTCTACAAATTCCTTTTCAAAAGGGCAAATCCTCAACAACTTATCCAAGGTCTCACGTGATCTCGACTCACAGTTGACAACTGCAATGCAAAATTCAATTCACTATTTCAAATATTCGAGTCTATTTTAAATGATGTTTTAACTTCATTTCTTTCTTTTAAAACAATTTTGTATTTTTTATTTTTTATTTCCATTCGTTGGGCCTAAAAGAAGAACTTAGTTTCATTCAACGTATTAATTTGTGTGATCTGGTTTGCAAAGAACCAGTAAATTGTTAATTTTACATAAATATTTTAAATACAGCGCTCTTAAATTCACAATCATGAAATTTAAGCTAAATTAATTTTATTAATTTTACAATTTTTTGCAGTTCTCTCAATAACTACACCACCAGCTCTAGCCAACTTAAATGTCTATAATTTGAAAGTGTAATACTATGATCTCATGCGTTTAGCAAGTCTTTAGTATTTAGCCATCTATAAAATATAAGACATGTGCGATTTGAAGAAGAAACTTTGAAATTTATTGTAATTTGTTTTCTTTTCTCCTTTTTTATATTCTTTATGATTTGTTTAGGCTATAAGTGGCCATTTATTAATAAAGTTATTATTATTTAATTTTCTTTCTTTATTATTTTGTGTTATAACCGCGAGCCACAAGGTCAAATCCGGATAATACATATCCATTTAAAGTCTATAACAATTTATTTAATTTGAATAATTAATGATTAATGATTGAATCGTTTAATTAATGACTTTTAATTTAACGTCATTGACTTCAAGAAAGCCTTTGATAGCATACACAGAGAAACCTTTTGGGCCATATTAAGATCTTATGGCCTGCCACAGAAGATATTTAGCTTGGTAAAACTCTTCTATGAGAATTTCGAGTGTAGCTCGAAAAAGGGCAAAAAAGGCAATCTGAGAGAAATAGCAAAGCTTAAGACTTAGACTTAGCTGACGATCTGGTGCTAATATCTAATGCAGAAGCTCATATTCATATGAAGACTCAAGATTTGGCGAACAACACTAAAACAACCGGAGTTGATTTGAATGGGACCAAAACGAAAGTTATGTGCATCAATCAGAGTTGTTTAAAAGTCTTTAAAAAAAGTCCAAGTCCGGACTTTTAAAATTTTTTTTAAAAAAAAAAATTAAAGTTTTTGGTGGGACTTTTGAAAAAAAAAAAAGTCTTGACTTGAACTTGACTTGAGACTTGTGACTTTTAAACAACTCTGGCATCAATACAAAATTAGATAACCCGATCACCATCAATGGTACACAAATTGAGTTTGTAAGCGAGTTCACATACTTAGGAAGCACCATAAGTACAACAATGGGCACACACAGAGACATTAAGAATAGACTTGCTAAATCAAAGAGTGCCTTGCTAGGCTCCGACCAGCATGGAAATCAACCATCTACAGCAAGGAAACAAAACTCAAACTGTACAACACTGTAGTAAAAGCAACACTGATGAACGGTAGATAATGTTGGGAAATGTGTGAATCTGACAAGAAAAGCCTGAACAACCTTTCCAAGAATGAACGAAACACGAATACCTAAAAGAGCCCTCAAGGGCGACGTAAGGTAGGACGACCAGCAGTAACATGGAGGTCAACAATCACGAAAGAGCTCATCGAAATGGGAATGACATGGGGAGAAGAAACGGTAAAGGCAAAAGATCTACTTGAGTGGAAATCAAAACTAATGACCCTATGCTCCACAAGGAGTGAATAAGCAAAAGGGTAAGGGCTAAAAAAACTCTGCAATTCTCTGTAAAATGCACACAATGATAAAATTTTAGATTAAAATATGCTATAAATTGTATGATTTTTACAGGGTTTAAGAATTCATTTGTACAAATTTATACAAAACTGTACTGTTTGCAGAACCACTTTTGTACAAAAAGAAAAAAAACTAAAAAGTCTATCTTTGCTTTTCTGTAAATTTTGTACTAAAATTTCACATTTCCAAAAGAGTGGAAACTAGAAATGTTTCTTAAAATTCAATATTAATATAATTTCGCGACTTTGAGTCTGAAAATCTCAAAACTGATTCTGCAAAATGTGCCAACTGATCGGTCAAAGCTAAGCAATTCTGTTTAGTACTGTATTGATTTTAATTTATTTGTTGACTTGTAAATAAATAAAAAAAAAATTCACACTTCAAAAATTAAGGAAAATAAAATCAAAAAAGAAAAACGATGCTATTTTAGATTTCCTTATCTTTTGAGATTTTTTTTTTAAGTGAATCATTAAAACTAAATTGCAGAAGTGTTGCAGAAACCTAATTTAGACGATACAAATTTTATATCTTTTGGGTTCTTTCTGATTCTTTAAGGTTGCTTCTGGTTCTTTAAATTTAAAGTTTTAACCTATTTAATAAGAATCTTTAGGTTCTTTTTCTAAATATTAATTTAGGGGTTTACTATAAAAATAAACCCCTATATAATTGATCAGGGAAGGTTATGGTTAGGTAGCAATTACACAGTGGAGTCAGGTATTTGAGATATCTTGACTCAAAACCGGCTTTATATTCTTCATCAGTTTGACAACTAATGGAACAACTAATCTTGATCAAAAGATAAAAAATAACGTTAAAAAATTTAAAAACTTTTAATTAATCAGTTTTTTTTGATACTTTAATATTTCTTTCTAAGCTAAAAATTTAAAATAAAATTGGTTAATAAACTTTAAAGGAAATAAACTTGATTGTATGTAATAGTAAATTGATTTTTTATCAAGATAGCAAATAAAGTGAACTTAACCGTAAATTTTATTTATTAATTAATTATTGACAGTCAATCGAATTCAACTAGCTAAACATCAATTTAAAAATGGCATTTTTTTAAATTAAAAAATGAAAACTAATTTAATACAAAGAACCTGATTTTTTTAATTTTTTATGTCATAAATTTTTTGACCACCCTTTACTTTTTTTTTTAAAGTATCATATTTGGATGCTCTTGCTAGGTACAGATGAGAAAATAACTAATCTAAAATACAAACACTTAAATAATGGAAATTCTTTTCTTATTTAAAAATCCACTTGTAAAAGTATAGATAATTATTCTACCAAAAAAACTAATTTTTGCATTTAAATTGATTTTTAGAAAGATTTTCTTATTCAATAAAATTTAAAAAATATTCTATCAAACAAAAATAAATTGGTCACACTTGACAATTTTTCTTTCGATATTTTTGCTTTTTTTAATTAAAATTCTTCGTATTAAACCTATAGTTTTTTTAAATTTTTTTGAATTTCCTCTATATGAAATTTAATTGTGATTTTAAAAAATTAAGAATTAAAAATAATTAATGTCAAATTAAAATCTGTTTGAATGATCTTTTTTCTTTTATATTAATCAATCTGACGAGAAATTCAAAGCTACGTTATTTTATGTAGTAATCAAGAAAAACAGCTTTTTTAAAAAAATTTTTTCCAAATATTATTTTGATAAAAATTTTCATCAAAATATTCCATCAAACATGTTGGTAGATTTTCTAGATGAATTGAGCTTATTAATAAACCATCTGAAAGAAAACTTTATTCTTCAAGAATTCACTAATTTTTGATTTAATCCAAGAAAATGTCAGAGCTTTTAATTAATAATTTTTGACCTTAAAAAAGATTAAATTTAAACAATTAAAAATTGATTTTTTTGATGCTCGTGTCTAATTAATTAAAGACATTTAAAAATTTATATCTATTAAAAAAGTTGTGTAGCAGTCAAAATAAAAAAATATATAATTTAATTAAATTTTTTCATTCATTTTTTACTAACTTAAAAAATTAAATCTATCAAAAATTTATTTCATTTTGGAAATAAATTTAAACTAATTAACAAATAAATTTTAATTTTGCAAAAATTTTTTTTTAATACAAAGAGAAATAAAAAACAGTGACGCATTAATAAAAAATTAAATAAATTTTTTGTAATCTTTTTTCATTCTATAGTTTTTGTTTCCTTGATAAAGGAAAATTTAAAAAATAATTAATATTATCAAAAATGGGTACTAAAATTTTAAATAAAGTTAATTTTTTATTTTATTCGCCAAATGAAAAACATACTGTTTTATAATCAAACAAAAATTCAGTTTTATTTTGGTCTAGTCTAATTCATTCTCTAAATTTTCCATATAAAAAATTCATAGAATTATTAAAGTAAATCTTCCAAAAAAACCATTAATTGAACTATTATCTGGGTAATTACTTTGAAAAACAAAAATATTAAGTGTTGGAATTTAAATATGCAAATAATAAAAATAAAATAATTTACTTGGTGCTACCTCAAATTTTAATACCAAACAATGTATTTCTATCTTTTGTAATTAAATTTTAATTTAAATTAAATAAATATATTTTAAGTGTTAAAAATTTGATGTTAAACGACTTTTACTTTTGTGAACAACGTAGCAAATAATCTCTGATTTTAATAATTCTATCAGTATTTTTTTCAATTCTAGAAAATCTTTAAAAATTTGATTATACCATTTATAAAAAAAACTAAACAAATTTTTACATATAAAAAGATTAATTTCCCTGAAAATTAGAACATTAATTCTACCATTCGGTCAAAGCTGAGAGAAAAGATAATGAATCAGCATATAAAATAAATTAGTAACAGGTCAACAAAAAACGATTAAATCTCCTCTAAATAGTAGAGAACTTTTCCTGGAGAGTGTAATGTACTAATGAAAAAAATAATTTTTAATTAAACTTTTTTTTAAATGTTCAAATCAGCCTTTTGTAAAAATCAATGAAATTTCCTAAATTAAACGAATAAAAATCAACTTATTTAATTAAAATTTTTTGCCGATGTGATTAAATTAATAAATAAATTTTTAAACAATTAATTAATACTTCTAACAGGTCTAAACAAGAGCAATACATTGAATCTGAGAAGAAATCAGCACAGTTAGATGCTGAAAGGAAGTCATGGCTGGGGACCTGGAATACAATTTGTCTCAAATTAAGCGTAAAATTTTTTGGAAAAATACCAACTAGATAATTTTTTTCCATTTTTCATATTGTGATGACTCATCTTTGTTTTTTTATTATAAATCTGAAAAAAAGAGTATTAGAAAATCGTTTTTATAAATTATCCAAAATTTCTCATTAGGCACGTAATAGCTAAATTTTTCGGTCCAAAAAATTATTTCATTTTTTACCACTCGTTTCAATTCGGTAAAACTTCTATTAAAAAAAAATCGCTAGTTCTAGTTGCTAGGATCAAACAAGACTGATCATTTTTCAAACCAAAATTTTTGATTAATTCAGTAAAAAAATGTCTATTGCGAAATTTAGCCAAAAAGCAAATATTAAAACTTTTCAGCTGCGTCATATTTCAGAGTCATTTTGCTAATAAATTTCCTCCTTTAACTATTAGCATTTTGATAGATCATTAAAACAACTGGTTTGAAATCGAGACCGACTGGTAACCATAGGTATATCATTTGCATTGAACGACTGTCAAAAATTAATCAACAAAAAACTGCTCTCATCTTTATTAGCCCACTTAAATGACTTTTATTAAAAAAAATATTTGATTCTAATCTTTAGAAAAAAGTGCACAAAATGGTATTTATTTCGAGGCCAAAAACCTATTTATGAATTGACTTAAATTTTTCCAACCAAAATTATTTGTTCCTATAATTAATAAAATATACAATTTCAAAATGTTTATTAAACACTTGATTACCAATTTAGTAGGTACATGAGAAACTAGAAAATCGGTTTCTCTCAACAACAACAAAAGCAAAAATATTCTAAATCCCGATCATTTGCAAGCAATTAATAAATAGCTTTATTTTATGCTAAAGAAAAAGCTGAAAATTTCAAAAGTAAATATTTAAATATCTTGAATAATTAATATCTAGCCAAAAAATAAAAACATCTTTACAATTTTAGGGTTTTGATTTGGCTGAATGAAAAGTGGTCTTTGACCAAGGCTTAGCGAATTAACTACTTTTAAATTTAAAGCGAAATTAAAAAAAAACCTAAAACCGGATTTACCTAGTTTTGTTTTGATTGAACAGGTTTATTGTGAGTTTGGCTTAAAAAAAGAATAAGGTCAAGCAAATAGAGCGGCAGAAAAAGAGACATTGTTTGACATTTTGCAGCACAAATTTTATATCTTATTTTGCCAATTTTCATTACACTCGTTTGTCTATTTATTGATCATTTTATTTACTTTAGAGCCTAGCGAGAGAAATTAAATTTTTGAAATTTGATAACTTTGAATCTTAAGAAAACTAAAGCCAAGCTAAGCTTGATTCAAATTTGCAAGCCAAGTTCGTGTTTAAGTCATTTTTTCTCCGACCAAATATTAAAATTTTAAAGAGATAAAATTAAAATTAATTAAAATAAAAGTTAAGGTAAATAATAAAAGATAAACATGCTATCTTATCACTTTCAATTGATCGAAATTATCTCTTTCTAAACTTGATACCGAGTCCGTGATCCGTCAAATTAATCAAAATATTTTTAAAAGCTTACTTCGCTTGATCTCAAGTCACTTTTTGCATTTTTCCGACCAGACTTTTTTGCCAACTCATCTCCCTTGTCCGCACCATCTTCTCTCGATTCTGACAAATCTTCACTAGTCTTCATCTTCACATCTAAAGAACACAAATTTTCGCTTTTTAAGTCGTCTTTTCCACTTCAAATATTTTTAATTTTAAATATGTTTATTAAATTTTTTTTATGTAACTTAATTGAGATTTGAAAAAAAAATTGAAAAATTTATTAAAAAATTCTATTCCATCAAAATTATTCTACCTGATGGTGTCTGCTTCACCATTTTCAATTACGCAACATTTTATCAAATTAAAAATAATAGAAGATGAAAGATTTTATTAATGAAAAAGATAAACTACTTGTATAACAAAAAAAATTTTTTTTATAATTTGATTTTAATTCGGATTGAGTGAGAAGACTTGAAGGTAAATTATGGTTTAAATGAGAATGAGAATAAAGCGTAGCCTTTTGCTTAAATTTATGCCTAAACGTGATTGTTTATCTTGATAGAACAAACAATGTTTTTTAGATTTAGCTGCTTAATAAGATAAAACTATGCTTTTCAGGAACATATGAAAATTTAGATTGGTATAGATAATGCATGCTTTGGTTGCTTATGCATTATTATCGAAATATTTATTTCGAATTATTTTTTTGGTTGAAAATTTTGAGCCTGTTTTTGCTCAATACGAAATGTGGGAAATCATCAAATGAATTTAATTGACAAGCTAAAATAAACAGTTTTAATATTTCACATTTAATCTGATATCTAATTCAAGTTTTGGTTTTCAATTATTTTTTTTATTAAACACTCATTAAATGATCTATTTTTGTATACTAGATGGTTTGAGCAATTAAATTTTAAATTTAAAATATTAAATAAATTGAATAAACTATTAGTGCTTTGGTTATAAATAATGTCTCATTTCAAAAATAAAATTAACAATGAAGAATTTGAAAATAGCCGTGATTGTTTTTTTAGCCTTGAGTTTTGTCTCAGGAATTGACGGAACCTGTTTCAATATTGGACTACGTTGCATTGACTTCGGATGCAGATTGACAGGTTTTGAACTAACTTATTAGAAAAAAAGAAAATTTTATTTAAAAAAAGGTCGTGACTGTGTACAAAAAACTAAATATTGCAAAGTATTTAGACTAAGAATTCCATGTGGAGTGACTTGTTCTTGTAGAGCCACGCGTTTTGGGGAACATTTAAATCAAATTATTAAGAACTAAATTTAGAAATAAAATTTTTATGATGAAATTTAAATTTAATTGTTTAACTCATTTTGTTAGAAGTATTCCAATTATAAAAAATGCTAGTATTTTGTTGAGATTTACAATAGAAACTTTCTATAGAAAATAATTATCAGATTTTCTTTACAAAACATTAAAAATACACCCAGTCAAATTAAGCAATTTCTTAAAGATGCTTTAGAAATACTTAAAATTTGTTTTAATAATTTCTAATGATAACATTTGTTCTCTAAATTAGATCATTTTACTCAACCAATTTTTATTCCTAAAGTTCTTTTATAATTTTATTTTAATTAAATCTAGAAGCTAAATTAATAAGATATTTTTATTGATAAAAAATGATTTTAAAAAATGAAAATAAATTTTGGAAAAAAAAACAAATGTGGTATGCGATCCTGATGGGGAAAGCCTGATAACTGTAAGTAAAATAGTGAATAAATTAGAAATTTTGGACGCTAGAAAAGCAACAGGACCAGACAAAATTCATGCAGCAAACCTAAAAAATTGTGCTGATAATCTTGTCTTTCGATTGTCTATGGCACATTTTTAAGGAACAATTTTAGATTCTCAACATGGCTTTTTTACCAAGAAATCGTTTTTATTACTCAAGAAGTTTCGCAAGGATATCCAGTCGATGTAGTCTATAAGCCGACGATACTAGGATACTTGCTATAATCAAAAAGGTAAATTTAATCTCAAAAATACTTGAAATGATTAGAAAATCATTCAAATACCCTACATAACATGTACAAAACTGTTCTTCAAGATATAATTTTTTTACCAATGCAGTTGTGAATGAGTGGAAAAAATTGCCAGAATAAATTTTAAACGCAAATTGTCTTAAAAGTTTCAAGGCAAAGATTGATGGGTGGTTTTTAACCAAACCAAAGAAAAATCATATATAATTAATGTCTTTTTATTAAGAATTTTGGTAGAAATGGCATAATTTTTTTTAAAAAAATGTGTTAAATTATTTAATTACATATTTTTATAAAGGACGAAACAGTCTGGAAATAGGACCGTTTTATTTAAATGGGACCTGGACAATAATGGGAATCGGAAACGGAAAAGCACAATTCCAGTTTCAGTATCGATCTAGGACTTTTTAAGGTTGTATTAGGTGACATAATCAAGTATTATTTTAGTTCTTGTTTATTAAAGAGTTATCCAAAAAATTGACCATCTCTGGTCCAGTTTTCAAATAAAAATTTAGATTTAAATTTAAAAAAAATTTTAATAAAATTTATTAAATTTTTATTTATTTCATAAAAACTAAAAAAGAAAATTCGAATTAAAAGCTTAAAACACGAGTTATGGTATATAAATTTGATTAAAATAAAATAAATTTATTAAAATATCAAATAAAAATTTAAAAGAACCTTCAGTAGGTTCTTCAAGGTCGATAGCCATCGAATTTGCATGTTTAGTCTTTAAAAATGAATAAAATTTCTCATCAATTGTTTAGATATCTATTTATTTTTTAATAAATTCTTTAAAAATTGAGCTATTGATTTTTTTAAAACGAAAAAGAAAGTTAAGATAAATTTCTGAGTTTCTAAAATGACTTTGAAAAACTTTAAAAGTCTAAATAAAATTGGGGCGGTGAAGTTTGGAACAAAAAAAAATAAAGCAAAGCAAAATATTGTAGTATGGTGACATTTTATGAAATTGGGGACAATTCCATTCTAAAGAGAGTGACATGATCAGAGTATAAATATAACTTGTCACTTAAATAGAAAAAAGATTCAGTTGTTATTTCTAAACTTATTTTAAATTAAGTGTTTAACAAAATACTGAGCTTAATATTCACACACTCGGTCTGTACTACAATATTTAAAAAATTAATTGATAATTTTTAACATTAAAATCAAGAAAAAATTAATTTTACCGGTCATTTGGAACCTTGAGCGTGAACTCCTTTCGAAAACTTAAAAAGTTTTCAAAGACCGATTGATTATTTATTGAGTTTAATTTTTCGATTAAAATTTAACCAATTTAATCAATTAATTTTTTTGTGAAGTTCAAAATTGATCACCAAAAAAATATTTTTTTTCTCATTTTTAAATAATTAGATATAAAAAGCTTTATTTAAAATTAAATACAAAACTATCTAGAAAAATTTTGGTTTAATTATGGCTTGTTTGGCAAAATTATTATTTCTTCAACCAGTGCGAGGCATAGGTGTAGTATACTTGTGACGGATAATTGCATACAGAAAATCTGGAATCGAATACTAAGCCAACTGGACAGCTTCTGACATAAGTAACGCCTGGTGTAGTGTCACATTGGATGTATCTAGATGGATCGTGCGGGAATGGATGCAAGAACAAACGAGCATGAATATTTCCTGGACTGCAAGGAGTCGAGACTTAAAAATTTTCAATAGATTTGGAAAAGTTTATGCTGATAAAAAATTTTACTTATGGCACAGCTAGTGAATCGGCAAGCGTGTAATCCACTCCATAAACCACAAGTGCCTGGACATTGGACTGGGCAAGCAGCCACAGCTGAACAAGTAGAGACACTGAAAGTATAAGTTGGATAAGCATAGTACCAGTTGTAGTAGTGGTATGGGTAGGAATAATAGCTCCATACACCTTTATTTATTTAGATAATTTTAATTTAAAATTTTGTCATTTGAAAAAAATTTTTACCGCTTTTTGCTTCGCCACCAAAATTGGTAATATTGGCACTGGCGGCTTCTACGTTCAAGAAGCTGCACAAATAGAATAGGCACACAAGGGCTACTAATTTTCTGTTCATTCTTTGACTGCTGCTTTTATTAAAATTTATTTTTGAATGAAAATTAGATTAAAACTGTCAGCCTTTTATAACAAACGATAAAGCTGCTGTTTAACAATAAGACAACAAAATGAGCATTCTTCCTAAAGGCGACATTTAATCAAGGATTTTATTTAAAAGTTTCTTTTTACTATTCAATATTATAAAGGTAAATGCTTTATGGAATGACATTATAGTAAGTTTTTCGACCTTTTAGTTTTTAAAAATTAAAATGTAGTACAATATAAAGTTTATTTAATTTGAAAAGGTTTTTCTTTTGATATTTTTGAATAAATAAAATGAAAATAAAAATTTTTTAAAAATTTTCTTTTTTTTTGTATCAGTTTTTTTTTAAGATGTCATTTTATGTCAAAACTTCAATTGTTAGTACAAATTTTTTAGTTCATTCTTGCTACAAGATTTAAAAAAATATTTAATTTTTTAAGAAAATAAAAACGATATTTTTTCTTTCAAACTTAATACCAAATTAAATTTTCATATGAAATTTAAAATCATCATTCGATTTCAAAGATTTAAAATTTTCTTATTTTTAAATCAGCAATAATTTTCATAGATTAAATTTAAAAGAAAAATTTTATTTTCTTATTTTTATTATCTTTCCCTAAAAAAAATTTAAAAAAAAATCTTCTCAAATTAGATATTAATCTTGATTATAGTTTTAATTTAGATGTGACTAATATTTCTGGATTAGTCTTTAAAATTTATTTTTTTACCCTTCTTTGTTTAATTTAAATCGAACAAATTAATTAACTTCTATTAAATTTTTTCAACTCAAAATTCATTAATAAAATAAATAAAAACGAAAGAGAAAAAAAAAATTAAGTTATTTTTTGTTTATAATTTTTTGAATTGAAATTATGGAATCTGATTTTTTGAAGATTGATTGTAAAAAAGCTCGATTTAATTGTCACTTTTTTTACTTACTTTGATACTTCCTATAATTAAAATATTTTTTTAAAGAAAACAGACAAATCGTGTTGATGGCAAAAAAGTTAAATTATTAAGTTAAGTTGATGTTGAGTTTTAACTAATATTTCTGTCGGAGCTTTCTAAAAGGTTTTTGTCTTTGAAAAAATAAAAATTTAACTAGACTAAAATTTTATTGAAATATTTAATATTTTAAATTTTTGTAAAATTTAAAAAATAAAGCTAAATAATAAATTAAATTAAAATAAATTTAAGAAAATTAACAACGAATTTAATAAGAAAAAATGCACCCATACTTTTAGACCGAAATACTGAAAACCTAAACAAGACTGTGAAGACCTGAGTAAAATTCTTCAATGTTATCTAATGGTTTTGGGTGAAAGCTTACAAAATTTTATTTTAGAAATTTTCAGGGTTGTTATGCATTTCGGTCGTAAAGTAAGAGAGGGATTTTTTTTGCAAATATAAAGGTAGTGTTTTTATTTAAACCTTCATTTATTGAGAAAAACAAAAGTAAATTTAAAATTTTTCCTTTTTGTCTAAATAATAACTCCTTTTAGATCTTATGAATAAAATCTATGAATATAAATTATTAATCTTATAACTAAAAAAATTAAAAATTAAATTTTAAAATATTCTGAAAAATAAAAATTGGAACGATTCCAAATTAAATTTTAATTTGAAAAAATTAAGATCTCAATATTAAGTCCGAAATACTTTAATGGCTAAAGGCTAAAATATCATTGAAAAAAAATTAAATCGTTTATTTTTTTAAGATTTAAAATTTTTAATTTTGTGGTAAATCAATAATTTAAATAAAAATTTAATTTTAAATTCAATTAAAAAAAAAAATGTTCAAATTTTATTTTTCTGAAAGAAAAAAGATAAAATGGAACATAATTTTTTCTTTATTTTAGAATTAGTTGTTCATAATTTTTTATTTTAAAAATTTCTCTTAAACTTTTTAAAATCAGTAAAAAAAATAACTCTTATTAAATTTCATCCCTTGTTTTCATTGTTATATTTTTAAAATTCAAAATTTTGGCACATAAACAGGGCTTTACTATAGAAAAGTAGGAAAATCATTTCAATAAATTCTCATTTTAATTTAATCAGCAAAAAACAATAATTTAATATTTATTTTTATTTTTTGTATATTGTGATATATAAATTTTTCTAATTTTTGCACAGAACATACTGCAGTGGGTTAATATGTTTAAATTAAATAAGAAAAAAATTTTCAAATAAATTACAAAATCATCATTTTAGTGCGACATTAAAGAAAAAGAAGAAAAAAATTAAGCGCAATAATTAATGAAAAAGGGGCGACAATCAGGCAAAAATTGTGTCGTCTCAAACAAAAATTGTAGACAAATCAAACTTGCATACATGTATCAGGAGTGAATTGAATTTTATATTTAGAATATATATAAAATACCCTCGATCCGGTCGGGCATGATAGAATTTCATAAATTTTAGAACAAAATCCAAGTTTAAAACTTACACGTTCAGCGAAAACACTCTTCACTTTCTTTCACCTTTTGCACACATTTTAAAAAATAACAAAATGGCGAGCTGAGCGCATTTGAACTAGTCGCACGGGGCGGCCTCTCTTCTCCTTCTAAAATTTATTTCACTCCAACCTAATTCTAATAATAAATATTATATTTATAGATAAGTCGTGTGTTCATTTTGAATGAATTAGAGCGAAATGTCCGAAAACACAGAAAGCAAACCAGAGTCTCAGACAAGCGAGGTCACGGCCCCGATAGTGGAGGAGCCGGAGAAGCAGCCGGTGGCCCCCACTGAGCCCAAGATAGAAGAGGTCAAGAGCGATGAGCCCGAGGCCAAGGTCGAGCAAGTCAAAGAACACATTGAAGTTGTGCCCTCCGACGCTCCACTAAACGCCACTGAAAAAATCCAACACGCTGAGCACAGCGAGAAGCGTCAAGAGACCAGCGATGCCGAAACGCTCACTCAGGAGAGCAAAAGCAAAGAGTCGACGGCCGAAGTGACCGTCAATGACCATTCGTTCAAAGTAGAAACCAAATCGGAGCAGACTACTAGCGAGGACAAGACCGAGGACAAGGTGACTACCAAGAGAACCACCCGAGGCCGGGTCTCGAGGACCGCCAAAGCCGGCAATGCCGTCTCCACCGAATCGGTCGAGGTGGTCGAGGAAAAAAAGCCTGTCGAGCAGCAAAGGGTCGAAGAGCAGGAGACCCCCAAGAGCGAAGAGGCCGAGACCCCCAAGAGGGGTCGCGGTAGACAGCCAAAACGAAAAGCGTCTACTCCGCCTGAAAAAACAGACACTAAAAAGACAAAAATTGAGTCGCCACTCAAAAAAGACCAAACTGAACAAGAAGAAAAAAAAGAAGAAGATGAAGCCACCAAAGATGTCCGTAAGTGATCGAATTTTTTATTTTTTGAAAATTAATAAAAATAATTTTTTTTTTAAAAAATAAAAAAAATAATTTTTTTGAAAAATTAATAAAAAAAACATTTTTTTTTAAATTAAGAAAAAAATTGGAAATTAATTGTAAATTTTTTTTAAGCTTTGTTAGAACAGTCGCTCACTGTGGAAGGAAAACGTCAACGCCGAACGACACAGCGTTTGGAGTTGAACGTCAAAGAATCAAGCAGCAAGCACTCCTATACTCCTCAAGTATACTAAAGATAAAATTTTATTCCCCTCACCAATTTTTGTTGTTGTTGTTTTGGTTTATTGTTTAATCCGTAATAAAGTTGTTTAACAGAGTGTTGTCTTTTATTTCTTCTTCTTTTTACCAGGACACCAAAGGGACTTGGACTAATTTTGTTTATTAAAAGGGAAAAGGAAAAGCGCTCGGCGACATAGCCATTATATGTCACAACATAGATAAGACAACGGCTGACAAAATGCGACAACTGTACAGATTGTGCATGGGCTACAATCCGAAGCACAAGGAGATCAAAAAAAACCTCAAGACCTTCAACGGGTTTGAGTTCGATGCGGACTCGGACGAAATGGAGAAAAAGAGAGAGTTGCTGCAAAAGAGCACTGTGGGAGTGCTGAAGGAGATGTGCGAGGTGTTGGACTTGGAGCGCTCGGGCAACAAGGAAGTGCTCGTCGATCGTCTATTGGACTTTTTGGCCGGGCCTGTCGACTCTGGACGGCCGGTGCCTGCGCCCAAGCCCAGGGGCAGAGCCAGAGGCCGGCCTAAGTCAAAGACGCCGAGCAAAAGGACAGAGAATGACGAGGAGATGGACGTAGACGAGAGCCAGTCCGACCAAGACCAGGATGAGAGCAAGAGCGAGGCAGACGAGTCCAAGGAAGAGCCAAAGCAAGAGGTTGTGCCAGAAAAGGAGGTTAATGGAAAGGAAAAAGACGCTGAAGTGGCTCATCGACCACCGAATGTAATTTTTCTTCTTTTTTTTGTTAATTTTAGACTCATGTGTTTGATAAGGAGGATGAATTGAAAAAGACCATAAAGGAAATAATCGACAGTGCCAATCTGGACAAGGTGACTATGAAAAAAGTGATCCAAGATGTGTATGCTCGATATCCTGAGCACAATCTGAACGATCAGAAGAGTGTGATCAAAAAAATTGTCAAGGAATTGCTCGAAGTTCAGTGAACGCTAACAAAGAAATGAATAAAAAATTTTTTTTTTTTTTTTGGATTTAAATTTTTTTCTTTTTCTCTCGGTTTACATGTTGTGAATGTTTTTTTAATTGAGTTAAAATTCGACTTTTTATCGAATTGTTTGAAAGAAAAAAATGTAAACACGAACTTTTTTTTGTTTGTTAATGTTTTTTTTTGTTCTTTTTATTTCTCTTTGTTTAAATGTAAACACTCATTTTGTTTCCAAAACATTATAAATACTTGTGTTTGAATAAATCCAACATTTGGCTACACATTTTCATTTGAAGCAAGTCTAAGTCATGGCTAGAATGACTTTAATAGATATGAAAATTTTTAAAAAAGATCACAATTCCTTCATCATTAAAGAAGGTCCCTATTAAACTTATCAACAAATTTAATAAAAATTAGAACAAAATTAATTCTTAACACTCTATTATGATAGAATAAATAACATTTTGATTTTTGTGTAGCAAATTAGTATTGAGTATAACAAATTTGATGTTAATGGAACTTTTTAAACTTTTTTAGATTAAATTGATTCATTACATATTTTGTTATAATTGTCACAATTTTTACTGATATAGATACAAATGAAAGAATTGCTGTAAATATTTTAAATTTTAAATAATTTCTTCAGGCACCTATTATTTCAGAAAAATATTTATTACATGTATTGGAACAAAATCGAAACAAATTCAACAGATGAAAGAAGATATTTACATGGTCAAACGCGGAAGCAATTTGAGTTTAACTAGAGATGAATTCAATGGGTATTTAAAAAAAATTGGAAATAAAGCCATGGAATAATTCTGAAAAAATGATTCAAGATTTATGTGAAATTAGTATTATCGATATTAACAAAAACAATTGGAAACTTAGCATATGTACGTGTTAATTTTGGTTGAAAAATTATTGCTATGGTCACATATTTGGATGCTCATTTAGACTTAAGCTCATGGAATTCAGTAGTATTGGTATGAACATTCCTTTTTGTAATAAAAGAAAAAGGTGCACAATGAATAACAGCCATCAGATATTTCGCAAAACCTGGTAGTTGGTATTGAATCAGATGAAGATGTCAATTCAAGTAAGAGACAAGTAATTAAAAAAGAAAGTCAAGTTTTACCGTCAACAACCAATTTCTTTATTCTCCGAGTGATTGCAGCAAAACAAAATAGTATTTATCTGTATTTTTTTTAAAATTTAAATTGTTCATTTTTTAATAAACTCTTTTATTGAATTAATTACATTATGTTTAAATTAGATATTTGTAAAATAACTTTGTTATTTTTTTATTCAATTTATCAAAGATTTATGACAGAATGAAGAGAATGCCATACTTGAATCTGAAGAGGTTCGGACAAAGAACTTGAACAAGCTCCAACATCATCTAAAAGATATTTAAAGAATGCAGCTTTATCAATAGAGAATATTTGTAAAACTTGTAATGCCCCAATGAAGAAAAAAAGAGGTTTTTATTGCTCAAATGGTTGTACTAGGAAAAAAAATTAAATTTTTTGATAATTTTTTTTAATTTTTTTACTAAAATTTTTTTTTTATTGATTAAATGGAAAAATCAATTTTTTTTGGGTATTCTTACTATTTATATTAATTTTAAATAAAAAAATTGACACAAAATTAATATTATTATTTTTATATATATTTATGGGTTTTTTACTATTTCTGTGGAATTTTACTAAAAATATTGTGCACAAATATTAAGAGTCTTTATTAAATCTTTTATTGAAAAATTTTAAAGAATAAAGAGCCTAAGTTTTGTGAAGTTCAGTACAAAAGAATAGAACGAAGTGAAAATAAAAATTAAATAACTTTTTTTCTAAAAGTCTAAAATTAGATCTGTGAAAGTTCTTTAATTTTTTTTTTAATTCCAAGTCTGATCATGAGGCTAATGCCTATAATCAACACTATTAGGTAACTTATAATGATAACCTGATCAAAACCTCATTTGTTAAAATAATTTTAAAATATAAATCATAATAAAAATTAAATACAAATTCAAATATATATATTTTGTAAAAAAAACATATTGTTTTTGCACAAATTATATTAATATTATTAAAAATTGATAATTTAAAGTGGTTTATATTTAAGTCTTTTCTTATACTTACAAACTTGTTTATAAGTCTTGAAAAAGGTATTCAAATTTATTTGCACCTTACTTAGATTTTAAACCTCAATAACTCTTGTTTCTCAGTTCATAATTTAGACTTCTTACTTCATTTAGAAACAGTTTGTTATTGAGATCAATCCAACCGTATTTTGATGACGGTTGATCAAAATTTAAAATTTTGAATGCAAAATTCAGCGTTATTCTGTGTTGATAAGAATCTGTGTTGAAATGAAAATAAACCATATTGTTCTTAGAAATTATTTACAATATTGAAATCATTTGAATTAAATTTAAATTTAAAAAGTTTATTTTAAACAAAAATAATAATAATAAATTAATTTTTGAATTGATTTTTTTGAAAAGTAACCAACTAGAGAGCAACAATAACAAAAAAAGAAGGAAAAATAAAATGTAAACACTCATTTTATTTCCATAACACTATAAATACTTGTGTTTGAATAAATCCAACATTTGGCTACACATTTTCATTTGAAGCAAGTCTAAGTCATGGCTTGAATGACCTTAACTTGTAATTTAAAAAAATAGATATGAAAATTTTTACAAAAGATCACAATTCCTTCATCATTAAAGAAGGTGCCTATTAAACTTATCAACAAATTTAATAAAAATTAGAACAAAATTAATTCTTAACACTCTATTATGATAGAATAAATAACATTTTGATTTTTGTGAAAAAATCCAGCACTTGGCAAAACATTTTCATTTGAATAAAGTCTAAGTTATGACTTGACTTTTAAAATAATTTAAAATCTAGTAAAAGGTGAGGAAATTCGAAATCTTATCACTTAATTTGCCCCAAGATTTTGACCTCCCCTCTACATAAATTTAAAAATCTAATTGAATTATTTAATTTTTTTTACATATATTTTTATTCTGAAGGAGCATTAGCTCGGTACAAATAAACAAAAAAAGAATTTAATTATTTCAAAGTTAAAAAAAAGAATTTTCAATATTTTTTTCAAATTTCTAATTAAACTCATTCAAGATTTACTTAAGAATTTAATTTCAATTATGAAGATTTGAAATTAAAAATGCAGGAAATAGTTTCTCAAAAAAATTAAATTTACTTAAATCCCAAATTAAAAAGCGACCAAAAGCAAATTTCAAATTTGTCTAGATCTCACCATTTGCCCCTGAATATTTTTTGAAGTCATTTCTCAGCCTCAAAAAGATAAGCACATCAAACAAAAGAAGCTTTTTTTTCGACGTACCCTCTCTTATATAAAAATTTAAAACGAATTTAAGATATTTATTTATTTATTTTCTAAATAAATTCGAGGAGAACCTCAGGCTGCTCAGAATGGAATTTAGTCTTTCTTTTTAGCCCAGCGTTAGTAAATAAAATGAGTTAAGTTTAAAATTTCTAATAAACATGTTATAGTTTTTGTTAATAAGTTTTTGTGTAGAAACAAATGTTTTGAAATCTAAGTATTTAATGTGTCTAAATATTTTGTTTTGGAGTTTTTGGAGGTCTGATGAAATTTTTTGTGTCGAACAACATAGTGGAATAAAAGCATAATCGAAGATTGAACGGATAAAGCTTTTGAAAACAATTTTTCATAGAGCCAAGGAATTTTTGAGTTTCAGGCCTTTTATTGTCCGAATGAGATTGATTTTTGATGAAGTTCTTGAGTTGATAATTTCAAAGAATTTAAGATATATAATATTAATGAGGAAAAAATCACTTATCAAAAGTTGTCACCCACTTTACACATAAAATAATAATGCATGCAGCATGGTGCAGCATTCAAAGTCGCATAAACTGTAAAAGTCTGCTAATGATTCGCAAAATCTCTGCAATTATATAGACATTTAATTTCTGCTAAACTCTGCCAATTTAGTAGACCTTGATATTTGAAGTAACTTTGAATGTTGCATTATGTTCTATTTACTGAACTAATTTAAAGCTTTTAGAAAATAAGTTTTTGCATTTTCTTTACATTTTTTCCTGTTCTTTTTATCATTTTGTAGTGAATTTCACAAAACCTAAAGACTGAGGCCAAGTGATTTAGCAAGAGAATTTAAAGCTTTACAAAATTTAATTTATAAACCTTTTTCAATTTTATCATTTATTCGAATTTTGTCAATCCTTAAGATTCATTCATAAAGATACGTTAAGCTAAAGTTTTCACAATTAACTTTTAAATTAATCTGAAATTATAAATTATCAATTGAATGTTTTTTTTAATTTATATTTATATTTTCCAAAAACACACAATTAAAAATAAATAAATATTAAAACATCCTGGTGTAAATTTAAGTAGATTTTGAATATTTATCAGTTTTTTTCGAAATTTAAACCCAGTCATCTATAACAAAAGGGGCGAATTTTTTAAATCCTAATTCAAATTTGAAATAATTCGGGGGGTGTATAAGCTAAATTTATATAAATACACATGTGTCTTTTTTTAATATTAAAACTGTTTTTTTATTATAAATTAAATCATTTAATAAAATAACAATTAAAAAAATTACCACTCAATTGAAAAAGCAGAAAAAGGCAAAATTTTTAAATTTTTTTTATTATTTTCAAATAAAAACTCTTTCTACCGAAAGACCATTAAATCTTCAAAATTCTTAAAAAACTACAAGCAAAAGCGATCTTTTCGGCTCTTTTACAATTTACATGAAACATTTCACTTTTTTTGAATTGATTGTTTTAAATATTTCAGAGCGATGCTGAACTAAAATTAAAATTTTTTATTAACTTTTTTAATTGATTTTTTAAATGATAAACTAGTAACTGATGTAGATGATGATGAATTTTAAAAAATTTTATTCAATAACTTTATAAAAAAAAACAACTTTAATTATTTAATAATACACATAAAACAACCATGAACATAGAACAAACAAATAAAAAAATCTCAAAATTTCGAGTTTTTTTTTAACTTTTTAAAAAAAATAATTTTTTTATAAACGATTACAATTGAGAGTATTAAAAATTAATTTTAATTGATTTAAAAAATTCATAGTGAATACCAAAAAAAAGGCTAAGATTGAGACGACAACAAAAAAACATCACCACCCAATGCAAGCTTTGACACGGACCCCAGACCTTACCATCACATACAATACTGTCTTTTTTAAATAAAACTTAAATTAAAAATTTTTTTTTTCTCTATAAATCATAATTTTCAGCATGTGCCGGAATGTTGGCCATAAAATTATTTGTGTTCGAGTGAAAATTTCGTTGACTGGCCCTGAGGGAATTGGTCGGATCATCGCGGTAAAATCTAGGCTGAGAAACAGCGTTTAGAGTGGAGGACGGCGGCGATATTTTGGCGCCTGAGTTGAATTTGCTGGCAAAAATGTTGGTCGAGTTTTTACTCGGCGAAAAATAGGAGTTCTGCTGCAGCAGAGTGGTGGTGGTGAGACCATTTTGGTACTGGGTGATCATTGGCGGCGGCATGGCCGGCGGCGAAGCGGTCAGACCAGTCGATACTGTGTTGCCTAGGAGGGAAGAGCTCTTGCTGTTGTGAGAATTGGTCGAGTAGGAAGCGGTCATTTGAAAAGGCATCGGCTGACCCACAGATGGTAAACTTGGCTGATAATTGCCCTGGTGATTATTGAATAGATAATAATTTTCCCAATTTCTCAATCTGTTTAGGATTTCGCCAAAAGTGGGTCGCTGGGTGGGAATCTCGTGCCAGCACTCGAGCATCAGTGCATAGGCCCTTTGTGGACATTCCTCGGGCATGAGCAGCAATTGTCTGTCGCGGATCATCTCAATGGCCTCGGGATTAGTGCATCCAGAGTACGGCTGACATGCGTAGTTGAAAATTTCCCACAAAGTGACCCCATAGGACCAGACGTCCGAGTACTGGGAATACCTGCCGTAGAGCAGCGCCTCCGGAGCCATCCATCTAACAGGCATGGTCTTAGTCTGAAATTTGTAGTAGTCCTTGGCGTACACTTCTTTGTACTGGGCTATTAGGTCAATGCTGATCTTGATGGTCAAATTGTCGCTCATTAGAATGTTGCGCGTGGCCAAGTCCTTGTGTATGAAGTTCTGCGAAGACAGATACTCCATTCCGGAGGCTATCTGTTGGCCAATGTACAAAAAGTCGGCCACGTTTCTCTGCTGCTGCTGTATGTTCATAAAATTGGTGCTGGCGCCGCCAATGCTGCTGCTCACTGCCGACAAGTTTGACTGACTGCCCATTTGGTTCATGTGGCCTGCTGCACTCTGGCCTCGCTGAATTAACCACTCGTGCAGGTCGCCATGGTTCAAATGTTCGAACAGCATGCATTGGGGCACCAGGCTGAAATGGTCAGTGAGCATGCTGGCCGAGTCGTTGACCTCGTCGCAGTTGTCGTCCCTTGTGTGCACGCCTATGAGATTGGCAATGAAGCGGTTTCTTAGACTAGAGTACAGGCTTATTTCGTTGTAGAACTCTTGTTCCATAAAGTGGTCCTCGGCGTCCATTGAGTTGTGTTGGTGCACATTTGGTGTTGATGTAGCCTGCTTCAGGATTTCTTCGCGTTTGGACGCCGTTTTTTTCATCTGCAGTGTTTTTATCACGCACCGGACCACGCTTGTCGGGTTAAATGATGCCATCAAGTCACCAATGTAAACAGCTCCAAATTTACCTTTGAAAAAATCAATGAAAAATGTTTTTCTTAATTATTTATTTAATTAACACTAGTAAAAAAATTGTAAATTTTTCACAACAAATAGTTTTTTTATACTAATAAAAAATATTCATCAGATAGCCCGGCATTTGGAATAGGAGGAAAAAATAGGCAAATTTTTTTTTAATTTTTTTTTAAATGAATTAAAAGTTGATTTTACTTATTTTTTCTTTCGTTCACCGCAGTTTTTCGTTTTAATTTTATTTTTAATTAAAAATTTTTTTTTTTATTAAAAAGATTTTATCATTATTTTACTAAAAATTCACAAAAAAATTTTTTTTTGTCTAGATTTATTAGCAGGAAATCTAAAGTATAACCTTTGCGATTTTAATGAAAACCATATTGTCTTGGATAATGAAAAACTTTTTGTATTCTTCACGCGATAGAGATCGATTGATCAATCCGTCATTTTATTTAATATATTAATATTTTTCTGACACATTGGTAATTTTGTCTACTAGGAAATAAATTAATTTAGCCTCCGTTTTTTCATGCTAACAAGAGTCATTCAAGATATAAAGTTTTATTTCTTATATTTAGAAATTTTATAAAATTTAAGGATACTTTAAAAATCTAAATTATAATAAGTGTCTAAATAACTAAATTTATTGATTTGAGTAAAAAAAGGACTCTAATTTAATTTATTAATTTAAAAAATATTTTTGATTTGAAAATTTCAAACTATTAATTTGAATCACAAATATTGGCCTTGGTCTTTTTTTGAAGAAAAAAAATTATTGAACAACCAAATAATAGAATTTTTAATAAACTTTCTTAAATAAAATTAAAAAAAAATTTGACAGTGTGACAAAATAAAGAAAACTCGAATTCTCAATTTAAATTTCATTTTCTATTACTTCATATGTCTGATTTAGATTCAGATACTTGGTACTGCATCAATAAGTTCAATTTTTGTTCATTTAAAGCTTAAATCCAAAAGAGAAAAATAAGATTATAAAATTTTTTTTAGTCACTTAAGGTCTCTATTATTTCTACATTTTTTCTAGATTTTTTTTTCAATTAGTTTTAGGGTTTTTGTATTTATTTTGTCTTTTGGAAAAATTCTTCCTTTTGACTTTCTATGGTATTTGATGTATTTATCGGGAGCTTGTTTAAAAGATTGTTTATAAATTAAAAGTTAACAAAAAAAATAATTACACTTGACAAAAACTCATTAATAGTTCGCGAACCTCACAAGAATTTCTTAAAAACGAAACTTATCTTTAGTTTAAAATCTATTAATAAATTTGTTTTTATTTAAAAAATCATCCGCACCGGATATTTCCATTGGAAATAAAGCTGACACCTAAATTTGAATTTGAATTTCATACTTCCTTCTCCTACTTATTAATTTTTAATTAAAATCAATAATTAATTTGAACTTAATATTAAACATGCTTAATATAAATTTTATAAAAAAGTCAGTAATTAATTTAGAACTTAATATTAAACATGCTGATAAACATTCTTCCTTAGATAAAATATTTTTTATTCAAAAAACAAATTGACCAAAAAAGAAAATTAAAAAAAAAATTAATTTAATTTTCTTTTACCCTTCTCCTTCTTATTAATTTTAAATAAAAGTCAGTAATTAATTTAGAACTTAATATTAAACATGCTGATAAACATTCTTCCTTAGATAAAATATATTTTATTCAAAAAACAAATTGACCAAAAAAGAAAATTAAAAAAAAAATTAATTTAATTTTCTTTTACCCTTCTCCTTCTTATTAATTTTAATAAAAGTCAGTAATTAATTTAGAACTTAATATTAAACATTATGATAAACATTCTTCCTTAGATAAAATATATTTTATTCAAAAAACAAATTGACCAAAAAAGAAAATTAAAAAAAAAATTAATTTAATTTTCTTTTACCCTTCTCCTTCTTATTAATTTTATAAAAAAGTCAGTATTTAATTTAGAACTTAATATTAAACATGCTGATAAACATTTTTCCTTAGATAAAATATATTTTATTCAAAAAACAAATTGACCAAAAAAGAAAATTAAAAAAAAATTAATTTAATTTTCTTTTACCCTTCTCCTTCTTATTAATTTTAAATAAAAGTCAGTAATTAATTTAGAACTTAATATTAAACATTATGATAAACATTCTTCCTTAGATAAAATATATTTTATTCAAAAAACAAATTGACCAAAAAGTAAAATTTAAAAAAAAATTAAATTTTAATTTTCTTTTACCCTTCTCCTTCTTATTAATTTTAATAAAAGTCAGTAATTAATTTAGAACTTAATATTAAACATGCTGATAAACATTCTTCCTTAGATAAAATATTTTTTATTCAAAAAACAAATTGACCAAAAAAGAAAATTAAAAAAAAAATTAATTTAATTTTCTCTTACCCTTCTCCTTTTTATTAATTTTAAATAAAAGTCAGTAATTAATTTAGAACTTAATATTAAACATGCTGATAAACATTCTTCCTTAGATAAAATATTTTTTATTCAAAAAACAAATTGACCAAAAAAGAAAATATATTTAACAATTGGAAGATAACAAAAAAAAATAAAGATAAAAATAAAAGTTGTAATAAAAATTAATAATCAATAATTAATACCTTTGCCAAGTTCTTGTACGAGTCTAAATTGGTTGGATTGAAAGTGTTTCATTTGAATATTGCACTCGTTCAATTGGGGCAAGTGTTGAACGTGTGACAAGGGCAGCGGCGGCGGTGGCAGCGGTTGAGCGAACTGCGCATTGTGATGATTGTCGTAGGGCTTGTAGGCATCGGCACTCGAGCTCACCACCGAAGACTTGGACGACTCGGTAAGCCTGTAATTCTTCTGAAAATTGTTCTTTTTTCCCAGGCTCATGTTGCTCATGCGCAGCCTGTTGGCCGGCATCGGCTTGTCATCCATGGACTCGTCAGCACTCTTGGACTTTTTGCACAAACAAAATGTCACGAACAAAAAGAAGAAAAAAAACGGAATGCAAATAGACGGCACCAGGATGTAGAGCAGATTGACCAGCTTGGAGTCGGTCACACTCGCCACCGACTCGCTACACTTTGCTATGTGGCAGTAGTCTTTGCGCACACGTCCATCGGTCGTAAAGCACCAAGGTTCAATGTCGTTGTCAGGGTTACGGCAGTAGTTGTGACCACTAAGTTGTCTGATGTTTTTAAAGTGATGCATGTGCGGATACTGATCGTCCCATCGTTGACACCGGTAGCCATTTCTGGTCACCGATTGTCGGCCCTTGTACTCGAGTCCATTGGCCACTATGCACTTGTCGTCGTTCACGTCGGCCATGGCCACTACTTGTGACTCCAACTTTTCCAATGTCATGGACACAATCGGCAAGCAGTCAGCTGGCGAGTCGCTCGACGGCGGCAACTGATTGCAATCGAGCATAAAACTCGACTGCAGAGTGTCGCCGAGCTTGGACTCGAACAGTGACTTCACGTTCAGGTATTCATTTTTGCATATGTCCTGCTGCAGTTGCTTGCAGTCGAAGCGGCATATTTGTTTCGGCTGGTTGGTGTGACGATCGCAGAGCGGAAAGGCAAAGAGACAGAGAGAGGGCAGCGCGAAAGTGGAGCACCGCTTGGACAGGTTGTTTTTGAGCAGCAAGGGAACAATTGACTTTAGGCGCTCCTCGATCAGGTCCTGTTGTTGCTGAGAGGTCGAGTAGATCGAGTAGTTGGAGGTGATGATGCCCGAGCATATGGAGCCGCGGTAGGGCTCGCAGAAGCCCTTGTCGTCGAAGTTTTCGACTATGGTCGGGTTGAGCGAGGGAAACTCGTCACTCAGATTGTAGTCGTCGTCGAAGCTGTCCAAGTCGGAGAGCAGGTAGTCGCTGAGCGACTCGTGCTTGGGCCCGGTCTGCTGAAAGGCCGGACTCACGTACAGCGTGGTCTCGGAGCTGGCGTTCAGCAGTTTGTCGGCTAGAGTGAGCTCGGCCATGCACATGTACGAGCCCGAGTCGAATGTTTCCAGGTTTTTCATGATCAGCATGGTGGACAGGTTGCGGCGGATGATTGTGGTCTCGCCGCGTTTCGGCTGGATGATCTCCTGGTAGTTTTTGACCCAGTAGAGGCTGATGTCGCTGAATTGAAGGGCCGTGGCCGCGTTGTCCACTTCGAACTCGCAGTCTAGGCGCACTCGTTCGCCGATGCGGCGCGTGTAGTTGGCGCTCAGTGGTCGCTTGATGCGCATCGACATCTTGGAGGTTGCGTTCAGACACCATGTCAAATAGATCAAGTTAATTAGAAAAAAAAATTCTATCATTGTTGATTTTATACATTTTAAACGCATAGTTAAATCTAAAATTTGGAAAAAATAAATTTTTTTGGTATAAATTTTTATTTTTTTTTAAATTGAAAAAATTAATTAAGATTTTTTGCAAGCTTGAAGGACTGCTTCTTGAATTTTGTCCCTTTGTGTCATTTCAATGCTTTCAAGTTAATGGTGATTAATTTTCAAAAAAAAATTTTTTTTTTATTTTCTTGATTTTTTTTTTATCTCCTAAGGCATTAAATGAAAAAAATCTCTAAAGTGGAATTATTATTAAACTAAATTTTTGAAATCTGGTTAAAAATTGTGTCCACTTGGGACTTTTTGTTTTAAATATAGTTTGGGATGTACTCGGGAAGTTTGAAATGGAAATGGATTTTGAAAAGTATTTATTTGGTAAAATTTGAGTTAATTTATTAAAAAATTAAAGACTGAAAAAAATAACTATAAGACTAGGACTAATGTTATACCCTTGCAGTTTGGAATGGAATTTAGTCCTTTGTTTCAGACAAGTGCCCATACTTAATAAAAGCTTTAGAGATTTAAAAAAAAGTCATTGATTCCATAATTAATACTTTCATATAATTTTTAAATCCTCGGCATTATAAAATAATTAAAACAAAAAAATACGGAGACTTAATTTGTTAAATTTAAATTAATTTTTTTTTCATTAAATTACGCCAGTCTTGGCGATGTTTGTAACAAATGTCATGTAAAAAAAAAAGTTTAAATGACATTTGTTAACTAATTCTTGTTTCTAGTTTCAAAAAAGAGAAAAAATAAATGTGCAAAGTAGTTATAAAATAAATTATTTAAATTTATTTGAATTAAAAAACTTTTAAAAATTATACTATTAAAATAAAAGGCTGTGATTAGCTTTACTAATTCTTGGTTTATTGAGAAACAAAATTTTTTGTTGATGAAAAAATTAAAAAATAATTTCAAAAATGAAAAAAGTTGTTAATATTTGAATTATTGATTTTTTTTTAATTCATGCTTTTCTAAAAGCTAAATAAATTTTTTTTTTGAAATGATTAATTTAATAATTTTTTAAAAAATAGTTTGAGCTTGTAAGCAGTCGTGATTTATTAAGAAAAAAATTATTTAATTTCTTTTTACATTAGTTGGAATAAAAATTAATAATAAAAAAAAATTGAATTCTACAATTAAAATATAGATCTACAATTAAATAATGTTAATTTTAATAATTATTTATCAAACTTCTTACAAATATTAGGGGATTCTATTAGCTTTTTTTGATCATTTAAAATAAGATCTGTTAAATTAATAAAATTCATTTTGAAGTATTGATTTAGTAAAGAAAATTTTAAGAAAAAAAATCGCTTTTAATTTTTTTTTCTAATTCTCCTTTTTGTTTTAAATTAAGAATATATAAATAAAAAATTAGAAAAGTTAAAATTAAATTAAAATATTTTTGCTAATCAATACTTAAAGAATTTTAAAAAAATTAATCAATTTTTATTTCTATTTTCATGTTTTTTTTATTTAGAGATGTTTTTTGAAATAAATTAAAAAAAATATTTTTGTTCTGGTCTATAGATTTTATTGTAATTAATCTCATTTATTTCTTAATAATATAAATTTGGATAAATCTTAAAAAAATAATATTTACTCAAGACACCTAAAAACGTTAAAGCCAATGTACCAAATATTTTCATTAAACCAAAAAAAAAATTTATTTTTAACTTAAAATTATTTATTAAAAAACCAGTCTAGGTTTTTTTATTCAAATTAGAAGATACTGTTCGAATCAGACCACAATTGATTTAACAATTATTAATAGAAAAGAAAATTTTTAATAATTGTTAATTTTTTTGTAATTATCTGAAATGAAATGCAAAATTTTATTTAGAAAAAATACCATAATTGATCGTAGTCACGTGACTAACAAAAAAGTTGATAAAGCATCTAAAATTAATATATATAATAGTACTTACTTTTTTTCTAAAAGTTAATATTGTATCTTGTTAATTTTGTGCTTAAATGCCCTTGAAAAAGTCCAAAAATAATATAATTTCTATGGTTGAAAGGTGATTAAATATTGTGATGGATTTTAATGCGGTAAACATGTGGTATAAATAATGTAACATGTTTTAGAACGCCAGCTGTTGTTTATTTTTGTTCTTATTACCTGGAATGTGATCTAAATTAACACTTTTTGTAACATTTGTCTTTCAAGGTAAGATATTATGTTACTTAACAGGCCACTCTTTAAAAAAAACAAAATCCATTTTCGCTAATTTCATTCACAGTATGGAACCTTTGATCAAAAATTCTGTTTTTTTTTTCAACCCAATATACCTTTTCAATGAAATATTTTTTTGGGTTTTTATTTTTTAAGCCTGAACCAAAATGAGGAAATAAACCGAGAAAGAGGCTTTTAAAATTTTTTAAGATTTTTTTATTTTTAGTAAACTAGAAGCAGAAAAAAAGGGTAAAACGCCAAATAGCACTTAATTAAATCTAAAGAAATGAATTTTAAGTAATGAGCAAATCTTGATCTAAAATCTAATCAAATAATTACAATTAACATTAAATACACGCTTGACTAAGACAAACGATCTAAAAGGCCCAAAACTTGAGCTAAATTAATTGATTTAAAAGGCCATAGGAATGACAGTTACACCACTTGGCATATCTAAAGTCAGTTGGAATCAAATGAAGCATACTTAGGTATTCGAATATGTAAATCTAGAACAACAACAAATAGACAGAGCATCCATTTATCAATCAAATATTTGCATTGTATTCTCAAACAACCCGTGGCTATTTGTTTTAAATTAATGTATCAATAAACAAAAAATGATTTATGCCCATCTATCCAAAGCATCTGCATCTAAATGCCAATGCTTAACATTTCTTTACAACTTAAGATTTCTCTACAAAAAATTCATCGCACACACACTAATTAAAAAGAGTCTTTTTTTGAATTAAAAATCAGGTGTCAGATCGTGTTCTGTTGATTAAAGTTTATCTGATTTCACAACTGTAAAATTATCAAGATTGGGTTGACACTGTGTTTATATGTGTTCTCCCCATGGGAGAAAAATATTATTGAACAAGTACAAATATTTGGCATGGATTAGTCGATGTTTGTCCGTTGCGCTGAAATGCTGTAACAATTGTGCAATAAATAGACAAATATTTGAGTGCTTATCTCTCAAATCCGGTTTTGTGTTAGTATCAGCAAACAAACCGGTCATTTTTTTCTATTCGATTTATAGATAAATTTATTCATGTGTTAAATTTTGTTGATTAAAATCCAATTGCTTATCTTATCTATTTTATCTATTTTAATTAAAGGCTAGTAGGGCTTAAATTACTTTAAAATTAGGGGTTTGGGTTTAATATGAGAAAAATCATTCATGCGATCTAATGTTGTTTCTGAATCAAATGACTCATCATTTAAATTATACACTTTTATTGATCTTTTACAATGTGTGTGTGTGTGAATAAAGCTAGCCGCCGAATTTAGTGATCCAAATGCATTCAAAACAGACTAATTGTTTAATATTACATTTAATCTAATGGATATAACACGGATTGTTGAAACGCCGACTTTAATATCGTATAACATCTAAATAAAATGTTTGTTTTTTATTTTAATTGTATATGAATAAACAAATTGTATTTAAGTAACAGTAAATTGTTAATTAAATCAAATATTGAATGAAACAATCTTTAACAATAGGAAGTAGAATAAAAATAATTATTTTTAATGTGAAATTTGAAGACAATTTTTTTGTCTATATCTCATTTTTTTTAAATTACAAAATGTATATCTGGCTTATTATATTTGTTTATTTTTTTAACCAACAAGTAAAGTCAGTATTTATTACAATTAAATTTAAATGAATTTTACTTTTTAAATTTTACTTTTTAAATTGATTAAATTGAATCCACCTCATTACTTGACTAACTGGATTAGGTCCTTTTTAGATTCTAGGAGATTCAAGGTAAATGTGAATGATCACCTAAACGAAGAATATCAAATAACTGCAGGTGTTCCTCAAGGCTCAATAATTAGTCCCCTTTTATTTAATATATATATTAAAGACATTCCCAAAAGAAATAAAACAAAAGATGAATACTCTCTGCTTTTCGCAGATGATCTAGTACATTCTTCATTAATAACAAAAAGGGGAACCTAGAAAATAAAATAAATAAATACATCAACGAACTAGAACAATGGCTTATTAAATGGAAAATGAAGATATCAGCTGAAAAGTCGTGTTCAGTAGTCTTCTCCAGGTACAAAAAAGATATTGATAATCTAAACTTAAAAATTTATGGAAACAGAATGATGAACCAAAAAGAAATCAAGTTTCTTGGTATTAAATTTGATTCAAAATTAAATTTTAATATATTAGTAGACGAAATTAAAGAACGCTGCAACAAAAGGCTAAATATTATTAAAATACTGTCAAATAAAAAATGGGGTCTCACTCAAAACACACTAGGAAATTTATAAAAATCTTTAGTCGGATCTATTTTAGACTATTCTTTTCCTTGCTTGAATTCATTTTCAGAAAATAATACCAAAAAACTACAAGCAATTCAGAATACAGCAGTCAGAGCTATCCTCAAGTTAAAATATGATACTCCTTCCAACATGTTGCATCATGAAGCTTTTAATAAACTTAAATTACTAACAGTCTCAAATCGGCTTTGTGAGTTGAGTGAGAGATATGTTGGGACAGGGCTGAGACATTCTATTCCATTGGTTGTAAGACTGGTGGAGGAATACAAAGAAGGTTTCGAATCAAGATTTATTGAATACCCAACTCCATTGTGTAATTGCTACCTTACCTCTTCTTTTATCCCTGAATAATCAATTTTTTAAAAATATGTATCCTTTAACTCTCCAGTTAAATTTCATTAATTTTCCTCTATTTTAAACCATTTTATTACATTTTATTTTTTTAAATTTTTATTCTATCTTATTTAACTTTATTTAATTTTGTTTTTTTTTTAATCTGAAGGAGCTTTTGCTCGGTACAGAAAACAAATAAATAAATAAATAAATGAGAGTTCAATGATTAATAGTCAAAAACATCCTGCTGAAAATTATCCGGTTATTTTAACAAGAAAACTCGTAATATAAATAAAAAATAATTTTTAAAAAAATTTTTTTCTTATTTTATTTCTTTTACTTGTAAATATTATCAACTGAATAACTAAACTAACAACTAACTTGAAGGCAAAAGAGTTCGCTCAAGCCTTCTTAAAGCAAATAATCAACTATTGAAACTATTTAAAAAAAGAAGTTGATGAGAAGAATGATAAGTTAGTTACCCAATGCAATAAAGATTTTGAGACCAATTTAACAAAAAGGGGTTTGTTTTATTGGGACTAGTAAATTATAATTTACGAATTTAATTTATTTTAAAATTAGTACCATTTTTCAAATGTAACATTCAAAGGATGTGAAAGAAAATAAGACTTTGATTTTTTGGACAGATATTAAAGTGATCCTAACTATTAAATAAATTATAATTGTCTTATTAATTATTTATTTTATATTTCTAAATATAAAATATAAAATTTTATATTTATTATTTATATATTTATTATTTAGATAAGGAATATAAAAGAAAGAAGGCGGTATGAATTTACTGTAAAACGAGGTCGATGCTCGTAGTACGGGAGTAGATTAAAAAAGCTTAATCAAAATAGCTAGAAAATAAAAAAATTGCTTCTTAATAGCTAAATGAAATAAGCTAGATTCAAAATAGCAAATTTAACTTTTTTTTATTTTTGTTAATTAATTTTAAGTCAAATTGAAAAAAAAATAATGTCAAATATCGCTTAGTTAATTAATATTTTCACTATTAAACTCGAAATTCTCTCTGGCAAAGTTATTCAAAATCAATTTTAATTCTTTCATCTAAAAGCATATACCTTTATAATTTTTAATACTAACATTTAAATAATTGAATAAAAGTAGTTAATGATTAAAAAAAATTAAAATAGCTATAGAATCTTTTTTTTTTCAACTTTTAAATAAATTAATAGTTAAAATTATTCTAGTTTGAACTGCGAACATTTGACTGCAATGCTGAAGGAACAAAGCCTATTTCAAACTTCCCGAGTACATCCCAAGCTAAATTTAAAAAAAAAAGTCTCAAATGGACACAATATTTTATCATCTTTCAGAAATTGACATTAAAAATGATTCCCCATTAATATTTTGTATCATTAATGCCTTAGGAGATGTGAAGTAAAATAAAGAAAAATTAAGAAGGTAAAAAAAAATGTGCGTGAATAGCTTTTAAATGTTAGAATTTATTTTAATTATTTAAAATCTTTAAATAATTAAAATATTAAAATTGTTTTTTTTTAATAAATTTAGACTTAATGATTTGCAAACCTTTAACATTTTATTACTATAAAATAATTAATTAAAATCTTGATTTCAAATCATTCTGCTAAAAAAACTCTACTTCTCCTCCTTCAATTTCAATTTTTTTTTTAACACACAATAACTAAAATTATTTTAATATTTATCAAGAAAAATGGTAATGGAAAAATGGTAAACGGATATGATTTAATTACATATAAATTGTAATTTATAAATGATAGTAAGGTGATTTCAGAAGGGAACGTAATGTCACAATCAGATTTAAAAGCAGATATAAATGAAAAAGATAACTGGTGCAAGAAATGGTAAATGTCCTTTAACAGTAATAAATGCAAAATCATGCATTACGGGGAGAAGAACCCAAGAAACAAATATTACATTCAACATAGGGAAGAAAAAGTATGGTTGCAGGAATCGGAGGTTGAGAAAGATCTGGGTATTATGGTTTCAAATGATGGGAAACAAAGTAAACAAGTAGAAACGGTAGTATCTAAAGCTAACAGTGCTTTAGGGTAGAATGAAGAAAACTTTTAAATTTTTTAATAAAGAGTTGTTTAAAAAGCTGTACCCAGCTTTCGTCAGAACGCATTTAGAATTCGCTTCGGCGGAATGGAATTCTATGACTAGAAGTGAAATTAATAAGGTCGAAGGTATTCAGAAAAGGGCGACTAAGATGGTAATAGAATTAAGAGGATTAGAGTACGAAGAAAGGCTTAGGGAGCTTGGTCTAACAGTCCTGAACGAAAAGAAGAAAAAGAGGGGACTTATTACAAATATTTAAGATAAGGAAAGGGTTGGAGAAGGTAGATTTGGATATTAGAGAGAATGAGAGAGTAAGTGATGGAACAAGCAGAAGACACAATAGCCAAATAACAAGGGATAAGCAGGGAAGACAAAGAGGGATAAGTTCTTACTTAACCGAACAGCTACAACCTGGAACCTTTTACCCTCGGAAATTGTACAGAAATAGTATTTTCTGATTTAAATAAAATCAGATAATAACAAATTTAGATCAAAGAAATGGCCAAGAAAAATAAAATGCTTCAAATTTTATTGCTTAAGATTTAAGTCTTCTAAATAAAATAATTTAATTAAAAAATTTAAAAGGAAAAATTAACGATAACAACTTTTTTTAAGGAATATTACTTATAGAAATCGTGGATTAGGTAGCAAAAATAAATTTTAATTTCATCGAGTCTAATAATTGTACTGCAAAATGTACGAGACAAATTTACTCTCAGCAATAACTCTGCAATTTGATATTAATGATCTGCAAATCGTTTGCAGACTTGCAGAGTTATACAGAATTAGTTTGAGACTTAACAAACTCGATTTTTTTAATTTTAAAATTTTTCCTTCAAAACTCACAATGTCCTTCAATTTGTCTTCGAAAAGAACCCAATATAGGACCCTATTAACCTATTGAGATTAATTTTTAGTTAAAAGTTGATAGTAAAAAAAAATGTTTTTTAATTTGTAAACATAAATTGGCTTATGAGAAAAAAAGAAAAAAGTTGGTCTAAGATCGAGGTCGATTTTGAAATATTTTATTTTCATTAGGAAAAACTAAACCACAATTAAACTAATTGATTAGAATGCTTCAAAACCCAATTTGTCTAATTAAGACTTTATCCTTAAACTAAAAAGATAACTGTAATCAACCCAAGGCGATTCACAGACCAAAAGTTTAGCAGACTTTTAATAATTGAACGTTATGCATGACGGCTATTTATTAGAGAATTTCTGTTTTTGATAAAAAGAAGAGCCGGCTTTAGTTTCATCATCATCTAGATTAAATAAGAGCGCACACAAACAGATTTCTATCTTTTACACACACACACACACATACCTTGCTGATGTACGTTAGAAATTGGATACTGGTCGGAATTGTGTAAAAATTCCATTGCATGACGTTCCTTTTCTAATGCCGCCTTATCCGCGTGAGATTCAGCGTTGAACCTTTGTCGAACTGTACAAAGACATTTTGATATGTTTACAATTCAGGACGACTATTAGTTTATAGACTTAAATCGATCGATAATTTACAATTAGTTTCGAATATCAAAAATTGTATCGATGCATGGAGCTAAGTAAGAATTTATTAAGCCCGCTTGAAACTCAATCTTGTTTACAATTAGCTTTGTGTACATTTTTGAATAAAAAGATAGGCGCTTTCGAGTGCATTTTGTTGTGTTGGTCCGTGTCCGTTCTAAACATGATTGCTAGACTCATGAATTATTAATAACTTTGATTGATTTGAGAATAATGGAAATTCTCATATTGAAGAGAAGAAAATAAAGTCTCCATAGAACTATCGAGTCTGGCCTTTTCACAAATAGCTATTCACTAAACGAATAAATTAGCGATTTTTGCTCGCATTTTAACTCGCTTCGATATCGCCATGGGATGTTTGTTTTAAGTATTTAAGCATGTTTATTAAACTTGTCACGAGTACTTATGTAATCGGCTTAGAGCCTACTTAATGGCATATTACTCAATTCGCATTTTTTCAATTATGTCCTTTTGATATTGGACTTGGGATTTTTTTATAGAGCTAACTGCTGGCGGACACATATTGGCTTTGGTCTCCCGCTGCGCAACATCTAATTATATCACTACAGGAATCGAGCTTGGCTTAATTTTTTTGTTTAATTGTTAGTTTAAATTTTTTGGCCTGCTACATCTCGAAACAAAAATCCAGTTTGCAGATTTACACATAATATAATTTTTTTTTATTTTTAAAAAATCCGCTTCAATCGGCGATGCAAAAAATTTAACTTAATTGATATTTATTTAAAAATAAAAAAAAAGTTTTTTTTTCAATTTTTAATGCTTATTTGTTTTTCTTCAACAGAGAATAGTCATTGCCCAAGAGAGAGGTCCGCTGCATCCATTACCAGCACCTCTAATATAAGACTCTCAAGTCGAATTCGGGAGGATACGAGTTCAAACTGACTGGATCAGTATTTTAAAGTTTCCTTATTTTAATAAAATATCTTTAGAAACAAGTAAACTTATGGGAAATATGTCGTTCTAATTGCTTAAGTTAAAACTTTACTTTATTATTTGTTCAAACTTTTAGAATTAATAAATGAACGAGCCAGTTAATAGAGGAGAAGTATATTCTACTTTGACTCACTGGTAAGTGAAATAAAATAATCTTTTATTTATCCTTGCTTGTGTCACTCAATTATTGACGTGGAAATCTAAAAAAAATCTACTTAGCATCATTAAACGACATCACGAAGCTTCTCAAGGCTTTTTTTTTTGTATTTTTTAGAATATTGTACAGTAAGCAAAATAGCGGATTGTGAAGTTTATTTTTATTCAGAAAAGTCTAAAAAACCTTTTCAAAACTTTATTTATTTTTTTTACTTAAATTTTACATAAGTTTTAAATTTTTTTTTTATTAAAATTCATGAAAATTGTAAATTTTTTTTTCTTTTAACATTTATAGGAAAATTTAAAAACTTAACTCAAACCAATTTAACTTTTTTCAAAAAAATCGTTTTATTTTTTTTACATTATGTGGTACCAAAAAACAATCATGTGGCTGAAAGGAAGGACTAAGTCTCCATTCCAACCGGCCAAGACTTCGCCTAAATTATTTTTTAAATTAGAATAAATTAAAAATGACCTTTTCACTGAGATAATTTAAGTCTGTAAACTGCTTAATTTTTAAGAATACCGTATTCCCTCGTTCGATTAGGCTGCACCACAAATTAAGGCAGGCTTTTGGACCAAGCACCAAAGTAAATCTCGCCCATGCTAAAACATTTTTGACCAAAAACGCTTCGTCTAATAGACTTTAATGCTTTATCAAGACTTTAGTTAAAGACAATAAATAAAAAGAGATTTTTTAATTATGCATTTGATTAAATTAAGAATTTGAGAGTTTGATGCAGCCTTAAACCCGGGATAATTCTATTAGATCACGAGTTCTTGATCAAAAATGTTTTAGCATGGGCGAGATTTACTTTGGTGTTTGGCCCAAAAGTCTGCCTTAATTTGTGGTGCAGCCTAATCGAACGAGAGAATACGTTTTTTGTTAAATCAGGAAATTAAGTGTGCAAAAAAAAATCTTCTATTTTCTGCATTTTGCGCGGCATTAAAAAGTCCACGAGAGTTTTTGCAAGCAAAGTTGTTTAAATATTAAGCATTTTGCATAACTAAAAAAAGTTATCTAAACTTTTCTGAATTGAAAAGATCGAATTGAAACATGCCTCACAACCCACAAAATAGATTTTTTTCTATTTTTTCTATCTTTAATTGAAAAATTAAAGCATAGCGTGTTGTTGTTGCCAAAATAGTCTATAGTTTTAAAGCGGACATTGACAGAGAAGTGTTTAGTGACAAAGAAAGGATAAAAAACTGCTACAGCTCTTATGGAATTCCGAAAAATTCCGTAAGGCGTTAAAAAGATTACTATGCTGGAGTCTCAATGCCACTACTACAACTCCTACTACTATTATTAAATAGACTATAAAAAGCCAGAACTGCATTCTTTAAATTAAAATATGTCGAGGTTGTCTTGTCTTAGCCTGAGGACCAAATCACAACTTTATAGTAGCCTTGTAAAATCTGTATTGCTATATGGACATGAAATTTGGAGAATGACCGAGTGTGTCATTTAAGTAAAAAGAATTTCTTAATTCAAATTACCTTAGAACAATGTCGCGAATAATCTATATATTCGCGTAAATCTTCACTAAGATGCCCAAAAGATGACTTAAATAGCTTGAAAATGTTTTAAGAATATCAACAGACATAATCCATGAGCTTTATTCTGGATATATCAAGACAAGATGAATAAAAAAATGCAATAAAATTTTTACGATTTAAATTTTTGATTTTATTCAATAAATGTACTGCCTAAATTTTGATAAATTTGAAAGTAAAAATGTAAAAAAAATATTTCTTGCTAGTAAATTTTGATTAAATATTTTCTATAAAAAATGATAAAAAGTTTTTAAAATATATTTTATTCGTGGATAGCAGTTTGATTTCCTGTTTGAGAGAATTTATTTTATTTTTTATCTAGCTAATTTGTTGTTAAAGGATTAGACAAAAACACAATAAAATTTGATTCTATTATTTAAAAAATTAGTTTTGAAAATTTTTTTTATATGTGACCAATTCAAATTTGCTCAATTTTTTCTTTAATTAATATTTATTTGTTAAATCTATTAACTTAAAATTTTGAACCTAATTTGTCTGCAAACATTTCCGTAGATGAAAATTATCAAGAAGAATTCTAACGATCTTAATCAAGTATTTATTGTCAACATAATGAATTTCAGAGTTTGAATTGAAATGAAAAAAACCATTAAAGCAATCAATGGGAATTTTTAATATTCTAAGTGAAAATCAAAAATATTTTACTTAATTATAATGTTTAATAAAAATTATCGAAAGAAACTTTTTTTTATAAAAAACCAAGTTACTTTTTATTTCCAATACAATATGATTTCAGCGTGTCAATTGGTATAACACAAGGATACAGCTAATCACAAATTCTATTATATTCTCAAATTCCGTTTGTGAAAAAAAATTTAAAGTATCTTCTGAATATAATCTTAAAAAGGAGGATTTAGAGTATGAAAATGTCTTAAAAAATTATAAGACTATCATCACAAACTTTTGTGAAAACTGGGGTCTGAAAAATATGGCACAAAAATAGTCTTCACAGTCTTTACCACGACTGATAGAGGATATGGATAAAATTACATTAATATTTACCAGCTTGATTTATAAATAGGAATTTCCTTTATTTAAATGAATATATCTCTTACTTCCATTTCCGTCCAAAACTCACATTTAACACATACCAATCTTTGAACTAAATGTTAAAATAACATAAAATAATCTAATAAAAAAAAGTAAAGATAAAGACTTTTAAAAGCTATAATAAATAAACTTTTTCAGTTTTTTATCTGAATCATTTTCCAAGGATGTATAATTTTTGTTTCCTTTTCATCATGTATTCTTTTTTATTTAATTAAAAAGTTAAAGTGCTTATGTGCAAAGCCGGGCTCTAAAAATTCTAAAATATTAAAATAAAATGACTTTTTTCATAAAAACCTTTAAAAATATAAAGCCTTTTGCTCTACTAATGCTTAACCAGTAATTGATTTATTACATAAGAATTCACGCTAATTCAATCCAAATTTGATTGTTTTAATTAAATTGAAAAAGAAAAATTTTGAAAATTTTCAAATAAAATTGTGCCAGATAAGTCTAAAAAAACATTTAAAAAATAATGAATTTTCAGCTTATTTAAATTGATAAATAAGCAGCTTTGTAAAATACTAAAAAAATAGATTCGCCATCAATCAAACTTGAAAACTCGATTAAATTTTAAGTAAATAGATTGATTAGAAATGTTTGTATTTGATGATTCAGGTCTGTGCTAATCAGGTCAGCTTTAGCAAAGTACCGAACTAAAACAAACGTGCTTTAACTAGGATTTTTTTATATTAAAAAAATTTCACACATATTATCAAAGTCTAATGAAAATAGTTTTTTTTATTAACTTAACTTTATTAAATCCATAAGTGATTGATTCCTGTCGTACAAAAAAAATTCAAACTTCCTCAAGTTTAACCAAATCCGATCAATATTTCCCCTTAAATTAAAATAAATCTTAACGAAGCGCAAACTATTTTTCTATTAAAACGATATTCTAAACCCATTAAAGAATATTTGCTGAGAAAATATTTTACATTAACACAAATACTAATTTATTTTGTTATGTAAATTTTACTAAATTGCAATTTCTCATAGGTAATTCACAAATTAAATAAAATAAAAAAAATATTTTCTTTTTTCTTATAAGAAACAAGATTTTGATAAAAAAAAATTCGAGAGGGTCCTACCGAAACTGGTTAGTTTGTACCACCCGCGTAGAGTCACAACAAAAATAATTTCAATTAAAAAAAAAATCCGAAAAATTGACCGCACTTGAAATTTTTTTTTAAATATCTTATCTTTTTAATTTAATAATTTATTAGCCCTACACAAGAGTAAGATAAAAAAATAAAAAATTTAAAATTTAGGGATTATTAAAGACAAATAAAAATGATAAATTAGAAAAAACTGAATCAGACTTTAATCTATTTAAAAAAAAAAGAATTCCACTATTGTAAATATCTAATTGTCTGGAAGATTTTGATTTGATTGTGTTCAATTTAAGCATATCCTTAAGGAGTTTGATTAAAAATCTAAAATAATGAAAATAACTAAACAAATATTTAAATTATTGACTGGACTGAAATCTTATAAGCAAAGTAAATAATTATTCTAATGGAACCCTAGTTAATTTGTAGTTTAAACAAATGAATTAAAATTTTTGTTAGGCAAATTATAATCGATTTAATTGTTTTGATTTTGGCTTATTAAACAGGAATTTTTTTCTAAAATTTAATTCTTCCATTTTTAAATTTTATCATGTCAAACTGATGTCCCATTTTGATTTCATCACTTTTAAATAGCCAACTGCCTATATATTCTTTAATTAAAGATAATGCTGAATTAATTTAGCCATTTTTAAACAACAACAAAAAAAAATTTTATTTGAAATTATTTTATTAAATTTTAATATTTAAAAAAAAAATTATAAATCAATTTCTAATGTAAACAAATCTTTGTCATTAATCTTGAAGCTTTTCTCTAAAAAAACAAAAAAATAAAAAATTTAAATCTTTATTAATTATTCAAAAATTGAGAAAAAAATTGAGTTAATTTTGCCGCTTGGCGATCATTAAAATCATGCTAAAATAAAAGCTAGATGATTTAATTTTTATATTCAGTTTAATAAAAAAAATCAAAATGTGGAACGATAACGAATTCAACAGTACATTTTCATCACCAAATGCCAACGCTGGAAAAGAGATCAAAGTCAGTTTGTGATCCGAAAAAAATTATTTATTTTAAAAATTAAAAAATTTTTAGAAAAATTTAATTAAATACATAGTCCCAGTAACTGGTCAAACCGTGAGCTTGTGTTCACAAGTCGAAGGCGAAAGCAGTATCTTTGAATACAACCATTTAAGATTTAACCAAGTATAAAGCTAATAATTTAAAATAAACCACCACTTACGTTTTTTCCAGATATGCATCGTTGGTGTGATCAGAAGCGTTATTAAAAGAGCAAATGATTTAACCTATTTGGTCGATGACATGACCACTAATGAAATACATGTCAAGCTTCAGACTGATGTAATTAAAAAAAAATTAAATTTTCTTTAAATTCAAAATTTTTTAGGATAATGACGACATGGAAACAGATGAATCAAAAGTACAACACACTCAATTTATCGAAAATCAATACGTCAAGGTATTCGGCATTATAAAATCTTTGCAAAACCAAAAAGTTGTCCAAGCATTCCGAATCCTTCCTATCAAAGAATTGAACGAAATAACCCATCATATCTTGGACTGCATGAATGCTAGCATCTACTACATAACAAAGGGAAATGAAAATTTTGACATGCAAATGAGCAATCCGATGAATGGCGTTCCAACTTTTGGCGACAATGGCGGGTCATCAACCAGTGGTCTCAGTGGTCTTCATTTAAATGTATCTAAATTTTAACTCAATTAAAAAATAAAATCAATTTTTTTTATTTAATAGATCTCGAATTTAATCAAACAAGCCAGAAGTAGTGAAGGTGTTCATATTCGAGATATTTGCACTCATTTCAACAACTATCCTGAAAATAAAATCAGGTAAAATTAAAATTTTTAAAATTTGAATTTTTTTTTTGAAATTTTTTTGAAATTTTTTATTTTTTCAAGAGAAGCGCTTGAATTTTTAAGCACCGAGGGTCATGTATATTCAACCATTGATGACGAACACTTCAAATCAACCGATGCAATGTAAATGATAAGCAATTATTTTTTCTAAAAGACAATTTGTACATTTTAAAAATCGAAATTTTTCTCAATTTAATAAAATTTGTTCAAAATTACTTTAGTTTTATTCATAATTTTATCTTAGGCATTTTATCGTAAATGTCTGGAACCAAAACCAAATGTTTTTTAAAAGACAAAAAAATTCTCTTTTAAAATATGCATACTTTAAATCTTAATGTCTAGATTTAGAGAATTTATTATAATTTTTAAACAAAGATAAAATTTACATAACATTGTTAAATAATTTTAGAACCGATGCTTAACGTTCTTATATAACATTGACACACCTTTAATACTTAATTTAAATTTTTTCAAATTTTTCAGTTAATTAAAAATGTTGTCAAAATCAAAAATACACAGTAAAATTTTGTAATTTTCTAAATTTTTTATTAAATTAATTAATTTTTGATTAGATCTGGTCAAATGTCTGATGCAAACTCGCTACGCATCTACAAGTAAGAAAAAACAAAAAAATTTTAAACACCAAATTTTATTAAAACATAAAAAAAGATGCAAAATTTGATTATATGGATCCGCTTAATTTGGAGTCTCAATTGACTGATGAGGAAAAAATGATCCGAGACTCATTTCGCTCTTATTGCCAGGAAGAACTAATGCCAAGAGTACTCGAAGCTAATAGAAAAGAAAGTATTTATTTAAAAAAAAAATATTTAAATTAATAAAAATTAACAAAATATATCAAGTCTTTCACAAGGAAATAATGAAAGAGATGGGCAATTTGGGCTATTTTGGTCCAACCATTAAAGGATACGGATGCGCTGGTGTTTCCTCAGTTGCTTATGGACTCCTAGCCAGAGAAATTGAAAGGTTTTAGTTAAATTAATTTTTTTAGATAGATGAATAATTTTTTTCTTAGAATTGACAGTGGATACCGTTCGGCATTTAGTGTTCAATCATCACTGGTAATGCATCCGATTTACACTTACGGAACTCAGGCTCAAAGAGACAAATACTTGCCTTTATTGGCCAAAGGTGATCTGATAGGATGTTTTGGTCTGACCGAGCCGAATCACGGAAGCGACCCGAGTGGAATGGAAACCAAGGCTAAATACGATGCGGACAAAAAGTGCTATATTCTCAACGGGTCCAAATCATGGATAACCAATTCTCCGATTGCTGATATTGCTGTTGTCTGGGCTAAATGTGAAGATAAAAGAATAAGGGGATTTATTTTAGAGAGATCGATGAAAGGCTTCTCGACTCCTAAGATAGAGGGAAAATTTTCTCTGAGAGCCTCGGTAACTGGCCAAATTGTAATGGAAGATGTTCACGTGCCCGAAGAGAATCTCTTGCCGAATGTGGACGGTTTGGCAGGTCCATTCGGATGCTTAAACAGTGCTAGATATGGAATAGCATGGGGTGTAATGGGAGCAGCCGAATTTTGCTTTCACACAAGTAGACAATATACTTTAGACAGGTTAATTTACAAAAGAATTTAAATTTTTTTTTAAAATAATAATATTTTATTTTTTAATAATTTTTATTTAGAAAACAATTTGGTCGACCATTAGCTCAAAATCAATTAATTCAAAAAAAATATGCAGACATGGTCACCGAAATAGCGCTAGGTCTGCAAGCTTGTATTCAGGTTGGAAGGCTTAAAGATGAAAATAAGTAGTTTGGAATTTTTTTTCTCTAGTTGCTTTTATTCTAATATTTTCTTAAGAGCTACGCCTGAGATGATTTCACTTATCAAGCGTAATAATTGCGGAAAAGCGCTGGAAATTGCTCGTTTGGCACGTGACACCCTTGGAGGCAATGGCATTTCCGATGAATATCACATTATACGACACTGTATGAATTTAGAAGCTGTTAATACTTACGAAGGAACGCATGATATACATGCTCTGATACTTGGTAGAGCGGTTACTGGTCTACAGGCTTTTACAGACGGAAAAAAAGGTTAAAAATTTAAGACAAAAAGATGATTTTAAATTTTTAAAATAAATATTTTTAAAAATATGCAATATTTTATTCTCAAATAAAAAATATTAAATTATTTTTGTTAGATTTTATTTAATAAATACTGAATAACATTTATAAATAATAATTAAAAACTTTTGGATATATTAAACCATAGTTTTTTTCTCAAATCGACATTAAAAAAATTATCAAGAAAAAATTTGTCCTAATCTAATAAAATCACCAATCGCCCCTCCTTCGACGGGTTCGAGTACTTTGACTCTCTGTTTCGTCTGCTTTGATATCATGCGCTTCACTAGGCTTTGTTTCTTCATTATCCCAGCCTCTACGCCTTCTACGCGCACTAGTTTGATCAGTATCCTCAGTTTTCAAATCTGTTGTTGATGTTTCCACTTTATTCTCTTCAGAATCCCATCCACGACGACCTCTTCTAGTTGAAACACTGTCAGATAATTCTTTTTTAACTTCATCAGTTTTCTCAGTATTTTTCTCGGTGTCTTCATTATCCCAGCCTCTGCGTCTTCGCCCTGATGAAACTCTTTCTTCTGTGTTTTCCTCGGAATTTTCTTGATTTTCCTCGGATTTTTCTTGATTTTCCTCGGATTTTTCTTGATTTTCCTCGGATTTTTCTTGATTTTCCTCGGATTTTTCTTGATTTTCCTCGGATTTTTCTTGATTTTCCTCGGATTTTTCTTGATTTTCCTCGGATATTTCTTTGTTTTCTTCTTTTTGTAGATCATCTTTCTTTTCAGAGTCTTCGTTATCCCAGCCTCTGCGTCTTCGCCTTGATGAAACTCTTTCTTCTGTGTTTTCCTCGGAATTTTCTTGATTTTCCTCGGATTTTTCTTGATTTTCCTCGGATATTTCTTTGTTTTCTTCTTTTTGTAGATCATCTTTCTTTTCAAAGTCTTCGTTATCCCAGCCTCTGCGTCTTCGCCTTGATGAAACTCTTTCTTCTGTGTTTTCCTCGGAATTTTCTTGATTTTCCTCGGATTTTTCTTGATTTTCCTCGGATTTTTCTTGATTTTCCTCGGGAATTTCTTTGTTTTCTTCTTTTTGTAGATCATCTTTCTTCTCAGAGTCTTCGTTATCCCAGCCTCTGCGTCTTCGCCTTGATGAAACTCTTTCTTCTGTGTTTTCCTCGGAATTTTCTTGATTTTCCTTGGATTTTTCTTGATTTTCCTCGGATTTTTCTTGATTTTCCTCGAGAATTTCTTTGTTTTCTTCTTTTTGTAGATCATCTTTCTTTTCAGAGTCTTCGTTATCCCAGCCTCTGCGTCTTCGCCTTGATGAAACTCTTTCTTCTGTGTTTTCCTCGGAATTTTCTTGATTTTCCTCGGATTTTTCTTGATTTTCCTCGGGAATTTCTTTGTTTTCTTCTTTTTGTAGATCATCTTTCTTCTCAGAGTCTTCGTTATCCCAGCCTCTGCGTCTTCGCCTTGATGAAACTCTTTCTTCTGTGTTTTCCTCGGAATTTTCTTGATTTTCCTCGGATTTTTCTAGATTTTCCTCGGATTTTTCTTGATTTTCCTCGGATTTTTCTTGATTTTCCTCGGGAATTTCTTTGTTTTCTTCTTTTTGTAGATCATCTTTCTTCTCAGAGTCTTCGTTATCCCAGCCTCTGCGTCTTCGCCTTGATGAAACTCTTTCTTCTGTGTTTTCCTCGGAATTTTCTTGATTTTCCTCGGATTTTTCTTGATTTTCCTCATAATTGTTCTCACTTTTCTCACCATTTTCGTCTTTATTTTCATCTTTAGCATTATCATCTTTACCTTCATTCTCTTCATTATCTGAGCCTCTGTTTCTTTCATTTGACGAAATACATTCTACTGTATTTTCCTGAGAATTGTTTTCACTTTCCTCAGTTTTTTCAGATCCATTTTTTTCCTCAGTGTCCTCTTGATTCTTTGAAACAGCCTCGTCCTCAGATTCTTCACCATTTTTTTCTTCAATTTTTTCATCCTTAGGCTCTTGGTCTTCTGAATTTTCCTGAGCCTTGTTTCCAGGCTCATTTTCTTCTATATCTGCTTCTTCTTTAGTCTCTCTCTCCACCTGAGACAAAAGACCAAATTAAAAAATTTAGAAAAAACAAATTAAGGCAAACAGGATGCAAATTTTGTCAAACTTTATTTAACATGCAAAAATTAAATTCGGACTAAATTAAAGTTCATTTACAGATTGGGCTTTTTTTGTTTTTTTTTCAGCCAACTTTAAAAACTGAAACAACTCATCATTTTCAATGGAAACGGCAAACAAGTCGTAATTTCCGCAATAGTCATTCTCGTTGAATATTTGAGGAGGTAGAGTTAGACCCTTTGAGTTGGACTGTGCATTCTCGACCATAAATTGTTTGTCTTGTTCATTTGCGGGATCCGATATGTCAATTGTTAGAAGATCATTGTTTAGCAGACTAGATAGAACGAATTGTGCGTGCTGTTGCTGTTTTTTGACCTTTGGACAAACTACCATTTAAAAAAAAGGGGATTTTAAAGTAAGCTCTGATTACTTCTTGGTTTCCAGGCGTAGAGGAAACAAACAATTTTATGACCATTGCTGTATCTTAATTTTAGAAAGATGAGTCTATTAAAAATTCTACTTGAATTAGTAAAAAAAGAGATTTATTAGTATCATATTACGATAATAATTTAATTTAATGGAAAAGATTCGGAAGGTTGGAATCGAAGATCAATTGTTGAAGATGCTTTTTCTTATCGAATTATCTGGATTTAAAAGTTGAACTAAAAAATAGTTTGAGATTTATTCATAATTTATGCTCTACCATACACAAAAGTTCTTTTTTTATTTTTTATTTTTTATTTTTATTTTGTTCTAGTAATATCTAAGAGTTAAACATGTTGTATCTAAAATTATAATTATAGATAGCAGTTATTACTCAAAAGCTTATCTTTAGCCAATTAACTTGAGAGCTTAGGTTACACATCAAGGTTTAAATTTGCATTGATTTTTTTCTTTTGTCTATTTACCACAATTTTGGTCATTAAAATGGCAAATAAATAAATTATAAAGATTTTTTTAGTTATTGATTTTTCATCGATTTATTTTCTACCATGGCGTCTTTACTGATAGGTAAAGTCTGTTGTTTGGCTTAAGAGTACATTGATTGAACTTGATTTTGTTTCTGCTTTACCGTAGGCCTCCATAGCTCAGTGGTTAGAGCACCAGTCTTGTAAACTGGGGGTCGGGAGTTCGATCCTCCCTGGGGGCTTTTTTTTTAAACCATAAACTAATTTTTTTTAAAAATTATTATTTTTTTATTATAATAAATTTTATGAAGACAAAAAATAAAAATGAATTAGTAAATACATATTTTTTTAAAACAAATGATCAAATTTTTTATTTTATTTCAATCAAAAAATTTATTTAATTAAAAAAAAACAATAAATATGCTTTTAATCTAATTTTTGATTTAAGTATTAGTCAAAAATTGAACTTAATTCTAAAAAAAAATTTAAAATTAGTTTGATTCTAATTTTTTAATTAATCTAATGTTTTATTTAGACAAAATTTATAGAAAAAAATTAAGTGAAATAAATTTTTAAAATATTTTTTTACTGCTAGATACTTTTTTTGTTTCTTTTACATGGATATTAAGAATAGATTGATTTTGGTCAACGCTTTTTAAATCTTCTTCTAAACTCACAATCGCATCTGACATAAATTATTTTCTCAGATCCTTATTTCAAGCTTATCTAATATATAAGTCGCAACTTTTTTGAAATGACTCTATCAAAATTAAAAATTTGAATGCAAATCTTAATTTTTTTGTTAGATTTTTTAACTGCTATAATTCTGAAAAAAATCTAAATTTGAAAAATTTTTTAAAGGCAAATTGACACTAATAATGATAAATTGGTATCAGAAGAAAAAAATTGGAATGTAGAGGTGAACCATGTGCCACAATCATAATCGCCAAAATGACAAATATTTAAGTCAATTTGAAATAAAGAATTGGAATCAAAAAAATATTAAAAATTTCAATTTTAATTCCTTTTCAGCCTATTTCTTAAGAGTTTCGATTTAAAAAAGCGAAAAAAAAAATCTAATTATTAATAATCAAATAAATATAAAATTTTTAATGCCTCTTTAAACAACTTTTGATCAGTAAGTGTTTTTTTTGATTATCTCGTATAAAAATTAAAATTTTAAATTTTTTCGATTTCGATTTTTGATTATAAAACAAAAATAAAGGGTATTGATGAGAAAATTTTTATTAATTTAACAAACTATTTATGCACAATTTATAGAAAATAAAAATAATTAAATTTAAAATAATTTTAAAAATCATTTTATTTTTAAAATCATCTTTTATGTTAAAATTCAAAAAAATCTGTCAGAAAAAGGCCTTTCAATTTGTTTCTTCAATTCCAATTTGAGTTTATTTATTTAAAATATAAAAACACTCTGATCAATTAAATTCCTTTAGCAAAAATAAATAATTTATTAAGTGGTGTAAATAAGTAGTCAGTAGTATTTTAATTATTTAGAACTAGAAAGAACAACAAGAGTGATGTCAAAACTTGGGTCTAAATATTCTAAACAGATAAGAATTTTTGAATTCCCATGATAAAAAAATATAAAATAAACGGAACAGAAGTACTCAAAAATTCTTAATTAATGCAGCTTTTTAAACATATGATTAAACTTAATGATTTACCAAAAAAAATTCGTTTAAAGAATTAACTCACTTTCTCTTCCTATTTAAGTATTAAAAATTATTATTAAATAAAACTAGCAGGATGTTTGATTTATTTAAGCAAATTAAAAAGCTCATCCATCTTGAATAAAGAAAGTAATTATTTAAAAGTTTTAACATTATTTAGCTATCGGGATGCTTTTTTGGCACGCTTTTTTCGTATCTTTGCATTGATGTAAATTTTTAAACTAGCAAAAAACAATTACTATAATTTATTGTATTTTTCATAGAATGCATTTTTAGAATATTTCATGAAGAAATTGTTAATGGATCTGACTGTTAAAATATCAGCATGTTGCTAAAATTTAGAAATTTTTCTTCCATTTCGAAATCTTCCAATTTAGAAATTTGCTTTTTAATTGAATCTGACAAAAAATCGAATACAAAAGTAAAAAATAAAAATATTAATTAAAATAACTTTTTTTATACTTTGATTCAATTTGATATATCACACTCGGCCAAAAAAATATAATTAGCTTATAAATACTTATAGACAAAAAACTTAGTTTCTTCCTCGAAAAGGCGATATGAAGAGACTGTTTGTGTATCTGACCGGAACAATTATGATAGACCTTGGAAGCTAACTTTTAGAAATAAAAATTAGATTTTTAAAGAGATAAAAAAAATCCTACATCTAGTCACTGATTTAAATTTAGAGATTCAAGAGATTCAATTAATGAGATTTCTCAAAAAAAATATTAGAGTTTCATAAAACCGTCAGAAAACCCCTTCTCTGGTTCAAGAACTGGTTCAAGGCAGACTTGATTATAAGTCAAAGTATTAAGTCCAAGTCACAAAAATTTAAGTCAAAGTTATTAATTGAATTAATTTTTTTTATAATTAACAAACACAAAAATCAAAAATGTTAAAAGATTAAATTCAATTTCTTTAAGAAATTTATCACCTATTTATAAATGTGCATTTTTCAACGAAATATATTTTTTGTCATAAGGCTGAACCTTATGGATAAATGCAGAAAACTCTGACCGATTTAATTTTAAGATTATGGTTTATTTAGAAATTTATTTCATTAAAAAAAAAATTTTTAGGTCATTGACTTGACTTGACTAAAGACTTAAAAACAAGTCTGGTTCAAGGAACAGAAATTGAGGTTCTTCAATGGTGCGCCCGCTTACCAAATCTCAGTTCAATCAATCCTTTCTACATTCAGATCAGATCTCCTGTTTTCCTTCTTGTTTCTAGTGAAATAAGGTTCATTTTAATTAAGGGTTCTGCGTAGTTCATGCATATGCTCCTATAATCGTGGAAATCGGCACTTTTCTTTTGTTTCTGAGGTAAATTAAAAAAAATTTAAAAATGATTAAAATTCTAAATTTCCTTCAAGAAAATATTTGTTAAAAAACATAAAAGAAGAAAAGTTATACCAACATATTCAATTTTAAAGTATTGCCGATTTCCAATTTTATTAAATTAAAAAAAAAAGAATTTTTACAGAATTTAAAATAGTAAAAAAATTCAAATGCCAACAAAATCTTGAAATAAAAATAAAATTTTGAAGAATTAAATATTAATGTGAAATTAAACTAATGAACTCATATCTGAATACTTTTTAGCTTTGAATAAATGTATGTCCATTAATTTTTAATTTTTTATTTATTTTAAACTGACTCAATTTTAATTCTAATAAAAAATTAGACAAATTCAATAATGGGCTTCTTTGGTATAATATTTAATATGTTCGATTCAAAGTTACAATCTAACAGTAGGCCTCCATAGCTCAGTGGTTAGAGCACCAGTCTTGTAAACTGGGGGTCGGGAGTTCGATCCTCCCTGGGGGCTTTTTTTTAATTTCTAACATAATTTTTTGTGAAGGTTAATTTTTATAATTTTTATTCAAAATATTTCTAATTGTATTTTTTAATGAAAGAGCTGGAATTAAAAAATCGAAAAGAAATTAATTTAAACAATTTATTTACTTATTCTAAATTAAATTGGAATTTTATTTAATAAAAATTATAAATTTTTCTAGCGTTTTACCAATCTGCATTTTCCTCGAATGGTTTCTCTGCAACAACAACAAAATTATAAATTTATTTTTATTTTTTTTTCACAGCCTTACCAGTCTTAACTTTTCCATTTTCCCTTTAAAAAAATGATTGTAATAATTTTTTTAAATTAAAATTGTCTTACTCGGTCTTGACTTTTTTGAGCTCTGATGAATCATCACTGGTCGTTTCAGCTGCTTGATTAGTGCCTCCCTTATTCCGCTTACGTTTGTCAATCGGCTTATTTGTGCCATTTTCTTTTTTGTCTCCTAGAGTCGATTTGTTCTTCTGGTTTATAAAAGTTGAGTAAAAATACACTTTGTATTCTCGTCCTGACACACCAACTAGCTGCCCTGCAGCTTTTTTAACATTGTCCGCATTTTGCAGCGCAACAAACGCGGACCTGTCATTTATCCAGCCTATGAAAATCGGACCATAAGCACTAAACAAATCGTACAAATCCTGGGTTTCCCAACTAGACGGAAACTCAAGGTAGAATACATTGTCTCTTTTGGGCTCTTCTTGAAAATTTTTCAAATCTATATAAAGTGTGTCAAAAGATTTCATCAAGTAAAGTCTTTAAAAATTTTAAATTTTAAATAAATTTTAAAAATTTCTTTTACTTACTTGTTAATATAGAACTCTTCAATGGTTGATCTGGAGCCTTTTAGTGTTTCTAGATAGTGCATCATCCGAGCAAAGCAGCACCCGGTCAAATAAGCATCATAGCCAGCTTCGTGAAGCTTTTCATCATTCACCGAATAAACATCATTTTCTTAATTTAATTTTTTGAATATTAAATAAAATAAAAAATTTTGTATTTTATTAAAAAATGTAATTAACCTATTTTAATTGTAGGAAATGGGTCTTTGCTCAGTATTTTGTCCATGTCACCTAATGTAGTGTTTGTAACCAATTCTTTAAGCGGCGGAACACTCGCCATATATTTGGTATCCAAAATTTTTGGAAATAAAGAATTGGTCATTGATTTAAAATCCTCGAAATTCTTATTTTGAAAAATAAAATTTTGGAATTGTGATTAAAATCAAAAAATACTTCGGGCAGAGGAGATGTGAAAAATTGGCGCAATATTTGCATCATATCGGTCATCATGTTGTGACCAATAATGAGTTTTTGCTTGGAAAAAAAATTGATTAAAAAGAAAAAAATTTTTTAATTATTTACTGATTGAGATAGGAACCAGATAAGTCTTGAAAAACCGATTTCTTTTTCGAAATCATCCTTTGGTAATTTTAACATATTTTTTTATTTTAAATGAATTCTTTTTTGTTACCAGATCTGATTTTATGTCTTGTGAATCAACTTTGGTTAGTGTCATAAGTCGTTCTTTATTTTCCAGAAATTTATTCTCATACTTTAATCGCTTCTGGTACTTTTGACGAATATTTTTTTCGATAAAAATTCTCAACACACTAAAAAAAATTGTTTAATCAGGAAAATTTAGCTATCTTTGTTTACAATTCGGTAAATTTTATTTCCTTGCGAGTTTCGTTTTCGTTCTGAACAAACTCATCAATCTCTGCCATTAAAGTATCAATTTGTTTGTGCAGTTCTTCCTTTTTTGATGGGTACAAAGTGCTTTTGGGAATGCTTCTTTCCTCGAGGTCCAACTCGAGCTTATGTCTCATAATTTCTTCCTGGTCTTTGCTCACAAATGAAACACCCTTTTTGAACACTTTGTTGAAGTCAAAATTTTGCTCTATCAAAAATTCTAGTGAAGAATTCTTTGAATGAAAAAAAAATTAACTTTTTTATTAGTAAAAACACTGAGGTTTGTACTAACCAGGCAAGAAAATGACAAATCCCGAGAGTATTTACAGCTAACAGAGCGCGGAAATAAATAGCAATTATACGCATTGGTTTCATAGCTTTTTTTAAATTAATTTAAATTTCTAAGTAAACACTAATCACCTTTTATCGCCTTCATTATATTTAAATAGACACAATCCAAATTGAAGTATTAAAAAATTGTTGTCATTCTTTGAGAAGCTGAATGAATTTTTTTATTTTAGAAATTAGAAAGGCTACGTTTTTGATTTTTTCATATCTGATCCTTGGTGTATCGAATGAATTGAGATTTTTGTACTGAGTTATGCCGGTTAATTCACAATCAATTGAACAAAATGTGCATTCTTCTATTTTTTGTTTAATTTCAGGTAAAATTTGCTCAAAATCTTAATAAAAGAAGCTAATTGAGACTAAATTAATTTGGCTTTAATTACTATCTATGGTTACGTCCATTTGATAAATATTTCTGATTTTTTTAGAAAATGTGTTTTTAACTATTTTTGGTACTTATATATCACTCAGATTTTAATTTTTAAATTTTACAATTTTTTATTTAACTTAACAAATTACTAAATTTATTTTTTTCAAAAATATTAAATTAAAAAGAGATAAAAATATTTTTTCAAAAAGCCATTTGATTTTAAGTTATTTAATCAAAAAAATAATGCAATTGAAGCCTCCATAGCTCAGTGGTTAGAGCACCAGTCTTGTAAACTGGGGGTCGGGAGTTCGATCCTCCCTGGAGGCTTTTTTTTTAATAAACATATATTAAAGCTTTTATTTTGACTTGCTCTCATAATAAGAGATACTTGCCTATTTTGATTTTTTATGCGAAATCTTCTGAATAAAATCAACTGGCTTTTATAAAGGCATATAATTATTAGCTGTTTTTTTTTGCAAAAAAAAAACAAAACACTGAATATAGAACAAAATTTTTTATTTATTTTCCTTTTTTAAGAAAAAAATAACACTAATTATCTAAGTAGAACCAAAAAAATAACAAAAATTACTGACATTTTTTTTTAAATTAGATCGAATTTAGACTTTTAAGGTTACATTGGTTTACATAAATGTAAAATCAGTAAACTAAACTAATTTGGTAAACTAAACAAGACATTTCAAACCAATTTTAATTCAAAATTATGAAATTATTGATAATTATTTTTTGTTTTTTTGATTGTGCAAGAGTTTCAATCAATTATGTATTAATATATTGAAATAGTGATAAATTCATATGTAATTGACATTAAATTCTTTAAAAAAAATGAAAATTTCTTAAAAATTTATTTTCCTATCTATTATAAGACTTATTTTTCCTTTTTTTTTTAATATTTTTATATTCTGAAGGAGCATTAGCTCGGTACAAACAAATGAAAAAAATGATTTTATTTTAGTTCTTAATTCAGTATTTTAGTTTTTAAATTGCATATTATTGTTATTTAAAAATATTATACGCGTTTTATTTAAATCAGTGGGCAACTTTTAAGAGCAATTTCAGGATTTGGTATATTTTTATATTAATACTGAAAAAAATATTCAATATCATATAATATAAGATACCTTTAACGTTTAGTCACTACTTCAAATTTTGAATTTAATGATTAGTTTTTTTTATAAAATTCAGAGTGAATTAAAGACTAAAATATTAAAAGTAGTTTGCTGTAACTTTAATTAAAATTCTCTTTGTTAAATTATAATATTTAAATGAATAAAAATAAATTAATAATATAAAAAATGTTTTTACCAACTCTGATTTTGACAGCGTTTCAAACAAGGAAAAGTGAAGCTTTGGTACAACGGGCTGTTTAGTCAAGGAGTGGTACCAATTACCAAATTAAATAAATTATAAAGCAAATAAATAAAAATAAGAGATGAATAGAATTTTTTATTTCTTATTAATAATTTGTAATTAGGATTATTAAGATAATCAAAAATTTAACTATTATTATTTTAAAAAATAAATAATTTACTAAAAATACTTTAATTATTGATTTTGTTCTGGATAAATTATTTTTTTAATTATCTTCTCTTATTTACTGAATAAATTCAACTGATAAATTGAAAATTTATTCAATAGAGTAATTTTTTTAAATTCCTGCCGAAATTTTTAAAATTTTTACTCTATTATAAATAAAAGTTGTCAAGAATAGCAAAATATTAACAAATTTTTTTAATTTAATAATGACAGATTTGATCTAACTAAAAGACAGTAATTAAAAATTAAGTTTTCTCTGTATAAAATTATTTGAAAATTTTGATTCAACTATCACAGACAGCTAATTAAAATTATTTATAAAAAATAGATGTATCAAGATCAAACAACATAAAAGCTTATATTTTGCAATTTTTATAATGGAAAACGACTTTGATTTAAATTTTCAAAAAATTTTATTTTCACAAAAAAATAAGTAATGCGTTCATTTTTGTATTTAAAGATACAGTAAACTGAAAATTCTCAGGAAAAAAAGTATTCAAATTTTTTTTCTTTAACTATTTTATATAAATATTGATTTAAATTTTTAAATTTAAATAACCGCAAATTTCTCTATATTTCAATAATTCTAATATTGGTCTGAAAAATATAAAACTACGAAACCGTGAAAAAATAAATTCCAAGTCTTCAAATAAATTAAAGAAATCAAAAATTTTTATACTTGAACATTTATATTGTTTTAAGAAATAGTTGTTTGATCTATTTGAGAGTTACTTGAAAAAATTCCAAATAGGAGCAAGCAAACCTGTGCCATCTATCCGGAAAAAAAATAAGTCTCTGAACATGAGGTATCTAAATTAAATTTTACAAACTTGGGAAAAAAATTTTTAGGCAAGATTGGATGTATCAATTTATTTTCAAATTGAAAAGCACCTTACTAGAAGAATCAATTGACCGTGAGTGGTCTCAGAAAAACTTGGACATTATTTCAAAAATTAAAATAACCTTTTATGTAGCTCAAATCTGCCATAATTAATTTTTTGCAATTCTGTCACCTTTTATTTATAATAGAGTAAAAATTTAAAAATTTATTTTGGTAAAAATATTAAAAAATTACTCTATTGAAAATTTTAAAATTTTGAGTAAAAAATTAACAGATCAAAGGAATGTGAATGCCTAATTTTTGTTCTGTTTTCTAATGTTACTTAAAAAATTAATGACAAAAAATAAATTAAAAAATATTAGCTCATAAAATTCACCTAGTAATTTTTAAAATTTCGTAGAATTTTCTTTAAAAAAACGCATGATTTTCAAGCCTTAAAATTCAGGACTTATGACACAAATGGCTTCTAAGGACCAGATTTTCTCCAAAAAATCCAATTGATAAAAAAAATCATCTAGCATCTTTTTTAAATAACTAAAATTTTCAATTTACAAACGATTATTATAATTCACATATTTTGATCATTTAAAAAATAAAAAAGAATAATTGAATTATTAACAATGCATTTAGAAGAAATTAATTTACAGCTATTTACTTAGAAGGCTTTTGTGAGCTATTTTTTAGAAATTATTTTAAGTGAGTGAAAATCTGTCGAACAAAAAATACCTTTGAGCAAAAAAATTATAATTTTATTTTCCAGAAAATAAAACTGCATAAGCATTTATTCAGGAGCAAAAAAAATAGAGATATTTGTTCTAGATAGTCAAATAGTTTAAGGCCTCTTCGACAAGGAAATGGTGACATTTAGATGAAGAGTTGACGAGTTTTTGCCAAATGAGATAGCGAGCATTTAATCCTCGCTGGCCCTAAAACTACCACTCGCCTATTTTGCAAATTTTTTTAATAGATTAATTAGAAAAAAAAACTCAAACCATACCAAAGAGCATAGTTAATCCGTGATCAAATACATTCATTAGCCACGACTATGTCAATGGCCAACACAACTGAATCTAACTGACCCATTCAATATTTACAAGCACATATTTTCTCTCTGTATTTTCTTATTGATTTATTATAATTAAAATAAAAAATAAAAAAAAAGATTATAATTTTATTTTAAATTGACTATTTAGGTTGTTTAGTTAGTTTTTTTGGTCAATTTTTAGAATGCCATTTGTGTCGAAAAAAAAGTCCAAAGACGAACACACTAGCTTGACTGAGACCAACATGAGCAAATCAAGTCCGGAAAAAAAGAAACCAAGCGACGAGCCCTCAAAGTCCAAGCTGGTATTTCACTGCCAATTGGCGCACGGTAGTCCCACCGGCCTCATCAGCGGGTTCTCTATTGTCAAAGAGCTCTACTCCAAAATTGCCGAATGCTATGATATCCAAGCAAATGAAGTAACAACAACCAAAATTAAGAGCCAAAAAATTAAAAAAAATTTTTTAGATTTTATTCTGCACTTTGAATACTCACAAAGTTGATATGAATAAGTTGCTGGGTGGTCAAATCGGTTTGGAGGACTTTATATTCGCTCATCTAAAAGGCGGTGTCAAAACAATTGAGGTGTTCAAGAGCGAAGCGGCTCTGGGACTTACCATCACAGACAATGGCGCTGGATACGCGTTCATTAAACGAATTAAAGAAGGAAGTATTATAGATAAACTAAGCGACCAGATAAAAGTAGGAGACCACATCGAAAAGATAAATGATCAAGACCTGATCGGCTCGAGGCACTTTGAAGTTGCCAAAATGCTCAAGGACATTCCAGTCGGCTCCACGTTTACTCTCAAATTGGTCGAACCGACCAGAGAAGGATTTTGTAATTACCAGACAAATAAAACACATTTTTTTTGTTTTTAATTTTTTTTCAAGTGAATATTGGAGCCAGAAATTCAAAACAAGTTCAAATATCTGTTTCCAATGGCAAGCAGACTATGCGTATGAAGTCCGGAAAAGTTGAGGAGAGAGTAGGAGGATTTTAAAAAAATAAAAAATAAAAAAAAATTCTTTAATTTTTATTCAAAATTTTATTTAAGGACGAGTTCGTTGATCTGGCTGTGGCCAAGATAAATAGTTTGTTGGAAACATTTATGGGAATACACGACTCGGACTTGGCTCAGACTATTTGGGAACTAGGTCGGGATTACAAAAATCCTCATGAGTTCATCGAAGCGATTTCAAAATCGGAGATATGCGATTTTGGTTTTAGTGAAGATTTTGTGTTTGACCTATGGGGTGCTATTAGTGACGCCCGAGATGGTCGTCTCCGAGCGCTCACTCAATAATGCTGTTGTGCTGCACATTTTTAGAATGCTTTAATTATTTGTTTGACGAAACCGAGTAAAAATATCCAGACACCAAATCACACTTAAACTAAATTGGCATATTATTAATTACTTGTAAATTAAATTTATTTTAGTTTAAATGTTGTATTTCTTTTCTTTTTCAAATCATTAGATAATATTGAATAAAAAAATATTTATAAATATACAAGCTTATCTTTTCTCTTTAAGTGATAAAATCAAATATCAGACATTCAAATAGAATTAAATAATTGTTATGCCAAAAGGTGGATTTTTTCGTTTTTTTATTAGAAATTTTCATTCAATTTTGAAAAAAATAAAAAAAAGCAAGGTTTAAAATTTATGACTAGATAGGTTGCATCAAACATAAATATTTAGTTGTTATTTATTTATCTATTTAATTAAAGTTGGAGTCCCATGGACAAATTGAATAAAAATTAATAGACAGTTAAATTATTGTTTTAAACAAAAATTTTTAGGTTTCAATTTTTTTATTTAAGGAAGGAAATAATTTTAAGGTGCCCCTATCTTTTAGACTGTTTAACATTTCATTAATCAATTCCAGTTTTATTTCAATTATTGGCAATTATTTAAAAAATTACTGTTTAAAATTGTTTAAAAGAAATTTGTTGAACAGTCCTATTGTGAAGTTTTTTTGACTTTTTTTCTGGCATAAAAATATTTTTTTTGATTTAAAAGCTTCAAAATTTTTTATAAAAAATTTCGATTTGCTTTATTTTTGCTCTAAACTTCACTGCCGCTAAAAACTTTTAATAAAATCAAGAATTAAAAAAAGATAGTATCTATAAAATTAAATACATTTTTTTAATGTAACAACGGTAGTGATATTCAGTTGGAATGGATACCAAAATAAGCTAACTGAAAAAAGGGAAGACCAAAATATACAGCTGGAGGGCTCGAACATCAACCAAAAGAAACAAAAGCTTCAACCAGTACCAAAAGGAATTGAATCTGATGTCGATTCAAATGATGAGTTAAATAAAAAAAGTGTTTTTTAAAATTTATTTAGTATTTTTCTAATTAATTTGGTGTCAATGTGAAAAAATTGTCTTTTTATTTTTTTTGTTTCTTATTAATTGGTGTAATTCTGATAAAATTGGGGTAAAAAAATTAAATTTTGGGGTAAATAAAATTTATAAGTCTATATTCAATTAATTGATCTTTGAAAATGTACTCGTTCATTCAAATATTCTATGTAAAATTTAATTTCTAATGCAGTAATATTAAAAAAAATGGTTAACATTAAATGTGAAGATCATGATAATAATTTTTTTAATATCATTATTTCAATTTTATTTTTTAAATTGAAAAATAATTTAGGAGTTAGACGCCAGGGAAGTTTCTTTTCAGCTCTCGTTTTAGAAATGTTTTGATTAAATGAAGAAATTTAAAATATATTTGGAAAGTTTAAGAAAAAAAATTTTATATAAAAAAAAATTCTTTTATAGAATTAAATTACTTGGTTAAATTTTATTAATTGATCTATTTTGTTTTTTCCACAATCAATATAAACAAGGATGTAAATTGGGCAAGTAAATGAATAAATCATTAGATTAAAATGTGAGCTTAAATAAAAATTTAAAATCCACAATAAAATGTCAAATAAATGAATTAAAATTTTTTTTATCATTTTAATTAAAATTTTTATAGTCCGAAAAATCTGACAAAATTAAAACCAAATAAAATTTTTATCTTCAAACTATACCATTTAAAAAGTTCTAAAAATGAATGATTTTGCTACATTAGGCGCATACCTGAAAGTTATGTAATGGAAAAAGATGAAAGTTTCAAAAAAGAATTCATGATAGTAGGTTTAATGACGGGTAGAGGTACGGAACCTTTGTTCAGAGTATCATCCTAAGTAAAAATAAATTCACAGCACTACATTGACTATGTTTTGTTGGAAAATTTTTTAACCTGAATGTTCCAATACATAAGTCACACTGGATCTGTGACTTGTATTGAAATGATTGTGAGTGAAAACAAGTTCTTATGCGGATCAGTTGATAGAACAATAAAACTATGGCACTTGGATAAAGGAGAGTGTTTAAAAACTTTAGAAGGACACAAATCAATCCGATATATCGAATTTTGCGCAAATGACAGTTTGTTGAGTCTGTCTTTTATTGTAATTTTTAAGTAAAAACACTTTTAAAAAATGGAAAATTGATAAATGGCTCTAGAAATGGTAGAATTAAAGAAGAGTTGTTTAAAAGTCACAAGTCTCAAGTCAAGTCCAGGTCCGGACTTTTTTTTTCAAAAGTCCGAGTCATTTCAAAAATTTAATTTTAATTTAATTTTAAAATAATTAAGAAAATAAAGCAAAATATTAGAAAAATAAAAACTAAAAAATATTTGTTTTTTGAATGCAGATTTTCTCTCTGTTTTTAATGATTTACAATGACATGTTATAAAATAAATTATTTTTTTTTAAGTTTTAATTTACTCTGCAATATTCTGCCACAGTTACCTTGGACACAAAAATTACCCAAAAAGCCTAAATTTCCATGGAAACAAAATTTATTATTCCAATCTTTTTCATCGTTTCGAGCTTTTATTTTAACTAATAATTTTGTTTTTTAATAATAAACATTACATAAATTATTATATTAATAAATTGATACTATCTGTTTGTGATCATGGCAAACGAGGCAAAGCCGTCTCAGGAGATACACGTGCAAACAGGCGCCTCTGTCCACGATCTGAACCTAAAAGTAAACATATTGATCTTTTTTAATTTTAATTTTAATTTTAAATTATTAAAGAATAAATTTCCCACCAAGTTAACTCTTCAGGATTACTTAAACTTGGACCCGTTTGACGAAGATGAAGTAAACGCTGAAAAAATTTAGGCAAAAATTAATAACTTATCAAAAAGGCAGAGCAGCGTTTTTTGACATCAAAGCCGACTTGTTTCTTAGTGGTGGGAAAGCCAGGCTCGGGCAAGAGCACAATTGCTAAAAAATTAGCTGCTGAATGGAAGGCAGAATTGGTCAATCGTAAATATTCACTTTTTTTCTTGTCACCAAAATATTTTTTCTCCTTTAGCCACTGATCTTATTCTAACAAGCATAAAAAATAACACTGACCTGGGCAAAAAAGCCCAAGACATTTTGCTCAAAGGCGAAGCCTTACCAGAATCAATTGTGGCCCAGATGATAGACCAAAAGATCAACTCGCCAGAAGTGGCTCATCACGGATACGTCCTAGACGGCTTTCCGTCTCAAAGCGAAAACAATTTCGACATTGGTCAACAAATGGAAATGATGAAAAATTGGAAACTTCAACCAGATTTTATAATCAATCTAAGAGTATTAAATAAAATTTAGAAAAAATTTTTTTTATTGTTTTATTTAGATCCCGGACAAAGACCTGACTCGGCGAAGAGTGCACCAAAAGGTGGACCCGATATCTGGCAATCTGTACATTAAAGAAATGTATGCACCAAACAAGCCCAAGGCGGTGAAAAAAGAAGAAACAGAGAATGAAGAAGGCGAAGATGAAGAAGGCGAAGAGATGGAAGAAGAGCGACCAGAGGAACCACAAGACGAGTTTTTTGCCGTAATTGCCAATGACGTAGTCGAAAGATTGGTCATTCGACCCGAAGACACTCTGTCCTATGTAGAATCATCCCTTGGCACTTTCAAAGAAGCGTTGTTACGCGTTCTGGAAGATCAAATGGCCAACATGGACCAGTCTTACTTGATCGAACTTGACTCCAACTTGTCGCCGACTATTTTAATCAAGCAATTACTGCTTCGATTGGAAAGCTATCCGATCCGCAAGGCAGCCAAGGTTTTGAGAATGACCGAGCCTGTTGAGGTCAATGAGGAAGAGGCGGCCAATACAGACCATTTTATAGACACCATTGAAATCGAGGAAAACCTCAGCTCTTTACAGTCTAGGAAAAAATTGTCCGGCAAATTTAAATGGAGACGCAGCAAGTGCGCTTTTTATTGTCCTGTGAGTCTCAAAGACGGAAAGATAGTGAGCGGAAAGCCGGACTATGCGGCGTCTTTTTTGGACAAAATTTACCTAATGGCTGACGAAAATCGTCTCAGAGATTTCCTCAAAAATCCAAGACCCTATCTCCGACTGCCTCAGCCTAGAGCTCCGTGCAAGCTGAGCATTTTGGGTACGCCGTACTCCGGCAAGACGAGTTTGAGTGCGCTGTTGGCCAAAAAATACAACGCCAGTGTTATTGACATGAAGAGTTTGATGGAGCCTAGGATCAAAAAGGCCAATGATGAATTGAGAGACAGAGTTACTGCAGAGGCTACGCAGAGTGCCATTGATCAAATAAAACAAAAGTTTAGGGAAAAATTGGAACAAGAAAAGACTAAGCGAGACCAGGAGCAAGCTGAGCGCGCTGCAATGCTTGCCGAGTCACAAGAAGCCCAGCAAGATCAAGAGACTCAAGAGGCCCAGGAATCTGGAGAGGATAAGACCGAATTGACGGAACAAGAAGCAGAGGACAAACAAAACCAAAATGAGGACAACTTTGAAATTCAAAAAGAAGAGTCGATTGTCAATGAACCCATAGATTATGCCAAGCTAGACCCCAATGTCACTTATTCCGAAGAGAATGACATAACAGTGAACCCAGACCATCCAGACATCCAGTTGGCCATTGACAAAGCACTAGAAGATCTGTCCAAGCAGCAGTTTAACTTGCCACCATCAGAGTACATCAAAGTGTTGCAAGACGAGTTGGATAGGATTAGAAAAAATAGAGCTAAAATTGATCCGACAGCTGCCAATGATGGCGGATGGATTCTGGACAATTTTCCCAATGATTCCGAGCAATTGAACGCCATGGCCGAGAGCAATATCATTCCGGACACCTTTCTAATTTTGCAGGACTCTAGTGATGACTCGTCCATTTTATCTAAGCGATGGTATCAATTAAATAAGGATGAAATCGATCAGCGTGTTACCAAACGGCTTGCTGATGAAGCTAATCAAAAAGCGGAAAAATTAAAAAAGTAATTTTTTTTTAAAGATTTTTATTTTAAAAAATTTCCAAGTCCAGTTCTTTTTTGTCAACAAAAAATCCCCTAAAAATTTTAAAATGAAGTCAAGAATTTATTAAAATTAATTTATGCAAAGACTCATTTCCAATCTTCTTTTTAATTCAAAATAAAAATAAATTTTCATTTTGAGATACCATCAAGTTTCTATACTTGCTGAATAATAAATAATTTCTTCTTAAATTAAATATTTTAAACTATTTAAAGTATAATTATAAATTATATTATTTGATCGCTTCGTTTTAATATTAAAGTGATGATTCTATTTCGAAGATACAATTACAGAAAAACTTTTTTTAATAGAATATCTAAATATTTCTCTTGCTGGAAAAAATCAAAAAATTTTAAAATTTATTAATTGAACTTAACAAATTTTTAAAAAGCTCATCAATTAGTCTTTTTGGAAATTGAGGGTCGGTTGGGTGTCAATCTGATGAAATTGGGTAATATCAAAAAAAAATTTAAGAACAAAATTAAATAATGATATATCAATCGAAATTTGATTCTTAGTTTTAATCAAAACAAAGTTTAACATATCGCTTCCTGAACTAAATTAATTTTTTTTAGAATTTTTATCAAATATTATTAAAGAAATTAGATAAAAAAAAATTATCAAAGAAAAAAATTTAATAGAAATTTTTCATTTAAAATTCAGATACAAAATATTTAACAAAAATTTTAAAAGTTAAAAAAAATAATTGACTAAAATTTTTCACGGTGAATATATTTTACTAAGATGGTATATTAACTATGTTTGATTCTTTATATAATGCAGAGGTACAATTTTCAAATTTGATGTCTAATAATAGAAGAATCATTAAATATTGAACTATCACAGTATTTGTTGCTAATTTTATATTGAAATATGCAGTGTTGATTTGATCTTTGATCCAACATTTTAAGTTAACTTTCGTAAAAAATCGTAAAATATTAAAATCTTCAAAAAAATATGCCTTTTTCCTAAATTTTATAAGCCATTAATTTTAGAAAAATGTCATTCACCTAAATCACCTAATCAATAAAAATTGTAAGTTCAATAGATGGTATGTGGTCAAACCACTGATGCAAAATTGATGATTTTTTTTTGCTTTTTTACAACAAAACAAAAATGATGTCCAAATGATGGTCTGACTGGTACATCAAAAAATTCAAAATAGATAGATAATTTGCTCTGAAAAAAATAGTGAAAAAAATAAATTCTTTTGGTGTTTTCAATTTTGGCGACCAATTTTTACTTCTAAAGCCTTATTACTATAAATTTCACTCTCACTTAAATTTTTTTTCTCAAATAATTCTTAATATCTCTTTATTGTTTTAATATCACATTTAAAAATTTATTGAGAAATTGAATTGTAAAATTAAATTAAAAAAATAATAACCTGGAAGTAATAACCTGGAAGTAATAACCTGGCACAATCAGTTTATCATCTTGACGCACATTCTGAATTGCAGCATTTTAACAGAAAGTCTTATCAGGTGTCAAACTATTTGTGTCAGCCAAAATAATATTTGCAAATATTAAAAACTTCTATTTTTTAGAGATGCTGAGCTAAAAAAAGTTCATAGCATTGAAATGGAGATAAAAGAAGAGGACGAGAATGCGGAAAAAGAAAGCCAAGAAACCGAAGAAGATCCCAAATTATTGGAAAAAATAGTCGAGGAAGAAGAGCCTAAAGATCGTAAAAAATTGAATGAGAAGAAGTCATCGATAAAATCATCAGAACCGGGTTATCCACTAAAAGGCCCAGAGACACAGGAATTCTTGAATAAACTAAAACCTATTTTGGACACAATAAAAGGTATTCAGAATTCAGTGTCCACAATTACCGGTTCAGAGCCATCGTTTATTGATATAAACAAAAAATCTTCTGAGCCAGAAAAAAGCATTGAAGATTTGGCTGCCGAGTCGGCAAATATAGTTGAGAAAATTTTTCAATTCCGTGCTGTTGATTTTGACGGAATTGATGAAGAAGAGCCCGAGGAAAATGATGACGAGGAAGAGGAAAAAGAAGAAGAAGAAGAGGAAGAATTCGAAGATGCCGAAGAGGATGGAGACGAGAACATTTTTGATCCTAGCTTGAGGGAAAAAAAAATCTCGTTCGGAGAGACTAGTCACTATTGTCCAGTCGCTTTGTATTCCAAGTTTACACTTGTTCCAGGCAACCCGGAAATTCAGTGCAAGTACAGGGAAAGATTTTACAGATTTTCTAGTGAAGATGCTAAAAAAGAGTTCATGGATAATCCGCTTAAATACTTGCCGAACTCACGCCGCAAGTTAAAGATGCCACCGCCAAGGATTTTAGTTCTGGGACCGCGTGGCTCGGGCAAAAGCACCCAAGCGAGATTTTTGGCAGAGAAATTAAATCTTTTTCATGTGAAATTCCGCGACTACCTACAGGAGTTAATTATTGGAAAAACAAAAAAAAAGATAGATTATGAACGAGAAGAGGAGAAGGAGGAAGAAGACCAACTTGATGATGATGAAGATGATGAGGAAGAGAAAAAGTTTGTTTTTTGAAAAAGTTAATTTTTCGGAAAAAAATATTAACTTTTTCTATTAGATTAAAAGAGAAAAAAAATTCAGAGCCATTGCCAGAGTTGACTGAACGTGAAGAAACAATTAAGGCATATTTGGAAAAGGATGAAGTCCTGCCAACTGAAATAATGGACGAAATTTTGCCACAATTATGGAACGAAGAACCGTACAGGTATTTAAGCGAGCAATTAATATAAATAGAATACTAAATACCCTTTTTGGACAGATCTAGAGGTTTTGTGCTGGAAGGATTTCCTAATAATGACAGTCAAGCTCACTATCTGATGGATAAAGGATTTTTTCCCGATGCAGTCATTATACTTCGTGTAGAGGACGAAGATGTGGTCAAACGACTATTGCCTGAAAGACTTGAATCGTGGAGGGCTAAAATGAACGCTAAAAAAGAACGCAAAATGCTAAAGGCCAAGCGAAAGAAAGAAAAATTAGTAATTAAAAATTTTTATTAATTTTAAATAAAAAATTCTAATTTTTTAAATTTTTTAATTTTTAGTTGCTGCAAATGAAGCAAAGACGTGAAGAGGAAATAGCAAAATATGAAGAAAATAGACAAAAGAAAGAAGAAGAGGTAAAAATTACTTTTCCTGCAAAATTTATTTTTTATTTAGAATATTTGAAAGATTTATTTTGATGACTTTGATTTTGATATTAATATTTTTCCAAGCTTTAAGAATATTTTATTATTTTATTTTAATTATAGATCAACCCTTATTTTTTTGCATTATTAGGAAATTTTCAACAACAAATTAAAAATAAAATAGTTTATTTTACTCCTTTTTCTAAGGAAAAAATTGGAAATTTTGACAGAACAAAGTAAAATAATTAATTTAATTTGAGACAAAAAATGCGTAAAATTTGTGACAACTTTTTAATTTTTAATAATCGCAAAATTAATTTTAATATTTAAAAATTAAATTATATTAATTTAATTATATTTTTTTTACTCGTGTTTCCATTTTGCCTATTTGGTAAATCCATATCCCATTCTGTGATTAAAGTGATTCACCCAGAGGATGTGCGCAGTGCCCCTAGTGATCTATTAGATAATTACCAATATAAAAAATAAAAACTAACTTGTTCAGGTTTTTCTTCCTAAACCTTTCCTCACTTTTTTTTCTTTCCTGATGTAAAAGAAAATGAACATTGAAATAAGCAAGGAATAAGCAAAAGAAAAAATTTATATCGGTAAAATTTAATTGTCCAGGCAGTTTTTTGTTTATTCACAAACTTTTTTTTAACAAAATTAAGCTTCTTCAGAATACAAAAAAAAAGGATGTTAAAGAGTAAATAGATTAGATATATATTAAAATAATTAATGACAACTGGTCAACTTGTGCTTTTAATCTATAAATAAATTTAACTTAATTTTTTTTTCTTAAGGCAGCAGAAAACGGCGAGGAATATGAAGACGACGAAGAATTTGACGTGGATGCCCTAATCCAGGAGGAATTCGCCGATCAACTACAAGAAGAAGAAGATGTGGAGGAGGCACAAGAAGACGAAGTCAAAGAAAACATGATAAATGACATCAAGGCTCGTTTTGACAACGAATTAAGCTATTTGGACTTAGTTAAGGTAACAAAAACAAACACTTAATAAAATTTAAAATATATTTTATTTATTAAAAAAAATTTCTCACTAAATTTTTTCTCTTTTTATTTAAAAAATAATTATTAAAAAAATATTTTTCCAGGATGTTTTGCAAGAAGTCCTAGTGCCAAGGTTCACAGTGGACTCGAACCGCAAGCCGAACATAGTCCGATTCTTGGTCAAAAAGCGGCTCAAACGCTTCATAGACAACCGGCAGTCTCTTTTCGAGAGAGTGTATCCGGTCAAACTGCGAACTGCCAACAAATTGATTGATTTTGGCTACAAACAGCTGAGTAGATTTGGCCGATGGTGTCCAGTCAAACAGTCAGAGCACCAACCAGTACAGACATATTACAATGAAAAAAAAAAGCCCTATCCGGCCATTTACCGCTCTTTTGTCTACTTTTTTTCATCCAAAGAGTCCAGAGAGGTGTTCAGCCAAGATCCATTGAAATACTTGAATCAGCCTTCGCCATTGTCAGTGGTTCCGTTCAAAATAAGCATCATAGGGCCGCCCAAAAGTGGCAAAACAACCTTGGCCAAGAGGTTTGCCAACGAGTTCGGCTGCGTGAGGCTCTCAGCCGGCGAGGCTATTCGCGCAGTCCTCGACAACCAGCCTTACACAGAACTGGCCGAGAACATACGCTCGTACTTGATCAAGGGAAAGACTGTGCCCGACGAGCTGACCATTCAGTGCATTGAGCTGGCCATTTTGGACGTGAGGTGTCAACTGCGCGGATTTGTTTTGGACAACTTTCCGCTCACCAAGGAACAGGTCAAAATAATGACCGAGCGAAGCTTGATACCAGTCAAGGTAATCGAGCTGAAGTGCGACATCAAAGAGGTCATGCAGAGGTGCATCAAGGACCGGACAGCGGCGGACAGAATGACCAGTGGTCTCATTCTAAATGACAGTCCCGAAATAATCGGCTACAAGCTCAAGGAATGGAAAAATGAAATAGCTTTTTTGAGAGATTGGTATTCGAATGAGCACAAAAATTTGGTCCAACTTGACGCCACTCAGTCCAAATGGAGCTTGTGGGACCAGGCAAAAAAAATTGGCTTCGATTCGGTGCGAACAATTCAAGTGTATTTGGACCGGATTAGCCGGCATGAGGCGGCATGCATTGCCGATTTGTGTGTTACCTATGACGAAATGGTCAGTAGGTTGGGAAACTTTGAACAGTATTGTCCTGTATCATTAGCAGTCAATGATGAGTTGGTTGATTGCACGGAGGACAGAAACATGAACCATGTGGCAGAGTATCAAGGCTTTTACTACAAGATGAAGTCAAAACAAGAGCTGGACATGTTTTTGGCTGAGCCGGATAAGTATGTGCCGCCAAAGGCACCGCGTAAGCTTCCCGCTCCAAATTTGCTGCCCAGAAAGCGTAGTGCTGTTCAAGTTAAAGAAATGTTTCCTAAGCCAGTAGAGCTGAACGGCTATTGTCCAGTTACTTTTTACAATGGAAAGCTGCGCTATGAGGCCTTGGAACAGGGTCTGGCCGATTATGCGGCCGAGTACAAGACCAAGCTCTATTTCATGGCTAATAGTGAAATGCTCGAGCTTTTTTTGAAAAAGCCCGAAGTTTACAGTGCCCTCAAATTGCCGCACAAACTGCCGCCTGTCAAGAAAAATCTAAACTTGCTCGAGTTGCCTATGACTGGTTATTTGGAGCAGACTGTGGCTGAATTGCTTAAGAAAGCGTTGAGTCATGTGGGAAATTTTAAGCCTAAATTTCCGTTCTTGACGCCGACCAAATCGGCATTGCTCTACGTGGCCTACTATCTAAAAGGTTTATTTAAGAAAAAAAAAATAAAAAAATAAAAAATTTATTCATTTTTGAGTTTAGCTTATAATCCAAAATCGACAGAGTACAGAAGAAAAAAATACAAGCAGAAGTTGGCTTATTATGAGCAAAAGTGTGATTTAATTGATTATTTGTACAAACAAACCACGCTTAAGTACAAAGATCCAAGCAAAAGATCCAACGAGTATAACATTAAGTTTGACAGCTTCTTTGCCCTACAGGAAAATTCACCTACCATGAATTGGCTTGCTTAGTTTTTTTTAAACTAAATAATAATTTTTTTTAAATAAAAATTTTATAAAATTAATTTTAAATGAGTAGACAAAAAAATAAACAACATGCAGTTGACAGATTAAAAGTTAATCAAATGAATAGGTTTTTTGATTTGGAAATGTTTTTCCTGACAAGAGTTTTTTGGTAAATTTTTTATTTTTTGAAAAATTTACATTTTTTTTAATTATCCTCAATTTTATCAAATTAAGGCTCAACGAACCATAATTTCCAAAAAAATTAATTAACAAGCTTTTCAAAATATTTTTTAGACATTTTATAACTATTTTTTATTATTATTTTCATTAAACGCCTTGATGACGATGTAGAGCGATAAAATTTAAAAAAAAAGACAAAAATTAGATAATTTCTAAATAAATAAGAAAAATTTCAATTTTTTAATTCAACAAAAAAATTCATTTTTTCTCTATTTTTTTTTCGTTTTTTCATTTTTTATTTGAAAATAAATTACAAATAAAGCAATACAAATGCGATTCAACATCGATGGATTTAAAAAAATTGAACTGTCATTGTTTCTTACAAATAGTAAGATAAATTGAATATTTAAACCAAGTGATTAAAAAATATAATTTACATTTAGATTTTTAAAAGCATTAAAAATTTAATGTATAAAGAAAATTGGAACTTCTGCATGGACAGATATTCAAAGGTCAATTGATTCTTCTAGTAAGGTGCTTTTCAATTTGAAAATAAATTGAAACATCCAATCTTGCCTAAAAATTTTTTTTCACAAGTTTGTAAAATTTAATTTAGATACCTCATGTTCAGAGACTTATTTTTTTTTCTGGATTGATGGCACAGGTTTGCTTGCTACTATTTTGAATTTTTTCAAGTAAGTAGTAATTTTTAAACCAAGTGATTAAAAAAATATAATTTACATTTAGATTTTTAAAAGCATTAAAAATTTAATGTATGAAGAAAATTGGAACTTCTGCATGGAGAGATATTAAAGTGCTTTAGCAATTACCAACTGGATATTTGGATGGTCTGGGTTCGCTATTATGTCACTCAATTCGGAAAAAGTGACAATAGGGTCTAGTTTGGTAAAATCTTTGGGTTCTTTGACAATCAACTCTTCTTTTTGAATTAAAAGAAAATAAAAATAAAGGGAAATTTTAATCAGGAAATTTTCAAAGAAAATAAAAAAAAAAAACTAAATAAAAAATTTTATTTAATTAAATTAACAAATTTAGATAAATATTAGTCAATTAAAAATAATTGAATAAAAAAAAAATTCTGTTAAATATTTGACTAAAAGTTTTTTGATTAAATAAAAAAATGATAATCTGCTACAAAAAATATTCTAATCCAAAATCAAATTGTCCGATGAAAAATATATTTGTTCGGCTATTTTTTCCTCAATGCCAGTCAAATAAGAGCAGTTTTGAGATTTTGAAAAATTACGTAAACTGGTCTCTTCGTCAGCATTTATCGAACAAAAAACCTTTGAAGAAATTCCTTCTGAATAAATGATTGCTCTGTTCTTTAAATTTGGATTCAAATCTTGATTTATCTTGGGTTTTTTTACTTGTCCTAACTGCATGTAAATTACCAGAAATGGTGTTCTTATATCTGATCTACAGATTTGGATCTTTTTCAGATAGTTCTTTTTTATTGACGTGATTGTTGCATGCAACTTTGTCTGCACTAATATTACTGACATTTCCTCGAAATTGTTCTCATCCAAACTATAAATGACAGGAATTACAAAACCAACTCCAGGTTCTGTTTTAGCACACTGGACAGCACAGCACCGCTTAATTAAATTTTTCAAGTTGAGTTTTTCTTTGCTACATTGCGCCCGAACAAAGTGATTAAATCGAACATAACCATTGAGTAATTTATTAGATGTATTGACACCAAGCTGGTTTCTTATTATTTCTAGACCAATTGGACCATATAAATTTTTGATAAAACATTCAACTTTGATATAGGAACAATATTTTTTTGCTGAGTCTAATATGTCATCTAATTCTAGTTGTTTAACCGAAGCATCATAAGCGTTCAACAGCAGAATTTTGGTTATGGTCTCACCTTTATCACCCTGGTCAACAATTGAATTCAGCACAGCTTGGTTAAGATTGTTTATCAAAAAGAATAGACCAGATTGAATCATATTATTATTCGTTATTGTTTCGTTGAAATAAAATGCGGCAGCGTTGGACAAAAATGGTTCCGAAGGATATTCAATTTTAAATATGTTCTTTTCATAATTGGCATATGTGCAAACAGCCATGTTCTTGGCCACCAAATCCTGGCATGTAGAAGTAACTAGCGGTCTGATTGTACCAATGCGGCAACTGAGAATAGCCAAAGAGTCATTAATTGTGAACTCATTGAGTTTTTTGATTCCGCCACCAACAAGCTTTGATTTTGCCAAACTAACAAAATCTTTACAGCTTATTTGGTTATACTTTTTGTTTGAATTTCTAGTCGTTACCAAAGAACCCCACAAGGGTCTGCCAAAAGAGCAAATATTTTCGAAAGTCATTGAGTCTTTTGGAGTTTTTATTGCCTCAATATCAACAAAAACATCCCAATTTGGAAGAAGATAAATTGGTTCTATCAATTTAGATCGAGATGCTCTCTGAGACGGATCAAACCATTTGCTAGGCATAAAACTGCTCAGGCTTGAAAAAGTGTCCAAAAAAAGGACAAATATTTTTTTACCTTGATTAATTTCTGAAATAAGACTGCGCAATATAAAATAGTTTGGCTTTATGAACAATTCATCCGATTTAGGGTCGAAGTCAGGTTTAAGTAGAGAACTTGCTTCATCAAACACAAATATCAAAGGCTTATTGTTCACATAGTCAATTAGTTGGTCTGTCTTTGGACAATTGTTTTGAAGCTGTTTAATGTTATTTGCAATTTGTTCATAGTGTTCAGAATAAGTGGACTGACCATCAAAACCATTTGAAAACTTTTTGTAAAACTCTTTTTGTGAGACTGATGGATTTTGGTTTAAAAAATGAACAAACATGTTAAAATAAGAAATAAAGTATTCTCTCGCTGATTGTTCGCTAGGAAAAAAGTCAGTCAAGTCTTTGGCCAAATAACTTCGTTTAGGATAGCCTGATCTAGATAGGTTTGATCTAAGACAGCAATAAACTACATAGGCTTTTGTGGACAAATTTTGGCAGGCCCTTGATTTCCCAAATCCTGACGATTGACAAACTGTAGTAAAATTGCCATAAACTTGAGATGCATTCTTCCAACAATCGACTATTTTTTCAAAGATGTAATCTTCCGGTTTTAAATTCAATTTCGAATTTTCAAGAGTGAGGGTTTTTTCGAAGCTATCAACTATGAGTTGTATCACAAGTTTTTCTTCAGGCTTCTTCTTTTCACTCTGGCTTTTATTTTCAAGCCAGTCAAAGCATTTTTGAAGATCTTAATAAAAAATTTAATTAAATTTTTCTATTTTTTTTTCGAAATAAATTCCTAAATCATCAAAAAACTGAAAAAAAAAGGAAAACTGATCGAATTTTTTAAAAAAATGCATTTTCGAAAAAATTTACCTTCTAAAATAGCAAAAAATAAACGAAATTGAAATTCTTTAATTTTAACCGAAAGTGATCTATGCATCTCACTTTTCTCAAGAAAAATTTCAGTATCCAAATCTAATTTTACAATTTCTATTCCATTTTCTTTTTTGAATAAAAAAATGTCTATTTTATTCAATTTAAAGAAAAAAAAATACTTTTGAAAGAGACAATTTTTGATGTGTTTGTTTTGGCAAGTTGTAGCAAGCATTTATCTTCAAATTTGCCATCAAAAAATATTATCACATTATCAATGTTTAAGCTTGTCATTTTTAATCAAATTAAATCAAGTTGAATTCGTTTAACTGTGATTTTTTTAAAAATGAAAATGAAATTCAAATTTTTAATTATTTTCTTTACATGAAAAATTTTAAGAGAGCAAAACAAAATATTCAACCGATTTAAAAATTACCAATTTTCTTTTACAAAATTTTAAGTGCAATTTTTACAGTATAAATATTAAAAATTACCCATTCATATATTATACAGCATGCTTAAAATTTTCTATTTTTCACTTGTTTATCACTCACATGATGTTTTTAATGATATTTCAGACAGTGTCTAAATATCATATTTTTTCGCTTTAAAACTTTGACAGTTTTAAGAAATTCAAAAAGAAACTGAACTACAGCTCTTTCCTTTATTATTAAACTAACCACAATAGAAAATAATAAAAATATTTAACAAAAACAATAAAATTAGATTATTTATTTCAACATCATTTTATTTACCTAAATTAAATTTTCGAGCTCAAAAAATGAAAGGTCATCAAATTGAATAATTAATATAAAAAATTTAATTGAATATTCATTTGACTTACTAAAATATTGAAAAATATGATTTTATTTTAGGAATTTTAGAAAATATTCAAAAAATACTTCAAAATTAAATCATCAATTATTTCACCTAAAATAATAAAAAAATCGAAAAATTTTCTTAATATATTCATTAACTTTTGTTTGATATCCCAAAATTTGAATAAAACGATTAATTTATTAATTAACACTTTATTAAATAGTAGACAAAATTATTAACTTTTTGCCACATTTTATTAAAAAATTAATAATAAACTTTTAAAATATCAAGTTTTAATTAGTAAATTGTTATTCTATTAAATTTGTTGTTATCTAAAAAAAATTTTTTTAAATTTTTGAATATTTTGCATAAATTTATATTAAAAACTTTGTCTTAAATTAAAAAACATTTTTAAGAAAGAGTGTCAATAGATTATAAATATTGGATTTTAATTTAATTTTGTGTTCTAAATTTCTCTATTTTAGATTGTTAAAAAAGGAAGATTTTTTTTCAATTTGAATAATAATTTCAATTAGATATTTCTCTAATTTTCATTTTTACTTTCGTTATTATTTACATATTTTGCTTGACCTGTTTTTAATTAGTTTAAAATTTATTTATTTAATTTATCTTATTCCATTTTACTTTCGATCCTAACTTTTTAGAAAAATATGACAAGATTTAAATCCTTATCCATTTAAAACTTAAATGATGCTCTGTCAGTGCCATGTTTCGCTCAATTTTTTTCAATTATTATCGTGAAAAATTAATAAATTACCTTAAATCTAACCCAAATTTACCCAAATCTATAAATGTGTTCAAATACAGATAGATTCAATCATATTTTTGCTTCAAAAAAGGCTAAAAAATGATGAATTTAGCTTTCTTTAAACATAATTAGCTTTGCTAAAAAATTAGTTGCAACAAATTTAACTTCTAAAATGGTTCCTTTGTAGACGGGAGAAGAGAAAATAAAGAAATCTTCAAGAAACCTAGACAAGTCATTTGAATAATTTTTTTCTGAAGTCAAGTCATTTACTTAAGACTTTGACTTAGAATAATTGTCCCTATTCTTTCCTCATAGATATAGGTGAGGCGCTCATCTCCTTTTCAAGTACCTTTTTGAGCAACGGTTCCGATGTTTAATTAAATTTATCAATTTTTTATTCGAAATAAATTCCTAAATCATCTGAAGACTAAAAAAAAAGGAAAACTGATCGAATTTAAAAAAAAAATGCATTTTCGAAAAAATTTACCTTCAAAACAATCAAAAAATATGGGAAATTTTTCACGTTTTGATTTAATCATAATCAAATTTTTTGTTTCAAATTTCTCAAGGTAAGTTTCAGTTTCCAAATCTAATTTTAGAATTTCTATTCCAGTTTCTTTTTAGAATAAAAAAAATGTCAATTTTATTCAATTTAAAGAAAAAAAAAATACTTTTGAAAGAGACAATTTTTGATGTGTTTGTTTTGGCAAGTTGTAGCAAGCATTGATCTTCTAATTTGCCATCAAAAATTATCGTCACATTATCAATATTTAAGCTTGTCATTTTTAATCAAACTAATCAAGTTGAATTCGTTTAACTGTGATTTTTTTAAAATGAAAATGAAATTCAAATTTTTAATAATTTTCTTTACATGAAAAATTTTTAAGAGAGCAAAGCAAAATATTCAACTTATTTCAAAATTAAATTACAAAAACAACTCCAAATATTTTAAAATTTCTCTTTATGAGAAAAAATAAACAATTAAAAATTCTTTAATTATTTAAAGTCAATAATTCGCCAAATTTGAAAAGGAAAAGGAAAATCTTTAATTTCATAAAAAAATTAATATCAAATAAATTTTTAAAAATTACTTAGATATTTATGCTTATTTTTTTATGATATTTTTTAACCTAGCTTTCAATTTTTATTTCCTTTTATAAAATAATTTATAATTGTTTTTTTTAGATAAATTTTTGAAACTTATTAAATGAATTTCTTTTAAAAAGCTTTTTTGATTTTTGTAAAAGTGTTTATAATGATACTGGAGATTAAATTGTCAATTATTAGCATAATTCTCGTAGTATGCTGAATAGGAGAATTGGTTTTTTTCCAAATCTTGCAAGAATATATTTATTGCCAATGTAATAATTGCCAGCGATCTGAAATTTTATTTTATTTAGCAAAATATCCTGAAATTTAATTCGAAAAACTTTTAAAATAAATCAGATATATTTTATCATTTAATGCTTTTTATTTTACAAATTTTAGATCGAAATCCATAATTAAATAAAAAAAATTTTTATACAAATACCATACGTTTTTAAAATACCCACTGTAATTTGCTTAACGCGTAAAATATATAAAAAAAACAAAAATAATATATTCTAGAACTAGAAAAGCAAAAAATCGAACGTCCAAGCAAAAAACAACTGAACAATTTCTAACAAACTATCGTCGTAATGAACATGGTAACAAATGTAACACAATGAATGAGTTAGTTGAGTATGCTAAGTAAATTTTTATTCACCTAACAATTCTCAAAAACTTTTACTAAATTTTATTTTAAAAACTTTGTTATATCAAAGAACTAGGAATGAAAATTCCACTTGAAAGAAAGCGTCGTGCAGGTCGCTCTATAGCTACAACCAACGTCTTTACTCGTCAGCCAATGGAACTCAAAATGTAAATGATTTGGGTATCAGCGTATATGAAAAATCAGATTCGAACAATCCACCTGTGCAAGAGTTAATTTCAAAAAAATTCGTCTTGAAAAGACCCCAATCATTACTCCCCAGCCCTAAGTAAAAAAAATAGCGGTACCCATGAATTAATTCCAGGAATGATCTTGGGCAAGATTTGATCAAGAGTCTTGACATTTTCTTTTTTAAAATCTTTATGAGTTCAGTTCACTTTTTTTTAGGATCAGTAAACGATCTTTTAAGATTCCAGTATGCCAAAATAAGATAAAAAAAAACAAATGAATTCTAATAAACAACTTAAAGAAATTTCAAAATTCTTTATTTTATTATTTGTTGATTTATATCGATTAAGGTCTAAAAAAGACTCACTAAAAGACTAAATTAATTAAATATAGTAATGAAAAATATTTTAAATTTTTTATTTGATTGATAAATTTTATTTTATTATTTATTTGTTTTCTGTAGCGAGCTAAAGCTCCTTCAGAATAAATTAAAAATAAAATAAAAAAAATAAAATAAAAATAAAATTAAAGTAAATAAAATTAGACAAAAAAAAAAAAAAGAATCAAAATAGAGTAAATAAGCTAAAAAAATTTAAAGTTGAAAAGACATAAATTGGAAAAGATTGTTTCATGTGGCACATGTTTAAATAGTTCAAGTTTCAGGAAAAAAAGAAGAAATAGTAAGGTAGCAATTACACAATGGAGTTGGGTATTCAATATGTCTTGATTCGAAACCTGCTTTGTATTCTTTCACCAGTCTTTCAACCAATGGAATAGAATGACTCAGTCCTGTCCCAACATATGTCTCGCTCAACTCAAAAAGACGATTCGAGACTGTTAGTAATTTTAGTTTATTAAAAGCTTCATGTTGCACGATGTTGGAGGGAGTATCATATTTTAACTTAAGAATAGATCTGACTGCTGTATTCTGAATTGCTTGTAGTTTTTTGATATTATTTTCTGAAAATGAATTTAAGCAAAGAAAAGAATAGTCTAAAATCGATCCGACTAAAGATTTATATAAATTTCCTAGTGTGTTTTGATTGAGACCCCATTTTTTGTTTGACAATATCTTAATAATATTTAGCCTTTTGTTGCAGCGTTCTTTAATTTCGTCTACTAGTGTATTAAAGTTTAACTTAGAATCAAATTTAATACCAAGAAACTTGATTTCTTTTTGGCTCACTATTCTGTTTCCATAGATTTTTAAGTTTAGATTATCGCCCTCTTTTTTGTACCTAGAAAAGACTACTGAACATGACTTTTCAACTGATATCTACATTTTCCATTTAATAAGCCATTGTTCTAGTTCGTTGAGGTATTTATTAATCTTATTTTCTAGGTTCCCCTTTTTGTTATAAATGAAGAATGTAACTAGATCATCTGCGAAAAGCAGAGAGTATTCATTATTTGTTTTGTTTCTTTTGGGGATGTCATTAATATATATACTAAATAAAAGAGGACTAATTACTGAGCCTTGAGGAACACCTGCAGTTATTTGATATTCGTCGCTCAATTGGTCATTCACATTTACCTTAAATGTCCTACTATCTAAAAAGGATCTAATCCAGTTGGTCAAGTAATGAGGTGGATTAATTTTAATCAATTTAAAAAGTAGACCTTCATGCCAAACCCTATCAAAGGCTTTAGAAATATCAAAAAAAAGGCCACAAACTCTTTTTTTTCTATTAAATGATTCCGCAATTTTTTGAATTAAAAAGAAAAGATTATCTGATGTTCGCCGGTGTTTCCTAAATCCAGATTGCTCCTGGATAAGGAGTGAATTTTGTTCCAAGTAATTGTATAATCTTGAAAATACTATTCGTTCCAGGAGCTTTCCTAAACAACTCGTTATACTAATAGGTCAAAAATTTAAAGGATTTTGTAAAGAAGAGGCTTTTTTTTGAATCATAGTAATGTTCGATGTTTTCCATGCTTTAGGGACTCTACCTTCTCGAAGAGATAAATTAAAAAGTTCTATAATTTCTATTAATGAATTTCTAGGTAAGTTTTTTAACATTAGATTATGAATTTGGTCAGGTCCTGATGCCGCTTCATTTTTCAATCTTTTTAGAGCCATAATTAATTCATTTAAGCAAATTGGATCATTAAAATTAGACTGATCATAATTTCTAAAGAATTCAGAGTTAGAATTAAGTATTTCGAAATCTTTATCACGATCTATTAAATCAGAATTAGGACTAAATATTGAAGATAGGAGTTCTCCAAAGCATTTTCCCTTTTCTTCATTAGTTTTGAATTCCTTGTCATTTAAAAACAAATTTGGGATTAAATTTGATCCTTTTTTTGATCTAAATTTATTTATTTTTTTCCAGAATGGTCTACTTGTTAGTGGGTTTTTTCCCATTTTATCAATAAAATCAAATCAATTTTGATTCCAGAATTTTTTTAAAGAGGCCTTTAACTCGAATGTAAGTTGATTAAATTTTTTCTTGAGATTTTGACAGCGAGTTTTTTGAAAGTTTCTTCTTACTCTCCTACGTTCTTTTATCAGAATAACAATGTTCGGGGGAAGACTGGTTTTGTAGATTTTCTGCGAATGATAAGGAATGCTTTTACGTGAAGTAGAAATAAATTTTCTGTAATTTTATCATTTAGTTGATCTATTGTTAGGGAACTTTCAGTGATATTCACTATTTGAGAATTTAAAATCTCGCTGAATAATTGCCAGTTTGCTTTCTTATAGTTAAACTTTTTAGCTGCAGATTTATTTTCTAATTGATAGCCCATAGAAATCGATGCTTCGATTGGGAAATGGTCACTAGTCATGTCTTGACTATTTAGGACACAAAAGTCGGTAATTTTGTCAATTAATGAAGATGAAACTAAGAAAAGATCAATAATTTCAAAGTAATTCCTATTAAAAATATTGAAAGTAGGACGCTTATCATTAATTACTGAGAAGTCTAACTCATTGATTATTCTTTCCAACATTATGCCGTTTTCATTTTCCCCTACGCAGCCTATTTGCCTTGTTCTGGCGTTAAGATCACCACCTAAAATGTAGTTTCTACATTTTTTATTAACAGTTTTAAAAAACTCAAAGTTCAGAAGCATATTGGGTGGATTATAAAGACTGAATATAAACTATTCATTATTCTTTCCTAAGTTCATTTTTATACCAAAGAGTTCGGAATTGAATTCCTCATAAGAGAAATCTTGTATAAATTCAATTCCTTCTTTAATTAAAATTGCTACTTCTCCTCCATACTTGTAGCGTGGTTTTGTTATGAATTGATAATTGTGAAGATCAAGATAAATATTTGCCTCACTTAAATCTATCTTTAGTTCATTGAGCAAAACAATGTCTGGACATTTTTGAGCTAAAAAATTGGCTAAGAGATGAACCCTACTAGGTAAATGAAGGCAATTCCAGTGTGGAATTACTAACCTTGTTTTATTAAGAGGTTTTGTTCTTAAAGTTGATTTATTTATCTTCTTGTTCATTCTAAATTTTCTTCAATGCTGTTTTGACCGGCAGTTTGCTGACAAATTTCGTTAGATGATTGATCTACTTGAATTGAACATTCAGTTGTTGAACTGTTTGATTCAGACTCGAAGGTACTGTCGTTTTGATTTTCTAAGACAACTAATGGTTTCTTTGATTTATTTTCGGTGAGCTCTTTTTCATTTGGATCAGATTCGGGAAATCTCTTGGTTTGATTCTTTGACAGGGCATTTAGCAATGTTGTGTCCTTCATCATCACAAAAATAGCATTTCTGCTTTTGTCCAACAATTGACACAAGACACTTTAAACCATACATTAGTGTGGGGCCTGACAAGCTTCCAATAATGTTCTCAACTTCTTTTGGAAATGATATTCTTACTCTTCTGACACCATTTTTCCTCTCGGGTCTATCTTTATATTTTTCTTCGGTAATGTGTTCAATATTGAGTCCATCAATTCGAACAGCATTAAAGAAGGTTTCAAGTCTATGATTCTCGAAATCAGAGGGCAAGAAGTTAAATCGAAAAGTACAATACCTTCTGAGATCCAGGACTTTATTTGCATCTTCAAGTCTGAAAATGGTTCCATTGATATTGATGTCACGATCGAAAACTTTGGCAACATTAAAGGCAGCATTAAACTCTATTATCCAAACTCTGTTTGAAGAGAAATTGTAGATACTTGTGATCGCATCATTTTCCACTTGGTTCAGGACGACATCAAGTGCACTAAATAAGACTTTATGGCTAATCGGTTTGTCTAACCTCTTCAAGTTTAGCTTAACCGAATTTTTAAATATCCACCGTCGGTTTTGGTTTGTTTTGTTGAGCGACATTGCCAACACACAACTTTCAACGGTTTTTAAATCACGTGATGACGCTATTAATTAAATTTTGGTTTTTCAAATTTGCTAAGCCAAACGACAAATTTTCAAAGTATTTATTTTCCCCTCATTTATTCCCCTCAGAGTAATTTACAAGACGAAGAAATTGATGTAAGAAGAAGAAGACGAATTGTGTACGAAAAAGAAGTATCCGATGAAGCGAGTATTACAAGAGAAGAAGACTCGATTAAATAAGATGAAGCAAGAAGACCAATTGTACGAAACCAAACAATGAACTCAATTAATTAATTTCATTTATTTTATTATTTAAAAAAAATAGCATAATAAAATCATTTAATAGAAAAAAAAGAGTTTGTGGCCTTTTTTTTGATATTTCTAAAGCCTTTGATAGGGTTTGGCATGAAGGTCTACTTTTTAAATTGATTAAAATTAATCCACCTCATTACTTGACCAACTGGATTAGATCCTTTTTAGATAGTAGGACATTTAAGGTAAATGTGAATGACCAATTGAGCGACGAATATCAAATAACTGCAGGTGTTCCTCAAGGCTCAGTAATTAGTCCTCTTTTATTTAGTATATATATTAATGACATCCCCAAAAGAAACAAAACAAATAATGAATACTCTCTGCTTTTCGCAGATGATCTAGTTACATTCTTCATTTATAACAAAAAGGGGAACCTAGAAAATAAGATTAATAAATACCTCAACGAACTAGAACAATGGCTTATTAAATGGAAAATGTAGATATCAGTTGAAAAGTCATGTTCAGTAGTCTTTTCTAGGTACAAAAAAGAGGGCGATAATCTAAACTTAAAAATCTATGGAAACAGAATAGTGAGCCAAAAAGAAATCAAGTTTCTTGGTATTAAATTTGATTCTAAGTTAAACTTTAATACACTAGTAGACGAAATTAAAGAACGCTGCAACAAAAGGCTAAATATTATTAAGATATTGTCAAACAAAAAATGGGGTCTCAATCAAAACACACTAGGAAATTTATATAAATCTTTAGTCGGATCGATTTTAGACTATTCTTTTCTTTGCTTAAATTCATTTTCAGAAAATAATATCAAAAAACTACAAGCAATTCAGAATACAGCAGTCAGATCTATTCTTAAGTTAAAATATGATACTCCCTCCAACATCGTGCAACATGAAGCTTTTAATAAACTAAAATTACTAACAGTCTCGAATCGTCTTTTTGAGTTGAGCGAGACATATGTTGGGACAGGACTGAGTCATTCTATTCCATTGGTTGAAAGACTGGTGAAAGAATACAAAGCAGGTTTCGAATCAAGACATATTGAATACCCAACTCCATTGTGTAATTGCTACCTTACTATTTCTTCTTTTTTTCCTGAAACTTGAACTATTTAAACATGTGCCACATGAAACAATCTTTTCCAATTTATGTCTTTTCAACTTTAAATTTTTTTAGCTTATTTACTCTATTTTGATTCTTTTTTTTTTTGTCTAATTTTATTTACTTTAATTTTATTTTTATTTTATTTTTTTTATTTTATTTTTAATTTATTCTGAAGGAGCTTTAGCTCGCTACAGAAAACAAATAAATAATAAAATAAAATTTATCAATCAAATAAAAAATTTAAAATATTTTTCATTACTATATTTAATTAATTTAGTCTTTTAGTGAGTCTTTTTTAGACCTTAATCGATATAAATCAACAAATAATAAAATAAAGAATTTTGAAATTTCTTTAAGTTGTTTATTAGAATTCATTTGTTTTTTTTTATCTTATTTTGGCATACTGGAATCTTAAAAGATCGTTTACTGATCCTAAAAAAAAGTGAACTGAACTCATAAAGATTTTAAAAAAGAAAATGTCAAGACTCTTGATCAAATCTTGCCCAAGATCATTCCTGGAATTAATTCATGGGTACCGCTATTTTTTTTACTTAGGGCTGGGGAGTAATGATTGGGGTCTTTTCAAGACGAATTTTTTTGAAATTAACTCTTGCACAGGTGGATTGTTCGAATCTGATTTTTCATATACGCTGATACCCAAATCATTTACATTTTGAGTTCCATTGGCTGACGAGTAAAGACGTTGGTTGTAGCTATAGAGCGACCTGCACGACGCTTTCTTTCAAGTGGAATTTTCATTCCTAGTTCTTTGATATAACAAAGTTTTTAAAATAAAATTTAGTAAAAGTTTTTGAGAATTGTTAGGTGAATAAAAATTTACTTAGCATACTCAACTAACTCATTCATTGTGTTACATTTGTTACCATGTTCATTACGACGATAGTTTGTTAGAAATTGTTCAGTTGTTTTTTGCTTGGACGTTCGATTTTTTGCTTTTCTAGTTCTAGAATATATTATTTTTGTTTTTTTTATATATTTTACGCGTTAAGCAAATTACAGTGGGTATTTTAAAAACGTATGGTATTTGTATAAAAATTTTTTTTTTTATTTAATTATGGATTTCGATCTAAAATTTGTAAAATAAAAAAGCATTAAATGATAAAATATATCTGATTTATTTTAAAAGTTTTTCGAATTAAATTTCAGGATATTTTGCTAAATAAAATAAAATTTCAGATCGCTGGCAATTATTACATTGGCAATAAATATATTCTTGCAAGATTTGGAAAAAAACCAATTCTCCTATTCAGCATACTACGAGAATTATGCTAATAATTGACAATTTAATCTCCAGTATCATTATAAACACTTTTACAAAAATCAAAAAAGCTTTTTAAAAGAAATTCATTTAATAAGTTTCAAAAATTTATCTAAAAAAACAATTATAAATTATTTTATAAAAGGAAATAAAAATTGAAAGCTAGGTTAAAAAATATCATAAAAAAATAAGCATAAATATCTAAGTAATTTTTAAAAATTTATTTGATATTAATTTTTTTATGAAATTAAAGATTTTCCTTTTCCTTTTCAAATTTGGCGAATTATTGACTTTAAATAATTAAAGAATTTTTAATTGTTTATTTTTTCTCATAAAGAGAAATTTTAAAATATTTGGAGTTGTTTTTGTAATTTAATTTTGAAATAAGTTGAATATTTTGCTTTGCTCTCTTAAAAATTTTTCATGTAAAGAAAATTATTAAAAATTTGAATTTCATTTTCATTTTAAAAAAATCACAGTTAAACGAATTCAACTTGATTAGTTTGATTAAAAATGACAAGCTTAAATATTGATAATGTGACGATAATTTTTGATGGCAAATTAGAAGATCAATGCTTGCTACAACTTGCCAAAACAAACACATCAAAAATTGTCTCTTTCAAAAGTATTTTTTTCTTTAAATTGAATAAAATTGACATTTTTTTTATTCTAAAAAGAAACTGGAATAGAAATTCTAAAATTAGATTTGGAAACTGAAACTTACCTTGAGAAATTTGAAACAAAAAATTTGATTATGATTAAATCAAAACGTGAAAAATTTCCCATATTTTTTGATTGTTTTGAAGGTAAATTTTTTCGAAAATGCATTTTTTTTTTAAATTCGATCAGTTTTCCTTTTTCTTATACTCTCTGCTTTTCGCAGATGATCTAGTTACATTCTTCATTTATAACAAAAAGGGGAACCTAGAAAATAAGATTAATAAATACCTCAACGAACTAGAACAATGGCTTATTAAATGGAAAATGTAGATATCAGTTGAAAAGTCATGTTCAGTAGTCTTTTCTAGGTACAAAAAAGAGGGCGATAATCTAAACTTAAAAATCTATGGAAACAGAATAGTGAGCCAAAAAGAAATCAAGTTTCTTGGTATTAAATTTGATTCTAAGTTAAACTTTAATACACTAGTAGACGAAATTAAAGAACGCTGCAACAAAAGGCTAAATATTATTAAGATATTGTCAAACAAAAAATGGGGTCTCAATCAAAACACACTAGGAAATTTATATAAATCTTTAGTCGGATCGATTTTAGACTATTCTTTTCTTTGCTTAAATTCATTTTCAGAAAATAATATCAAAAAACTACAAGCAATTCAGAATACAGCAGTCAGATCTATTCTTAAGTTAAAATATGATACTCCCTCCAACATCGTGCAACATGAAGCTTTTAATAAACTAAAATTACTAACAGTCTCGAATCGTCTTTTTGAGTTGAGCGAGACATATGTTGGGACAGGACTGAGTCATTCTATTCCATTGGTTGAAAGACTGGTGAAAGAATACAAAGAAGGTTTCGAATCAAGACATATTGAATACCCAACTCCATTGTGTAATTGCTACCTTACTATTTCTTCTTTTTTTCCTGAAACTTGAACTATTTAAACATGTGCCACATGAAACAATCTTTTCCAATTTATGTCTTTTCAACTTTAAATTTTTTTAGCTTATTTACTCTATTTTGATTCTTTTTTTTTTTTTTTGTCTAATTTTATTTACTTTAATTTTATTTTTATTTTATTTTTTTTATTTTATTTTTAATTTATTCTGAAGGAGCTTTAGCTCGCTACAGAAAACAAATAAATAAATAAAATAAATAAATAAATAATAATTCCCTAAAAAAGAAAAATATTAGAAAGGTCTCTAAAAATATATTTAAAAAAAAAATTACTTTTTTTAGCTGATCTTCTGGAATCAAAACATTTTTGTTTTAATGAACGAACTTAACGATGGCCAAAATTCGTTAAAAGATTCAATTGTTTTTAACTTTTTTAATTAACAAACAAAAAAAGTAATTATAAAAATTAAAATAAAATTTAATTAAAGTTACTTTTTATTAAATCTACTCTTCTTCTTTCCAACGAGGGAGCTTTTTAATGGTTTCGACTGTCCCTTGAGTTAACTCTTCTTTTGTAAATAGAAAGTCTAAAAGTTTGGTTCCAAAAGTTTTTATAGTGCCATATTTGGTATAATTAAAAAAAGCCAATGCAATTTTACATGATGAAGGTATTAGACTTCCGGAATCGAATAATATCGGAAGTAATATTTTTTATATTACTGAATATCAAAGTAAAAGCGAACATGAGTTTTTTGTTTAAAAATAAATAATTCAAAATAAATTGATTTTTTAAGTTTTTTTATCTCTTTAAAAATATTCACATATTATAAAAAATCACTCAAGAGATTCAATTTAAAATAATTAATTAAGTTTATTGTAAAAAAACTTAATCTTATTTAAATCTTATCAGAGATCTTTAGAGATTTCAATTATAAGATTTTCTCTTGAAATTTAAAGTATTCTAATAAGATCTTTATTTGAATTTTTTCATAAAATTCATGAAAAATTTCTGACTTAAGATTATATCAGATAATTATTAATTTCTAGTCTAAATCTTATAAAAAAAATCTCTAATGATCTTTATTAAGATTTAAATTAGATCATATTAAAAAACCTAAACAAAGGTTTATTAAGTTTCTTTACAATAATCCTAAATGTTTTCGTACAGGAGTCAAAATTTATTCTTAAAGTATTTTTTATTAAGATCATATTTAAGAATCTTCCAAAGATCTTTCAAGTTTCTTTATCTAGATGAATCTTATGTTAACTTAAAAAGATTTCCTAAGAGCTTATTGAGTATTTATTTCTTACAAGATCATAAATGATCTTGAATAAGAATTGATTCATGGGTAGATCAGTTGTATCTAACAACAAAAAAAAATAAATTGAACATTATTTTTGTCTTTGCTTAATTATTTTTGTTCTAATTTGATATAAATTGAATTACTTTTTTTTATTTATATACCTTTTTTATTATAAAAGAAATAAAAATACATTTGTTCCTTAGTTCTGTAATTTTGTTTTTTATCTCAATATTAATAACATAATAAATAATTACTTGCCTTTGTCAAAGGTACTAAAATTAGGGTTATCATTTGAGAAATCTAAAAATGCAATTAAAATTAAATTATATTCAACGATTTGAATGTAATAAATATTAAAATTTTTCAGTCCTAATCGTAGATAATTGCCCTTTCCTTTTAATTTTTTTTTTAAATAAAGCTTATTTTTGAAAGTCATCTTATTTGCGGGATCCTAGTAAAACACTGACTAAGATAAAACAGAAAAAACGAACCTCTTTTTAAAAGCTATTAATTGAACAGTGGAAAAAAAAGGCGGTATCTAACAAAAAAAAAAACCTTCTTTAAAAGTCGGCATTTATCTATTTAATAATACTGATTGATGAATTAAAAACCAAAATTTCAACTTTTATTTACGTTTGAGACCTGACGACACCCAAAGTCAAAGAACCATCGATCAATTTTTCTTTATTTTTTTGCTCTTCTTGGTGATTTAAGCATGCAAAAAATCAAATGTTAGAAAATTTTTATTCCTTTATTTTATGCAAACTAAAATTTTGAATACGGACTTATTTTGAGAATTTTTTTTAAAGTTTAATTATTCGGTTTGACTTTTAAATTTTGACTTTTATATAATTGCGAAATGTCACAGTATATTATTTATTTATTTATTTATTTGTTTTCTGTACCGAGCTAGAGCTCCTTCAGAATAAGTTAAAAATTAAAAAAATAAAATAAAAATGAAATAAAATAAAATAAAAATAAAATTAAAGTTAATAAAATAAGATAAAAAAAAAAAGAAAAAAAAAAAAAAAAAAAAAAAAGAATTAAAAAAAGTAAATAAGCTAAATAAATTAAAATTAAGAATATATAAAATTGGAAAAGATTGTTACATGTGGCTCATGTTTAAATAGTTCAAGTTTCAGGAAAAAAGAAGAAATAGTAAGGTAGCAATTACACAATGGAGTTGGGTAGTCAATATATCTTGATTCGAAACCTTCTTTGTATTCCTTCACCAGTCTTACAACCAATGGAATAGAATGACTCAGTCCTGCCCCAACATATCTCTCACTCAATTCAAAAAGCCGATTCGAGACTGTTAGTAATTTTAGTTTATTAAAAGCCTCATGATGTACGATGTTGGAGGGAGTATCATATTTTAACTTAAGAATAGATCTGACTGCTGTATTCTGAATTGCTTGTAGTTTTTTGATATTATTTTCTGAAAATGAATTCAAGCAAGGAAAAGAATAGTCTAAAATTGATCCGACTAAAGATTTATATAGATTTCCTAGTGTGTTCTGATTAAGACCCCATTTTTTGTTTGACAATATCTTAATAATATTTAGCCTTTTATTGCAGCGCTCTTTAATTTCATCTACCAGTATATTAAAGTTTAATTTAGAATCAAATTTAATACCAAGAAACTTGATTTCTTTTTGTCTCTCTATTCTGTTTCCATAAATTTTTAAGTTAAGATTATCACTCTCTTTTTTGTACCTAGAAAAGACTAATGAACACGACTTTTCAACCGATATCTTCATTTTCCACTTAATAAGCCATTGTTCTAATTCGTTGAGGTATTTATTGATCTTATTTTCTAGGTTCCCTTTTTTGTTATAAATGAAGAATGTAACTAGATCATCTGCAAAAAGCAGAGAGTATTCATTATTTGTTTTGTTTCTTTTAGGGATGTCATTAATGTATATACTAAATAAAAGAGGACTAATTACTGAGCCTTGAGGAACACCTGCAGTTATTTGATATTCTTCGCTCAAATGGTCATTCACATTTACCTTAAATGTCCTAGAGTCTAAAAAGGATTTTATCCAGTTAGTCAAGTAATGAGGTGGATTTATTTTAATCAATTTAAAAAGTAAACCTTCATGCCAAACCCTATCAAAGGCTTTAGAAATATCAAAAAAAAGGCCGCAAACTCTTTTTTCTATTAAATGATTCCACAATTTTTTGAATTAAGAAGAAAAGATTATCTGCTGTTCGCCGGTGTTTCCTAAATCCAGATTGCTCCTGGATAAGGAGTGAATTTTGCTCTAAAAAATTGTATAATCTTGAATATACTATGCGTTCCAGTAGCTTTCCTAAACAACTCGTTATACTAATTGGTCTATAATTTAAAGGATCGTGTAAACTAGAGGCCTTTTTTTGAATCATAGTTATGTAAGATGTTTTCCACGCTTTCGGGACTCTACCTTCTCGAAGAGTTAAATTAAAAAGTTCTATGATTTCTATTAATGAATTTCTAGGTAAGTTTTTTAACATTAAATTATGAATTTGGTCAGGTCCTGATGCCGCTTCATTTTTTAATCTCTTTAAAGCCATAATTAATTCATTTAAGCAAATTGGATCATTAAAATTAGACTGGTTATAATTCCTAAAGAAAACAGAGTTAGAATTTAGAATTTCGATATCTTTCTCAGTATCAATTAAATCAGAATTAGGACTAAATATTGACGATAAGAGTTCTCCAAAGCATTTTCCCTTTTCTTCATTAGTTTTAAATTCCCTTTCATTTAAAATCAATTTAGGAATTAAATTTGATCCTTTTTTTGTTCTAAATTTATTTATTTTTTTCCAAAAAGGTCTACTTGTCAGTGGGTTTTTTCCCATCTTCTCAATAAAATCAAACCAATTTTGATTCCAGAATTTTTTTAAAGAGGCCTTTAACTCAGATGTAAGTTGATTAAATTTTTGCTTGAGCTTTTGACAGCGAGTTTTCTGGTAATTTCTTCTTACTTTCCTACGTTCTTTTATCAAATTAACAATGTTTGGCGGAAGACTCGTTTTGTAGATTTTCTGAGAAAGATATGGAATGCTTTTATGTGAAGCAGAAATAATTTTTTCTGTTATTTTATCATTTAGTTGATCTATTGTGAGGGAACTTTCAGTGACATTCACTATTTGAGAATTTAAAATCTCGCTGAATAATTGCCAGTTTGCTTTCTTATAGTTAAGCCTTTTAGCTGCTGATTTATTTTCTAATTGATAGCCCATAGAAATCGATGCTTCGATTGGGAAATGGTCACTAGTCATGTCTTGACTATTTAAGACACTAAAGTCGGTAATTTTGTCAATCAATGAAGATGAAACTAAAAAAGGTCAAGAATTTCAAAGTAATTCTTATTAAAAATATTGAAAGTAGGATGCTTATCATTGATTACTGAAAAGTCTAGCTCGTTGATTATTCTTTCTAATATTATCCCGTTTTCATTTTCCCCTACGCAGCCTATTTGCTTTGTTCTAGCGTTTAGATCACCACCTAAAATGTAGTTTCTACATGTTTTATTTACTGTTTTAAAAACTCAAAGTTCAGAAGCACATTAGGTGGATTATAAAGACTAAATACAAACAGTTCATTATTCTTTCCTAAGTTCATTTTTATACAAAGGAGTTCGGAATTGAATTCCTCGTAAGAAAAATCTTGTATAAATTCGATTCCTTCTTTAATTAAAATAGCTACTCCTCCTCCGTACTTGTTGCGTGGTTTTGTTAAGAACTGATAATTTTGAAAATCAAGATAAATATTTGCCTCACTCAAATCTATCTTTAATTCATTGAGCAAAACAATGTCGGGACATTTTTGAGCTAAAAAATTGTCTAAGAGATGAACCCTACTAGGTAAATGAAGACAATTCCAGTGTGTAATTACTAACCTTGTTTTATTAAGAGGTTTTGTTCTTAAAGTTGATTTATTTAGCTTCTTGTTCATTCTAAATTTTCTTGACTGGCAGTTTGCTGACCAATTTTGTTAGATGATTGATCTACTTGAATTGAACATTCAGTTGTTGAACTGTTTGATTCAGACTCGAAGGTACTGTCGTTTTGATTTTCTAATACAACTAATGGTTTCTTTGATTCATTTTCGGTTAGCTCTTTTTCATTTGGATCAAATTCGGGAAATCTCTTGATTTGATTTTTTGTTTGGAAAAAAGCTTCAGTCTCATTCTGATCATTTGAGAGGACATTGACAGGTCTCTGACTTATTGGTAGAAGATCGTTTAAATGGCTTACCAAACTGTCTTCTAACACTGAAGTTTTGAGGTCTTGAGGACTAATTTCTGACATTACGTCATTGAGATTTGATGGCTGATATCCAGGCGTTTTTGGCATCAGATTTTCATCATTGTCTTTTAGGTCAGCTTCAATTATTGATTGGGTTTCTTCTTGGTCAATGTAAAGATCATTGTAGTCAATCTTTTTCCTCTCAAGCGACTTTAGCTTTTCAGCAATGGAGCATTTTTGTGTTAAGTGTCCTTTCTGATGACACTTTTCGCATAGTTTTTCTTTGACAGGGCATTTCGCTATGTTGTGCCCTTCTTCATCACAAAAATAGCATTTCTGCTTTTGTCCAACAATTGACACAAGACACTTTAAACCATACATTATTGTAGGGCCTGACAAGCTTCCAATAATGTTCTCAACTTCTTTTGGAAATGATATTCTTACTCTTCTGACACCATTTTTCCTCTCGGGTCTATCTTTATATTTTTCTTCGGTAATGTGTTCAATATTGAGTCCATCAATTCGAACAGCATTAAAGAAGGTTTCAAGTCTATGATTCTCGAAATCAGAGGGCAAGAAGTGAAATCGAAAAGTACAATACCTTCTGAGATCCGGGACTTTATTTGCATCTTCAAGTCTGAAATTGGTTCCATTAATATTGATTTCACGATCGAAGATTTGGGTAACATTAAAAGCAGCATTAAACTCGATTATCCATACTTTGTTTGAAGAAAAATTGTAGACAGATGTGATCGCATCATTTTCCACCTGGTTTAGTACGATATCCAGTGAACCAAATAAGACCTTATGGCTAATCGGTTTGTCTAACCTCTTCAGATTTAGCTTGACCGAATTTTTAAATATCCACCGTCGGTTTTGGTTTGTTTTGTTGAGCGACATTGCCAACACACAACTTTCAACGGTTTTTTAACACGTGATGACGCTATTAATTAAATTTGATTTTTCAAACTTGCTAAGCCAAACGACAATTTTGAATTTATTATAATTTATTAGTATATATAGTGACATGTCGTTAAATATCGAACACTGGTTTTCAAAATACTTTAATGACTTATCACTAATAAAAAACAAAATAAATCAATCAATTAAAAAATCAATACTAATTTATTTTTCTTTTATTTTTATTATTCTGGCAGCGGAGCAACAGGTAAAACCTTGTTCTTATAAAGATTGTCTTCCATTTTGGTTCTTATTATGCTTTTCATTATTTTGCACGGAATTGAAGTTAAAGACACAGTACAATAATTGCTGCACGTTGATTTATCACCTTTTTTAAAAAATGGAGTAGTATTCAATGTCAATATATTTGATAGAATACCACAATTTTTCAAAATGATACCACAATTATTAAATAAATGAACATAATTTTTAAAATAGTCCATAAAAATAAAGATTAACACTTAATTAAATAAAAAAACACTTATTATATAAAATTGACACTTATTTGATTAAGTAGACCACTAATTAATTAAAAAACTCATTCTTTTAAATTTTTGACACTTTTTTCAAATGTTGAAATTACTCAATATAAAAATTACTTCCACTTTTTTACAAAAGTGGAAGTAAAGTGGAAATAATATTTTCATGAAAATTAAAAAAATTTAAAATGTCCAGTGCAAACATTTTAGAAAATAACTTTAACGACACAGTCGAAGATGCTGAACCTTTAACAAAAAACAAAAGAAGCACAGGTAGGACTTTTGATTTTTTGCATGATTGCGAATCGTTAGATGAATTCATGCGGCTAATTAAAGATCTTAGGTTCGATAATATCCCTTGGCATTTTCATTTGACCCATCGACTAGCCGATTGTGACAAGCATATTTACAATTGCAAACATCGGCGAAAAGGCTGCAAAAAAGCCATTTTTTTTTCAGGTCAAAGCTGGTCAGACGCGTGGTACCGTGCACGTATCCGACAACGAATCAAGAATCGAATCAGATCAAGAATCGAAGCGTTTGACAGAGACTCAAAATGATGCGAAAACTGTGGCAGTAAAATGACGAAAAGAAGATATTGGGATTGTCCGAATAAATGTGGTAAAATAAAAATTTTTTGTTTTTTTTTAATAAATTTTTTTTCAATTTTTTGTGTGGTAAAAAAAAATTATATAGTTTTTTTTTTAAAAGTTGATGAAAGAAAAACTAGGGTTTTTAAAAAGACTTGGTAATAATGAGCTGACAAAACAAATACTTGAAATTTTAGAAGAATGTGAAACTGAGATAAAAAATTTAAGCAACAAATCCAGCCTAAAGAAAATAGCTGAGTATTTAAAATGCGATGAACTTGATTATAATGTCTTAATTCCACAACTTAACCTTAAAATGAAAGAACTATCCAAACAAGATAATAATAATGGAATAAGAGACTCAATACAAACATGCCTAGAAAATATCGAAAAGGAAACTTACAGAAAAATGCTAGTTGAATTAACAAAAAGCTACTAACAAAAAAGGGGATAAGTACATACCATTTACATCCATTGTTGAGTGTAGTGTATTGAAATTGCCTCTCTCCTAACTCGACTTGATTGCCTCCTGGATCGACTCGGTAAACCGGTATCGAATAAATTTATCTAAAAAAAAAGGGAAGAGAAAAGAGAAAAGAAAAATAGTAAAAAGAAGAATAATAATTATTGAAATTAAAATAAAGTAGTAAACATTAACATTTAAAATTAAAATTATCGGATGTTTCAATTCTTTTGTCTTACGATTATTAATTTTATTTTTATTTTTAAATTTTTTTTTTTTACATCGCCTACAAGGCGTTCATTGAATAAATAAATAAATAATAATAATAGTTTTTTTTTTAATATTTGTTTTTTTTTTTAATAAATATGTCTTGAAATATACAAAAAAAAGGTTTTTCTTAATTTTAATGGATATTTTTAATAATTGTGGTTTTTTTAATAAAATTGTGGTATTTTATTAAAAAATTGTGGTATCAAAAATGATTTCGCGAAAAAAAAAGCCTTAATATGAATATAAATAATTAATAAAAATTCTAAAAGCAAGCAGACAAACACCATCAAGTAGTTAAAAGACTGATATTGAAAGAAAAAATGTTACCTGCGTATTTATATTATTTAATTTACATTTATATTTTTTTATGTTTTACTTAATTTTTCGTTTAATTTAATTAATTTCTGTTTATAATATTTATTCAAAATAAATGTGTATAAAATACTTAAAAAGTGTTTATTTTATTTTAATTTTTGGAAAAAAATATTAGACAAAAAAGTAAAAAAAATCTTAGTTTTTGGGGAGCCTCAATTGGGACACTTATTTTTTCTGACGTTAATTAATAATTATAAACAAAAACAAAGTTATTTTAAAATTACGGGTAAGTAAGGTCCATATTAAAAATATCCACTAATGATTCTTAAATTAATTGTCTATAAAAAAGACAGTCGCATGTACTTAGATATTTTATTTTTAAATTAAAAATTAATTTTTAAAAATCTATTAAAAAAAATTTCTTTAATTGCACACCACAGTAAAAATTTGGATACTAGATACAAATGTTTAAAATTCTTATCGCTTAATAAAAAATTTTTAAAGAAATCTTCAAGAAACCTTATCAAGTCATTTGAATTGACACCCTGTCCAAACGACTTGAAATTTAATTTTAAGAAAAAGTCATTTGAATTATTTTTTTTCTGAAGTCAAGTCATTTATTAAAGACTTTGACTAAAAAGTTGCCGTAATAATAACAACAAAGAACGACAAATAATTCATGTGAACACGATTAAGGCTAAATGGAAAAGGAAAAATTTAAATATTTATCTAGATAGGCTAAAATAGCTAATTTTACAAAAAAAACAAACATAATACCGTATATCCTAAACTCTAACCCATAAATATTTTAAGATCTCTCTCTAAGAAAAAGTTATTTGATGTCATCAATCGTTAGAAAGAGAACTGATAAAAGTATAAGAGCAAAGGTTTAATAATTTCAGCAACAAAGTGGTCAATGCCTGGAATCGACTTTAAAAAGTTGTTATAAATTAAAACACAGTCAATTTAAAAACAAAATTGATAAACTTGATTTAAAAAAGGTATTATGATGAGGCTAAACCCTCTTTCCATGTGCCAAGCACATTATAGCTTTCATTTTATTTTTATAATTATTATTTAATTAATCCACCAAATTAATATAAAATTTTATTTATCTTTAAATCAAATAAATTTTTTAAAATTTCATGAATAACCAGGTTTATTTTTTTACGAGATTTTTAACATAGCAGTCAATTTTTATTTGCTTTTAAAATATTTTATTATTTCTAAATAAATTTAGTATTTAATAAATAAAAATTAATGCATTTTTTCTTTACAAATAAACAAAAAATTACAATTAAATTTTTTTTATAAAATTAATTTCAAGAGTTTATAATGAAGGTATTAAAATTGCTAGTGAAAAAATTGGGATTTAAGTTTTACGGTAAAATTAGAAATTTTACGTATACAACTTAAAAGACAAGTGTCGTAGCAGTACTGTAAATAAATTGAAGCATTCCAGATCTAATTTGTTTCAAAAAATCGCGCGCAATATTTAAAATTTTGTTTCATAGCAACAAATTGAGTTCTTATTAATGTTGAAAAAACTATTTAAAATTGAGTAAAAATTTATTTAAATTTTAGTCTTAAATTTGAAATAGATAAACAAATGAACTAGCGATTCTATCAAAACATGTTAAAATAAAAATTTACACAAAAATCATACAAACAGAATTGAGTTGCCAGACCAAGTTTACTCGGACTCGGTGAGATCCCTAGGTGTAAGCGGCAGTTTTTCGTCTTTGCTGCGAAAACGCAAACAAGGCAAGCATCTTAGGACAATTCGTTTGATCAAAAGCTTCATTTCAATAGAGGGCGGCTTTTCGGCATGGGCGCTCTTCGCCGTTATCTTCAGGCGTATTGGTTGTGTCATTTTCAAACTATTTACATCCTATGCCTGGCTCATTTAAGAATCTAAATATTCAAATTTTTCAGTTTTTAGTCAACGACACAATTTGTCGTCTCCAAAATTTTCACCTGCACATCACGCCATTCTGAAAATTTTCGAGACGAAAAAGAATTTTTAATGTTCCAACAAATAGGCCAAATTAGAAATAAATTTTCCCACTCATTGCTGTATAATTTTCTCTATCAATTAGCCTATTTTGTCAATAACTATTGAGAGCAAAAAAAATTAAACATAGTCGACACATGATGTGAGATATTTATTATGTGTGCATTGAGAGTTTATCTCTAAATGAATAAAATCTTATTATAATAATTTATTTCGAGATTAATTTTTTTGTTGTTGGCTAAATGTTAGCAGGTGATACTGAAATAGATTTTATTAATTAACACAAAAATTTGGCATAAAAAACAGTACACGTTAAATAAAAATGCGACATGTCGACAATATTTTTGTCTGATTTCAAAAGCTGCATTTTTAATTGTTTTAAGTGCTGATGAATATTTTATAGCTAATTTAGATCTGAATTTGCAACTGAATTCACGCAATATACTGTGAGTTTGAAATTATTAAATGATAAATTATTAATTCTCACCATAAAAATAGCTAACTCAGCTGCTTTTTAATACTCTTACACAAAACATTTGAACATAATTAGCAAAAAATGTTGAAAACAGTGTGGCAAATTAATTTGATTTTAAATCTGAATTGGAAATTAAGCCATTCTCACCTAAGTAATATTTTAAAGTGCCTGATCGGATCAATTATAGATTACTCCTTCCTAATAATAAATCTCCTCTCTGATACTAACCTTCATAAACTACAAGTTATTCAAAACAACGCAATCAGATCTATCCTTAAGTTACCTTTCCGTACCAATAGCACCGATCTCTCAGAGTTTGGAAAAATATTAAGGTTTGAATCCATAACTGATCGTCTCTCTGATTTAAATGAAAAATATATTTATAAAAGTCTTAACTATTCACTACCACTGATTGCCAGATTGGTGGATGAATACAACCGAGGTTTTACATCTAGATTTGTGAGTATATCGACTCCCTTATGTGGTTTCTTCTTAGTTATTTACAATTTTTTCAATACTTAAAATTGATTTTTAATTTTTGAATTTTTGATTTTTTGATTTTTTGATTTTTTGATTTTTTTTCTCTTTAATTTTGACTTTGGTATCAATTAAATAAAAAACTAAGTTACTATTATTTTGTTCTTTTTATGTTTAAACCAAATTAGACTAAATAAAAAGACTTTAAAATCATTTAACTGACTGAAGGTGCCCTGCTCGTAGCCTTTTTTTAAAAAGAAATAAAAAACTATTAAAAAAAAAAGGATTTAGATTTAGAAAAAAATTTCCAGCAATGGTATTTCGTAATTTTGGTAATAGATAGAAAATTAAAATGAATTTTTTCACTCATTTTCGGTCACCTTTTTGATATAAAATTAGTTTAAAAAATTTAAAAAAAAATTTATTTTGAAGAAATATTTATTTAGTTTAAACGTTAATAAGATTTTCTAGATCAGATCTATTTTAGATTGTCATTTCAATGAAATTTTTGTATAGAATTAGTTTGAGACTTAATATTTTAAGAATGAATTTGTTTAATTTTTTGGATATGAGTAAAAATAACTTGGGTCATGTCGATTTAGGGATCGGAGTCCAAAAAAATTATCATCAAACCTCTTATAACATAATTTTTGATCATTTTCCAAGCTTTTTTTTTTAATAAAATCATTTTGTGATTATTGAAAAATTAAAAAAAGTTTTTTATAATATATTAAAACTAATGTCCCAAAAAAAATCTTATAAATTCAATTTTTCGAATTATTATAATAATATGACTAAAAATTTTTTGCAAATTTGACAGAAGGGTGGATAAACAATTATCCTTGGTACATATCTGGTTGAAATTTAGAAATCCAAAGTCTTTGATCTTTTAAAAAAGCAATGTCCATCTTAAACAAGCTTGGATTGAGTATAGTAGTTTTTAAAAAAATGAATTTGGTTTTTCAAAATTTCTATTATGCAATTTTGTGATCAGAAAAATTATATTAAATCCTATTAAAAAAGCTAAAATTAAATTTTTTTTCTATAAAATTTAAAACAGCAATTTAATTTTCTTTACTTATAAAAACTCTCAGACGTGAATTTGACGCTTCCAAACTTAAGTAAAAGTGTCCATGATTTTGAGCTTCTATAGTTTAAAATTGTTATGAATGATGGTGAACAGTATAGCCATTTTGAAAGTGTAAAAATTTTGATAAAATTGCTATAATGAAATAGTTTTTTTTAATTTTTTTACATTTTTTATCTTTTTGATCGTAAATTTATCACAAATGCGCAAAAAAGTTAATATTATTTTTTCATTCAATGAGTTTTTTTTATAAAAAAACACAAGTTTTAAATAATAAAAAATGAAGCTCCAAAAAATTACTAATTTATTAATTTGGAAACTATCTAAGAGTAAAATATTATATTTATGATATGTAGATTCAAATTTTTGTTGTCAATTTTACTAAAAACTCATTTTTTTCAATAAAAAATTGAAATTTCTTAAGGCCTTTGAAATTTGATACTATCAAAAAAACCCTCAAATTTATTAAAATTGACATGTAATCCTTAATAAACAAATCATATAAATCCAAATAAACACTCTTTTAACTTAAGTCTTTTTGGAATATTTATTTCAAAAAATATCGATTAAAAATATTTTTGTATTTTTAACTTGGTCAAGTTAACAGTTGGTCTATGAACTGGTAAAATTTTTGTCTTTTGCTAATTAAAAATATATTAAAATTTATATATATTTTAATTAAATCGAGTTAATATTTTACGAAATTTGAGAGAAAGCAAAGCTTTTTCTTAATTGAATTAAGTTTTTTTAATATTTTAATTTAAGATTTTTTTTTAATTTAAATCTTTATAAATCGATTAATTTGCTAAAATTGTCAACTTGATATTCAGCACTATTTGAAAAATGAAACTCAAAATGAATTAATTAATGAATCTGTCGAACTCTCAAAAGGTCTTTCAAATTAATCAGAGATAGTTAAAATTGATCTTTTGCATTTTTTTTCTGGTTAATTTAAAAGTGAGAAAACTTCACAAAAAATTTTATCACAATTTCAGTTAATAAATAGATTTTTTATTAAGCATTAATTTTTCCATTTTTTTCACAAAAATTAAATAACATCAAATAAAGAAAAAATGTCAGAAATGAATTTTAAAAGCCACTTATAAAAAACACTTTTACTAATTATTAAAAGAAATATCAAAAACCAGACTCAATTAACTTAATTATTTTTTTTTGTTAAAAATTTAACTAATTTACTCAAAAAAATTTTAGATCAACTCCTAGGATTCATTGAACAGAACATAGTCAACCATTTCAACCTCTTGCTTAAAATAGAGATTTTTTTGTATTCATTGAAAAGAGGAAAAAAAATATTTTTAAAACTTGAAATAAAAATTTAAATGAAAGGTTATTCGAATAATTTTATTATTTCGTTAAAAATTTGATCAAAAAAGCTCCGCTCAGATTATTTAAAACAAAATAATTCAAGTGCTTAAATATTTATAAATCTCAAATTTATTTTTTTTTTAAGAGAGCTAATATTGAGAATTGAAATCCAAAGTTCAATCATTCAAAAATTATTAAAAGACTTTATTTCCGAATGTTTAATGGATTTTTTTTGTAATTTAAATTAGTTAATAAAAAAAAAATAATTTAATTTTCACAAAAATTTCCTAAAATTTACTAGCAACTTAAAATATATTTACTTTTTTAAATCCTAAATATAAATTGTGAAAACTCTTTCAAAATATTTTAAAGGCTATAAAAAAAAAAAAAAAAAAATCAAATTTTAAATTATGTATTAAAAATAAGCTAAAATTAATTTTATTTTTTCTGTTCTAAATATTATAACAGCCGTCAGATGTAAAATTTTAGATAAAAATCTTTGACTCAAATTATTTTTGGGATATCTAAAGCTATTCTATAGGAAGCTTTATTTTAAGACAACATTAGATCAAAAATGTCTTCTTTCAACATTAAATTAAAAATGAAGTAATGAAGTTTAAAAAAAGCTTTGTGCTTTAAGATCCTTAGTTTCATAAACTTTTAGTAAAAATTATGAAAACTATTTTTTAAGTTCAATCGAACTTAAAACTTAAAGATTCATTTCAATTTCATGATTTCAGACCTAGCAATTATTATACATAATAAAAAACAAATAGCGAAAATTCATGAAAATCCTTAATAAATTTTTCTTGTTGAAATTATTTTAAAAGCTAACATCGACAGAAAATTCATTATGCCACTCTATTTGATTCTAAAATAAACCCTTAAATATTAAATTACAATTAAAATATTTAGTTTTGAATTTTTTTTATTACAAAAAAAGAACTTGGTTACATATATTATTTTTGCTAGACAATTTTTAAACTAACTAGCTATTTTTTTCTGTTTTTGCAGAGTTAATATTTAACTTATTAATTTGAATTAAACAACAAAAAAAAATTAAACAACTTAAAAGCAGAAAATTTTAACAAAAATTAACAAACTTTATTTCTATTATAAATCAAAAAATTACTAAATAAAACGTTTTTTTATCTAATGATTTATTTTTATTTTAAAAAAAATATCTTTTTGAATAATGATATTCATTAATCGACTTTCTTAATAAATTATCTGAATTTAAGAAAAACTAAACTGCCTTAAATCTAACAACTGTATTCAATGCTGTCTAGATAACAAATTATTTTTATCTGTTTAAATCTATTACGTATTAAGATAATAATGCTTCGTTTAAGAACTTTCTATTACGCATTAAAAAAATCTTTTCATTTTTTACTTCCTTAAAAATGGTTCTAACAAAGACAAATTTGTGCATTTACTTGCTTTTAATAAGTGTAGTAAGTGCATCGCTTGACGATCAGCTTGTCTTAAACAAAAAAGTAAAATTTTAATAATTTCTATTCACAAATAATTTTTGAACCAAGAAACGAGATATTCTGGATGTTTTACGGAATAAATTTTTTCCTAAAAATGATGAAGAATTAGGTGAAGACGATCTTGGTGAAAACAATGCGACTAATTATTACACCAGTGACTTTGGTACTGGTATTTACATAAAATTTAAAGGTGAAACCTTAAATATATGCGAGGGAAAATACATTGAATTGGCCGCCAATGCTCACTTAAAGATAGCTGATATTTTAATTGCTGCGTGTAGTGGTCACTCTGGATTTAAATGGCTAGTAAACAAAATAGGAGATAGTTTTTTCAATAAACCCGATAAACAATAATAAAATAAAAATTTTTTCAAATAAATTTTTTATGAACAGCAAAATTTTAATGGCTTTTATCTAACAATGAGTTTTGAAAATTTTTTAAAGAAAGTTTATCAAAAATTTCAAGAGCTGCCAACTTGTTTAAATGACAAGGTAGATATGTTAAGATTAGAATATTTGTTGAAACAAGGCAAAAACAAAAAACTTGACTAGTTGTAAAATTTGAAGAGAGAAGATTAAAAGAATGAAATTTTGTGTTTCTGTTTTCTTTAAAAGGGTATCATATAACCAGTCTTGGTAATCTAGTTCTTAATTCATAATATTTTAATAATTAAAAAAAATAAAAATTTGAATATTTTTGAAATTTTTATTATTTAACCTTTTTTTTTTTAATTTTCCAAAAATATGACTGTTCTGTTATTTCAAAATTTAATAAATAAAAAATTTCGATTTAAATTTACATTTTTATTAGCTTGAATTTATTTGAGAAGCGAGAGCTACTCGCGACCATTCTGGCTCACTTTGCTGAATCTTTTCAATAATAAAATTCACTTGAGTGCACAAATTTTGCATCTGCTTGTTCCAAGTTGGCAAACACTGCGGCACTTGAGAAAATACATTGAAAAAAAATATTTTAAAAATTATTTAAGTACCTCCAAAGTGAACAATAGAACCAATTTGGTCAATATAGCCATTCATTCTTTCTTCGGATATCATTTGGGATGCGATTTTCTCAGCCTTCTGTGCCGAAATGTCAAACAAATTGCCCAGCTCATCAAACCTTATATTATTGTACAATTTACTGGCTGCAAGTAGATTATGCTCAATGACAGCTCGGTCCAGCAGTGTAGATCCATCTGTAGTTGTCGCTTTTTGATGCGGTTGAAGTATGGACTCGAATTCTTTGACTTGGTCTGGTTTGATTATTCGCTCTAGGTACATTTTTTCCAAAATACTAAATGCAGGCAGCTTCTGGCAGCGCTCATCTTTGAACAAAGTTGCTAGTAAGCGAGAGCGTTGCTTTCCAGCAGGAGCCAAGACTGTACAATTTAAGGCGCTGTTTAGAGCGTGGTTTTTTTCCGACTCGGTTAGACGGCTATTCAGCGATAGCTCGTAATATTTGGAGGCTGCTTCGACAAATTTTCTCTTAAAATCCCAGATCCTGGCCTGCGCTGCTCGGTACTTAATTTGCAGCGATAGATCCTTGCTGTCCTTTTCCAAAGCTGCCGCTCTGCTCAGGTTTATTTCAGCCTGAGCCGAGTCCGCTTCTTGTAAAAAAAGCTCAGCTATTTTGATGTAGGTTTTTAGTTTGAAATCATTCTGGTATTGTCTTTGAATAAAAATTAAAAGAATTTTTAAAAAAATTTATTTTATTTTTTACTTTTGGGATGTTTCTAGCGGAATTCCGGACAAAACGCTGGCAGCTTGTTTGCAATCACCTTCTGATTCATAAATTTCGGCCAGTAATTGTCTAAAACTGGTCACTTGATCCTCAAAAGAGATGCTACGAGGCTGAATTTTGGACAAAGCATAGTTAGAAATGTGTTTGGACTCATCGTTGGGCAAATTTGGTAACATGGTACACAAATCGCCAAATATCTGTCTTGATACTACTAGACCAACATTTTCATTAATTAACAGATCAATCAAGCTTTTTAACTCTTCGAATCTTTCAGTGCTTTGGATCACGATTACTTGGTCTAAAAGACATTTATATCTTAAATCAAAAATTAGTTTCAATAGACTCTAAATAGACCAAGTAGAAAAAATTACTTGTCTATTAGTTCTTTGTGAGACAGACCTTTTAAATTTAATAAATTTTGTGCTGCATTTTTAATCATTTTTGTTATCTTTTTTTTTAAGATAAAAAAATAAAATTCGGCTTTAATTTTATTTTCTAATAATTCACATGCTAATGCATTTTATATTTTTTAGCAAAAAAAACATTAAAAATGTTTAAAATTTACGACTCATACGAGTTGAAGCATTTTTTATTGTTATTTAAAAAAAATTAATTTAGGTTAGATAAGATGTCGATTGGCAAAGTTTTGTCCATTCAGTCCCATGTAGTCCACGGCTATGTCGGAAATCGAGCCGCCGTTTTTCCAATGCAAGTAAGACTTTAACAAATTTTGAATGAAACTTAAGTATTTTGTTCAAGTTGCTAGGTTTTGAAGTTGATTTTATAAATTCAGTTCAATTTTCCAACCACACTCAGTACCAGTGTTTCAAGGGACAGTGCTTAAACGCCGATCAACTGGAAGAGTTGTTGCAAGGCTTAAGACAAAATGGTCTTTTAGAATACTCTCATTTACTAACTGGTACAAACAAATTTTTATTTTTTTTCAAAAATTTCTTAAGACCTTTTTAGGCTATGTAGGTAACCCGACTTTTTTGAACAAACTGGGAGACTTGATCCAAGAATTGAAGACTAAAAATCCAAATTTAATTTATTGTAGGCACACAAATTTTTTTTAATTTATGAATTTAAGTTTTTTTGATCAAGTATGTGACCCTGTTATGGGTGATAATGGAAAACTGGTAGACTTTTTGATATTTTTTTATTTTATTTTAAATAAATATTTTTAAGTATGTATCTAAAGATTTGGTTGATATTTATGCTGACAGAATATTACCACTAGCGGACATCATAACCCCAAATATCTTCGAATTAGAGTAAATTTTTGTTTACAAAAAAATCAATTTACTATTAGAACCATCTTTATTTAAAAAAACATTTAAATTTTTAATCAAAATTTTAGTAATTTGGTTAGGATTAAAAAAAAAATCTGTTTTAATTAAATTGATTGATAAAGAGTGATTTATGGAAAGAAAATTGAGAGTACTAGTGATTTGTTCACAGCAATAGAGTACTGTCACTCTAAAGGGGTTCAAACAGTTATCATTTCGAGCAGTAAACCCTTTGAAGCTAGCAAAAGTGATAAATTAGTTCTTTATGCGAGTTCAAAAACTGATAAAGATGTCATCCGAATTGAGTTTGATCAGCTGACTGGGACTTTTTATGGAACAGGCGATGCCTTTGCGGCAATGTTTTTATCTTGGCTAACTAAATTAAATAATTTAAAGGTAAAATAAATTTTAATGTAAATTGTTTATTTATATTTGATGTTTAGAGTGCTTGCGAGCATACCATATCAGCCATGCTGCATATTCTTAGACGTACCAATGGTAATTTGATTAATAAGAGGATTTTTTTTAATTTTTATTTCCAGAAAGTCGCACAAGAGACGACGAGCTTTTGGAAATAAAATTAATTCAGAGCAAGAGTGATATAGAAAAGCCTGAAATAATTGTACAAGGCGAAATTATGGCAAAAAATTAGAGTCAATTTTTTAGATTAGTTAATTTTTTTGTTAAATAAAATTATTTAGAATATTTTTATTTAAAAAAAATAAAATCTCAAATTTTAGAATACAATTTTAATTCATGTATGACTTGATAAAAGGATCTATTGACGGATTTCTGCCACGGAATCTCCTAAACATTTCGTTTGCATGCAAAGATGAGCCATTTTTCAAATACGTCTCACGGTATCTTTCACCTACATCTTTTAGTTTGTTTTCGTTATCAAAACCAGCATCGTTGAAAGCATCGAACAGATCAGTGCTCAACATCTTAAATTAAATTAATCTTTTAAATTAAATTTTAATTTAATTCTAAATTTTTTTTTAAATTTGAAAGCATTTAAGAGTGAAATCAAATTGATTTTTTAGTAGTACTTACGTCTGACCATATTATGGAATAGTAATTGCAGCCAAAGTTTTCACCAAAAATACTTGAAAATTGACACGGTCTGAAGTCATTTTTGTTCAATTTGACCGGCATGTATTTTGGCCATAACTCCTCCATCACATCGTACCAAAACTTTTCACTAATGTGACACTCAATGTCAAAAGCGCTCAAAAAAGTTTGCTTCATTAGCTCGAACGCCTTGAATTTTTCATTAGCTACATAAAAATTACTTTATTTTCTATAATTTTCTTATTAAAAAATAAACTACCATTCACTATTCGATCCAATATTTCATCCGGAATACTTTGGCCATTTTTATTTGAACTTATTTTCTTCATTACTTGTGGCACATACAAAAATCGGCTGTAAAGCTTGTTGGTTAAGTGCAGTGAATCTGTTTCTGCTAGATTTGTGTCTGATAATTCAATGTAGTCGGTCTTAGTTAGCAACGTTTGAACAATACCACCAAACTTGAAAAAAATATAGTTTCACTTTGAATAAAATAGGCAAAAAAATAAAATTTTTTCAATTTTACTTTTTTCGGAAACAATTTTGATCGAGTTTCTTAAAAACCCTCTGAGTATTTTTCTATAATTTTTTAACATTTATTTTTCCAATTATCAAAAAATATTTCTAAAATTCATTTGTTTTAAAAAAGTTATCAGATTCCGTTAGGACTAATAATGTTTAATTTTTTCAATTTCTTTTTATTAATTTAGCAATAATAATCAATTTACATCGCTCATAATGAACCATTCGAGTAAAAGAAGAAATAAAGTTAAAAAATTGGTTTTGAAGCTTTTTTTAAAATGAATTTAAAGTTATTAAAGCAAAATCTTTTTCTTGAATTTGAATATGTGATTTTAAATTTAGACAAAGTTTCCGGACTAAGTTTGTGGTGTCATAACTTCCTCATTTTAATTGCAATTTCAAATCTGAAGACAGATTTTGTCTTAAAGGAAAAAACTGAGGAATGGAATACCAAACTTCATTTGGTTACTTTTAAAGCTCTCATGAGATCATTTCTAGAAATTGGCCGGTTTGTTACTACAAATGAGACTTTTAAAAAGGCAACAACAACAAAAGCTACAGTACCTTTCTGAAAAAAGTTGACTGCTTGCTTTAGGACATGCTCTAGAGGTGCGCTAGAACAAAAAAAAATGTTCTAGAGCATGTTCAAGATATATCATGATATCATGTTATATCATGTTGTATCCACTAATTGTATCAATTTTTTATCATTTGACAATAGAGGATGTTCTATAGAATTTAATTAATAATGTTAATTTTTGTAATAATTAATTAAAAATGCTTGCACATGCGCAAGAGAAAAAAATAAATGTTCTAGAGCAAGCTCTAGAGTTGTTTAAGCATACTAGTGGAAATGCTAAAGCGATGCTCTAGAGCTGCCTTAGCAGTGCTCTAAACACTGTCAACTTATTTCTGAAACGTACTGTATTTGGGTGATTTCAAAAAAGATGGAAAAAGGACATTGTATCACATGATGCATTCAATTACATTATATCACATATTTCCCGACTTGTTTTTAAGTCACAGTTTTAAGTCTAAGTCAGAAAAATTTAAGTCAAAGTCATGACTTAAATTTTTTTTTTTTAGTGAAGTTTAGTCAAGTCAACTAATTTTCTGATTTTAAAACTAAACTTTTTTTGGATTAAAATAAAAAATCATATTTATTTTTTAGTTTAAAAATCAGAAAATTAATTGACTTGACTAAACTTCACTAAAAAAAAAAATTTTTAGTCATTGACTTGACTTGAATTAAGACTTGTGACTTAAAAACAAGTCTGCATATTTCATTAATTTATTAATTATTTTTTCAAAATAAATATTTTTAATTAGTCAAAAGCTTACTAACAAAGAGGATGAAAAGAGGATTATTACAGCTTGAAACTTCCCTGGAAGGTAATTAAAAAAAAAAGTAAAAAATACATTCAATGTATCCCTTAAGTCCAGGCTTTGCAGAAAATTCTAAAAAACGAATATCCATAAAATATATGAAAATTATATTGCAGAGTATTTGCACCCATTAAATGTATCATCCAACTTGCCACTCTGTAAGCTTGGATTCAGATTAATTAATTAATGGCAGTCAAAATTTTTTTATAATTTTTTGAAAATCAGTTTAAAATTAAAAAATTAAGACAAATTAAAATTTCGGCTCATCTGTTAATTCTCAATTTCAATTTTAAATGTTATGAACTATTAAATAAGTTTATACATATATGATTTTACTTCAGAGATGCATGATCCAACTTATTTGTAAAATAATAATTTTTTTGCCAAAATTTGCTTAGTAAAGAATTCAAATTTTACACTCATCATTGTCAAAGCCCTAAAACAAATGAATAATTTTAAATTCATGAGAATTTTTTTTTAAAATCAAATTTTAATTTATTTTTATATAAATAAAAGCTATGAAAACTGATGTGACTTTTTTTGAAATGAGAAAAAGCATTCTGAATTGATGTCACATCAATATTTAAAAAAAATTGTCTGAGTGGATTAAGAGAGTTTAAAAATAAAATTGTTACCTTAAAAAAATAAATACTCCTTTTGGTTTAACCAGAAATAAATTTTAGTTATCTATTTGGTACTTCCGGGTAAGAAATAATAAAAAAGTAATTACCTCGTAAAATAATTGCTTAACTTGACTTAAGGTTAATGTGCTATATTCGCCAAGATTTCTGACATTCATGTTCAAGTAAACTAGAGGTTTAGAACCTGTAATCTCACTCGAATCTACCAAAATTTCAAATTTTAATTAATTAATTAATTTAAATGTGTGTTTTGTACTTCTTCCGGTATAGGACCAAATATTGTCTATTTTAAGGTTACGTATGTACGGATCTAAGATCAAATGCGACAAAGTTTTTCCATTTTCATCAATTACTCTATACACTTCGACACTAGGGTCCCATAATCTTTCTCCAAACGAATCATCTTTCTTAACAAATTAAAATTTAAAGGCTTTAGTTTTATAATTTATTTTTTATCACCTTAAATTCGACATTAAACAAAATTTTGGTCAAATCGAACAATCCATCTAGGACTTTTCTGAACGGAAAGTACTCGGCCAATTTTGCTTCATCAATCCTTAAAAGAAATTGTAAAAATAAATAATCTTTTTATTTAATTGTAAATACTCATATTTTTCTTTAATGTATCTGTTTTTCCAAAATTCAATGTCAAAGCCTTCAAAAGGCGTCAAATTTCCGTGCTTAGCCGAAAATTTTTGAAGCTTGTCCAAATTTTGCTCAGCCACAGGTTTAATGTTCAATTTAATTCTAATTTTTTTTTTAAATCAAAAATATTATTTAATTATTAAATAAAAATAAACCTTTCGAATAAATCAATGACATTATCTACCTTTACAGCAGCCTTGTTTTCTATAACTAGCTCAGCAAAGTTTTTGAACCCGTACAAATTGGCTTGTTTAGTCCTGTACTCGAGCAGACCCTTGATTATCTCAGAGTTATTTGTCTGAAATTGTTCGTTTAGATAGGACGCCCGTGAATAATAGGCTTCAAAGAGCGTTTTACGCAGCGTCCTATTGCCACAATTTTTCATAAATGACTCAAAAACTTCTTCATTAGGAATCACTGTCCAAGGACCATTTTCCGGATTTTTTCTAAAAAAATAAAGACCAAAAATTAAGAAAAAAACTGATAATTTAACTATACCGATCATTAGCTATTTTTCTCTTTACCCTAAGCGGAATTTCGCTCAAATTCATCTGGTTGGAAATTCTCAGCTCAAATTTTTTGTCCGCATGGTTAAGTCTTTGCTTAAACATGCCCTGCTTTTCCTGGATCTTATTGTTCAGCTCTTGGCAAATCTTGTATTCTGCATCAGTAAAATTCAGGCCGTTTAGGACACAATTCCGAATTGATCGATCAATTAATCGATTCTGTGAATCACTCAATAGATGTTTGTCAGAATTTAATTCCTATTTGTTTTTTGTTTTTTTTTAAAAAATTTTTAATTAACTAAATGGACAAAAAAAAGAACATACTTTTAGGATTTTAAAAAATGATCTATTTGTCCACCTTTCGTTTTTGGTCAAATTTACTTTGTAATCTAACTTAAGCAAAAAATTCCTAAATTTTTTTTTTTTATTTTTTTTATTTATTTTTTTGTTTACTTTTAAGTATCCTGTGTGGTATTTTGAATAGGGATAAATGAACGAAAAGTGTCGCGCAGTTTTGTACGCATTGTCCAGTTGAGCCATTGATTTTTCAATCGGATTAAATAGATTGTCAAAGCTTGTCTCATAATTTTGCTCTTTATCAAATTTTCCGAGAACTTCATTAAATTCCGTATCAAAATTTACGATTAACTTTTGCACCCCGGTCTGCACTTTATTTGGGGTTATTTCATTAAAGGCCGGAATCGGCTCATTCCTCATTATTTCATTAGTTTCAGCAGTGTCCGATGGAATCTCGGGCAACCTTTTTATAAATATCATTTATAATTAAAAAAATATTTTTCATTTAATAATTCATACAAAAAATAATAGTTTGATCTGATCGAGTTTTTTTGTGTCAAAGCTCCAAGTTTAAGCATTTGGCGTCCTTTGGCCAACTTGCCACTCATTAAGCTCATTTTTATTGATTTTACTTTTTGATAAAATTTTTCTTTTTCAAATTTATTTTTTGAAATATTTCATAGTTATATAATAAAACTTAATTTTTTTTCTTCCAACCATGCATATTTATTTTTATTATTGAATAGATTTAAATATTCATTAGCATAAATTAGTTTTTAGTTTAGTTTAAAATGGAATGCGAAATAGATAAAGCTGTTTTAAGCCAGCTGAAAGCAAATCCGAAAAGACGTCAGCAATTTTTTATGGAATATCTCAAGATTTGTGAGCCCAGCGACTTAATTTTAGTCGAACAGTGCCTAGCCGAGTATAAACGCGACTTTTTCGCCATTCTACCAAGCGAAATAGTCGAAATTATAATCGGCTTTCTGGATTGGAAAAGTTTGCTCAAGTGCTGTTTGGTAAAGCCACTTGGTTTATTTTTTTTGACAATTTTTAAAAAAAAAATTTTCAGGTTAGCAAAACTTGGAATGAAAAAATAAGCTTTGGTTTTAATACTTTTTGGTATCAGATGTGTCTCAAACACCTGCCTATAAACCTCATGGAGCAAAACGATTTCAACCCGGACCTTGCCGAGAGAAATTACAAGAAAATTTTTGTCAGTATTATGAAAGAGTCGAGCAAACTGGAGCACGGTGCAGTTTTTAAATCAACAAGCTTTGGGCCTGTGGAAATAGAAGCCATATCAACTTATAAAAACATAGTAGCCACTGGTGAGATAAATCCTAGTTTATTAACAATTAACAATTCCTATTCTCATATTCACACCGAATCTAATCAAATTTTATACTAATTAATATTAAGCTACCCATGTAGTAAAATTTTGGACAATGGACACCAATAGTTCAAAATGGACATACCACAAGACAATGACTCTGCAATCAAGAGCCCAGAAGTTCAGCTTTAATGACAAGTATTTGCTAGCAAGCACCTATTTTATGACAATAGGCCTCTATTCAATGGAATCAGAGCAATTTTTGCACGAATACATTGGGCATACATGTTCAGTGACCGGTTTCACTTTTGATGAAGGACTAAAATTGATTGTGTCAGGCTCAGCGGATGGCACAGTCAAATTTTGGCCGATGCAGCCCGAAGAACGAGCACAGTCAATTATAAACAAGCCAATTAGGACCATCGACAATTTGGCATGGATAGTCTCAGTAAGTGTGCACCACTACGCAAACAACGACTATTTGGTGATTATTCTGGGCGCCAATAGCCTCTGTTATGTCAATTTGGTGGAAAAAATTGACGACTTCGAAGACCCTAATGACTCAAATGCCCAGAATACATTTAGGTTCAGATACAACTTGAAGATATCAGACGAATATGTCAAGTTTATAGATATGGAAAGTATTTATGAGACAAATAGTGACAGCAGTGCTCTGATTAGTAATAAAAGTTGGCTTAGTTTTAATAGCAAAGTATTGAACATATTTTTAATTGCTGACAATAATTCAAGCCAAAATAGAAAAGTTTTTTGTCAAAGGTATTTTATTGAGAAAAATGTGCCAGAGCAATGCCTTGAAGTGGAATGCACGGACTCGCCCTTGGATGAAAAGTGTCTTGAATTTTTGAATCATAGGTTTCTTTACAATCATGGTATAGGCCAATTCGAGATTGTATCCATAGGGCTTAAGTAAGATTTTGATTTTTTTCTAATTAAAATAAAGAAATTAATTTTTTCTAAGCTTTTGTTTGCTTGTTGACGAGGAGCATTCGTTTTATATGGTTAATTTGAAGTCAAAATCAATTAATAAGATAGATGCTAATTTGAATATAGACCGACAGCAAAAGTTTTATAGAATTCTACTCAACAGTATTCAGGAACAATTTGTTTTAGGTGATAAAAATTGGCTTAATGGTTTTTCATTAGAACATGAAGTTTTTAATCCAAAAAAAAATTGTTTTCCTTTAGTTTTTTATTCATCGCGAAGAAATGAATGTTTTGTAATTCAAACAAATGAGTTGATAAAATAATTTTTTAAATCATAATTATTATTTTTCTTTAAATTAAATTCAAAAAACTTTTGTTAAATTTATTAAGATTAAAAAATAAAAGTTATTTTTTAAAATTTCAGTTAATATTTCTAGAGTTTAGGATTAGTTTATGACAAAAAAGTTTACACTTGCATCAATCAATTCTTCAGATTTTTTTGAATATTAATTTTTTATGATCGCTCGAAAACTTTTAAGAATGAAATTTTTAAACCTTGAAAAAATAAAATCTGACTTTTTAATTAAAAATTTTTTGTGATCTGTATTGATATTAAAGCCAAATAGAAGTTTGAGATCAAGACCAAAAGATCAAAATATAAATTGTGATATTTTCTTATAATATAAAAGAAATAAATTTTTTCCAAAGCAATTACTTGACATGTCATGTCAAGTTTATTTTCATTTTTAAAATTTTAAAATGTCCCTTTTGATCGAACTTTAATAAGTTTAAATATTTTAATTGATTTTAATGAAAACTTACTTTTAAAGACAAAAAAATTTAGTGTTTTAAAAATTTTAGTTTATTTAAGTGGAAAAATCAAAACATTATTTAAGTTTGAATGAGTGGATATAAAAAATTTTAAATTTGAATTAACTTAACCTAAATTATTTAAATTGTTGATTGAGAGATCATTTATTTTGATGTTAATTTGATAATGAACCATTATTAGACATAACATGTCAAGTAATGTTTAGTATTTATTTCCTAAAAATTATCAAAATCATTAAATTAATTAAGTTTTAAAATTTTAAATGATCTTTTTGATCTTAAAATTTTATTTGAAACTTCAATTTGCCATATTAAAATGCTAAAAATTCAATCTATTTTTAAATTTGAATATTTATTAATTAAATTAATAAATAGTATTAATTATAATAAATAATATCAATTAATTATTAATTTAATTTTTTAAAACGCCAATTCTGGTGATGTATAAAATAAAATAAAAAATTAATTTAACAATTAAAGCTATTAATACAGCTTTTAATCATTTTTTAAATATGTAATTTTTTTTGCCTATGAGGCTTAAATCAATGAAAAATAAAAATAAAAATCTTAAATAAAATTCACCATTCACCTTCATTTTTTAATTTAAAAAAAATTGAAAAAATAAATAAATTTTAAGAAAAATGAAAAAATTCGGCTGTTTGACGATTTTTTTTTCTTGATAATTCATTAGGTAAAATTAATGTATAGAGTGTCATCTTTTCTACATTTATTTTTGATAATTTGTTTTAATATATAATCAATGATAAATTATAGAATATCGTCAAAAATAATGTGCATGGAAATTGGAACTATCAATTAAAAAAAAAAAAGAGGATTCTAAAATTTATTTTAGAAGTTAATAAAATTATGTTTGATCTAAAGTTTCGAATTTTTAAAATAAATCTAATCTGATTAATTAGATTTATTCTTAGACTCGATTTCGGCAGGTTCATTTCGATTTAATGTCTTATAAATAGACAATGCCTTTAAAAATAAAAATTATTTTAACCTTAATTATTTTCTGATTTTCTCATTTATACCTGTGTTACCATGCTGTTCACATTTGAAATATCTCCTGGCATAATCACAGTGTTGTTGGTTTTAGCTAATTTACCAAATTCATTTACATACTGCTGTGCCAAGAAAAGACCAGCTGATTCTTCTCCTTTCTAAATAAAAAAATAAACCCAAATAAAAAAAAAAAAAAAGCTTAAACATTTTGCTTCAATGATTCGGCAACAAGACTGATTGAGTCGGCTTTGGCTTTGGCAACTCTCATCAGCGCTTCGGCTTCACCCTGAGCTCGGTTTATTTGTTCTAGCTGGTTGGCTTCTGAGACTAAAATTTTTGATCTCTTTTCTCCTTCTGCCTTGTTTATGCTCGCCTCTCTGAGCCCTTCAGATTCAAGAATCGCCGCTCTTTTCTTTCGTTCAGCTTCAACTTGCATTTGCATTGCTTCTTGCACTTTTTCTGGCAATTTCACATCTCTGATCTCGTAGCGAAGACAATTGATGCCCCAAGCATTGGCTGCCTTATTGATGGACTCCACTATAGCAATGTTCAAAGATTCTCGCTCTCTGAACACAGAATCAAGCACTATTTTACCAAGTTCGGATCTCATTGTAGTTTGTGCAAGTTGTGTTATGGCATGCTCGGCATCATCTACACCATACGATGCCAAATAGGGATCAAAAATTTTCAAGTAAAGAACACCATCTAGTTTAAGAGTCACATTATCCTTGGTAATAGCACTTTGAACTGGGATATCAATTACAATTTCTTTCAAACTCTGCAGATATTTTACTTTATCGATAATTGGAATTAAAAAATTTAGACCCTTAAAATAAAATTTTTGATTTTTCAAATAAAATAAAATATATTGAGTCTCACTGGTGACAGTATTTTGTTAAATTTTCCCATTCTTTCTATCACCCATGCTTCTTGTTGAGGAACAAACAAAATTCCGAAGTTAATCGGTGTAGAATTGTTTGAGTAGGTGGCAGATAAGATTTGGCTTGATGAACCTATTCTCAAAAGCTATTTGAAATGAAAAATTCTCCCTAAATTTTATTTATAAAGAGTTACTCTTGGAACAATAGTCCGAGTTCTATTTAATATAAGCCTGGACATTTTTTACTATGATTTTTATTATTAAAAGAAATAAAAAAATTTTTAAAATGTAATTCAATATTTCAATTTTGAATATTTGAGAAAATTTTTTCAAATTCACTTAAAAATCAAAATTTTGTTAACAATTCAACAAAATAATCATTTTTAAATCTTTAATTTTTCTTGATTTTCTTTATTCTTTTTATAAAGATAAAGTGGTGATTTGATTCAAGGATTATACCATATTTTCAGTTAATTTCCATAATTTGACAACATTTTACGATAATTCACGTAAATTAACGTAAAATCATAAATGAAAATTTTTTTTATTTAAAACGAATTATTAAGAGAGAAATTCCATTTGAAAAAGAAATTATTGATTTGACCATTCGTAATTATTAATGATTCATTTCCAATGTCAATTCTAATTACCTAAAAAATTTATTGAAACTGAAATCTTAAATTTCAGTTGATTAAACATTTTACCTTTTTTGAAAAGTCCAAATAAGACATTCTGCAACGTCCAAAATTTTTCTAGTGAGATGCTTTAAAAAGGAAAAAAGAAAAAGTAAGATGTACATAAAAGAAATAATTTCAATTTTTACATTTTTTCGCGAAAAATTGCTAAATTTTAATTTCCAAAAAAAATTAATTTTTTTGTAAAATTTACAAGTCAGAGATTAAAGACGATATTTACCACATTCAAAAAATATTCGATACTGATTTATTTCATGTTGCAATTTCATTATTCAAAAAAAATGGATCTTATATAAACCATTTCATTAGCAAGAATTGCGGTTCTTTTATCGAAAAAAGAAGAATTTTTTTGAATAGTAATTGTAATTGTTTGGTTGAAATATTTAGTTTTTTGTAAATAATTATTTCAGGAGCTAATTTATTTTTTTATACATAGATAATATTTTTTTTAAGTAGATAAAAAATAAAATTGAAAGTGTGAAAAAAATAAACTACAAGCGACCATTTTGGACATTTTTTAAAAGTTAAAAATAAATTTTTGTATTTTTTTGTATCCGTAAATTAAGTTTTTTTTTTATTTGTTTTGTAATAATTGAGTAAATGAAGTAAAATAAAATATTTTTGTAAAAAATTTTTTTTTTAATCCGACAAAATTGAATTTTAATAGATTTCCGGACTATCGAGGATTCGGCATTTTCTTTAAACCGGAAAAATCATCTTTTCCCGATGACGCCGGATTATCGAGGTTGAATTGTAATACACATCAATTTTGATTTAGCTACCAAATAATTATATTAGCTGTTAAAAAAGAAAAAATAATAAATCCTTTTTCAAATAGACAGTAAAAAAATAAATTAGCTTTTTGCTTTATCTTACTAAAGGAAGGTCCAAATGTTTTCAAATTATATTTATTAATTATAAAAACATCAAAAGACACTCGTCATTTTAAGGCAAAGGTATTCAAGATGGCCTTTTTCTGTTAATAAAAATTTTAACAACTAGTTTTTTTGGTATAACTTCTTTATATAAATATAATATCTTGAAAACAAAGTAACTTTATAATATTTTAAAAGATGTCGTTTTTAAATATTGAAAGTTGATTGTGAAAACTTTTTTTATTAGTTTAATCTTTTATTATAAATAAATGAACAAGCCAGCTACTAAGAAGAGAAGTATATTCTACTTGGACTCACTGGCAAGTGAAATAAAATAATCTTTTATTTATCCTTGCTTGTGTCACCCATTGTTGGCGTGACATTTATGTTTTTTTAATTATTAGATTATACACAATAATTGAACAAGATTTGGTTAAATTTTGTCTATGGGAACATATTTTTTTTAAATCTTAAACTTTTGAACATTCTTTTGTGAACACCTGTTAATTAAAAGAGGACTAATTACTGAGCCTTGAGGGACACCTTCGGTTAGTTGGTATTCTTTGCTCAAGTGGTCATTCACATTTAAGTTAAATGTCCTAGAGTCTAAAAAGGATCTAATCCAGTAAGTCAAGCAATGAGGTGGATTCATTTTAATCAATTTAGAAAGTAAACATCCATGCCAAATCATATCAAAGGCTTTGGAAATATCAATAGAAAGGCACCAAACTCATTTTTCTATTAAATGAGTCCACAAATTTTTTGATTAAAAAGAAAAGATGGTTACTGGTGTTTCCTAAATCCAGATTGCTCCTGGATAAGAAAAGAATTTTGTTCTAAAAAAATTGTATAATCTTGAATAGACATTACATTCCAGTAACTTTCATTAACAGCTCGTTATATGGTCTGTAATTGGAGGGATCTTGTTAAGTAGAAGCATTATTTTGAATCATAGTAATTTTCGTAGTTTTCCATGATTTCGGAACTTCACCTTGTCGAAGAGATAGATTTAAGAGTTTTATGATATAAATTAATCAATTTCTAGGTAAATTTTTTAACCTTAAGTAATGAACATGGTCAGGTTCTGATGCTGCTTCACTTTTCAATCTCTTAAAGTCATAATTAATTCATTTGGCCGAATTGGATCACTAAAATTGCACTGGTTATAACTTTTAGAGAATTCAGAATTAGAATCAGTTTTTTCGATATCTTATTAAGTATCAAATAAATCAGAATTAGGACTAAATGTTGAAGATAATAGTTTTCCGAAGCATATTCCCTATTCTTCACTTGTTTTTAATTCCTTATGATTTTAATTCAAATTAAGAATGAAATTTGATCCTTTTTTAATCTAAATTTATTTTTTTCCAAAAAGACCTACTTGACAGTGAATTTCTTCCAATGTTCTAAATTAAATCAAACCAATTTCGATTTCATAATTTTTAAAGGGTTTCTCAGATGTAAAATTTTTGCTTGAATTTTTAAACAGCGAGTTCTCTGGAAGCTTCTTCTAACTTTCCTGCGTTCTTTTATCAGATTGACGCAAAACTCTGGAAAAAGCTTTACACATGTTATATTAGACCGCACTTGGAATTTGCAAGCTCGGCCTGGAGTCCATACACCCAAAAAGACATAAAACTGCTAGAAAAAGTACAACACAGAGCCACGAAAACCATACATGAATTCAAAAGCCTCAACTACGAAGATCGATGCAGCAAACTAGGGCTAACTACACTAACAATAAGGCGTATCCGCGGAGATATAATTCAGAAATTTAAGCTTGAATCAAATTTAGAGCACATAAACTGGTACGCAAAACCGCTATGCTCGGAGCCGCGACGGGGTCAAAGAGGACTTTTCAGGCGTGGAATAGTAAGATGTTGTAATCCAAGGCACAATTTTTTCAATAATAGAATTGCTAACTTTTGGAACGGTCTACCAGACGAAGTCATCAACTCAACTACAGTCAACTTATTCAAGAACAACCTCGACAAGCATCTCGCCACCGCTACAGGGCGTCATCTACTGTTGACGCGCTCCGCATGATCAATTTCATGCCGCGGTTTTTTACTACTACTACTATTAACAAAGTTCGGGGAAGACTGGTTTTGTAGATTTTCTGCTATAGATAAGTAATGCTTTTATGTGAAACAGACATGATTTTTTCTGGAATTTTACCATTCAGTTCATCTTTTGTGAGTGAACTTTCAGTGAAATCAATCAAATGAGTATTTAAAATTTCGCTGAATAATTGCCAGTTTGCTTTCAAAAAAGATCAAGCATTTCAAAATAGTTCTTATCAAAAATATTACAGGTAAGACGCGTATCATTAATTACTGAAAAGTCTAGCTCATTGATTATCCTTTTCAGCATCATACCGTTTTCATTTCCCCTATTCAGCCTATTTGCTTTGTTCTAGCGTTTAGACCACCACCCAGAATGTAGTTTCTGCATTTTTTATTGATTTTTTAAAAAAAATATTGATTTAATTTATTAAAAACTTTATTTATAAATTTAACAATAATTTTGACACCAAAGAACTCATTTGTATGAACCAATAATCATTGATCGGCGAAAAAAAAACAAATTTTGATTTAAAATAAAAAGCGACGATAAAACCTAGTAATTAATTTACAAAAAAAATGAGAAAAAAAATTGACACTAAATTGATTCATTAAAATTTATCGAGTTTACTTCATCAATTGAAACAGGCCCTGTAAAGTTCTAGATAAACTATTTAAAACAAAAAATTCAATTTAATTTTTTAATTTTAGCCTACTGAAAAATCCAGCAAATTTGCGACATCAAAGTTCAAATCACTCGAAAGCTCTTGACTTATGACCATGTCACCTTTTTCTTCTAAATAAATAAAAATTAACTTTTTAATTTTTTTTAAAAAAAAATTTTTTTTATATAACCTGCTGGATAAGTCAAAATTATATTAGGAATTGAGTTTTTATGATTTTTGCTAAGAACATTATTCTTATACGATGTATTTTGCTGGTAATTTTCAATATCATTAAACAAGTTTAAATTATTCGCTTGGTTCGAACTACTACCAATGCTGCTTAAGCTCTCATTTCGACTATTGATCACAGATTGATTTTTAGCACCAATATCGCTGTCCATTGTATCACCAATATTTTCACTGCGATTTTTTTTTACCATCTGATTTGAGTTGTTCATCAAAAATTGACCAAAACTAAATTGATTATTGCTCGAGTCCTTTAACATAATTAAATAAAAATTTAAAAAAAAATATTTTTTATTTTTACTAAATTAATGCAATCAAATTTTTTCTGTATTATTTCGTAATTGTTACTCGATGTGAATGGGTTCATGTCTTGGGGACTAATGGACAGTGGATCAGGAGAGCCTTGAGGTGAATTGAAACAACTTTGCTGAGATTGAGGTGAGGGCGGCAAAGACTCACCGCCGTTCTGGCAAACATTACCCGGCGTGTTTCTATACACGCCATTGTTCATCATATTTTTACTGTAATTATTCACTTGTGAAGAATTAATATTAAATTCGAGAATCGGCATGGTCTGGTTTGAATGAAGAGGGGAGGTCGGAGTCGACTGGGCTGATAGTGAAGACTTGGATTGAGTATTGATTCCTGGTGGTAGCGTTCTTTGTGGCGAGGGACGTCTATTTATATTAGAGTTGGTCGGACTGTAGCGAACCGAACCTCTAGTAGGGCTGACCGAACCTAAATGTGTTGGCTTGACCGGTCCTATATGGCTATGCTGTTGAATATTTGGCTAAAAAAAATAATTTTTTAATGTATTTTTACACTATTTTTGGGCTCTATCCAAAATTAAAAATAATTTTTTTTATCTTAAGATTTTTAAATTTTTAAGTTTTTTATTTATTTTTATTTTAAGGTATCCACAAAAAGCCTCAAATTTTATTAAAATGACAAAAAATTAATCATTAATCTTTTTTATCTCTTAATTATATTTTCAAATAAGCTTCGGTCCTGTCAAAATTATCGCAAGATTTCAATATGAGTTAACATACTAAAATTTTTATTTCTAATTATTAATTAAAAAAAAAATATTTTTAAAGAATATTCTCCATCAAATAAATTGCTTTTAAATAATTAATTTATTTTAAAAAAAAAACAAAAATAAAAAAGAATACCTGAAGTAATTGAAGTTCGTAATTGTTTTTCTGTCGTTGACTGTAATCATGCAGCTGTAAATTTTGATGAAATTGATTATTTTGTAATTGGAATGCAGTCAAGTCTGGCAAAGATCCGCCATTTGAATTTTGCGGATTTGATAAATTGCTATTTGGACTAAGAAACGAGTCCGGCTTAAGATTGGTGTTGGTCTGAAAGTAAGGCGAGTGAAAATTTAGCTCTTCTTGGGTGTAATTTGATGGAGTTGGTGGTTGATAAGCAGGCGATAGAGTGCGCGCACCGCTTTGCACCGATGATGCCTCCTTAAACAAAATTAAAACTATAGTTACCAAAAATGGCGCTTGATTAATTTATTTAAAAAAAAATCTCTCTAAAAAAAAATTTATTTAATTTTTTAACATGGAAAATGAGAACATTGCTGACCAAGAGCCTTATTCGACTGTTCTTAGAAATGAGTATCTGTTTAAAAATTATTTGCTCATTAAAATTTTAAACTCGAACCTAAAAAATATGCGCCAAGTTCAGGAAAAATTCTTGCTCAAATTAATCAACTGTTTGCTTGGCAAGAGTGGTCTGTGTAGTGACCAAGAACTGAATCTGATGCAAGAGATATTCAATTGTTTGTACCTAATTTGCTCCAAACACTGCTCGGGCTTTGCTCTCAATTGTGAAGACATTGATGTGGAAATTGTTGACCAAAAACTTAGCTCTCTAATTGACCAGATCGACTCGGTAGAGCCAAATATTTTGTCCTCTATTAAAAAATTCCTCAGCCCCACTCTGGACAAAATTCGAAATTTATTCAATCTAAAAAAAAGCGGCTCATTCAGTGCCCAGTCGGTTGAAAAACTAGACAAACTAGTGCTGAATATAATTGAAAAATTGGTTCTGGTCTGCGAGTCAAGTGAAAATTTTGAGCTACAAATAATAATTAAAGATCTAGATTTTTTGCTACAATATCACAGAAACATGAGCTTGAAGGAAGCGGGAAAACATCCCAGGGAATTCATGTCAAAATCTTGCACTACCATTATTGGCACTGATTTGAAAAGAAAATTTAGCTCAATTGAAAGTGACAAAGTGATTAGTTCGTCCAGCTCGACATCTATTTTAAGATGCAAAAGAATTAGGCGCTTGTCAAGCACCTCGATACCCAGCATCTCTTCAACAAATTCAATCGAAAATAAAATATCCAAGGAGCTGATTTCAAACAAACGCAATCAGTCCTTGTTTCAGGTAATTAATGAAGCCAAAAATGCCACTAAGAATAGAGATAATAGTTATGATATTGTGTCTAAATTATTTCCGCTAAGTCTTAGTGTTAACAAGCTGCCTGGTATTGGCAAAGTTTATGCGAACAGACTCAAAGAACACAAAATATCGAGCTTGGGCGATTTAGTACAATTTTATGAGAGCAAATGCGCCAAGAATAGGTCAAAATTCACCACATCAATTAAGTATATGACGTTTATGAAAAGCGATACAATCACCAAACTGGTTCGTATTATGCAAACAGTGCTTAAAAACCAGCGTTGATCAGAATTTTTAGCAATTTTTTAAAATAAATATTTTAATTAAAACAGGTTTTTTTTCTAAATTTCATTTTAATTTTTTCCTCATCATTCAGCAGTTACATTTTTCAATAATAATGTTTAAAAATTTTTTAAAAAGATTTTAAAAACTTGCTTACTCATAATTTTCATTTGAATCTATTTTGAATTTTTTAAACTAGTTATTAAAAACAGTACAAAAAAGTAAGCAAATTGTAATTTTTTTGAATATTTAATTATTGAAATAAAATAGAGTTCCAAATTAATCTCGAAAATATGTAGGGTTCTTAGCTGGATCAGCTAAATGTAAATATTAAATCCATATTTTTTGCATTTAAAACTTTTAAAATAGAGGCATTGTGAATTTTCATACGAAAATTCCAATACAAAATTTTATTTTTCAATTAAAATATGGATTTTGGGGAATAGTCGAATATGTGATCGTAATTAGATTATTTTTTTTTATTTACAAACAAGTCAATTGTCTAATAAAAAAATTAAAATTTGTTTATTATTTTTTTCCTTTTACATTTTTATCTTTATGACACCGACTCTTATGTATTTTTTGACCCCAATCATTTTCAACAAACTTCATCTTCCCAACAGCTTTACACAAATCGCATTGAATTTTATCTTGACCTTTCGGCTTTTCCAAATCATTAGATACGGCAGTTGATGCTATTTTTGACGGTATTGGATTTTCGTACGAAGCCTTTTCTATCTCTATAGCCCTCCGTTTTACACTGCTTATTTTTTCATTAATTATTAAATCATTGATTGAATTAATTTTTTCACTCATTTTTGACATAAGGCACATGGATTTTTAGAAAAAATAATAATGTATAATTTTTGCGATCACATTTTTTTTTTGTTAAGAAATTATGTGATCGAGCGATCACATATTCGACTATTGCCGGATTTTGTACTTCTGGTTTTTCTGTAAGTTTTAAAAGGTGAAATAAACAATGTTTCATTTAACAGTCCAGTTTAAAGAAAAAATTTAAAGAAATTTAAATAAATTGATTATTTAAAACAAATTGTATGCTAATTTAGATTTGAAAACTTATATTTTTACAATTATAACTATCCAATTCAGAATTATTTAATTACTAAATAATTAAATTATTTAATGAAGGAATTTAAACAAAACAATTTACAAATTTCAAAAAAAATTCCAATTAGAATAGATCATAAAAAATAATCCTTAAAATATTGATACTCTATTTGTTCATTAAAATTTCCTTGTTAATGAAAATTAATATTTTTTTGATTAGTTAAGTGGAACATATTTTGTTGGCAAATTGAAGTTTCAAATCAAATTTATAGATCAAAACGATCATTTAAAATTTTAAAACTTAATTAATCTAATGATTTTGATAATATTTAAGAAATAAATACTAAACATTACTTGACATGTTATGTCTAATAATGATTCATTATCAAATTAAAATCAAAATGATCGATCTCTAATTTGTTTAACAAAAACAATCAACAATTTAAATAATTCAGGTTAAGTTAATTCAAAAACTCAAATTTATAACCTTTATATCCACTCATTCAAACTTAAATAATGTTATTTTTCCACTTAAATAAATTATAAAATTTAAAACAGTAAATTTTTTTGTATTTAAAAGTAAGTTTTCATTAAAATCAATTAAACTTATTAAAGTTCGATCAAAAGGGACATTTTTAAAATTTTAAAAATGAAAATAAACTTGACAATTTGCCATTTTGTTTCATGTTGTTTCATCATCAATGTTTAAAAAGCTCAATTTTATCAATTTAAATTTATTTAAAAAAGAATTTTGTTTTTGTAACTTTTAGAAGGTTTGTATGAAAATTCACAATGCCTGAAATAGAAAATAAGTTTTTAGTTAAGAAAATAACAGTTCATTCCAGACAATTATTTGTCACTCCGTAAATACTTTTTAGATTTATGACCGAATAACTTAACTACCGAATGGTGAAGAAAAAATTAAACAAATCCATTTAAAGACTTGACAATATCAATTTAAATTCTTTAAAAAATAATTTTCAATTAAAAATAGTTGCCAGTTAATTTTATTAAATTGTAATCTTGAAATACTAAACTTTTTTAATTTTCTTACCAAACATGACTAGATATTGAGTAAATGTTTAAATTATAAATAAATAATTTTAATTTAAAAATCTGATTAAAACTATGAAAAAGAAAAAATATAATTTTTATTCATTGATCTTTTCATTTACTTTAATAGCGGAATATTGGACCAATTTAATGGTTCTTGATTCAGTCATTATGATGTTTTAATATTCGGGTCGTAAAATATATTTTTGCTGAGTGAACATTTTTTTTTTTAAACAACTTTTTTTAATAATTAGTATTTTTAAATGACAAGTTTAATTGCTTTTTTGTTATTTTTTTTTTAGTTCTAATAAAATTGTGGCAAAAATTTTTTACCCGAATATAATTTGTATTTTTTTATCTGAATCTAACGCCCAGATATGTATGACCAATTCTTGTTGCCTAAGCTATGCCAGAGTGTAAGATGCCCAAACAATATATCACCTAAATCTTCAATGAGCAATTAATAGTTTATATTTTTCCTTTACCAAGTACCATCATTTTATTAAAGTTAGTAGATTAATTTAAATGAAAATAATTTTTTAAAAATTCTTTTAATTTTGAATTTTAAGGCTCCGTTCATCGAGTACTTTTCATATTTAAAATTTTTATAATGAATTGTGAAATTAATACTCTTATGCTAAATATAAATGTACGAGTCACCTTTTTAGAGTACATTATTTTTACTCACTTTCTATTAAAATACATAATCTCTCATCTTTGCTTGCGTCAGACAGCAATTGACGCTACAATTTTAGTTTTTTTTTTAGAATTTAAATAGTTTTAAAAAAATCAAATTTTAAACAAAATATATGAATAGATAAACTAGTTGAACTTTGAGGTTTAATTTTATTTCAAAGTGAAATTTTAAAGTAAAGTGAAAAATAAAAATCTTAAAAAATTTGGTTTACTTACATTTTTAAAAAATTTTTGATGTGACACATTCGATGTGGACAGATGAGCCATGTTCGAGGCAGATTGTTGTGTATCGTAGTCATTGAAACTAAGTTGAAAATTGGCACTTGTATAATTTTGATAGTTATTTGGTTGATTGTGTGGTTGGTAATTCTGTCCGTAGCTTGATTGAAAGTTGTTCGAGTGAAAGGAGTTTGAATTTGGCGCACTAGTCACTGTTTGGTTTATGCTCGAATCAGACAATGCCCTTTAATTTGTCTTAGATTTAAAAAAATTAAAATTTTTAGAGTAATTTCTGTACCGTCTAAACGGGTCGGTTTGATTCGGAAGCTGCAGAAACGAATTCTGCATCTGCTGTAAATTATCTTTTTTATTGTCTTGGCGTTTTTTAACTATGGGTGCTTGATACTGATTGACAAAATTATTATTTTGCTGATTGTCGTATGTTACACTTATATGTTCATTGGCATTCATTGAATCCTTGATTAAAAAAATTTACTCATTTCCAAGTCTTGTTTTTTGTATGAAATTTTTTAGCCCTAAAGCTTCCTTTTTTTAATTTGTAATTTTTCTTAAGATCAAACAGAGGAAATTTTTAACTTACTTAAAAAAATTTAAAAATTTATGAAGACAATATATTGGAGAAAAAAATAAATTATTTATTTTGTTCGTAAAAATTTAATTTTATTTCTTTATCAATATTACTTTTGTATTTAATTATTTAAAAAATTCAAATGTCAAAACCAGTTTTTATTTTGCAATAAAAAATTTAAAAAAATGATTCTTATCAAATTTGGATTAAATTGGCAAAGAAATCGGTTTTTAATAGGATATTATTCTGATGGCTAACCTTGTTATTTTAAACTTAATAAATTGTTATGTATATTTTTAAATAGATAATTTTATAAAATTTTGAATTTAATAACTTTAAATTTATAAAATGAGATAAAAATAATTAAAATTTAAATTAAAGCAATATTTGATCAGATTCTCTCGGATCTTTTTCAATTTTATTAAGGTTCTTCTTTGTTCTTCTAGGTCCTTATTTATTTAGTCCAAAAAGAACCAAAGTAACCAAGAGTTTAAATAAAACATTATAAAAAAAAAAAATTAAGTTAATAGAGGCTAAAACGCAGACAGAACACATAAAGAATCAGAATAAATAAAAATCCATCATGTCCTTTCTCAACGTCTATAAATTCAATATACTTTCATAAATTTTTGTAATTTTTACTTTTTTTTCTTTCAAAAATTTAATTTAATTGCTAAATTTTTTTCCTAGATAAAAATATCAAACCAAAATCAAGGTAAATTTTCAAAATAGCATTTTTTAAAGCTATAAATCAACTCCAATAGCTGAAAAATAAAATTATGCCCTAATGTCAGGAGAAGGAAAATTTTTGCCATAAAATTTTCAAATTCAATTTTGAAGCAAACACGGGCTACCCTAAAATTAAAATTTCCAAATAAATTTTCAAGTGTTCTTTGATTAAAAATCTTTTGTCAACTTTTCAAAATTAAAAAGCATATTTTATGTAAAACTGAGTGCAAAACCGAAAAAATTAATTATTTTAAAATTTCGAAATTTATTTAGCACCTAATTATTTTGATTTATTTTCTAATGATCTAATCCTAGAAATGTTCAACTTTAAAATCAAAAGATGAATTAGAATTTAAAAATAATTGATCAAAAAAACTCAAAAAAACAGAGAAAAAAAAATTAAAATTACTTCAATTCTGTCTATTTTTTGAGTATTTATCTCATTCGGTTGGTTCATATCCGACTGACTTCCGCTGTTGTTTGTGCGCTAGCCGAATTCAGATAATTACTTAGTCTATTAATGAGCAAAATCTACTTACAACTCGAGCCACTTCGCCCATTATTGAATTGAAGGCAGCATTTCCTTCAGCCTCCTTCTGGTTTAGCAATGCTATTTTCTCGCTGAATTTCCTCGGACCACCAGCCATACTATTTTGTTTCTATTATCTATATATATGCTTTTTCTTTACTTTTAGTCCAAAATAAACTATTCACATCATTTTCAAGCTTGTTCTTACAGCTTGCTCTTTTTAAGTCAATTTATCTAAATAAATTAACAAAGTCACATCCTGGTTTTTTAAACAAACTAAACTGAAGTGGCGTCAATGGGTGAAAATGAAACACGAATCCGAGTCCGACCGGATCAGTATCTTATCTTATTATGATAAACAAATGCTGAGTACGGCTTTGACCTAGCCGAGTTTACTTTTAGATTTTTATCTAGATACAAGTCTGAAAAAAAGAAAAGAAATAATAAGAGAAAATGATTATAAATTTAAACTAGCTAAAATATCGATTGAAATAAATCGTGAAGCTTTTTTTATTCATTTTCTCTAAAAAAATAATATTTTAATTTTGTTTTTGTTTTATGATAATTTTGGAATGAAAGAGCCGGCACTGGTTGACAGCCAAACGACAAGGACCCCACTGATCTCTTAATTTCGACTAATTGCAGCATCGCAATTTCTCAAAATTATTTAGATAATTTTTGTTGAGAATATTTACTGCGTTCTCAGTCTAAACATCTCTCTCGGCATACATAATACTAAATTAAAATTTTTCGGCAAAGCTCTTTTCTGCTCACTCGCACTCTTTCTCTCATTCTTTTTTTCTCTCTCTCTCTCTCTCTCTTTTTTTGAGCCAATTTTGGAATATTTTATAACAATTACAGGTAAAATTTAAATAAAAGATAAAGCATTTATTAAAATTTTCAAATTTGACTCTTATTTTATAATCAAATTTTTTGATTAGATCAATTAAACTAATTAATGCAAAATGGAAAAAAATTTTCCTTCTTTTCATTTTTTGTTCAAGTCAATTTTTACGAATTTGATCCTACTACATTTTGTTAATATAGGAAAAAAAAATTTCAAAATTAACAAATTTACTCATACAAGCTATAATTTATTAAAATAGTTGTCATGGCGAATTTAAAATTTGAAAAAAAATAAACTTATCGAATTGAAAAAAAATTTAAATTAATTAATCTGCTGAAGAAAATGTCACTTTCACCACAAGTTCCAAGCTCTCACAGTCTCAGGGACCCGTCGACTTTTTTGCAGAGGCCCACCTCGGCAAAAATACCTGACGTGTCCCATCTGCTTAACAGCATTTTCGGGTAATTACCTCTAAATTGCAAAATAAAATTTGAAAAAAAAAATTTTTTTTTGTCTTTAACAGAGATAAATACAACAAGGAAAAATTGAGTGTCGATGTGGTCAAAAATTTGTCCGTATCATCCGATGTCGACAACCAATATCACAAGAGATATGTCCAAAAGCTTAAAGAAGTTGAATGAAATAAAAAATAAATAAAAATTTTAATCTAATTTGGCTTTAATTTAGGCTCAATTGGTCAAAGAAAGCCGCATTCAGGAATACGCAATGCTCGAAAAGCATATTTTGGAGGCTCAGGCTAAAGCTTTGGCCTACGAGGACCGCGAAGAAGACAAAAGAATGAAAACGTGCCAAGATCCGGACCGATTCGGAGTACCACCAAGTATATATCTAAAATTTTCTCAATAAAATTTTAAATGACACCTTTTTGTTAGCCAAATCTTATTTTAGTTATTGTCTTGATGATACAATACTGAAAGATCATAACCTATTAGTGCCCAGTGACTACTATTTTAAGCCCAAAAGACCTTTTGTACCCATGCCTAAGAGTAATTTTATAATCATTTTAAAAGTCTGTTTTTGTTTAAAAAAAATTATAAAGATGATGAGTCTGAACGCTATTTGGAAGAGACAGTCAGCTCCAAAGAACGCTTCAAGCACAAAATTCTGCCACCAATTAATTCACCAAGAAGATTTGATATCGAAGAATTAGGCGATATATGCAAAGATGGCTCTTCGCTTGGCAATTACTCGGATGACCAAGACGATGACAAAATGAAATTGAGTGTAAAAAATAATTTCTTTTTTTTTTATTTTTTTAATATTTTATTTAAGGATAAAAAAAAAATAAATAATAAACCCTATTGGAAAGATACTCTGAGACAAGAGGAAAGATTGAACGAGCGCGATAATTTAAAAAAATTGGAAAATCGTACCAATTTTTTGGCTAATCCGCGCCTTGAAGCCAACCGATTAGCTCAGATGTAAATTTTTTTAATTTGGAAAAAAAATTCTAGAAATTTTCTAAAGATTGAGCTGTAAAGAAACTGAGCTAGTATTTGACATAAACCCTAAGATAATAAGCTTTGACAAATATGTAATTGGAAAAGTTTACGAAAGTACATTTGAGATACGCAACACGAGCACTGTTGCGCACCAATTTAGAGCTGTTCCGCCCAAGAAGCTATTTTTTAGTCTTAGTCTAGGTCAATACCCACAGGGACAGTCACTGATTGCACCCGGTCTATCCGCTCAGTTTAACATTAGATTTTCGCCCGACTCCCTATGTTCATTCGAAGACCAAATTTTGATCGAATGTTCAAACGGAAGCAAGGCTGTTTTACCACTAGTTGCCAAACGGGAATCACCATGTTTGACAAGTAAGTGTTTAAATCAATTCATCACATAATCTAATATGAAGAAATTTAATTACAAGTCTTTTTTTGTCTAAATTGTGGGAGATTTGTTTAATGAAAAATTTAGTAGGGTCTAGTTTGTTGAAAAAAACGTGATTTAAGTCTGACAAGCAAAAATTTCCAGAAAAAGAAAGAATCTATTTGTATTTATATAACTTAAAAATTTTAATTATTTAAACAGTATTTTTCTCTTCAATTTATAAACATGACACAGGAAATCAATTTAAGTCGTTTTTTTGCTATTAACTAAATAATCTAAAATAAATAGAGTTAAGTTTGTATTTAGAGTAATCGAATTTCCTGAATAGAACATGTGCCTCGATGTGACAGGCTTTTATTTTTTTATAATTATTTATTTGAGTAAACGCCTTTTGGGAAATAAATACTAAAAATTTAGTAAAATTTTGAAAAAATTATCACGAAATTTTAAATTAAATTCTTTTCAAAATTGAAGATTTGAAGCAAATATAATTTAATTAAAAATTTATTCTAAGTCTTCAATTGATTAATTTAACAATATAATTTTTAGCGAATTTGTTGGCGCTGTGAATTTTAGAAGCGAAAAATAAAAATTAGAAAACAAAATAATTTTTTTTAAAGTGCAAAACTGGTAATGTTTATTCTTTCAAATGAAATATAAAGAATGCACATAAAGTTTAGGTGGTACATTGAATTTTCAGCTAGTTCAATTTACAGGACTATTTTTTCTCTCTTGAATGAAAAAGATAATGATTTTTTTACTAAATTTTAAAATTGTAGTAGTAAAAATAATGATGTCTCTTTATTGAATTTTTAAATTAATAAAATTTAAAAGATTTGAGTTTCATAGTCTTTTGTTTTTTATTTTGAAAATTTTTGAAAAATATATATTTTTAAATAAAAATAAAATTATGAATGATTTTTTATGAAAAATAATGAAAAAAAAATTAATTTAATTTTTATTAATTTCTTCAAAATTGAATACAATGATTAATAACAAAATATGGAAAATTCTTGTGTCGAGGAAAGGCGGCGATGAAGTTTGGATCAAAAATATGAAAAAATTTTAAAAATTAAAAACTAAATTGATAATTTTGAATATTTTTAGCATTAAAGTCAAAAAAAAATTTTTTTATTCCAGAAAAAAGTAAAAAAAAAAGCCTAACATTTAGGACTACTTCAATCAATATACGATCTATTCTCTAAATATAAAAATTTATTTATTTTTATGATTCTTTTAACTTTTAACAAATTTTGTTTAAAAATGTTTTTTAAAATAATTGTCAATAATTGAAAAAAAACTTGGTTTCAATTAAATAAAATATAATTTGCTTCAGTTTTAGCCCCAAACTTCACCACCGCCCAGTAAAGTCTTTTAATACTGAATTGTTTTTGAGACTTTTTCCAATTATTTTTTAACTTCTTCGATATCAGAAAAAAAATTCATCATATTTAATTTTCTAGATTTGTAAAAATTGACGGATATTGAAACATATGTTTAGATAGTTTTCAAAATTTAAATGGTCAAAGACATTAAAAATTAGTTCAAAAGTTTTTTATCTTATTTTTTAGGATATGAGTTTTTCTTAACAAGTGATGCATTCATTTTTGCAGATTTTATTAATTGACTCCATCTTTGAATGCCATGTTTTTTAATATTTACAGTAATTTTATAATTACAGTAATTAAACACAAACTTCAGTATGGTATCCTTGATAGTTTATTATTAGCAAAATTACACTTAGAATTAGTAAGTGAAAAGAAATCAAAAAAATTCAAATGCTAGATTTAATATTAAAATAGTTCAAATCTTCAATTCGCTTCCGGAAACATAATTGAATTAAATTTCTTCATATCATAATGAATTATTAGCTTCCGCAGAAAGAAGAAACAGTTGAAAAATTTCTAGTTTAAACCTCAATTTAATTTAAATTTAGACATTTTAATTAAAAATATCAAAATAATTATTTTTTTCACCAAAAACAGCAGTATCTTAATGTTAATATTTGTTTTCCAGGGAACAATTTGTTTTTTAGACTACTTTGTATTAATTATTCACCTAAAAATTTAAGTGTATAGCAAATCGTATAAAATTTATAATTATTTATATTTTGACATATTGAAATATTTTATTTAAAATAAAAAATTTCTTTTAGAATAATTAATTAAAAGCAGAAATTTGCCCAGAACAATCAAAATGCTAGATCACCAAGTCTTAATGCAAAAAATTTTGTAACTGAACTGAATATTAATTAAGAAATATTGGAATGAAGAAACGATGGAAAAGGAAAGCTCGGTCTAAATATTTATTTTTTCAAAAAATCTTTTTAAATCTTTTTAATATCTTTAAGATAAGATTTTTTATAAATCTAAGTTTTATCTTACCAGAGATTTTTATGTACAAGTGCATTTATTAACGCTAAAGCTACAAAAATTTTTGATCACTTAATTTAATTATTTTTGAAACCTTAAATTAGTTAAATGATCTCAAAAAAATAATCGAAATGATTACCTAATTTAATAAAAAATAATAGCAGAAATTAATGATTTGATCTCCAAAATTTATATAGATTACTAAAAATGGTTTTATAGTGTCAGCTGTTATTAGAATATTTGAATACCCAACTCTTTTGTGTAATTGCTACCTTACTATTTCTTCTTTTTTTCCTGAAACTTGAACTATTTAAACATGTGCCACATGTAACAATCTTTTCCAATTTATGTCTTTTCAACTTTCATTTTTTTAGCTTATTTACTCTATTTTTATTCTTTTTTTTATCTAATTTTTTTAACTTTATTTTTATTTTATTTTTTTTTTTTTTTTTTTTTTAAATTATTATGAAGGAGCTTTAGCTCGGTTCAGAAAACAAATAAATAAATGAATAATAACATTATTCACTTAAGTCAGCAAAATTTATTTACATTATTCACTTAAGTCAGCAAAATTTATTTTAGGCCCATCAGCTTTTCATATAGTTAAAAGTTGGACATCTTTTGGAATATTGATCTCTTCTTTCGTTTTTTTGTTGATTATTTTTTCTAACATTTGAATTGATTTCATCATGATCATGCTTATCAGCTGTTATCAAAAGTGTAACTGAATGATTAGTGCTATTGTTTAGTAAACATATTGATGATGCACATTGACGACCTCATCTTTTTACTTTATTAAAGTAAACTTTAAAGTTTCGCTTTAATAAATACCATGTTTTTTTATTTTAAACCATTAATGAGCCTATCCTACATCATCTAATACTTTATTGAAAGTCCAGTTTCGCTTCTTTCTTATATCTGGAGCTATAATAATATCATTCTGTCTGGTAAAGAATCTTGAGATTAGAATCTTTGCAAGGAAGTTAATCAAGGAAGAAAACAACAAATATAACAAAGCACCAGAATCTTATAAAGGTGGAGTATCAACTGCAATTCCATGGACGACTGTTTTTGGTCAACTTTTTAAAAACAACTGATTAATAAAAAACTTTTTTAATTTTGAAAATAATTAGTAATTACAAAGTAAATTTATAGAGTTTTTATTTTGAAAAAAGATTCATAGATTCAAAAAATTTGTTCAAAAGATATGAAGATTTAAAATATTTTAAAAAGAATTTAGTTTAATTTTTTGTGTTTGAATTACAAAATGTATTGAAATTTTATAAATTTTGATTTTTGATTTATGGTATGATGATCCTTGATGATAATATTTGTAGTTTAAAAAATTATCTTCGCTCTGTTTTCCATTTTTCATAAATTAAGTATTTGACAAAGTGCACCAAACGAAAGTAAATTATCACTAAAGTCTAAATTTTATAAGAAGAAAACTAAGTTTTTCGGGTCTAGTCGCTTAGGTAAACTATCGGTCACCTGGAACAATTATTGTTCTCAGGTTTTATGAATAATTAGTTGACCTAATCTAAAAATTGTTCACCTAATTAGAAATTTTTTCATCTATACAGAAAAAAGCTAATGTAATGATAAAAAATAAGATAGAAAGAATAATTACATGGAAAATTTGAAGTTGGGCGAAGTAAGTAAATTTTGCGAGACTATGTTCGCCAAAGTCAAACACAAAGGGTGAAAAATTAATTTTAATTTTCTTTTATTTTTATTATTTATGTTTAAAGACAAAGATTTAAGTAAAGAGCGCTTTGGGTATTTGGGATTGTTGAAAGAGTAATACTTAATCAACCAGATCAGAGCAAATGCTAAGCTATTTCTAAAGCTCTTTCAAATTAAAAATAAAATAATTATTAACTAATTTTTACATCAGTTTCATTTTAATTCAATTTGTTCACTTAATCTAAAAATTGTTCGTCTAATTCTATTTTGAACAGAAAAATTGGGTGAACCAATTGTTCACAAAATCTGAGAACAAGAATTTTTCGGATAACTATGTTTCACCTAACCGACTAGGCCCAGTTTTTCAACGATTGAATTTTAACTTTAATCTAAATGAATTATTCTTTTTATTCATTTTTCATATGTTTTTATTCTGAAGGAGCATTTGCTAGGTAAAAAATAAATAAATGAATTGTATGAAATTTAAAATAGAATTTTCAAAAATATTTTTCAAATTTCCAAATAAAAATTAAACTCATTCTATTTCACCAAAGACTTTAATTTCAAAGATGAAAATGCTTGCAATTTTAACTTAAAATTATTTTTTTTTTTGAAACTGAAAAAAAAATATTTGAAACATCGCACTTTTTCAATGTCATTTCAACATTGGATACATTTTGTAATTCAAACACAAAAAATTAAACCATTTCTATTTAAATTTTTTATCTTCCTGAATGATTTCTAAATTTTTATCATTCACTTTTCTTGATGAAAAGATGTCACGCTTATATTTTTATATCGTATGTTAAGTGCAGCATTATTATCAAATAATCTGCTGGTTTGCGGAGCTGGTAACCAGCTATTGCAGAAATGTTTGTCTCCGGTTATTTGGTCGGGTTCCTGTTTTGGATTTGTCGTACAAGACCTCTCCATCTACTTACAGGGGACAGATGTGAGAGATATCGGCCTATAATTCGATTCATTAGTTTTTATTTTAGATTTAAATTTTAGCCTTCTTTCGGTTTCTATATTTAAAAATTGAAATACTAAAATCTTAAATAAATCTAAGTGACTTGATTTAGATAATAAAAAAATAATTTTCAAACAAGTCAAACAAAAAAATGATAAATGCTTTCGCCAAAAAAAAGATTGAGAAATGGTTTGAATGACATTTTTCCGCGCTGTAGTTATTTTTTTAATTTTTGTCTTGTTAAGCAATCATTAAGCATAAGAAATGAAAATATTTTTTTATATGAATTTTTTTTTTTGCATTTTTAAACTATCTTAAAGTAAAATAGTTTAGAAATTGAAATGAATTTTTTGTCATAAATAGAAATTTTGTTGATTTTTTAAATGATTATTTGTAGTCTAGAAACCACATCTGTCATATTAATTTAATAAAATTTTTAATAATGAAATTGGTCAGATATATTAAACTTAATAAAAGTTATATCAATTAAAAATTATAATTTTGTTTTAAAATAAACATGTATTTTTTTATGGCAAAAATTAATAAAATTTTTTTAAAGTTGGTTCAGTACTAAATTGTGGCCATTCTTTGGTCGGCCAAATAAAAGGATGTCGTTTTGTGATTCAAAATACTGGTGGAGATGGTCGCTTTGTAGTTTTTCCCAAATCTGCCTGGCCAGCATCCACATTTAAAGTAGAAAACTAATTTATAAATTATGAAAAATTAATTTATCTAATTAGACCAATGTGTTGTCAACCTCTTTAAATGTGCATCCATTCGAGATACAGCCATCTATATTCGAGCTGCGCAAAGATGACATTTTTGTTCTTGAAGTTGTTTTTAAGCCGGCTGATTGCAAAAAATACGAACAAGAAATTGTAATCACTTGTGACAATTGTACAACTATTGAGTTTAAGCTAATTGGCGAAGGAAAACTTGCCCAAATTGAGTATGTTGAATCCCAGGATTTGGATAATGACCAAAATTTGATTGCGATCGATGATTTTAAAGACAAAATCAGTCAAAAAATAATTCGTTTTCCAACCCTCAATCCTAGAGCTTTGACCAGAAAGCGATTTTCTCTAAAAAATGTTTCGTAATTTGGCAAACAAAATTTTAAATTTATTTTTATTAAATTTTTAATTTCAAGTCAGTGTCCAATTGATTTTTCATGGCTGATCTACAAGCCAATATACGAGGACAGTTTAACTATTCAAAAAAATGACAATTATGTGACTTATTCAGAAAATAATTTTAGCATTTTACCAAAACAGGGAACTCTTGAAAGAGACGATACTCGCTCTTTTGAAATTATTTTTAATCCCGATAAAGTAAAATCTAAATCTATCAAAAAAAATAAAAATTATTTTTTCAAATTTCAGGTTGGTTGCTTTGAGAGTGTGGCTCATCTAATTTTGCATGGAATACCTGAAGTTAACAAACAAATGATGCTTGATACACAAAATTTAGTTCATAAGACTTATTTGGCAAAAGAAGATTTCAATACTGGTGACTATCTATCGACTGCCATTGAGCTAAGGGGAGAATGTGAGCCATTTCAGTTTACTCTTGATCCACCAGCAATTTTTGTTCCGGGTCCCATTTACATGCAATCAACTAATCGAAAAGCGTTTAGAGTAGATAACAAAAAATCATAATTTTAATTTATTTTTATTTTTATTAAAGTTAATTAATATGAGTATATGTCCGATTAATTTTAGTTGGAAACAAGTGCTAGAACCTCATTTGATTCAAGTTGAACCGGCCTATGGTGAAATTGGTATTTTTTGTTGAATTAAAAGTGTTTAATATTTAAAATTTATTAAAAAAAAGCTCCCAAAAGCTATGCCCTAATGGATGTTTTGATTACTGGACTTAGCGCAGGAAAAGTTGTTGAAGAGGTGGCATGCTATGTTGAGTATGCTGATGAGCCAATTTATTTGCATGTTGAAGCGGAAATAAAAGTAAAAATAAAAAATTAATTAAAAAAAAAACTAATTTTTTTCGGAAAGGGTCCTGAGCTGTGTATCAAAGAGGCGGGGGTAGATTTTGGTCTGGTTCGCATAGGCGACACGTCCATTTCTTATGTTACATTTGAAAACATTTCAAATTTGCCGCTAAAATGGAGCCTTGAGTGCTTGGACTACCAAGTAGACATTTTTTTAGTCTTTTTCGATATTTTTTATTTTTTCAAAAGGATTTGTTTGACTATCCTCGAAATGGAGAGCTTTTACCTCTAGAATCAGTTCAAGTTTATTTATCATTTCGTCCAAAAGAAGAGATAATTCTGAATTCCATGTTCTCGGTTCAAGTAACCGATGGAAACTCATTGTAATTCGCCTTGGTTTAAAAATAAATTTGGTCTAAAAATAATTATCCTAGAACATTCAATTGTCATGGCCAATCTCAATTACCTAAGATAAGCTTCACAAACAGCCAGATTCAATTAGATGAACTTTATCTTGGTGTTGAGAAAGTTTTTTCAGTCGAATTAGCCAATCATTCAGCCCTTAATGCCAACTTCATCTGGCAAAGAGTAAATAAATTATTTATATTAATATTTTTTAATTTTTTAAGAGTTAAGTACTTCGTGTGTTACTCTCTCAAGGTCTTTCAATAATTTTAGTACTTGAACATTTTTTAATAAAATTAGAATTTCCCCATTTTCGGGTTCAGGTCAAGGTCATTTTTAAAATTTGAATGAGATAAAAAGATAAATTAAAAAAGTTATCAAGACCGATCAAATGTTCAATTATTAAAATGTTTAAAAATATTTTAAACATTTCAGAAATTTTATTAGATTGAATAACTAAATAAACAATTTTCACTTAAATAATATTTTTAGATTTTTAACTTTTTTTATTGTTCCTTAGAAGAAGTTAAGTTAATCATGGTTAATCAAGAATTTTGTAAAATTCAAATTCTAATTGAAAAAAATAAATAATGAAATAGTCAAACAGGGTAAACCTAACCGAGAATTATTTTATTTGATCGCTAATTAGTTGTGAGATTTTTTTTTCTAAAAAAATATAAAATAATAAAAGAGAATTTTGCTTTTAAACTAAAAAAAAACTTTATTTAAAATTTAAGAACGATTCAAAAGTTTTAGTTAAAATAAAAAAGATGTTTCATTAACGTTTCGACCTTTAAATTGGGCTATATCAGTGAATTACATAGATTCAAGCATCTAAAATACAAAAAAGTATAATAAAATATATGTATTCTATTTTAAAAGAAAATTAATCTAATTAATTTAGTCTTACAATTATCATGAAGTTTTTACAGAAATTGTATTTTTAATAAAAAAAGACTTTTATTGATAAGTAAAATGTGGTTTTAAAAAATTAAAAATTCATTTTAACAAAAATATAGAAAAAATAACTTTTTAATTTTGAAATTTAATTTTTTTTTCAAAATATGGGATCAAGAGATAAATGTTTTTTCATTTAATAAATAAAAAAAATTAACACCAGATTTTATTTATTGACATTTATTTTTTTAAATGATTTTTTTATTTTAATCAAAACTAATTATTAAATATTTTTTTTATCAAGATCCTCGATTTTTATCTTTGAAAATCAAGTTTTAGCCATGGTTAAAAAAGTATCAGTTCTAAAAAAAATGTATTAAAAAATTAAAAATCTAGTGCACTAAAAATGTTATGAATTTTTTTATTTTTTTGTCATTTTAGTCAATTAAAATGGAGGTATTTTTTTTATTGTGTGGTTTTTTATCAAAATTTGGAAAACCTTAAAAATTAGGGTATTTTATTAAACATTTCTTTATTCTCTTTATACAAAATTATGATTTCAAATAATTACGATTTACAATTGATAAAATATGTTGAAAATTAATTTATTTAGGGGGAATTTTTAATTAATTCTTGAGAGATCTTATTATTTTAGACTAAATAATATTGATTGAAAAAAAGTTTAATTCAAAATTTTTCAGCCTAAAGGAGAAGATTCTTCAATATGTGAGATACACTATGAACAACCGGATGGCGAAGTACCAGGCCGAGCCATTGTCCAATGTTTAGTCCGAATTAAAGCAGATAAAACAACAGAAATAAACGATTTAAGCTTGCCTTGTTATCTGCTGGACACAGATGAGACAATTTATTTAAATATTAAAGGAGCTGTGAAGGGAATATCAGTGGAAATTTTTGTCAGCAATGATGAAACTTACAGGTACTTAAAACAATTTTAAATAAAAAGTATTAATTTAAATATACATATTAAATTTTTCTTTTTTTTTTAAATATAAATCATATTAAAATTGTTTCATGATACTTAAAGCTAATCTAAATAAATATATTAATTAATTAATTAATTTGCTTCAAGTCGGGCCAAGCTAATCGATTTTGAAAATGTTCAGATGAGCTCGAGATCATCGAGACAATTAATATTTCAAAACATGTCCGGTATTCGAACATCAGTGAACTTGAATATGAAAAACTTCAAAGCTTTTGAAGTAATCCAAGAAAAAAGATTGTTCGATGATCCGTCAAAAAAAATGTCTTCTTTAATCGACAGATTTAAACTGGAAAACGAATACATTGGAATTGGATTCGGTTTAGAAAAAAGTTATTTTGAACTGCCAGAATTTAGCTCAGTAACCATTTCGGTAGTGGCCATTGCTGATTTCTGGGGATTGTACGAAGACACTTTGAGCATTGAAATTGATGGAATTGACAAAATAACACTAGTGCCTGTAAGAATAAATGTAGCAGGAAGTCCTATTAAATTGTACACTGGCAAAGTGGTACAAATGGACGATATGTCAATGGTACGATTTGGCTCATCGACCCAGGGACAGAGGCCTGTTGTGCGCAAAGTTCAAATGCTGAACACCAGTCTGCACCCAGTTAATATCAGCTGGAAAATTTTTTTAGTCAAAAGTCCTGATGATCAGTTGATAGATGTTAATTTGGTCGATGAGGAAATAAAAGTGTCCTATTCAAACAGTAGCTCTATGGAATCGAATAACACCAAAACTAGTATTTTAAATTAAATTTAAATAAAATTGTAAATTCTTTTTTTTATTTTTTAGTGTCACGTAATTCATCTAATTTAGTCTATAGGAATCATTTTGAGCCGATTGAAGAGCTAAGAGAGTCAATGTGCGATGACTATTATTATTCTTTTGAAGAAAGATTTCCTCTTGTCAAAATTAATTTGACTCCACATTATGGCCAAGATCAGCCAAAAGATAATCAAGTATTTTCACTTGATAAGTACAATTTGGTAAGTATTTTTTTTCAAAATTCCAAAAAATACTTGAGCTGTGTACAATTTGATAATTGTTGATAAATTTTAATTTTTTGGTGTAAATTCATGAAAAAAAAACTTTTTTTACATAACTTTACCCAAATATTAAATGGTAATTTTTTATAATAGTAGTTTAAAAAAATATTAAGTTGAAAAAATTTACATTTCAAGACGATCTTTGTTTTAATCATTGGACTAATATTCATTTTTTAATAAATTCCTTAATTACTTTAATTAATGATTATTCTTTTTTTGTTCAAAATTTAATTTTCTTTCATCAATTAATGTCAAAATATTAAATTTGATTAAAAAAAATCAAAATTGTACTCAAAGGAAGTAAATTTTGGAAATTTTTAATTTTATCAAAATTATAGCGGTACTGTAGTTAGATTATCTCGCTGTAAAAAAATATCAAGTTTTTTCTGAAATTATATAAAATATTAGAAAAAAAAATAACTCAGCAGTTTCATCCATATTTATTTTGGCATATTCTTATAGAACTCGATGCGATTAAGAAATTTTTTCATATTTTAAGGCCACTCAAAGTTTGGACCTATTATTGATGGTAGAATTTTTATTTTGGGGTAGAAAAGTTGCTAAGATAATTTTTTTCTGTAAAAAAGTACCTGGTTTAAAATGCTTTCAATTGTTTTGTATCACTTTTCCTTTATATCAAACAATTAAGAAAAATTCAAAAAAATAATTTTTCTTTTCCAAAGCGTGAGCTGCTATAAGACGATAAGACAAACATTTTCTGAGACACATCATTTTACCTTATTTTAGGTCACTAATAAAAAATCAAAAAATCTAAGTTTTGAAAACTTGACTACCTCCGTTTTTTAAGAAACAAAAAATGTTAGAAAGGCAAAAATTTATTTTTAATGCTTAAATCAAATGAAATATGCTTAAGATGATGGAAATATAAATTTTTAGGCCAAAACATTAGTCTGCCTATACGAAAACTCAATAAAATGCTTTTTATGATGTTTTCTTTTTTTCTTTTGAATTTTTACTTTTTTTTTTCTAGCAAAGAATATTCAAAATAGCTAAATTTTGGTGCTTAACTCTTAATAAATTTTCTTTCCTAGTATTTAAGATATTAATCAAGCTTTATATATTTTTTAGAACTATCAAATTCTCTACAAAAATTAATTTAATTCTGAAATATTTTATAATTTTTTATTAAGCTTTCATTTTGTTTATTTTTGTGATCTTAACAGAAAAAAAAATTTAGATTTCAAATAAAATAAAGAAATTTATTGATAATATTCTTCAAATTTTTTTGAAATTTATTTTGAATTTTTTTTGACTTCAGATCAAAATGAAGCTAGCAGAAATGTTCTTAATTTAAAGAATAAAATTTTGTTCACTTTTATATTGATGAAAATTATTTTAAAATTAAGCAGTTAACAGATTAAAAATCAAACAACTGATTAAATTACAGTTTTTACAACTGAAGGAATTCAAACTTAAATAAATTTTATTTTAATATTTAGAGTCTTGATGCAAAAGAGAAAAGGCAACTAGAAATCACATTTAATACGTATGCAGACAAATGCGATTCATATGAAGCAATATTTGTGGGCTATTTAACCCTGCCTGACTATGTAAAAAAAATTTGGAAAAAATTTGAAAAAATTTTTTAATTTATTTTTAAGTTGACATCAGGAGACGGATTCAGTCGAAAAATAAGCTTCGAAAAAGAACCAGTCATTTTCAAAGCTACTGGCTGCTTGCAGTCACCAAATTTATTAGTCGAATATGAAAATGAAGATCTTAGTTTTGTGGTGTCAACAGGTGATTTAATTGACCCTGAGACAGTAATTAACTTTGAATAAATGTTTTTCAATTTTCTTAAATGATAAAATTTATAAGAACACCTTAAAAGATAATTTAAAATTAAACAGCAAAATATGGCTATTGAACAATTCGTTGTCTCCCGTGGACTTCAATACCAATGTTGATAAGCCTTTTTCATTCAGTGACCAAACTCTGTCTACTAGATCACATCAGCTAAAATCAAAAGCTAAACTTCAAGTAAATTTTTCTTAATATTCTTAATAAAGATAAATTTTTGGTTTTTTTTAAGTGCTCAATTAATTTTGACTTTAATTTTGATTTTGTGTCAAGACTAAACTTTGGCTCTGGTAATGATCCAGTTTTGTATGAAGATTCTCTATGGCTAAATTTTGCCAACAATTTAAAACAACGAATTCCAATATCGGTAAAAACTTATCCGCCTCGGCTTGTGGTCACAGCTAATACAATTAATTTTGGAAAAATTCTCATCCACCAACAAAGACAGCTTCAGTTTTGGATACGAAATCATTCATTTTCATCGGCAATCTGGAAAATAACTATAAGTAGATTTAGTTTTATTTATTTAGGGATTTTATTTAATTTATTTTAAAAAAAATTAAGTTGATGATTCCGATGAGGTGTTTCAATGTGATCTGACGCAAGGCTTTATTGATTCCAGACGAATGAACATCAACAAATGCGAGCAATTAATCAATGTCTATTTTAATGCTAAGTAAGCTTGCTTTGACAATGATTAGCTTTACATTTTCTTATTTTTAAATATTTTTTCATTTTGAAAAAGAGACCCAAATATTTTGGTCCAAAATAAATAATGAAAGAATGCTGATTTTTTTACATTATCTTTGATAATTAAATATTTTTTAAGGCAAAACAAAAGCTACAGTTCAAAATTAATCATCACGATAAGTCCATTATTTGGAACTGAGCCGATCCAAATCGAGCTCAAGGGCTCCGGAAGTTATGACCAAAAGCAGGAAGCGATATTAAATGTTTAAGAGAAAATTTAAATAGAAATCTTTTCATTTTTTTTATTAATAAAAGTTTATTAAATAAATAATACTTTTAGTTCTAACCTAGGAGGTCCAATGTTTCAATCATTGATATTCTAGAAGGAACATTTAGCAAATCTAATAAATATTATATGAAATGAATCACATCATAGTACACTGGTTTTCAAATTCATCTTTATTTACTATTTATCGCGAAAAAATAAAATAAAGTTTATATGTTATTTTACTCTTAGTTAAATGATTAAATATAAAATTTAAAAGTTTTTCCAGACCAAAATCAATTTTTAAAAATTAAAAAAAAAAACAGTGGTTTTAAAATTTAAAATATCTTTTGTTGCTTAAAATTTAAGCCATTTATTTTTTATTCAAAATAAGTTTTTCATCGTTTTTTTTTAATGAAATATTAAATTTATTTATAAAAAAATTATTTAATTTTTAAAATGAAATTCAAAAAATTTACTTCATATCTAGTAGTGTATTCCATTTCTTATTTTCCATTTTTAAATATATCAAAAATATCAGATTAACATTTTTTTCAACAGTATGAGTCCAGTAATATATTTATTTATTATTAGTAATATATTATTATTAGTAATATATTTATCAGACTAAATCAACTAAAAATTGAAAGACTGAATTTCACCTTGAAGTCCTTTCTGAATAGTTCCTTTCTAAATTTTCTTTTCATTTTATTTTTTTTTATTTTATCTTATTTAACTTTAATTTTAATTTTTTTTAAATATTTTTATTCTAAAGGACCATTAGCTCGGTACAAATTAATAAACAGATAAAAAAATAAAACCTTTAAAAAAGATTTTTAAAGATGAATTCTTTAAGTGATGAATTACTGTTTACTGAGATTCAATAAAACGAATTTCAAGATTCTCTATCAAACAATGATATTATTGAAGCCTCAGAATAGAAAGTAGAAAAATTTCACATGCAATAAAATGTTTGATGAATTCAAAGATATTTAAAAAACGACATAAATATTCTTGAGAAGGTTCAGAGGAGAGCAACCAAATTGATTAAATCGGTTAAAGAGAAGCCTTATGAAGTAAGACTTCGAGATTTAGATCTGATTAGCTTAGAGCAACGCTGATTAAGAGGTGACTTGATCCAAATGTATAAGATTGAGAATATAGGACTGGTAAATGATGTGAATTATGCTAAAAGTTTGACTCTAAATTTAAGAAGATCAATTGATAAAAAGTTGGTAAGGGAAATAAACAAAAGAGGACGGTATCGCTACAATTTCTAAACGAATTAAATTGGAAATTGAATGGCAAATGAAGCTGTCCAACTTATTTTAATATCATAAATAAATGTGTAAAAATTTATTATATCACAAAAGATTTATTTTAGAAAAACCTTACTGCAATGCCATAAAAAATAGTGAAAACTTATTGATTAGTAGTCTTAGATGAAAATTTTTTACAAGAAATTAAATCAAAATACTTTAGAAAATACGAAAATAAATATAAATTCCTCAATTGATTTCTTTTTAAAAAAAATAATATTTCTAAAAGAGTTTACAAGTCTAAATTAAAATTTTTAAAATTGCTAAAATTTTGTGAACGTAAAAAAGCTTGTTTTAGGTTATTACCTAAAGTTTATATTTTTTTTATTTGTTTTTTTTATTTGATTGATCAGTTAAAAATACTAATTAAACAAATTAAAAATTAATTTGGTTGCTTATCTTTTCTGAGCTGATGCGCCTTCATTTCAGAGTTAAAATAGACATAGATTCAAGGTTAATCAATAGGCTAATATTTTTAATTGATTATTAAAAAAAAATTTATATAAAAAATATAAAAAAATTTATAAAAATCGAACAGAGTTTTTGATTTAATAGTTATTTGAAAAAATTTAACAAGCTTTTAAAGTTAAATAATTCAAATTTTGAAACAAAATCTGTGTAAATTAAATTTATGTTATTGAAAATTGAAAGCTTAATCGTTGAAAACTTCAATATTGATCTCTTGATCACAAAGCAATTTATTAATCTTGAATAAAAATGTTCAAATGTTTTTTTCCACTTTTTGATATAATAAGGTTATTTTTGTTCCTTAAATATAATTCAAATTTCTTGAGTCATTTTTCTTTAGTTTTTCTTTTAGATTTAGCGGAGAATTGATCCATAATAGACATTTATAAGAAAAAGTTAGCATCCTTTCAAAAATTCGATGTTGAAATGAATAAAGACCATACTTTTCTAAAGCGTTTTATTATCACATTAAAGCTGTTTGCTTCAAGCTTAACATTTATAAGTTTTATGATAGAGATATAATAACTCTTAGCTAATTTATTTATTGCTTCTTTTGAAAAAAAGCATAAAAGCGCAGAGCAATAGTCAAAATACGGGAGGATAAAGGTCTTAAAAAACTGGATCTTTACTGATGTAGCAAGATAGAAAATTCTCTTGATAGAAAATATAATTCCTATTAACTTGAATTTAGTAAAATTAAGATCTTGATCAATTATGAAAGACTTATATTTTTTCGTGCTTTAATATTTTAATTCTTTGCTATAATAAAAATAAATAAAATGATATAATTATTTATTTTTTTTATTTATTTGTTTTCTGTACCGAGCTAGAGCTCCTTCAGAATAAGTTAAAAATAAATTAAAATTAAAGTTAATAAAATTAGATAAAAAAAAGAATAAAAATAGAGTAAATAAGCTAAAAAAATGAAAGTTGAAAACATAAATTGGAAAAGATTGTTACATGTGGCACATCTTTAAATAGTTCAAGTTTCAGGAAAAAAAGAAGAGATAGTAAGGTAGCAATTACACAATTTATTTATTTATTTATTGAATTGAATTAACCTCCTTTAAGGAGAAGTAAAAGAAAATAGAGATAAATAATTTTTTTTTTTTTTTTTTTTTTTTTTTTTTAAAAATGAAAAATTATTACCTAAAAATAAAATTCCAAAAATAAAAAGGGAACATTAGTTCGAAAATAGAAAAAGGCATGAAAGTTAGAAAGCAAGATAATTTGGACCAAAATTCATGAATTTCTTTTATTTTGAATTAGCTCATTTAGGAGAGTTTTGTAATGTTTTAATTTTAAATTGCAAAGACATAACCAAATTGAATCAGATATACCATCATTAGAAATCAGATTAAACTTAAGATTTTCTTTAAGTTGGTTTATATTTACTGAAATTTTTGAGGTTTCAATTTTAAAGTACTTAGAAATAAGTACTAAGTCGGAAGAAAAAGATTTATTAGAAGGGGGTCACTTAGCATATATTTTAAAAATTGTGATGATAGATAATTATATTTAATTGTATCAATAAAAGTTAGTTTTGAAAATAGATAAAGTTCATCAAAGTTGAATAATTTTAGTACTTTTAAGACTCGTGACATGTGACAGTAGGCTTTTAAACCAAACATTTGTCTAATTAAGTTGTTTTGTAATTTATTTATTGAATCCTTTGTGGTCGAATTAAGAGTAAGAGCCTCAAGACCATATGTGAATTTAGATAAGCAAAATGTTTTGTATATAAATGATTTGAATTTAGGTGAAGAGGTAGGACTATTTTTAGGCAGAAGATATGAAATTCCAAAAAAGCTGCTCTGAACTTTTTAAAATTTATAACTGCCTGTGTATTAAGGTTAAGATTAGAATCTATAATGAATCCTAAGTATTTTAACTGATTTGCTTCTTCAAGTTCGGATCCATTAAGGTGAAATACCGACTTAAATAATTGAGTGCCAAAGTTAACAACTTTTGTTTTATTAGGGTTAAATTTTATTCTCCATTTATTCCCATAAGATCCACAAATATCCAAAAGCATTTGTAGATGGGAGTCAACTGGGCTTATTAAGATTATATCATCTGCGTAGACAATGATAGAAACATTAAGATTTTTATAAAGAGCTCCAAGCTCATTGTTAAGGCATTCTATTATAAGATCATCAATATATATGTTGAAAAGAAAAGAAGATAAAATAGCTCCTTGTTTTACACCAGTTTCAATTTTAAAGGGTTTAGTTGTTAGATTATTTGGAAGAGATAAAAAAGCTAGTGCTGAGTTATAATAAATCCTAAGCAATACCCAGTAGGAAGTATGCAGTCTCTTTAATAGTTTATAGAATAAGCCATCACGCCATATTTTGTCAAAGGCCTTTTCTGCATCTAAAGATGCTATCCTACATCCAGAGCCTTTATTGATGTAGTTAAGAGTTGTTTCTTTTAATACAAAAATGGCATGGTTACATGAGGTATTTTTCTTAAAACCAAATTGGTTATTACTAACTTTGTAAAGATCAGGGGAGTTAATTAGAATAAGTTTTTCTAGGATTTGAGCAAAGCAGTTTGAAATAGAAACACAATGGACTTGGGTATTCAATATATCTTGATTCGAAACCTTCTTTGTATTCTTTCACCAGTCTTTCAACCAATGGTCCTGTCCCAACATATTTAAAATTAACGTAAATTATATAAACTAAAAAAACAAAATTGATATATAATTGACACAATCTGATATAATAAATAATACCTGTGATATAAAATAAAAATACCGATGCTATAAAATTATATGTAATGACAATATATTAATTGAGCATTAAATAATTAGTGAATTTTGGTTTCAATTTTGAATTAATTGATAAATTAAGCTGAGTAAAAATTTTTATATACAAGATACATGTATAATAAGAATTTAACTGACCAAACTATGACAGAAACTGACTCAAGCGATCGTCATGATTTTGTTGTAACAGTATCAGATAATGAAGAAAATATTGATCCTATTGTAGTTGCAAAAAAAAGAGGAAGACCAGCTGGCTCAAAAAATAAACCAAAAGATCAATCAACCGGGTCTAATACTCATAAAAGACCAAAAAGAAAATAGTTGACCTTTTTTTCTTTGTTTTTTTTTATTTTTTTTATTTTTATATCATTTGTATTTTTATTATACTAGAAAAATAAAGAATTATAGCAGAAAATAATAAAATAAATATAATATTCTTATAGCATTATTTTTTTATAGCAAACAATTAAATTATTATAGCACGAAAAATAAGACCCATTATGAAACCTAATAAACAAATTTCCTTTACAACTAACTAAAATGTCTTCATTACCCTCTCTAATCTTATCTGGATATAATTTTTTCCTATTTTCAAAAATCATGCAAAAAGTTTTTGACCAGTTTATATCAATTCTGTTAAAAATACACCATTCATTTTAACTTTTTGTTGTAATATTTAATTTTATCAAAGCTGTTTGAAGGTCTTTTTCAGAGATACTTATTGTTGAATCATCTGCGAACATTTTGATACTTAAATTTTTAAATAAAAATGGTAAATCATTAACAAAAATAAGAAATAGCAGTGGACCCAGGACAGATCCTTTGAGCATGATCATTTAAGCCTGATTATAAACTTCATTAGCTGATAAATTTGCGGATTTTTGAGCAAAAGTGAAAAGTGTAGTATTTTAGCTGTGTATAAATCTAATCTACCAAACTATCCCCAAGTTTTCATCGATTTAATTTGAGCAATTAAATTGTTTACTTTTTTATATTTGATCTAACATTAAACTATTATGTAAGATCAAAATATTGTCATAAAAAGAATTTTTAAAATTCTGAGTGATTAGTAGTCGAAATTTTCGTTCAAACAAATACTTCTAAAAACACTTTGATTTAGTGGACAAATATTTTTATAAAAATTGCTTAAGAGTTCGGATTAAGTTTAGTCACAATGTTTACTTTGAATTAATGCTTCTACAAGCAATATATCATTATATTTTATCAGGTAATTAAGCATTTTTTGAGGCACAACATAAGCCATTAAAGTAGACATCTCGATGAGTCAATTTTTGGACACCCAGCCGATCCAAATCGAGCTCAAAGGCTCCGGAAGTTATGACTAGAAGAACAAATGGAAAATTCAACTAGAAATCCATTCATTTTTTGTTAATAAAAGTTTAAAAAAATAGCTCTCTTTTTTCTGTCCCTAGGAGATCCAAACTTTCAACCATTTGTTGACCTATTTGAGAACTCACCGTTTGCAATACCTCCAAATGCGCTTACTACTCTAATTAAACACTTTGTCAAGCCAAATAGGATCAAATTAATGTAGGCTGATTTTCAAAGTTTTCTCTATTTACTTTAAAATGCGAAAAAAAACCAAAATAAACTTTATTACATAACTTTTAATTGAAGTTAAATGATTGAATTTATCATTTAAAATTTTAAACTTTATTTTTCTCCAAACTAAAGCTCAGATATTTGATTTCAAAACTCAAATATCACGAAATTTCAACAACAACAACAACAATGACAACACTAATAAAAAACTTGGGTTGAAAATCCAATTTAAAAATCTCTGAATAAACACACTTTGGCAATCTTGGGCCGACCGGTCAAAATTCAAGTGGAATCAACATTCTTAGCAACAAAGAATTAGACCGCTAATGGCTTGTAAACAAATGGTCACTATGTCTTGCTTGATTTGAAATAGTTCTTGGCCTGACAAAATAAATTAAAACTGTCCTAAATTTGGACTAAGAGCTGAGCTGGCTTAGGGGCCGGTTTAGAAAGGAGTTGTACATTTGTTTGAGTTTGTTTTGGCCGCAAATCTTGGGGATTAAGATAAATTTAAAGCAAACATTTGTTAAGTGTCAGCATTGGACCGTTTTGCTAATTCGACAAATTTTGTTTGTTTTATTTTGAAATTAAACTTAATTAAACACATAAATCTCTAACTTTTGATCAGTTTTTCTAAATTTAAAACTAGAATTTGTAGATAAAAATGATCAGCAAAAATCGATGATGAAAATGAGTGACAAATCGGTATTTATCGACCATGGTAGCACGAGTCGTAAATTTTCTATCTAGCATTACGACTCGGATAAAAAACATTTTGAATAAAGGTTTTAATAAAAAAATTTTCTTTCTTTTTTTTCAAGTCTACGATTCACAAAATGCCCAAGCGGTCCGACTCGAACCGATTTCGATCACCGTCCATTTCGCTGCTCACCAAAAAGCCTTTCAACAAAAACGATACCACGCCAGTGCTCAACTCCAAGGGTCTTTTCTCGAGCATTACCGAGGTAAGCATTCAAACACTTTCCACTTTACTTAATCTAGATTTTTTTCTTCTGGTCATCTTTCTTTACCGGATATTCATTTCCTTTCAAAAATAAATGGCCTGCTTTCATTGAAATTTATGTCTGCAAAACAATAAAAATGATAAACTTAATTTTAAAATTTATTTTTATTCCTTAAAAAAATACTTTTGCAACACCAGGCTTTGGATTAGTATAAGAATTTCTCTAGTAAGCTTGTCAAATCTAAAATCAAAGCTAAAAAAGTGAGTTTAAATGAAAATTTTAATCAAGTTGGTGCAGCAAGTTGAAAGCTTCCAATTTTACCTCTCTAGCCAATTTTTAATTTTTGCATCAAATTTATTTGTGTCTTAAACCAATTCAAAATTAAGGTCTTGGAAATGCTGAACCAATTTGACAATAATGATTAAAGTCAAAAATTTTAAAAGCTCAACAAAAATTGTTTGCTATGGAGCTTTTTTAAATGAAAAAGAAATTTACTATTTATTTTCGAACATTTTACGTGAAAAGACGGAGGCCTTTTTTTTGTTGTTGTAAATTATTTGTATTTACACTTTACAATTTGATAAAAATAAGGCTTTTTAAAATAAATTAAAATAAAAATTTTTAAAAAATATTAAACATTTCTTCTTTTGTGGGCTTTTTTGATATTTTTTAAATTTTTGGCGAAAATTAATGAAATTAATTATGCTTATATCAAAATTTTACTACTAACTTTTTCAGGAAATTTCATTTAGAAAATTGATAAAATGATGAATTGAAATTTTATTAAATTTTGTTAATTTTGTGCAAAAAAATGATGATTTGGTAAATTTTTTATTTTTTTTCGAAAAAATTACTAAATTTTATCATTTTTTTGATTTTTTTTAATTACAAAATCTTTTTTTTTGCTTTTAAAGTGTAGAAAATTTCAATTTTTTAATAATTAAGCTTATTCTTTTATTTTACGAATAAAAAGCAAAATTTAGACTAAAGCTATATATTATTAAGTTTTGTGATTTCGTATAATCCCTTAATTTTCATAAAAATTTAAAAAAAATATCTTTGTTGTTTTGGACTTTATGCTTAGTATTCAAGACGGTTTAAGACTAAATTTATTTTAGTATTTTTTTTTTAATTTAATGAAGGAATAAATTTGTTTTATTTTTTTCATTTTTTTGTAATACTTGACTATTTGAAGGAGCTTGATCACAAAATAAAATCAAAATAAAATAATAAAAAAATTTGATATTAATTTTAATCAACTAGAATGTTACTGTGGAAAAATTCAAATTCTTCAAAGATGGAATTTTTTTTTTGATCATCCTTTGATTTTTTGAAATTTAATAATTAAAAAAATAATTAAATAAATACATATGACTTGAATTAATTAATGTGAAGGTTTTTAAGACTAAAATTGTGATTTAAGAGTTTGAATTACGGCAGAATATTTTTTTTCATTGTTTTTTTTAATTATTTCTTCGAAAAAACTTAGATATAAAAATAATTAATTTAAGTTTTCAATTATTTATATCAATTAAAAATGTAATGTTACAAAGTTTCTTCTTTTTTTGCCCAAACCCTGGAATACTTAAACATCTTGTACCTGTCATTGTTTATTTCTTTTTTTTCAAGTTTTATTTTCTATTGCATTTTTTTCCTAATATTTTACTTTTAATTTTTAAATCGAAGGAGCTTTAGCTTGGCACAGATAAACTAATAAAAAAAATAATAATAAATTAAATTTAGTAGCTGCATAAAATATGAGTCTTTTTTTAAGTGAACTTTTAAAATGTTTATTTTTTTAAGCAATTTAGATCAGAGTCGCACAAATCTCATTTATTCGGCTCAAACTTGGAACTTTCGTCAACTGGCAATGTTAATTTGATCAACGAAAGACTGAATTCCGCAGTGCAGCAAACACCCATTATATCCAAACGACCGACTACCAGCAACAGTGGAGGCGGTGTCGTGTCCAGCGGCAAAAACTCATTTGTCAACAAGCATCTGTTGGTCCAGAGACGCCGGACTATTCATGACATCATAAATTTGGATCTACTAAGCAACATCATAAATTCCTCTTCGCCTAAAAAATATGACAAAAGATCTCTGTCTTCGTCCATTTCTTCGGACAAAAAACTGGGTAAAAAAATAAAAAAAAAATTTTAAATTTTAAATTTTATTGAATTAAAAAAATATGTTTTTTATTCAAAATTTTTATTTAGATTTGGACGAGTGGAGTAGTTTGAAGGCGTCGAGAGACTTGCTAATGGAAGCAAGTGTTCTTCTTCTGAATGTAAGATTCATTTCTTTGACCGGATTTAAACTTTATTTGTTTTTTCAAAGCAATATGGCAAGCAAGAGAGACATTTATTTCTATTCACCGATCTACTGATAATAGCCAAACAAAAGTAAATATTTTTGAAATTGAGACTTAATCCCCATTTGTGATTCACATTTCCGTGATCTTTTTTTAATTAGTAGTGGAATATTGTGTTACTTTGTAAACAAGTTCTAATTTAAACCACATGATTAAGAAAATTCCAAATAAATAACTAAAATAAATTCTGGATAAGGACTGAATTTTTTTGTCTAAAATTACATTCATTTATTATATTATAATTTATTTTAATCTCGCCTATAAGTGTCCCATTCAAAGTTTGTGTAATTGATTTAATCCCTTCGTAAATAAAATTTTCTCACTCACTATTTTTTAAACAAAATTAAGCCCAGTATTCATCGCTTTAATCGTAGAAAATTTCATACAGTCATACGTCGATTATATCATTGCTTTTGTAAAAAATAATATATTTTTTTCTTTAAACAGAAAGCTTACCTTCGATGAAAAAGAGAGAAAAAAATGCCCATTAACCTATTCAAAAAATTTACAATATATTACTAATTATCTTCTCTAACTTTATTTGTCTCCTATGTGATCAAGGTTTATGGCATGGGCAACGAACACCGGAAAGCTTTTTTTCATAATTTGAAGAAGCCCTAAAAACATTTTTTTTGGTTGATATCTATTATTGTATTTTATGTGATAGAAAAAAAACAAAAAAAAATTTAAAAAAAAAGCATAAATAATATTATAATAAAATAATTTGGCGAGATAAAATTTAAGATTTTTATTAGAATTTTTCAATTTAAAATAGTCATAAAAATATTTTTGAACATTTTAATAATTAAATTTGGTAAAAGAAATTTTAACAAAACTGGTCAACACAAGCATTTCTTTCAAATCTTTTTTTAAATAAGTTATTTTTTAAAAATTGCATGTTTTATTAAAAAGTTAATTCAAAATATTTTTTGTTAATGTATTTCTTATCTCTTGTTTTGGGTAGAGCAAATAATTTTATTTATTGTTTAAATTATTTGTAGCTAAACTCAGATTAGCGAAAAAAAATTGGGTATCAGAGATTCACAAGGGCTGATTAAAATTCAATTTAAATGGTGTTTTAATTAGAGCTTTAAGTTAATTTAGCAAAAAAAAATATGTTGATCTAGTCTTTATACAAAGTAAAGTGATTTCAATTGTCAATCTAATCAATCGTAAACATTTTTTATTTGTATTAGTAAAATATTGAAAAAAATCCCATGAGAAATAGTGATTTTTTAAATTCTTAAGCTGTTAAGAACACTTAAGGTGAATCAACTTAGAAGGATGGTAGAAAAATCTGTCAAAATTAAAGAAAATAATTAAGTGATCAACTTTGAGATTACTTTAGCATGAATTGATTTTTTTAATGAAAAAAACGCTGACCCATCATAATGTCTTAACAATAAATCCTTCAGATTATGATATTTTAATTCTATTGTCTTATTTTCTAAATTTAATTAAAAATTTTCAATTATTTTTGCCCAAGGTCTGTGAATCATCTAAAATCTAGATTTTTAATGATTTAACTTCAAGGTTAGATATTCAAGAATAATTACTAAAGTAAATTTGTCAAATTCCTTGCCTTGCAGATGACAATGGTGCACATTATTTTAAATCAAATATACTAGGTTACTTAGGAATTCAAAGTCTAAATTCAATACAACATTCATTATGCCGACTAATTATTTAATCATTTTTAAAGTTTTTAAAAATAAAAAGTTTGGTTTAATAGAAAATTATTTTTTTTAAACTCATTTCTATTAAATTTAAATGTTTATCAAAAAATTGATAAAAAATGAATGATGTTCATCTTTTATTTGATATTTAAACATCACTTAAGTCCAGGAGTTCTCATCTTTTTTTATCCGAATTCTATTTGAACGCCTTTTTTAAAATCTTGTTCTCAGATAAAAATACTGGAGCCATGAATGTCTAATATAAATTTTTAATTACTAGGTTAAAATTAAATTCAGTATTTTTTTTCATTTTAGACATAAAATATTCAGTTTTATTTAAAATAAAAAATTATCAAACATTTTTTTAATTTTCTCAAAAAAATTCGAGACTGATTGTTTCCTCTTCAGCACTCTCTGGCCATTCTTGGTTATCTTTATCAATAATAGAAATTATTAGATCTTTGACTTTAACTGGAGCATAATAAATACCCTCATATTTATAAAAGTATAAAATTACTCTTTTATAAGTTAATGCTAGTGTCTGAAAAATGAAATTAGACCTGTTTTTAACCATAGGCTCTTAATTCAAAATTAAGGACTTGATGAAGATATTTGGTTACTAGCACTTTTTTAAATATATTTTCAAAATGTCCAAATGAAGTAACAGTGTTGTAGTGGTGGTCAGGTCTTTGTGTTTTATTTTAATTTATAAAATTATTAATTTTCCCTTTTTAAAGTTTAGAGTAATTAAAAAAGAAAAAAAAGTCTGTTTAAGAAAAAAAAAGTTTCTATTGTTGTAAGTTTTACCTAAAATAAAAGAAAATCTGATTATTTGGATACTCATTTTTTATACCTTAATTTATTACAATATATCTTTTTTATTTTATTTTTATCTTTTTTATTTTATTTTATCTTTTTTTACTTTATCTTATTTTAAATATTTTTATATTCTGAAAGAGCATTAGCTCGGTACAGATAAACAAATAAATTAAAAAAAATAATTTGTCAAGATTTTTGTGAAGTTTCGTACTCGGTAAAAAAGGTGTTATTAGGTAAATCGGAGAATATTTACAAAAAAAAACCGAAAAATATCAAAATTTTCCATGTTTGGTTCAAAATCTTGGTAAATAAGTAAAGTAATAGCTTTTAATTGCATTCCATTGTGTAAATCAGATTAAGGAGACCAGATGATATATGTTGGCTTTATCAATTCTGAGGGTCAAAAATATTTTTTTACCTTTGATAAAAAAAATTTTCCGAAGCTGTTTTTCTTATTTTTGGTATAATCTTTTCAATCTAGACTCTTTTCTAAATATTCATTAAAAATTTTGAATTATTATTAAATTAATAGTATTAAAATTAATATAGTGGCGTAATTTATTTTAAAAAAAAAACAATTTAATTTTTTTTAGCTACTAAAAATTTTTTTTTCAATCAAAGCTAAATGAGTTATAAAAATAAATTACAAAATTTTTAAATTTTTATTGATTTATTTATCAAGGACTAATTTTTTGCCCAAACATTTAAAAAAAAATTTTCAATCAAAGTTTAATGAGTTATAAAAATAAATTTTTAAAATTTTTATTGATTTGTTTATCAAGGATTATTTTTTTAACTAAAAGTTAATATCACGAATAGCCTAAAAAACACTTTTCTAAAAGTCTTATCATGGTTTGAAAGAAAAATCTAATCTTTTTTATGTCATTTTCGAAAGGAACGAACACAATTTTAAGATAAAGCATAGAGTTTGGCTCAGTGATATCTGGCTAGGTGATTGCTTCGACGCAATTTATTGGCAATACAAGGCAAATACATCGATAGTGATAGGCTGGCCACCTGCCACCAACTACATACTGGACTTCAGGAACGCCGAAGACAAACATCTGTGGCTGAACAAGCTGAAAAAGTACTTAAATTGGAGACTAGAGAAATTTTTTTACTCAAATTAATTCAAGTCTCACCCAAATTCAAAAAGAAAAAGAAGAAAATTCAATTTTGAACATAAAAATCAGCTACAACACGGACAACTCGGGCACCACAGCTCCCACCCAATTTTCCCAGTGCTATGTACTAAACTCTCATTTCCACCCATCTTTTCTTTACCTTTTTTTCTGGTCATTTTAGACCAAAACAGTCCAAGTGAAGCCAGACGAAACAGCGCTGCAGCTAGTGGCCAGATGCAAAAGTTTGTTCAATCTAGAAAGTGACATTGGAGACAATAGGCATCAACTTTGGCTCAAGATATCGGCTAATGAGCCCCTAATACCTCTGATAGGTGCGATCATTTGACTCTTTTGAATCCTAAATTAATTGTTGATTCTTTTGCAGGACACGAGTTTCCCTATGCCATTAAAATGAACTCGTTGAGAGAAACCGGAGCCACTTTGATCGAAGAAAACGACAACAACTACAAATTTGTTCTAATTGACAACAAAAAGTATTCAACTGAAATGCAGACAAAATCAAGTGCACCAGTCAAAGGCGCCAGTGCTGCGCCTAATGGTAAGTCAACAATCAGGCTCAAGATTAAGCTAAAGTAATTTTTGCTAGACACAGACAAGCTGTACAGGCTTAGGAAAAAAATGTTCTGGAGCAAGAACTCGTCTTCGAACCGCAATCTGGACTCACTCTTGGATCTGGACGGAGTTCTGTTGCCCAAAAAGAACAGGGAAAGTAAAACTTACATCAATTCGATCAGAAGCAACAGCCTGCATCATGTGCACCAAGGAATTACTGAGACATCTAAATCTTCCAAGAAAAGCATTTCGACTAGCTCTAGCATAGCTACGTCCACTCTCAGGCCACTGTATCACAAGCTGAAAAGGGCGCATTTGTTTGGCGTTAAACTGGAGAAAATATGCGGGCCGTACTCGGCCACCAATTGCCGACTGCCAGCGCCTATCATGAGTCTAATGGAAAAGGTGGCTGCAGAAGGAATCAATGCTTTGATGATTTTTCGCAAGTCGGCCAGTGCCAAACTTAAAAAGACCTATCGCGATAAAATAGACTCCAATCAAGCTTTTGATTATGATGAAATGAATGTTCACATTGCTGCCCTTCTACTTAAAGTAATTTTGAATTTTTTTCTATTTGGAATTTTATTTTTTTTTCGGTGCCAAGGAGTTCTTAAGAGATTACCCGGACGGAATTATTGACTATCGTTTATTTAACGATTGTGTTAAAACACTTTCGGTAAAAAGTCAAGATCAACAATTAAAAGCCATTAAAGTGTAAGTAATGAATATTTTTTTTTGAATAAAAATTGTCTTTTTGTCCTTTTTTTTTAGTTTTAAATAAATTAATGACGGATCTGGAGGCAATGAAAAAAATTTTAAACTTTAGTTTTTTTGAACGAGGTTTTAATTTAAAAATTTTGAAAATAATTTTTGCTATTTTTTATTTCTCAAATTTTTCTAAAATATTTGAGTTGAATTTTTTATTTTTTAATACAAAAAAAATTTTAATAAACAAAAGAACAGATCCGCTAAAAGGTTATATTTAAAATTTACCAAAATTAAAAGAAAATAGTAAAAAAAAAGTTTTGGACTTTAATCAAAAAATGTTGAGTAAACACTTTTCAATTGTTTATTTTTTCCTTTCACTACTTGAATCGGTCATTCCTTGTTCAGATTTTTCATTTTAAATTTTTCTTTTGTATTTTACTTTTATTAATTTGCTCTTTTGAATTTTTATTTTTAATCTGAATAAGCTTTACGGTACAGATAAACAAATAAATGAATAAGACTATTTGCTAGAGAAAATCTTAATTTATTTTGTAGATTTTCTATTTTTAAGAAAAAAAATTTAAAATAAAAAAAATGAAAAATTTGTCTAATAAAGTTGAAAAACAATTACCGTAAACTCGTGACCATTACTCTTGGAACAATGTCAAAATTTGGGTTTATTCCATACGGAACTAATACCATCAAACTTAAAAAATTGTAGAGTTAAATTCGAAATTAAAAAAAATAAAAATTTAAACTTTATTCTAATTTTTGTATTTATTCTAAGAGTACAATTTTTTAAGTTTATTCAAAAAATAAATTCGAAATTATTCTAAGAATAAAATCAAGCTTTTGCGCTTACTCTTAGTTTAAAGTCAGACGTCAAGGTTTATTCTAAAAAAAAATAAAAAAATTTTATAACATGGTTTCGATGGTATTAGTTCCGTATGGAATAAACCCAAATTTTGACATTGTTCCAAGAGCAATGGTCACGAGTTTACGGTATAACAGTAGTTATTTAAAAAAAATTTATTTTATGTTTTTTCTTTAAATTAATGTTAGCATTTTACTTTGAAATGATAACTTTTGAATGTTTAAAGTGTTTTCATGGTATCATTTTTAATTGCGGTGTAGAAGATCAAAGTTATGTTTACAGAAAAGTTTTTTTTAAGTCATTAGCCTTAAGTCAAGTTTGGTTAGCACTTTTCCACACTTGGAAATCTTACCTTGCCTAAGACTAAGACTAAAAGCTGAATTATATCGTCTAAAGAATTTTGGGATCAATTTTTTAAGTTTTTGAATTTGACCAGGTCCGGATGCTGCATTGACTCTCAACTTTTCTACAAACAAAATCAATTTATTTATGGTAATGGCTTCATTTTAAATGCACTGTTTGTGTTCCACAAAAAAGTTTGAGTTAAAACTTTTTGAGATGACAAAAAAAACTAATCAACTGACAAAATTATTTTTTGAACAGACTTTTTAATAATTTATAAAGCTTGGTAAAGGAAGCAAATAAATAAACTTTATTTTATTGATTAAATAAACTTTTTTTCAAGAGACAAAAATAAAAACTAGTGTGACCAAAAGGCTTTATTGTCTGACAAAAAAAATTGATTAAAAAATGAGAGAAAAAATAATAGCGACTTACTTATTTTTAGGTTTTCTACCAGATAACTTCATTCACCTTCCTCGTTTTCTCGGTAAATCCGCATCAGTTTCCTAATCAATCGTTTGATTTCTTTTCTCTTCAAAAAATGTAGAATATAGCCAGGTCGTCATCATAAGGAAAAAATAGCATCCGAATTTAGTCTCTGCAAAAAACTCTGTAAGTCTGAAAAGCACTGAATCAAAAAAAATTTTAAATTAAAATGCAGAGTTATTTGCAGAGACCAAATTCGGGTGGTATAAATCTTGTATCAGCTGAAACATTTTGCAGAAAAAATTTTAGACTCAAAGTAAAAAATTTATTTCATTTAAGATTTATTTTATTTGATTTTATTTAATTTAAGATTTTTGTTTTTGTACTTTGTCCCTAAATTCACAAATCCTAAAGTAAGGCGTTTATTATGAATCCTTGTGGAACACCTGATGTGAAAGAAATGTGAAGTCATTAATTTTTATTTAGAATGATCTGTTCGACAAAAATGAGCGAATCCAGAAGATAAGATATTCAAGTGTTGGAGCTTTAATTAGTTTATTAGAGAGAACTTCATGCCATTTCCTATTAAAGGCCTTGGTAAAATCAAAAAAAGACCAAAAAGACTCGGATATTTTTTGAGTCGAAATATAAGGTTGTCTGAAGTCTTTTTAATCATCTTAATCTTGATTGTTAACTTGCTAAAAATTTAATTTAATTAAACATATGAATAAAGTCTGGTGTTAACTATAATATATTATTCATAACTTAAATATCTATTCACATTTACCTTAAATGATCAAAATGTAGTTGAAAAAATGATTTATTTCAGCGGATTAGATTTAGAGTGTTTTCGGATATTTTCCCAAATGTTAAATGAAAGAGAGAGGAAATACATAAAAACGAAAACAGTTAATCCAAAATTTATTTTTTTTAATATTTTTTTATCTTTTACTTTATTTATTTTTTAATCTGAAATAACTTTAGCTCGTCACAGATTTTATTATTTAAATGATTATCAATTTTTATAAAAGTAATTTTTTCAATAAAAATAGCCTTCTGACCAGTAATTAAAAATAAATGTAATTTTTTTTTAAATCTAAAAGGTCTTTAGATCGTAACAGATAAGCAAATTAAAAAATAAAAAATAAAAATTAACTTTGTCACCTCATTAAATAATGACCAAATAATATTATTTCCATTATAATATTTTTCTGTATCTATTTAATCAATATTTAGGGCTCAGAAAAAAAAGATATTTTTTTTTCAAGCGAAATTTAATTTTGTTTTTATAAAAGTAATTTTTTCAATAAAATAAAGTTTTCCATTGTTTGGTCATTTTTTAAGATGATGACCACTGGTCACTTGTCTAACTTTTTTTTGTTGTTGCTTTTTGCTTGCCATCACATTTTCAAACACAAACAAATTTTGCTTTTAAACTAATCTTTTTGTTTCTTTAAGAATTCTGAACCGTTTGCCAAAATGGAACTATGTGTGCCTGAAACATTTTATGTGTTTATTCCACCTGATCTCGTGCAACTCGTCTGTAAACAAAATGGACGTGCACAACATCTCGGTGTGCGTGGCACCGAGCATATTCCACAAGATCGAGAAGCCGAGCGACGTCGAGACCAACTTCAAGTCGATCGCATTCGTCGAGTTTGTGATCAAAAGCGTGGCCGAGCTGTTCGGCGCCGACACCCTCTCGCTGCTCACCAAGCCGGCCCACATTCTCATCGAAATAAACAGCGACGTGTCCAAGTCCAACGAGTCCCTATGCCAGCCCAAGCGCAACACATCCCACTCGCTCAACTTGGCTGTCAGCTCGCACACCAGCCAGTCCACCAGCGACATCAACGCCACCACCACACACCAGTTCGTCTTCGACGCCGACGAGTCCTCGGTGTACGAGGCGTCCAGCGACGACGACGACGACAACTACAACGACGACGACCAAGATATTGTCTGCGAGGCCAAAAAAAACAAACCATTCACCAAACGAAACCTGTTCAAGATAAAATCGAACTCGAAAAACTTCCACAAGCCCAAGGCGAGCAAACACGACTTGTCGTCGAACACGCTGAGCGTGGACTCGGGCCTGTCGGTGCCGACCACGACCAACAGCGACCCGGAGAGCGAGAAATCGCTCAAAAAGCCCGAAGAAAGCCAGCTGAAGCGGCAAAAGCGCATGCTCGCTCTGCACCCGGACACTGACCACACGGCCTGCTACGACCTCACCGTCCACGGCCACTCCAACAGCCAGCCCAACTGCGAGCAGCTGATGGACACATTTTTGCGAAAGAATTCCAAGCGCTTCTCGCTCAAGTCGATGGCTCCGCTGGCGCCGCACAAAGTCGACGAGCAGCAGTGCCACAGTCTGCCCCACTCGAGCACCAAGTCAACTGTGACCGAGACCAAGAAGGCCGAGACCAAGAGCCGGCTGCACGCCAGCCGCAAGTCAATAGTGAAGGTGACCTTTGACCAAGCGGCCATTGAGGGCCATTTGTTCAAGAGCAGTGTGCGGGTTGGATGTGGTGAGGTGGGCAATTTGAGCCGGTGTGCTGACGAGTCGCCCAAGCGGCGACACTCGTCCATGGTCTACGTGACTGTGAATCAGAGCAAGCAGTTCAATTCGAAGAGTTTGGTTGCCAATTTGTTCAGTGAGGAGAGCAGTCCGGTGCGCTCCATGGTCAAGAGGAGTTTGTCGCTAAAAAACGATGAAGAGGAGTCCAAGCCGCTGAAGATTGCTGTCTCTACCAAGCAGAGTTTTGCTGGTGTGAAGAAGAGCGCCGTGAGTGGAGTGAGAGTGGCGCCTGTTGTTGAAGAGCATAGGCCGAGTGTGGACACTGGTGGCTGTGGTAAAGGGGGGAGCATGGACGACAATAATAATGACAGTGGTTCGAGGAGCAGGTGTTTGGACGAGCTGGAGTTGGCTGGGGTGACGTGGAGTGTGCCTAATATACGCAAGCAGTTCGAGAGGCCTAGTGAGAGCAAGCGGGTGGAGAGCTTGGTCAGCGGCAGGCGCAAGACTATTAATATAGAGTCGGGCCTGGCCGATAAGAACAGGTTTGTGACGCACAGGACTACCTATATTTGAGAGAGTGGACACTTTTCTTCTTTTTTTTGACAATTCATTTGAAACGCCCCGGTGTACAAAGCGCCATGAACATACAAAAATTCATGCTAATTTTTTTAATCTAATTAAAGTTTTCTCTATTTTTAAATAATTGATTAATTATTGAACTAAAAAACACCTTTATTTTTTTTTATTTTTTTTTTGATCAAAAAAATGATTTTATTGTGTTTGTTAAAATAGTTTTATTGATAAAGATTTCATTAAAAATTAAAAAAAACACACACACACACACACACACGTAACTGAACAAAAAGAGGCAATTTTTTGTAACTTTATTTTATTTTGGTAAATTTTCTTTTTTTTTTAAATTAATTTTAATCGCAAATAATTAAATTCCAATAAAATTAGTTTAATTATTGACAGTTTTTTTTCTAATTGTTTTATTTAAACAGGACTTAAATATTTCTTAAACTTTTTACCTACAGTGGTGTTCCGGATTTAGTAATTTACGATAATTTACGTAATACATTGTAAATTTACGTAAATTAAATAGATTTTACGTAAATTTATGTAAAAGAAATGCCCAAAAAATTTTCCACAATTTTGCACTTTCACACAATAAAAACTATTTATTTACAATCATTTACTTTTTTTTTTTTTTTTTTACTTTTTATAAACTTCTATCAATAATTTTTTATTCACAATTTTATATTTTCTATAGTCAATTGTAAAATTATATTCTAAATTATGATCTAAAGAATGCAGGCCGAAAAGAAGGTTTACGCCGTTCTGAACTGCCTGGGCCCTCGGCCCAAATTATTTTTAAAATAAATAAAAATATTTATTTAGTAAAAAAAATTTTTTTTATAATTTACGTAAATTTTGGTAAAATGTAATCAATTTAATAGTAAAAATAGTAAAAAATGGAAAAAAAGTTTTATTTACATTTTTTTACGTTAGAAAAAATATCTTAAATAGTTTTATAATTAATTTAATGATTATCTGTATTTTTATTTAAATTAACTATAATTATATTTTATATTTTCAATTTTAACCTTTTATAAATGTTTAATGTAATTTTGACATTTTACCAAAATTTACGTAAATTATGAAAAAAAATTTTTTTTATCATTAGTAAATTTACTATTTTTTACGTAAATCATCGTAAATCACTTAATCCGGAACACCACTGTCAATGAAAGTCTCCATCCATGCTGAAATGTTCTCTTCTAAGCTCCTTAGTCGATTTGATAGTGGATTTCCTCGCAAAATTAAAAAAAGGAAAAAAAAGAATTGAATATAAAAGAGATCACAAAATGAATAATAACTATTGAAATTAAAAAGATTTAATATTTTATTAAATTTTTTTGAAAACACTAAAACTGTCTTTTTTAATACATTTTTTTTTAAATTTTTTTTTACATCGCCTTTAAGGCGTTCATTGAAATAAATAAATAACAGTTGAAATGAACCATCTGTTTTTCCTTGAAAAAGTTTTGATTAAAGCTTTTTGAAATGCAAAAAAAAACCAATCAACTAAAAAATTTATTTTTGAACTGTTAAAATAAATTTTTATTTTTTTATTCTATTTGAGGAGCTTTAGCTCAGTACAGCAAACAAATAGAAAAAATCTTTGATTTGATTTTAAAAGCTAAATAATTACAGTCAATATACTTAGTAGGAGTAGGAGTAGTGGTTGTAAAAATAACTAAATTCTTTGAAGTTCTTTTCTTCCACGGCATTATGAATTTTCATACAAAAATTCCAAAACAAAATTTAAATTTTTAATAAAATTATGGCTTTTGAATTACAGATTTTTCCGTAATTTTTCAACTAGATTTTTTAAAAGGTGAAACAAACAATGTTTAATTTAACAGTCCAATTTAAGAAAAAATTTATTAAATGTTTCCCAATAAATTTATTTTTTTTAATAAAATTGTAGGTTAACTAAGAAATGAAAAATAAAATTTTTACAACTGTAACGATGACAGAATTTAAACATTTAACTAAAATAAATTTACAAAATGCAAAAAAAAATCTAATTTGAATAGATCATAGAAACAAAAAATAAATAAATTCCAAAATATTGATTTTTTTTAATCATTAATATTTTCCTGTTATTAAAAACTAATCTTTTTTGTTGAATTTAATGAAATATATTTTGTTTCATGTTGTTTCATCATCAAATTTTAAAAAGCTCAATTTTGTCAATTTAAATTAATGAAAATGAATTCTAATTTTGGGAAGGTTTGTATGAAATTTCACAATGCCTGCTTCCACACCATTTTCTGTTCCATAAACCATATAATAATTCAGGGTTGAACAGTTAATGGGGTAAAACCGTGAATTCTTCTTTGAATGACTATAACTTATCATCTTAAATAAAGAACGTATTTTTGAAAAATAAAAATAATAATAAAAAAGAATATTTATTTCATTCAAAAGATTTATCTTCATTACTTAAAAGAAAATGTCGATCCTAAAAAAAAACTTTCTTGATAACTGGTAAAAACGTGAACAAAGAACCCTAGTGTATGTATTTTTTGATGCTGATTACGAAAAATAGGCTCAATTTTCTATTTGATTGATACTTAAAAAAGAAACTTTTTAAAATGCTTTGTCATTGATGATGAGTCCTATTCAGAGTTGTTTAAAAGTCCCAAGTCCATGTCCGGGCTTTAAAAGTTTGAATACTGAAGAAGAATTGTGAAGACTTTTGTGCTAAAATTGCATGAGAATTCTGAATTATGGCAAATCTTTATGCATTAAACAACCCAAGAGTATAAATTTTTTGATAAAAAAAAGTGGACTTTATTTTGAGACTTATAAACAACTCTGGTCCTATTTTATCTTTTCGTAAAAGGATCAATGTTCATTTTATTCAAGTAACGTGTCTCAATGTCATCCAGATGTGAGATACTACAAAAAAGAAAAATCTGGGATACATTGGCCTGAGACATTGTCAAATGCTGACCTATTCAGAAGAACAAATTCAGAGCCATTAAATCAATGCATCAAGAATAAATGACAGCGATGGCTTGGGCAGTCTGAGCTTAATCTGAAGACAAAATCTTTTTAAAAATATTTTATTTGGAATCCGAAGTTATAACAAAAGTGTAAGTGGTTTATTTAGCACCTAGAACATGTGCTTCAGATGTATCATAACTTAAACAACTAGGGACTAGAGAGAAGCAGAAGAGTGGTGTCAAGATACAGGTCTAACAAAAGGATACACTTCAATGGAAACATCAAGGGTGACGGTATCTTGGAGGTCAACAATCACGAAAGAGGAAATGAGAATGACATGAAGAGAAGCAAGGTCAAATGCAAAAGATATACTTGAGTGGAAATCAAAAATAATGACCTTATGCTCCACAGATAATTAATTGAAATTAAAATTAATTATTTTACTTTTTTTTTAGTTACTCAAAAAAGTAAAATTTTAGTCATTTTATCCAAACGTTTTTGAACTTTAGGTCCAAAAAAATTATTAAAGGCTTTTTTTATTGTTCTTCAAAATAAAGTTTTAAAAATTTTAATTATCTAGAAAAAATTGGAGGACAGATGCTGAGGCAAAGGTATTTAGTTAACCATGATTTTCAGATTTTTAATTTTCTTAATTGTTAAAGTCTGATAAAAGTTAAATATTTGCACAAATTTTGGTCAAATTTGATCAATAAGAACATGTATTTATTACTTGTAAAAATTTTGAACATTTTTTTTTGACAACCTGTTATAAAAAGCTTACTAAAAGACTTAATTACATTAAATACAGCATTTATTAGGACGATTGGTGAAATTCAATACAAAGAAAGAAAAAATTATTTTTATATAAAAATTAATTTAAAAAAACGCAAGTTTTAAGTTTAGTAAAATTTTTTTTTAATTTTCATAATTTTAATGATTCATGATGAAGCTTATGCCGATAATACAATCTATTAAAAATTGCCTTACATAAGTGTGTCCTTAATATTCAAAAAGATTTAAATACTGCTTTCAAATGGTGTCAAGACAATTTTACAAGAGGTGTAAAATTTAATACCAACTTAAGTTATGAAATTTTTTAACTGAAGTTAATGATCAAAAATTATCTTAAAAAAAAAAATTTTATACATTTTTTATTAAAAAATTAATGCAAAGATATATTTTTATGACAAACATTCACTTTGAGAATATGCTTCTGCAAAAGAATTTGAACCAAAAGTTACTTAATTGTAAATTGCTTTATATTATTGAAAATTTTTGAGCCTGATCATTTAAATTTTATCAAAAACTTAGATCTACAATTTTTTTATTTTAAAATAGATTCCTTTTGAAATCCTTTATAAAATAGAAAATAATTTAAAAAGAAATCAAATTAATTACTAATTCTTGATAAGAACATTGAGTGCTCTTGGAAATTTATTTGAAAACAAAAAGTGTTTCTCAAAATGACGTCTTTTTATTATGCTCTGAAAATAAATTTCTGAAAGTGGTATGCCAAAAAAAATTATATTCAAATTAGAGAGAGATTTTTTAAAAAAGAAAACAATCTCTGTTAAAAAAATATTTTTTTATTGCACTAAGGTATTTGAAAAACAAAAGAAAGGATTCATTTATTGAAGAATGATTTTTTTTCATTCTACCTTTGGTGTTTAATAGTTTAATTACCATTTTATCTCATTTAAATTTTTTTTCATTTTCTTTTCTTATTTCTTTAATTCAATAATTCGACTTTCTTCAGCTTTGCTGGTAAATCCATTCATTGCCAGCAAACGATCATCTGCGTTCTCGCTTTGCAAAAGGTAGGATTATTCTTTAATTTGAATCAATTAACTGAAATTTGATTTAGATATTTAGAGAAAAAATCTTCTTTATTTTTAAGAAAAAAATAAATAAATCTTTTTCGAAAAAATGTATCTTAATAGCACAATTAATTTTTAAATTAAAAAAATGCCGATTAAAGATCCACAATGACCATAATGATCATAAAAAACTTTTTTTCTTTGTTTGATAAATAATAATTTACAAAAAATGAAATTTAAATTCTTCCTATTGAGATAAGTTTTATTAAATTAATTCTTTATTCTTTTGGATAAAATTTAAAAAAAAATTTTATTAAATTTTTATTAAATTAATTAAAATTTTAACTAAAATAAAATAACAATTTCAAACTGCATTCAGCTTAATTGGAAGTTCTTTTAGCGAGGATTTTTACTATTTTAAAATTTTAAGAATATTAGTAATTTTATGTATTATCATGAATTTTTCAACCAAAAAAAAGGTAAATATTAGTTACTGATTTTTCAAATGATGTTGAAAAAATAAATTTTAAAATAATGATTTTTAATCTAAAAGTAGTGTTTGGTAGAAGTCCCTTGGTTCAAATAAAGGTCTTGTAGACTTGGACTGGGTCTGATCGGGGTCCCATGTTGAGTTTTAGTTTGTTTTTCTCTCAATTTGGGCTTACATTTATTAATTTAAAAAAAATATTTTTTAATATTTAAAGGTTATTGAAAAAAAAATTTATTTTTAAATTAAATCATTGTAATTAATTACATTTAATTATTTAAAATTGAAAAATATTTTAAAAAATCTAGGAAAAAAAAATTATATCCTTTAAATACTTTTTAAATTTTGACAAATTTTGTTTTGAGGAAATGGACCGATCCGACTCTCATTCATTCCGTCTGATCCGAGTCTCAATTTCGGTCCCAATCTTAAGAGACTGGGTCCGCTCAGAAAATTTAAATTCAATTTGTGGAAATATTTATATAATCAACTTGAAAAATCCAAAAAAAATTAAAATTTTTATTATATTACATTGTTAAATAAGTAAATTAAAATTTGAAAAAGACAATTTTATTTGATATTTAGATTATTCTAGAAGAAATTCAAAAGCTTATTTTAAATTTTGAAAAAAAATTTTTGAATAATTTAAAATGATCTAAATCTTAAATTTAAAATCAAATTAAAAAAGGTACTTGAAATAAAATTTATTCAATTTTCAATTTTTCATATTTTCAGCCTTTCAAAAGTCAACACAACAGAGACAATCAGAGTTTTTTCATATAAAGAAAAGAGGTTATTTTTTTATGTAAAAAAAATTTTTTTTTTTTGCAATTTTTATCCAAATTTTAATCTTTCATTTAAATGCTAAATTTTATCAAGAAATTACAGATGGCATTTTTTTCAGTTCAATCTCCCTCAAAAACAAATTTCAAATATTTTGTCAACAAATTCTCTTTAATGATAAATTCTTAACTAGATTCTTATTTCAATTACATAACACACTGAATCAAAAAGGAATACGTGATAATAATTTCTAAGGTCACCGACCTTATTTTTATAATTAAATAACATCATTTTTAAAGTTTAAGCTTGTTTAAAAACTAGTTAAGTTAAGTCATTTATTTGTATTCTTTTCATAATTATGATAATTATTAATGTCTTCGAAGAGATTACTGAAACTTAAATCGTTTAAAAATCAAAAGAAAACAAATAATAGAAGATTCCCAGAAACTAATTTTGTCATTATATTGATTTTTGGTGCTCAAAAGCATTCCTTTTGAAGCAAAAATTTTATTGATAAAAATATGATAAATTTTTTGAATAAAAAATGATAAATAATATTAATTGCTTGAAATAAAATATTTCTTATTTTACTCAAAACAGAGAAAAAAATACTTTTAAAAAAATCACTGCCATCAAAAATGATCTAATTACATTAACATTGATTTTTAGTTTAAAGCAAAGATTTTAAATTGAGATAAAAATACATCTGATTTATGATAAAATAATTTAAATTTTTTCATTAAAACTCGTGGCAGCTGTATCAAAAATTTTTTTTGGAACCAAAAACAATTTAATCTGTAATTTTTGCTCAAAGAATTTAATTTTAAATCTGATGTTCTAAAAATAGTGAACAATCGATTAATTTTTCCTAAGAAAATAAGTCAAAGAGTTTTTATTTTTGAATTTATCATGGGACTTTGCAAAATTAAACAACATGGTGTAAAAAAATAACAATTCTTTATTCAATTGATTAAAAGCATCCGGTGTCAATTTTCATGATGAAATTCAGGGTTCCTCTTCTTGAAGTGATTAAAATTTAAAAAATTTTAAATTCATGTTCAAGGTAGAAAAAAAAAGCATCCGAATATTTTTCCTTCGAAGCCAATTTTAAGCAGTTTTTTCTTTAAATTGGAAAAAGAGCTTTTTCCGATTAATTTTTCTTTAAAATTTAGAAAAAATCCATGTATACACTAGTTATCGATTATCCAAAAAATTACCTCGAAAAAACCGCTTAATCTATCTAACTCTATCAATTTTTATGATAATAAGCAATTGGTGGCAGACTCGTTGGAATTTTCAAGCCTTTTTTTAATTATTTTTTAGACAGGAGGCCTCAATCGGCACCAAATAAGTCTCCGAACCTAGTAATTTAATTGATCTTGGAAATCAGAGTCAGAATAAAATCCAATTGTACTATTCACTACCTGGTTGAAAATTTTTCAAAAATTTATTTTTAATTATCTATCTTTCCCAAAATAATCGACTAAAAATAAATCCATACTTAAATCTAAGAGTCTAATAAATTATTTATAAAGATGATATATTGTTTTGGAATTCATATTACTAATTCATGTAATTCATGCATTCTAGTTCAATTGTTAATTAGCGAGGCATGAAATTTTTATTATGACAGCCTTGAGCTTGATTATGAAAAATTATTTCTAATTTACTCCATGAGTTTTTTTAGTCACATAGGTTGAGAATTTTTCTCTCGACAACGCAACATCGGGTCAAAAGAAGCAAACATTTTTCAAAATTAAATTTTCTTTTATTTATTTATTTAAGTCAAAAGTTTTAAATTTATTTCAATTCATCAAAAATTAATTAATTCAATGATAGATAATGGATCAATTAAATGGATTCATATTTTATCCGGGCAACAAAAAATAGTAATGATTAGTAATTAACTTTTAAATTTTAAATACATTTAATTATTCTATATTATTTAAAATATTAATTAATAATTTGGGCAAGTAATGGATCAATCTTTTCCTTCAAATCGACAAAAATAGTAAAATTAGGGATTTATTATTAATTTTATAAAGTTGTATTTTAATTATTTTAACTATTCTAAATACCGAAAACGAAGCAGGTTTCATCTAAGAAAAAATAATTAAAAATTTTATGAGCGTTTCAAAAGATTTTAATTCATTAAAAATAGAAAAATTATTAACTTTTAAAATTGAAATTTGTTTTTTATTTAATTAAAATATTTTAAAGCCTGGCTTTTATTTTATTTTAAAAAAGTTAGTTAATAATTTATTAACCAAGTTAATTCAGTGTTAAATCTAAAGAAATTTTAATTCTAAGCTAGTAAAAACTAATTTATTAAATTTTTTGTTAAAAGATAAAAAAAATTATTAATTTCTAAAAGAGAATTCAAAGTTTTATTTTAATAAAAAATTCTTAAATACCAAAAAAAGACGATGAATTTTTTCAGTCCATTTTTATTTTATAATTTAGTCACCAAGGTTGATTTCGAGGCAAAATTTGGATTGATAAATGGCAAATTTGAAATTTTCCCAAAGTCATGGGTTAACTGTGCATTAAATAAAAAAAATTTGAAATAATTATTTATTAAAAAATAGATGATAAAAAATTTATTTGAAAAAATTTTAATTTTTCAAGTGCCGAAAAAGTAGCCGAATTTTTCGAGCATTTTTTAGTCTGACGCAATTATGTAAGCTATCTAGCATAATTGGAAAAAAAAGCGCAATTAAAAAGCCAAACTTGCATGTAACTTAAACTACGGTAAATCTATTGACTTGAGCGTCAGTGCTTGTTTACATTCTGCCATTGTTTCATTATGCTAATTCAGCAAAGATCGGTGTCTGTACGTGTTGCGTAATAGGAGCACCAAGTTCTGATAGATCGGACCAATTCGGAGCCAAGGGTTGTCTTGATCTATTCTAGATTTTTATTTAAAGAAGATAAGTTTTGTGTTTTTTTGTTGCAATAAATTAGCTTTGGCAACTAGTGACATGATCGAGACCCAGATAGGGCTCGAACTAGTTTACAAAGTATTTCTTTCATAATAAATATTTAGATTTAATTATGCTGCAGAACAGGCGTTGGCAAACTAGGAGCTGGCTCACCAATCTAAGTGGGGTGGCTGTGCGCTTTTATCATAATTTATTATGTAACTTTATAAGCAGGCAGCCGAAAAATAATCTCTAAAATTACATTTTCTCTTTTTTTTTTTTATTTTAGTTCAAAATAAATTATGGTAATCAAGAAAAAAATTTAAATTTTATTAAAAATGTTGCTTTGTTTATATTCCTGTGCCGGATGGTTGGATTAGAAAATTTCACAATTGGCAAGGATTGCACTGCATTCACTAATAGCACGGCTACACCTAGACCTAGACACGTTTCTAGCACGAGTTGCATTTGGCCAACAAAAATTCCATTCAAGCAACATTCTATTTTTGCCTTCTTGTTCGCCTAAATTTAGAATTTAGACTATTCTATTTGGAACGAAATTCCTTAAATTACAAATTTAAATTTAGTTAAATTTAGAACTCTAAACTAGGATCTTGTCAAACAATTAGTCAGCACCTTTTAATTGTTCCATTTGGCTTTAGATAAACTAAACATCCACAGAATTAGTTGACGTATAGACACACAACAAATTGGTAAGCATGGGACGCAAAAAAATAGCCATTTCTAAAATAAACGATGAACGTAACAGACAAGTAAACTTTTGGGAGAAAAAAAAATTTTTTTTTTTCAATTTTTATTAAATTTTATCCAAGGTGACTTTTACTAAGCGGAAATTTGGTCTGATGAAAAAAGCCTACGAGCTGAGCGTTTTGTGCGAGTGTGAAATAGTGATCATCATATTCAACAGCAATAACAAGCTATTCCAGTATGCTAGTTCCAATGTGGACAGCATTTTGCTCAAGTACACCGAGCACAACGAGCCTAACGAGACCAAAACCAACGAGGACATTCTAGATGTATTTTAATAAAATCTAAAAAAAAAATTTTCATTTTTTTTCATTTTTTTGCTGTAGATTTTGAACAAAAAAGGTGGAGATTGCAAAGGACTGGACGATGACTCGGGCGATGATGACATGCCGGTCTCGCCCGACCACAACAAATACCCGTACCAAAACCCGGTAAGTGCCGGTGCAGCAAAAATTTTTTTTTTCTAATTTTGTGTTTAAAGCTGTCTAGTTATGACTTGAACAACAATAGTCTCCTAAACATGCCGTCCATGAACCCGATGCAGACGCACATGAACGGAAACAATGCTGGCTTGCACCAACATCACCTACAGCATCATCATCAGCATGGTCAGACACAGCAGTCCCAGCATCAAGTCCACCACCATCATCAGCACCACCAGCAGCAAACTTTCAATGGTAAAAATTCGATGAATCTTCTGTTGTAAATTAACTCTCTTTTCTTGATCAGACAACGACGGTATATCGACCTCGTCGTCTTCCTACTCGTCACAAGCATCACCGGACACTATACAGCAAAAAAAAGAAGAAGCAAAATTCAACCGCTTGCACTCCGATTCACTGCAATTGTCCAATTCAATGATCGATCCAGCCCACCTGAACCACCACAGTTCTCTCCAGCCATCGCTTATTCACCAGCTTCGGAACAACACCAATTCACTTAACTCAGGTATCGTCTCTGTAAAATAAATAAAAAAAATTTGAATAATTTTTACTGTATATTTTTTTTTAAATTAAAATAGAAAAAAATTAAATTTATTTTTTTTTAAAAATTGAAAATTGAAAAATAATTTACCTCAAAAACTGAAAGGAAATAAATTTTCACTTTCTTTTTCTTTCGATCAAGAAGAAAAAATAATTTAAATTAGATAAATAGTAATTTCTAAGTACATTTAACTTTTTAAGTATTTTGAAAAAAAATTAGTTTCTTTTAGGTTTAAATGAAACAAAAGGGAAAAATTAATTTTTTTATGCTCGAAGAGAACACACTAATAAATCAATGAAAAATAACAATTAAACTTAATTTTCCTTTTATCAAGAAAAGAGAAAGAGTTAATTTAATTAAATTTAAAATTAGCTATTTCAAAATTACATTTAATTCTAAAGATTAATATTTAAATATTTAAAAGATATTTTTTGATGATTTACAGAAATTAAAATTTTTTTCTTCAAATTCCAAGATTGAAGAGTAAAAAAATGATTGAAAAAGATTCAAAATAGAAAATAAATTGAGAAAATAGGTAATAAAAAAATTAGGTCTTTTCAAAATTTCATTAAAAAAAATATTTTAATCAAAGAAAATTCTTTTAAGTATTTTAAATAAATTCATAAAATGATTTCATCAAAAACGAAGAATAAACATTTAAAAAGAAAAAGAAAATAGCAATTAAACTTAATTTTCTTTATATCAAGAAAAGAGAAGGAGTTAATTTAATTAAATTGAAAATTAGCTATTTCAAAATTAAATTTATTTTAATTTAAGTCTTTTAAAAATTTTATTAAAAAAAATATTTTAATCAAAGAAAATTCTTTTAAGTATTTTAAATAAATTCATAAAATAATTTCATCAAAAACGAAGAATAAACATTTAAAAAGAAAAAGAAAATAGCAATTAAACTTAATTTTCTTTATATCAAGAAAAGAGAAACAGTTAATTTAATTAAATTGAAAATTAGCTATTTCAAAATTAAATTTATTTTAATTTAAGTCTTTTAAAAATTTTATTAAAAAAAATATTTTAATCAAAGAAAATTCTTTTAAGTATTTTAAATAAATTCATAAAATAATTTCATCAAAAACGAAGAATAAACATTTAAAAAGAAAAACAGTCAACAAAAAAAAAAATTTTAATTTTTTTTCTCAAAAAAATTATTTTTATTAAAATATCAAAAACTAAAAATTACTTGAAAAAAAAAAATCTAAATTTTTCATCGCGAAGGGTCAAATTGTAACCTGCAGCAGTCAATGCTGGCCATGAACAGTCCAAACATGAACAGTTTAATATCGAACCATTTTAAGAGCGGCATGAAGCACTTGGAGAGTCCGAGCCAGTTGCCGTCAAGCAGCCCGGCATCGTACCACAACAGCTTTGGCCAGCACTTGATAAACCCGAGCTCTTCTAGCGCTCAGCCAATGCATTTGAGTTCCAACCAGCAAATAGGCCACCACATGCAGCAGCCGAGTATACAAAAAGCCAATTTGATAGCCTCGCTGCACAGCGCGCCAATGTACGCGTCGGCATCGTCGGCGCGCAATTCCGACTTTCTCAAAATGCCCTACATGCGCCCCAGCCAGTACAGCTCGCCCAAAAACTTCACCAACTCTCTGGAAGCCAACGAGCTGCAGTCCATTCTGCACTGGAACTCCTCTGGCGCTCAGCTGCCCTCGTTCTCGGCGGCCTCCCTTGGCAACCCGACTGGCGAGCCTCCGTCCAGCTCGAACATCCTCAACCAGATATTTCCATCGCACCACGATCTCCTGTCGGGCGGCGACTACGCGCTGCCCAGCCCCGTCGTCAAACAACAGCCACAGACCCCCGCGCCATCCCCGGCGCCCAATCTGGCTGCCAAAGAAAGCATGAAATCGCCCGCCATCGACGAGCCGCTCACCAAGGCCCTCAAGAAAAGCGACGATGAGCAACTTATAAAAGAGAATTTTGTAAATAGTTCCACAGCTGCCAATGAGCCTGCATTTAGTTCTCCATGTGGCAACAACAAAACCGATAGCTTGGACATTGAAATTCCATTTGGTGTAAATAGTGACAAGAACATTAGTCCGAATAAAGCAACGAACAGTTCCACAAGTCAAATATCGCCTTCCGCGCTCATCTCATCAACCAAACGGCCTAGGCTGCACGAGCAAACGCCCGTGCTCACCGCGACTAAAACCGATGACTCGTATTTGAATATAGCAAATTTCTAATTTAAAACAAAAAGCTTTAATTTTTTTTCTTCTCATTCGATGTGTGGTCCACAATTCCAATGTTGAGTTTTTTCTTCTTTTTTTTTTCCTTCTTTTTTTGTTGGAATAAATTTTATTTATTTTTTTGAAAGCAAAAAAGTGTTTTTTTTTCCCAAAAGACCCAGTGATCGGCCGAGAATGGAAGAGTTTATGTGTGAAAAAAAAACTGCTTTAATTATTGTAAATTAAATGGAAACAATAATTAAGTGGCATTGCTCATTTTGTTTTTATTTGTGAATTGTTCATATGATTCCGAATATGTCAGCACATACCATCGTTTTGTGTCTATTCATATCCTTTATTCTGCCTTCTTTTTTTCATGTTATTTAGTTTAGATTTTTTATTGTATTTATTTCAACATTAAAGTTTAATTTCATTTTTTTCCAATTTTATTTTTTTGTCCCAATTTTAATATTTATAAAAATAAAATTTATGGCTAGTTTTTTTTTTTTTTTTCTGTGTCGCGGATTAAGTAATTGAAGAAAAAAATAAAAATTGAAATTTTCCAAATTTTAATTCCTTTGTCTGTAAATCAAGAATTGAAAAAAAAGTAATCAAAATTATTTAGAGAAAAAAATGCTTACCACAACAATGATAAAAGCTACGAAAAGCTACTGCAGGAAACCTCCAAAGTTGGTCTTGCTATGTTTGCTTTTTTTTTAATAAAAACTTAAAGATACTAAATAAAAAATAATTTAATTTTTAATATTTCAGTATTTAACGATAATTATACAATAAAATCTTTCATATGATCAATAAGACAATTTTTTTTTTAAATCCAATAAGTTCATTCATAACTCGATCACCTCACTCAAAATTTTTATATCATTTTTTTTAATACGCCCTGGCTAATCATTTCGAAAGATTATCTGTCAAAAACAGAATTTAAGGAATTGTCACTGTGATGAAGACATCACTGTGTATGTACTCGGTTCGCTGTGCAGTTGCATGTACTCGTATTTCATATTTATATTTTATATTTATTTATTTTATTTATTTCATTTTTCCTCATATTTCTTTTATATATAATGTGATTTATATTTCCGCCCGGTGTTCAGTCTACGACGACAACCGGGCCCGGTTTTTCTTTTTAGATCAATAAAGTTTTATAACTTAAATAGTTTACTATATTTTAGTCACTAAGGGTTGTTCATTTTTTAATTCTTTTTTTTTTTAATTTTTTTTGTGATTGATTTTTAATTTTAATTTAGTACTCAAATTCTAAAAAAAAATTTGGTGCGAGATTTTTGCCAAAAAAACTTTTCTCTCATAAATATATTGATTTTCAAAAAAGATAGCAATTTTTAAATTAGTAGAGGGTAATTAAATTTATATCTTCAAGCTTTACAGCTTTTAGCTTGGAGAAAAAAGCTAAATGATACTAACAGCTATTTAGAAAAGTATTGCTTTTAAGCAAACAAAATTTAAAATAATGATTGAATTTTATTTTTTAAATTATCAAATTTTTCTACCTATTTAAAATTTTTGAATAATTATATGTTTAAAGAAGACTTTTTAAATAAAATAAAAAAAAAATTTAAAGATTAATTACACTTATTTTAAATCTTTATAAATTTTTATTTTTTTATTGGCTTTTTATTATTAATTTGCCAATGGAGCTTAGATAAATTTATTCAAAAAAATCAATAAAGTACTTTCATGTCTTTTTTTATAAATTTAAATATTTACAAAAAATGACTCAACTAATTTAATTGAATCTAAAAAAATTTAATATATAAAAAATTGTTTTGAAATTTTTCTGTCATTTTTAACATAAATTTAAGGTATTAGATCTTTTTAATTTTTAAAAGTATATTTTATAATTAATTAAAAATACGAAGTTTTGGTCGATCTTTTTGGATAGAGTTACTAGACTTTGAAGCAAACTCTCACAAGTATCGACAGCATGTTTCAACTGAATACTTTTTATACCTTTTTCTTTAATTTATTATTTATTTCAAATCAACTTTAAGTAAAAAAAAGTAACTATTTGCCTGATAAATTATTCAAAAAAAAATTTAAAAGAAAAAATCCTAGATTTTTGAAAAATTTATGTATTTTTCACTCGAGTCGCAAAGTGCTTTTCTGACTTGCAGTAAGCTCACACAAATCTACCTTAAGTTAAATTGTTAATTTTAAAAAAAAAATTATTTTTAGCTAATTATCTTTAAAAAATAAAAGAATAAATATTTGAAAATACAATTTTTTTACTAAATTAACAAAAAAAAACTTAAAATACACACCAGAGACTATATCAGTAATTTATTTTTCCATGCAGCTTTATTATTTTAATTAAGTTCATTTAAATTAATCAGCTACTTTGAAAAATGAAAATATGCAAACACAAGGCAAAAATAAGCAAAAAATTAAGTATCCTTCTTTATACCAATAATAAATTATTCAAGAATTAAAAAAAAATTTCAATCTTAATTTATTAGTGTTAAGAAAGAATAAACTTGATATTTTATTTATCATAGGAACACAAATGCTACATCATAAAAATGTTATTTTTTTCAAAAATTAATATTCAATAAATTTCAATAAATAAAATGTTCTAATCTGTCAATTTTGGCGACACATTCATAGGCAGCATTCAAAAAATAATGCAAATTACCACTAATTTTGAAACACTTACTTTTTAAAAATTAAATTACAAAATTTAATTTATTTTAATTATAGATTATTTAATAAATTTTTGAAGAACAGTGCACTGTTATCTAGAAAATAAAATTTCTTATTTAATTTCTAATTTGATTTATTTATTTTTTAAAAGACAAATAAAGATAAAATTTATGAATTTTTTATTTACTTTAAAAGTTCATATCAAATATGTAATTTGTATTCATCTCAAATTATAAATCTGTATCGAAATATTAAAATGCATCTAACCGGAATGTCAATTTTATTCCAATTAATCAATAGAATTTTTTATTGTGGAATTTTGTTGAAAATATGTTATAATTTAAAAAAATTTGTTTTGTTTGAATTTTATTTTTTATTTTTTATAGATGAATGCAAAGCATTTGAGTTTTTCTAATTTAAATTCCTTCGGGCTATAAAATTACATGATTAAATAAAAGTCTAAATTGATTTTGAATATACTTTTCCAATTAAATGAATCCTTGCTTATACTATTTTTAGAAATAAAAAAATTGAATCTCTACCATCTTTATATTCTAAAACAAAAATTTTCACCATCCCCAGCCAGATAAATATTTTCTTCATTTTTCAAACCTAATTCATTTCTAGCACCCCAATTTAAACATAATTTTTGCGATTAATTTGGTTAATTCAATTTGTTTTGAAACTATTTTTAGAAGTTTAATAAAAAATTTAAATTATTTTGTATTTATTTAAAATTGGATTTTTATTCTATTTAAAAATTTTTTTAAAAAATTCAATAAAAAATTAAAGTCCGATAGATCAATTTAAAAATTTATTTGAAAAATTAAAAAAAAAGTTCAATCAGACCTCAAAATGAGTAAGAGTAACAATTACTCTATTTCAATTACTGATTGAGAGTGCTAAACTGCTGAAAAAATGTCGTAAGTATTTAGAAACCTGCGAAAACAAAAAATTGAGTTTTGAACAAAAAATACGACATGTTTTAGAGACTGATAGTTCTCTAATTATTCTAAAAACTAAATAATAAATTTTTATAGAGTTTCAAGGTTAATCAACAGGCTATTGCCACTGTCAACAAAAGACCGATTAACACTTCATTTATTCAAAATAAAAATTTAAATTTAAAACATTTTAAATAAAAAGAATAAAACTTAAATTTAGTTTGATTGTGCCAAAAAAATAGCTGAAAAAATTTATCTTTTTTATATGTAAATTAAAATTCAAAATTATTTTTTTATAATTCACAAGTAAATACATTTAATTTTTAATTCTCTTAATTTTTTTTATCATATTTTAATTAAATAGTAATAGGAGTAGTAGTGGTATTGAGACTATTGAGATAGCTATGCTATACTAACGCTAGTCAGCATTTAGCCGCTAGAGAGCTCTGACAGTCTTTCTTCCCTTGTTTTTCCGATTGCCTAACAATTCAGTGTCCATACTTGATTTTAAACTGTTGATTGATTTAGAACTGACATTGTCCTGGTACAGGTCGTTCCATTTTGACACTACTCGATTTGTAAGGAAATTGTATCTGTATGAGCCGCGTTTGGTCAATTCTCTTGTAAGCCTTATATTATTCTCCCTTCTTAAATTTAGTGCCAAACTTTTATCAGAATTTATACAATTCACTTAATTAATTTTTTCAAAGCCATTTATTATTTTGTACATTTGAATGAGGTCTCCTCTAGTTCTACGATCTTCTAGACTTGTGAGTCCCAATGTATTTAGTCTATTCTCACATGAAACGTTTTTCAACGATTTGACATATTTTTTTTACCTTTTTTGCACCTTTTCCAAAATTAATATGCCGGACTTTTTAGCAGAACTCCACATACTCACTGCGTATTCAAGGTGTTGTCTTACGAGACTAGTAGAATTAAAAAAAATGGAGTTTATTTTATTTTAAAAGGATTTTAGGATTTTTCTGAACTCTTTTTAGTCCTTAGCCTAAAAGAGAAAAATCGACCTTTGATTGTGAAAATTAATTAAAAATAAAAAAGATTAAATTAAATTTAAAAGGATTTCTGAAGATTAATTTAAAATTTTCTATTTTTTAAACCTGATCTCTAAGTAAATCGAGACTAGAAAGAATTAAAACCTCTTTGTTTTGGAATCTTTCGGCTGATTAAAATTAACCTCTGACACAATATTTTTTTATATTTCAAAAATTCTTGATTTTTAATTTATTTTAAAAATTTTCTAAAGATGCCTAATTTTTTTCAATTAATTTTCGTTTAAGTGGAGAGTATTGGAATAATGTCGAATATGTAATCAAGTCCAGAATGTGAAAAATGATCTGCAAATTTTTTTTTCTATTTGTATTTTCTTAAATATTAAATTAATGTTGAATTAAAATAAAGTATTAATGATTTTTGATTCAATAAAATATTTTTTCATTTATTATTTATATCAAAACCGAAAAATATAGAAATAAAATAGGAAATTTTTTTGTAACCTAAAATTTTTAATTGAAAAATAAAGCTACAGCGATGATTTGATACAAGTGTTTTTTGCGTAAATTTACGTAAAAACCGGCAATTTTTTTTTCAATTTCTTTTTTAATTTTTTGAATCTGTTTAAAAAAGTTAAAAAATGGCCCAAAAATAGAAATTTTGTTTTTACACAATTTTTCGTAAATTTACGCATAAAATCGAATTCTGAAACGGTAAATTTCAGTAAAATTTGGAAATCAATCAATTTTTTTAACATTTGCTTAAATTTCAAGGATTACAAAATAAATTAAGAGAAAAATTCCCGAATAATTTAAATGTTACCATTAACCGCAAAAAATACATTGAAAAATACATGGAAATTAAAGGAATGTTTATATTAATGTTCAGTTAAAATTAAACTTAAGGATAAAGTTTTCGAAAAAAATAAAATTTTGCTTGTTGTATTTTTTAATCTAAAAATAAATTAAATTATTTATAGTCAAACAATATCAAAGAAATACTGCAAAGAATACGTAAATTCAGTATAGGTTGATCAAACTGATTTTGATTCATTTTTCAAATACATTATAAGTCTTCATGTAATTTCAATTAAAAATCAAGAATGGAAAAATAGTATTTGAAATTGTCGGTTTAGGCAGAAAAACTAGATCTGCATACACATTATTACAGTTGCTTTTAATTTAAATATTTGTGATTTCCTCGAAGTTGATTTAAAAATTGAAGGCAATCGTAAAGGGAGATCTTTAAAGAAAGCAAAGCCAGAGTTGATGAGAAGTGAACCATCCAATTTACCTGAAAATGATACATCAAAAATTGCTTCATCAGTACAACCATCAACATCGTCTATACAATCATATACATCATCAGAAAAACTATTAGACTCATTAGAACATCAGCAACCATCACGAGAAGTATCACAACCAAAAACGAAGGACAAAGAAGGTAAAAATAAAGATGTTATTGCTAAAAGATCAGCTCGATAGAAATTTGTTTAATTTTCATTTTATTCTTAAATTTTGTTAATAAACCTTCCTTTTTTTTAAATAAATAAAATAAAATTTTATAAAAGGTTAAAAATTACAATTTTTTTAAAAAATGGCTAAAACGTTTTTAAGTACTAGAAAATTTAATTAGGCATGACTAAAACATATTTGGTATTTATTAATTATTTTTTGGTACTTTATAAAATATAAGGCGTTATAGAATTTTTTAAGATCACGAATTTATTCTGTTAATTATTTAAAATGAAATAACCGAAAACTTAACTTGAGTATCATTAGTATCTTTAGTATTTTTTTACCGGCCGTTTTTTGGACCGGTCGCGGCCAAATTTTTTTTAAGAAAAAAAGCTCTTATTTTTAAATGACCGTATTTTAATGGCCGGACATGCGGTCGCCAGATTTGGACCGCAAGTTGGCCGTCTTCCTACACTATTAAAAAGTGTATGATTAAAAAGAAAAGAAAACTTTTTTTCTAGTTCCAATTTACATATTAGCTGAGAATAAAAATGAATTTTAATTTAGTCAAAATTTTTTTTTTCAGAAGCTTGGTAAAATCATTCCAAAGTCGTGAGAAAAAAAAAAGACTCTATGAACGAAAGTTGGCATGAGAAGAGTGATGTCGAGACTTGGATCCCAAAATAAACTTTTAATATTTTAGTAAATAAATAAGAGTGTATTATTATTTAAAATTTATTTATCAAAAAAAAGGCGTCAAGCCAAAGCTAGCTCGTATAGAGTAATTTTTTCATTGCGCAAAGTACTAACAGAGGAAACAAAAGAGCTTGTTTCCAAGGGATTTTCGAGCTCGTCCAAAAACGCCTTTATTCTATTCACAATGGCGTTAAACTCATTCTTGGACTCGATTTTTCTCAAATTTTTTATTTTCTCATTGATGTCTCTCCTGATCCTTTCCTGCACTTTGTCCAGCATGGTCAACTCGCTGAGCTCGCGAATGGAACGCGACTTTTTCTGCTTGGGCTCGGACAAAAATTCATACTTGTCAAAAAAATCCTCATCCTGACTGGCCGAGTCGGTCTGACTGGCCAAATTGAGCACTGTGTTGGCACTGCGTCGCCGATGAATGCCGATCCATTTCTCCACATTCATGGACTTGGCCACAATGGGTCTCTGGCTCCTCATAATTGACTTTGATTCTGTCTTCAGCTCGTTTTGTCTATGTTTAAAGTTCCAATTTATTTTCTTTTGGGCGTCGTTTTCCTTTGGTTTCTTGGCCTTTTTCAGATAAGTGTTGCTTGACTGAGCCGACCTGAACGTGTACTGGGAGTGCTCGGCGCGATCCGAAAAAGCCTTGGTCTGAAAGTGGACTTGGTTGCGGGCGGTGGGCGCCGAATGCACCATCTTGTGCCGGTTCTCCACACAGAAACTGGCCGAGTTGAACTCGCCGGCTCTGACCAAAGGGTTTTTGCGGGTGCTTTTGGCCGCTTTTGTGTGGTAAGTGGCCAGGATTTTGTCGACCAGATTGTCGGGCACTTTTCTGCTCAGCTCCTCATCATCAAGACTCCGCGTCACTGTCTGCTTGTACTCGAGTTCGATTTTTTTCCTGCGAACTGAGTCGTCTCTCAGCTTTTGTCTGTCGCCCTTGCTGAACAGCGGCGAGTTGGTGATGGTAATCTTTGGCTTGAGATCATAGGTGGACTTCAAGAACATTATTAGAGCAAACAAGGCTTAAATCGAGTGGCATGGGTCTGAGCCGAAAGCTTAAAGAAAGATTTTTTTAAAAGGCTCAGTTGAGATTATAAGAAACATTTATAAGGAAAACAAATATTTTTTTAGTTTTTATTATTTCTTTTCTAAAGAATTTTAAATAAAAAAACAAATTCACAAAAATCACCTACAGTTTAGTATAACTATGGAATCAAATGATTATGATTACAAAATTGAGCTTACATTTTATTGATTTTGAGCTCGTGATATCCTAACAAGTGCCGAGCGATAACTGCGGGAATGCCAACCCAAACCAAGCTGGCTTTTTTGCTTTTTGCTTTTTTTTAATTAAATTTTAAATTAATTTAATATTTGATTTTTGTTTATTGGTATGAAAAGTAAATTCATTTTGCCTAGTATTCGTATTTTAAACGAAAGGTATTTTGCTTGTGATAGATGTTTGGCAAAATAGGCAACAGATCTTTTATATTTTCTTGATTTAAAAGTGTTTCTGAGTAAGAGAAATTGGCTTTTTTAGTTTTTAATGAATTTTAAATTCTAAAGAAACAAAAAGTTATTTTAGTCGAAGCCTGGCAAATGTTTTTTCTTTGGTGGAATAACATTTTTTAAAATTTAATTTGCTAATCTTGCTTTATTAGATTTTAATTCAATAAAAATATTTAGTAATTTTTTTTCCAATTTATTTTAATTTGATGGTTTATCTTGTTCAAATGGGAATAGTTACTGCAAAAATAAACTATTTTTGCTCAGCAAACAAAAATTTTTTTGCTAAATAATAAAATTAAGAATTTATTTCATAGTATCAAAAGTTTCAATATTAGGTAGTGACACCACAGCAAATAAATCTTTTGACTTGATTAATTTCAAAATTATACTCTCATTTTTATAAAAATTCTGCTCTAAAAAAAGTGAAAAAAACATGTTTTTCTGCGGAACGCATCCAGGAAATCAATTAAAATTAAATTTTAGAAAGTTTTCTGAAATAAAAAACAATCAAAGTAAGGCACATCAAATAAATTTCCGATCATTAAAGCAATAGTAATGATAAATAGTATTTTTTTTTGCTGGATCAAAATGTAAATAAATAAATTCACTGGGAGATTGAATTTTTTTCTAAATTTATTTAATAAAATGAGTTTTTGATCATTGTCAAAATGAGCTATAATATGTCTTCTGACTCTTGGACAGAATTCGAGCAATTGGGCTCTTAACCGACACACTCTTTTAAAAAAAATTTCAAACTTTCTTCTTTAATATGAAGAAAATTCTTTAACATTTAAATTTTCAAAATTGTCGAATTTTAATTAACTTTTTTCCACTTGTTGCTAGTTTATGGAAAATTAAAAAATTCATCTAACTAAATTTTTAAAAAGATTGCCCAGTATTTAAGTATTTATGGATTTTTGAAGCATAGACAATGAGAATATTAAAAAGTAGAAGTCTTTTATGTAATTTTGTACTTTTTTTTTGCTTTTTTAATTAATTAATATTTAAATTATTTATTTTAATTTAAACTATTAGTTCTCTAATCTACAAAATAATGGAATTCCTAAAAAAATTCATTTTATCAATTATCATGAATATTTTCCAAAAGTGAATACAAGTAATCCAGAATTCAGAATATTGGTCTATTCTTAAACCAAAATATGATGTTCCGACCAAAATTGTACATTACAAGGTCTTTCTTTAAACTTAAACTCGTATTAGTCTTGAATATTTGAATAGGATTCTTCAAGATTAAATTTTTAAAAAAATTAATAAAATTAAAAAAAAAATGTATAATTTGAAAATTGAAAGGAATATGTTTAATTTCATGTGCTAAATTAATCTATTTTAAATTAATCTTAAATGGCTGTATTTTCGTAAAATATCATTATCTTTTCAAAATTTTTTTTAACAGCCGATTCCTTCGGTCCCAAAGCATGCATGTGAGAAAAATCTCTCACTTGGAACACTTGTTGCTGGGACTGCTAAAACAACTGAAGCTAAACTGGAAAGAAAATGAAATTGGGATCTATTGAACCTCCAATAATCCAATACATTATTATTACTTCTATATTCATTGAGCTCTTTTTTAATATTAATTGATTCTTAGTCTTCGTCAGATTAATTTTCAGAGCTTTCAAAGTTGAGCTGTTTTTTTAATGAATGGGACTTTTCTAAAAAAATGAGTTTGTGTTAAAGTCTAAATTTGTTCCACAATTTAAACTTGATTATAATGCTTGGTTTTCAGAAGCTGTATCAGAATTTATTAAGGAACTTGGTAAATATTGCTGGCTATGTTCACTTGTTCTTGGACAAGATGGAGCTGATATTGTGCTGTTCATTTTTATCTTTGTTATCCTATTTGGTTTGTGATTCATTTTCTGAGAAGTAAATTCTAATAAAATTATTAGCAATTAATATTGGAATAAATTGAGAAAATAAAAGGATTCTTTATATTTTTTCAATAATGAAATTAAAATTTAGCCAATTTTTGGTATCTAATTTTTCAGAATTTTGAAAAAATTTTTGAATTTGGAGCATTGTTTTACTCAAAGAAATTTTTTAATTTTTGGCTGGGGGGAAAAGTCCAACAGAATTTTGTTGAAGGCAAAACAAGCCGATTCAGACCAAAAAATCGGGTTAGCTTTGAAAATTGTTTAATGATAAAATAACAGATAAAAATCAGAATTGTTGTATAACAAGAGGATTGTGAAAAGTTTAAGGAGCTCCATGAGAAAATCTATTCAATTTTTAAAGAGAGATTGATCTGTTCAGCGACCCATCCCTTGACTTACTATTCAGGTCCCTTTGATTTTGTTACAATTATAAACGATTTTTAGACCAAAAACGTCTAAAAGAAAAATTAACACATGTGTTAGTCTTGAAATAATTGAATAACTAAAAATAAAATCTATAACCTGAATTTTAGGCTAACCGAATTTTTTTAAGGCCTTTTGACGGTTCTTTAAAATACAATAAAAATTCTTTAACATTATATCTCTCCGAATTTTTTCATTATTATATGAACTATTCCTAAAAGAGTTTCATTACTCAAAGAAAGTCAAAATACATTAAATTGGATGATCGTATTAAAGAAATTGTATCTCAATATGATGAGTCAAAGTTCGATGAATTTTATGAAAACTTATCTTTAGTATTAAAATATGATTAATTAACTCTTACCTTTTTTTTGACAATTAGCTATTTTGAACAAAAATTTCTCAACAAAAAGATATTTTGAATCGTTTATTATATTTTAAGCTATTATGAAATAAACAATTAATCAATTAAGCTATTTTAATTAATTTATTTTGATTGATTCTATTTCGATATAGAGCCACTCAAAGTCATAAAAATAGACTTTATATGGTTTAATTTTTTGTATTTGAATTACAAAATGTATCCAATGTTGAAATAACATTGAAAAAGTGCGATGTTTCAAATTATCTTTTCAGTCTCAAATAAAAAAATAATTTTAAGTTAATATTGCAAACATGAAAAACTTTGTGTTTGTAATATGATGATCCTTAAGATAATATTTGAAGTTTTAAAAACTATCTTCGCTCTGTTCTTCATATTTCATTAATTAAGTATTTGTTAAAAGGCACCAAATGAAAGTAAATTATCACTAAAGTCAAAATTTAAAAGGATAAAAACAAAGTTTGTCGGGTCTAGTCGCTTAGGTAAACTATGGTTCACCTGTTACTGGAACAATTGAAATTTTTTTAACTAAAGTAAACAAAGTATTAAGGAAGTAAAGTATTTTTTTAAAGATTTAAGTAGAGAGCGCATTTGGGTATTTGGGATTGTTGAAAGAGTAATACCATGTCAATCAGATCAGAGCAAATGCTTTTTCTAAAGTTCCTTCAAATTAAAAAAAAAATTATTTACTAATTTTTATATTAGTTTCGAGAAATATGAATTCGATTAAATAGCTTTATTCAATTTGTTCACATAATCTAAAAATTGTTCGTCTAATTCCATTTTGAACAAAAAAATTGGGTGAACCAATTGTTCACAAAACCTAAGAACAAGGATTTTTTGGATAATAAGTGAACTATGGTTTACCTAATCGACTAGACCCAGTTTTTCAACAATTGAATAAAAACTTTATTCTATATTATTCTATTATTTATTCTTTCTTCTTCATTAAGTGAATTATCTATTTTTTTTTAATTCATTTTTTATTTTATTTTATATTATTTAAATTTATTTTTAGTTTTTCCATATGTTTTTATTCTGAAGGAGCATTTGCTCGGTAAAAAATAAATAAATGAATTGTATGAAATTTAAAAAAGAATTTTCAAAAATATTTTTCAAATTTCCAAATAAAAATTAAACTCGTTCTATTTCACCAAAGACTTTAATTTCAAATATGAAAATGCTTGCAATTTTAACTTAAAATTATTTTTTTTTGAAACTGAAAAAAAATATTTGAAACATCGCAGTTTTCCAATGTTATTTCAACATTGGATACATTTTGTAATTCAAACACAAAAAAATAAACCAAATTTAAGAGAATATTTTTAAAAATTGATCTTTCAAAAGTATAAAACTTAAAAATCATTTTTATTTTAAATATTTTTATTTTAAAAATATATTAATATAATCGAAGAAATTTTGAATAGCTTTGTAAAATTAAAAAAAAATTTTTTTGAAAGATTTGTTTTTTTTAATGCATATACAGCGCCGGTATCAGGTTTGTAACAGCCCTTAGCTGATTTCATAAGCAAAAAAGCTAAAAAACAAATTTAAAATTTTTTTTATTGTAATTAAATCAAATTTTATAACTAATCCTAAGTTATAAAAATTCCGAAAATTCTATTTTTTAATGGCTTAAATTTTTTGGGGGTGACAAATTTAATTTTTTTAAGATGACAAAAATAACTAAAAGTGGTGACTAATTTAATCTATTTTAGCTGACAATAAAAAACTAATTATTCTGACAAAAAAACTAAACGACTGACAAATATATATATATTGAGATGACTATTTAATAATTTTGCACTGACAAAATTTTATTCATTTTTATTTTATTTTATTTTAGTTCTAAATAAGCTATTTAGTTCGAATTGAGTGGAAATCAAAAGTAATGACCCTATGCTTCACAAGGAGTGAATAACGAAAAAAAAAGAAAGCTATTTAGTAATTTAATTCTCTAAGATTGTAAGGAATGAACTTAAATTGTGACGTTTTCTCATAGTTGACTCTAGCTTGATGATGAGATTTGGACAAAACGGTTTGTCATAATTGTCTGGAGCTTCCTTCTAATTTTGGTGCTATAGTTCAAGATTTTTATTTTTATTGTGACCTCAAAATCATTAATTTGTAGTAAAATAATTAATTAGTCAAAAAAATATTTTGTCACTCAAATAATTGTTTTATCAGTCAATTAATTTATTTGTCATCTAATGGAGTTTTTTTGTCAGTAGATTTAGTCTTTTTTGTCAGTAAAATTTAATTTTTTTTTTCAGTCCATTAATTGATGGCCTTTTTTAATTTGAATATCTAACTAATTTTTTTTAATAATCGATCAAAAAATCAATAAAAATTTTTTAGCTGCATTATTGTAATTTTAGATTGTAAAACTTCTTTAATAATTGCGTAAAACCTTGCAAACTAACCTATCGAGTTCTGGTGTAAAATGCTTGAGTTTATAAGTTAATAAATTTTTATTGTAAATATATAAAAATTAATTCAGGATAATATCAAAATTCTTTATTTAATTTGGTGAGCTTTTAGTAATTTGATTTCTAAAATTATACAAAATATTTAAAAATATTTAAAATAAATAAAAATTAATGGAAACTAAACAATCTTATAAAGAAATTTTTGGCATGGATTAACATGTGGATAAAAAATTACAAAGTATGAGCTCAAAAGCTTATTTTTTAATATTTTCAAAAGCTTATTAGTTTGTTTTCCTTTTTTTAATTTACAATTATGTTAAAGAAATTAAAATATTAAAATAAATTTTCTTTTTTTTTCTTTTCTTGTTAATCTTAATATTTGAATATTTAATCTAAAATTAAAACTTTTGTGGTATTTATGTTAAAAAAAAAAGAAAAATTTATTTTTATTTTAATTTATTAAAATATAAATATTAGAAATATTAATTTCTTTGATTTGTTATTTCATGTTCAAAATACGATTTTTTGAATAAATTAGTATTTTTTAATTATTTTGTCAATTTACAAAATGTGTCGCAATAAAATAAAATAAAAAAAAATCATTTTAAAAAGAGCAATTTAAACTTTGGTATTTTTCCACATTTGGATGTTGCAATTTTTGACAGCTATAACTGCTATGTCATCATTCTGATTGACTGCCAATTTTCCAAGGCCCTCTTCATCAGTATTTAACCTGTGAACGCATCTTTTCGATTCAACATCCCATATTTCTACTTTTCCAAACCACAAACCAACCACTAACAAGTTGCTAGACAGTTTACCAATACAAGTAATCGAGTTTATATCAAATTTATGAATACTTATTTTTGTTTCCAAATTCCACACTTTTACACAATCAGATGAACTGCTGACTAAAAGCCCGCCATCTAGAACTACCAGACCATTTATTAAGCTTGAATGCGCATCTATAATGAGAAAATAAGAGCCTAATTGAGCTTTCCAGAACCTAATTTTTCCATCCATAGATCCGCTTAATATATTACCATTTACCATTTCTTCCAAGCAGTAGACCCCACCAGAACGACTTTTAAGTGTTTTTACACAAACGCATTGATTATAGTCCCACATTTTGACCAAACCATCTCGTGAGCCGCTTGCCAAATAGCCACTTTTAAGAAGCTTTAAGCACTCAATCTGCTCTGTGTGACCGCACAAATATCTAGCAATAACTGAACCACAAAAATTGAAAAGATTAGAATTTGAGTCCAATGACCATATTCCAATTTTTGAGTCCAAGTATCCGCATGCGACCAAGCTTTTGTCTAAAACGCACAAACACTTTACACTTTGGGTGTTCAGCTGTTTTAAACAAGTATTAGACTCTTTATTCCACAGCTTTATTTGCTGCATATTAGAGCTCAGTATATTTTGGTCGGAGAAAAATTTTATGTCTGGCAAAGTTATGAATTCTGTTTGAGCTTGGTAGCAGTGGTTAAAATTTTTAATGCGTTCATATCTAACTTCAATCTTGGAATCTTTTACTAGGCTATTTTTGTCTCTTTTAAAAAAGCCGAATATTTTTTTCACATCTACCACACTTTCCGGCACGACCAATTCATAATTTTGACCAAAGTCAAAAAACGCTATTTTCTCCTGCAAACAGTGCATTTTTTTCTTAATTTGGTCCAGATTTTTGTCCAAAATTTCCAACGAGTTTGACTTGTGCATGAAGAAGTCGATTGAATGTTTTTTGTGAAAGCTGGGCTCGTTGACTTTGGCAATCATCTGGTCTTTTTCTTGTGCTAATTTTTCGAGTAATTCCAAAAAAAAGTCATCGACTGATTTTTTAAGAAACTCTCGTCTTAAATCTAAAGAATTGAGCAAGTCTTGGAAATCTTGTTCGAAATGATGCTGGGCATTTTGGACCAAGTGATCAAGTTTGCCATTAAGATGGTCATAATTCGAGAGCTCGATTTCAATCTGTTTTTTTCGAAAAGCAATTTGGTTCCGCTTGATGTTCAGACAGTCAGTTTTGTCGACATCATGGTCACCGCACTCAACACAGACAAATTTTAGTGGCTGATCCTTTATCTTTTGGTAAGTAGTACTCAAGCAGCAACCAGGTAAAATTATCTCTAAATTATCCATTTTTAAATTTAAAAAATTTCCATATGTTTAAAATTAATCAAAAAAGAAAAGTTAACTTATTTTTTAATTTTCTTCTATTTCGATAGGCATACAATTATCTTTCACCAATGATGTTTTTTTATTCACCAAAAAAATATAATCAAAGGCGAAACTCGATTACCTAAATTTAACACCTAATTCGTGTATTTTGTCGCAAATTTATTCTTAATTAACACCAAAAAATCACAATTACCTGTGCAAATCAAAAACCCAAATTCAAAATAGGTTTCTAAACCAAATTAATTTTTACTTCAACAGTTCAATTTTTTATTCCCCAAAAAAATTACAAATAATATTTTTCATAATGTTATTTTACCGCAAATCCTTAAAAAATCAATTGAAACTCAATCGATACGATGGCAACAGCAGTAATTCAAGATAACACAGTATCGTCATCAAGTGAAAACGTACTTGTTTGTCTAGATACTAGTGATGAAGGAGATTCGAATATTGAATCTGAAACATTGCACAGAAAAAAGAAAAGAAGCAAAGGTCAAGTATACAACGTGCACAACAATTTTCAATTAATTGATGAAGCTTTGGAAGATCTCAATAAAATTAATATTTGATAGTTCAGTAATTATTTTTGGTTTGATTTGTATTATTGTTGGTGATAAAAACTATTTTTTTGGTTTAAAATAATTAATAAATCTGGCGGAAAAATAATATGTTTTTTGGTGATTTATTTTGGTGAAGTAAACTTCTATTTTTAAACTAGTTAAAGAAAATTACTTTATAACTGAAATAAATACATTTTTTCTAAATTAAATTAATTTTGTAAGTTAAAGGAATGAATAAATATTTGTAATTATTATTAATTATAGATTCAGAATCTGACACTTCATCAACTTCTATTATTCAACGATCAGCTGTCAGCAATGTAGACGACACGGACAATGAAAGCGAGGACATTGCTCCAAAAGCCAGGAGCGAAGCCAAAGTGTTTGATTATTACAAAAAAATAACAGTTTACAAGAGAGTCTTGATGAAATTAAAAATGGATTTATCGATGATGTAAAGTGGAGTGCAAAAGAGAAATATATGACGGATATTAGCGAAAAGCGTTTCTTCACATGTATAAAATGTAACAATCTTTTGTATATATTAATTCTTAATAAAAGTACTTAAGTAACAACCTGATTCACAGTTCGATCTATTTTGAAACTGAAATTTGATACCCCCTCCAATATTATGCACCAAGAGGCTTTCAATAAGCTTAATCTACTTACAGTTTCAAATCGACTTTTTGAGTTGAGATAGAGATATGTCAGCGCAGAATTGAGTAATTATGTTCCATTTGAATATAGAGAAGAATATAGACAAGGTTTCCATTCAAGTTATATCGAATATCCAATTTCATTGTGTAATTGCTACCTAGTAGTTTTTTATTTTCCTAACTTATTAAATATTTAAGCATGTCTAATACTAACCTTGGTAAAAAAAAAATGTTAAGGTTTTTGCCCAGAAAAAAGTTTCCACCGCTGTTGGAATGCTCATGCTAACTCCTAGTAAGGTTTGAGTTTTAGTTTGAAAAAATAATAAATAAAAAAAAAAGAAAAGAACACAATGAATTCTAATTTTCAAAATTAAAATATTCCAATAAAATCTTTAAATTTGGATTCCTTATTTTGTGAATACTATAGCGCAATTCTTCTTCCATTTATAGTATGTCAAGAAAGTTTAGAAAATTACTAAAAAATTAAAAAAAATATTTTAAGGTGTAAAAATCTAAAATTTAAATCGATTTACATGTAATGTTAACTATATCATTTTAAAGATAATTTTATTAGCTTTCTTTTGATAAATAGATTGTTCAAAAAAAAAATTTCTGAACACTCCAGAACCCATTTAAAAAAACCGGATAAAATTGAACAAAAAAAAATATTCTTCAAAGTTTAGAACAATTATTTTATCCTAAAGTTTTACCACACCTTGACAATCCCTGGCCATTTTTTTTCACACAATGCTTGGAATGTCTTTTCATACTGTTTGCTTGCACTTTTTACGTTTGATTTATTATTTTTGGATTTTAAAATCGGTCATTTTATTGAGTTGTACCATTTTGGCGTTTTTACCATAAAAATGGGCAAAAAAAGTATCTGAGGCTCAAAGGTGGCAAATAATTGGTCTATTGAAGGATAAGACCAAATATCAACAAGAAATAGCTGATGTAGTAGTTTAGAGAAAATGTGTGATTACAACAAAGCGCAAGACATCCGTGGTCAAAAAATTACCCAAGGTCTGGTAGACCCCGAAAGCCTAGCAGTCGAGATGAGTCGTACATTTTAAGTAAGGTCAGAGTCAATCCTAAATCATTTATTACATATCTATTTATCTTCTCTTTTTATCTTTTTTTTTTACTTTATTTTTATTTTATTTTTATTTTTATTTTTTTTAATTCTGAGCGAGCTCATGCTCGGTACAGAAAAACAAATAAATAAATAAATAAAATCAGTTTTAAGAGTACGTTTTGAAACTGTTTATGATCTTTTTAAATCAAAATGGACTTCAAGAAACGTGTTAAATATAAACAAAATGTTCGATCATTATGACAAATATTGGCTTTCTGAGTTCCACGTGTGTTGGTTTGAAGGGTATGCTGATGGTCACCCAAGTACAAATAATGCTTTGGAATCAACTAACATGCTATCAAAGACGAGGCAACCTTAAGAGATTGCTTCCCTCTTCGACAGTTCGTCATCTACATGAATAATTTGTTTGGTCATCAATCAGATTTGTCAACGTACCGGAACCAAAAGTTCAACACAACCAAAAAATTTGCGACAAAACCAGTCGTTTCTATTCTCTAAAGAACTCTAGGCTTTGAAAGGGTTAACTTAAAAAAAAGAATAGTAAAATTTACTCAAAGTAGAATACAGTTTAAATGGTGTCATCATCAAAGAATGATCAGCAAGCAACAAAAGAAATATGCAAAGCGTATTTTCAAAAATCAACTTAGGACAGTTACAATAAATGTAAATGTGGAGTGATTCAATGCATGTAATTGATTCAAATTAAAAACTAAAATTTCCAGATTTTTTTAGCTTAGGATTAGTTATAAAATTTAATTTAATTAAAATAAAAATAAAAACTTATTAAATTTATTTTTTAGTTATTTTTCAAAAAGCCTTTTAAAATTTAATTTTTTGATCTTTAATCAAATAAAAGATTTTTCCTAAGTCTCTTAATTATTAATTAAGTTTTAAATTTTTGATAGATCAATTTTTAAAAAAAAATATTCTCTTTAATATTCAAAAAGAATTCTATATTTAAAAATAAAAAAAATTTAGATAGATTTCAGAAAAAAAATCAAACTTTTTTAACACTTGAATTTTTTTAATAACAAAAAAAAAATAATTTTTGATTTTGCATTTTCTTTCAAATTTATTACCTAAATATATCACGATGTTATTCTAATGTTTCTCTCGCTTCTAAACTCTGAATAAAACTAAAAATATTACACATATTTATTAATTAATAAATTGAATAGAATATCATAACTTGCTTTTTTAAAAGAAAGCGCAGTATCTTTTAAATGGTGAAGATAATTTTTTTATTTCTAGTTAGAATCTTTCTTCTTATCGTTTTTACATCATGTATACACATTGTGTAAATTTAGAAATATTAAAAGAAAAAAATTACTGTTTTTTTAAATATTTTGATTAGCAAAAAGTCAGAGAAATCATGGGCCGATCTTTAATCACTGACAAACAAAAAACTAAACCGAAAGTTAAGTTAATTTTGCAACTATTTCAAATTTGACCTATTGCACATGCATTTAAAACTAAAGTCATGATGGAAACACTAATGTTTAGTTCATTTAAAAAACAATCACAAAATCGATTTAATCAGCTAGAAAAAAAAGTTAGCACCAAATTGAAAAAATGCCCAAGTCAAAGCGCAGCAGCTCAGAGTAAGCGCCTTCACCAATTTCCAACAATTAACTCAACAATTTTACTTTAGATCAAGCTCAGGTAGCTCACGCTCAAAATCTTCAGATTCGGGCTCGTCAAGAAGCTCAAGATCCTCCAGTCGCAGTTCCAGGTCCAGAAGCAAGTCGGCTGACAAGTCGAAAAAAAACTCCGATCAAACTGATCTAAAATCCAAGTAAAATTTAATAAAAATTTAGAAAAAAAATTTTTTTTTTATTTATTCAAATTTTTTTTAGGAGCCCGAGCCGCAAGTCTCCTGCCAAAGAGGAGAAACAAGAGCCGACCAAATCGGCCCGCATCTACATAGGCAAGCTGACAAGAAACGTGACCAAAGATCACGTGATTGAAATATTCGCCACATACGGCGAAATAAAGCATGTGGAGATCCCATTCGATCATGTGCATCAAATGTTCAACAAGGGCTACGCGTACGTGGAGTACGAGAAGCCGGAAAATGCCGAGCTAGCTTGTAAATACATGGACGGTGGTCAGGTGGACGGCGTGGAAATACGGGTGAGTGTAACACAGCCTCCGCCACCGCCCAAACCAAGGTACGACTACAGACGCGATAGAAGCAGGGACCGGGCAAGGAACTACTCGCCTCGCAGGGGCCGCTCGCCGCCGCGCAGGCGCAGCCCCGACAGGAGAAGAACTCCGAACGGTGCCGGTGGCGCCAGAAATTCCAGCCCTGCTCGCAGACGGTCCCGGTCGCCCATCAACAGGTCCCGGGCGTCCAGGTCGCCCAGAAACAGGACCGGTCGAAAAGACCGCTCAAGCTCATCCAGCAGCCGAGCCAGTTCCAAGTCGGATTGATTATTTCAAAGTAGAAATTAATAAATTGAATATTGTATATAAATAAAAAATTGGAAAAAAAATAAAAAATGAATTATTCTTTTTTTGGTTTTTATCAATAAACATTAGAAAAAAATTTTTTTTTTTTGAAAAATTTTTTAAAGAAATAAAGAATTAATAAATTGATCATTCGTGGTCGATGCATTTGATGAAGAAATTTTCTGTGTAGAATTGAACATCTTGACAAAATTGGATTATTTTATTTGTGGTGAAATGAATGTTTGGTTTTGGCCGTGTGTAGTGTACTTTATGTATTCTTCAAAATATTTTGGTCATGCTTGACTTATGTATTTTTTTTTAAAAATAATTTAGCCCTTTCAAGTCTTTAAAATTTCTATTTTATTAAAATGAAAGAAAAAAATTTTTTTTGTTGGCTATTTTTACCTTTTTTTTTCACAATTTAGAAAGAAAAGTTGTCTATTAAGTCTGAAACAAGAAAAATTCCCGACAATGATGATCAAATTTTGATTAAAACAAAAAAATATAATTTTCTCAGTTACGAATTAAATTTAAAAAATTTGAACTTAATGTAAAATATTTTATTAGAAAAAAATTAAAAAAAACTAATTTAATTTTTCAAATTTTAAATTTAAAAATTCAAATTTCAAATTTTAAATTGATTTATCTATCTAAAAAAGTTATTAAATTATTTTTTTAAAAAAATCTAAATTTCAAAACGCGAAAATCAATTAATAAAACAAATTATCTAATTTAATAATCAAAATTTCTAACTATGATGGCACTAAAAGCTATCACGGTAATGATCAAATTGATTAATAAAATTCTTTTTGTTTTTTTGTTCTTTTTAAACTCATTTTTTCGTATATTTCAGTAAAAAAATTTTAAAATTCTCAATTTCAAAGATACTAGTCCAATTTTAAAGTTGAAAAAAAATTTAACTTAAAATTAAAAAATTTTATGAAGTCAAGTTATTGACATGAAACTGAAAAGACTGATATAAAATATTCTAACTGTGGTTAAAAAAATGGTTGAACCCGTCATATCAATAATTAAATTGTCATATGAAAATAAATAAAATCACCAAATGGATAATTAAATTAAATAATTAAATTTTATAAAATTTTCTCTATTAATTTTAATTTTAACTATTAGTTCTCTAATATACAAAATACCCGAATCCTTATACCAGGGCTCTGCCCCGGACCCAGTTTAATTTTTATACGACAATCAAATTTTTTTTATATGACGATTTAATTATTGATATGAATATTTTTCCTTGAAAAATTATGATTATCTGGTTACGAAATTTACAACTCTCTCTTTTAATTGAATTTCAATTCTGTCCAAATGGAACCTTTTTTGCCAGACAAAATAAAGTTTTATAAATTTTCTTAATGATAAAAAATTTAAATAAACCTAATCAATTATTTTTTAGATTATTTTGAAGAATACATATGAGCTTCGATGGGATATTTTTAAATAAATGGCCAAGACCTAGGTGAGCGAATTTGATAAATAGCAAAAAAATACCATTTTTAACTGCACACGGAAAGTGAAACATTTTGCCACAAGACAATACTTTACAAATCAGAGTGGCACCATATTTGTCACAATTTGAGCATTTCTTAAATATGAAATTATATTTTAAATAAATTTTATTTTTCAAAAAATACATATTCTTTTGATTCAAAGACTGATTTTTCCAGTCCGTAAACTTTATTTTCAAACACAAAAATATCTTTGGTCCATGTTGCACAGCCTTCATGGACAAAAATTTCCTCATCATCCAAATCGGAATAGTTTTTTTCTTGGTTGTAATAGGGTCCAAACAGCTCACCAAGTCCGTACACTTCATTCGATGCCATTTGACAAAAAGAACAAATTTTTAAATCTGAATCAGTTGGCTTTGGATTTTTTGGTGCTGTTTTCTCTCTAGGGACAGCTAATTTGTATTTGCCAGCGTCATCTTCATCGTTAATTGCTTGATTTTTGACCACATAACTTGAACACTCGACCCAATGTTCATTTAATTGAATTTTTTTATTTATTTTCTGAACAACTGGACCATTAGTAGTCGTTTGTTTGCTGTCACTACCCTCTGGAACTTTGCGAGTTCTTTTTTTTGATATATTTGAATTTTTAAATGATTTTATAAATTTTTCCGTATCCGAATCTACATTGTTAGTTTTAGCTCTATTTTTTAGACGCTTGCGTCCAGCTCTTTTTTTCCCAACACCTTTTTTTTTTTAAATTTTTTCAAATAAAAAATATCAAAAAATTTTACCAGTTTTTTTATTTTTTAAATTGTTTGCTTTGGTTTTTCTTGGTCTTTTTTTGGTCTTGGCTGGTTCACCTATCTGCTGATCAGCATTATCACTTTTACCAGCTTCCTCGTTAGTTATCATTTTCAATCAAAATTTAACTAAACTAAAAAGAAAATATCATTAGCAAAAATAATTTTTCTATAGAAAAGAGAGCAATAAAATTAACTTAAAAAAAGATGAGTTTTATTTTTGGACTTTTTTTTATTCAAAAAAATATATTAACCGGATATAAGCTTATGAAAAATAATTTTTTATATTTATTGACTGTTTAGCGGAACAGGCATCAGGATGCTAGTTGAAGTGGAATTAAAGCTAGCCAAGTCTTGATTGTCATCCAGGACACTTTTGTTTTGAAATGAAGAGTTTAGTTTGTGTTCTGTGCTGCTTTGGATGCAATTTTCCAATTTTTTTTTGATCAACTCTCGAAACAAGTGTATGTCGGACTGCAACTTGAAAGTTTCGTGTTTTATCAAAATTTGCTTGTCCCTGAGCTCTGATAGTACCTTGAGATTGGTCTCAATTACTTTTTGAATATTTCCAATGTTATCTGTGTCGTTATGGCCGTTCGAGTAAAATTCAAATTGTTCCTGGGTCATGTTCAGATGGGCATGGTCTAAATTTTCAATATGAGCAATCACGGCATTCTGATTAAAAGTATTTAAATAAATTTTTTTTTTTCTAAATTTTTTATTTACCAAAGAGCAAAAGTGGTAGGCATGTTCACCCTGAAGGATGCGCTTCTCAAATGCAAATCTGGTCACAAAATTTATATTAGAGTACAACATGGTCGGATTTGCTTTCAAAACTAGATAAATCAAGGCTGGTAAAAAGTCATCGGCAGAGGCCAGATTTTTGTTCTTGCTCGCTTTTTGCTCCAGATTTGTCACCTCATTTACACTGTTCTTGATATTCGAGGCAATATTAATGGCATTGAACAAATTCTTACTACAATTAGTAATGCATAACATTTTTTCGTATGACGTTCGTTTCGAGTCAACCTGGACTATATCTTTGGAAAAATTTTATCAAAAATAGAGATGGTTTTTTTGAAAAAAAAATTTTAAAGTAACTTTTTAAGAGAATTTTTTTTTAGAAAAATAAAATTTTCCATCTATTTAAAAAAAGTAATTAAATTTTTCAAAAAAAATCTAAATTTCAAAATTGTGGGTGCTCATGAAGTAAACATGAGGTATATGATCGAATTCTAATTACCACAAGTATTTTTTTTTCAAAAAGGTTTTAAAAATTATTTAAATTTAATCAAAAGCATTCTTCAATTTTTTGACTGACCGAATCATTTATAAAAAATCATTTATCAATTAATAAATTTGCTATTAATTATAATTTACATTTAAAAAGGATTTGGTTGAATCATTAGATATTGATTAAAACAAGAGAATGATATTTTCTCAATTTTGAATTAGATGTAAAAATTTTGAACTTTATTTAAAATATTTTATTTAATTTTAACATGCATTTAGATTTTTTTAAATTTTTTAAAAATTTACAGTAGAAACAAAACTAAAAATTTTAAAGCCCAATTTTTTATAATTTTAAAAAATCAAAGAATCGAAATTTTTGAAATAATTTTAGAAATGAAAAAATTTAACTTTATGTTTAATTTTTTTATTGAGACTGATTTGATTCCAAGTTGTCTCGCCAAATAACTCCTGCGGTTATTAAACGTTATAAATTTAAGAACTCTGAATTTTTTTAGAATATATTCACTTATTTATAAATAAATCAAGAAAATTAGATACAGTGAAAATGTCTATCTAAGATATCAAGAAAAAAGACTAAACAAAAACAAAAATTTTATTTAAAAAGATGGACAAAATTTATGTCAAATATTTTGATTTATTTGTATCTAATTTTAAGTTCAAATTATATAATTCGTTTTATTTTTTTTTTATTTTTGAAAGATTTTATTTTAATCAATTTTTAATTTTTCTAGCGAATAAAGGATCATTTTACTAAATATTTATTTCATTAGTCTTTATTATTGTGAATAAAAACTAATTAATTAATTCAAATAATTTTAAAGTTACTTAATCTAAGTAGAAATTCAGTGAAAAATATTAAAAAATTTTTGACAAGTATATTAACTGTCTTTTTTATAATATTTTAATTTTTATTAAAATTAACCTTTTACCCATATTAATTTAAGTTTTTTTGGAATACACTTATATAGGAAAAAAATTAGATCAATTTTTTTATTTTTTTTAATTATAAAAAATAAATTCTAATCAATGAAAGTAAATGTATTATTTTGATTAAAATAAAATCTGATAATTTTTTTTTTAAATAGTTACAATTTTGTTCAAAAGTCATAAAGTCAAGTCTTTTGAATTTAAATTTTTTTTTTTAAATTAATAGAATTTAAAAAAGAGTGAAAAATAATTTAACCCAAAAGTTGTAGATAATCATTAATTCAAATTAATAATCTAAAAAAGCAAAGATAGTATTAATTTTTTTGTTTCTTGAAAATTTTATCACCGATAAAATTTACTTTTTTAATTGCAATTTAAAAGACTAAATTTAATTTATTGAAAAATTACAGTTTTAGAGTAAAATCCTTCTCGACTTCAAATTTTGAATTAAAATCTAATGATTTAACTTTGGACAGAACTAAAAAAGATTTTTTTTTACTTTTGCCCAGGTCTGCTTTTCATCATTAAATGAATCAGGGATTTAATAAATATTTATTTAATTAAAACTAGAGTTCCTATATCATTGTAAAAGACGCCTTTTTGGTTAGGAATTTTTTGGAAAGTTAGTAGATTGCTTCACTTTTATCACGGTATTTGTCTGCTATTTTTCTGCTATTATCTTATTATTTAAAATAGTTCCAGAGTGAAAGAAATGCGGCTTTTCAAAATAAAAAAAAATTGAATTTAGAATTTCTTAATCTCTTAAAAAATTATTTTTTATTTAACAAAATTTGTGAAAATTTTGGATCAGGATAATTTGTTAAATTTAAATTACTTTTTATATCTCTTGAAAAGCTGGGCAACTTGAAGTTCATGATCATGATTACATGATCAAAACTCAAATAGATTAAAATCTAAAATTAATGAAAAAAGTTTTTTTTTAAATACTGTTAAATCAAACACAAAATGTATATTATTTAAATTAAATAAAAAAAACATTTTTTTTTCAAAATGATCTTTAATTTATTTTTATAAAATATTTACTTGAAAATATAAAAGACAAATTTAAAATCCACATTAAAGCAACCAAATTAATTAATTATTAATTAGAATATATTATAGCGAAACAAAGTTAAATTTTGAATTCCAAAATTTCAAAATATTGATTTAGTTTTAATTTTACTTAAGAAAAAAATTCATGTAAATTACTTCCTAATTAAAGATTAAACAAATCATGTTTAGTAAAATTTAAAAATTTTTGATTTAAAAAATTACAAAAAAATATCTTATTTTTAAATCAAAAATTTACATTTGATCATAAACTTCAATTTGTCTAAAAATTGTAATATTCTTCAGATTTGATTAATTATTTAATAAAAAAATAATAAGATTTTTTTTAATTGAGTCAAATGATAAAAAAATCATCTTTTAAATTTAATCTAAATATTAAAAAAAGAGAAAAAAATATATTTTTTCCAAAAATAAAATGGGAGGTATTTAATCGATCACTAATATTTTTCTATCTCTTATTTTACTAAATACCCTTAACTTATATTTATTAATCTGTCTCCTAAATTAAATAAAACAGCAACTGATTTTGCTTAAAGTATCTCTTATTTTTATTTATTAAATTGATTTAAAAAAAAAGAATTATAAAAGATTTCAAATAATTTCAAATAAAATAATATCTTATAAGTTTTTTCTTGGTCTACCTCTACCTCTCTTTAGTGGAGCTTCTACTTTCTTACTTATACCACTGCTGGTTGATGCTTGCACTACTTTTTCAGCTTCCTTATCAATTGTTTTTTTGTTTTTTTTTGTTGGTATAACTGTTTCTTGTGGAATTTCTTCCTCTACTTCTGTTATCTTTCGCTTTAGAACTTTGATTAAGCTGACAGCTCTCTCTTCTTTGTCTGCTTCTGATTGATACTCAAGCCAACAAGATGCTTACAAATATGATCTTTAAAGAAGGAAGGACAGGAACAACTAGCTAGTCAAATGTCTTGGTAAAGAGCTGAGTATCAATTGTTGGTTAGACATTTTTTGGTTAAAAAATTTTTGAATTTTTGAAATTTTGAATAAAAATATCCACAAAAAAAACTCTCACAGGAGATAATTAAATTAAATCAAGAGATAATTTCAACTGTTCATTAATTAAGTTAAGAGCTATATTCATCATAATCATACTCATCTTCAGTAAATTTAGTGACAAAAAAACTCAGGATACATAAATATTTATTATTAGAGACAGTTAATTAATCAAATTAATCGAATAAATAATATTATAAATAGAAAAAATAAAATAATTTGCTACCTTACTATTTCTTCTTTTTTTCCTGAATCATCAAATAATTAAAATATGTATTCTGTTACTCTCTATCAAAATTTATCTAATTTTAATTTTAATATTTATCTACTTTTTAAGTTATATTATTTTAACTTTATTTTTTTCTTACTTTTTATTTTTATTTTATTTTATTTAACTTTATTTTAATTTTTTATTTATTTTTTTTTTTTTAATCTGAAGGAGCTCTAGCTCGGTACAGATATACAAATAAATAATAATATATGTTATTAAGTGATCGTTTAAGTAATGTAAGAGATCGATTTATAATACCCCAAATAAAATTATTATTTGTTAATCTGAGCTAATGCTTCTTCAGATTTAAATAAATCAAAAAAATCAAAAAAAAATTAAAAACAGTTAAAAAAAAATGAATGGTGCTTTATGTTTACAGTGTAAAAAAGAATGAAATAAAAGAAAGTAATTTAGATAAGGAAATAAATTTTTTTTTGTCTTTTTTTTAATAATTAGTGTGATATTTTTTTTACGGTCAATTTTCAGAGTTAAATATTCCCTTTAATATCGGCCTTAAGAAATTACTTTAATCCTTGAGGAAATTCTCCAAACATAACTTTTTTACTTTCAAAAACCATTTAAAGTGGGCAACTTGAAGTTCATGATCATGATTACATGATCAAAATTTATTTGATTAAAATCTAAATAAAAAAGATGAAAAAAGTTTTTTTCAAACTTTTAAATTAAACACAAAATGTTTATTATTTTGATTAAAACAAAAATCTTTTTTTTTCCAATTGATCTATAATTGATTTTTAAAAAATTTTTACTTGAAAATATTTAAGACCAATTTAAAATCCACATTCAAATTATGGCTTTAAATGATATTTTAATATTATAAAATATATTATAGCGAAACAAAGTTAAATTTTGAATTGCAAAATTTCAAAATATTTTATTTTACTTCAGAAAAAAATTCATCTAAATTTCTTCCTAATTAAAAATTAAACAAATCATGTTTAAGGTTTAAAATTTTTAAATAAAGTTCAAAAATTTTTGTTCTAAAAAATTAATAAAAAACACCTTTATTTTAAATCAAAAATTATAAATTTTGATCTGATATTTACATTTGATCGTAAACTTCAAATTTCCTTTAAAGTGTTAGAAAATTATCAAACTTTTTTCAAAATATAAAAATTTTGAATAAGAGAAAAAATTCCAAAATTCTAAAATTCAAAATTGAAGAGATACTTAAAAAATGGCTTCAAGTCAAACTGAACTATTAACACATCTCTGATTTAAAAAAAAAATAAAAACCTACTATTTATTGCTTCCTCATAGGGGTCTCTGTAAAACACACTATTTTCATCAATGCAAGTGCCAATCATCTGGCTGGTAATCCAGTAGAAGCGGCGAATTTTTTTCTGCAGCTTAATGTCCTGTTCCTCGAACTCGCTCATCAGAGACGGAAAAACCAGGTCATAAATGCAATTGTTTATGTAAGACTCGACCATGATCATGACAGCTTCGGAAAATTTCTCCGAATCCTCATCATTCGTGTGAATTTCTGAATTTTCCTCAATTGAATCATTGGTCAAAGAGTTTGGCCTGGCGACTAGCGACAGCTTGTCCAAGTAGAGCTTTATCCATCCACTGGTCATCAAATATTTGTTTATTTTACGGTAGAAGTCCTGTACCATTTCGGAGTGCTTGCTGTTCACAGATAGCAAGTCCGACTCCGAGTCCCTGACAACTATTTCTTTAAATTTGTCCAGAAAACTTTTCATCTGCTTGACCATGTCAGTGTACACTTGAGGAAAATTTTGACCAAATTTCTCTTCGAACTCCTTGAGTATGTTCTCGGTTGTTTGTGCCGCGAATTTGTTGTCGTTTGTCTTGCTGAGAGTGCTTGAGAGCAAAATAGAAGATGGGCTTACTTCGGCGCAGGGCGGACTTGGTCTAAGCAGCTGGTTCATTGTGTTTATGAAGTCGACCAGACTTTCACTGCTCAAGCTGGGTGCTGGCAAAAATTGAAAAGAACTTGATGTGTTCAATGAGTTTATGCCTGACTGGAGCGACTGATCCACTAAATTCACGGCCTTGTCGGCCACTTTGCTCATGGTGTCCACCAAATTGAGCGATGAGTGCTGATGTTGGTACACAGATGGCCCAGTGGATGAAGAAGGCCGGCGGAATATTTTGTTCAGAGCCGAATTTTTTCGCTTATCGGACTTGGCCGAAAACTTGCTCAAATTGGTGTGCTCATTCCAATATTGGCTGTTAAGTCTAAGTAAAAAAGCGAACAAACAAATTTTATTCTATTAAATTAATTAATTTTTTTTTAATTTTTTTATTACCTTTTCTCATCAATGGAAAAAGATTGGGATGATTTTAAGAGCGAAGTGGAGTCGTCAAATGACGTAGATGTTGTCATGAATGTTGGAAAAGAATGGTTGGATTTGTTTGTCTTTAGTTTCCGGTAGCATATGGAACAGTAGCCTTCATATTGCATTGAGTTGCCGTAGAATCCGCATTTGTTCTTGCATAGTAGGGTTTTTGTATCATAGAGATGGCTTGGCGATGTGTATGAAGATGCCGCTTGTTTATTACTCATAGCAGTTATCTTTTCTTTCGACTAGATGAAAATAGTTATTATATCAAAATTTTGGTTTATATTTTATTATTTAATAAAATTTCATAATTTAAATTTACATGAATTATAATTTTTTTTCGTCTTTAATTGTGTATACTAGAATTAAGCATTAAGACTGGCTAAAAGTCTCAATTATTTTAAGGATTATTTCAGCGTTGTTTTTAAGTCACAAGTCTTAAGTCAAGTCAATGACCGTTGGTATTATTTTATTTTTTTAAGTCAAAGTCATATCTTAAATTTTTTTTTTTTTTTTTTAAGTCAAGTCATAACCTTGACTTAAATTTTTGTGACTTAGACTTAAAACTGTGACTTAAAAACAAGTCTGGTTTATTTTAATAAGAATCTTCAATTTTTGATCAAGATATTACCGTAATTCCGTGTTGGGGAACGCGTGCATTAATACCCAAAGTCATATGTGAAGTGCATGCACAGACATTAACCCCTTCCATGTTAAAAAAATACTATTAAAGGCTCGACGCACTACATGTGCAACTTTGGGTATTAATGTGTGATACTAATAAAAAAACCAAGTTTAAATGTCGAGTTAATAATCAAAAAATCATTTTTAGAGCATCATTTTTATTTGAAATTTTCTGAAATATTAAAAAAATGATTTTTTATATTTCAACTTTTAGTGCGACCATTCAAACAAAATTATGAAAATGTTTTTTAATATTAAAAATTATTTTTTTTATGCTTTTCTAGTTATAGATAGATTAAATAATTGACTGGAGATGTGTTCTCCAAGTTTAATACTTGATTTTGTTTATTGGTTTTACTTGAGGATTTTTGAAATTGTTCTTCAATAAAATAAAATTGCAGCGTTGATTTGGTATTTAACATTTTATAAATTACCATTTTCATTTCTTTTTTTTTATTTAATTTTACAATTTTTTGAATACTAAATTTTACGTAACAAACATGACTCATATGCCAGATGGCATAGTTTTCCGTCAATAGATCTCCTAATCTTTTAAAAGTTAGTAAGAATCAGTTTGGTTTTCGTAAAAAAACATCATGTAATCATGCTTTTTTTGTAATTAAAGAAACAATTCTTAACTATGTCAATAAGGGTTCAGGTTTTAGAATAGCTTCTCTAGATGCTGAAAAAAAGCATTTGATAAACTATGGAGGGATGGGATGTTTTATAAACTTATTCCTAGGTTAAACAAGTCCTATTGAATACTTCTTAAAAAATACTATGACTCAGCTTCAGCTGTAATTTGTCTACCTAATGGAAATATTTCTGACCTTTTTCCAATTGAAACTGGTGTGAAACAAGGGGGTATACTTTCACCATTTTTGTTCAACATCTTTATAAATGACTTGATTGATGAATTGTTAGAAAAAAACTTAGGAGCCATTTTTAACAACTTAAATGTATCAGTAATTGTATACGCTGACGATATTATGCTCATCAGCCCAGTCGATGCATACTCACAGGCTTTATTAGATATTTGTGAGAATTTTGGTACTAAATGGAGACTTTAATTTAATCCTAAAAAGTCAAATATAATTGATTTTGGTCATCTCTTGTTTAGAAATGATTTTTATCTAAATAATCTTAAATTAAACAAAGTTAAGGAACTCCAATATTTGGGTTTTGATTTAAATTCAGATCTTGACTTTAATAGAATATCAATAATGAACTTTAAAAAGGTTCAAAAATCATTTTTCTCGTCCTCCTTCTTAATTGGGAAAATTAGTATAATGACTCCATCTCTTAAAGCCTTTACTATTATTTATTCATAAAATTACGCCAGATTCGGCGATGTAAAAAATAACATAAAATTGAATACAAAGGAAGGTAGTTATGTACTGTTTGTTTTCCTTTTTTAAATTTACAATTATGTTTAAGAAATTAAAATATTAAAATAGATTTTCATTTTTTACATAAATACCACAAAAGATTTAATTTTAAATTAAATATTCAAAGATTGAGATTAACACAAAAAAATAAATAAAACCTTGTTCAAATGTCTTAGGTAAGTATTTTTTAAATGTTATTTATCTTTTTGAGATAGGGTTGAGCAATCAAACACGATCACAGCACAATTAAACAGTCAAACAGTTTAACGGAAGAACAGTTGAGCAGCGTTGTATTCAGCATCAATCCGAGTTGATCCAATTTTTAAACGAATTCTGCATTTGGTTCAGTTCGAGGTAAGTACCCCTTAATAATAGTTTAAGCTCTTCTTTTCTTTCTTTTAAGTTTTGAAGGCAATATTTAATGGAATCGCAAATTCCATTTTTGCTCTTTTCAAAATCTTCTTTTTTTAATTCTCTTTCTTTTTTTATAAGATTTTCTTTTGTAATTTGGTCACTTGATCTAATCTCTTTGATGAACGCGCTTTCATCATTTACCTTTAGTTCTTTCTTTCGAAAAACTTTTTCCGTATAATTATTTTCAGTTATTCTTTTCCCAAAGTTAAGTTTCAATTTCTGTATTTTTGAGTCAACGGGTTCTATGTTTAATGCATACAATAGGTTAGTAGTTTGAGATCTCTTTTCGAGTGACAGGGTTTGTTTAATCATTAAGCCTTCCATAGTTTGTAGTTTCGTCATTTCGCATTTGCTAATTTTGCAGTTATCTAGGCCGTAATAGGTTAAAGGTCTAATATAAGTTTTGAAAAGGTGTGCTTTTAAAAACGGGCTAATTTGGTTACTATACATGTAAACGATAAGATTTAACTCATTAGCATCTAGCATTTTTGAGTGCATTAAACAAAACGTAACTATCTGTCCATCAAAGTCAAATAACTCTTTTGAAACAGATATTCAACTTTTGATTAACCATTTTAATGTAGATTTTCCTTCACTTTTATGTAATATAAGTAAGTTTAAAAAGGAGTTAAAAAGGCATTTTTTCATCAGTGATGGCATTTCTGGCTCTATCAAAATATGTCTAGGCAACATAAAATTTAAAGATTATCGTATATTTTTAAATGAATTAATAAGACCTAAATGAATTTCATAACTTGAGGTCCAAAAAGTTCGATTGAAACTATCTTCCTTTTCATTTTCATACAACTGTAATATTTTCAAATATTTTTATGAGTGAATTTATTTTCAGATCAATTATCTGAAAATAAACAATATTAGAAAACGTAATTTACCTGTAAATAAATTTTTTTATTTTTTTACCTGAATGAAAAAATTATTTATTTTCAAAGACCATAATAATTGAAACAAATTAATTAAGCCGAATTAATGAAGTGAAACCATAATTAAAAATTAATCCTAAATCTTTATTTAAAATGCACTTGTTTCTTACTAAACTCCTTTTACTTATCATAAACAAAACTACCTTAATACACTTAAAACTTTTGAAAAAAAATGTCTGAAAAGATATTTCTTGGACAACTTTTCAACAACTTTAACGAATTTATCCAAACTTTAAATGAATAATCGAAACAAAGCTTATGCTTGAAAGTACTATTAAAGGGTTTTTAGATATAGTTTTAAATTATGTAAAATTTGTTGTTTATCATGTGAATCTAAGAATATAGTTTGTGATAATTGTTCTTGTATTTTTCATTTAAAATGTGTTTATAGAACTTTTGCTCCAAAAAAAAAGAAATGGATTTGTAATGAATGTGCTTATTGATTAATCTTTTTTTTAATCTGAAAATAAACTTTTTTTTTAATTCACTTACAGATATTTTATCTGATTTTCTATTTGTTTATTTACAGATAATTTTCGTGAAAATAAACGTACTCTATTATTATATATATAAATATTTTTTTTTTTTTTGAACTCTTTTTTCCTAATTTTTATTTTTACTTCTCCTGAAGGAGGTTAATTAAATTCAAATAAATAAATAAATAGATAAATCAAAAGAAGTTAAAGTGTAAGTTAATGTTTCTAATCAAAATCAACTGGTTTTAGCTCCAAGTCCAACAGTACTAGATCTTGTCGAAAAAAATATTCAGGTCTCTCAGATACGTAAACGTGGAAGACTCAAAAAAACTAAAAAAGCGATCAGCAATCAAAAAGATTAAGAAAATAAGTGTTAATTACTTTGTTTTTATTTTTCAAGGTATTTTTTTATTGTTATTTTAATTATCTCCTATTAAAAACTTTTATCTGCTTTTTTTTTTTAATTTTTTTATCTTTCATTATTAAAAAAATATCCACTAAAAAAAGTATTTATCTACTGACAAAAGATATTCTCATTTCCAAATATTATCACTCACCAAAAAATATTAAATTAAATGAAAAAAATTGTGTTTAAACTAAAAATTAGAAAAAATAATAAAAAAATCTACTAACATTTAGCATTGTGAATTGAAATTTTTAAAAAAATCCTTTCCCAAAAATATATTTAAAAAATTGATACTTACAAAGCATTATATTTTAGAAAAAAATTTGTTTAATGAGATTTTTTATCTTAAATCAAAAATTCATATCAAGAATTAAAAAAATCTAAATTAAATTACTCTGCGTTAACAAAGCAAACTTTTATAACAAGGCTCGGTTTAATAAGAATAACATTGAAATATCATAACGCAGTTAGATATTCAAAACTCTAAAAAACGTTCATTCGGCCACAGCTCGAATATGGGGTTCAAGTGTGGATGCCAATTCTAAAAAAGACATTAACAACATCGAATCTATCCAGCGAAGGGCTCCAAAGCTTAATCCACAATTAAGAAATGTACGATACTCTCAAAGAGTTGAAAAACTTAATTTACAAATGAGATTAGAAAAGCCAGAGGCAACCTAATTCAAATATTTAAAACAACTTATATACTATAGTGTGCCTGTTTAACTCCTCATCTAAGATTTAGTACTGATAATCTGTCTTTAAAAACAAATATTAAACAGTCTACTTATAAAAAAATATAAAAAATGATAAAAAAGTCATAATTTTTTTTTTAATTTTAAATATTTAAATTATAAACTATTTAAATAAACATTATATTCAAATTTTAATGTTTTAAATTTTTAGTTGATTTTAATTTAATTTCAAATTGCTTTTCAAATTTAAATCTAGTTCGAATTTTAATATTTTAATTTTAAGATTTTGTTTCATGTTGTTTCACCATCAAAGTTTAAAAAGCTCAATTTTGTTAATTTATATTTACGAAAACGAAAAAAAATTTTTTTTGTTGTAATTTTTGGAAGGTTTGTATAAAAACTCACAATTACTGGATCCAATTTAAAAATTAAATTTTTTAATTTAAAAATTTTTTAAATTTGAAGTAAAAAAAAATATATACATGAAAACCCAGAGGTTTTTTTTAAATTCACTTACATTTTTGGTTTATTTGACACAATGCCTCAGTCGATTTGAATGCTAAATCAAAGATAAAAAAGTTATCAGATAAGGCTTTGTAATCAAAATTAAACAAATATTACCTGTGTATCATGTAAAATATTTTGTCGCGGAGCATGTAGTAAAGAACAATTAACAATAGCTTAATATGAAAAGTGTTTTGATAATGGAAAAAAAGTATTAACTAAAATTTTTGGTGCTAAGCTAAATGGTGAACTGACATTTGCGTGAACTGGTGAAAAAAAATTTTGTGATCTACAGTTCCAAAAAAATTTTAGTTAATTGACACCAAAAGTCTAATTAATTTATTTATTTATTTGAAAAATAATTTAGGCGAAGCCTTGGCCGGTTGGAATGGAGACTTCTCCTTCCTTCCTTTCAGCCACATGATAGATTTTTGATACCACATAATGTAAAAAAAAATAATACATTTTTTTTTGAAAAAGGATTAATTAGTTTTAGTTTTGTTTTTAAATTTTCCTTTATATGTTAAATGAACAAATTTATAATTTTCATAAATTTTCATAAAAAAAAAATTTTTAAACTCATTATGAAAAATTTTTAAGGTTTTAATCCTAATTGAAAAATGTAGAATTAGAATAATGAATTCATGAAATTGGTGCTATTTTTAGGAAAAAATCGAATGGGGTGTTGAGTTTTTTTTGGTAATTTTGACTGTAATTACGCATATCTCCCTGGATTTGACTGTGGGTAAGACGACTGAAAACGAAATTTTCAAAAATTTATTGTATCTTTTTTCTGGCAATTCATCTTCATGTTTTTGTTTATTTTTTTATTTTTATTTTTAATTCAATAAACGCCGCAAGGGCGATGTTAATAAAAAAAAAAAAAAAAAAAGACAAATTTTAAATTTGTAAATTGAGATAATTTTAGTATTTTAGTTTATAAAAATAAAAAATAAAGTTTTTGTTTATGTAATAAAATATTATTTAAAAAAATCAATCAATTAATCTTTCAATCAATAAATATCTACTAATTAAAAATCTAATTTTTATTTTTTTATGACTTTTACTTTTATGAAGCATTAAGCCCCAGTTACTATATAAAAAAAAAGATCTTTTTGTTTGATTTAAATTTCAAAAACTGAATTTTTTCAGTTCAAACAAAAATTAGTGCATAAAAAAATTAGCTCACAAAAAAAAAGTTCAAAATTTTTTGGAGATCTAACTCTACTATCTTTTTTCAGTTCACACATTTTCGTGATCTCAGCTCACCATTTAGGGTAGCACCAACTTTTTTCCTTAATTTACTTTTTATTTCAATTTTTTAAATTTAATCATGCAATAAACAAACTTGGAGTAAACAAATGAACAAAAGTAAAAAAGATTTCATTAAATTTTTTTATTTAAAATGACTTTTTTTTCTCTCTTAAAATACAATTAATTTAAAAATAAAGGATAATTTAGCAAAAATATTGGCCAACTTTTTGTTTTTACATTTTGACTTAAAACACAAAGCTGTGCGGATGAATTTTTGTTTTACAGATGTTGCGTGTTGCTGGTGAGTGCAGCTGTCTAGTTGTTCGGCGAAGTTTGGGAATGAAGCCGCTTGTGCAATTTCAAGTGCACCAATTGGGTGAACTTTGAGTCACACTTGTCGCACTCGAACGGCCTGTCGCCATTGTGGAGCCGAATGTGAGTCTTGAGGTTAGATGTCGAAGAAAAACGCTTGCCGCACGTGCCGCACGGATACGGCTTTTCGCCAGTATGAACCAAAATGTGCTTCTGCAAGTGGGCCAGCTGAGTAAAGCCCTTGGGACACGAGTCGCACTTGAAAGGACGCTCGCCCGTGTGCACCCGCAAGTGGACCTTCAAATTGGACAGCTGGCCGAACGTTTTTTTGCACTCCTTGCACTCGTAGATTATTTTGCCGTTCTCCTTCCTCAGCGGATACGGCAGCGACTTGTGGCCGCGCAGCGTGCCTGCCGACATCTCGCACCCCGAGCCCAACGAGCTTGTAGATGTAGACGAAGACGACGAAGAAGAGGAGCACTCGTGGACCGAGCTGGACATTGATTGCTTCATTTGTGCCAAAATGGACGTTTCATCTAAATAGAGAAAAACATTTCTTTAGCTCGACATCACTCTAATTTATATTAGTTGTAAGATGAACAGACCTGGACTGTTGTACATGGTCTCGTCAAGGCTGGACTCGTCTTGATTCGGACTTAGCATATTGTTTATTGAATTGATTAGGTTGTGTGAAATCACGTTCGGACCAAAGTAAATTGTTGAGTCCGCGTGCTCGCTCGTCTTCTCGGCCTTTAAATCCTCGCGATCCATCTCATGGACGTGAAAATCACTAGTCCTACTACTATCAAGCCTTTTGTTTGCGCTTAGTAAATTCTCCTTCAACGAGCTGTACTTAATTAGCCGATCGTAGATTGGCGACGCCATTCCGCAGTGTTTGACATTTGTTTGCGTTTGGTTGGACTTGACGCTCGGATTTTTGGCCTCGTTTTTGCGAGAGCTTGAGCAAGGCGAGCCAGTATCGCCGATCAAACTGCTTATGGAGAACTTGGACGATTTTCTTTCATTTTGTCGGCTAAATGCTTCCAAGTTGTGGTAGATTTGTTCGCAGTAGACTGAGCAAAAAGATTAAAAAATTATTTTTTATTTCATGTGTTAAATGGGCAAGAAATGACATAAAAATGATAAAAATGGCGTATAAAAAGTTTTGCCAACCAATATTCTGGTGGCACTTAGACGTGGTGTTTATTGTGGACAGCAAACTCTGTGAATTAGATCATATCGAGATTTTTATGACACTTTGATAATCCAAAATTATACTAATCAACTCTCCAGAACCAAATTACTGTAAAAACAAAGGGAATCATTTTATGGGAAATTAATTCAATTAATTTTACTTTTTTTGTATAATTCAACTTTTAACTTAATCTAATTTTGTAAAAACCTAAAAACTTTTCAAACTAGAGGGTTTAAACGAAGGCTTGCGCCATTCGGACGAACCCTGGGGCTTTCCCCTCAATTATATATTTAATAAATAAAAAAAATTTTATGGGAATTTAGACAAAATATATGATGGATCAATTACTAAGTTTTTATCGGTTATCAATTAATCAATTAGATTCATTATTCTTTTTTATAGCACAGTCTATCTTTTACTCGCATGACTCAACATTGCAGTAATAAATTAAATTTTTGAAATGTGAGTGAAATACATGATTTCGACTCAATAGACAGAATCTACTTTTCAAAATCTAGTCCTATATTGGAGAGTCTAAGGTTGGAAATGGTAGAGCAGTTATAAATGAAGCACAAGTTATTTTTAATGAAACAATTAAAAAAAAGTAAAACATGTTGGGACTTGTTGTCGCTTCTGCATGGGAATTACTCTAGCTTTGAACAAAAGAATACGTCTTACTGCAAACAGCTCAAGGCTATGAGGCTTCGGACTTATAAATAATAAATAAATAAATTTATTGAAAGCAAAATTAGCGAAAAATTAACGCTCGCATCACATGCAGAATTGAAATCTATACTTTAAAACTATTTATGAACTTGGTTCACATTTCATAATCATGAGTAACACATACTATGGAATTTAATATAGTGATGAAACTTTGTAATGAACTTCGAACAATAGTAATTTTAATTCACTTGTAGTTCTCTCAATAACTTCAACACCGACTCTGGCCAACTTAAATGTCTACGCTTTCCCTGTGCAATAACATGCTCTCATGTGTTTAGCAAGAAGTATTTAACACTGTGTAAAGCATTTGCCATTCGGATTTGGATTTAGAATTATAATTTGTTATTTTTTTTCTCATGCATTTTTTCTACATTTTATTTTAAATTTTTCGTCTAGCATCAACTGAAATTATCAAATTCAACTTTTTGATAGATATTTTGAATTTTTTTCATTTTTAGATCAAATATTTTTCAACAGGACTTTAATCATATTTTAACTTTTTGCTGCAGTTCCCTCAATAGCTACAACCCCGACCCTATCCATCTTAAATGTCTACAGTCTTTTTGTTATTTTCTTTATTTTTTGTTCAGACTAGAAGTGGTACATTTATTAATAAAGTTATTATTATTTGTGTTATAATCGTGAACCACCAGATCCTAACATAGCCGGAAAATAAGCTTTTTAAGTTTTTAAGATTGTGTTGTAGTTCTCTCAATGACTGCAACACCGACTAAAGCCAATTTAAATTTTTATAATTTCACAGTGCAAAACTATGATCTCATGCGCTTAGCAAGTCGCTAGCGTTCAACACCGTGTAAAACTAGACAAAGAGGATATCTTTCTTTTCTTCATTATTTGTAAGTGGCCATTTATAAATAAAGTTATTATTGTTTAATTCATTTTCTTTATTATTTGAGTTATGACCGCGAACCACCAGATCTCAACAGATCCGGACAAGTATATACAACTTTTTAAGTTTTAGAACAATTATAACATTTTGTAAAATTCCTAAATTACTGAAATTTTTCAAATTCTCAAAGCTAACAAACTTAAATTTCGCATTTCTGGCCAAAAATTTAAATAAGAGCTTAGAAGATAAAATCTCGATGGGAAAAAATCTAGGTAAAAATATGAAAAATTGCAAATCTAAATCTTTGAAAGATTTTCAAGCTGAATTAGTTAGGCTGGTAAAATATGTTGAAAATATCATTAAATTTTTAATGAAAAAATAAATAAATAGAGAGCCCTCAAATGATCGTTGATTTTTTTTTAAAAATAAAATATATGTTTGAAAAAAAATCAAAAGAATCTAATTACTTTTTATTTTGGCCATGTATGACTCCGAGAACCAGACTACTAGTGGTTCGTTCGGAGTCAATTCTTTGACACTCAAAAGCTCCAGGACGCCGCTTTTAGCATTCGAATCTAGCACACAATTGTAGTCATTCTTGCGAAAGTTTTGTTTGCTCAAAATTTTGACTATCAAATCATTAGTCGATACATCTATGTTCATATCATGATAGCCAATCAATGTGTTGTTTATAAAAATCTAAATATAAATAATTCATGAATGTATTTGTTTTGTTGTTGTGCTTTTCTTAAATTCTACTCACTGGTAATATTTTGAATATTATTTGACTTAGAGTATTTTTTTTTGAATAAAAGTTAAATATTGATGTGAACGCGTCAGTAGTTATTAGTCGGCCATTGCAGAACGAGAATATTTTATTCCCCTTGGCGACAAATTTACCAAAAACAATTTTATCATTCTAGACATAAAAAAAAGTTATTTTCATTGTTTCATTAAAAAAGTAAATAAAAAAATTATAATAATTTAGACATGACGATTTGAAACTTTTATTCACCTTTAAACAAAAATGTTTCAATCGCAAATAAAATAAGGAACATCTAAAAAAATCCCTGTCCTGTATTACGCAGCCATTAAATATTCATTTAAAGAAGGGTGACTTCAAAGATTGACTAGGGATTTTCAATGAAACAAGGGTACTGAAAAACACATTTGAAACAGGAGTTTTCTGATTACTAGATGCGTACAGCAAACTACTCCTAAAATTTTAACCACTAATCACGTACAGTGAGCCTAGTGTTCTATGGTTCAGAGAAACAAAGGGGTCCTGAACTGTGTTACGTAACATATCAAGCTATTAAATATTTATTTGAAGAAGGGTAGCTTGAAATATCGACTAGGGATTTTCAATGAAACAAGGGTACTGAAAAACTCAGTGAAGCGCATTACGTAACATTTTTCAGGCTATTTAATAGTGATTTATGTGAAGAGGGGTTATTTGAAACATCGAGGAACAGGAGGAGTTTTCTGATTACTAGAAGCGTACAGCAAACTACTCCTAAAATTTTAACCACTAATCACGTACAGTAAGCCTAGTGTTCTATGGTTCAGAGAAACAAAGGGGTCCTGAACTGTGTTACGTAATATTTCAGAAAATTAAATACTGTAAAGGTTTGTTTAAGTTTTACTAACAAATAAAGATTGTAAAAAATTTAAACAAACTTGCGGAGTTATGTTACATGCTCTGACATGTGTGGTAGCTAGATATACAGAAATCAAAGATTTTATTTAGCTCTTATGTGAACAAGAGAAGAAGGAAGCTGTGCAGAATAGAGCATTAGAACTTGAATAAAATTTAATAATTTTTTGTTTTTATTTTTTTCTCAATTCACCTAAATTATTTCATATTTTAGCCGAACAGAAGAGACAAATAAGTAAAACATTAAAAACTTCTTAATTTCTGTCAATTTTGACTTTGATATCAATTTAAAAAAACTAAGTTACTATTTTTATGTTCATAAAAAAACTCTAAAATCATATAACTGGCTGAAGGAGCCCTGCTCGTAGCCTTTCTTTAAAAAGAAATAAACAGTTAACAAAAAAAATTGAATTAGAAAATAAAAAAGTCCATTTTACTTTAGTTTAAGGAAAAAAATCTCAAATTGTGCCAAGACATTGAAATAATTTATCAAGTTTTAATATTTTCTTAGAGAACTGGACTAAGAGCTCTAATCATAAATTCATTTATTTATTCTTTCAGTCACGTGGTAAAATATTTTAAGCTCGAAATTTTGTCCAAAGTTTTCAAAAATGCTAAGATTAAAAAAGTGCTTTAAAAAGTTCAAACCCCGGATATAGTGACACTGGAAGAGAGATGGTCGAAATTATTTAAAAAACGCGTTGTCAGCCGATCAACGCACAAACAAAACCACGAAGATAATTTTGCATCAAAGAAATCAAAATCTTCAATCAACTTGTTCATTTTAGCTTCTCATTGAAACAAATAAAAAAGCATAAAGCACAATACTTTCTTATATATTTATTCAATATTAAAAATTTTTTTTATAATCTTAACATGTGACTGAAAAGAAGGACTAAGCATCCATTCCAACTGACCAAGTCTCTGGCTAAAAAATTGTCTGAAAAATATCTCGAATCATTTAATGCATGTAATTATTGACTTGTTCAAGTTGACTTCAAGACCCCTGTCCTAGAGAGGGCTTTTAAAAAAAATCACTGCACTCTATTACGTAACAGTTGAGAGTATTTGAATAGGGCTAACTAGAACTGTACAACGCGCGTATAGCACACTATACAACTACTGCTTAAACACTGAAACAAGAGGCATCAAGTGTATTACATAACTTTTCCTAAATTTTGCACATTCTCCGAAACAAACCCCTGCTTCAACTCCGACTATACATACAGCATTGAACACATTCGCTCACAATCACAAATTTAAATCTGACTCGCTTCAACAAATTTAAAAAAATTTCCAAATAAAAAATTTAAAAATCAGATCTCTCATTTAATTATTAATTTTTATCTTTTTTAGTTTAATTGAAAGGAAGTACCAAGTCTGATCTGAAACCCAGACCTTTTTTTTTAAATAATAAATAGTAACACTATACAAAATTATTTCTTAAAAAAAAACAAACAAGTGAGGCATGTTCAAAGAGTTCCTGCTAGAGAGAGCTGTTTGGTGTCTTTCCTTGACCTTAATGTAACAAAAAATTCAAAAGTGGATGCGCAAAACTAGGAGCTTCACTACATCACTTAAACTCAAACCCCTGGACCCACTTCGGTCGACCCAGATTCAAAGCTTGTTCTAAGTTAGATTGTTTAATTGTGTCCCAAAAGGCTGCAAATTTTTAATTTAAAATTTTGCCCAAATCAATTAAACGACTTTGGGAGTAGGGGACTAATTAATGAGATTAGCCAAAAGTTAGATTACCTTGTAAACGAGAGCACTTTCTGTGCGAGTTTGGTCAGAGAAATTGAAAACTTTGAGCTGGTTGTAGGCAGGAAAGTGGCCAAGCATGCTTAAACTTGTGTTGTAGAGCAGTTGATTGATTCGAGTGGAGTAGGAGACCAGGCCGGCCATTTGTTCCAAGTTGTTGTAATCGAGCCAAAGTCTGCTCGAGCCCTGGCATTCATTGTGGTCGAGCTTTTTCTTCTTGCCGAACGATTCGTGCATGCACTCGTCTGGCGTGTCTTGGGAGTCGCGCTGGTGCCGCTTGCGCCCACCGTGCGCCAGCTGTGACGCAAAACTCTTGTTCTCAATCAGCTTCTCCATCCTAGAACCATTCACAAATCAAGCCAAAATATTCTAATTGCTAAACAAAAATCAAATTAAAAGTAAAACAAGATAATCTGCTCGAGAGTAGATAAAGAGCAAAAAGATGAGATAATCGTGCTGGGCTAGGGAAGATAATAAAGCAACACGACCAATGATAGCAAGCCAAGCTCTAATTTGATTAAATTTCGACTCTTTTTGTCACAATAAAAAGCGATCAAATAGACTAGTGCGCTAAATAGATCAATGGCAAGCTTTATCTCTAGTTGAGCCAAGAGATAACACGAAAAAACAAAAAGTAATAAATTTCAGAATTTAATAAAAAAAATGGACAAAATCAAAGAAAAAGTGACCTGCACTGGCCAAAACTGGTCTTGTAGATAGCTCTAAAGAAACTGGGCTAGATAAAGAGCGAGTTGAGAGCGATTTTGCTTTTTCGAGATTCTCAAAACACCACCACCACTACCTTTACAATGCCAAAATTTTCTAAACAACAAAAAGCCTAATAAATATTAAATCTAAATATAAACTCTTCATACGATTAGTTGATATTAGTAATTTTCATTAAGCGCCGACCAATTAGATTAATTTAATTATCAGCAAAAAAACACAACAAGCATATTTTCGCTAACCTATAATTAGCAGAAAGAGAAATAGAAAAAAAAAAAAGAATTTTTTCTTAGTTACTTTTTTACTTTTAATCGAAGAGTAATGTCTTTTGAGATCGTAATCAGAGTCGCTTGGAATTAGCTTCTAAAGCTAAGTAACCAGTTAATCGCACACTGATTGCTTTGTGCATTCGTTTCTAAACAATACCTAGCAATTTAGATTAGAATTACTTGAATTTCAAACAAAGTTGGAATCGCGACCTGCTCTTTGCCCAAGTGCTTATCATCAAACTACAGAGCAAATTCAAATTATACACCAGGCTTGTTTTGAGAGAGGCCAGAGAAAGAACGCTCTTATCTAATTTCGTCTAATTCCGCTCGGATTAACATGCACTCAATTAAAAGAATGAGAATGTTCGTTTGAATCCGGGCCAGTGTCTCTAGACGCGTGACCCTTTCGCTCTCCACAGACCCTAATCTTTTTCTCCCATGGTTGAAGTTTCGAACAGCAAACAAGAATTTTAAACGTGACACGAAACTCTCCAAATCTTAGCATCATGGCCTAAAAAGCTGTTTAAATCTGATCTGCAAATCGAGCTGATGGTGTAATGGTTCGAATCCGCCAGGAGGATTTCGTGAAAAGTATCATCTACACCAAAGGCTCTTCTGAATAGAACAGAGTTGTTTAAAAGTCCAAAAAAAAGTCCTATTAAATGGGCGGCCAAAAACCGGCCAACTTTTTGGAAGGCGGTCTTTCAAAAAAAAATTAAAAAAAAAAAAAAAAATTAAAGTCTTTGGTGGGGCTTTTGAAAAGAAAAAAAAAATTTGACTTGAGACTTGTGACTTTAAAACAACTCTGGTATAGAAGTATATAAGCTAGTTACAAAGAAATCAAGAAATCAGAAAGAAGCTCAAGGGACTTGTGGTAGAATCCCAATGTCCGATACAGCGTCAGTCATCACGCTTGAAACTGAAAACCTAAGGGAAGGTTGCAAGCGGAAAAGTGGGATATTTACTGCGAAACACAGATATAGACTTAGGCCCATTAGACCCATTCTAAATTCACCAAGCTTTATTCCTGGGTTTGAGAAACTCTAGCGTGCAAGATGTGTCTGCAACACATCTGCAAATTGATTTTTGCACATGCTTAAGTTCGGCTCTCTGAGCTTGTGCATTTGCAGAATAAATTTTAGAAAAAGAGAGAAGAGTTATTTCAATTTTAAATTTTTGTTAATGGCGCCCACTAACTATTATAACATTATTTTAAAACCAATTTCTAATCATCTCTAGAATTGGCGTAAATTGAAAATAAATAAACTTTTTTCTTAACTAAATTTAAAATAAAATAAATATGAAATAAATGTTATCTTTAGTTTTTTATTAATCGATTGATTAATTCTTCTTGTTTAAATATTGGCAAAGGAAAAAAGATCATGTTTTTGTGAGACAAAGTTAAAAAGCATTTTGGTTGAACCATGTATTTTCAATGGGAAAAAAAATGAATAAAAAGATAGATAAATTATTTGAATTTAAAAGCATCGAGCTATGCAAAGGCTACCTGCTACATTTATTACTATTCAAATAAATGAGGATTGAGAACGTGGCTTAACTGCATCTAATCTAATCTAATCAATTTTATTTATAGATGTGCGTTTTGGTCACAAACATTGAATGTCAATCTTTTCTTTTTTGTTGTTGTTTAAAGATCGCCAATTGCCGATGAAAATACTTGCTTGCATGAGAATGAAATTATTTGTGCCATGTTTTCTTGTGTTTGTACCTGGTCATAAATTAATTTTGTCAGTCCTAATTAAATAATAAATCTCGTTAGGCTTAAAAATGAGACGCCAATTAGCTGAACTGCTGTTGAAAAGACATTTCATTCTTAATTGTATTATCTTTATTAAAACATAGGCCGCTTGTTGAACGCCAAATAGTTGTATCTAAATTCTGGTCACATGCAACTTGCAATTTTGCAATAGGTAAAGCATGTAGCACCCGTCATTACTTATTTAAATTCTTTTCAATTTTTTTTAATTTATTTACTTTATTTTGATCTTTTTTTATCTCATTTTATTAACTTTAATTTTATTTTTTTAATTTATTCTGAAGGAGCCTGTTGCCGTGTCACTAGGCGTAGCTAGGTCCCGGTTATTGATCCTTTCATATTCATGAGTGTCATGAATCTAGCTGCTAGTTTGTTAGTCTAACTCAACTGAGTGATTGCTGGCGCCAAGTTAAGAAAAATATAAATATAGTTTAATTTGAATGAATAGTTTTAATTTTTGGTTTTAAATAGAAAAATTTTATATCGTTATGTAACATTACTCCCACTACTATGTCAAAGAGATCCAGTCACCTACCCGGCAACAGAGCCCTAGCTCGGTACAGAAAATAAATAAATAAATTTTCTTTTGAAGCAGGAGTTGCACAAGGGTCAGGAATTAGTCCACTTCTTTTTAGCATATTTATAAATGACATACCAAAAAGAAATAAAATTGAAAGATGGCATTTCTAATGGAAAATGAAATTTTCTATTGAAAAGTCATATTACACGATCTTTGGGAAAAAAACTAAAATTAAAATCAATCTTGACCATAAAATTAAAAGTAAAAATTTAAATAGTGATGAAAAAGTCAAATTCTTAGGCATCACATCGGACCCAAAACTTACCTTTGGTCCAATGGTAGATGAATTAAAAAAACGCAAAGCTAAACGTAATTCAAAGCTTTACTTAATAAATAGAAAATGGGATCTAAAAGCAAAAACATTGGGGAATCTTTACAACTCTTTGATAGGATTAATCTTGGATTATTCCTTTCCTTGTTTAAATTCATTCTCAGAAACTAATATTAAAAAATTCTTTTTTTTTCTTTTTTTTTTATCTAATTTAACTTTATTTTTAGGTATTTTTTTAAATTTTTTTATTCTGAAGAAAAATAAGCAAATAAATAATAAAAAATTCTTTTATATTTTATTTAAAATTTTTTTTTTTTTTTCGGCTTTTATTTTTAACTCGAGGGAGCTTTAGGTCCTGGAGGACAGTGTTACGGTTTTAATGCTTAATATATACATAGAGTCCTTAAGACTTAGGGTCTCATGTATTCGATTCTCGATGAAACTTTTTGATTTGTATCACTGATTAATCAAAGAATTTTTTCCATTTTTAAAATAAAAAGTGTTAATTATTATTTATTTCAAAAAATTACGCCGAATTTGGCGATGTTAAAAAAAAATAAAATAAAAAGTATCAAGACAAAAAATTTTTTTCCTCGAATCCGAGATATACTTGTTTAAAAAAAAAATACAAAATTACTTAGAATAGAAAAGATTTTTAATTTGCGTTTATTTCTTTTTTTTCTTTTTTTTTTTTTACTATCACCGTTCTAGGATAATTATATAAAGTTAATATTCAATAAAGTAAAATAAAAATATGAAAGTTAGAAAGCAAGATAATTTGGACCAAAATTCATGAATTTCTTTTATTTTGAATAAGCTCGTTTAGGAGAGTTCTGAAATGTTTTAATTTTAAATTGCATAGACATAACCAAATTGAATCAGATATACCATCAATAGAAATAAGATTAATCTTAAGATTTTATTTAAGTTGGTTTGTATTTACTGTAATTTTTGAGGTTTCAATTTTAAAGTACTTGGAAATAAGAACCAAGTTAGAGGAAAAAGATTCATTAGAGGGGGGTCATTAAGCATATATTTTAAAAATTGTGATGATAGATAATTATATTTAATTGTAACGAACATGTTAAATATTAGATGAGGCTCTGCAAAAACTCTGCAGTTTTGCAGTATAATGCATTTCATTAAAAAGTATTTGATTCAACTGTGCAATTTAATTTCAGAATTTTTGCAGAGAGCTTTAATCAAACACAATTAAAAAATAATAAAGAAAGAACTGATTTTTTGATACTAAACTTCAAGATACCATTTATGATTTTTTTACAAAATATTAAAACAATGGCTCAGAGGGACGTAGCCCCACTTCGTTTTTTAAATGGATTTGAATAAATATGCTATTTAGAAACAAGTTCATTTTCATTCACATTAGATACACAAATAGCCCGCTACAACTTAACAAATAAATAAATAAAATAATATTTTTTTCAAATTAAAACTTTGTATAAAATTAAATTTTAAAATTTGAAGAGATCGTTTTAAAACAAATGCTACGATGCGTATATCCAGAAATATCCATATGTAGAAGACTTTTTGGAAAAGAAAAAATTTTTTGTAATGGTTGGGTCAAAAATAAATTGAAAATATTTTATTTTTTTTTTTCAATTTAAAAAAATTTAAACTTTAGAGCCCGAAGATGATAATATCTATCTAGAAAGAGAATTAATTTTTTAAAGATTGAGACAAAAGTACGCAGTTCAGGCAAATATAAAAAGGCCAAGGCGCAAAATCATTTTATTAAAAGTGAAATAAAAAAGAAAATTATTTAAAAATATTAACATTTAAAATTAAAATTATTATATGTCCCTCTTCTTTTGTTTTAAACTTAATTATTTTATTTTAATTTTTTTTTTACATCGTCTCTAAGGCGTCCATTGAATAAATAAATAAATAAAAGAAAATTTTTTAAATGTGTTTTTTTTATTAAATTATTAGAGAAACTTAAAAAAAAATAAAAAAATAAAATTTTTATCTACTAGTTGAATAAAAAGTCGAAAGCTGGATCTTTTTAATAAATTATTTAATAAATACAATTTTTTTTTAATTTAGACTTAAAATGTCATTCAAAAATAAAGTTGAGAGTATTGTTGACAAATAATCAACTGCCTCAAAAATTTTAGTCACAAATTGTGGTCTATACATACTCTATGCTCCCAAGACTATCAAGGACAATAATGAAATAACTCCAAGTGACCAAATTACAAGGAATTTCTAGACATAAACACACTATATTTCAACAATTGTATAAAAAACCTTCTTAAATTCATTTCAATTTTTTCTAATTTAGACTGCTACACCATTTAGATTTTCAATCTAGTTTATAAATTAAACAGATGAAAGAAAATTTGTAACAATAAAAAAGACATTAAAATAAGACAAAATTAAATAAATATTTCTTTTATTTTTGACGGTTGAATTTGATTTTCTTGAATTGTAGGGTGTCTGAGCCGATCGCTGCTTGGTGGCAGAATGATGTTGTAGAATCCATTTCTGTTGAATTTATCTTAAGCCTCCTTGAAGCTTTCGGTCGGTTTGGCTATTATTAAATGAGACAAGAAAAATGTTAGATATAAGATGTGCTGGTGGTATGTGGAGATTTCAATTTTACGGAAATCAGCTGGACATGTGATGGTGGCAATGCAAGTGGAGAAAATGAGGTGAGTTTTGTTGAAGGCTCAGAGGAAGCGTTTCTGGTTCAGTGTGTGGATTTTTCTACATTTTTACACGAAAAAAATGGAGAGTATAACTAACTGGATCTACAACTTGAATATACTAAGGCAAAACTTGAAGTAGAAAAAAAACCCGCGAGGCCACTAGAAACTACGAATACAAGCTAGCATCAGACAAAAGCAACCCGAAACGACTGTATGCATACGTTAACAGCAAGCAAAAGGTTAAACCTCATATCAATTTAATGAAAGATGGACAAGGAATAGCTAAACAAGACAAAACCACGATCGCGAACATTTTAAACCAACACTTTAACTCCGTATTCGTTCAAGAGGATACAATCCATGGAATGCCAGTTTTCGCATCAAGAACGCCCAACTCAATCTCCACAATTAAAGTAAGTACCTCTGACGTTATACTGATTCTTAGCCAACTAAACCCACATAAATCAATCGATACGGACGGTATCCATCCTCACGTACTCAAAGAATGCGCTAACACGCTCGCCCTTCCCTTAACACGTATTTTTCAGCTCTCGTTAGACACTGGAAGTGTCCCAGACAAATGGAGAGAAGCCTTAATAACTCAAATCCTTAAGAAAGGCAACAACACCGACCCATCGAACTACAGGCCTATTTCACTGACATCAGTTGTGTGCAAAGTACTGGAAAAAATTGTTAAAAGAGAAATCATGTCGTTCTTATCACAAAATAAGCTTATATCCGAAAATCATCATGGCTTCGTCAATAAAAAAGCATGCGTTACTAATCTTTTAGAAACAATGGACTACGCAACAAAAGCATCAGCCTCGAATCACCTAATATGGCATCAAATCGAAACTCTTATGCTGGATACGCTCATTCCTACAAAACAGGAAGCAAAAAGTAATTCTAGTCGAACACGAATCAGATTGGTTACCGGCACTAAGCGGTGTACCACAAGGATCTGTACTCGGCCCTACACTTTTCGTCATCTATATCAACGATATGAGTGATGGAATTACCAATCAAGCGATAATATACGCCGATGACACGAAAATTCTAGCCAAAATAGACCCGAGCCACTCTGAAAACAGCACCACCAGTTTACAAAATGACATAAACACAATCAACGACTGGTCAAGCAAGTGGCTGATGAGATTAAACATATCGAAATGCAAAGTAATGCATATAGGCAAAAATCATCTACAAGAGAGAAGACTAGCAAGCTGGAGAGCATACCATGCACTTAAATCACAGATAGAAATAGAAAGTGATGAACTAGACCATATTGTAAAAAGTCAGCTTTTTAAAACATACATTAGACCAATCATGTACTATGGCGCTGAAAACTGTTATGTAAATAAGACAGAAATGAAAAAGATACAAACTATGGAAGGGATAATGATTAAAAGAATGATTGGAGTCAACAAAAGAAGTCGAACCACAAATTTACTCTACGCCCTAGACATCGAACCGGCTGAATTGAAAATTAATAAAATCAAGTTGAAATTTGCGAAAAGATTACTCGAGAACCAATTCACAAATGAACTTCTCCAGTCTATCGAAAACAAAAGCTTACTCGATAACAAATTCAATAACAAATACATAAATGAGATAAAGGAAGCGCTAAAAACACAAGACAGGATAGATGTTGTAATGATAAAAAAAGCAATCAAGGAAATAGAAGAAGAAAACAAAGAGCTGACAAAGAATGGAGTGGGTGAATCGATAAGAACCTGCTTTAGAATGATAATGGACAAAGTACAAAACGGAAAACTACTCCTAAATTTGCTAATCAAGGCTTTCTGAAACAAAAAAGAAAGAACCCGATGGGAAAATAAAAACAAAAAAACAAAACCAAACAAATGAACTTTCTATTTTGTACTTATTTTTTTATGAATAATTACTTAAATTATCTTAATTATTTGGTATATGGAATTTATTATCTAAATTATGGAAAATTAGACACAAAAAAAACTAAACATTTGATTTTTATTTTATTTTATTTCTTTCTTACTTCCCACATCACCAGAATTGGCGTTAATATGAATAAATAATAATAATAATAATAATAATAATAATAATAATAGGCAAAAACAATCCAAAAGCAACCTCCACAATGTCAGATCACAGCTCAAATACAAACATCAAAATAACTGAAACTACTAGCGAAAGAGACCTCGGCATTTTTATCTCTAATGATCTTAAGCCATCACACCAAGTCAGTAAAGCCGCTGCCAACGCAAACTTTATACTCAGCTCACTAAAGAACGCCTTTACGTTAAGAGACGCAAAACTCTGGAAAAAGCTTTACACATGTTATATTAGACCGCACTTGGAATTTGCAAGCTCGGCCAGGAGTCCATACACCCAAAAAGACATAAAACTGCTAGAAAAAGTACAACACAGAGCCACGAAAACCATACATGAATTCAAAAAACTCAACTACGAAGATCTATGCAGCAAACTAGGGCTAACTACACTAACAATAAGGCGTATCTGCGGAGATATAATTCAGAAATTTAAGCTTGAATCAAATTTAGAGCACATAAACTGGTACGCAAAACCGCTATGCTCGGAGCCGCGACGGGGTCAAAGAGGACTTTTCAGGCGTGGAATAGTAAGATGTTGTAATCCAAGGCACAATTTTTTCAATAATAGAATTGCTAACTTTTGGAACGGCCTACCAGACGAAGTCATCAACTCAACTACAGTCAACTTATTCAAGAACAACCTCGACAAGCATCTCGCCACCGCTACAGGGCGTCATCTACTGTTGACGCGCTCCGCATGATCAATTTCATGCCGCGGTTTTTTACTACTACTACTACTACTACCGTTAGCGAGTGAGCCTTAAATGGTTCTGGAACTGTGTGCAATGCCACTGCTAGGTATGCGGAGATAACTAATGTGTTGATAGAGTGGAAATTGGCAATGTAAGATGCGAGTACAAGGGGAACGAAAAAGAGAAAAAAGAAAAACCGATTTGACCGTATCAGTATCGGGTCAGTGGAATGGCATAAATAATCAGGTATCGTTAAATGCAAAAAGTTGTTAAGTTTAGTTTTGATTATTTCTATATGAATTTGTTTGTGTAAGTTGATTTGAGTTAGTTATTATTTTAGTTCGGTTTAGTTATGTTTTGTTTAGTTCAAATAAAGTTAATATTATAATTTAAGTTTTTGTTTATTTTTTTATAAATCCACCATCCACTACAGACGTCCATCCATCACGGACATAAAAGTTAAATTACTAGTTGAAGAAAAAAATTGAAATTTAACAGTATCATGGAAAAAAAGTATTTAAAATATTTTTGTTTAAAAAAAAATAAATTCGCAAAATTTTTAAAATACTCATTAATTTTTGGTTGTTTTGGATATTTTTTTTCTAATAAATAGTTTTCCTTGAGAATAAAATATCGATTAAAGTACTAGAACCTTCATTTTCACCTTAAAAAAAACTTTTTGGTTTATTTATTTTTTCTAAAGCTTCTTTCGAACTTAATTTTTCGGTCTGTTTGAATTGTTGAGCCATGTTTTATTGCATTTAGTTTTTCATGGGCCATTCTAGCTTCTAAACTTTAAATGAAGAAAAAAAAATCTAAAGAGCAAAAGATGGTGGGCAAAAAATTAATGGCGGAATTGTTAAATGACCATTTTCGTTCTGTCTTCAATAAGGAATCAAACCAAATATGTCTTTTTTTCCATTACGAACTTCCTCGTCCTTCGATATTGAGAATGTCATGCAAGAGCTTGAGGGGATCTGATTGAGCTGAGATTAGAGAAATTAGATGGAAACAAATCGATGGGTGCTGACCAAGAACATCCACTCATACTGAAAACATGCGCAAAAACACTGTCAGTGCCATTGAAAATAATAGAACAGAAATTCACTCCAGACAGGAAATATTCCAATGAAGTGGAAAAGAGCAAGTGTATCGCCGGTCTACAAATTAAGGAAGCAAGAAACTTTTTTAGAATTTTTTTCTTTTCTAAATTTAATTTTTCAGTTTCTAGCCAAGAATTTCAAAGATAGTTTATTTTGTATGAAAACTCTATCTATTTTCTAATTTATTGACCCATGTTTGATCAAATATTGAGATAAAAATTAAAAGCTTTAGACATAAATCACACAAAAAACAAAACTATTTCTACCAGGTTTTTTTAGAAGTTCAAGTGTAAAGGCTTAATGAAAAATCTCTCACGAGATGGCCAAATGTTCAACTCATGACTTGTTGGGAAAAAAACTACCTGAGATAAATAATACATAAATTCTTCGATTAAAAATTAAAATAGATTTTTTCAATCGACTTTTTTACAGATGAAACTTACACTATAATTATCACCTAAATGTAGGGCTCCACTTTTTCTTTTATATGTTTAAATTTTGAGAACAAAATTATCTATTTTCATTCTAAAAGTTCTAATCAGTCTCAATAGATAATATGAAAAATTCTGATTTTAATTCATTAAGCAAAAAGTTCGTTTCCTATCATATTTACCTGAAGATAAAATCTAAAAAGTTTTTTAAATTAATAAAATTGCATCAAAATTATTTTCTAATTTATTTGGAAATTTAAAGAAAATAAATGTTTTGAGTCTTTTGTTAATTACGAATCATGGTTTTTTTTTAATATTTTAAAAAGTATGATTTATGGCTTAAAGCACCTAAAGTAAAAAAAAGAGTTAAAATAAAATGCTGGTATTTAAAAAAAACTAAAGTGAAAAGAAAGAAAAAATTTAAATGTTCAAAACTTCAAAAACTAAGAAATGGTCAAAAATATGGGACGGTTTTATTTAATTCATTAAATTAATTAATTTTCGAATTAAGTTAAGCAATTTTATTTTTCTAATATGAAAAAAGCTACCATAGAAGTGTTCTTAATAATTCTTCGCAAGTTTCTTTCAATAGCTAATTATTATTATTATGTTAAGCTATTTTTATAATTATTTTTATTAAAAATAGCATAAGAAAAATCTAATTTAATTTGGTTAATTTTTGTACAATTTCGTTGAAATTTTTTTACAGTTTAAATTAATTTTCTAAATAGAATCAATTTTTATTTTAAAATTTTATTTTTTTTAATAAAATAAATGGCTTCAATTTAATTCTAAATCTTAAAAATATTATCAATATTTAAGAAAAAATTTTTTAATTTTTAGGATGATTTTTTTTCATTCAGACAAGTAAATTTAGTTGAAATTAAATTCCAGAGACATTTTTACCATTTTTAAAGACTAAAGTGCTACTATTTTTAGAAGGATTTTTTTGGTCAAAAAATTTATCCTTTTTTCTAACTTTTGCCAAATTTTAAGGAAAATTTTTTAATTGCAAATCGAGATATTAAGATGGTATTTTTTGGTCACAATTATTATTTATTTTTTTTTTTTATTTTTTATCAGATAATAATTTCTAAAAATAATTTCAATTCAAAGAATGAACTCTAGAAAATTTTGATGCAAAATAGCTCTTCATTTAAGTCATTGAAGATTTTTTGAAAAAAAAAAATCGCGTTAAGAAAATGGCACATATTTTTAGCAAAACAGGCGTAACTTTGGCAAAACGAAGAAAAGAATTTTTTTCTGAATAATAGCGAATAATTATTAACCATAATTAAATGAGTACCAAAAATCGAAGTCATATTATGCAAAAATAAAATAAACTGGGTGTAACTTTATTATAAAAATGAAAAGAAAAATAAACATAAATCGAACTTTAATTTTTTTTTTCAAATAAAATGTTAAGTTTTATTTTTTATTTTTAGATTTAAAAAAATTAAATTTTAATTTTACAATTTAAATTTAAATTTTATTTAGGACTCCTAAATCCTGTTCATGCATCATGAAAAAAAGTTAACTTTGCGTTGGCTATTTTAATAATAAATTTCAAAAATTCTAGAAAATAAAAAAAAGCAGTGAATTGTTTTACATAGACAGAATAGATAAATGATCAATATATGGTAGAGGAAAATGACTGGACGCAAAGACTCAATAGATGATTTCATACTTCCTTTGATTGACGGCGAACTGGGCAGTTCTTATGTCGACCAAGAGAAGTTAATTTTGGTGCCCGATTCGGATAGCGTGTTGTATCCAATCGGCATGGAAAACTTTCGCTCAAAGCCCAGTCTTTCGCCCAAATCACCCAACAGTCAAGTGGACAAGCAAGAGATTCAGAAACGGGTCAAAGAACGCTGGCAAAACGCGGCCAAAAAGCTCAAGTACATCAAGGACCCGTGGTACGAGTTCCACATTCAAGATTATCCAGTTGAGAAAGTCACTAGACACAGATACAATCCGGTGAAGAAAGAATGGCGCACAGACCAATGTGTTGTCCGCATGGAGCCCAAACAATTTGCCAATGGCGCCATGCGTTCTTGCTTCAGACTGTACGCCTAAAGACACTTACTTTTGTTTGTGATTAATTTTTTTTTCTTCTTTAAGCAAAAAGCTATCTAACTTTTCTCACCACAAGTCATGGGACCATGCTTCGAATTATGTAGCCAAATGCTACAAAGATAGTAGTATTGAACGAGAGAGGTATTTTGATGATGTAAGGCTGCAAATGGATGCTAAATTTTGGGTAATTGTTAAATTTTTTATTTTTCAAAAAAAAAAAAATTTCTAAATTTAATAACTTTTTAAAATCTAAAATTGGAAATATTCTATTTTTAGTCTATTCAGGTGAAAATTAAAACACTCTCTTGTTTAATATTAAAATAAAGTCTAAATTTTGTTAAATTTTGTTCCATCAGCTTTTCAAAGGCTGAATTCGCTACTGTTTGAGTTGACAATTTTTCTTGCTTTTTATCTCAATATTTTTTCATACTTTAAATTGAAAATATTAATCAAAAGTGCTGAAATTAAAATTTGCCATTTGGCTATAAATGGACCAGGACAGTTTGAGAATCAAAATATTCTGAAAAATTTAATTTTCTTAAATTAATCTACCATCACCATATTTGTGAATATTTTAGAATGAATTTTGGTTAATTTGATATTTTTTAATTTTAATAAAAAATTAGAATAGATAAGAAATTTTTTTAACCAAATAGTTAGTCTAATTTTATTTTTATCACTATGGATAAAAACCTAGATAAACTAGAATCAGCAAGAAAAGTCAACAAAGAAATTTATTTTCGTATTTATTTTTTCAGGGTCGGGCTAAACACAAAAAAACACATTAAAGAATTATCATTTTATAACATAGATACCAAAATTGAATAATTATCATTATTATTGGTCTTATTTATTACATATATTTTATTTTTTTTTACATCGCCTTTAAGGCCTTAATTGAAATAAATAAATTACAATTAAGACTGTAAAATAGAATAAATATTGAGTTTATGATGACTGGGTCAGGTAATTTTTTATTTTTTTTTAATTCTATGCACTAAAAAGTATTTAAAACCTAAATTAAAAAAATTATGAATTTTTTTTTTTGAATTACCTGAAAATAAAACATGACTCTTAAAAATTATTTTTCCTCGTTTATTTTCTTGCTTTTTTTAATGATTTGCGGCTGAAAATTTATTATTTAGTTGTTCGGAATTTCTTAAAAAAAATTTTTATTGTAAAATTAATTTTTTGTCTAAAAGAAAATAAAATGAAATATTAATAAAAAATCACTTCTTATGGCTTTTAAAGTTTTAAAGAAGATAGTAATACGGAATTTTACAAGACCGTATTACTATTTTTTTATAAAAAAAAAAATTAAGAAATATTTTTCTTTTCAAAATTTACCAAAAAAAATCCCTTTATTTTTTGGGCTTCTAAAGTTTTACCATTTTTTATGTAAATTCACGTAAAAATGCAAAATTCCATTGATCATAGTGTTGTATAGTCATGTGATATGATGTATTTAAACATAGTGTTTTATCTTTTTTTGTTGTTCATGTTTGTTATATATTTTTTTATAAACTAAAGTTAAAACTAAAAAAAAATTCTACCACATTGGTGGCAAAAAGACTAAGCATATTTAGCAGAGAAAAAATTGTAGGTGCAATCTCTACTACAAAAGTATTAATAATAATGATAAAAATGATTTAATCGAAACCACTGAGGCTTCGGTGGCTTGTCATGTCCTCTTCTGTACTCTCTCCATTTGCTTCTATCAGAGTTGTTTAAAAGCCACAATTTTTTTTCAAGAGTCAAAGACTTCTTTTTTTTTAAATAAAGTCCAAAAATTTTTGATTTTTTTCTCACGAAGAATATCATGACTAGAAAATTCTTGAAGTATTTTAAAATAATCTTAAACTTGATGACTCGAATTTCCGGGATCCCTAAGTCAATTTTTTCTCCAGTTTTACAAATTAATCAAATAAATTTTCTGTTTTTCCATTTATGTAAAGTAATTATTCTAGGAAAATTGAATTAAACGGAACATTCTATCCATTACTGTGCCCTTAACTCTGATCTGTGAGCTTGGCGCCTCTTTTTGCCTGACCATGTCATGTTTCTGGTTTGTATAGTGTGAATATTCTAGCTGAATCTTCTTTGCTTTGGCGCCTATTCTTGAGTTGACAATATGGAATTTCGCCAAAGACAATAGACAAGTTTTATGCAGACAAGATTTAAATCTGCTATGCTAAGCTTATTTTGACTAATTTAATAAAACAGAATTTTGATGGAAAATTGAAGTTCATGATCAAATGTAAATTTCAAATCAAAATTTTTAGTTTTTGATTTAAATAAAAAGGTATTTTTATCAATTTTTTAATAATAAATGACTAAACTCTATTAAACATTATTTGTTTAATCAATAATTAGGTAGAAAATCATTAATGAATTTTTATCTGAAGTAAATTGACCACTTAATCAATATTTTGAAATTTTACAATACAAAATTTAGCTTTGTTTCGCCGTAATATAGTTTAATTGATATTTATTTATTCGTTTATTTAAGCCATAATTTGGATACCTAAATGTCGATTTTAAATTTGTCATTAAAGTTTTCAAATAAAAATTTTAGAAGAAACAATTAAAAGGTTAACTAGAGAAAAAAATTTTTGTTTTTTTTTTAAATAAAAATAATAGACAGCTTATGTTTGATTTTAAAAAAAATAATAAAATCTAATTTAATCATTTTTAATAAGATTTTAATCAATTAAATTTTGATCATTTGATTATGATCATGAACTTCAAGTTGCCAATTTTGATTTTAAATTTATTTCTTTTTAATTCTAAAAATGGAATGTGATTGTCTTTAAAAAAAAAGACGGTACTAATTATTATTTATTATTTATTTGTTTTATCTGTGTCGAGCCAAAGTCCTTCCGAATAAAAAAATTAAAAACTAAAATAAAATAAGTTAAGAGTAAAATAAATTATATTTTTATTAATTATTTGTATTTCTGGACTGAGCTTAAGCTCCTTCGGAAAAAAAAGAAGAAATAATCAAAATGAAGTTAAATAAAATAAAATAAAAATAAAAAATAAGAAAAAATAAAGTAAAAATAATATAAGTTCAAAAATAGAGAAATATTAAAATAAAATTAAGATAAATTTAGATAGAGAGTAACAGAATACATATTTAAAATAAAATAACAAAAGATAAAATAAAACAAAAATTTAAAATAAAACATTAGAGAACTTTTTTTTTAATTTGCTAATTTTCCTTCAGAAAAAAAAAAATATAAAAAAAAACTTAAAAATAAAGTTAAATAAGGTAAAAAAAAAGAAAAAATAAATTAAAAAAAAAAGGAAGAATAAGTGTCAGTAATAAAATAAAAAATTAAAAACGAAATATTGAAATAGCTAGAGGCTAGACATGTTTAAATATTTGATGGTTCAGGAAAAAAAAGAAGAAATAGTAAGATAGCAATTACACAATGGAGTTGGGTATTCGACTTATCTTGAATCAAAACCCGCTTTATATTCATCAACCAGCTTGGCAACCTATGGAACAGAATGAAGCAGTTGTCCCGCTACATATCTTTCGCTCAGTAACAGTTCTAATCAAAAAAATTATTTATTGAAAAATTAATTTATTTAAAAAAAAATGTTTAAGTTCCATAAGCAACACATTTAAAAAATTATTTGTACAAAAATTGAATTTATTTAAAAATAATGGTAATTTCAATTATTTAAAAAAATATTAAAGCCAGAGTTGTTTAAAAGTCCTAAATTAAAGTCCAAGTCATTAAAAAAAAAGTCCAGTTTATTTAGTTTTTTTTCACGATGAATATAATAACTAGAAAAATTCTTTAATTCTTAGATTCCAAAGCCAAGTTTTTCTCCGGTTTTAAGAATTATTCAAATAAATCTTCATTTTTTTCCATGTAGACTAATTATTCAGAAATTTTTCACGATCAATGAATGTATAGGGACAAACGTTCCGTTCCGTTCCAGGATAATTTTGCCCAGGTCGTTATTATGGAATCCCAGGAGGTTTTGATTCTTTTTTTTTTTTGAAAATTTAATAGAAGCCCGGACTTGGACTTTAATTTGGAACTTTTAAAAAAGATTCCGTGAATTGACTCAAAACAAATTCTAATAAACTTTGTCAAATTAATCTCTATTATTCTTTAACTTGTCATATTTAGCTAGTCACATTAAAGGTTTTTAGCGTATACCCTTTGCTTTTAATATGTAGTGCATGACCAAGCCATTCTAGCTGCCATCAACGAATGATTTCCATATTTCAGGCTTCAAAAAGAAAATTTTCCAATCTCACTAAAATATAACTCTTTAATAAAAAATAACTTGAATAAATTAAAAAAATTGATAAAAATTTTAAATAAAAAAAAAGCAAAAATTTGATAAAAACTTCCAAAAAAAATGCTTGAAAAAAAAATTCAATTTTCAATTCAAGGCAGAGATGTACAACCGGCACAATGCGCCCAAAAAAATAGACATCATGCAAATGTGTATACTGGAGTTTGGGGAGCGAGCAGGCTCACCTCTCTATCACCTGGAGCACTACATCGAAGGAAAATACATCAAATACAACTCGAATGCGGGCTTTGTCGAAGACTCGAGCATCCGCAACACGCCCAACGCATTCAGCCACTTCACCTTCGAATTTTCCAACCACGAGCTGATCGTAGTTGACATCCAGGGAGTGGGCGACCTGTACACCGACCCTCAAATTCACACGGTACAAGGCGATGACTACGGCGACGGCAACCTGGGCACCAAAGGCTTCGCTCTCTTCTTCTACAGCCACGTATGCAACGACATCTGTCGCAGTCTCAACTTGACCAGGTTCGATCTGGCACCGAGTGAAATAGAAAACCAGGAGCGGTTCATCACCAAAATGAAAGACAAAAAATGTGTCGCCACCAAAGCCAGGGCGAACAAGCACTCAACATTTGTTCCATGCATTTCGGCACGCAACAGGTACCTGCTCAACCGGCTCAGCTGTTCGGACGACAACGACCTGTGCGAAATAGACGAATCCGAAGGCTATTCGTCCGCGTCGCCGTGCTTCTCGCCCGGCATCCAAATAGTGCCGTGTTTCAGCCAAAGCTCGTTGACCCGGTCCAACCCCATCGGCATAAATTTGCTCTCCAAAAGCTTCAATAGCAACCATTCGAACAACACAAGCTTTGTGGACTCGCCGTTCGACAACGAGGAAGCGTACAAGTTCTTCAACTCGAACGAGTTCAATAGACCAAGGGCGTCGGGCTTTGTCGAGGAACGGGACGCGCTCTTGAACGCCGACACTGAGTTTAGACGCAAAATGGTGCGGCTCGAGTCCTTCGAGTCTGTGCTGGGCAAAATTCACCTGGAAATGTGCAAATATCACGAGGTGGGCCGGTTTGTGCATGACGAAAGTGACACTTTTGACCAACAGGCCGCTTTTTATCACCTTCAACTGGCTGCTAATCTCGGACTCACAGACGCTCTAGTCAACTGTGCCAAAATTCACATGCAATTGCCTCATGACATCTTGCCTGAATTTAAAATAGAGGTAAATTTTTTTCACTTTTTAAAATTGGTCCTTACTCATTTTTTTCACTTTTTTTTTTAAATTAAAGAAAATTTTTTTCCAATTTTTTTTTTCAATTTTCTGCTTGCAAATTTTTCAAGATAGGGAATTAAAAAAATAATATTCTTAGATAACAAAAATCATTTTTTAAGCATGTTAATAATCGATACCACTAAATTTGAAAAAAATAGAATTTTTCATTTTTTAATAAGAGTGAACAAAAAAAAAAGAGCCATAATTTTCCATCCTTGGTATTTTTATTGATGTAAAAATTCTAAAACGAAAATAAAATTAATTACTAAATTATTTACTTAATTATTATTTAAAAATTGAGAAAAAAATTTTCAATTTATTTTTTCTTTGAGTTGGAGTGTGAGTGATTCACTCGAAATCAATTTAATAAAAAAATTTAGCTGGAAAAGAAAACTCTAACGGGTGACAACATAAAATCGAGACGAACTTTGAAAGGTCATAACTCCTTTAATATTTATCAAAATAAAACGAAATTTTGAGAAAATATAGCATTTTTATTCTAGTTTTTATTTATGCTTTTATCTTTTTCAATAAGTCCATTTCTTCGAATATTATTGAGTCGTTTGAATGTAGAGGCCAAAGGGTCCTGTACGAGGTTTTGGTCCATATTTCAAGTAGTTGACCACTGTATTGGCATAATGAGAGCTCGCCAAGTCGGCCAGAACTTATAGTTGCCGTCTGAATGATGCTTTTTAATAAACGGGATGACTCCACGCTTTATAAAGTCTAAATAGACAGTTTGGTTCACTGCAAGTCCACTTTTTCGTATGAATGGCGCCGAAATACCCCTCTCTTGAAATGACCAACCAAACAAGAAATTTCTGCTCAAATTTCTTAACTGGGGTATATTTTGTACTTGCAGGTGTTGCAGCAATGTTACTTGAGTAAAATATATCATTTCCATTGATTTTACCATGACTGAGAGTGAATTAGGATTTATCGTCTAAAATCCAGGAAAGATTTGGATTTTTTAAATACAAATTTCGACATTTAACTCTAGCAACTTTTTTTCGTGTTTCGGTTCGGTCAGGGATTTTCATCTTTTTTCTAAGTGTTATTTGAAGCTTCTTCAACAATATTGAGACCATTTGCTGGCTTATATCAAACTTTTGGCTGCTTGACGCTGACTGATGTTGTCTTTGTGATCAAAAGCCTTTTTTAGCTTGTGAGTTGTACTTTAGTCATTTTTTTCGGTGTTTGACCAGATTCTTGTTTTAAACACTCTCTTCTCATAATTTAGGTTCTTTTTCTTAAAATTGTTATCATTTTTTAATAAAAATTGTCAATAAGTTAGTGGATTTCTATTTAAATTAGTGTTAATTAATTTTCTTATGTTTAAACTTAATAATTGGGGAATTTATTTTATACTTGGGGAAAAAATAAAAAATATGTGGTATTGATTTTAATCGTTCTTAAACCTCAACTTAACTCGTGAATTCAGTATAATATATATCTTTTTTTTCATTTTTTATTATTTTAAATCTGAAGGAGCAATAGCTCGGTACAGATATAGAAATAAGAAAAAACAGTATTTTTTAAATTTAGATCTTTTAATAGTGAAATTGTGATATAAAAAGACGCAAAATCTTTTAATTAATTTTTCAGAGATTTTTAATAATAAACTCAGAGTTGCGCAAAAGTCAGAAAAAAAAGTAATTTAAAAGACTAAAAAAAAAAAAAACGCCCTGATAACTACATGGAACGGCAACAGACTTAATTTTAAAGAATAAATTTTCAAGTCAAGTCAAGTCAAAACTTGCCTAGAATACGACATGGTTAAGGAATAATAGACAATTTTTAATAAAAATTTAAATATGTTGACAAATTTTTTAATTATAAATATTTTAGGAAAATGAGAGCAATTATGAGCTCGGCTTTGAAATGTTTGTTGAAGCGGCTGAAAAAGGCGAAAAGAGCTCTTTATGCTTTGTGGCCAAGGCGTTCGACACTGGAGTCGGTTTGCCAAAGTCAAGGTAAATCGAAAAAAAATTTTTTTTTCAAATTTTAATTTTTTTTTTAAAAGAGAAATCGACTGGTTCCGTGCCATTGAGTATTATAGAAAAATAATAGGTAATAGTTCGGAGGAGAGGGGACTAGATGACGGCTTTTATGATATAAGCAATGAATGTGAGCCTGTGTACACAATCTTGGCCAGAATGGGCGAAATGCACGTGGAGGGTGGTCATGGAATTGAGCAGAATTATACCGAAGCGGCTGATTTGTTCAGCGAGGCAGCTGAGCTGGCCATGCAAAATGGCAAGGGCAGGCTGGCAAACAAATATTTTGATTTGGCCGAAAAAACCAGTGCTCTATGCGATCAGTAATCATAATGATATATTTTGTATATAAGGAGATTCTTGGAAATTATATTAGACTCTAAAAAGTTGATTTTTAATTTTGAAAACTTTAATCTTTTTTAACAGTGAATCTCCGAGTCTTTTAATTTGATTTGTTTTAAAAAGCAAAACAAACATTTTTTACAGGTCTTTAGATAATAATAAATATTTATTAAATTTAATTTTATTTTTATGAAAAAAAAATTAAAAATATTAATTTCGAATAAATTAATCTATAATCTTTTGAAAATTGAGAAACTTTTTTGGCGGTTAAAAATAAATTTTATTTAAATAAAAAAGCATTGATTAAAAATTATCTAACTAAAAATATCAAAGCGCTAAAAAAATAAATCGTGCTGAATCCGCATCTTAAAAATGTACAATTAAAAAACTCAAAATTAAAAAAAAAAAATTGATCATTTCTGACTTGTTTTAATAGAGCAATGCGGAAACATCTGAGAAAATTCGATTATTTGCTCTCTATCTTCATAAAAACAGAAGGAAATGTCAAAAAGCTTTAATTTTTTACAATTCTTTAAAACCCTTTTTGAAAAAGAAATGAAAAAATTTTAATAAAATTAAATTAAAAAAATCTACAATTCAACTGCTTCTTTTGATATTGATCTAGAGCCCAATATATCAAGCTGTTCAATTTGTAATCCTTTTTGAGAAATCAAATAGAGCTCGTTATCCGACACTCTTTAAGAAATAATTATTTTTAATTAAACTTTTATCTAATTTTACCTCAGCGATGTCAAGAATAATTTTCGCATTTTGACACATTTTTCTAGCATAGCCTTAAGCCATTCAAACGATATGACACTTCTACTATCAAACATATTTTTTTAATAATTTAAAATTTAGATAAAAAATTGGAATTTAATTACCACCAACCGATATCCAAATCCTTTAGGTTAAAACAATTATTAGCTAACTTTCTCAGTCCCATGCTTGTCAATGAATAAGCTCTCCATAGATCAAGTGATTCAATTCTGTCACAATTTTCAGCTAAAGTAGTCATCACCTCGTCAAATTCGTTTATTTTCATACAAGCACCTAGATTGAGGGATTTTAAATTTTTGCACGACTGAACAATTTTGATCATTTGTTGTCCATCTATCAGAGTCCTGTACAGATTTAGTACTTCCAAGCTAAATAAATTGGCTATGGATGCAAAACCATTTTGATCGCTTGGATTTATGTTCTGACAAGAGGCCACATTCAAACTTACAAGTTTAGAACAATTATCACATATTAAACTTAAAAAATTTGCATTCAAAAATTGACAATTTTCCATATTTAACACAGTTAATTGTGAGCATGAATTCTCGAAAATTCTTTTAAATAAAAAATAAAACAATTTTAAATTTTTAATCAATTTAAATTCTTTATTCTTTTATAAAATATAAATGGCACAGGAGATAAATAATTTTTAGAAGAAATTTTAAATAAAAAATTTTTTGACTTATTTCCAATCTTTCAGACAAATTTACGCTTTTATTTGACTTTTTTCTGACTAAAGGAATTATCTAGTATCAATGATGCCCTAAGAACAAATTTATAATAGTATTTCTATTATATATAATCAAATAATAATAATAGAAATTTAAAATAAATTATTTTTCATTTAATAGCAATATAAAAAATGCGCAAATTAACTTTTATTTTTTTTCAATATTTATTTTTGGCAAAATGAAGTCAATGATAAAAAATTAAAACAAAAAAATTGTTTAAATTTTTTAACGTTGTTTTTTTAACTAAAATTATTTTTTTATCACTAAAATAAATTTACTTCATAAAAATGCTACACGCATTTAAAATAACTTTTGTCATAAAAAACCTTTTTTGGCATAAGGATTATTTCCAGAATTATGATATTATTTTTTTCACCAAATTCTAAAATGCTTGATTTGGAAAGTGAATCCGATAGTAGTTTTATTTAAAGAATGGACACTCAAGTAATTGCTAAATAAAGATAAAAACCAAAAATAAAGAAAAAGACGTTTAATAGATTTATTTATAGAAGAAAGAATAAAGTGTCTTGTTCAAAATGTGATCATTTTAATGATTCTGGTTTTGTGAATATGACTGATTATCAAATTGGTGTCTTGCCTGTTATGTGATCAGTTGGTCACATATTATGTTACTGGTACATATTCAATGGTCACCTAAATAAATGTTTGGTCGCATATTTTTCTTTTAAGTTAAAAAATATTTAATTGTAAATATAATAAAATAATTGCAATTGCAACTATACTTGCAAGATTTGATTTTTTTTGATTTTTTTTTGTTGATGTAATATGAAAATTTTTTAAGCGCTGATGTAAAATTGAAGTTATATTAATAATAATCAAAAAGTTTTTACTATTATTTAGAAAAAATGTAAAACGAAAATTAAGAAAAAAAATTTTAACAAACTTGTAGATTTAGGCTTAATATGTGATGTTAAAAAATGTTCGAAAGAAAATTGTAGAAAAAAAGCTCAAAATATGAACTTAACAATGAAGAAAATTGTGAATCAGATTTTGAACAGGTGCCATTTGCAAGCTTAGTTTAAATCCAACAAAAAAAAATTAGAAGAGTTTTTAAAAATTGCATCAGAAGCTTTAATTGCTTCTGAAGAGACACAGTCTGCTGTAAAAAAAGTTCTTGGTAAACATAAAAACCCAATAGCTTGCCGGGAGCGCGGGAAATTAATTAAAAATGAGCGTGGTGTAAAGCAACAACATCGCAAAAATGCATGAATAATTTTTTTTATTGGAATTTTATAATTTTAAATTAATATATAAATTGGTCACGTAAATAAAAAAATTTAAAAGAAAAAAAAAAATTTAAATTTTAATGATAATATTGCCTGGTCACATATTAGGTGCCCATTGAATATGTGACCAGTCAGAAAAAATACCTGGTCACCAAATCGACATAAAGTTACTGGTCACATAACAGGCAAGACCCACAATTGATGTAAAAAAAAAGATTTTAAATTGTAATTAATTTTAATTCTTTATTTTTAAAAGTTGAAGATGTTCAGCAAGAAAAGTCATTTATTAATATTTTTTTAAAATTTTATTAGTTTCAATTTAAAAATTAGAAAGTGTCCCGCATTCGATTTTTTAAACAAATTTTGATCATGATCATTTAAATTCTATCATAAACTTCAAATTGCCTATTTTTAAAGTGATAAAAGTAAATCTTTTTTTTTCCGTAAAAAAAATCAATCAATTTTTAATTTTTACAAAAATTAAACTTCTTTTTTTGGAGAATAATTGTATTTAAAAATGGGGTTATAACAGATTAATCGCATTAATCTTTTGAACTAATGGGGTGAATCGAAATCCTGGAAAAAAAAATATCCTTTTTTAATAAAATACAGCACCCAGATTGTTCTTTTAATAATAATTTTTTTAAATAGAGTTTTTAAAACAAAATTTTCAAGTCTGATCTAATTTCTGATTTTTATCGTAAAAATTTGTCTACTGATAGAAAAATGTGTCATTTTAAATACCTTTTAAACATTTGAGTCGATTCCAATTTTGACCAAGAAACATCCAAAGCTTTAAACTCGCAAGATAAATTGCAAAAAGTCTCCCAAAGAGCTTCATTAACCTTTAATTAATGTTAGACTTAGTTAAAAATTAAAAAAAAAAAAACTTGATTCCAAAATGGCTTCAAATCCAACTGATTGAATAAATCTCTTTCACTGCATAATTGGTAAAATTTTCTACAAGTCGATCTGAGAAAAAATATGTCTTTTAGATCTAAAAGTCTAATAATTTTTTGAAGCAGCTCATTTGGCAAATCGGTTATGGTCAATTGTTTCTTCTCTGACCGAACACTTTCACTTTTTATCTGAACTGTTGCATTTTCTAAATGGCTCGAGCTAATTTCCAAAGAAAAAAATTCATCTCCTATGTGTCTTATATTTTTGGCAATCTCTTTGCTAAGTTTTAAATCAAATGGATAGCCAACAATTTCAATGGCGTCCAGTTCGGTGTAGTAATCGAGTTTTCCATGCTCAAACTCAATTCTGACAAGGCTTGAATATTTTTTTAGTTTATTCTTTTTTTGGCAAAAAAATTTACTTTGAAAAAATGTCTCTTTTGGTCAAATCAGGTCTGAATTTTCGGGATTCTTTTTTGGGAAGAGGACGCTCAAAAGCTGTGGAGTTTGATTTAGTCTTTAAATCGTCAAATATTGACCATATGAGAGTCCATTTGTTTTTAAAGTAATCAAAGGCATACAATGCAACAACTGCTCCCGGGTTATAATTCTCATATATAATCACTGAATCAATCATTAATTTTTGTTCATATTCTAATTCTATTAAAAAAACATATACAATTTTATTTGTATAATTATTTTAAATAAATTTTTAACTCTCACCTATAAAATCTTTACTAATGTAACAAGGCTTTGCTATATTCGGCTTTATTTCGGGCAAAAGGCTCATCTCATTCCACCAGTTTCCATAGGTCCTCTAAATTAAACAACTATCAATGGTATGATATTTTATTTGGGTTTTTGTTATTTTCTTTTATCAAATTTATTTTTTGATAAAAAAAATTTTTTTTAGATTAAATTTAGTTCCTTTTTTAAATACAGAACAAAAGCTGACCATGCTTACAATTTGATTTTTTGTTTTTCAACTTTTTATTAAATTGACTATATGTTATTTTACTAAATAAAAATTTTAATTTTGAATTTTTGTTTTGTTCTAATTGCATTCTTTTCTTTTAGGAGCTTTTGACACTTATTAGAATAAATCTTAGGTATTTATTCTGAAGTAAATTTAAATATAATTTAATTAAAAAAAATACTTTCTTTTTATTTTGAAATTAAAACCCTTAAATATTTGTAAATTGTTTTAATACAAGCTTTTTGAAACTTAAAGGTAATTTTAATTATTTTTGCTCTATTCTTTTGTGTACTTTCTGTACTTTTTGGTTACTTGAATCATTATAAATTTGGGTCTTGTCAACTATATGATCTTCATGTTCATTAAATATGTGATCACATATATGTGATGAATGGTATCGCATAGTTAGTGAACATGAAGATCACATAGTCGACAAGACCCATATTTTCAATTAAACGGGGTCCGAGACGAAGCCCTAGTTTTGAGTACTAGGGATTCGGGTATATTGTAGATTAGAGAATTATTAGTTAAAACTAAAATAAATAATTAAACTTTTAATAAATTAAAATATTGTCAATCTAATATTTGATATTATAATTCTTTATTCTTCATTTTTCTCCTTAATGAAGTCGATCCGATTCACAATCTTGGAACAAGAATTTTTCAAATATCCTAAAAATCAAAACTAAATTTTTGGGGTCTGAAAAATATTTACTTATAACTCATTTTATTTTTTTTAATTTATTCTTTTGGAAAGTCAAAATCTTTATTATCTTTATGATTGAAAACTTAAATACACCAAAACCTTTTTTAAATTTATTATATTTTCAAGAAAATAGTTCAAAAAAAAAATTTTTTTATTTTATTTGAGTTCAATTTTGAAAAAGTTGATTTTCTTAATAAAAGACTTTTTAAATGTCGTGCAAAATGCAGAAAATTGGAGTTTTTTGCAGACTTGCTTGAAATTAAGAATTTTACAGAATAAAGTTACCTCACTTAGAGAAAAAGTTATTTAAACTTTTCTGAATTGAAAAAATCGAATGAACCCCATTTTACTGATATTTTATTAATTTATGAATACAAAATATATTTTCTCGTTCTTAAATTGTTCTTACGATTTCTCAGATTTACTTAAGAAATTAATTTTTAAATTTCATTTTCTAGAAATTGTATTTGCCTTTTAAATTTGGATAAATGTGCATCAAAAAAAAGATATTTATTTTTTCTATCTAAATTAAATTTTTCAATTGTTTAGTTAAATTAATATTAAAATATATTTTTTATAATCAGAAAAAGTTGATCGACAGATTTAACTTGATTTTAAAAATTGAAAAATAAAATTTTTAAGAATTAAAAATTAAAAGCATGGTAAATTTTAGAACTTAAAAAAATGAAAATTTAAAATCAAAAATATTTGGTAAATTTTAGGCTTTTGGGAAAAATTTTTTGACTTATTATATTATATTTTTTTATCTAAAATTCTTACATTCACGTTTTTGACTAAAATTCTTTTTTAATTTCATTAAATGCATACAAACCAAGACGCAGCTCTCTAGAAAATCACCATATTTTGGGTAATTTGTTGGACATCCACGCACATTAGCCACTGTATACGATCCGCTCTGTTCTCTTCCGTATTGGGACGAAAAATCCAGCACATTCTTTACAAATTGTCTCACGATCAAATTTTCTGGCTTGGAAGCCTCCATTTTCGAAAAAAAAATATCTGAAAGCAGTAAAAAATTGGGTAATTTTAGAGTAGAACATTTTTTCTAAAATTCTGCTACTTATTCAAAATCACGGTATTATGTGTGATTATGAAATAGGAATAATTTTTTAATTTAAATTAAATGAAACATTTATTTTTGAAATAAAGAAAATTTTTCAAAATTTTTAATTTTTTTTTTATTACAATTAAACAATAACAACATTGAGTCAAATTAAATTTAGATTAGAAAATAATTAATAGGGTCTGGCTCTGCGATCGTAGGACGACGAGTAAGCTCGGTCCCTGCGATCATGAGTATCGCGACCGTGACTACGAGCAATGTCAACAGCAACATCCAAATAATCCCCAATAACAAATTTTTTTGACTGAAGAGTAGAATTGTCATCGGGACCCTTGGTGCCAATGGTGGTGCTGCCGATCTCCTTCATTCTGAACCCTGGTCCGCGCTGATTCGGCCACACTACTGCAAAATTGAACGAAGTTCCTTTGGTCTTGGTGTTTGGGTACACATCAGTTATCAGTCTGGTTATTTCTTTGAGTGTCGCATCGAGCCATGTGTGGATTTGCAGCTCGTTTGACGGCACTTGTCTTACATAGTCGTTGGGACGGTTGTGCCGACCGGTCGTGTTGCAGAACACGCGCAACAACAGCGGACACGTTTTTTCCCTATCGATTTGAACCTCGTTCTCTTTCTGAACTTCTTCCACTACTTTTGATTCAAGACCCATTCTAAATTTTCTAAATAAAAGTTTTTCTTAAAAAATAGAGATTATTTTTCAAAATAAAAAAAATAAAAATATATTTTTTTATTTTTTATTAGGTTTTCAGAATTTTGTTAACTAAGCTTGCTAAAATAAGCAAGTGTTAATTTTTTGGTCAAGTCCAATAGTCAAAAACTTAAAAATTTATACTTTAAATAAATTGTAACAATTATTATGGAATTTTAAAAATTAATTTCAAACTCCAAAAATTCATGAATTTTTAGTTCAAAAATTGTTTTTTAAAAAAAATTTTTTTCGAAGATAGCTGGAAAGTTTTAAACATAAATCAAAATGAGCCCAAGCATAGTTAAAAGCATGTTTTTATATATTAACACTATTCAGATGCATCAAACCAAGCAGATATGCTTTTGAGTAAAAGTCTTCTAAAATTTATTTTAAAGTAAAGTCAATTTTTAAATTTATTCAAGAAAAAAATTATTAAATTTCTGATAGTCACGTGATTTGAAAAAGAAATCTTCAGGGTCTGAAATTAAAACTGTCTTTCTGAAAGTCAGTCTGAAATTGTGAAATTTTTCACCTTATTGAATATACAATAAATTTACAAAAATTGTAATTAATTTTGTCTTTAAATTCACTATAAAGCATTAATTAAGACTTATAAAAAAATTTGTTCTGTATTTAACTAATTATGTGCCTAGATTCGTAATTTTTAAAAGTAAAAGATTAAAAGAAACCATTAAAATTACTTAAGGACTATTTTTGATAGTTTGAAAAAAATTTTGTTTTTTAACATTTTTTTCTATATTTTACTCATTTTGTCCTTAAATTCAGCAATTATTTAAATGTTTAAATCTTTTTATGAATTAAATGGTTTCCGACAGTTAAATAACTGTTGCCCACAAATAGAGAACTTAATAACCCAAATCACTGCAAAACACAATTTTTTTGTTTTGAAAAAATTAATGAATATTTTATGTTTTTTATTTACAGAATGTTTATAAATTTGGATACAAGAATAGTTCATGAATAATATGTTTAAACTACTTTAAAATATCTTTAAAAGAAAACTGATTTCCAGCTAATTTTGAACGACCTTTTATAGACTTATTGACAAACTTATCGCTTTCCAAAAGCTTAATTCAGTGACATTTACAAATTAGACTTTAAATCCAATCTCGATTTGGCACCTTTTTGGTAAAATTGTGCCAAGAAGTTTTTGATTTGAGAGTGCCAGTTATTTGTGGGCACTAGGAATTAATACTTTAAACTCTTTAGGAATTAATATTTTTTTCATAATAACATAGAATGAACGCCTGTTTTGGACAAGAATAAATTTGACAGGTAAATTTTGGACAGCAATTATAACCATATCTGTAGTTTGAACAGGTGTCGTAAATTTCGACATGTATAATTTAGACAAAAATACAAAAATTTATTAATTAAAAAATATTAGAAAAAACCCAAAAATTAATTCGAATGAATTATAATTTATTTTTTTATGTATTAAATTCTATCAAGTGAGATAAATTTTTAAGAAAAGATAAAGTTCGATCAAAAGTAAAATCGGAAATATCTTGATTTAATTGCTTTTCCAAATAAATAAAACCTGGCTCACGTCAGTTACGACCAGAACACAACTTTATAAATTCATTTTCTGTATTTGATTGCTCTGACTTAAGACTATCCATTGGGCTAAGCAAATGTCACCAACTATAAACAAGTTCAAAATTAATTTTTATATTCATATGTCGAAATTAACGGCAACTGGAAGTTCATGATCATAATCACATGATCAAAACTTAACTGATCAAAATATTTATGAAAATGTTGAATAAAGTTTTTTTTAAATATTTTTTAATTTAACACAAAATGTTTGTGATCTTAATTAAATTATTTTTTTTCTCTTCCCAATTGGACTTTAGTTAATTTTTATAAAATATTTATTTGGAAATTTAAAATCCACATTTAAGTGTCCAAATAATGGCTTTAAATGATTTTTTAATATCATTTAAAATTTATTACAGCGAAACAAAGTTAAATTTTGTATTGCAAAATTTCATTATACTGATTTAGATTTTATTTTACTTCAGATAAAAGTTCATTTAATTTCTTCCTAATTAAAAATTAAACAAATCATGTTTTATAAAGTTTACAAATTAAATATTTAAAAAATTGATAAAAAATAATATTTTTTGTAACCAAATACTAAAAGTTTAAATTTGAAAAATACACTTGATCATTAACTTCAATTTGCCGAAATTAACTTGTCGAAAACAGTTACAACCTCAAAGAATTTTACAGAAAAAGGCCAAAATAACCAAAAGAAAAAAATGTGTTAGCTTTGTTTATCAAGTTTTAAATATAAAATAATTTTTATCTTAATAAACTCTTTTTATAAGCTAAAATCTATTTTATATCGATTGAAGTAAATGTGCACAGTTCAAGTGAAATAGGTGATAAAAAGAATTGAGGCGTTTAATTAAAAACTAAATATTCAGATAGTCAATAACATTTTTTTTTGTGATAAAATGTTTTATTTTGAGAAAAGTTTCTAAAGAACAGAAATCTTTTACCAATTGTTTTTTTAGTTACTTTCTGGAAAACCTCGTCATTGTAAACTAAGCTTAAGTCCTAGCTTTGGAAAATTTTGTTTTTTAGTTTACACAAAAATAATAAAAAACTTTGTCGACCAAAATGTAGTCCTTAGATTTATTAGATCAATATTTTTAATTGCCACACAGAAGCTATTACACCTCTTAGTATTCGGGACTAGACCCGACAACACCAAAAAAAAAGATAGAGAAAAAAAAATAAAATTTTATTAATTAGAAAAAAAAATAAATTAATTTTTGAATCAATTTAATTCAATTTGTTTTATTCACAGTGGCAGAGCAGCTTGTTGCCTCGCCTTGTTCAGCGTGGCCCTAAGATAGAACTGTTTTCTGGACAAGAGGCGCACTTGCTTCAAAAAATTGTCCAAATCAAGAGTTTTGTGAATAAGGCCTTGAGACAAAAAGTACAACAAGTCCTGGATGGCCATCTCCTCGGCATACAATTGAAGCATTTGTCGGTACAAAGGACCCGGCGTGACCACCGCGTCCTCCACACTGGTGCTGTCCCGGTGTCGTATCTGCTTGAGACTCTCATTCAGCTCGCTAGTTTTGTCCCTTAGCTCAGCGCTTAGATGTTCAATATTGAGGCATTCGTTTTCTGCCTCTGTGATCAAAGCGTTCAAAGCGCTCTGACTCGACTCGAGATCGAAGTTGACCCTTTTGAGCGAGTCGATCTCGGCCAGCTTTTCCTCGTACACATCTTTGAACTTGGTGCGGATTTTGTCTTGGATGGCGCTTACGAGCGACATGCGGTAGTGTTCGGGCTTGATGGTGTCGTCGGGGTAGGAGACGCGGGCAGTTGCCTGGTTCATGTTGGGATTGCTGACGCTCTTCATGGGGTTGTAGGCCTGGGCAGTGGGCATGGGGTAGTAGGGGTTGTTGGCGGCGGGGTAAGGCGTCGGATAGCTCATGACCGAAGCGGTCGGGTACGGAGGGGTGATGGGAAAAGGGGACCTGGTGTCGCTGGCATAGGGCGGTGTGCTCGAGGCCGGGTACGGCGGCCGGTTGTTGATGGCGCCCGTGGACGCAGATGCAATGGCCGGGTTGCGCACTGGCTTAGAGAACAGCGGAGTTTGCTCGCTGAATTTGATGGTCATTAGGTTAAGAAGCATGTACAGGTCGGAGTTTTGGTGGCTCCATTCGGCCAAGCAGGGCAGCTGGATCCTTCCGCTGGAGTCGACGGTTTCGCACACGTTTATGCTCATGTCGGCGGTGGGTCTCACGTAGGCGATGGGCGCTTCGTAGGGATGGGTGTCGCTCAAGTAGATTTGGACCGGGATGTTGTAGACGGCGCTGCGAAAATTCACCGGTATGGTGCCCAATAGACAGACAAGTTCTTTGGCCATGCCCGTAGGGTACACGTATCGGTCGGTTTTTGGCAGTAGGTCTTTGAAGTAGCTGAGCGCGCCCATTATGTCCCGCTTGGTAGAGTCTTTGTATTTGTATGAACATTTGGATAGCAAGTCATTCAGAATTCTTTCGTTCGAAGTCATTATTAGTCTGAGTCATAAACGATTTTTATTCTTTTTTTTTAATATAAATGTTCAGTTAATTAATAAATAATTTCAAGTAAAACTAGTTTTCTGTGATAATGTCTTCTTTGGTTTCCATTAGCATTTTTATTTTGATTGCAAAATAAACTTAACTTTAAGCTTGTTTTTTATTCTATTCTGAAAAGAGAAATTTTTTGCCAGTTGTTAAAATTTTTTTGTAGTAGATATTTTTAGATAATAACTACAAAAAGGTATTTTTGCCTTTATGTCGCTAAGTCTTAGAACAGATAATTATTGTTATTAAGAAAAAAAAAATCACATTATCTATTTTCTTTACTTAATTATTATTTAACAAATATTTTATCTTTACTTAGCATTTTCTTATATTTAAATAATAATAGATACAAAAAATTAAACAATAGCAAATTAAAGTTTTTAATAGAAGATATTTTTATTAATATACAGTGTTAAAAGTTAAACTGTATAATAGGTAAGATTACGTTATTTTACGTAATTTTACGTTCAATTTTTAATACAATCTTAATTACCTGTCTTAACACTCAAACACCGGAAATTTTTTTATGCGTTTAGTACTGAAGGGGTCCAAATAATCCCTTCAATGGAATATGCTTTTTGGGATGCATAAATTACCATAATTACTCAAAATATGTAAGAAAATGTACTAAATTTAAAAATTAATGTTTTTTTTTATTAATTTGGTTTTGATTTTAAAAAAAATTGACTATTTTTAAGAAAAAATTGTTTAAAATAAAATTATATAAATACAGGAAAAAATATTTGCTAAAATTTTTTTTTAAATTCGTATTACTGGTTCTTAACTATTTTTACAGAACGATTTAAAAACAATCTCCCCTGCATAAGGACCAAATGTAACTTACATTTGATCCTTGAGAAAATGTAAAAAATTCAATTGTTTACATTTATCACAAGGATACTTTTTTCCGTAATTGAAAAAAATCGACTTTGACCACATGGCTTTGAGAAGAACATTTTGGCATAAAACACCTCTTGCATAATAAACACCAATAAAGCTGATGTATCTCCTTTTGTAAATGAAAGTTTAGGATCTACAGCTTTCGAGTTACCATTGTTACAATTCAATAAAAATTATCAAGTCAAAATACTGACTGTTTGGTCTAATTTTTTTATGCTAAGCATAGCTTGTTGACTTAACTTTCTCATTAGAAATTTATCTTTTCCCTGAGACTTGTCCCTTCTCCGTCATTCATTATGATCCATTTAATCGCTTTTTCGAAGTTTTTTCATTATTAGTTTCTTCTTATTCAGGTTATTTATTATCTGAGTCATATTCAGTATAAAGTTGATTTGATGTTTCCATTTCTTATTCGAAATTATTATCAAAGTCATCATTTTCCTGATAATCATTATAATTATCATCAGAAACTTCAGGTTAGGTATCATCCGCATTACTAAGAAGTTCAAGAGCTTTTCATCGAGACATGGTTCAAAAAATTACTATTTTTTCTAGGAATCAAGTAGAGTTGGGAATTAAAATAATAATAAGCCATATATATCCTTGATCTATTTTACAAAAAAAAGACAATATTTATGAAGGGTTCAAAAAACCCCTCTCCCGGTTTAAAGTATACTTTTTTTTCAGCATGAAAATAAAATTATTTTGTAATTAAAATTAATTATTTATTATATTTTTTGATTTTAGTTTTGATGGAAAAAAAAAATTTTCATAAAAGATTAAATTTTTGGAACAACAAGCAAAAGAAGTAACAAAAAGGGTCGAAAAAACCCCTAAGGTTTTTGAGTGTTAACGAAAGAAAAATGTATGAAATACATAAATCGGCTAATACAGGTAATTAAGATTGTAATAAAAATTGATGGAGGCTGGTCAGAATTATAAATTTGAAATTAGAATCTTTTATCAAAAAAATTTATCAAAATAAAAGGAAAAAAAATAAAATTGTATTTTTTTTTTTATTATTTACAATTTACAATTTCGAATCATTTTTAATTGCAAAAATTGTGTTGTTATTTTAAACTCATCATTTGGCAAAAAAAAACTGGTACTTTATTAATATTTACATTAATTTAGAAAATATGACAAAAAATTTCATATTATTACATTAAATTGTGTAATTTACGTAAAAAGATGTAAAAAATGTATTAAAGTGTAGTATTTTTGTTTCAAAAATTGTTTCATAAAATTCAAATATTTTTATTTATTTTCCACTTTTTCCTCTAAAATCCGTCTTTTTTTGGTCGCAAGCGTTTTCGGCCAAACTAACTTAGACTGGTGATCATATGTTATCTTACATTTTCTGACGTAAAATTACGTAAAATAACGTAATCTTACCTATTATACAGTTTAACTTTAAAATATACCGACAAGATCTTGTACTGTTGAATTTTGAAGCTAAAACCAGTTGATTTGGCTTAGAGACATTATAGATTGATTAATTTACACTTTGGACGGTATTTGAAATCTCTTGTTGAACTTCGTGATGTTTTTGATTGTCTAGCTGTCTGTTAATCGGAGCAATCGAATTTCTCTCTTAAACTTACCTTTCTAATGTTCTGGTTACCAGAGTTCTGGTTAACCAAACAATCACTAGTTTAAACCAGAGAATTCGAAAAGGTTTAAAAGTGCTAAATTCTGATTGTGAGCTTGCATTGTAGGTTTTTAGCCAGAAATAGCATGGACTTCATTGCAAAGTCCGTGTCTGGACCAAAAGACCAATTTTTAAGTATCGGTTTTGGACTTTAAGGATTTAAGCCAAGAAATAAATAAAACAATTTAATTTAGCTAAAAGTTTATTTAATGGAATCCGAAGTTATAACAATAATGTAGCGGTTTAAATAGTAGTTAGAATATATGTTCTAAATGCAGTTAATCTTGGAACGTGAAGCTCTAAATATATAAAGAGACAAGTCAAGACTTGGGTCTTTATTATTATTATTATAATTTATTTCAGTGAACGCCTTTAAGGCGATGTTAAAAAATATTAAGAAAGAATAAATGAGATAAACAATTTTAAAGAGATTAAAGACAAATATTTGAAATCATACTAAATAATGATTGTAAAAAATGTTAATTAAACTACCGTATTTCCTCAAATAGAAGAAAGTTCGGTCATCAAAGGATTTCTTCTATTCGAAAATTTTTCACTCCCAAAATGTGACTCAATTACAAGAAATTAATAGCTATTTTTTCCTTCTATTAAAAACTAGAAAAATGCATGTTTTACATGAGAGATGATTCATAAATTTTCTTTTAAACAAGACACGCATTCTCTAGAAAAATAACTCAAATAAAGGAAAATTTTTGACTGAAATGCAAGCAAGTTTCTTCTATTTGAGGAAATACGGTAATTTGGTTAAATACCATCTTAATATTTAAAACCCAAATGTGTGAAAAAAAGTAAAATTTTCATGCATATACTTAGGATAACTAACTTTAAATTTTGAATAAAGTGCTTTTATAATTGTCTTAATCCATTTTTTTAGATTACATAATATATATTAATTTTTTTACAACTTAAAAATAAATTTTAATTAAAAAAATTAAGAAAAGAAAAAAACATTCAAAATCATTGAAATTCATTCATTCAAGTTTTCTTAAAGAAATTTTGTTTGTATAGTATGTCACAAAAAGTTAGAATCAAGTTGAAAAAAATAAAAATATGGTTTTTCGCAATTAAAAAAATCGTTAACAATGAATTTTTTCAAATAAAAGCTTTTTTAAAGTAAGACTACCTAAAAATCTGACAAAATAGAAAAAAAAATGGGTAAAATAAAATAACTGATCAACAGAGATGGCAAATTGCATGTTTTTTGAAAAATCAGATAAAGAATGAAAGAGAAATAGCCGAGTTAATGAAATAATGAATTTTTCTTTTATTTTTATTATTCTGGCAGTGGAGCAACAGGTAAAACCTTTTTTTTTTATTTACTTTATTTATTTAAAATTATCTCCAGACGAAAAATTTTGGCTTTTTAAAAATTAATTGGTGTACCGAGGATGGCCATCCAGGACTTGTTGTACTTTTTGTCTCAAGGCCTTATTCACAAACTCTTGATTTGGACAATTAATTTATTTTTTTTTCAAATTAATAAAATTTTATTTTTTTTTCTCTCTATTTTTTTTGGTGTTGTCGGGTCTAGTCCCGAATATTAAGAGGTGTAATAGCTTCTAAGTTATATTGAATTTAAAGACAAAATTAGCCAAAATTATTGTTAATTTTGGTCAAAAAGTTAAGTTTTCAATTATTTTTCTGTGAAATAAAAAAAGAAATAATTGACCAAAGTTAAGACTTACATTTTATGCTGTTTTGGCATGTTAAATTACTTTAATCCAAGAATGAAACGAGGTTAATTAAAAATACATAATACGATATAATTATTATGAAAGAAATTTCACTAGCTGATATTAAGTTTTTAATAATTAAATTTCGAAAGATTATGGACCCCATTTCCAAAGGTATCCAATAAATTTTTTTAGGTGTCAAAATGTTTAGGTATTAAATCAGAATGTTTCAAATATTTTTTAGGGCATTATTTTTATTTAATTAATAGGATTTTTGTTTATTAATTGGTATCATATTTATATATTAAAAAAAAGAAAAGAAAATTTAGTTTTTTAAATATTTAAATAACTATGATTTATTTTAAAATAAAAAAAAATATGTTTTTAGGAAAAATTAGTTTTTTTTATTTTTTCTTGATTTATATAGCCATTATGATTTAAAATTTAAAATTGAAAGCCAACTTGATTTAAAACTTGATCCAACTTGATCTAATCCGACAAAAAATTTTTGTTTCATAAAACTTTAGATTATTTGAACTCTATAAGAATAAATTTTTTCTGTCAACTTATTATTGTTTAAGGAATTATTCAAAAAACAAAAAATGCGAGATTATTTTATTTTTTAGTGAATTTTGCAATAACTTTGGTGTTTAAAAGTAGATAATTATCAATTGCCCATTAATCTAAAATTCTAGTGATTTTACGTTTATTATCGTATCTAAGATCTGAAATATTCTTAAATTATTTATTTATTTCAAAGAACGCCTAAAAAAAATCTAAAGAAAAAGAAAAAAATGAGACAAAATGCGAAAAAATGACAAAGTTTTAGTGTTTTCTTAAATAAAAAGATTTTAGATATTGCAATTTTCTGAAGATTTCCAATAAGAATTAAAAAAACATTTTAGTTAAAATCTAATTTTATATTTTTTAATGAAAAGGCGATTTTTTCAAAAAATAAATAGGAAAAAATCTCATGATGAACTTCAATTTAAACAAATTTAAAAAAATGCTCAAATCGTTCAATTTGTAATGAATTTCACAGCACCATTTTTTTTCAGTTTCAAAGTGCAGTTCTTTTTCAATTTTAAGCAGATCCATACAAAAATTAAATTTTCTTGATTTAAAAGTGTAATTAAATTAATTTCATCAAAGATAGCATACTTTTTGTAAAAGTTTAATTGTTGGGTAAATGACTCTCAGCTTTTAATTTCAACATTAAAAAAGACAAAAAAAGAACTATTTTAAAAATTTATTTTTAAATAAATAATTTTTATTAAAAATATCAGTCTTTTTAAGCACTCATAAAAATTTATTCAGACTTGACCGGTTCCGATTCTTTGGTCTGATTTTCGTCTAAACTCTGCTGTTGTTCATAAACTTTCAATTTTTGCTTGAATACCTCTCGCTCAGCCTGAAGAGCGCGTGAAATTTTTCCATCGACTCATACTTGGTCCTTAGTGACTTTGTTTCGGCTTCGAGCTCATTTTTCTATTTAAAATAATTAAAATATTCCAATTTTAATTTAGACTTTATTTTTTTACTTGAGCCATCACAGACTGAAGCGACTTGTCACAATTTTCCCATTTTTTTTTCCATTGACTGGTCTCAGCTTCAAGTTTTTTTATTTTTTTGGTCATCTTAATAAATTAATAGAAAAATAAAAAATAAATTTTTTTTTTATCTTACCTTGTCCATTTCGGTCTTAAACGAGTCGAACATTTGATTACTCTTTTTCAAAGTAGTCTGAAACTCTTCGTACTTTTCAGTGTAAGAAGACAACTGAGCTCTGAGTTGTTTCTCTGATTCCTGATGAAATTCGCATTTCTTCATCAACTCGTTACAATGGGTCTCAAACTATTTAAACAAATTTATTTAAATTTATTTTTAATTATTTTTTAAAATTATTCTACAATTGACTTTTCAGTCTTGCTTCTTTCAGTAAGTTCATTGAATTTAAGCTCACATTGCTGAAATTTTATATCATATTTATATATTAAAAAAAAGAAAAGAAAATTTAGTTTTTTAAATATTTAAATAACTATGATTTATTTTAAAATAAAAAAAAATATGTTTTTAGGAAAAATTAGTTTTTTTTATTTTTTCTTGATTTATATAGCCATTATGATTTAAAATTTAAAATTGAAAGCCAACTTGATTTAAAACTTGATCCAACTTGATCTAATCCGACAAAAAATTTTTGTTTCATAAAACTTTAGATTATTTGAACTCTATAAGAATAAATTTTTTTCTGTCAACTTATTATTGTTTAAGGAATTATTCAAAAAACAAAAAATGCGAGATTATTTTATTTTTTAGTGAATTTTGCAATAACTTTGGTGTTTAAAAGTAGATAATTATCAATTGCCCATTAATCTAAAATTCTAGTGATTTTACGTTTATTATCGTATCTAAGATCTGAAATATTCTTAAATTATTTATTTATTTCAAAGAACGCCTAAAAAAAATCTAAAGAAAAAGAAAAAATGAGACAAAATGCGAAAAAATGACAAAGTTTTAGTGTTTTCTTAAATAAAAAGATTTTAGATATTGCAATTTTCTGAAGATTTCCAATAAGAATTAAAAAAAACATTTTAGTTAAAATCTAATTTTATATTTTTTAATGAAAAGGCGATTTTTTCAAAAAAATAAATAGGAAAAAATCTCATGATGAACTTCAATTTAAACAAATTTAAAAAAATGCTCAAATCGTTCAATTTGTAATGAATTTCACAGCACCATTTTTTTTCAGTTTCAAAGTGCAGTTCTTTTTCAATTTTAAGCAGATCCATACAAAAATTAAATTTTCTTGATTTAAAAGTGTAATTAAATTAATTTCATCAAAGATAGCATACTTTTTTGTAAAAGTTTAATTGTTGGGTAAATGACTCTCAGCTTTTAATTTCAACATTAAAAAAGACAAAAAAAGAACTATTTTAAAAATTTATTTTTAAATAAATAATTTTTATTAAAAATATCAGTCTTTTTAAGCACTCATAAAAATTTATTCAGACTTGACCGGTTCCGATTCTTTGGTCTGATTTTCGTCTAAACTCTGCTGTTGTTCATAAACTTTCAATTTTTGCTTGAATACCTCTCGCTCAGCCTGAAGAGCGCGTGAAATTTTTTCCATCGACTCATACTTGGTCCTTAGTGACTTTGTTTCGGCTTCGAGCTCATTTTTCTATTTAAAATAATTAAAATATTCCAATTTTAATTTAGACTTTATTTTTTTACTTGAGCCATCACAGACTGAAGCGACTTGTCACAATTTTCCCATTTTTTTTCCATTGACTGGTCTCAGCTTCAAGTTTTTTTATTTTTTTGGTCATCTTAATAAATTAATAGAAAAATAAAAAATAAATTTTTTATCTTACCTTGTCCATTTCGGTCTTAAACGAGTCGAACATTTGATTACTCTTTTTCAAAGTAGTCTGAAACTCTTCGTACTTTTCAGTGTAAGAAGACAACTGAGCTCTGAGTTGTTTCTCTGATTCCTGATGAAATTCGCATTTCTTCATCAACTCGTTACAATGGGTCTCAAACTATTTAAACAAATTTATTTAAATTTATTTTTAATTATTTTTTAAAATTATTCTACAATTGACTTTTCAGTCTTGCTTCTTTCAGTAAGTTCATTGAATTTAAGCTCACATTGCTGAAATTTTATATCATATTTATATATTAAAAAAAGAAAAGAAAATTTAGTTTTTTAAATATTTAAATAACTATGATTTATTTTAAAATAAAAAAAAATATGTTTTTAGGAAAAATTAGTTTTTTTTATTTTTTCTTGATTTATATAGCCATTATGATTTAAAATTTAAAATTGAAAGCCAACTTGATTTAAAACTTGATCCAACTTGATCTAATCCGACAAAAAATTTTTGTTTCATAAAACTTTAGATTATTTGAACTCTATAAGAATAAATTTTTTTCTGTCAACTTATTATTGTTTAAGGAATTATTCAAAAAACAAAAAATGCGAGATTATTTTATTTTTTAGTGAATTTTGCAATAACTTTGGTGTTTAAAAGTAGATAATTATCAATTGCCCATTAATCTAAAATTCTAGTGATTTTACGTTTATTATCGTATCTAAGATCTGAAATATTCTTAAATTATTTATTTATTTCAAAGAACGCCTAAAAAAAAAATCTAAAGAAAAAGAAAAAAAATGAGACAAAATGCGAAAAAATGACAAAGTTTTAGTGTTTTCTTAAATAAAAAGATTTTAGATATTGCAATTTTCTGAAGATTTCCAATAAGAATTAAAAAAAACATTTTAGTTAAAATCTAATTTTATATTTTTTAATGAAAAGGCGATTTTTTCAAAAAATAAATAGGAAAAAATCTCATGATGAACTTCAATTTAAACAAATTTAAAAAAATGCTCAAATCGTTCAATTTGTAATGAATTTCACAGCACCATTTTTTTTCAGTTTCAAAGTGCAGTTCTTTTTCAATTTTAAGCAGATCCATACAAAAATTAAATTTTCTTGATTTAAAAGTGTAATTAAATTAATTTCATCAAAGATAGCATACTTTTTTGTAAAAGTTTAATTGTTGGGTAAATGACTCTCAGCTTTTAATTTCAACATTAAAAAAGACAAAAAGAACTATTTTAAAAATTTATTTTTAAATAAATAATTTTTATTAAAAATATCAGTCTTTTAAGCACTCATAAAAATTTATTCAGACTTGACCGGTTCCGATTCTTTGGTCTGATTTTCGTCTAAACTCTGCTGTTGTTCATAAACTTTCAATTTTTGCTTGAATACCTCTCGCTCAGCCTGAAGAGCGCGTGAAATTTTTTCCATCGACTCATACTTGGTCCTTAGTGACTTTGTTTCGGCTTCGAGCTCATTTTTCTATTTAAAATAATTAAAATATTCCAATTTTAATTTAGACTTTATTTTTTTACTTGAGCCATCACAGACTGAAGCGACTTGTCACAATTTTCCCATTTTTTTTCCATTGACTGGTCTCAGCTTCAAGTTTTTTTATTTTTTTGGTCATCTTAATAAATTAATAGAAAAATAAAAAATAAATTTTTTTTTTATCTTACCTTGTCCATTTCGGTCTTAAACGAGTCGAACATTTGATTACTCTTTTTCAAAGTAGTCTGAAACTCTTCGTACTTTTCAGTGTAAGAAGACAACTGAGCTCTGAGTTGTTTCTCTGATTCCTGATGAAATTCGCATTTCTTCATCAACTCGTTACAATGGGTCTCAAACTATTTAAACAAATTTATTTAAATTTATTTTTAATTATTTTTTAAAATTATTCTACAATTGACTTTTCAGTCTTGCTTCTTTCAGTAAGTTCATTGAATTTAAGCTCACATTGCTGAAATTTTATATCATATTTATATATTAAAAAAAGAAAAGAAAATTTAGTTTTTTAAATATTTAAATAACTATGATTTATTTTAAAATAAAAAAAAATATGTTTTTAGGAAAAATTAGTTTTTTTTATTTTTTCTTGATTTATATAGCCATTATGATTTAAAATTTAAAATTGAAAGCCAACTTGATTTAAAACTTGATCCAACTTGATCTAATCCGACAAAAAATTTTTGTTTCATAAAACTTTAGATTATTTGAACTCTATAAGAATAAATTTTTTTCTGTCAACTTATTATTGTTTAAGGAATTATTCAAAAAACAAAAAATGCGAGATTATTTTATTTTTTAGTGAATTTTGCAATAACTTTGGTGTTTAAAAGTAGATAATTATCAATTGCCCATTAATCTAAAATTCTAGTGATTTTACGTTTATTATCGTATCTAAGATCTGAAATATTCTTAAATTATTTATTTATTTCAAAGAACGCCTAAAAAAAAAATCTAAAGAAAAAGAAAAAAAATGAGACAAAATGCGAAAAAATGACAAAGTTTTAGTGTTTTCTTAAATAAAAAGATTTTAGATATTGCAATTTTCTGAAGATTTCCAATAAGAATTAAATAAACATTTTAGTTAAAATCTAATTTTATATTTTTTAATGAAAAGGCGATTTTTTCAAAAAAATAAATAGGAAAAAATCTCATGATGAACTTCAATTTAAACAAATTTAAAAAAATGCTCAAATCGTTCAATTTGTAATGAATTTCACAGCACCATTTTTTTCAGTTTCAAAGTGCAGTTCTTTTTCAATTTTAAGCAGATCCATACAAAAATTAAATTTTCTTGATTTAAAAGTGTAATTAAATTAATTTCATCAAAGATAGCATACTTTTTTGTAAAAGTTTAATTGTTGGGTAAATGACTCTCAGCTTTTAATTTCAACATTAAAAAAGACAAAAAAGAACTATTTTAAAAATTTATTTTTAAATAAATAATTTTTATTAAAAATATCAGTCTTTTTAAGCACTCATAAAAATTTATTCAGACTTGACCGGTTCCGATTCTTTGGTCTGATTTTCGTCTAAACTCTGCTGTTGTTCATAAACTTTCAATTTTTGCTTGAATACCTCTCGCTCAGCCTGAAGAGCGCGTGAAATTTTTTCCATCGACTCATACTTGGTCCTTAGTGACTTTGTTTCGGCTTCGAGCTCATTTTTCTATTTAAAATAATTAAAATATTCCAATTTTAATTTAGACTTTATTTTTTTACTTGAGCCATCACAGACTGAAGCGACTTGTCACAATTTTCCCATTTTTTTTCCATTGACTGGTCTCAGCTTCAAGTTTTTTTATTTTTTTGGTCATCTTAATAAATTAATAGAAAAATAAAAAATAAATTTTTTTTTTATCTTACCTTGTCCATTTCGGTCTTAAACGAGTCGAACATTTGATTACTCTTTTTCAAAGTAGTCTGAAACTCTTCGTACTTTTCAGTGTAAGAAGACAACTGAGCTCTGAGTTGTTTCTCTGATTCCTGATGAAATTCGCATTTCTTCATCAACTCGTTACAATGGGTCTCAAACTATTTAAACAAATTTATTTAAATTTATTTTTAATTATTTTTTAAAATTATTCTACAATTGACTTTTCAGTCTTGCTTCTTTCAGTAAGTTCATTGAATTTAAGCTCACATTGCTGAAATTTGGCATCAGCTAGCTGAATTTCCAAGTCTTTGTGCTTCAAAACCTTTTCTATATGCTTTGAAAAAAAATAAATTAATTGAAATTAAAAATTATTTTTTTTTACTTGTTCCCTTAATTCGTATTGCTCCAGCAAATTTTTAAGTTTAGCAGCGAGCTGGGAATTTTCCTCGATCAAACTGCTGTTTTTTTCCGAATTTTCGGCCACTTGCTTGTTAATTTCATCTATTGAAGCCTTATTTTAGGAAATAAAAAATTCAAGGTGTTTTTTTTAATTTTTTTTCCAAATACCTGAAATTTAGTACTAATGTCTTTGCGCTTGTCTTCCTCGTCTTTAATTCTCATCAAGTTTTCCTCCTTAATTGTTTTGTTGTACTTTTGAAGCTCTCTGCACAAATTTTCCAATTTGTCTTTGGCCAGTAAAGCCTTGGTGTATTCGCTTTGGGCAAAATCTTTTTGTTTGGTCAAATTTTGAGCATTTTTTTCCATTTCTTTGATGCTTGTTTGCATTTTTTTGCCATTCTCTTGCTCTTCCAACAGTTTTTCTGCCACTAGGTAAAATTTTTCTTCCAGAGTCGCGGGAGAATCGCTGCATTTTTTTAAAATATTGTCTTTAATTAAAAAATTTTAGCTCTAAAATTAATAGAAATATTTTTTGTTCTCTAACCAACTAATTTATCAATTTTTTTCTTTTGTTTAGCATCGATTTTGATATTTTCAATGGTCAACTCGGTCAGTTTTTTGCAATTTTCATTCTCAATGTCAGCCTTGGTCTCGATTTGATTTAGCTCAGATTCCATTTTTATAACTAATAATATTAAACTCAACCGTTTTGAATATATATCTACCGTACTGACCTTTAAAGTAACTTATGCTGAAAAAATTATTTAAAATATTCAGGTTAATTTTAAAAGAAGTGAGCTATTCATCTATAGTTATTTGAATGAAGTAGAGCCGGATTTTTGAAATTTCTTAAAAGGAACAAAACAAATTTAACAATAATTTTATTTTTTTGTTAAATAAAATAAATCACAGCTTCTGAAAAACCGACCAAGAACTGTTTTAAAAATTTTTTTTAAGCTGACCCTTTTTGGAAGCACTTAAGCCAAGGCGTTCTCTTGTACATTGAGAATACTGCTTGGTTTGTGGTTCCAAGCTAGTCTAAACCATGTGAATGTGAAAATAGGAGGATGATCATTAAAAGAGTAAATATTAAAATTTTTTTTTACAAAATAAAATTTTTTTTTGCTTTATTCTTCAAAACGATAAAATTAATAAAAAAAATTCTCTGATTAAACAAAAAAAAAACATAAAATAATTAAAAGATTCATAAGTCGTCCAACTTGCGTTTTATTGCGCCATGGTCGTTTGAGTGTTCCAGCTTGGTGTTTTGGCTACTTACATTGAGATCTAACAAAAAATCGCTACTTTTCAGTATTTCATCAAGTTCAAGACCAACATTTGTCTCATCAGTATTTTTATTTGAACTTGGTGACGCATGATCTATGTTTGTATCTTCTAAGATTTTATTTTTAAAAATTTAATAAAATTAGACAAAAAAGTATACTAATTTGGTTATTTACAATGGATTTTTCAGTTTCTTCATTTTTAGCCGCACCAGAGGTGGTCGGCAAGCTAGCGGATGGTTTGGGATTCAACGAGCTTTGAAACAGTGATCTTAATGTACCAAGTTCTTTTTGTAAAGATGAATATTTGTCAACCAAATCTTGATACTCTTTTTTGTATTGTACTAGTTCCTCTTGGGCAGCTTGTATTTTGAGTTTCTCATTCATCCGGCACTTACGCACACTTTCATTGTTTTTTTCGCGTTTCCGCCTGTGGTCATCATCGCTCATTTTATTCTAATAATTCTCAATCTCTAGACTAAAGTAAAGACCGAAATTAATTTTTTCCTTTCTTGATTCAATTAACTTTTAATTGAACAAGGTATTTTAATTTTTTTAAATTTTTTTTGTATTCATCATTGCGATGAAAAATATTGTTTTTTATTATCATTTGAACCTAAAAGGCTGATAATTATTAAACACAGTATAACATTTTTTTCATTTAAAAGTAACAATTCTTCTATAATAATTATTTCTCAACACCATATAAAGAACCTAATGAAATTTTTTGATTTTAAATATTCTCTTTTAATTTTCTCTCTGACCTTCATTAGTTAATAGTTTATTTTAAAAGATAATTATAGAATATTAATAGTAATATTAATAAATGTTAAGATTTTATGACTTAATAAATTATCAATTTTTTTTCTATTTTTAAAATGTTTTACGTTGCTTTAATTTCTTTTTCTCCAAAAATCACCTTTATCTTGAAAACGCATCTTTTTTAGCTTTTAGTGCAAAGTTTATTTTAAAAAGACACAAAGTTCTTTTCTTTTCATCAAAAAAAATTAAATTAAAAAAAAATGTTTCTTTATTTAAATTTAATTTTTTTTTAATAATAAATGTAAAATTATAGAAACATTTTTTTAATAATTTAAAATTATTTGAAATTTGATTTTTATATATATATCAATAAGGAAAAAAAAACTTTTTTTGATATTAATTTAAATTCTTGGTCCAGAACAATTTTTTTAAAAACACCGCTTTGAGGGGCATCCCTGCGAGTTATCTCGCCACGCGGTCTTACTACTACTACTACTACTACTACTACTACTACTACAATAAGAAACATCAAAGTTTAATTTTAAATAAAATAAAATTTTGATTTTAAATTTCTGAGATCAACTCATTTTTTTTTGATTCACTTTTTAGTCAATGAACTGGAGTTGCCTCAGAAAATAAATTAAAATTTTTCATTCTAAAAAGTCAAAAAAATATTTTACAGAAACTTTTATCAAAAAATGTATTTGTGAAATATTTAAATATAAAATTTCCAAAGTGATCACCCACTGATTTTAGACAGTGGTTTGTGTGAAAGAAAAAAATTTTAATGTAAAAAACATTTATTTAATTTTTAAATTTTAAAATCTTTTCTAAATTAAAAAAAGCTAATTCTAAAATATTTTTATGCCCAAATGTCTTGCTTGTAGCGTTTGTTTTTAATCATGTCCATGAGATAGGCATTGGCGTCTTGGCTCGATAAATTCATCTCTTTGGTCAAGCACTCGGCAAAACAATTAAAAACATCTTTTGACATGTTCTTGGCGTCACCGCACACATAAACATAGCCATTTTGTTCATTTATCAAACTAACCATTTCCTTGGAATGAAACCTTATCGCATCCTGAACATACTTGCTGCCTTTGACGTGATACTTTTCCATAAAATCAACAAAACCATCTTCCTTAAAACGAGAAAAAGACACACTAAACAATTTCAGCCTGGGCGCAAAGTCGTCCAAAACTTCTTGCTTGAACAGAAAATCCTTGTTGGGATCCCTGCAGCCAAAGAACAGGTACAAGTTGAGATTTTCGAGTGATTGTTTTTTAGACCTGAGATAGCTTATGAACGGCGCTATGCCTGTTCCGGGTCCGATCATCACCAAAGGCTTATTTGTGTCTGTTGGAAATGTAAAATTTTGAAATTTTCTTCTCATTAAAAAAAAATGCTGTCCCTTTTTTAGTGCGTGTAGGTAACCAGTGCCAAGACCAAGTCGGTCATAGGTCCTGGTCGACTCTTTTGTGAATTTAACAAGGTTGAAAACAAACTCCAATTGGTCTCCAGCTGAGCACAGACTGTACGATCTCGGATTCAAGGCGAGCAGCATTTGGATTAAATGGTCAACTGGTGGCTGGCATGATTTGAAAGTGTTCAGTACATCGAGCAGTGTTGTGTGCATCTCTCGGATCAAGTTGTGGTACTCTTCATTGCCTTCTTTGCTAGATAACTGCAATAGCCTGTTCTTTTCGTTCATATCCGAGCAATGTTCGGACAAAAAGCGGAGAAAATTTTTCTTCAAGGAATTCCATCTTAGGTCAACACAGTATTTAAAAAAGGCGCTCAGAGTCAACTTATTTTCTTGGCTTAATTTGACATAACTCTGGCCAAGCTTTTTGTTCAAATTGGTTGACTCGAGGCGAAAAATTTTGTCTTTTTTGTGCTCAAGTTTCAAGCGTTCTATCAGTTTTTGCACCTCATGGTCTGCATTTGGACATATGCAGTCCACGGCATGGCCTGGCTCGTATTCTAATGTTTCATCAAGACAAAATTTCAAGTCGTAGCATTCTTTTTCTGCTGTTTTATCGCTCATCAGACTATTGTCAGCCACAGTAGCTCTGAGTATTCCACTAGAAGCCTGAGGGTACATATTGCTAAATAAACTCTTCAAGTCATCTTGTTCAAATTCTTTTTTGTCTTCATCTAAAAACTCAATTTTTAAATGATTTTCGACATATTCGGGCACGGAAAGTTGGCTTGACAAGTCCGGATTCACAATCGAAAGTTTATTAAGTTCATTGCTCAATTGATCAGTATTGATTTGAATTTTCTGGTTACTGTGTTTTTTTGCATTTTGAAAAAGCTTATCCAAAGCATCCCAGAGACCCTCGATGAATGGTTCTACTTCGACATCAAGACCAGTTCCATCATCGGCCCACGCCGGGCCATAGAAACAATGTGCACCCAGTTGTTGGAATTTTTGGTTAAACAGCTTGGCTCCATTGCAAAATTGTGTGTAGTTGGTATCGCCCAGACCAAGCAGAGCGTAGTTGAAATTTTTAAAAAAATCCTGGTTCGATTCGGCCTCGAGCCTTTTAAGTGAGTTGAAGCACCTGAGAGCTGGCTCGGGCACTTCGCCATCCCCGGTGGTCGAGCATACAAAAACAACTGGGTCTGTGATTTCATTGAGAAGTCTTTTTCGGCCGAAATGGCTTATGTCATAGAGAACGGGCTCGAAGCCGTTCGTGATCGCCTCGTCATTTATGGTCTCTGCAATTGTTTTGGCCTGGCCTGTTTGTGTGGCGTAGATAATGGCTATTTTTTTGCTGGTTCCAACCATTTTGCCAAGATACCTAGTGAAAAGAGCTAGCGAAAATCTCAATTATATCAAAATTATGCAATTATTATCAAAAAATATCTAAAAAAATTTTTTTTTTAATTTTTCACAACTTTTTTAACTTAAGTTCCAGGTACGTCAAACAAAAGTTGTGTCATAAGCACTTTATTTTAATTACCTAGACAATTTTTTCTTTTATTTTAAGCAAGTAATTGTTTAAATTTGATTAAACTTTTTAAATAAATTTAATGGTTTTAAAAAATAAAAAAATTATTTATATACACATTGTTTGTGCATAATGGTTAACTTCCATTAAATGCATTGGTTGCACTTTTTTCGAACATTATGTGCAAGAATCCAAGCTTATCTAAAAGGATGATTGCAATTTTACATCATACTAAAATTACATAGGGAAAAAAATTAATTTTTCAACTTTTAGCTTATGTTATTTAAGTTTTATTTGTTTCACCCGAAAGTTAATTTTTGTTTCATTTTGAAAAAAAAATAGTCAATTTTAAATGAAAAATTTATTGAAAACTTAATTTTAAAAAATATTTAACTTTAAAATTAAAGTCTTTGAAAAAACACCTATTCATTCTTCTTCTTTGATTCCAAAAGCCATAGTTAATTCTTATTTTTTTGTAACATGTTCACCTTTTCACTTGGAACCAGTGTCTGATCAAGTTTTTTTTTATATCAAGGTGTTCGATTTTTTAATAAATATAAATGATAAATTTGTGATTTAAACTTGTAGATCCAACTAAAAAAAATACTTTTAATCTTTAATATAGGTTAAGACTTACTCAAAGAATGTGTTTGATTTCTCAGAAAAAATTTATTACAAAATTATTATTAAGTTGGAAGCAAAAAAATTTTTTTTCATAAAATAAAAGAAATTCTTCTCTACTTACCTTTAACTTTTTCCGGTTTATGTTTTAAACTTTTATACACTTTTATATTGTTTAAAATCGAATCCTAGATAACAACAAAGCTAAAGAAAATACCTAAAAAGTTTATAGTATTCAGGATTAATTCTGCTTCTATTAATTAATGTAAATTTCTTCATTTGCCAGATTAATTGTGATTGTTAATTTAAAAATTTTCAAATTTTTAAAATTCAAAGAAAAAGACAAAAATTTTTACACAACAAAATTTAAAAAAATTTAATTTAAAATTACATCAAAAATTAAAAAAAAAATTGAAAGATCAGCACAAATATTTGTGTCTAGTCATCGAAAGTTATTCTAAATTTTTCCATTTTCTTCAAACCAAAAAAAGCTGACTTGTGAATTTTTTAAAACTTTTTTCTGTAGTCTGTAATTAAATGTTAACACATGCATTTAAAAAACTAAGAGTTTTATATAAAATTTGATAATTTATTAACATTAACTAATTTGAAAACTGGAATAATTCTTTTTTATTAAACAAATAAATATTATATATTTTAATTTAACTTATTTAACTTTTCGATTTTCTTTATTGTTATTTCGGCTCCACTTATAAATTTCTGGCAAAAAAAATTAATTAATTAGTAATATTTAAGCAATAACTAATTGTTGGAAAAATTAGCCACTTTATAAATTCAAATAGAAAATTTAAAACATATAGTGTTTTTAAAACGATAATGAAAGTAAAATTTTTTGTTTTTCGAATTTTGTTTTAATTCTAAATTTTTAAATATTGTTCAAAAAAATGTGAGGTATAGACAATGAAAATATTTAAAATAAAAATCCTTTTGTACTTTTTGTACTTTTTTTTCTTAATAGTAATTAAAAAAAAATTTTAATTAATCAATATTTTAAATATCAATTTTAACTTTAATTTATACGTTTAAGTTTTAAAATAATGATTAATAATAAATTACCATTTATTACAAAAAATACAAAAAGGAACAGAGCCAAATAAATTTAAATTATGAAAAAGTACAAAAAGTACAAAAAGGAAAATGTTTTTTTATAAGATTGATCTCATTGTCTTTCCATGAAAAATGTTAAATTTCAACTTTACTTTATTAATCAATAAAAAAATGAAAGATAACCTTTTTTAAAAATAAAAAGCCAAATAAATATAAATTGTTGTAATTTATTGTTTCTATATAGATTTACACGTGATCGAGTGAAATTAATCAAGTCATTTTAAAAATTAATCTGAAAAATTAAAAAAATAACATTTTTGATTATGAAATATAAAACAAAAAATATTTGAAAATTTTGCTGTTAAAAATCTTGAAAAATTTAATTTAGAGCTAAATTAATGTTCTCTTTTATTTGAATTTCGCTTTATTTTTAAAAATGCTAATTTTCTAAAAGACTTCTTTTTAATTTTTATCATTTTTTTAAATTAATATTTTCGAAATATGTCTACAACAAATCTGGAAAAAATAAAAAACTGGAATGGTAAAGTTAAAATTTATTCAAAACCATTCAAATAATGCCTTTTTTCCAGACGCCGGATCACAACTTCGTGCATGGCGCGATGATAATGTTCGAATGAGTAAAGAAACTTTAGATTTATGGAGCACTTTTATCGCACCATCTATCAACAGACTAGGAGATGAAAGTAAATTTTTTATTTAAATCAAAATTTTTTTATTCTTTTATAAAAATTTTTTTTTATTAAGAATGGCTGGTTTACGAGCAAGTGTTTTTGGCTGCGTTGGACTGTCAAAATTTGACAATTGCCGAAGTAAGATCAAATTAGTAAAGAAGAAAATTTTGATTTTTTATCAAGGACTGTTTGGCGGCTTTAAAAGCTCAGTTTTCATCTAGCAAAAGAGTGAAAAAATTATTTGCAATGAAATACGAGGCAATTGAAGACTACCAGAAAGCTTTGGACATATATGACAGTATTTTAGAAGAAGACGAAACCAATGCTGTACTAAAGCATTAAAATTAAAAAAAAAATTAAATTTAAATTTTTAAGCATGTTTTGAAGCGTAAATTAGCTTGCTTAAAAGCACAGAATAGAATAAATGATTATGTCAAAGAATTAAATGAATACTTGAAGCTTTTCCAAGCTGACCACGAAGCCTGGCTTGAACTATGTGATGTTTATTTGAGTGAAATGGACTTTGCCAAGGCTGCTTTTTGTCTTGAAGAGCTCATATTGATGTACCCGCACAATCATGTGTATCAACAACGCTATGCTGATGTATGCATTTTCTGCTAACATTGAATTTTTAAAAATAGATAAATTTTTTTAGATAAAATATACTCAAGGTCAATATGATCTGGCCAAGACTTATTACCTTTATTCGTTAAAATTGAATCCGAAAAATGTGAGATCATTGTACGGACTGCTATTGACTACAGCTAACTTAAAGTCAAGTCAAAAGTCAAAAGAAGGGGTAGATAATTCAAAGCTTAATTTATGGGCTCGAGAGGAACTGGACAAAAAATACAAAGTGAAATTTTATCAATTAAAGTAAAAATTTAATATTTTTATTAAAGGAAGTTGATTCGGATCAAAATTTAATGAATTCAGTAAACGATTTGTTCCAGTATTTGGCCATAGGTAAAGCTGAAAAATAAATTTTATTGTCTTTTATTTGGTTTTTTTATGTTAAACTTAAAAATTTTTTGAAATAAATATCTTAAAGGATACAAGGATTTTTAAAATTAATTTAAATATTCTGAGATTATCTTTGATGATTTTTTCATGAAAAATTTAAGCTTGTTTTATTTCCCAATTTGGTTTTTTAAATTCTTTCTAGTCATTTCTGAATTTTTAACAAAATTGAAAAAAAATGGCCTTTGATTGCAATCATCAAATTCTTAATATTTTATTTTTTGGCATAAAGATAAAAAAAAAGATTTTGTTTTGGCATGTAATTTCAGAACTGACAGTAAAAAATTATTTTATTGACTAGTTTAATTGATTTAATGACAAAACAATTCTATGAAAACTAAAAAAACAATATTAAGACGATACAAGTCTTATGTTGACAAATAATGTTAATTAAAAACTATTAAATTTTAATGCTAACGAAAAAATCTTCTTGACAGATAAATAATTAAAAATCTGACAATAAACAAATATAAAGGTTTATTCTTTTCTGCTATTATTCGGTCGAAAAAAGCCCAAAAAAACTATTTTCGATTTTGGCCATTTTCTGAAGGATATGGATTTTTTCCTTAATAAAAAGACGCTTTTGAAATTTTTCACTAAATTTTACGTCAATTTTTGTCAAAAAATATAAAAAAAATTATTACTTGTGATTACTATTTTTAGGAAAATCATGGAATAAAATTTTCGAATTTTTTAACGAACTGAAGGTATTCATGAAGAAATGAAACCTATAAAGATGCAGAACATGTCACTTCAGTATTTCATAAATCATTGACTGATTGATTCAGAAAAATCTGAAAAAATTAAAAAATTATTAAAAGAACAAAAAATTTAATTGAAACAATTAATTAAAAATGTATAAAAAGTTAAAAAATTTTCTTGTTTTTTTTTAGATCCATCTTTATTCGAATAAAATTCTATTTTGTTTCATTTTCTTATGGAAATTTGCCATTATTTCGTCATATTTAATAAAATATGGTAAATTCCAATGATCATATTAACTCTGTAAATAGAAAATTTAATTAAAATTAGGGTTGGGTTTTGAAAGTGTCAAAATGTTCTCTCTCTAAATAGATTATAATTTTTTTTGGTGAAAATAAATAAACAGTGCTGCTACGCCATGATGATTTAAGGTGAATTTACGTAATATACGATAATTGACGTATATTTACGTATAAAAAAGTAAAAATGCACATTATTACGTTAAGATAGTTTAGTAAATTATCGTTTATTGACTTAATTATACGAGATTCTAAAAAAAATGGAGGTCGGTCTAATCACTACAAATATTTACACAAAAAAAATAGAATCCATAAATTTACATTTTTTCTTTTTTTTTTGTTTTTTTACTATATTTTACGTAAATTTATGTAAAATTACGTTTTTTTTATTTTTAGAAAAAAATAGCTAAAAATTTAAATTTTGAAAAATTTCAAGAAAAATAAGAATAATAACAGATTTTTTGGTCCTTTTAGAATTTCCTATAAAAAGAGTAAATTTACGTAAAATGACGGAAATTATCGTATAATTCCGTTAATAAACGTTAATTTACAAAACTTTCTTTACTTAAAAATAAGTATTTTTACTTTTTTATACGTAAATATACGTAAATTCGCGTAAATATTCATATTTTGCGTAAATTCACGTAAAATCATCATGGCGTAGCAATACAGTAAAGGTTTTTTGATTCAATAATTTATTTCGAAACAAAGCAATTTACCGAGCTTTAAAAAAAACGATAAAAAATAAAACTAAAATTTAGATTTAAAAATATAATATTAATTTGAAAAAAAATATTTCTACTTTAAAAAATGTCGGCAAAAATATGAAAATTTAAAAATTTAAAAACAACATAGCCATAAATGTTAATAATTAAAAAATACACTTAATACAAAAGTAATACAAAAATACACAAAAAAAATACAAAAAATAGTTCATTCAATTCATTCTTTTGGTCGCTACCACTTGTTACAATTTTATGGATAAAATTATCCAGTTCTTCATTTATATTAAAGAAATGGCCACTTGGTTATTTTTTTAGATTCGACATATTTACATAAGAATTGGTAAAAAATATATTCTTTTCCGGTTTGGTACTTACCAGGCAATTTAAAATCTTATTATTTTTTTCTTTGATTGATAGGATAGTAAATAGAAGGTCTAAAAGCTATTAATATTTATCAGGGGTTTTTAATACAGCAAAATACTAAGCCTCATACTTGAAGTATCTTCAGAAACTTTATTTTAATAAATCTTTATGAGATAAAACATTTTCATTCGTTATTTATAATAAATTTTTAAATAATAAATTTTTTTTTTTAATAAGATAAAATATGAAAGTTTTAGATATAACAAAAAAATCTCAAAATATAGTAAAAAAAATAGTACAGTTGAAACAATTAGTTAAAAATGTTAAAAAATTTTCATGATTATCATTAGATCCATCTTAATTCTAAAATTGTTAAAGGATAGAAGGATTTATTAAATTTTTTTAAATTTTTACTGTACCTATATATACCGAAAGAAATTGTCTTAAACTATTCTTTAAAGTAAACGAGAGATGGGGACTGGGATGTTAAGGGTGTAACAGTAATCAAAAATGATCAAAAATAATTAAAATTATATTTTTTTTTCTTTTTTATTTATAAAATTAGTATACAACGCATAAATGAATATTTTGTCATTAAGAATAATTAAAATTTATCACCTAAAAATTTCCAGTAAAATCAAAGGACATTTTTTTTATATAAGTACATTAAAATTAATTTAAATTTAAATAAAAAATTCTTTATAAGGTAAATTTAATCAATTTTCGAATTTGATATTTTATTTTTGAACAAAAAAAAATGCTAAAATAGAAGATATTTTCAAAAATATTTTCAAAAATAGATCATCCATGTTGATGAAAGAGAAAGTGATGCAATATCATAAATTATTCTAAAAAAATGGTCAGATAAATTTGAAAAATTTTATTTTTGGATTTTTTTAATCTTACAAAATATGTAATCATTTAAAAAATATATATGTTAGACATTAAAAAAATTTAAAAATTATTTCTCATGTATTTTTTTATTTTATTATTTTTTCAAAAGCGGAGTTTCATATCTTTTCCTTCTCCTAGTGTTAAAAATGAAAAGAGAGAAAATTAAATTTCTTATTTATAAATTTAAGCTTAAGCTATTTTAGGCTTGTTTAAAAATATGATATTTTGATTATAATTAAAAGCTTAAATTTAGCAATTAATTTATTTAAATTTGATAATAATTTAAAGAGATTTATTCTTTAAATGGGTGCGTGTGATATTAGTAACCATATGAAGCATCAAAAGTCATTTATTTAAAAAAAAAAGTCATTATTTTGATAAAAAATTTTTCATAAATCTTCCAACAATTTTTTAATTAAAAATTTGAAGAATTATAAAAAAAAATTTTGAAAGAATTTAAATAGCGAACTAGTTAATTAAATGACAAAAAGAGTCCAAATAGTTCTGATTTTTTTTTCAAAAATAAACAACAAAAATAGACTCAACTAGATTTTTTATTTGAATTTTTGTCATGAACAAACATTTAAATATTTTTTAAATAACATGAAAGCTTAATCTCTTGATCTTAACTTTGATTAAGTAAAGAATATATTATGCATATTTTAATTATTTTTTTTGGAATGTAAAAATTTTTAATTAATTTTCTATAAGAAAAAAATTAAGATAATAGGATTTTTTATTTTTTTTTGAATTAGGATCAAATATTCGATAATTATATAAAAAAATTTGTTTTGTTTTTTTACTTATAAGATGGTTTTACTATTTTTAAATTTAAATGTTAACATAATTTTGTTAAAATTTTAATTTTAAATTAAATTTTAAAATAAAAAATTAAATAATTGAAGACTGAGCAAGTATCGACTGCATAAGGCAAACAAAAGCGTATAATTTTAAATATTTAATTCATCAACATAATTTGTTTCTATGTTTATTGCTTTGAAATTAAAAAAAAATTAAATTTTAAATTTCGTATCATCGCTGGATAGAGTTCATACAAACAAAACTGTTTAAAATATTTAAATTTCTGTAATTTGGGTGACAAGCTCAAATATAAATCAAAATTCGCCTTGTAGCAATTAGAACTAGTTTTTTTGTTTGGACTCATTCATCAATTTGATTAATCGGGTTAAAATTTTATTTAGAATTTAGAAAATTAGCTGATGCGTGCAAAATCCCATTAAGTACAGACTAAATTAGAGCCATGTTCTCTGAACTCATTATATCCGGGTAATTTCCATAAATAAATCTTTATTTTTCTTATTTTATTACTTTCAGAACTTTATTGATAAATGCAGCTGCTGTTCTTAACATAAAATTGTAAGTCTTTTGATGGCTTAGTCTAAATTTTTTTAAATTTTGTCAAGTTCCAAGAGCAATGAAGTAAGCTTTATGAATGATGGCACCGAGACACCCTCAGTTGGTATGCTTAATCATTTTTAGTAGAATCAAAAAGGCTACCAGTTTGATTTTGATCAATTTTTTCAAGGAAAATTTTTATCTATTAATATTTTCCTGTTATTTTAAATCCTAGAGATGTCAGAAAAAAATTTTACAAAATTGCATAAAAATTAAGTTGACTTAGATTATTTTTTTCATGAAAAAAAAATCTTTTTATTTATAATTAAATGGTCATCACTAGAATCAGTGTAATTTTGTTGGAATTTTTTTATTTATTTACTAAAACATTGACACAATTTTAAAGGTAAATTTTAGATGCTCCTAAAAAACAATATTGTAAATTAATGATAATTGTAAAATAAATATATATGGCACACGTAATGGGAATATTTTAATCTCTGTGAATTCTTTTAAATTTAGAAATTAAAATAATCAAATTAGTAAAAAAAGAGATAAAAATAACAAAAGAAACGCAACATGGATCATCATTTTATTTCATAATTATTGCGGTGTCATTTACTCATGTTTAATTTGGTACCATTTTTTGCTTCTCACATACTACTTTAATTAGCTCTTCATTTGTTCAAGAATGTAGAATAAATAATATAAATTTTTCAATATTGAAATGATAATGACCTTCTGGTCAAAAATACAAAAAAAGAAGATTCAAAATATTTTTAGATATCTTATTATTTGCGAGCGCTTTCTTTGCTTTAAATAAGAAAGAAGTTAACTTGGTCAAAATGACTAAAATTATTTAAAATGATCTTATTTATTTATTTCAAAAAATAGCCTTGAAATTAATTAATTATTTGAAAGAAAAAAAAAAGTCAATTTGAGGAGAGTTTAATTTTAGAAGATTGATTTTTTAACGACTGTCTATGGGCTAACTTTTTAGCAATTTAATTTTTTTTATTTAGAAATTTTTTAAAATATATTTTTGATTTTAAACAAGAAAATAAATAAGATACAATTCGGAGGTATAGTCCGAATGGCTTACGTCTTCGTCTTTAGTCAATTTTTGCAAGATGTTATAATAAAAAAAAATAAATAAAAAAAAATTATTTTAGCTTTTCCTGTTACCGGTGATTGGAATATTTTTTTTACAATTTTTTTACTATTTTAATCTGCATAATTTAGTATGATATTAATTAATTTAATTATTCAAAAGAGTGCCTCATAGGCATTAAATGTAAAAAAAAATTAAGATTAAAAATATTTACAATAGAAAATAAGAATAAATAAATAAAAAAAATTAATAATTAATTTAATATTTTAATAGGCTTGAAAATACTTTTAAGTTTTCTTGAAAATTTCCAATTTTTAAACACAGAAAAACAAATTAAATTGAATTATTCAATTCTTGGTTTTATGTTATAATTGGTGTCATTTTTTGGGGACAGTCTTGCTGCTTATCGACTAGGACCAGGTAATTTACAAAAAAAGATGATAAATGTTTAAGCTAAGAAAATTTTAAAGTAGAATTTTTTTTGCCTCTCACTCATCCGAAGACAGTGTCGCCATTTGAAATCATTTTTACAAATATTTTTGTCCCATTTTTGGATAAATGTCACAAATTAAGGCATAGTGAAATTTTGAGCATAAAGTAAAAATTTTGAATTTGGAAGTTCACCAAGAGAATTTTCAATTTTTAGAAATTTTTTAAAATTTTATTAGATCCTAAAATTTATTTTAATATGGTTTCCCAAGTGGGTTAATATGTAAAAAAAAATTTTTTTTTTGTTTTAAAATTTAAAAAGCCCTTTTTTTTTCTGTCCACAGCAAAAATGGCAAAGGTCCGAATTTTAGCAACAATCGCAAAATTAGTAGCCATTTTGAACGAAAATTTAATTTTTTTGATTAATTTTCGATCAAGCTGACAAGATCAAGGAATTTATAGAGAACATTCAGTACTTTCGAATATTCATCGCTTTGTGGAACTTTTTCATCATTTTTTTGATGTTTAGGTGAGTATGCGGATGGGGTGCCGATCAACAGCGATCTAACTTTTTTTTGTGTTTAGCTTTTTCGGAAGCTGATATGGCGAATAGACAAACAAACATGGTTTAAATTTTATTTATTTAAATTATGCAATAATAAAAACAGTTTATCTTTTAGAATATTTATTCAACAAGTATAAAATTTCAATACTTTACATATTAGCTGAAGAGTAATATCTTCATGTAGTTTACCTTTTTGTGACTCATTCTTCCAAATCCAAGTCTAGTCATTGCTTGGCAATTTTAGGCCTCAATTGCGACGCTAATTTATTCCTGCGCAGATCAACTTATTTTTATCATTTTTGTTCTCACAACTTCCTCAACTAATTTAAATTATTTAGAGTGTTTGTAGTCTTTTTTATATTTTTATTTTCTATTTGTTTAACTAATGAATGACTCGATATCAGTGAGCTCGTCATACTCGAGCACAACAAATTCCAATTCCAACTCTCTGAACCGATCTATGATGAAAAGCTCTCGCTTGGGAGAAATAGAGGACTATTTGAATTTGCCGATGACGCCGGTGCGGCGCCGGACCCGCTCGCAGACCATCTATTTGGGCGACGAGGTCAGCACCGTCGCCGAGTACAACAAGCAGCTAATTGAAGACGTGTATGTGCTGAAGAGGCAACTGAAGGAAAAAGATGACACCATAGCCAGTCTGAACGATGTGCGCAACAAACTGGAGAGTGAAATTCAAGAATTGAGCGCCTCGCTGTTCGAGCAGGCCTACACCATGGTGAACACGGCACGGGCCGAGACGGCACTGTCCGACAAGCTGCTCAAAGAGGCCAATGGAAAGATTGATGTGCTACAGGCCGAAGTCAAGGCGCTAAAGGAGCTTGTGCTTACCTCGACTCCCAGCACGCCTAATAAGCACCTGCATCCTCAACTAGGCAGCAAGAGCCACAGTAGACAGTCCTCTTGGAACCAGAATCAACTCAATTTGCTCGCCGCTGAACCCGCTAGTTCCACTCCTGCTTCACTTTCACCTAGTCAAGTGCCAAAAATACTCAACCACTCGGCCACTAGTTTGCAGCCTTTGAGCAAAGAAAAAAGTTCGATTTTCACTAAATCGCACAAGCGGGCTCCCAGCCACAATGATATTCAGACACAGTCCAAGTCACTGCTTGACAAGTTATTTCAGCCTGTGGTCAAGAACCCCGCTGAAAGAGAAAACAAAAATTGTGTCCCTTTTCCAAACGACATTGCCGAAGTAATTTTTTTGTTGTTGAAATTTAGCAAAATAAAATTTTAATTTTTATTTTTTTTTTGTTAAAAGTTTGATCCGATTTATTTTAGGGAAGTGAGTGAATGGAAGTGCCAGCCAAATTTGGACAGATCTAGTGCTTTTTTGGACAGAGTGTATCAAGAAGATATTTTACCATGTTTGAATTTTAGTAATAGACAAGTAAATTTAAAAAAAAAAAAAAAAATTGAAAAAATTTATTATTAAAAATTTGGCTCAGATTTCGGAAGAGCTGTTGAGAGCTATTGAAGGGAATTGTGTGTGCATCGAGGAGCTGAGTCCTTCACAACTTCAGTCCGACGCTTCTCTTCAGTAAGAGGGAGCATTTTTGTTGAGAAAAAATTGTCTATTTTTTTTAAAGAATTTGTGGTTTATCTAATATCCAAAGTTATTGTCAGTACAAAATTAAGCTTTGTGAGAGCAGTGAATGGATTTATATATCGAAGTTGTCGCGAAATCGAGTGATTTCAGTGTGCGACTTTTTTACCTACTTGAGATACATAAAAGATGGTCTGGTCAAGAGTGACCGTAAGTTTTGAATTAAGAGAAAAAATTTTTTTTTTTAAATTTATCAAAGTTCATGAAATTTATTGGAATATCATTGATTTGCGGAGAAAGATAACGCTGAGCCGACTCGGCTTGTAATTCTCTGGAGAGATGGTGCAATCAAATCCGGTTGTTCTTCTTTGTAAATTGAGACGATCAAATTTTATATTTTTTTTTCCGTATTAAAAGGTCTTTTTTATGTGCGCAATTAGGCCTGTTTGAGAATCAACTAAAATTTTGAAAAAACATGATTTCTTATTTACCAAAGCAAACATTTTACTTGTATATTTTTTGACTTCAATTTTTTTCAATTATGTAATTTGTGCTTAGTATTTATTATTTTTCCATCTTTTCATTAATAAATAAACTAAAAAAATTTTTTTTTGAAATTGTTGGAACTAAATTCTTTTCAAATTATATAAATTAACTATTCGTCAAAGTGAAAAAATATTTAAAATTTTTTAAGGCTGTCAGTAAAAATTACCACAAACTTATATAAAGTATCAACAAAAATTTTTATCTCTTTATTTTTTTTCCGAACATTTATAAATTAAATAATTAAATCAATTAAAACATAAAAAATCTATTAAATTACAATTTTTATCAAATAAATTGCCACTTAGATTTTTTTTTTACAGCACCCACGCTGTGTTTACTGAATAAATTTTATTTTTATTTTATTTTTAAATCTTAAAAGCTCAATATTTTTTAATTGACAACAAATTAAGCACTCATCCAAATAGTAAATGTCTTGAAGTTTTTATTGATAAAAGTGAACTTTTTTGTGCAATTCGTCGATTAGACCAAATCAAGTGGAAGCGTATTACTCAATCCTGAAGACGAACTTTTAATGATGCGGAATCATTTCCATAACAAAAAGTCTTGCAAAAGTCTAACAAAAGGATAAGAGTCAAGAATATTGAATTTAAACTACCTGAATTTTTTGATAATTCTTAAGGAAATGGAATCGAAAGTGCAAAACGGTGAGATAGACGGAAATTTTCCCGAACAAATGGTTGTACTAAAAAAAAAATTAAAGTTTTTTCGTAGATTTTTTTTTAGGTTTTCTTTTACTAAAAAAGTTTTTTTATTGATTAAATGGTAAAAATTAATTTTTTTTTGGTATTTTTACTTATTATGTTAATTTTAGATAAAAAAATTGACACAATATTAATTTTATTATTACATTATTTTTTTCTGGCGATTGTTATTAATTCTGTGGAATTTTTACTTAAAAAAATGTAAAAAAAATTCAAAAATTAAGCGCTATCTTCATAGGTCAGCTGAGATTTTTGTGAACTGGCATATTCGTGATTTTTAGATCACACCTAACAATATTATTCCTTTTTTATCTCATTTTATTAACTTTAATTTTATTTTTTATTTTAATTTAATTTTTTTTATAAATTTATTCATTTTTTTTCTTGCTCCCTAGTAATTTCTTCCTTTTTCCTGAAAAATAAAATGTTTAAACATGTTTTTTCTCTAGTTTATTTTTATTTCTTTTATTTTTCTCTGAAGGACTTTTTTTTATCTTATTTAACTTTATTTTAAAAAAAAATTTTATATTTTGAGGGAGCATTAGCTCGGTATAGATGAACAAATAAAACACTAACATTTTTTTTCTATACCTTTAGCAGAAACAATTTCCCACAATTTCCTCATTCGCGTTTTCCAACACTTCAGTCATTTTAGCTTGAGTTTCACTCAAAACTTGAATATTTACTAAGGAATTTTTTTCTTTTAACAAAGCATTTTATTTGACTGGATTTTTTTCGATTGTCAACTGTAATATTATTACTTTTTGGTCGTAGAAACCAAGTGCCATTTGTGTTCCATCATCTCATCCAAAGTGTTGTTTCCAAAACCTATTCCTATCAATTTTGTGACAAAAAAAACACAGGGTGTCCATCACCAAAATTTTTATCAAAAGTTTACTTGGCCATCTTTTATGTAATAAATGCCTGTAATAAAATTATGTCACCAATATGTAAAATTTATTTTAAAAACTTAATTTCAAATAAAAAATAAAATCTACTACTAGTGCATCTTTGAGATTTGTTGCTTGACACCACGCACATTTTTTATATTGAGTTTGTTAATGGCTTCATTAACCTCTTCAACAGCTGATCCGACATCCTCTCTAAATATTCATGCCAGGATTGATCAAAGGCTTTTAAAATTAAAAAAAAAAATACCACATACTTTGCTGCCATTATGCTTATTTAGTTCTTTTGAGTCATAAATAAAAGATAATCAGCAGTGTTATTTCTAAAGCCAGACTGTTTGTCAATAATGAGTTTTTTACTTTCTAAAAAGTTTTATAAAAAATTTCTAATACTCTTTTGCAGACTCTTACTTACTAAGTTAGTTAAATCAAAAAATGTATCTCTGGATTAATTCTTTCAAGAAATAACAATTAATTTTCTAACCAAAACTTAATTTGACCATTAACTTCAAATTGCGTTTTGTCTTTTGAATCTCTTAAATAAAAAATGAAAAAAAAATTAAATATGATTAATTTTTTATTTTGTTTAAATTAAAACTTGATAGATTTCATATGTTTTAATTTTTTTTTTTGATTAAATTTATAATTTTTATTTTATATTTTTAAGAGTTGTTTAAAAGTCTCAAAGTCCAAGTCCGGATTTAAAATTTTTTTTTTTAATTTACTAAATCAGGCTTTATATCAAAAAATTTCTAACTCTTGGGTTGTCTGAAGCATATCGATTTGCCATATTTCAGAATTTTCTCGAAATTTTAGCATAAGAGACTTGGACTCTTACAAAAAAATTAAAAAAAAATTTTAAGTCCGGACTTGGACTTGACTTGAGACTTGTGACTTTTAAAAAACTCTGTATTAGTCATTTTTGAACAAAAAGATGAATTGACACGAGTCAAGTGGCATCGCCTAAAAAAATAAAAACACAAAATTATTTACATTTTTATTAAATGTTTGAAAAAAATTCAGAAATTTTTTTTATAATATATTATCAAATATTTAGTGCGTCTCTCTCAATTTCATTAGCAAGTTGAGTTTGTAAATCAGCCAATTTTTTCCTTAATGAATTAATGGCCGAGAGTACAATTGTATCCGGTCTCAAAGCACCACACGATTCTAAATTGTAGTAAAATTTCTTTGCTTTTCCGTGAATATCAAACGGAGCCTCGGCTGACAAAAAATTGAGCAAAATTTAAAACTAATTATTAGAAATAAAATAACCATAATACCTAGCGGGGAATCAAGAGGAAGTTCGGAATATTCGCTTCTGGGCCATTCTTTTGCAATTGGATAAGTAGTGTGTCTTAGAGCATTGTCCGGGTCGTACTCAAAAGCGACACCACAAGTTGGATTCCATTTAGCGTGCTCTTTGGCAAAGCCTTTGCGAGCAAAAGCTCTTAATCGCAGATGCTGGCCCTTTCTAAGCTTAACAACCAAAATTTCTTGAGAAATTTAAAAAATTTAAAAAAAAATTTTGCTTTTATTTTTGACTTTTACCATTTGTTTCTTCTTGGTAAGCTTCGTCTTCCCTTTTTCGAGAAGTGACTGGTACACAGCGCATATCGCTGGACTTTAGATCAGCAGTTGTCACCGACGTGTTCTGGTCAGTTTCACACCGCACGTCCAGATTGAATTCCACTGCACAATTGGTACAAAATTCATCACAAGTGCAGTCCTTGTTATTTAAAAATTAACAATTTATTACTTTAAATTATTAATTTAATAAAAAATACTCTTGAAAATTGCATTTTATCAACTACTTCTTCACTCCATAGAGGAATTAGACCAATTCTATGGGCAAGAAATTCATCGAAAAGAACCGTGGTGTTGGAATCTATTTGCACCCAGTCAATCGCCATTATGGGCACTTCGGCGATGCATACTCGTCTTAAAGCGTTGGCTACGCTCAAATCCGTATCCTCAATCGTGAATTCGATATTTTCTTCGGTCAATTTGTTCACACTGACTGTTGGTTGATTACAATACGGCATTTTAAATGAAAAAAATTTTTTTAATTTTTAAATTTTATTTCTTGTGTTATTTAATAATTTAAATTAATTTTAAAGTCATGCAATAAATTTTGTCTCTATTGAACTAATAATTTTTTAAAAAAAGTTTAGATTTAATTTAAATTTAGATTATGGAAGGTTGTCCCTAAAACCCCGATCGGGATTTTTTCAAAATTAAGACTTAGCATTCTCAATGTTGTCTCTCAAACTTATCTGCAGATGCTTTTGAGTTTAAAGTAAAATTTTGAAATAAAAGCTAACAAGTAAAAAGTTAAAAAATTGAAGTTTAGCTAAATATTTATAAAATGGAAAATACTTGTAGCTTAAAGCATTTAATGTATTGACAATTGAAATTGATTTTAAATCATAGAAAAAATTGTCAAGTTCTAAAAGAAATAATTTTAAAAAATTTAATTTTTTTGTCCGAAATTGTTATGATAAAAGTTAGATTTATTTGATACAATAAGATTTTATTTTGTAAATATTTTAATGTCTTTTTTAAAATTCCGATCCGTATTTTAGAAAAATCCGGATCAGCGTTCTAAGTAATAGCTGACATTTACTAGCAAAAATCATGTTCTTCAATAAAGAATGAATCAATGATTATTTATTTCAAAAAACACCACTTGGATGATGAAAGATAAAATTAAAAGATAAAAATTGTTTCATTCATCACGGAAATTTTTTAATTCTGATTATTGAATTAAAAAAATGATCACAAAAATCGGAAATTCAATATATAAACAAGTGTTATATTTGATTTTATAAATTCAACTGATTTTTATGTATTAAAAAGAGGAAAATTCTCTAAAAAAAGTACAAAATATTTATTTTAATACATTCAGTTGGTAATAAGTGAAGCCTTTCAAGAAAAAGCTGAAAATTTGGACAATTGGAAGTTAATGATCAAATGTAAATTTTAGATCAAAATTTCTAGTTTTTTATTTTAAAAAAAGTTATTTTTTTATCAATTTTTTAAATACTAAATTTTAAAACTTTATTAGACATGATTTGTTTAATCTTTAATTACGAAGAAAACTATATTAACTTTTATCTGAAGTAAAATAAAATCTAAATCAATATTTTGAAATTTTGCAATATTTAACTTTTTTTCGCTGTGATATATTTTATTTAATATTAAAATGATTTAAAGCCATAGTTAGGATGCTCTGATGTGGATTTTAAATTGGTCTTAAAATTTTCAAATAAAGATTTTATAAAAAACAACTAAAGATCATTTGGAACGAAAGAAAGATTTTTTTTATTTAATCAAAAAAATAAAAGTTTTTGTTTAATTAAAAAGTATTTTAAATGAGCTTTTTTCATCATTTTTATTATGATTTTAATCAATTAATTTTTGATCATGTGATCATGATCATGAACTTCAAGTTGCAATATTTCGCCCCTTTATTTTTGAAAAATTTCAAAAAGTTATGCAAAATCACTTTTTTTTTATAATTTATAATCCAAATGTATCAAATTAAAATTTCAAAAAATTATATTATTGTACCAAAATTTGCGTTAATTAATAAAAAGCCTTAAAAAGTAGATTTTTGGTTAATTTTGTAAAATTACAGCAAACTTTATTCTATTTTATTTTGATATGCAATATAACATAAAATTAATTAAAAATGGTAAAAAAGTAAATATTTAAAAATAAAATTTTATTCAGGATTAATTTTATTTAATTGAATTAATTTGACCATTTACCTTTCTAATAAAGTTAGCAGTTATTGTTTCGACATTCTCATGAGTAGAATGTCTAAGCCCATGACTGCTTTGTGTCAGTGTGGTACTGTAGCAGCCATATCTGCTAAACTTTTCTAAAGCTAGAGTTGAAAATCGAAAATTGTGTTTGATTTAGTATTTAAATAATAAATTTAAAAATTAAAATCTTAAGTTCTAATTTGATTTAATAAATGTTTGAATAAAAAAAAATTTCTTATCTAAATATGAACAAAAAATTAATTTTAATAATAAAAAATTTTGATTTAGAAAAAAAAATTATTAGAAAATTGAATGTTTAAATTATTTAAATTTTCAAATCGAAAACAAAATTAGGTAGTTTCTAAGAATGCTTTTTTTAATTAAAAAAAATTCAAACTTATTTGTTAGCTTTTACCTCAAGAGCGACGTAAGGTAGGACGACCAGAAGTATTTAATTCCAAAATTAATTTATGTTTAAAATTTTAAATTATTTTAATTAGAAATTTAGCCACTTTAATAAATTAAAATTGATAATTAAATAATTCTTTTAATTTGATTACTAAGGTTAATTTTTTGTTGTTTAAATTATGTTTAAAATATTTTTCAAAAATAAGTTCAATTTTAACACTATCTAAAGCCGCCACAGTTGATTTGGAAATTACTTTACTTTCCAAATCTGTCTTTTCGGTAAATGGGATAACCACATTTGTACGGCAGAAAGGACTCCGAAAACTAAGCCTCAGACCATATACTAGATGAAAATAAGTTAATTAGAGAAGTAGAAATTGTATAGATATCAGTAAAATAAGAAGAAGTTCCTAAGCGAAAAGCGTCATTGTCTCAACAATGACGCTTTTCAAACTCAAACTTTTTTTTCCAGTGGATGAGAATTTTTATTACCTAAAAACTGAAGACAATTGCTATTAGATTTGGAAAATAATAAGAAAAGTGTTAAAGATCAGTTTTTTGCTTCTCAAAAAAAATCTGAATGAAGAGATTTAAAATGATTCAATCACAGTGCCGGCATATGGACTGAGTTTTTAATTAATAATATTGTTAAACAAGCTGGTTAAAATTTTAATTAGCGTAATTAAAATTTTATTTGAAAATAAAAATCTCTTTGTAAATTTCCTGTAATAGCATGTTATATGGGAAGCATTTTTAAGTAAATTTCCATGGTATCAATATTGTGCCACAAATTTACAGATTAAAAAAAATTTGTTTTTTTTTAAAGGTAAATCAAAAAAAATCGTATTAATTTTATGACAAAAACCTCGTAGGCGATTTAATTCAAAAAATTTTAGTTAAATTAATCTAAAAAAAAAGTTGTTCATTCAGTACATGTATGATTTTTTAAGGATAATTTTGGGATAATTAAATATTTTATTTTTATTTTTTCATCATTCTTTTTTTTACAATAAATTTTAGCTCAATTTGGTTCCGAACCAAAAATAGAAAGAAAATTGTATTTCACTACAACTTTTTGAAATTTATTTTTATCGACAAAATTTAAAAAAGCAATTCTTTTAAATTAAAATTAGAAGTTTCCCTTCTTGTGACACTTTTAAAATTGAAAACCAAATTTGTTTCAAAAATTTTCAGATTCTTATTTTCATTTTTTTGAATTAAATTAAAAGATCAATTTTTTTAATTATTTATTTCAAAAATTAACATTTAACATTTTCGTTTAAAAATTACCTTTTGCATCATTCTTTAAGTGAATGATCAGGCTTAAATAAAGAGCTTTATTAACATAACCTTAAGATAAAATTAGATTCTAGGTTATCTCATAAACATTTTAGGAAAGAACGCAAAAAAACTATCAGAATTATGGAATTTTCTTATTTAAAATGTCAGATGCCGATCATAAATATGAGAATTTCGCATATGGATAGAATGACGTGTACTAAGCTCTTATTACGAACAGTTTAGTCTAAATTTTCAAGCATATGTATTCACAAGTTTGACTTTAAGAACTCTGCTAATTATTTTTGAATTTTTTTTCATTAGAAACAATGCAAATTAGATTTTAAAACACGTGAATAATCGAAGTGTTCGAACGCGTTCAAATTTTTCTTATCACAAAGGTAAATTTAAACAAATAAATAAAATTAGGAATATTTGGGCTCATTTAAAATTTTAAAAAAAAATTTCAGTTTTTTCTTCTAGATTTTGATGAATTAAAAGTTCTTCATTTTTAAATTTCAATTCAAAATGGATATAACCATTCAGTCAAAGTCGATTTCAAATTTAACTCAAATTTGGATATTTTTTGCGGCACATTTTTGCCTTTTCCAATTTTTGCACAACTTTCTGCCAAAATATTCAAAATTGTACCAGAGCATACCACTGGAGAAACAGGCCAGCACTCTCATTAGGTAAAAACTGCAGCGACCAGCGCATCAAACAAATAAAAGTAGTTTTTTTTTCCAGAATTTTGTCTAGTTTTCATGCAATCGTGGCCACTGTTCTGTCGCTCTGCTTGGTCTCCTTCGACCATGACTTGCACAACAACAAACTCATTTACACCTCATTTGCCATCTCATTTACCCTCAACTTTTCCATCGGATATCTGGCTTTTGGTAAATCTAATAAAAATCTAAACAAAAATTTTTTTTTTCTATGTTTTATTACAGATGTTTTGATAATGCTGATGCATCGTTCTGAATTCGAATGGTTCTTTGCCCTGCACCATTTCGTTTCGATTGTGGCCTTCTACGCCTGCTCAGTAGGCAAATTCTGGACTTAGAAGAGCAAATTTTTTCTATTTTTATTTTAAGACTGCCGGTGTGTTTCCGTACATAGCCCTGTGCCGGTTGATTAGCGAAGGATCGACTCCTTTCCTCAACAATCGATGGTTCCTTTTAACTTTAAACAAAAAAAAATCCAAATTGTACATGTATAATGGAATTTGTTTGATTGTAGTCTTTACTCTGGTGCGCATACTGCAAATAGTGCCAAATTGGAAAATTTTTTTCGAGCTGATGAACACGGCCGAGTGGGCATCTATTGAATTTCGATACAAGCTGATATGTGTCGGATCATGTGTGCCACTGGATGTACTCAATGTGTACTGGTTCACCAAAATTATCAATATAGTTATCAAGACTCTGATGGGTGGTAAATCAAGCGAAAAACATTTAAAAGAAATATCGAGTGCCAAAGAGCTAAAAGCTGAATAGACGTCTTTTTTGTTAGGATTTTCTTTTAATAATTTGTTTGATTTTTTACAACTTTTATTCCATTAGAAAATGAATAAATTAAACAAAAAATGCTTTTTTAAATGTGAAAGTTGAGCAAAGTTTATCTTTAGTTTAGATAAATAAACCTATTAAAAATAATAATAATAAAAGAAGGTGAAAAAATTGTAAGCTTGTTAAAAAATGAACTTTTAAGCTAATCTTTTAACTATTTAAAGAATTAATCAAGTGATTTTTTCAATTGATAGTCAAAAACATGAAGTTTTTGTCCTTGAGTCATTTTTTTCGTAAAGATTAAATTTTTTCTTATTTTTTTGATAAAGTTTTTTAATTTTTTTTTTTAATTAAAAAAAAATTCAAACTTGTTTATTAACTTTTATTTAATCAGATAATTTTGAAATAAATTAAAAATATAATTATTAAAAAAGGAAAGATTTAGAACGAAAAAGCGATGAAATATCAAATAAATTTAATATTTAATATTTTTTGTTTAGAAAAATCAATTTCAATATTTATAATTACAGGGAATATTTTTAAAGTGAATTCAGTGCTGAATTAGGAGAGAGTTATCAATTAAAAAAATATTTAAATTTAGATTTTTTCGTTGAATATCGGAAAAGATATTAAAAAAGTTTTTACAATTTTAATGAATAAAAGTTTTGATTGTTTTTAGATTTGGTTAGAAAATTTTTATTTTTAAAAATCGCTTATTATAGTCTATTTTTTTTGACTCAATTTTTATTTTTTTCATCATATTGACGTCAGTTAAAATATACAATAATCTAAAAAAAAGATTGTTATTTATACATATTAATAATAATAATAATAATAATAATAAGGGTCCTATTTCTTCGAAGTTGAAGTTAGGGACGAGATTGCTTCGCGCCACAAGGTCCTATCCTTTGCCATCGTTGTCCACTGGCCCTTCTTGATTCCTGCCCTTTCCAAATAACTAACTTCAATATCTAAATTTATTGCTTATAAAATTGTCTCAAGAAAATCTCTAAAAAAATTATTAAGAATGAAAATCAGTAATTAAACAACAACAATTTTTTTTAGATTCCTTCTAATTCTCCGGACCTAAACCCTATTGAAATAGTCTGGAATGAAATGAAAAGATTTATCCTTAGCAGATCACCTAAAAGCGAGGATGAAGAAGCAAAGGCGATTTTTGAATTCAAGAAATTTTTCTCTCCATCAAAATGTAAAAAAAAAATTGATCATTTAAAGAAAATAAAAAAAGGAATTAAAGAATGAAAAATTTAATTTTTAAAAACCAGAGGTAATCGATGATGGAGACTGGAAAAAAAATATTTAAATTGAAATTAAATTAATTAATAAAAAAATTTACGGTTTTTATACTTTTTTTTTACCTCAAAAAATAATTTTTTACGTAGTTTTACGTAAAATTTGGTAAATTAATTTTTGATGATTTGAAAAGTGAAAATAATTTTTTTTGAAAATTCTATTAAAAAAGATAAAAAATGATCATTTTGTGGTCCTTTTGTGTTTACGAAAAATTACGAAAATTAACGTAAAATTACCAATATTTACCTCAGAACCATGTATCGTAGCACCACTGTATATATTAATGTATAGCTTAGATTTTCTCTAGGCGCAAATTTGTTTCTTATAGTTTTTTACTTATTTATTTATTTGTAAATCTGTACCGAGCTAATGCTTCTTCAGAATCAAAATAGGCTAGTATTTAGTTGTGTATTAAAAAAATTAGTAGAGTGCTTAAAATATTTAATGAGTGTTGATTAAAATAACCAAGTAGATAAATATTTAATTTAGGTGTAAAAAATTCAAATGAATAAAATAAAAAAATTGTATAAATAAAAATTTATTATGAGTATTATTTGATCATGGTGACTTAATTGAATAAAACTTTAATGCAGAAAAAGTAAATCAAAGGAATGGTTAAAATGAACCAAATATGATAGAGAAGTAGGTTCAAAAGTACCTTATCGATTCAGTAAATCCTCCATTAATAGCTAAATCAGTTCCCATCGGATAAAAAAGAAAGAGAGAGAATGATTTTTTATTATTTTTTTTTTTTTGATTATTTTTTATTAATATTTTTGGAACACTCAATAATAATTTTTCTCATACTTATTTATAATTTATATGTACTCATTATTAATTTCTTTTTTAATAATTTTTACAATAGATAAAGGGTCTTATTTTTCGTGCTATAATAATTTAATTGTTTGCTATAAAAAAATAATGCTATAAGAATATTATTTTTATTTTATTATTTTCTGCTATAATTCTTTATTTTTCTAGTATAATAAAAATACAAATGATATAAAAATAAAAAAAATAAAAAAAAATAAAGAAAAAAAAGTCAACTATTTTCTTTTTGGTCTTTTATGAGTATTAGACCCGGTTGATTGATCTTTTGGTTTATTTTTTGAGCCAGCTGGTCTTCTTCTTCTTTTTGCAACTACAATAGGATCAATATTTTCTTCATTATCTGATACTGTTACAACAAAATCATGACGATCGCTTGAGCCAGTTTCATCATTATGTTGTGTTCTTTCTTCCAAAACATTTGTTGTGATTTCTTCCATTGATTCATCATCATTTTCATCATCATCATCGTCTAAATATATTTCAAAGGAATCGTCCATTTCATCGTCACTTTTGTTTTCATCTTGGAGTTCAGATGGTTGCACTACAAGTGCTCGCTTATTTTCCCCAGGTCTCCCTTTCTTCCTATTTGCGCCTAATGGCACGCCTTTAGCATTTGGATGCCATTCAAGATCATGAAACTCAGCTTAATTTATCAATTAATTCAAAATTGAAACCAAAATTCACTAATTAGTTAATGCTCAATTAATATATTGTCATTTCATATAATTTTATAGCATCGGTATTTTTATTCTATATCACAGGTATTATTTATTATATCAGATTAAAAAAAAAAAAAAAAAAAAAATGAAGAATTTCGCTTGTGCGAAAACAAAGTAACAAAAGATTTTATACATTTAATTTTATAATTTTTTTTTTAACAATTTAAATTGCATCGCCAGAATTGGCGTTAATTGAATAAATAATAATAATAATAATAATATCAGATTGTGTCAATTAAATATCAATTTTATTTTTTAGTTTATATCATTTCCGTTAATTTTTAAATCATTTTATTTTTTTTTATTATAGCACGAAAAAATATAAGTCCCAAAAAAATTTTATTTTAACATCCAAATAATTAATATAAATACCCATTTAATGATAATCCATAAAAATTCATTTAATAATAAAAAATAAAGAGAGTTGTCGTTCGTATTTGAATAGGGATAGTTGTTATTATTATTTGAGATGTTGAATAAAAGAGGCATTCAAAGTAAAGCTGATCCAAAAAAAAGGTGAACAATCGATTGTCTTTTAGATCTCCTACAATAAATATATTTTATGTAATTTGAATAAATTTTTAAAACAACTAAAAAATAAAATCGATTTAAAAATCATCATAAAAAGGACATAAAATAAATTTATAACAAGAAAACAAATTCAAATTCATCGAAGTTCAATCATTCAAGTTTTTCTTTTTAAATTAATTATTTAAATTTTTTTGTACATCAATTTTTAAAAAAGAATTTTCAATATAATCAAAAAAATTATCATTTTTATTTTCATTATTACGGCAGCGGATCAACGGGTAAAACCTTGTTTCTATGACTATAAGTCTTTAGTTCTTTTTACAATTTTTTTAGTTTTCATTCAAAAATTTAGATTACTTTGATAAAATAACTTTCAAAAATAGACTTTTGAAAAAAAATCATTATCTGTTCTATTTTACACTTTATTGTGAGATATTATTTTGAGAAAAAAAAATTGTTTTCAAAAAATAGATAAAGTTTTGTTTTAATCTGAAAATATTTAATTTAAAAATATTTAATTTAAACGATTGCATGCAAAAAATACAAAATTAAGAGATAAAATTTCAACTCCTGGTCCTAATTAAAAAAACATTGCAAAAGCCCACTTACGGATGCAGCAATCGAAAAACACCTTTTCTAAACACCCCAAATTGCTTGCAAATATTTGGCCAAAGATCATTAGAAATTTAAAAAATACGAAAACAACAAAGACAAAGTAGTAGACTATTGTCAAAAAGAAAAGCTATGAATTCAAGTGAAAGCAATGACTTAGACGATCATATAAAATGCATTCAAATTATGCTCAGTTGAAATGAAACAAAAATTTTGTTCTCAACTGGATAGAAATTTTAAGTTCAAAACACTTTCTAAGTTGGTGTATGATTAATTTAGATAGAAAAACAAAATGCCGGGCTACAACGAAGACCAACTGAGCGACTTTAGAGACGCGTTCACGTTATTCGACGACCGTGGCGATGACAAAATACACAAGAGCCATTTGGGCGAAGTGGTGCGAGCCTTGGGTCTGAACCCGACTGAAGCTGACATCAAAAAATGCCTCAAGGACTCCAGCACGGAAAGAATCTCGTTCGAACAATTTTTGCCCATTTACGAAGATCTGAGCAAGAAAAAAGACCAGTCGACCGAGGAAGACTTCATCGAAGGCCTCAGGGTCTTCGACAAGGACGGAAGTGGTCTGATCAACTCGGCCGAGTTAAGACACTTGCTCACAACTCTCGGCGAGCGCCTAACCGATGAAGAAGTTGAACAGCTGCTCAATGGCCTCGAGGACAAACACGGCAATGTCAACTATGAAGAATTTGTCAGAATGCTTCTCAGAAGCTAGGCCACTATAAATACTTGATCAAATTGATTTTTAAATGTAATTTCTCTTCACTCTTTTTTTTTTTAAACACTCTTAAAATTAACTTAATTTTGATTTTTTCAATAAAATTTCGAAAATTTTCAATAAAGTGTTTTTTAATTAATTATTAAAATTGAAGTCACATTTTTGGGTTGTGTTTTTTTTTGACATTAGCAAAAATTATTCCAATGTGGCAATAGAAAAAAAAATTTTCTAGTCTTGACTGGTATTTATTAAGAGATTTTTTAATTTCTCAATAAACATATTTGACTAATTTTGTTTTTTTCTTTAAAAGTTTTTAAAGAAAATCAACAGCTTGGCTTTATTATGCCTGTTTTATCATAATCAGTATTCGCTGCTCTAAAGTTAATTTTTTTTTTAAATTTTAGAAAATTATGGATCAAGTAGGGGTCCTTCAAAAACACTGTACCCCAAATTTTGAAAATTTCCTGACCCCCACCCCCCTTTTTATAAAGTTTTAAAATATTATTTAGTTTGAAGTTTTCTGTACTTTTTAAAAATTATTTTAGGTTTTATTCCAGGATATTTTTTTTTTAAATTTGAACTTTTTTTATCTCTATAAAGCTGAACCTCTATTTTATACGACTTTTTGGAGGGATGGTGTCTAGTTTTTGTCATGGAAGTATAGTTTTTGATTGCTTTAAAAAATTTTAATCAAATATCAAAATTTGATTTTTTTTTAGTTAATAAAAAAAAACAATCTTAAATATTTAAATAAAGTAAAAATTCTAAAAATTTTTATGACGCCGAATTTTTTATCTTAATTTTTGCTTTCTTTTGCCTTTTTTTTGTCTTGTACGTAACATGTTCTAACGAAGATGAACTTAACTTCCATGACAAAAACTAGACACATTTATCGAAATTCTTGAGTCAGTTGGGGGTCAGGTTCAAAGAAACATAAAAAATTTAATTTAATAAAAATTAAAATCTTGGAAAAAAACTAAAATAATATTCAAAAACAGAAAATTCCGAAATAAATAACAAGTTAGAATTTTTAAGAATAAATTAGTTTTTTAAAAGTTGGGTCAGAAAATTTTCAAAATTAAGGGGTAAGTGTTTAGGACCCAGAATAGAGGCGATTTTTAGGAGCAAAAATGAGTCACTTATTTTTGTAAAAAATCAATGACTTTAAACTTTAAATATCATTTTTCTAAAAGCCTAAATTTAGCGGTATTGTGAAATTCAATTAAAATTGAACAAAATTATATTTGTAAAATATGATAGAAATTGTAGACCAAAAAAGATGTAACATAGAATTTTGAGCCATTTTTTTCAAAAATTTTTTTGTGGATTTTTTTAATTTTAATTTTATTTTAAAAGAAAATATTTTTTTTCAATCTGAACTGAATTTTACGATGCCTAAATCATTTCTCTATATTTTAGATTTCCTTGACTCTAACTAAATATGAAATGAAATTACATTGCAGAGTTTTTGCAGGATGCGCTGAAAAAATTAAATATTTTTTTTTAGAATTTTAATTAATAACAATCTAAATAGAGAATTGATAAAAAAAATTCAAATTTCACGATAAAAAATTAGATTACACTCAAAGATTACAAGTTGAATCTGATCAATTTACATAATTATTCAGAGACAAGAATATTAAGAGGTGATCTAACCTGGTGAAGTATTTTGAACAAAGATACAAATTTTTTCTAGCAAAAGAGTAATCATTGTATAGAACAAACTAATTTCAACTCAAAAGTTATTAGAATTTTTAAAAACAAGTTGAATAACCCTGATTTGTATTAAAGCTTATTTATCTGGTTAAAAATTTTTAAATGGTAAATTTTATTTTTAAAACCTTAAATGCTTTTGCTTGTCAAAGGAAATGATAAAAATAAATAAAAAACTTTATTAAATCCTCGGTAAACATCCGACTAATGACATTGTCTCGGTCAAAGTTTATCTAGAAAACAATACAGAAAAAGATGAAATTATTTTGGAGTCGAACACAAAATTAAAATTAAAATCATTGAAAATTTTAATTAATTGAATTAAAAAGGTGCAAAAATATATAATAATTTTTCTCTAAATTAATAATTAAATCCTTTTTATTTATTTACACTAAAAAGACTGCATCAACAGAGATTTGAGGTCTGGATGATCATCATTCTATTCATATTGTTTAGAATTTCAAAATAATATAAAAAAATAACTTAAAATAATTTTAAACTTGAGAAAACAATTAGGTTTTTTTTTTAATAAATCAATTTTTGATATTATATTTAATTAAAAATAGCTATTTTCATTTTTTTTAAAAATTATATTACCTTTGTTTCAATAATCTATATTTTTTAACTAGAAAGAATTTATTTTGAATTCAAAAACATTTTTTTAAAACATTTTAATATTTTAATTAATTTAAAGAAATCAAAATAATTGCAAATTAAAGCATCAAAAAAATTAAAACAAATTTACACTAATTTTTCCGAAATTACATTATTATTTCCGACTTTATTTTAGTCCGGAAAATTATCGCCAATAATTTTTGTTAGATTTTTACGTTTTATCTAAAAAAATTTTATTTTAATCTTTCATGACATCTGAAAACAGGCTATTGGAAAGATCACATCAATGTCTATTCAAAATTTTCATAATTATTCTATTTATTCATAATTCTATTTATCTTTTTTGAAAAATAATTAAATAAACTTATTTGATTATATTTTTAATCAATCAACAACATAAAAATACTGCTCTCTATTTCTTCATGTATCTATGTTAAGTTTAAAAAAAAAATTTTAAAACAAAAATTTTAAATTTAACATTTTCTCTAAGAAAAAAAAGAAAAAAAAAAAAAGAATAATTTAGTTTTTTAAAAATTGTAACAAAATGAACAATGAAGAAAGTGACACATCAGTTTTGATTCCCGACAGCTTTCCGTTTCCATACGAAAAACCATATGACATACAGTTGAATTTTATGCGTTCTCTTTACAAAACTCTTGAATTGGGAAAGATCGGAATTTTCGAAAGTCCGACTGGAACTGTAACTTTGTCCGAATCGGGCCAAAAACAAAATTAAATGCATTCAATTTAGGGTAAGAGTTTGAGCATCATCTGCGGAGCTATGAAATGGCTTAGAGATCTGAAAATGAAGCAAAAACTTGAACTCGAAAATTTAATAGCAGACGAAGAAAAGGAGAAATTGAGGTAAAAATTATCATAAAATTTTGTTCAAAATTAAAATTTGTCTCAGAAAAGCCTCGGAAAAATCGACCGGCTTCAACTGGCTCACTGAACATGAAGAAAATTTTGAAAAAAATCTACAAACTTTGTCTTTAAAGGATTTTTTAGACAAACAAGTGAAACAAGAGAAAGACTATTCAGATTTAAAAATCAAGGCTAAAAACCGGTTAAAAACAAAAGTGATAATTTAATTTTGAGTTTTGAAAATTTTCAATATTTTTTAAAAGAAATTGTTCGCTCAGAATAAGAAAATTTTGCAGGCAAAAAGCTTAAATGGTCAGGAAAAGCTAATCGATTCAGATGCCAAGCTGTCCGATGAACTAGATCTTATACTGGATGACTATAAAAGTGACAATGACGACGATTTCAAAGAATTCGATGATGAAGAGACAGAAAGTGATGCTCAGGTGACTAAAATTTTCTTTTGTTCACGAACGCACTCACAAATATCACAATTTATTGGGGAACTAAAAAAAACAATATACCTGGATACAGTCCGCGTAGTCACTCTAGGATCCAGAATGGTAGTTTATTTAAAACAATATAAAAAAAAATTTAAATTTTAAAAAAATATTAAGAATTTATGCATCAATGACTCTGTTGTTAAGCTTGGCTCATTTCAGGCAGTTAATGACCGGTGTTTAGAATTACAAAAAAATAAAAGTAATGAAAAAATTTTATCAAAAATTAATTATCATTAGAAATCTTTGATAAATAGTGAAATAAAGTTGTTTTTTTTATTTTCACAAAATTAATTTTTAAAATTAATTATATTAAAAAAAGAAAAAAGTCTTTCAAAATGGATGAAGGGTATAGGCAACCAAAATATGTAGCACTGTTTTTGGGGATTTTTTAAATTTTCGGAAGAAATTTATAACCTTTTACCATAATTTGCTAGTTAAATTTTTTACCAGCTAGCTAAATCATTCTAAAAAAAATTATTTTAATATCTATGTATAAATGAATTAATAATTTCTATGTATAAATGAATTAGATTTTATTTTAGTGATACTTTAAAAAAAAGAAAAATAATCACTAATTCAATAAAAAAATTATTTTAATTTTATTTATTCTAAAAAAAAAACAAAAATTCTTTGAAAAATTGTTTGCTTCACAAAAATTTAGATTATAAAAACTTCTTTATATATATTTTTATTTAAATGACACCAGCGAAACTGTTTTGGTTAAAATATAACGAAATATTAGAAACATATTTATTAAGCAATATTTTTTTTTAAAGCTGATACAAACTTTATATCAATTAATCCTACAATTTAATTTTAGTGATTTTTAAATTGATAGGATTTTTGCAGAATCCTAATTTGATTGATATTAAGTTTGTATCAGTTGATACATTTAACAGAACTAATTTTAGACCTAAAGAGTTGTTTAAATTTTAAACTTTTGTTTTTGCAAATTATTTAATCTTTCAGTAAAAAATTTAATAGTTAAGTTAAAATTAAAATTTTAATTAAAATAATTAATTTTTCAGTAGAAAAGTTGAAAACCCTTTATTGGAATAAAGAAGATTTTTTCCAACTTAAAAAAAATTTGAAAATTTGAAACCCACAAGTTTTCAAAGGCCTTCATTTTGTCAAGAAAAAATTACAATTTTTGGCAAAGCTTAAATTTATCTAAATAAAAGAGAGTTCGAACAAATCTGGGTCTAAAAAAACAAAATTGGACTCAAGTACCCATTGTCCGTACTACAAACCGAGTGAATATTCCGAATTTAACTTGAAAATTTTGGAAGAAGCCTATGATATTGAAGACTTTGGCCGAGCTGGTCGAGATGAAAAAATTTGTCCTTATTATGGAGCACGCTTTTCCATCCCCTCAGCGGAAATAATAGCCTTGCCATACAACATTCTATTCCAAAAAGAAACCAGAGAGTCTTTTTCAATTAATTTAAAAAATCAAATTGTAATTATTGATGAGGCACATAACTTGATAGATACCATTGCTCAGATCCACAGCGTTGAGATTACGGACCAACATGTGACCCAGGCTTTAACTCAAATTAACAATTATGTGAATAGATACAAAAGCCGATTTTCGGCAAAGAATATGCTTTATTTGAGACAACTAATTAGTATTTTGACCGGATTGCAGAAAGTTTTCAATTCAAAAAATGAAGATGCCAAATTAGAAAACGATAATGGAAAATTGTCCCTAAGTAGTGAATTTATTTTTTGATTTTATTTATAAACAAAATATATATATCAAAATATTAATTTTATTTAAGAGCTTAACAAATTTTGGACAGTGGTTGAATTTATGACAATGACAAAATTTTTTAGTTTAAATTTTATTAAAATTCTAAAATTCTGTGAAGAAACTCAACTGGAAAAAAAGGTAAGTCGTCTTAATTGTTAACTTTGTTAGAAATTAAAAAAAATGAGATCTTATCTACTATTTGATCAAGTGGTCACAAAAAAATATATATAAAAATAATGAAGAATGAAAAAATGACTAAGCAGATTAGAAATAATGTTAATTTTTGCTATTAATTTCGATAAAAAAATTATAAAGCATTGAAAAAAATGAAAATTTAGCGGAAAATTAAGGATTTATAAAATTTTCCATGTTCTTAATATTAAAAACTGTTCACCTAAATCCTTGGTCATGTATATTAGCTTATTATAACCAATTCACTAAAATTTCTGAAAAATCATCAATTTTAATTAAGCATCATAAAATGACAGGTTTTTCAAATCTTTTGATCATTTTGAAGATTTTTTAATTAATTTTATTTAATAATACTTTATTTGTAAGAATAAAAAATTGATAGAAAAAATATTTTATATATTAGAAAGAAAATTATCAAAAAAACTTTTTAATAGAACAATAATTTGTGATAATTTGCATAAAAACAATTAAAAAAAATATTTTAAATCTTTACCAAATAACTACAAAAACTGTTAATTGTAATTGAGATTAATTTATATTTTATATTGTTCAAATTTTATCACAATTCAATCTAAAATCTTTCTTTAAAAATATCTTTATTTATTCATTAAATTTGATTAAATTTTTTTTCTTAAGTTCTCTTAAAAAATATTTTTCTAAAAAAAAATAACAGATTATTGCTATTGCAAAACAAAAATTATTTGAGAATATATCTATTAAACAATTTTTTATAAAAAATGTTTTTATATGGGTTTTATTCGATTTAATTAGTTTGCAATGAATTAGTTTTTGTACCAAATGATGCGTCGTCGTTGTGAAAAAAGACGAATTTAATAATGATAATAATAAAGTTAGAACAAGATAGCAAGCTAGACTTGCGAAGATGGGAAACAGTAGGATCCCATCTATGGGAACTGTGTATATAATATGTGTTTAGAGCACAGCCACTTCCCTAGCTCTGCCTTCATCACATTGAAGATTGTTATTCGTTTCTCTCATGTCGATTCTACCGAGCCTCAGGACTTCATCCATGGTAGGTTTCTCCTTACGTCTGTCCTTATGTAGTCTGTTATTGAATTGGATGACGGATAGGGATTGAACGATCTCTTGGGGTAGGGCATTCCATGGCATAGTCACTCTATAAGTGAAAAAGTGCTCTCTCAGGTGGCTGGTGACTGGGAGTGGTTTGACAAAGCTGTGCTGGTTGGAACTTCTTCTTATTCTATCTTTGACTTTGAGAGACGGGGCTATGTGCCAGTTTACAATGTAAATGCCTGTGTAATATTTAAAGAATTGAATAAGATCACCTTTAGTCCTCCTGTTCTCCAGGGAGGTCAGATTTAGTTTCACCAGTCTCTTACTGTAGTCAAGGTTTTGCAACTGTTTGACCGATTTGGTGGCTCTCCTTTGGACATTCGCTATGACTGTAATCTCTCTCCTTAGATGTGGTGACCAAGCAACAGCGGCGTATTCTAGATGCAAACAAAGGTGGTGTAGAGGGTTCTGAAGATTGCGGTGTCCAGCATTTGAACGTCTTTCTAAGGATACTTGGTGCAATTGTTGCTTTTGACACCGCATTCGATATCTGGTTCTCCGATTTCAAGTTGCAGGATATTATAAAGCCAAGGTCACGTTCCAATTAAGTTTTTTCCAGGACGTGTCTGTTTGAGGAATCTGTCTTTCCCGTGGTTAGTTGTGGTCTAGTAGAGCTTCTCTTACTTATTTCCATGACTTGGCATTTTTTTGGGTGGAACAACACACGCTATTCATTGGCCAAGTTGACAAGGGCGTTTAGGTCTTTTTCGCTATTCTTTATCACCCCGATTAGTTTGCTGTCATCTGAAAAAAGCCTGATAATGTAATCAACAGATTAACTGCCGGCGTGTCATTTATGAAGATGACGAAGATGAGTGATCCGAGGACGCTCCCCTGAGGGACTCCACTGGTTACAGGTTTCCATTCCGAGTAGCTGTCACCAATCACAACTCATTGCTTTCGACCGCTTAGATAACTTTTTTCCTTAGTTCTTTGCAGAACCCCAGTTGCTTTAGCTTGAAATGGAGTGACTCATTATCGAAGGCGTTCTGAAAATCTAAAAAGATAACTAAAGTTTGATGGCCATTGTTAAAGGCATCCGTTATCGTATCCATTGTCTCCAGGATTCGTGATGCAAAACTAGTTCCGTACAAATCCATGTTGCTCCTTGGTGATCAGGTTGTTAATTTTAAGATAATCCATCATCACATCCGAGACCGTTCTTAGGAGTTCCTGAATATGGTATTGAGTAATGAACCGAAAGTCTCCGAGCGTTTTTTTTGTACCAATAAATGAATTCCACCCGGACCTACAGTTTTTTTGGTATTTAGTTTAGACAGTACATTTATTACCTTATTTACTGTGAATAATTCTTCGGGGTTGACTGAGACTCTTGTGTTGTAATGTCTGGATCTTGAGTCATCTCGGAATGACTCTGATAGAGTAATGTAAACCATGCAGAACTGGTCATTTAGAATGTTCACTATGGAGTCGGTTGCTGTTGTGATCGTACCATCAATCACCTTCATCATTCTAATTGATTCCTTGAAGATTTTCTGGTTGTTAATGTAGCTGTATAGTAGCTTGGGTTCTTTTTTACACTTCGAGGCAAGATTGGATTCAAAGTTAAGGCGCGCCAACTTGACTGCTTTTTTCATATCTTTGCAGACCTTCTTATATTCCTTCCTGACGCTATCACACGAGTTACACGCTCTGATACGACAGAACAGTCAAAACTTAATTTTTGCCATACGTTTGATCTCCTTGCTTAGCCACTGCGGTGGTAGTTTTCTTATTGAGCAAGGTTCGATGATAGGGATGCTGGTTTCCAGTGCCTGTTGATATTTGTCCAGTAGTGAAGTGAACGCTGAATTTGGGTCATTGTCTAAGGGAGACAGGGAATTTTATTGTTTTTAACAATTTATCATAAATAATAAGAAACAGAAATAAATTTTTTTAAATGAATAATTTTTCATATATTTTAAAATTTTAAATATATTTAAAGACCGACAAAATGAACTTGTTTATTTTTAATTACAATTACAAACAAAAAAAAATAATTTTTTTTTAAATTAATGTTCTGTTTTCTCTCGTTTATGTGACAATATCAGTAAAGCTCTTTTTTCCATCTCCTTTTGAGACATTTTTTTAAAAAAATCTAGTCTAAAAAAAAGTCAAAAACAATTCGCATTTTTTTATATATAGGATTAAAATCAATTTTATTGAAGCTGATCGGATTTAGTGAAAAATTTTCTGCTAAATCAAAAGAAGAAAATGTAGAAAATAACCAGGAAAATAAAAAACCTGCCAAGCTGGTCAAAAAAGACAACAATTCAGCTCATGAAAATGAAGATAATACAATTTCAATCAAGTCTCCCCTTATGCTTATTAAACAATTTATGAAAGCCCTTAGTTCACCATTGTATGACGGCCGTATAATCCTTACAATTGACACAAGCTCTCGATCAACCCTCAAGTACATGCTTTTAAACCCGAACATTTGCTTCGATGATATTGTCTCCCAGGCAAAGTCAGTCATTCTAGCCGGTGGTACCATGAAGCCAGTGAGTGATTTTGAACAATTGGTCAAGGACAAACAGCGGCTTGAGTATTTTTCTTGTGGTCACGTGATACCAAAAGACAATATTGCGTGCATTGGTTTATCAAGTGGGCCGACTGGAGTAAAATTTGACTTTAGCTTTAATTCAAGGGATAATTCTCAAATTGTAAGACCTTTTAATTATTTATTTGAGAAAAAATTTAATGCTTAAAAAAGCTCGATGAACTTGGTAGACAATTGATCAAACTGTGTTCAATTGTGCCAAATGGCATGGTTGTATTTTTTGTTTCCTATGACTATTTGGACAAAATAATCAATCACTTTAAAAAAAATAATTTCTTGGACAAACTAAATGAAAAAAAGAAAGTATGAATTTATTTCAAAATTTTTTATTACAAAATTGACGGAAAAAAAAGGTTTTTTATGAACCAAAACTTTCCAGCGAATGTGATCGAGTGTTTAATGAATACGCTAAAACAATTCAAAAGCCAAGACCCAATTGTAACTACAATGGAGCTATTTTGTTTGCTGTTGTAGGTGGCAAAATGAGCGAGGGCATAAATTTTTCTGACGAGCTTGGTCGTTGTGTGGTGGTCGTTGGACAACCATTTGCCAATATAAAATCATTAGAGCTTCAAGAAAAAATGCAGTACATGAATAAGACCCAAGTAATTTTAGATGAAAAATTTGCTGGATAAAATTGTTCTTTTTTTTTTTAGGAAAAAGGTCCTGGCGGTAAGCAACCAGGGCAGGTTTATTATGAAAATCTGTGCTGGAAAGCGATCAATCAATCGATCGGTCGAGCAATACGTCACCAGAATGATTACTCGACTATTCTGTTAATTGATGCTAGGTACTGTAATCAATCGTTATTGATTCTTAGAGAAAAACTTCCTCAATGGATAGGTGATTCTTTCAAGCAAGAGTCTTTTGGCTATAGTAATTCAATGGTAATGGAAGATTTGATAAAGGTAATTACAATTATTTCAATTTCAATAAAATTTTTATAATTTTAATTTTAATAGTTTTATTCGAGTAAAAAGACATAATTTAAAAAATTGATAATAAAATAATTTTCATTTTTTTATGACCATTTATAAAACAATAAAATAATATTTTTTTTATATTTTTTTTAAATATAATTCAATTTTGAAAAGACCCAATTTTTGGTCAAATTTTTTATAAACTTAGAGCTAAAAAAATGATGCATTTCGAAGACCAATAGATCACTAAATTTTGTATAATCTTCTCTATTAATAATTTGATTTTCATGAACAAAGTGTCAGATATACCATGTTATAAATCTAATTATTAAAACCAAATTTAAAAAATTATACTAACCAAAAAATAGGAATACCGTTTTATATATGAATTATCCAGCTCGATTGATTTAACAATCTAAATTAAGCAATTTTATAGAAACAGAAAGGATTTGAGTAAAATTTAAGCTTAAAAATAATTGATTTTTAAAAATATAAAGAGATTTATCAGAAACTTAAATATAAATATCGATTGATCGAAGAAAATTTTTAAATTTGAAGGCTACAATTTCACTTAAAAGATTATAAAAAAAATTTTTAATATTAATTTTTTAAATGAAATTACGCTGATTTTAGTACAGTCCAAAATTTTACAATATTTTTTACTTAATAAATAAAATTTAACTTTCAAATTATTTTCAAAACCCATTAGATTAATTCTAGCCGATATCCCAGATATCTTTTTTTTTGCAAGAGGATATACTTTTTTATCACTAATTTAATTTCACCTGTATAAATTTACTTATTTCTATATAAAATAAATTTTAATGCATCAAACGATTTTATTACTTTAAAAATCTTAAACTGACTTCTTAACTCCAAAACAGTAGGCGTCTTTTTCTTTCTCTTTGTTCTTTATCTTTATCTAGCAATTGCTTTGAGTGTCCTAAAACTACTATCGGATTCACTTTCGAAATCAACCATTTTAGATTTTGGTGAAAATATTCAAATTTTGGAAAAAAATCTCATGCCAATTAATTTCTTTTGAATGAAAAGAGTTTATTAAAATAAATTTTGGTTTATTTATAAAAAGTTATTTTCGAGTTAAAATCATTAAAAAGAAAGGTTTAAAAAATAAAATAGATGATTAATCTAAATTATCAGTAAACCCTTAATCCTAAATTTTAATGAAATTATTTTAAATTTTAACAAATTTTTTTTGAACTTAATTAAAAATAAAAATTAAAAAAAATCCTAGCATAAATTATTAATGAAAAATTTAGTCAAAAAATTTCAATTTGATAAATTAGATTTTAAGGTAAAATAACAGAATAGTCGCTAGTGCTCCTACCTATAAAAGTATATACAAAATCTTTTTTTTGATTAATGATAATATCAAAATAAGTGACCCGCAGTTATTAAAAATTAAAAGTAAATTAAATAAATTCACGAGTTTAAATTTTAAATAAAAAAGATTTAAGTTTATTTGCTTTATTAACTTTATTTTTTTTAATTAAATAAATTTTCAACAACAAAAAAATTACTCCCAGAAATACATTAATGCTCAAGATTTAAAAAATAATTAAAAAAATATTCTCTTTTTTACACAGGTCAATATTTGGTCAAAAATACAAATTCTCAAAAGTAGGTTAAAACTAGCGGAAATTTATGCCTTGACAAAATCCACATACTAAAAAAATAAAATGCTTTGTGGACTCACCTACGAACATTTTAAAGCCTAAAATTAAAATAAATTAAGATAAGTTAAAAAAAAATGTTTTTGCACTTATCTTGAATTATTAATTTCAAATTATTCATAAAAAAATCGAATAGCGTTGACACACATTACTAGCTAGATCTAAATAAGACCTTATTAGACCCTAATCAAAGACAATTCCAAACTGCCTTGATTATTCTTTTTATCTATTAAATATTAAAAAAAATTTAATTTAGAATGTTTTTTTTGTTAATATTTTCAGTATTGTCTAGTGACATACACTGCGATTTTTTACTTGACCAACGATCAAGGGACAAACTACGACCGGAACTTCCACCAGATCCTTTTGTCAACTCGTTTTATGACAAAAGCTACTATCTAACTGGAAGCTTAAGGCCCATCTACAATGTAAATAAAAATAAAAATTATTTTATTGTTTGAATTTTTTTAAATTATCTAAAGGTTGACGCTAATACTGTGTATGGTCGGGTTAGGGGTACCAGCTACCAAGTGCGCAAAGACTCTCACTTTCCGTACTATTTTTATGTGTCTCATTTTTTGGGAATTCCTTACGCCATGCCGCCTACGGGCGAAAATAGGTTTCAGCTTCCACGTGAGCCAGAGATCCGTCAAGTTCCCATCTACGATGCAACCTATTACCGTAACACGTGTTTTCAGGATTATCAAGGCGAAGCAATCATCAGACAACATATACCAGCATTTCCACAGTCAAACTTCAGCGAAGACTGTCTCTACTTGAACATTTTTGCTCCTAATGTAAACAAGAAATCTACTTAATTATTTAAAAATTAACAAACTATTTCTTTATTATTTATCTAAATTAAAATATTAAGAGAACCGACCGTCTTGATATTAAATATCCAGTTATGGTGTTCATACATGGTGGAGGCTTCAGCGGTGGATCGTCACAGCTTTATAATGGCTTTGTCTTGGCCCAGCGAGGGGTCGTTGTTGTCACTTTAAACTATCGCCTGGGACCTTTAGGTAGGATTAAGAAATGAAAATTAAAATTTACTATAAATTTAAAAAAATGACTACTAAATGTCTTAGACTCTTTTCGTTTTGATATTTTCATTAGTGTGATTTGATGCAGTTATTTTTAGGAAAACAAATTAATAAATAGACCACCATTTATGTTTCTATAACAAGTTATGATCATCTTGATTTTCCAAAATTTCCTAATGCATCTGATTAGTTGTAAATAAAAAAGTTTTTTTCTTCAATATTTGAATTTTAAGCTGAAGTTTTTAAGTTAACCAATTTAAAAGATTTTTTAGAAAATTTTGGTTTGTGTATTTTTCATCAAAGAAAGCAGCAAAAAATGTTATCTTTCATAATTCACCTGAAAATTTAAGAGTGACTTCAGATAAAAATGATTTAAAAAATTTGAAATGGTGTAAAATAATTGCCAAGTCAACTAAATTTTAAATTTTTTAGAATCATAAAAGTTAATAATAATTAATTTTCAAGTACTCGATTGTTGAATTAAGAATGAGGTTTAATGTTGTCATGTCAAAACTTGAACCATTGGTTGTACCAAGATTAGTTAGTATCATTAAGAAGTGCATGATAAGATCTAGGGAAATCTGTGGTATTTTTACAGTAAAAAAAAATTGAGTTAAAATCATTTTTTTGGTCATTTTATAAAAAAAATGAATTTGCGCTGATTAAAATTATTATCCTCATCCAAGAAACTGGTAAAAATTTGAACTAAATTCATTTTGCTGAGCAGTATGTTTAGGATTTTGTAATTATCAAAAAAATGTCGGAATAATACCAATTCAAATTGACTTCTTGCACTAGAGGCAATATCATCAAGTCTCTTCAAAATTTTTAATATTTTAAAATATTCAATTAAATCTTCCCTAATTTTTCTTTCTTCAGAGGGAGTAAGTTTTAAATTTCATGTTTTTTAAAGCTCAAGTTTGGCATTTTGAAGTTTATGATTTATTTTTGATGCTCAAAATGATCAAACCAAGTCTGCAAAAGATAACTGACTTAAAATTGTATCATTTAGATGGTGTGCACTCTGTAATGTTCATTTTGGTATTGCAGAGGCTATCTTAAGTTTCTCATTTCTTCATCTAGTTTACTGCTAATTGATTGAGTTAACTTTTTTTATGAATCTGCAAAAAAAGGATATGAAAAAGTTTTTTTTAAAGCAAGTTTTAATAAAATTCCATGGTTTTGTTCAAAACTGAAGGATATCAATTCTATTAAATATTTATTTGATTTTTAAAGATTGTGATCATTTTTTTTTAAATTAAACTTAAATATATCGATTGCTTCCTTTTTAAAAGATTCAATTAAAATTAAAATTTCTATTAAATTTGTTATTATATTTTGTAATGATTAAATAAAAAAATTCTAAATAATTTTTTAATGACAAGAGCTCTTATTAACCTTGAAATTATAGAATGTTGAAGAATTTTTGAATGAGGATTAAAATCGAATTAAAAAATTAAATAAAAAAATCAATGCATAAATCATAAAAATAAATCTATCAATACTATATTTTTTTTTAATTTTAATTAACACAAATTTATAGTTGAGAACGCATTATTTTTACTTAATGCGTTTCCAGCTTTTTTTATATTCTTTTTTTTTTAATTTTAGCGATCCTTTTGAATAAATAAAATTAGAATGTAGACCTAAAAGATAACAAAAAATTTCCTAAAACTTTTTAGATCGAGTAATTTGTGTAAAACTCAAAATTCATTTTAAATAAAATAAAATGATTTAATTTTTGATAAAAAAAATTAATATATTTTGACATTTCAATAAAATTTTTTATGCTTTTTCATTATTATGAATTCAAGATTTTCTTTTTAAGTGTAAATCAATTTTTTTATGTATTTAACCTCTTGATGTGTGTTTTTAATCATCACATGAATTTTTTACACAAACAAAAATTTAAAATATTTCTTTATTTTGAATCCGAGACATTTTTGACAGAACATGAAAAAAAATTATAAAAAAATTGATTACCTGATCACATACCGAGCAGCAAGACCAGCAATAAAATGTTTTCCCATTTTCGATTAATTCCGTCAGAAGATAAATTAATACTGAAATCTTTTTATTCAAGGTTTTCTGAGCACTGAGAGCAAAAGTGCGCCCGGAAATTTTGGTCTACATGACCAACGTCTAGCTCTCAAGTTTGTGCATGAGAATATTGAATACTTTAATGGTGACAGAAATAACATAACTTTGGTTGGCCACGAAGCAGGAGCAGCAAGTGTCGGCATGCATATTTTATCAGTGGCTTCTCGGCGGTATTTTAACAAAGCTATTTATATGAGTGGGTCTGATTTGTGCAAATGGTCATACTTTCCAAAAGAGTATCATCCTTTAGAGTTTGCGCGAAGCCTGGCTCGGAAGCTTGGATGCTATGATTTTGACTCATTTAAAATGGTACAGTGTTTGCGGCAAAGAAGCGCTCAGGAGTTAATGAACGCTGACATTTGGGTGCCAATGGAACTTGGTGGAAGCCCGTGGCGTCCGGTAGTTGATGCCAATGATAGAGATAAATTTTTCACTTTTCTTGAAAACAGTCCCGATGTTCTTAGAAATGGAGGTAAATTCTATAATATAAGTGTTTTGTTTGGTGTGACAAGTGACGAAGGCGCTTATCAGGTCGCTGATTGTAAGAGCTTAAAAATTAATTTTCTATCTTTTTTTTATTATTTATTTAGTAAAGATTCCGAATATAGAAACTGGTCTAACACCCGATCAATTCGAGGAAGTTTTGACTAATTTTGTCAAAGTAAGAACTCAAGAGTATTACAAGTGGAAAGATTATCAATACTCTATCCAATATGCAGGTAATTATTTCTATTTAAATTTATAAAATCATTTTAATCATTAAATAAATGTAACCTTAGAAAAACCTTTAAGTTTTTTTTCCCTAGTTTTTCAATAAAGTAAAATAAGCTAACATAAAAGCATACCAATAAATTTTAGGCTAATACAGTTAATCAATAATAAAAACTTTTTTTGAAAATTTAATCATTGTCCAAAAACTAAAATAAGAAAATTTATAATTAATGATAAAATCAAATATAAGATATTCAGATAAACGTTTTCTCCTAGTGTAAAATCTTAAATTTTGACAAAAAAAAAAAAAACTGTTAACTTTTTTTTTAATTTTTTACAAATTCAAAATCGAGAAATTACTAAAAATTACCTAAAAAAGTAATTTTAATATAGCCTTTTTCCGTTTCTCGAAAATTCTAGTAATATTACTTTAATTGACTTTATTTGCATGTCTCAAAGTACTACTGTTTATTCCAACAGTAAAAGACTTGAATCATAAATTTATTTATTTATTTATTTATTAAAAATTTAATTACAAGACATTTTTTTTAAATTTAATTTTGATTGAAATTTACATTTGATAAATTATAAAAATAAACACTTAAGACTTGAAAAATCAAAATCTAAATAAAATTAAAAATATTTTTACTATAAATTTTTTTATCAATATAGTTTGGTCTTCGTGTCATTCTAAATAAATTTTTATTTGATTAGAGTATTTGATAAGTAATCAAGTAAATGGGAACCCCTAGTGTATTATATTCAATTTGTGTTCTCACCAGGAGTTGAGAGTGTAGTGACAAAATTATTTGATAAAAATAAATAAATAAATATCAATTATGCAATAAAAATTTGAATTGTAATTAATATCCAATTTTACTAAAAGTTTTTCTTAGAGCTATGGTCTATTTAAAGCTTTTTTCGGAATCCTCACATCATTATTTAGAATTTAAGTTTGTCTTTAAAATCTCACACAAAAATCAAATAAAGATAAATTAGAATCAAATAAAGAATTTTAATAATGATCATGATTATTAACTACGAGTTGTCATTTTAAATTTGATCCAAAATTTTGAGTAAAATATAAACTTAAATTTTTAAATTAGATTAAAAAATTGGATTAAATTGAAAATTTTAAATATCATTCAAGAATGAATTAATTTGTGTTACTTATTAATATAATTAACTTTAAGTGATAAATTTTGAACAAGTTTTTTTCAATTTCTAAGATTCAAACTATTACATCAATAGAGTTGACGATTTCATTGACGAAGATGGAATTTACCGCGCATTGCAGTATCGCTACACAAATTGGGCTCAGCCAGAAAATTCCACAGCACTAAGACAAAAATTAATTGATGTACTTTTTAACAAAAAAATGACTAGATAAATAAAAATATTTATTTTTCTCTCTTTATTAAGCTATTTTCTGATTCTTTGTATACTTCGTGTGTGAATGAGGCGGCGCGGTATCACACCGCCAAATGGCCCAACAAAACTTACATGTATGTTTTCGAGCACAGATCGACCAAGACCAATTTGCCTGTATGGATGGGCTCGCCTCATGGCAACGAGCTGTACTATTTGTTCGGAATCCCGTTTTTTAACGAGTCCATTAATATTCCTTGGTATGGATACCAAATTGGTTTTAAAAATTTCGGACTCGAAGACCAAGAGATAAGCAACTATACAATGCATCTATTTACCAATTTTATAAGATGGTAATCGAACAAAATGAAAATAAGATCTTTCATTATTTTTTTTCAAGGTCCGATCCGACTCCATATGGCTATTTTTCGGACAAATTCTACCTAAACACCTACAATCCATACAACACTTACCAAACATACTCGAACACATTTCATAAGCCAAATCTAGTCTATACAACATCAGTAGATTCGTTTACCAAAAATTTGAATGTCAGTTGGGTACCAATGCGTCCAAACAACATGACTTATTTGGTTATAAGAAGCCGACCCGATCTCAGAAGCAGCTATAGATTTGACGAGGCCGGCTTTTGGAATTATTATTGGCTGAGATTGTGGGAAAAAAGGCTCACTATGACACCGACTCCGATTCTTCGAAATGCGCTATTTTCCTATCAAGACTCGTACATTTTGCTATGGGTATTCCTGTCTCTATGTGGACTTTTATCTATTCTACTTTTCATCAGTTGTTTTATTATTTGTAAACGCATCAAAAAAGATAAATATGATGAAGATGAATTTTAAATGAATTATTAAATGTAAATATTTTTTTATTAAATTTTTGAAATAATAAAATCAATCAAAAAATTTTTTCAATTGGTTTTTTGAAAATAATAAAGTAATTTCAAGTGGTTTGATGGCTTGTGTTTCTGACGGACTGAAGAAAATGCCGAATACTTTAGATCCTGATTTTTATTGAAGCTGGCCTAAAAAATCTTAAAATTAATAATAGATGCAGTAGATCTTGCGGCATTGCTTATAGAAAAATAGGTTTTTGATGATGATTTAAGTCAGAATTATGCTTAAATATTTTGGTACTTTAATATTTTGGTGGCTATAATATTTTGGTAAAAGTTTATTTAAGCTTTTGCCTTCCAGGGTTTTACTAAAACACAATTAGAATAGAATTGAATTTTGAATGAATGCATTTTCATTTTGCTATAATGGTGATTTTATCAGAAAATTTTGGTGAAAAAATAAAAAATCGCCATATTTGATTTTTTGTCTTTTTTTTGTGTCTAAAGATAATTTGTTCTTTTGAACGAAGTGATTTTTTTAATTTTAAGAATCAGATTAATGAAGTTAGAATGTATTAGAAATTTATTATTTAAAAATTTTAAATTAAAAATTAAAAATTGGCTAAGATATTCCAAGTTTTTTTTTTTAAATTTTTTTTGTAATTTAAAATTTTTTTTTTCAAAAAAATTTAAAATCCTTTAAGTTCTTTTTAAATAAAAATAAATTAGAAAATTGATAAATTGTAAAAAAAGGTGTTAAAATTGATTTTATTTTTATTAAAAAAAAATGGTCATAAATTAATCAAATCTGGTAATTTTAATTTCTTAAATATTTGGTTATCAAAAACTCGACTTTGACTTGATAAAAAAAAGTTATAAAATTTAAACTCAAGTTTGTAAAAGTGAACTTTTATTTTTATTCGGAAGCAAATAAACAAATTTAGATAATGAATTTAAAAAAAGCTAAGCTATAATAAATTGGATTTTAAATTCAAAAAAAGAATAAAGAAAAAAAGCTAAATTTTAGAAAATTTTGTTGATCATTTATTTTTATGGGTTTCTGTATCCTTATAAATTGGTACTGGATAGCCTGATAACCAAAGAAGATCGCTTATTGATTCGTAAGGAAAGCTGATTGTCAACTCTTTATTTTTGTAGTCGTAGATTTCAAGCGAACATTGAAATTTGTCTACAACGCCCAAGTTTTTGGCATATTTTTTTATGGCAGGATATCCTCTAAAAATCCCACTCATTATATTAATAAGATTGTACAAAGGAAATTTGGCACCAACACTGGTAAATTCTTGAAAATTTTTTATTTGATACGATAGACTCTTTTCCTCATATCTATTAATGAATTCGTCTGTATCAAAATTTTTTAAATTCTCGCTATCGAAAATCATGATTCCGACAATTGCTCTGGACTCGTTTGGATCAACAATCCTGCACGGGTCGTCGTAATAAATGCCAAAAAAAGTGTGACTGAATTTTTTATTTTTAAAATCGGAATATTTGTTCAGATCAGATATTACTGTATTGATTTTCTGTCCAACTTTGGAATACTGACCCTTGTAAGGGGTGTAAATTATTCGCCCAGTCGGAAATTTGATTTCTTTTACTTCAAATTTGGCAAACACTTGGTACTTACACACGATTAGGTATATACACAGGAATATTATTAAAATAAAGCCTATAAGTGCTATTTGTAGAATCATTTTGGTTATTCCTTGAAATGCTAATAAAAATTTTAAATTTATTTAAATTAAGTTTTAGTATATGGTGGGTACATTTCTTATTTTAATTTTTTTAAACACGAGTTTTTAATTTCATTATAAGTTTGATTTTAAAATGGATGATTAAGTATTTATAAAAATAATTCCGATTGAGGTATAGACAATGAAAATATTTAAAGTAAAAATCCTTTCTGTACTTTTTGTACTTTTCCTAATTAATTTATTTGGCCCTGATCCTTTTTGTACTTTCGGTACTTTTTGTATTTTTTGTACTTTTTGTACTTTTTGTTCTTAATGGTAATAAAAAAACCTTTTATTAATCAATATTTTAAATAAAAATTTTAAATTTAACTAATATTTTTCTTACCTTCAGCATACCCGAATCCCTAAACCAGGGCTCCGCCCCGCACCCCGGTTAAGTTTTAATAAAATGATTAAAATTTCCATTTAAGTACAAATAAAATAATAAGAAAAAGTACAAAAAGTACAGAAAGGAAAATGATTTTTTAAAAGTTTGATCTCATTGTCTATCCATGTTCCGATTATATTTTTTGTAAATAAAAATGTTTAAAATTTTTAATTTAATTTTTGCTTTAAAATTAAAAATGAAACAATCCACCAATACTTAAAATTTATTAAATTATTTTAATTTTAAAATTTTAATTTCCAAAAAATTCATTTTATTTTCTCAGAACCGCATGGCGTAATTTTTAAAAACTAGTCTAAAACTATTAATTAAGTCTTTTAACAAAGAAATATCAAGTAATTAGAGTTAGATGAAATTTTTGAGGCGAACCCGTAATTAAAAGTATATTGATTATTTAATTTAATTCACACTAATACTGATAATTGAGGTCGATTGAAGTTGGAAAAAAATGAAACATATTGTCAGTATTGTTTATAGTTTCTGCGGCATTGATTATATAAAAATTAATTATTTTAATAATTACATATTTTAATATTCAATTGGTAAAATTTTATGGTTGGCATATAATTAATAAATGGTTTATATAATAATTAAAAATTGATTTTTCTATTTTATTTATTTATTTAAAAAAATGGTTTACTTAGAATTTTTTAGAGGAAGTTAAAAAAAATTAAAAGATTGAATTTTTTCTCCAATTGGCACCTGTTTTGTTGCAGGCGATAATCGGAAGCATCATAGTTGAAATGATAACCAATGTTGGTACATAATTATTTAAAGGAAAGCTGGAAAGTACATTTTCTTTCTTTCCCTCTGTTTTAATTTGACCATCTATTGAAAAATTACATTCCAAACATTGTACTTTGGTACAAAATAAAATTAAGTGAATATCATCTTTAATCAGATATCATTTACTTGTTGAGATTTTCGTTTAATTAGATTCAAAATTCATCATTAAAAAGGATAATCTTTGATTTTTTTTATGGCCTCTAGATCAAGAAAAACCATATTTTTAGAGAGATTAAATTTAATTTTTTTTTAAATCGAATTTAAAATTTTTGAAACAGATTGCCTTAAGAAATTTAAGATCAAACACATATTTTTAAAAATAAACTAGACTTTTACATTAATAATCGAATAACCACAGGCGAATAATCAACAACGCAAAAAATCTGTGTTTTGACAATGTTAAAAATTTTTAAATTTAAATGCTCGTTTTTACTTTTTTAACAAATTCTTGTTTTTAGAATTAGAATTTTTGGCCATTACCACATTCGCCAACATCTAAATTCCTAAAATAAAAATGGGTTAATGTTTTTTTCACGTGTTTAAGTAAAAATTTATAATTTTACGTCAAAATTCTATTTGAATTAAAAAAAAATAGAAATAATTTAATGGTATTTTATAGATTCTCTATTTTTAAGTTTTTTTTATATCTAAAGACTTAAAACATCATATTCACAGAAACCACTTGCTCACTTAATTGTCAATTTAATTTAGATTTTTTCATAAATTTAATCAGATAAATTAAATTGAACAAAAAATTTAGAGGAAAAGGAATAATTTCAAACGATAATAAAGAGAAATAAACTTTTTTTACTTTTTACTGTGATAACCTTTTTTTTTTGGTACAAAATTCTTTTGATTCTTAAGAAATTAAAAAAAAATAATTGACAAACTAACAAACATTTTTTTTATCAGCTTGAATCATTACTATTTTTTAGATATTTTATTGGTGATAGAAAAGAACTTTTAAAAAAAATATTGCCAAGTCAAGTGACTTGTTAGTTTGAAAATTTGCTTTATCAAAATTTGCTAATCAAAATAAAAATTCGGGTAACATTTTCTTTTATAACTACTTTATAATGATTTGATGTTTTTTTTTAATTTAAATTTTATTCATTTAGAATTAGATTATTGTTAAATTATATTTATATTTTTACAGAAAATTTTTTTTTGATTCTTTTTTTTCAAAGAGGAATAATAATTATTTTAAATTAAAAAAATTAGCATTAACTGAGAAAATATACAAAAAAAACTTAGCTAACTTTTATTCTTTATTTTTAAATATTTTATTTACTTGGCATCACTTTGAAAAAAATAATAATAATTTTGTATGTGTCACACACTTTAGAGTCAGCAGTGAAAAAATATCTACATTTATAGTTTCATTTTTAAATAGGAACAAAAAAGAATTCTTCTCTTGAAATTTATGAGAAAAGTTCTTTCTTTATAAAATATATTTCAAAGGAACAAAACTGACTTTCAAGTGCAAAATTCCTAATTGTGTTTAACTTTTTTATTTAAATATAATTTATGATTTAAAAAAAAAAGTTTTAATTTTATATTTTGAAAAAAAATACTAGAATTTTATTTATTTTTTTTTATTTTTTTTAAATTTTAATAAATTTTTTTTCCAATTATCTGCAATTACAACTTCCAATAATTTTAAACATGTTTTTTTTACTTCTAAAAGTCAAAGTAAAAGAAGAACTATTTAGTAATTATGATAATTAATAAAGTATTTCAAAACTTTTTTTAAAAAAATTAATATGAAAAAAATTTAATTTAAAAAATCATTATTTTCAATACTAATGAATTTCACATAATGCGATTTGCTTCTTAGTCTAGTTTGTGGTCAAGTTTAATGAACCCAAGGATCCTCTTCATCAGAAATCAAGTCTCCACCAAAGTGAATTATTTTTTTATTTTATATCATGGTGAAATTGTTAGACTTTTTTTTAAAATGCCTGTAAGGGCTAAATATCATTGTCATAAATAATTAATGACCCCTCATTTTAAAAAATAAGCATCAAGAATTGTTTTCCAATTTTCAATCATTAATTGATGATTTATCAAACAGAGATCATTTTAAGATAAATCATCGGCCATTTTTGTTTTTAACTATTCTAAAAGCGAAAAGGATTTAAAAATACATTAATTTAAATTAAAATTTATTAAATTAAATTTTTTTGATTTGATTTTTGTTTAAAAAAAATCGTACCTTTGCCGAAAAAATTCAAGAAATTTTTTTCTTTTTCTTGTAAAGAAATTAGACAATCGAAATTTAAAATTGACTAACAGCTAAAAATTAAAGGAGCAATTAATAAGATTTCAAAGAAATTAAAAGGGGAAAAGGGATGATTTTAAACCCTAGAATGATGGTAGCCAAGTTAGTGTCGTCCGAAATGATTTTTTTAATTAATTCTCACTTTTAATTCAAAAATTTAATAGAAAAATTGTGGTTAAAATTGTTATTTTCTCTCCAAAGATCAGTAAAAAAGTGATCTAAAGAGGTAAAAAATATAATAGTACAATTTAAATGAATAAAATTAAAAAAAATCTTTTATTATGTAATTTCATTTTTAAGTACTTGCAGCGGTATGTTTAGTAAATCTAGACCAAAAAGGAATTGCCTTTTAAATGATAATTTAACATAAAAATCCCAATAAAAATAAAAATAATACATTTTGGTGTTCCGCAGAGTGATTTAATTTAAAAGCTATTCAACTATTTATCATTGAAAAAAAAATTGCTAGAGGGTTGATTTTATTTTTTGAATTTCCTAAAATTGGTAGCTTCAACCTTCGGTGGAAGTTTTTTACCTTAAAAATATTTCTTCGAAATTTAACAAATTATTTATTAATTATTTTATTTTAAAAGTAAAATTAATAATTTATTTCAAGTATTTAGAAAAGTTTTTGATAAAAAGTAATTTTTTGAATTTTGACCAAATCTAGCAAAAAATTAAATTTTTTCCAATTTTTTTTTATTTTGATTTAAATTTTTAAACAAGCTAAAACGTTTAGCTCTCAATTTTAGGTAATTTATTAACATTTTATGCTCAGCATAAATTCAAATGCAAGTACCATTCAAAGCATAATAATTGGAATTTTTTCATATATTCTTCCAATCCAAGCACCTAATAATATTCCTCTTTTTTTCTAAGAATTAATTATTTCCTTCAAATGAACACAAATAATGAGATAAATTTGAATCCAAAATCTTTGGCCGAATTGCCCGGTCTGGACTACTATTACCTGGTCGAAAAGTTCAGCATAGTATGCTCATCGGACATAGAAAAAATAAGTAATCTCTCATTAATTTAACTTTTAATTATTAAATTTCTTTAAAAATTTTGCAGTGGACTTCTTTGCTGAATACTTTAACTTTAGCAAGCGGAGTTATGTTCAGTCATTGCCGGTGGCAATGGCGGCCCAGACCATAATGGAGGTGTTGCGCAACCATTGCGTCCCATTGAGCGTAGTGCACGAGTGCCTGTCCGAGTGCGGTCTGTGCGACATATCCGACTGGCTTAACCAGAAATGTAACCAAACAACCACTCTTTTTAGTCAGTAATTTATTTTAATTGCCAGATCCAGCAGTTGCCAGTGTCAGATTGAATTTGGATACGAACAAAAATTTGGTCAATCTCAACAGTGTACTGGAATCAAGCCGGTCTAACCAACTGCCAGGCGACTATTACACATCTACAAAGAATACACTTGCAGTATTCGAGGACATTTTGCCTGTGATACATGAAAAAAACACCGAGTCTCATTCGGTGAATGTGGCATCGCCGAAACGCGCCGACAAGACCAAGCTATTCGGCTGCTTCCAACTCAGCTACATAGATGAACGCAAGCTTACATTCCGTAAGCGACAATTTTCAGAAGTAATTAATAAAAAAAGAAAATTTTTCATAACTTTTTAATAAAATTTAAAAAAAAAATTTTCCATTTTTCCCAAGGCCATATCCTACATCAAAGAGCTCAAAATGATCAGGTACCATTTTGCATTTTATCTTTTGCCTTTGATTGAAAATTAATAAAAGAAACCGGCATCTGAATTTGTACACTGGCGAGTGCATACTGAAGATTGGAACTAGTGGTGACTACTTTTTGTTGTACAGCTACGAGCCCGTTGAGACCCAGTTGCTGCGGGACTACGCCGAAATTTGCCACCAGGCTCAGCCCAACCAAGTAAAGCTATTTAAGAGAAAAATGATAGAAAAAAAAAAATTTAATCTCATTCAAGTTCAATACTTTACAACAATTGGAAGTACTGCGGGACATTTCATGCGGTCTTTCATTTCTGCACTCGAGGACCGAGAGCAAAAAAAATCCTCTCATTCATTCAAATCTAAGCCCGTAGGACCTGATCTTTAAATCTAAAAAAAAAGAAATTTATTTAAAACAAAAAAGTGACACTATTTTGATTGAGACCAAGGGCAACAACCAAGTGTCGGCCAAGATATTTGACTTTGTCCACTCGGTCGAAATGAACGATGTGGACAATTTTGACAGCAAGCTTCGCGACGAGTTCTACAAGTTTGGACAGGTGGGTGCATCTTTTGTTGCGCACAGTGGCATGAGTTTTGTCTTATTTAGATTATTTTTATGGTCGCGTCTTGGCGCTTTTTGGACCGGATTGAGTGCGACCGGTTGCACTTGGAGGAGAGCGATGATGAAGAGCTGTACATCTACGAGTTGTTCCGGCGCTTTGACATGGACAAGCAGCCGAACAACTTTACCATCCACAAATTGCTGAAAATGTTCTACAAGCTGACTGCACCTGACTATGACTTGACCAAAGGAATAGATAAAGTAAAATTAAGAAATAATTGTGTGTCATCAATACTCTAATTTGTGTTGCCGTAGAGCTACCAGTTGATCAAGCAGCAAATACAGCAATTGAACGGAAGAAAGACAATGTGGCCGTAAGAAGAACCCTGTTGCTTCTCGTTTTTGTTTTGCTCAATATTTGAGCTTAAAATAAGAAAAAGTTGTTTTTATTATTTATGGTTCCCTAGTGGAACTTTTGATCTGCTTAAAAAATGCGTTTAGCATTCACATTTTTTTTTTGAAAAAAAAAGAAAATTTAGATGAACTTGTATCAAGTTTTTGATGTACTTTTTTCTCTAAAAAATTTTTTTAAAGAGTCTTAGTTTTAAACAATCTTTGAAAAATTGAAAAAAAACGGAAATTTTTATCTTTCTACAATTGTAGCCGACGAAAATTGGCATAAGTGTAATAAAGTGTTAACTTTTGAAAATTTTAAAATAAAATTTTGAAAAAAATTGTTGCGTGGATTTCACTTGGTTCAAATTGGAGCATTAATTGCTCTTTTGTATGGTGAATTTGAATACCTTTGTGTTTTTTGCCAAAATGGCGTCATTTTTCATGTTCTTTGAGACTGAGTTGAAAATTTTACAAGAAATTTTTTTTTTATAGTTCAATTTATACTTACAACAAAAGCTTGATGGTTTTATTTATAGAGAAATAAAATTCAAAGCTTAAAATGAAAATTTAAAAGTAAGAAAAAGCGAGTATCGTTTCAAAGTCTCTTAAAGGGTTCTGTTAAAAAAATAAAACTTAAATTTAATATTCATAATTGACTATGCAAATTTTGATGTAAAATGCGGATCTTGTTTCAAACACTAAATTTTTTTTTGCATCTTAATCTTTTGTTTTAGAATTTGTTAAAAAATCAGCACCTAAAAAAAACTAAGTTTTTGTTTTCGAGCGGCTCTCTTTCTTTACCTAGTCATTCTATTTTTGAAATAAACCAAATTGTTCCCCCATACGGTAACTCGTATAAAATTGGTTCTTTTATTTATGTAAGAATGTCTTGCAAGGTTAACATAAATTTGATCTTTCCATCTCCAAGACTGTGCTGAAATTAATCTTCACCTTTGATTCCTTCGATTTTATTCATAACAAACTACCTTTTTTTTACAAATTTTTTTTTTATCTTAAGTTTAAAAGTTTATTAAAAATCTCAATAGATGATAACACAGGAATAAAAGTGTAATATTTTTTTACACTTCAAAGTAAAATAAAAATTAATAAATTTGAAATTTTTTTAAAATTTTAAATGAACTTCGATACAGAAACACAAAAACATTTTCTGTTCGGAAAACAAAGAAAAGATATTTGAAAAAATTATAAGATAATTTAACAAGAATTTGATTAAACTAAATTAAATCAAATTAAAGTTTATGATAAAGGGACATTTGGCATTTAATGCATTTTTTGTTTCTTTTAAATACTTTGTAACAATTTAAAGAAGACAAAAAATCAGAGTCATTAGATATTTAAATGCTAGGAAGCTTCGAATGATACCAAAAATTTATTAAAATAATTTTATTCTATTTGCCATTGAGTAGCAAAATTTAAGAATAAAAAATGATTTTTTATTTCAAAACATTGCTAGGTATCGTTTATTAAAATTTTAAAATCTTTAAAAATCTCAACTAAAATGAATCAAAAAAAAGCTAAATTTGAATAAGTTTTTAAATAAAAATAGATGAAAAAAGAATTCAACTTTCAAAAATAATTTTTTTTTCTTTTTATTTGCAACAAATATGATCATCAAATTAAAAATAAATTGGATTTCAAATTTTTTAATTGATTAAAATATATACAAATTTAATTAATTCGATTTTAAAAACAAAATTTTTTGTAAAATGAATAAGAAAATATTGTTATGATTTGATATAATTTTTCATTTTGCTTTTTAACTAATAAAGAGATGAAGATAACTCATGATAATAGAAGTTTAGAAAATCCCCTATTTAACAAAATTTAGAATATTTTTAGATATCAATCGTATTTGGACCGAGTCAATTTGTCTGTTCTAAAAGAAAGCAAGTGATATAAATTTTGAATGAGTATGGAAATGTTAAGTTAAACACTGAATAACTTTGTATAGTTAAGTTTAAATGACTAAACAAAAGTCCAATTTGGTAGATTTAAATTTTTTTTAATTCAAATTGATTTGATTAGCAATTCATTCAAGCCTTCTGACTCAAATAAAAAAAAATCAAAATTTAAAAATCGAAATTTTTTTTTTTTATTTTATAAAAAAAACATTCGAACTCTTATCAATTAAATTAAAAAATTGAAAACTTAAACCTTTTCAAATTACACCACTTTTTAAAATAAATCTAAATAACAAATTTAAGAAGAATAATTATCTTATATTAATTTTGTTTATTTTATATTTTTTTTTATCTTTAAAGCTAAGCAAGAAGTAAACTCAAAAATAAAATTAATTTCAATTTAGTTTGTTGGTAGATAAATCATTTTTTAAAAGATATTTTTCATGAGGTTTTTAATAATAGATAATTAATTTATTAATATAGATAAGTTAAAAGAAAACAAAAAAGGAATTAGAACATATTTTTTAGAAAAAAAAAAATTTAATTCTCATTTTGAAACTTTTCTTTTAATTTGAGGTAGAAAATTTTTTTTGCTAGATTCGTGACCGCCTGTCAGATTATATCTTGTAATTATTCATTACAAAATGAATAATAATTATTGAAAGTAAAAATTTATCATCTCGATTTGAATTTCTTCAGAAATTACTCAAAGAAATTTCTCATTTTTTTTACTTATTTTTGCTTTTTTTATTACTTTTATCTTATTATAAAATGCATTGACATACCGGGATAAATTTTTAATTATACCAGTCTTAGACCCAAATTTACCTGTCTAAGGGACTAAACGTTTTATTGAAGTTTCAAAATAAAATGCTTTAACATAAAAAAATTAATTGAAGGCCAAAAATTATTAATAGCACACTTTTTACCTATATTTAAATTGAATAGTGATTTTTTGGTCGACCTCTTAACAACGATAGAACATAATTTTTTTATGGTAATTTATAGTGTGGTTGATATGCTGCCATTCACTTTAAATTTACAAAGCTCAATGCATTTTTCTCTGCAATACAACTTATTTGAAAATCTTCATGTCATATTCTTATCTTGATGAAAATTCTTTTTTACTATTCAACTCAAAATTTTTCCCCTTATTAATTTTTTTTGCAACAATGTGAATGTTAAATTAAATTAATTTTTAAAAAAACAAAATTATTTTGGAGTCTAAAAATTCTAAGAATTTTTTGAATTTTTACAAAACATTAATAAAGTTAAGAGGAGATGCTAAATTTGACAGCTTTCCAGAAGAACTTTGTGGGGATGTTAAGAAAGCCTCAACTACTGTTGACCAAGTGGAAATGTTTAATAGTTGCTTTGCTTCAATTGAATCTTCCTCTTTGTCCAGTGAAACTGACTCAACCAAATTCATCTCTAGCACTTTTAGATATTAAAAACTCAATGAAACCATTTCTTCTCCGCGATTTTCATTTTGTGAACTCTCTTTAGATAAAATTAAAAAAGCTATTGACGAACTCCTTTCACCAAGCTCCCCTGGATTCGTAGGAACCCACACTAAAATTAAAAATCTTCATGAATTTAAAATCCCACTACTTTTTGAGTAATAATTTTTTAATTTATAAAAAAATACCAGAGGATTGGAAATTTACCTAAAAAAATAAATGGGAAAATTAGATATTAACAATTATTGCGGGATATCAGTTCTTTCACTAATGCCATCAATTAATGGACTGACAAAAAAAATTAAATCTTACTGACAAATAAACTAAATATGATGACAAATAAATTAATTGACTGATAAAATAATTATTTGAGTGACAAAAATAATTTTTTAAAAGCAAAAATATTCGATGTCTATTGGGAAAACAAATAGCTCATTCTTTTGAATTGAATAAGATATTGTTTAATGGTCAACATGGTTTTAGATCTGGACATTCTTGTCAAAAAGTCATTCATGAGGATAGTGAACTAAAAAATTCCAAAGAAAAGAAACTCACAACTGTCTCTTTTTTTATTGACTTTAGAAAATGCTTTAATGTTAAAGATTCAAATTTTTTTTAAAACTTTGTCATCATGATTTTGACAATTCTTCTTTATGCCTTTTTTCAAATAACTTTGAAAATAGATCTCGGATAGTTAGAATTGGCGGTGAAATGTCTAAATCCCTTAAATTGAAATAGGGTGTACCGTAGGGATCAGTTTTGGGTCCACTCCTTTTTCTTATTTTGGTAACCATTTATTTTCAAAAATTTAAAAATCAAAATTTTTGCAGATGATGCAACAATTATTATCTGCAGAAATCACCTTGGAACAATTTTGAAAAGTTTTGACTTTTCAACAATGATTTTAAATAAATGGTTTAACAAAATTGGTCTAAAACTTTTTGCATGATATTTCCTTAAAAGAAAGATTGTATCCAGAAAAGGTTACAGTCAAAAAGTCTTAGTTGTAAGGGAAATCTGTTTATTAGGCTTCATAATTGATCTTAACTCTATCAAAAGAATTTTTTCTATCTTACTACTTCAGTAAATGTCCAATTTTTTACAGACCTTTATTCTACCGTATTTTGACTATTGCTCTACGTTTTAATGCTATTTTTCGAAGCTATAAATTAACAAAAAGCAAAATTTTCATTTATTTATTTGCTTTTCTTTACCGAGCTTGAGCTCCCTCAGAATTAAAAAATAAAAATAAAATAAAATAATAAAATAAATTAAAGAGAAGATAAATAGATATGTAATAAATGATATATATGTTTTTTTATTTAACTTGAAGTAAATTAATAGTGAACTGGTTAGATTTTTTTTCAAAACAATCTGGTAGCACAACAAAATTGGAAATTGTTGATTGAGATGTCAAAAATACATTAATAGTTTTAAAAAAAGCATGCTATTTTATTTCTAGTTTTTATTTAATTATTTTAATTAATTTAAATTAAAGGTAATGGAAATTGTAATAAAAAACGGTGGTGGTTGGTCAAATAATTAATAACTGATGGCTGCTTAAGCACAGAGCGATCAGTAGAAAAAAAAGTCAAACCAGTTTAAAATATTTATTAATTTAATAAAAAATTTAGTAACAAATAGAATTTTTTGCTTAAAATATTTGACTTTAAGTTCTTTTGAAAATGTGTAATCTTAAGTAGGAAACGGTAAGGAATGTTGAATTTTTAAAAAAATTTTCATAATAAAATTAAATAAATATTTTGAACAAAAAGCTAATTTTATTATTTTCTTACCAAAATCCTCATTTTCTTGGCCGTTAGCATTCTAAATTCAATGTAATCAATAACTTTTCTTTTTTTTATAAATTGAATATAATCATTTTTAATGAATTTAAATAAATGTAGTGTTAATCAGTCTCTTGAAGCATGGACCCTAACCTGTTTATTAACCTCGAAATTATAAATTATTTATTTACAAAAAATTTCAAAAAGTATTTCAATAAAACTGCAGAGATTAGAAGCTTGTGATGGACATTTGACTAAAAATAACTAAAACAACTTTAAAGAAGATATCAATTGAATTTTTCATGTAAAAATAAAATAAAACTTAGCTGATTTTTTTTTAATTTTTATAATATTTGACGATATTTTAATGGAGTTTATTGATGAGAGTGATTTCATTGATATTCAAATATTTTTAAAAATTTAGTTGCTTCATCAATTTTATCAAGTTTAAATAATACTAGCTGGTGTAGAATAAAAAATGGCCCAAAATTTTAGTTTGATTTGCTATAAGAAAGGACAAGACATTTCCCTTTTTTTTTCAAAATTTAAAATCTGGCTGATTCTAGCTTTAAAATAAATAAAATTATATCATTAAGTTGATTTTTTAATAAATTGTTAGTAAAAAATTGACGAAACCATCAAAAAAGATTTGTAACAACTTTGTAAAAAGTAACCAAAATTTGCCAAGCGCTGAAGTTGTAAGGCGATTCAATTTATAGCAATAACGTTAGAATACAGAATGTCTAGAAAGATGAGAACATTACTAAAAAATTTAAAAAAATATTTTAAGGTTTAAAAATCTGAAATTAAAATCGATTTACATATAAAGTTAACTATACCATCTTAAAGATAATTTTATTAGCTTTCTTTTGATATACAGATTGTTCAAAAAAAAATTTCTGGACACTCCAGAACCCATTTAAAAAAAACCGAAAAAATTGAAAAAAAAAATAGTCCACAAAGTTTAGAACAATTATTTTATCCTAAAATGTTACCACACCCTGACAATCCCTGGCCATTTTTTTCACCCATTGCTTGGAATGTCTTTTCATACTGTTTGCTTGCACTTTTTACGTTTGATTTATTATTTTTGGATTTTAAAATCGATCCTTTATTGAGTTGTACCATTTTGGCGTTTTTTCCATAAAAATGGTCAAAAATAAAGTATCTGAGGCTCAAAGGTGGCAAATAATTGGTCTATAAGAAAAGATAAGACCAAATCTCATAAAGAAATAGCTGATCTAGTAGCAGTTTCGAGAAAATGTGTGATTACAACAAAGCGCAATTATGAGAAGACATCCGTGGTCAAAGAATTACCAAGGTCTGGAAGACCCCGAAAGCTTTCCAGTCGAGATGAGTCATACATTTTTAGAAAGGTCAATATCAATCTTACAACAAGCTATACACAGCTAGCTTCTGATTTTAGTTCTAAATTTCCAAATTTTACTGTTAGTAAAGACACTGTAAGAAAAGTTCTATTAAACAAAAAAAAACAGTTGTGTACTGCAATAAAAAAGCCTCTTTTGACTGTATTGAATCGATCGAAAAGGCTCAAATGGTGCAAAGAATGACAAAAATGGACTGTTAATGACTGGTCAAAAGTTGTTTTTAGTGACGAGTCCAATTTCGAAGTATTTAACAGAAAATCTAGAGTGGTTGTAAATCGTTTTGCAAACGAAGAGTATCACCCCAAGTTTTGTTTACCAAAGTAACAAAATGGTGGAGGTTCGGTTGGTATTTGGGGATGTATTAATTATAAAGGTACTGGATGCTGCTCCATTTATACAGGCAGAGTTAATCAATTTGTGTACATGAACACTCTAGAAAATAACTTATTACCTACAAGTTGATATTTTTTGATCTGAGTCAAGACTGGATTTTTCAGCAGGATGGCGCTTGTGCACATACTGCTCATTCTTTTCTTTTGCTTCGGCTAAAAGCTCCATCATTCTTGGAAATGTCTGATTTGTTCTTGCTCTAATATGCTCTTTTAAATAACACCAAAGAACTTCTATAGGATTCTTTAGATTCGGATGAATTAAAAAAATCATGGTAATTATTATTTAAATCGGGTTCAACGTCTATTTCCATATGATCATCTTCATCTTCTTCCTCTTCAATTAATTTTTTTTGGCCGAAAACTCCAAGGTTACTAACACGAATCTAGACAAAATTCTGAACAATTCTAAGTAAAACCATATAATTGTTCAGAATTTTGTCTAGATTTAAAAAAAAATCGGGTCATAATTGATCCCTCGGAGGAGATACGATTTAAACCAGAAAAAACACATTTTTTTCCTTTTTTTAGCCAACAAAAACCGCCACACCCTTTTTTTTTTCTTCTAAATTACATTAGCATGTAGAGAATTTTATGCTCTTTCAGAATATATATACTTTTTTAGTATATTCAAGTTTTATCTTTGAGATTTTGAGTCTTAAAGAACAACAACTTTTTAAAGGGTTTGCTATTTTTGGAACCCTGGGTGTAAAAAATTTTTTTTTTTGGCCCCTTCAAAAAAATTTTTTTTTTGGGGTTTTTGAGGGCGTACATTACGAATTTTGAGTCAAAAATAAAGAATTCAGATAGCACTAAAGTTTTGAATTTCGTGAACTTTAGTAAAAAACATGATTGAGTTTATGCCAAAACGTGTCGCTGAGTGTATTAAAGCTAAGGGTGGGCATTTTAAATGTTAAAAAATAAATGATCTAAATTTTGTAGACGATTTTTTTTGTTAAAAAATTTCACTCCTTTTTTTTGCGGTTTTTTTACTTCGATTTTTTTTTCTATCCTAGTTTTTGTACCTTTCTAAAATTTTTTTAAAATAAATTTCAAAAAGAAAGTATCTTTTTATTTTTTTATTTAGCCGCACGGCTTTCAAGAAACAAACCTTGCATAAAAAAATTTAAATGCTCTAAATTTTCTATACACACTGTATTATCAGGATGGCAATTATGTATTTTGGCCCGACTTAGCATCATTTCAAAATGATACAGAATTATATGTTAGATAAAAATATAAGGCCAAAAAATCTTAAGCAACTCGAAAACAAAACTCACACTTGCCTGAGCAATATGGACCCAAAGGTTGTACAAGACCATGCCAAGACTGTTCGCGTCGTCATTGAGTTCAATAACTTAACTCATATTTTTTTTTCAAAATAGAAGGATTCAGTTATAATTTAAAAAAATTTAAAGCCTTTGATAAATAAAAAAATTTTTAATGATAAAATTAATTTTTGACAATTTTTATTCTACACACGTTTTATTAGCTAAAAACATGGAAGCATTAAGATACATGTTAGAAAACCTAGCTTGACACAGAAGCCAAAATAAGAAAATAAAACAAGTTTAGATTTAAAAAAAAAACTTTAACTTATTTTTTAAAAGATTTAAAAGAAATTTTAAAATAAATTAATTTTTAATCTTGAATTAAAAACTTTAGTTAAGAGACCACGCCAAAAATTAAAAAATTAAATTTTTTTAATAAAAATAATTACAAAATTAATTTTAAATTTTCGTATTTTTAGTGCAATGATAATTTATACCGCTTTAAATTCCAAAATTCGGTTGAAAGCATGTTACACTTAAGTCTGGCGACAACTTGAGAGTAAATAAAAGTTACGAATTCGTTTTTAAATTTTTTATTAAAAAAAAAAGAGTGAATGTTAATTGTTGATTAAAACAAGATATAAAAATTATTAATGCTTTAAATCACATAAATATTTATTGTTGCTTACTAATAAACCTTTTGGATTACTAAAGCATTTGAAGGGTCCTATGAATCACTATAACAAGTATAAGGGATCTATGGTCAATGCATGCATTAAAATTTGGTATTTAAGTTTAAGTGTACGCAACTCTTCGCAAGGGTTTAAAGTAAGACTGGTTGTTTGGTTTAATTATTTGTGATTTTTGAGGTCTCATATCAAAGCCAGTTACAGTCCTAAAAAAGTAGTCTAATTCATGAAGAATGTGACTATTAGTTTCGAATTTCGAGCTTGAAAAGCATGAAAACATCATAATTTAAAAGCAAAAAATGTTCTAGGAATAAAATGAAACTTAGAAACATTTTCAAAATTAAAATTTTATAGAGAATCTTCTTTGAATAGCGGTAACTTTTGAAGCGCTTAAGTTAAGGCATTCTCCTTTAAATTGAGAATGCCGCTTGGTTTGTGGTTCCAAGCTAGTCTAAATAGTTGCCGAGTTCGCAGCCAAACTAAAAGTGCTCGGATGAGTGGCGCTGTTTATGATGAACGTCCCACGTGCTTCTCAAGTCAAAAAACTGCCATAACTACGCCGTATGCCGGTCCCGGATGAAAAAACAAGAGGGTGGCATGCTAAAACTTTTAAATTTATTCAGACACTTTTTTTGACTTTAAAGTGCAAAAATAAAAATATAAAAATTGCTTATTCGTCATATATAAAAATTATCATTTTTATTATTTTGAATAAAAAAAAAAAAATTATTTCTAATTTGGAATGTCTGAAACATCTTTCGAGCCTACGTTGAAAAATATAATCGAAAAAGAATCATTAAAATGGATTTTTGTTGGTGGTAAAGGTGGAGTTGGAAAAACAACTTGCAGGTACTTGTCAAGTTGAAACTGTTTTTTTGTTTTAGTTTTTTTTTTCAGCTGCAGCTTGGGTGTTCAATTGGCCAAGGTAAGAGAAAGTGTTCTTATTCTAAGTACTGATCCAGCACATAACATTTCGGATGCATTTAACCAAAAATTTACCAAAAAACCAACTTTAGTCAATGGCTTCACCAATTTGTACGCTATGGAAATAGATCCTAGCGGAGGAGTTGGCGAACTTCCAGATGACTTGGGCGAAGATTTTATCAGCGCCGGAAAAGCAATGCTCCAAGAAATGGTCGGATCTTTCCCGGGTATAGACGAGGCAGTCAGCTTTTCAGAAGTCATGAAGTAAATTATTTTAATATTTTTTTGAGCTGAAATTCTAATTTTTTCCAAGATTAGTGTCAAAAATGAATTTTTCAGTAGTTGTTTTTGACACTGCTCCGACCGGACACACGCTTAGACTACTTTCGTTTCCATCAGCAGTCGAAAAAGGAATAGAAAAAATTCTAAATTTAAAAAATCAAATTGGCCCTTTTATTTCCCAAGTGAATAAAAAAAAAATTAATTTTTCTTAGACTAATTTTGATGTTAAGATAGCGCCTTTAGTCGGAATGCAGGACATAAATGCTGACATGCTGTCCAATAAGTTAGAAGAAACAATGGCCATTATCAAAAAAGTCAATCAACAATTTAAAGATCCAGTAATTAGAATTAAAAAAAAAAAATTTTAAATTAAAATTTTATTTTAGAACCAGACTACTTTTGTGTGCGTGTGTATTGCCGAGTTTTTGTCGCTGTATGAGACTGAGAGGCTAATTCAGGAATTGGCCAAGAACAGCATTGATACCAACAATATTATTGTTAATCAGCTTGTGTTTTTGGCAAAGAATGAGGAACCGTGCAAGCTGTGCTTGGCCAGATTTCGATTACAGCAAAAATATTTAGATCAAGTATGTTTTTTCCTAAATCAAATTAATAATACTAATTAAAACATTAATTTTAAGATTGATTTACTATACGAGGATTTTCATGTAACAAAACTTCCTTTGTTAGAACAAGAAGTACGGGGCATGGATAATATAATTAGTTTTTCGCAAAATTTAATCGATCCCTACCAAAAATAATTTTTTTTCTTAAGTGTGCTTTATTAATAAATTATTTTTGAATTTTATCATTAGTTTTAATTCGATTTGAAGCGACATTTAAATTCAATTAATAAAGATTTATTTCACCAAGATTTTTTTTAAATTTTAAGATGGATTTTGTGTCAATAAATTTTATTTCAAAGAAAGAATGCTGCCCCGCCATTTTGGTTAAATTTTTAAGGAAAATAAAGATTACAAAAAAAACTATTTATTCAAAATATGAAAAAAATATATTTTTTTAAATTAAGTCTTTTGATTAAGATTTGATATAGACTTGATATAATCTGAAATGCAGATGCAGAGCGATCTTTTTCTGTCTTTAGAAGGATTAAAAATTATTTGAGGAATTCAATGAGCTAAAAGAGAATAAACGACATCTCAATTTCAAAACATAGAATCAAAGGAAGCCGATCTTTTAAATGTGGAAAACATTTTAGAAGCTTTTTTGAAAAGAAAAAATAGAACACAAAAATTTTTTAAAAAATATTTATATCCGTTTTAGATATACTAGTAATTAGTGAATTTTTTATTTTTGTTAATAAAATATTTGATCAGATCCTCGTGTTACTTTTATAATACTTTTCTTGTACAATTTAGCTTCATCAACCTTTTCCTCATCATTTGCTAAAACATCTTCATGTGACTCCTCAATTTTTACGATTCCGATAATAGCAATGTTTTTCTCTACATTTTCGCCTCCTTTGTTTCAGTTCTTAAAATCTTTTTAATTAGGAACTCACTTTCCTTGCACTTAAGCAAAAAGCTGTATGCTTTCTTTGGCTGATCTTCTAATCTCTTTTCCACCTCTTCTTTCCATTTCCTAAGTGTGTCATAGGCGTTCTCCAACTTAACTACTTTATCTTTGAGTTCAGTGTTTTCTTTCTCGACTTGAAAGGCTTTTTTATCCAAACTTTTTACTCTTCTTTCAAAAGTTGCCATAGAAAGTCTAAAATCCCAGTTCATTCAAATTTTGGCATTAAAGTATCATTTTAATGATATTCTTAACTAATTAACTAAAAAAAAATTTCCTCAAAATCATAAATAAAATTGAAAAGATAAAAAAATATTTATTAAATTGGTACCAAAATCTTTTTACCAATTTAATAGGATTTCTATTAAAATTTTATTTAATAACTTTTTAACCAGAAAACAAAATTAACTGATCTTTAAAAATTATCTTGAAAAATTCAAGAACCGCAGATAAAATTCCATCAATTATCAATTATTTTTTTTAAAGTGAAATTACTGATTAAGACATTTCTCTTTTGATTAAAATTAATAACAAAAATTTATTAGTGTACTTGATGGATTCGCAATTCACTTTTTTTTCTAATTAAATTAATTTTTTTAAAAAAAGACAAGTCATTGAGTTTGAAAATAAAGCTGCTTTTAATATTTAGATGGTTTAAGTGAAAAATAAATCTACTTTCGTATTTTTAACAAAGAAATACGGAATTTCAATCTAATACTAGCAAATATATAATCGAGTTACTCAGACATTATCTGTCAAGTAAATTAGTATTCTTTTTTTAAATTTAAGACTTTTTTTTTAATAAAGTTGAATATATTTGTCAATCTAATAAAAATACTCTTCTGCTTATTAATTATTAATAATCTAATTAAGAATTATTAAAAAAATTTTGTAGAAAAGAATGTTCGAATGCATTAGTTTTATTCTAAAATAGGTTCATTTGGCCCCGAGGCTTTTTAAATTAGATATTTGCTCAAAAAAGAAAAACGAGAAATCTCTTAATTCATTAATTAAGTGTTTGCTTCAGATCTAAAAAAATTGCCTTTGAGTAAATATGCCTCGACTAATAGCTTTCAAAAATTAACTCAGTTAAAACATTCTTAAAAAAATTGCAGCACTTTAAAAAAAATTTAATATTAATTATATTTGTTTAATTTATTTTCTTGAACCAAATTCGGCTATAATTAGTTTTTGAAAAGCTTCAAAATTGATTCTTTAATCATTTTAGGCAAAGATCTGTTTGTTACCATACGGTCTTGTGGTAAGGATTCCTCATTTAGTGTCAGAGTAGGCAAAAAAATAATTTTGAAAAATTTTATTAAAAAAAACAAAAAATAAATTGCTTATGGATGAACACTGTTTTAGGTTTTTGAGAATAGATTAATGGTTTCTGAATCGATTGAGCACATTTCGATTCAATTAGCTCTAATGTTTAAGTGGCAGCTTCTTACCGAGAATAACCGAGTTAATTGAAAATTTAAATGTATTTCGAAGCATTTTTATTAAAGATTAGTAATCTAAAAATTGCTGTCTCTCGTCAAAAACAGGAATTTTTTAATTAAAGTTTAGATTAAATGTTCAGCTGAATAATGATAGGTAAAAAAATTGTCATCTTAATTATACTATTTTAGAAGCTCTTTTTTTCAAAACAAGTAATTAAATTCTCATTTATTTCATTAGACATGTCTTTAATTTTTTCCTCTATCTCTTGGGATAAACATGCAATTTATTTTCAAAGGCTTCGACTCATACCGGCTTAGTAAGAGTTGTCATAGACCCAGTGCAGTTGATTAAATTTCACCAGTTGCGTTTAATATCAGATACTTGGCTTAGACGCAGCTTAGATTTTGATTTCTTCAGATTTTTGCCAGAAAAAATTAAGTTTTTTTTTTGATAAATATTTTTTATTTATTATAAGAAACAATCAGCACTAATCCAAAAATACTTAGTTTGAAAGCGAAAATTAGGTTGGTGTCACAATCTGCTTCCTAAGTCATAAATTATTTAATTAAAGCTAATCGAGTTCGCTCAAGTATGCAGCCGATTCATTCCCAGGTAAATTTCCATCAGCACCATTCTTGTGAAAAAAATCTCGAAAATTTTCAAAAGAATGATCATAATATTTTGATTAAGCTTTTCAGTACTCATTTTAACAAAAAGACTAGGTTTATACTAGGACTAGCTCTAATCAAGTGCTTTATTGACAGATTTGATCGAATTTCATCCATTGTAAGATAAATTTCTCAAGAGAATTCTTATAAATTAACTTTTTCTTTTTTAAAACTTTTGTTCAGCCGGTGGATGAAAAATACGAATCTATTCTATGAATTCCTGGCCCTTTTATTTACAAAGAATTATTGATTTTAAAACGAAATGGAAGAGAGAATATCCGGGTATGCTTTTTTCTAAACAACACCTCCAGTTATAAGAATATTTTGATTAAATGTCATTAGTGAAATGCATTTCTATTGAGAAAAACTTGTCTATTGTCGCATGATTAATAAAATTTTTATCAGTCAAAAATAAAAAATTTATCATGCAGATGTCGGATTTTTTTATATAAGAATTTCATTATTCAATTTAAGGTTGATCTTAATTTTTTTAAAGGCTGTCAAAAATTTAAGTCAATTTAAATTTTTTTTAATTTTCTTTTACTTGGTGATTCATTTATTTATTGTAAGGTCCATAAAGGTTTTTAATGAATGATTAATTTAAAAAAAAAGGAGGATATCTTGATTTGAATTTATTGTAGAAAAAGAAAATTTCAAATTTTTTCAAATATTAAATCAAATCGAATCAAAAAATAATTATTTTAAAAAAATTATTTTAATTTCCTATTTTTAGCAATCCGACAAAAAAGTAAAATTTAAAAGTTAAATATGAAAAAAAATGAGCATTTCTTGATTCTAATTTGTTTTACAAATAAAAATGTTCGTAAGAAGCAAATTAACATCTTATTTATTCAGGATATGGAAACTTGAATTTTTTTTTCGATTTGTCAAAAAACTGGCGGGATGCAAAAACCATTTTTTTCAGTTTTTTTTTCAATCACAGTAAATGTATTTAGAAAAAAATTATTTCGTCATTTTTCTAAAATTTGGATTAAATTCAAAGATTTTTGGTGACTTTAGATAAATTATTTTGTGAGAAAATTTAGAATTAGCTTTTCAAAGGAAGTCAAGAAAATATTTCGGCTATGAGTACATTTCTTACCCACACCATGAGTTTTTGTGATTATCGAGACAAAACATCTTTTGAATTTCTTCTATTCATAAAAACTGGACTCTTCAAATTCAAATTTTATTACAGAATTTTTAAATTAAACTATTTTAAAATGGAAAGTATGATGAAACTAGTTTGAGAATAATTTCTAATTTCCTATTTTTCAAGTATTTACTTTTAATTTATTTCCGTATTTCTTAAAATCATCGTCAAATTATAAAGGAAAGAAATTATTGTTTATTTATTATTGTAAATTAAAATTCTATTTTCCTTGAAGAGGCTAAAATTAATTTTTATTTAAAAAATTTTATCTCAGAGAAAAGAATAAATTAAACATTGGATTAAAAAAAAATTACCAGATAAAAAATACAGTTTTGTAATAACCATGTTGGGTTTATACTTAAATGTTGGATAGGTCTATACTCAGTGGCAGTTGGGTGACTTATCCTTAGTTGAGTTGAGAGACCAAAATAGAGAAAAACTAAGTTAAATTTTACAAATAACTTTTATTTGTATAAATGGAATCTGAAAATAATAAATGAAAAACCAACATTATTATTATTATTATTATTATTATTATTATTATTATTATTATTATTAATTCTAAGCTAAGCTTGCTCAGTGACCCGTAAAATAAGGGGCACTGTGTTTAGTATAAAAAAAATATAAAAATTACAAAATTGAGTATAAAAGGTACCAAAAAAAAGTAAAAAAAAGTGCCAAAGTTTCTATTTACAATTATTCAGTGATATAATAAAAATAAGTTGTTAGACTTTTGATTGATAAGAGACTGTCGGATTTGAAAACTAAGCTACATCAAATCTACAAATCTGGAAAATTAAGCCCGATATGTTATCTTTACTCCCTGTCTTATATATATCTCTGAGCTTTTGGACTTTGACATCGTTTTTTTGATTTGAACGGTACTCAGATATGTTATTCAGCTTAACAAGTTTGCATTTGTCCTGTAGTGACATGTTTTCCTCTTCCAGTTCACTGGTAATTTCCAGGATTTCGCTAATGAAGTCATTCGGAATCGGTTGTTTTTCTAGCTCAATAATCATCTTCTTAGTGAGTTCATTTTCAATTAATCGATTGAAAAAGTCAACCTTAATGTTTTTGATGATGTAATCCGTAGGCATGTTATTCAATGACAAGAATAAGCTTGTTGTACGACACCTCCTTGGTATAGTTAGTAGTCCTTTGATTATGTTGCCCTCTGTTCTTTTTATGTCATTCAGTGTGCTCGCATTTATGTTCATATTCTCACACTCATAAGTTAAAGCTGGCCTCACATAGGTCTTGTAAAGATGGGCCTTCATATTTGGATGCATTTGATTTGTTACTATACCCAGAGTCTTCAGTTTTGACACTGCATTTATGGCTAGGCTCTTCCTCTTGTTCCAATGTTTAATATTATTGAGCTCATCTGATATTTAGAACCCAAGATACCGCATTGTATCGACTCTCTTAATTTTCTTCCCATCTAGGATCAATGGATTATCAGACGTGTCTATTATTCTATCTTTTGCTCCCTTAAAACCAACATATATATTTGAAAAATTATGACTAGAAAAAAATAACTTCCGTAATTGTTCAAAAATGTTTATAACTCAAATTTAATTTTACAGTTTACAATTATTTCTTTTAATCTAGTAAGTGAGAGAGAATAAAATTTAAAATTTTGAAATTTTAGATTTTACTCTTGAATTTAGAGGAGAAAATTTTTGAGAGTTGATGTTTGGAGAATCATTGCTAATGAAAGAAACTTATCTTGAGTAATTTCAAAATTTTCAAGACTTCAAACCAAACTTTGTAATTTAATACTTGGATCATGATGAAAGCAGAGATTAACTTTCACTTTGAATTTTTTGAAATATTAGAATTTTGTTTTAATAATTTTTTTTAAAGAAAAAAAAAATATAGTTCAAATTTTTAAAAGTTCAGTTAAAAATGCCAAGCTTTTTTTTAGAACAACTTATTGATAAGACAACAAATTTTTTCATATTTTATTTTAAATATCAATAATAATATAAATAAATTTTATCTACGACAGAAGGTCAAGTTGAAAAAAATAGCTTAAAATTTAAACTCCATTTAATGCCAAGACACGCAAGTTGTCTTCTGAGCACGGCTAATAACTTAGAGCCGCATCCAAGCTAGTCCACAATTTGAAATTCCTCCTAATGATAAATAAAGAAAAAAAGAGAATTCCGTTCAAGCTGCACACTAGCAATCTTGAGAGTTGTTTTAATTTTAAGAACAATAAACCGGAAACAAAAGCCAAACTCTATTAATACTAAAGTAGTTAGGCGTAACAGGCTGATTTACGCTATTCAATCTGCTCATATGACCAAAATCATCTCAATTTATTTGCTAAAGAAATGTTTAGATAAACTACGTTTTGTAAAAATCTAGCAGAATGCAAAAAATCCGAATTCGGAAACAAATTTTATATTCAAATATCATATAAATTAGATAAAAAAAAACATATTAATTTATATTTAATCAATAGAAAAGGGAAACAGGAGAAGAAAAAAATGGATGAATTCATGTTTTATTAAGATTTAAAAATCAAAAAATTAGATTTTAATTTATTTTTTAGCTTTATTTGCATCCAATTTTTGGATAAGTATTTAATTTAGAATTTATTTAACAGGAATAAATAGATATTTAATTTAGTTTTCTAATCGAGCTACTGATAATAATGCGTTTATTTGAATTATTCTTAATTTACCGTGATACTTGTTTTTTTTTTGTATTAATTCCGCAGATTTGCTAAAATTTATTCAATTTAGAAATTTCCTCGCAAATCGTATAATTGTTTATAGAATTTTTTAGATCAATTTTCAATAAATTTAAATAATAATTCTAATAATTCTAATTTCTATTTTCAATTAGAAATGATCACGTTAGATGTTATTTAAATGATAAATCTGTGAACTGTTTGGTAACAGGAATTAAAAAAAATTGATAGTTCTTAACAAAATTCAATTGAGATTGGGATTGAATTATCAAATATTTGTTTGACTAAGAACAAAAAAAAATGTTATTTATTAATTAAAAATTCACGTGTGGATAAATAGAATTTTATTCGAGTCTAATATTAAACAAACCCAAATTTGCATTTTTAATAAAATTAATTTTTTTTTAGTAAGATTAAATGAAGCTTTAGAAACACGTTAAAATTAAAGTGATTAAAATTGTATTTTTAATTGAAAGGTTTTTTTTTTAAATTAGACTTTTAATTTAATTGTTAAAAAAAATTGTTTGTATGACTCCTATTCTAGTTTATGATTTTTTGAAAAGACATGATTAGACTGACGTTTTTAGCACATAGCCCACGGAATAATCCTTAGTATTAAAGAATTTTATTATTTTGGCTTTTTTTGCAAAAGAAACAAAAGAAAGCCTCATTTTTTTGAAGTAATTTTTTTGATTACACTCTATTTTTGTTGTTGCTGATGTTTAGTTAAGTATCAAAAATATCAAAATACCAAAGTATCAATTGGAAAAAGCTGATTTCATTTTAGACAAATAAATAAATTCAGTGCAAAATTTTGTAAAATTCTTTTCCAAATATTTGATGCTGAAAAATTGATATTTTGATATTAGATGTTAAACTTAACATTGAATTATCAAAAAGAAATAAATAGCTTTAGTAAAGATTTGTTTAGAATTTCTTTGATTTCTTCTTATTATTTTTAGACAATATTTAAGGATTCAGAAAGCTAATTTTTGATGCAAGATTAAATTGATGAGTGTTAATAGTTAAATTTACTGCATGTTTTTTTACATGGATAAAATTTTTAAACTTCAAATAATCTGTAATAAATAAAAAAAATAGCGTTATACCCAGAGTTGTTTAAAAGTCACAAGTCCAAGTCCGGACTTTAGAATTTTGAATATTGTAAAAACATTTATGCTAAAGTTGCAGGAAAATTGTGATATTTGGCAAATCTATTGCATTAGACAACCCAAGATTATATAAATTTTTTGATATGAAGCCTGATCTAGCAAATTAAAAAAAAATAACGGACTTGGACTTTTTTTTGGGGCTTTTAAACAACTCTGGTAAAACTTTGGCTTAAGCTTACTCAAAATTTGGTTTTGTTATATATGGCTTTAATCTCGTAGAATCAATTTAATAAATTTTTTTTAGAATTATACTTAAATGTTGTTTTTTATGTAAGAAATTTCATGTAATATTCTTTCTCAAAATTTCAGCTTTAGGCCTTAAAAAAAATTTTTTGGAAAAATTTTCAAATTTAACCTATTTTGACTTAACCTTGAGAGTAATGGTCAAGATATCTCTAATAATTAAAAATAATTTAAAAATAAATTAGAAATATTTTTTGCAAAATTTTATCTCTGATTTCCATTGCCATACTGATACTCTGAGTAAATGTGGGAAACCGATCAGATTTTTGTTATGAAATTTAACACTTGATCAAAGCCTAAGGGATCGTTTTAAGCACTTTACTAAATATGATAGCAGTCTAAGTAATTAAATGACATAATGTTCATATTAAAGGTATAATTTAAAATCGGAAAATTGGTTGAATTTTTTGTGTGTGAAATATATTTAATTTTTCCGTATTAACATAAACCTTTTCTTTTTTTTAAGTCAAGAAAAGACACTAGTCATTTTAATTAGCTATTATTAATAAATAAAATTATTAATTTAATAATTTACATTTTTAATCTAAAAAAACTTAAAATAATAGAGCCTGAAACAGTTTACTTCTTTTGATGGGTGATTGAAATTAAATGCGCATAAGGTTCTATCATGATAATATGTCGAATTGTATTTTTTTATTGATTAGTTAATTATTTCATTAGGGAAATAATCAAAATGTAGAAAAAGAATTTTTTTCCGAATAAAATATTACAAATTCACTTAAAAAATAATATAATAAAATTAAGATATTAATTGATTATAGAGTGTCAATTATGGTAAAAATAAATATATTTAATTTTTTGGTATAGTTTATCATATTAAATTCAGATTATTGTGATTTTTTTTTTATTTGGTTCTCAAAAGAATATGGTCATTAAGTTGTAAGATTAGGCTCAGGAATTGATTGTTCTGGGTCGATTGGGAAAAAGTTAATCCTAGTCGATCGAAGGCAATTTTTTCCAAGGCGAAAAACTAGAGAAATAAAAAAAAATTTAACCAAATAATTTGATCTTAAGTTAAATAATAAAACATTTTAAATTTGTCTTGCCTTTCAATGGAATAAAATATTTTTTTTGTTATTCAATAAAAAGAATTTTAAAAAATTTTTATTATTTATGAAAAAAGGTTCTAAATGATAAAAAAAAACAATTAATCGCACTGTCTAATCCGATTAAAATGACTGGCGTAATTTAACTAGCTGGGAAGAAAAAAATTATTTTTGCCATAAAAGGCTGAAACATTAAATCCCAGTTTAAATTTAAATTTTTTGAAATATCCAATTTAATTGTTTATTAAAAGATAAGAAGAAAATTTATTTATTTAATATTTGAATTTGGAAATCAATATTTTTTATAAATTACAAAAATTAAATAAATACACAAACGCGCATTGAGTTAGTTACACCAAAAAATTTTAATGATATTTTGTTTTTTTTCTAAATTAATGTAACTAAAGGTTTATATCGATGGTGTATCATAAAATAAAAGAAATTAAAAAAAATTTATACGAAAAAAAATTTGAGGCAAAATATAAACTAAAACACAAAATCGAAAATAATTATACTGTACTTAAAATTGTACTATCTCAGGATTTAAAGTGCTATCAGTCACATAATTTTTGCATAGCAGCTTTGGTATCCGAATTTTAAATTCCTTTCTGTTTCCTTCTAGAGTCATATCTGCTTTTAGACTTACTTTTTAATTTTTTCATCTAATTTGAGGTCATTTTTGATTTTTAACTTCAAATTTGGTCAAAGAAAAGTTTTAATTTTCTAGACAGATAAAGAAAATAATCAGCTAAAAAAATTTAATGCAGTAATGTTTAAAATGATATTATTGAATATTGAAAGCTTAAATTTTGGAAAAAATTAGCATTGATCTTTTGATCAAAACACTAGTAATTAATCTCGAGTGAAAATATCCATGGATAGACAATGAGATCTAACTTTTAAAAAAAAATTTTCCTTTCTGTACTTTTTGAACTTTTTCATAATTTAAATTTATTTGGCACTGTTCCTTTTTGTACTTTCTGTACTTTTTGTACTTTTTCATAATTTCAATTTATTTGGCACTGTTCCTTTTTATACTTTAAGTAATTAATGGTAATTTTAATCATTATATTAAAACTCAAACGGGGTCTGGAGCGAAGCCCTGGTTTAGGGATTCGGGTATGCTGGAGGTAATAAAAATATTAGTTAAATTTAAAATTGATTTTAAAATATTGATTAATTAAAAGTTTTTTTTATTACCGTTAAGAACAAAAAGTACAAAAAGGATTTTTACTTTTAAATATTTTCATTGTCTTTACCGCAAAATATACAAATGTTTTTCCCCTTTGATTTTTTTTTGACAATGGTTCAATTAAATTTCCATAATTCCTTAAATCAAAAATTAAATTTCTTCATTTTTTAGTTATTGAATTCTAAAATATTTAGGTGAGTCATGATAAACCGTGTTTTTAGTAAAAAAAAGATTATTATTTAAATTCTACAATGAAAAGAATACTATTTGTACTCTTCTAATTTTTTTTATAAATTAATCAAGTTTGTTGCATCTTAGCCAGTTTAAATATTTAAAAATAAAAAGTTTTAGCAGGTTTAATCATTGCCTCTTTTAAAAAATAGCAAAAAAGAGTTGAGCAATAATAAATTTTTAATTCAAAATATTTATTTTTAAATTTTTCTTTAATATATTAATAATTTTGAGAAAAAATTTTAAACTTTAAAATTGTAAAATAAGAAATATCGAATAAATCAAATATTTATATTCATATTATTTTGATTTTTACAATTTTAAAAAAGCTGAAATTTACTAAATTTTTAAAAATATAATGTTGAATTTTTCTCTTAAATAAAATTTAATTCACATTTAATTTTATTGAATTATTTTCTTCACTTCATTTTTTACTAGTCATGCTACGACACTTATTTCTCAGGTAAAATTGCGCAATTTTAGCTAAAAATTTTTACAAAAAGAATTTAATTTCAAAAATAACACCAAAATTTTCAATTTTTTTTAGATTTTCATTTTAATTTTTTTAATTCAATCATCTAGTCAATTAGTTTTTAATCTAGAAAAATTTTAGTTGAAATTTTGCAAGTTCATTTAAACCGTGTGTGAACAATTCTCTAAAATAAATCCAATTTTTCAATAAAGCTTTACTGTGTCCTTATTTTTATATAATCAGAGGAAATATTAAATGGCTTCGTCTTATCAATTAGACATTTAATTTAGAGCGCTTTGGCAGCCATTTTTAGCAGTTGGGCCTTATCGCTCACTTGCGCAATTTGTCTAAAATAGCTGACACAAAATGGCAAACTAATTTAAATGAATCCTGATATTTATCTTAGATATCAACCAGCTTTATTTTTTCAACTTTTGATGGTATTTAAAAAAATGAATTTTTTTTCCGCTTTATTCTATTTTATTTTTTATGTGAATCTTTATTAAAATTAGATAACTTTTAAAATTAAACACATGTTGAATCTCACCAAGCTGTACAATGAGTCCACGTGTGAGCTCTCCAATAGTTATTACAGATTCGAGGCCTACAGCTACTTGTTTGTGATGTGCCCGCTGGCTCTGATCGGCATCGTGCTCAACCTAATCAGCCTTCAAGTGTTTCGCGACAAAAGCTTCAACACTGTCACATTCAAGTACCTTCGTCTCATTACATTGACTGATTTTTTCATCTGCATCATAATCATACCCTACTGCATCACCTCTTACACGCAGCCATTCAACAAATACGACCTGTTCATTCGCCAAATCTACCTAGCCTATTTGTACATACCCGGTGCTAATTTTGCCATCAACTTGAGTATGCTATTGAACCTCTTGGTCACAGTTGAGAGGTAAGTTATTTCTTCAATTTTGAGCCAACTCTTTTGAAAAAGCATTGACAATGAGAGAGATATAGACAATGAGAATTTTAAAAAGTTAAAATCCTTTTTGTACTTTTTCAAATTAATGGTAATAAAAAAAACTTTAATTAATCAATAATTTAAATATCAATTTTAAATTTAACTAATATTTTTATTTCCTTCAGCATACCCGAATCCCTAAACCAGGGCTTCGCACCAGACCCCGTTTAAGTTTTAATATAATGATTAAAATTACCATTAATTACAAAAAGTATAAAAAGGAACAGTGCCAAATAAATTGAAATTATGAAAAAGTACAAAAAGTACAGAAAGTACAAAAAGGAACAGTGCCAAATAAATTTAAATTATGATGAAGTAAAAAAAGTACAAAAAAAGTACAAAAAAAGGAAAAAAAAAGGAAAAAAAAGGAAAAAAAGAAAAAAAAAGGAAAAAAAGGAAAATGGTTTTTTAAAAGTTTAATATCATTGTCTATCCATGCAATGAGAGTCTAAAAAAGTAAATTAATCAATAGTTTAAACATTAATTTTAAATTTTAACTAGTGTTTCTCTTACCTTCATACTCGAATCCCTAAACCTGGGCTCCGCTCCGGATCCCGTTTAATTTTTTATCTAATGATTAAGATAACCAAAAATACAATTAGGAACAGGATCAAATTAAATAAAATTATGATTAAGTACAATAGTGCAAAAAGGAAAATGGTTTTTTAAAAGTAAAATTGTCTATCCATGCTTTTAAAACTCACAAAGTCAAGATTTAGATTTTAATAAAAACATTTGACTTTAGTCTAAAAAAAGGAACAATAATTCTTGTTTTTTAAAAATTTTTAATGAAAATTTTGAATTTTTTTCACTAAACTTTTTTCAAAAACGTCATCTTTATAAGAGTAATTTAAATTTGTTAATAATTAAAATAAAAAATAGTAATTTACAAAAAAAAATAAAAATAAAAATTGAAGTCAGGACAATGACTTTTTTTAACTTTTGTCTGATTTGAATAGTTTGTAAATTTCAACCTCAAGGTTAATATCTGTCGGATGGCCAATCCACAAGTACAAGCTTTTCAAGCCATCGCGTTATTACTTGTCTTGTTTTATAGTTCTTTTCATTGCCATTGTATCCAACATTGCCAATTTTATGCTGTATGAAATCGAACTGTGCTCAAGTGTGATGACGCGTTCGTTCACCACCGAGAACTGGTGGGCAGTCTACAGCTTGGTCAGGGAGGTTTTGACGCGCATTCTGCCAATAGTCCTGCTTATTCTATTCAATATAATATTGATATGCATAGTTAAGTCATCGCGGCGAAGAATGAAAGAAAGTGTAAATGTGAGCCACTCGAATGGATCCAATAACAAGCTGAACAAGAATGTATCGTTGATGAACTGTGTGAAGAAGGCCAAGAGCAAAAAAAAGCTTTCGAACGAAAGCGAGGATCACAGCAAACATCTACTGCGCAATCCGGTCACAAAACGAAACAGACAGGAGAATCAACTGACTTGGATGACCATATTCGTGGCTATTTTGTACTCGACTAGCTCTATTCCCATGGTCTTTGCCTATCCGGGTCTCATTTTCAAAGCCGAACAGACCCAAACCAAATGGTACAAAATGTACGCCGTGTTGGTCAACATTCTTGAATTGCTGCAGTGTTCGTTCAGATTTTTAATCTACTATTGCTTTACGACAAAGTTCAGACAAGTTTTTCACATCATGTACGGGCTGGAGAGAAAGAAAAAATCGACCCAAACCACCACTGTCGAGTAGGATACTGAAAACAAAATTTTTATTATTTTTTTTAAATTTTTTAGTAATTAAATTTTTTAAATAAATTTATTTTGTTAAATCCAATTTCAATAAATTAGTCATGCATTTTTGTAAAAGTTAATTAAGATTTTTAAGATGGCTTTGATCAACATTTTCCCCCACGGTTTGAAAAAGCTAACTTCTAAAATTCAAATAAAAATTAAGAAAAAAAATCTGTTCCGTTCATGAGATAGCTTGAAAAAATGGCAAAGTTGCAAAATTTCAAATCGAATTTAAGCTCTATAGTTTAATTAATTTCTTAATCAATTTTAATAACAAACAAAAATTAATATTTAACTAAAGTGGCTTAATCTTAGAATTTCATTTTAAGTAAAAATTGATTATTAATGGATATTTTGAAATTTTTCAATGAAAATTTAAATTTGTTTGACTGTTTTTATTTAATTTTATATTAAGGTTTTATTTAAAACGTTTATTTGATTTATTTGAAATTAAATTAATAAGGAAAAAAAAGTGTTTTTTATTTAATTCAAAATATTTAACATTGTTCTTTAAAAAAAAAAAGAGTTTTTAAATCATTTTTAATAAACTTTAAGTTGACCAAAAAGCACAATAAATTCCCTTTTTGGAAAATAAAGAATACTTTTAGTTTTAAATCAAGATTTAAATTTTGGATTAATGTAAAAATTCAAAAATTAATTCAAGGCTTTAAGGTTTTGAAAATAAGGCATCTTGAAGTTGTTTATCAATTAAAAGATGTTATTTTTAGATATAAAAAATAATTCGAAGATTAATTTAAATAATTTTGATGAAGCATGCATTTTAAAAATAGTGGTAGGAAAGATCAATCTTTTAATTTTATTTCTTTTTTTTCAATTAGATTTTAAATTTAAATTTGAATATTAGATATAGATTCTTTTGAAATAAAAAATTCAAAATAAACTTTACAATTAATGAGTTTAATGAAATACATTTGAATTTAAAAATCGGTTTTGTTAGCAGATTAAAAAAATTTTTTTGGTTTTTTAAATTTACATAACATGTGTAGAATGCTTCATTAAAATTATTTAAATAAATTCGAAGATTAATTTTAATATCCAAAAAATAAACGCTTTAAATTGAAATGATATTTTGAATCGATCATTAACTTCAAGATGCCGAAAAAAATTATTTAATAGATGTATATTTCCTGTAATTTTGAAAAAATCAATTATTAAAAATTTTTATTTATATTTTTATTTATTTATTTATATTAATCGATTGACTTAGATAGAAAATAAAAATATAAAAATTTTTAATTTTTTTCTTATTTAAAATTAAAAAAAAAAACATTCAAAGTTAATGTCTTTTCATTTTTTTTTAATTTATTAAGAAAAAGAATTTTATTGAAATTATAGAATTTATTTTAAAATTTATTCTTTACGAAGAAATTTCATTGTGATTACCAATGCTTATATTTTAACACTTGAGCGCCCGTCAGGTCTACAGACTTAAATATCAAATTTTTAAAACTCAATATCTTTTTTAAAATTGAATGGCTAAAATAGGGAATTATAAAAACTATTATATATATATAATTATATATTGTAATAATGATTAAATTAGCATGAAAAATTATAATTAAAAAAGATTTATTAATTAACAACTAAACAGAAAAGCAAAAATTTAAATATCAAATATTTAAAACTAATAAATAAATTATTTCACCACCAACAAAAATCTTCCTAGAGTCTCAATTTTTTTTAATTTCACTAATTGATTAAATTTTAATACTATTTAAAAATTTTATCACACCTTTCTCCGTCACTCCGACAGCTCGAATTTATTTAAATCAGCATTTTGACAATGATTTTATCATATGAGAAAATTATTCTATGGTATTCTTTTTGACTAGCTTCTTTGTTTAATAAAGATATTTGTAAATAATTATTAATTGAAACTGCAGCATGAAAAAAAAAACAATTTAAATTGATGTCCCTTCGTAGATTCTAAGCGTTTGTCGGTTTTATTTAAAAAACCATTAAAATGCTTAAATATAGCTCATGACATTTAACCAAATATAATCTCACAAATTTATTTGGGTCTCTAATTTTTTAAATGGCGTGACGCTATTAAATAAAAGAATAGTTCCAACTCTAAAATATTTATTTAAAAATTCTAAAATTCTTTCTAAATTAAAAATGAAAGTTTTATTTGCAATTTAACTATTTAAGTCAAGGACTTGAATGCTTGGGGGTTTTTTTTCAGAAAATTGTTTAATTTTTAATTTTATTTTTAAAAAATTACCCTTTATTTTTTCAGTATAAAATTCTGGACACAACTCTTTCATTATCTTATTTAATAAATCAATTTAAAATAAAAAAAATGGAAAAATCTATTAAATAGATGAAAAAGTAGATATGAAATAAAAAGAAAAAATAATTTTAAAATTTTTAACATTTTAAACTGATTCTATAAATTTAAATAAATAAAAAACATTAATAAAATACACCCTTGATTAAACAAAAATCTTTTAATTTTAAAATTATAAAATCAAAACAAAATTAAACAAAAAATTTTAAAAAAATTAATTTTATGTTAGAACTTTATTCTTTATTAAAAATTATTATTTCTTCAATTAATTCATCCCTTGTTGCAAATTTATTCACTCTCATTCGCATAACAATCGCATTCCTAAAATAAAAATCGCATGGGTTCGAGTCAAGTGAATTTGGCGGCCAAATTTCTTTCCAAATAAACAAATGTAGATTATTTATACAATAGTTTTTGTTTATACTTGCCGTAAGAGGCTTCTTTCCTTTCTGCTGGAATATCCATTTATTTGTTCCACATAACCGATTTTCTTTACGCTATGCAAAAGGCAAGATTTTTCCCTTATAATAAATAGCATTTATTGTCTCACCTTTTCAAAGTTTTGTTATAAAATTAATTATGTTTAAATTTTAATTAAATTACTCTCGCCTACGAAATAAGGTTTAGTTAGGCCAAACTCTGCCATCCCCATCCAAACCATTACTATAAAAGAGGGTTTTATTTAATCCATAATGTCCTCATTATTTAAAAGTAAAGTGGATTTCATGTAAAAGAGTAAAAAAAATTTTCATACTTTCTTGACAAAATAAAAAAATAACACAAAGGACCAGTGATAAGTATTGTAAATCAAATAAAAGCTCAGCTCTTTAGCTTTAATTTAAGCATATTAACTTATACTTTGAATAAAGTGATTTAAAAAAAAAATTGACCTAAAGACTACTATATATTTTTCATAAAATAGAAAAGATAAAATAGTGAAAAAAACATAAAAAATTATTCTTTTGTAAAGGTAAATCAAATTTATAAAAGTGTTAAAAATTTTGGTGTAAATATCTTCTTCGGTTCAAAAGTTATATGTTCAAATCAAAAATACACCAAATTTTTCACCTTTTAAAATAAGGTTAAAATTTTTAAGGGTTTTTGAGTTTATCTTTTCAGCCGAATGTAATAAAAAAAAGATCAATATATCATTTTGACCCTTGTTTGATTAGCTATCAAATGATATATAAAACTCATTAAAATAATATCAATTACAAGGAGGGCATTGAGATTATTTAGGTGGGGTTAAGGTTATGCTGTTTAATTCCGGTATAAACAAAGCAGATATATAAAACATAGTGTTTTGTAATCATGAAAGTCTAATGTATATATGTATAAAGTTTCATAAGTTTTGGATGGAGCAATCACCAGATTTAATAGAAAACAAACCCGCGCCTACCTTTTTTGAACACCCATTAATATTGGTGGAATATATAAATAAAATACTTTTTTTGAATCTTTAAACTTGCACCTTTTTAAAAGAGATTATAATTTGTCACTATAGAATAGTATTTTTACGGCTAATGAATTAAATTAAATAAAATTAGCTGGTAAAATTAAAAATTAAAAATTCTTTATTCAGTCATCAATTCAAAATTTTTTTCCAGACTTATGCCGTATCCATCACCAAATTAATTACTGAAAAAAACAAAACTCTAGAAAACTCTAGTTCAAATTAGAGCTAATTAGTAGAAAATTACGATACAAAATTTTCACAATTGAATTCAAAAAATTCTTAAATAAATTCTATTAAATTTTTCCCACTCAAATTACTTAATCGTACAAATTTTATTTATTAAAAAAAATAGCTTCTTTATATTATTCAATATAATAATGCATCACTTGAGTCTAGATTCAACTGTTGTGGCCAAGTCTTCCCTACCGAGCGACTTCAACTCCTCGGCCAGCACGCTCAATAGGTCAGCACGTTCATCCAATTCGGTCCAAGTCTGCAAAATTTTCTTATACTTAACATGCATATTTTCATTTTGCTCAACATTTATTTTATCACACACCGACTTTGTCAAATTGGCAACCAAATTCTTAAGCTTTTCCTCTTCGCCAACATTTTCCACTACATAATTAATAAGTTCGCAGTCAATAAACTTTTCTTTTGGAGCTTCTGGCTCACCATCGATTTCATTTTTCACATCACTGGCCATTTCTTCGTCCTGAACCATTTCGTCATTTTCATTCTTAACAGACCCAGCTTGTTCGTCATCGAACTCTTCATCATTACCCTGGGTGTCTTCATTTTCATCAATGGGACTTGCGTCTTTTTCGCCTTCTTTGGTCTCACTTTTGTTGTTCTGCATTTCAGCTTGTTGCTCAGCCGTAAAATCTTTGTTCAGCTTTCCACAAATGGCCTCCAAATACTCAGAAATGGTCTTTACATTTTGATTCTGCATAAAGTAGTACGGACTACGCTTGGCCAGCAGTCTGAGTCCTTTCCAAGCCCAATCTGTTTGGTTGATAAGATAGTACTGTCTTTCGACTTGGTTAGCAGGGTCCAATTGCTCAATGGCATCGAGAAAAAATTCTTTCAATGATGGCAAAAATTGCCGATTAGGATCCCTGCAAACTTCAAGATTTTCATGGTTCACATTGCACAATTTTGACATCAGAGATGAATCAGCGAGAAAAACTTTGTTTGTGGTTGATTTTAGCAAAAAATCCGAACTGACCGGTCTGGGTCGTTTCGATGCTGTTTTTGTCTGGCTATGGGATTTTTTTTCCTTTACGAAATTTGGACAGCTCTCATTTTTCCACTTGTTCCATATCTCTTCTCGCTCAAGGATGTGCTTAACACCGCTGGAAAATTTTGAACCGAGTGGCGGAGTTTCTTTCAAAAGCTTGAAAAATACAAACTATTAGATTTTTTTTATAAAATTAATTTCAAAATTACATCTGTCACTTTGCGGCTAGCTGATTTGACCCATGATAATTGATCTTCGTTTAGAACTTGTGAGCTTCTAATGATTAGAAATTAAAAATTGAAAATTTTGGAAAAAATAATTTAAATAAAATTTAATTATAATTAGTGAGAGAAACTTTTTTAAATTATTTTTTCAAATTGAGTTGTAATTTTTTTCTACATATAAAATTTCAAAACGAAAAAATTCAATAGGTAAAAAATTATTGACAATTAATTACTGATACATTGGTGATTTTTTTCTATGGTTTAGGCATCCTTTAAAATCTCTAATGGTTTCTGATGTATTCAGGATTCAAATCAAGGTGAACTCTGAAGCCATGCTCTAAAAGATTTTGTTCTGATATTATAACTACCAACTCAGCTAAAATAGATAATGTTGATGTCGACAATATCAAAAAATGTTTAAGTTATGACATGCTATTGAAAAAAGAACATATAACTGTGTTAATAAATGTAAGCAATTTTTCTTTTTAATTTTTTATACTTTTTTATAAAGTATGGTATTTTAATCGAAATATGATTAAAAAAAAACTATATTCTTATTATATTTGTTACAATTAATATAATTATATAATAAATACTAAAAATATGGATTTTCTATTAAGTTTGTGGTAGTATTTACAATTATTATGGTGTAATAGTATTGTGGGTGATCTTTAAAAGTCTTTTTATTTAAAAGAAATATTTTTATTCTTCATTAGTAAATTTATTGAGAATAAAAGACCATCTTTTCCTTGAAATTTAGAACAAATTGAAAAAATTCCTTTTTGGATAAATTAAAATTAAAGATAAAAAAATTCCAAATAAAATTACTACAACTAATTTTGGCATTTTTTTATCTAAAAAATATTTTTTCTTTTTATCTAAGAAATTTAAGATTTTACTTTTTTTAAAAAAATAAGAGAAAAATTTATTGAAGCATTTTTTTCCGAATTGTACAATTTGTCTTTTTTTTTGTAAAGTTACTTTACCTTTCATAATTTAAGTTGATGAAAAAATTATGAAAGTTTAAGTATTGTTAAAAAATCAAAATAATTATTATAGTATTTTAATTTTTGTGGAAGATTTTACCATTTAAATTTTTTACTATAAAAAAAATTTTTGTAAAAAATCAGTAATTTTATATACTCTCCACTGTAAATACTAGTTTTTCATTAAAGATAAGATTCGATTAGAAGATTCAAAGTCAAAATTTTTTTATATTCTCAGTTGAGTGAAATTAAAAAATTCTTAAATAAAAAAATTAAATTTACGATTTAAATTTGACATCTGCTGTTAGGTAATGAAACAATATTAAAAATTGAAGAAGAATTTGCCTTCGAAAATTGCTATCATTCAATTGAAGATCAAGAAGCTGGAAAAAAAATAAAAAAATTTAAAAAGTTAACATTTTTTAAAAGTAGATTACTTTTTCACTTGTTAAATATTTTGAAAAGTATAAATTCATGTCGTCATACTCGTCCATTTTACGTCCACTTTCATCTTTAACATCTTCTAATTTGTACCCTTTTAAGGCTTCCAGAACATCGATGGCGTTCTAAAATCAAAGTTTTAAATTTTTTTAATCTTATTTTTTTATTACATTGGTGAATGTTTTCCAAGTCAATTTGTCATAGCAAGTATTCGGCCTACAAAACACGTCTTGCAATGACCAAAATTTCAAGTATAAATTATAATCTATGGGCATAGAGCTAAAAATTAAAATCAGAGAAAAAATTATTTTATAACTTAAAAATACTGTGTTGACAAATCCAAGTCATCTGTCTCCATTGAATCTGATTTATTTTTGTTCTTTTAATAAAGTTTTAAGAAAATTTTTTTTTTAATGCATTATCAAACAATTGCTTTCTCGAAAGCCTCAGGGTTGTTGGTGTACCGGGTGAAATTGTCCGAAAAATGACTCATTAAATTTAGGCCCGATTTTTCGGTTAGCGGAAAAAGCTTGGCCAAAAACAGGTGTATCCGACCACTGAACACTGTATTCTGTGATTTTGAAAGTCTTTTTAGCAAATCTTCACATAAGATTGTTAAATGTAGGATTTTTTAATTTTTTTAATTTTACCATTGCACATTCTTAGCAAATAGTTTTTGACACTTTGATAGAATAGCTCTGATTTCCAGATATGGGAGCTTTCTTCCAAGTAGCAAAAAATTTCCGAGCACTTTTCTATTGTAAGAGTGCTCAACATGTCATTTATCAAATGAATTGGGGTCGTGGGCAAGCACAGCTCTGAGGAAAGCTTTTAAAAATTCACTTTGATTGACAAAACTTACTTTTCTGCGCAGCCGAAATGGACAGATCAAGTATTGCATGCATGTCCGGAATTGTCATTTTACTCTTTATTTTTTTATTAAATAAAAGTCTTTATAATTTTTTTTTTCTATTTACCAATCTTTGGACCACATAAGTCCTGAACGAATGTTCGATGGCAATTTTTGTGACCTCATCAGTGCTAGAAAAGATGTTTGAAGTTTTTAAAAATGAGTTAAAAATTGGGGTTTACTTGGCGAATTCATCGCAGGCTTTATCAACATCCAAGCTACTCGACTCCAGTCTAGTTAAAATAAACTGCTTGACACTTTCAAATTTTTGTGCATTTTCGCCTGAATTCATCTCAACCATTTTATCTAATTTTTTTTTTAGAATTAAAGATTAAAATTATGAAATAAATTCTCCAAAATTTCATAATAAAATTCAATTTTTCCTAATCACGTAATTCATGTAGTTGAATGTTTTTTTTGTAAATTTTTATTTTAAAAATTGAGTATTAAATCAACTATTTTTAAAATAATAAATTAATACTAAAATAGCCAAATTTCACATTTTTTGACAAAAATCAAAGATCGATCTCTCGACATTGATAATTAGAATTTTTTTTTTTTAATTTCGAAGTATTTATGCAAGGAATTGAATAAAAAAAAAAAAAGAAAAATTTTTTTGTTATTAATTTATTTATAAATTTGAATAACAATTATTTTTTTATTTGGTTTGAGTGGCAGCTCTTGCACCGGCGGGGCCTGAAGTTTTCTAAAAAAAAAAATTAATAAATTTAAGTAAATTGAATTTTGCTTTAATTCATACTGGAGCTGGTCTTCTCTGTGGTGGGGCTCGAATTCTTCTTGCCTCTCTTGATCTATTGCGTACTACTTTGCTGTGAATAGCACACGAGACACAGTACTGCAATTTGTAGTATAATTTCGGTAGAGCATAACCTGAGAATTGATTTTAACTTTAAAAGAAGATTTTAAAATTTGATGTTCTTACTTTCATAGGCACAAGCATCGTTGATATCTCTGACAGCTGCAGCCTCGACAATATTTCTGATAATGAATTTTTTGATCGCTTTATCTTTTGGGACCAAACGTCTGCAGTTGGCACAGTTGACGCTTACGACATGTCCTCTGCCATGTTTGGAGCGTCCTCCATTTCTTCGTTTCTTGGTCTATGCACAAAAAAGATTAGGTAAATGTCTTAATCGATTTGGAGGATCGATCTTTGCCATACAGATCCGATTAAATTGGATACAAATATCGATCATTTATCAAATGCTTACCATTTTTAGTCTTGTTCAGATTTCTGATCAAATCACAAAGCAATAGCTAAAGAAGTCTTGAATTTTAGATATGTGAATGCTTTGAAAGATTTTAGAATTTTTTTAAAAGATCCTCCGCGAAAAAGAAGTTTTAAATCAGTGGAGTAACACTTTTTGTCCGATTTAAAATTCAGTTTAATTTGTTTTTGCTTGTGGAAATTTAATTTTTTTTTTTAATTTAGTAAATTTGAATTTTTTTAATTTTTCAAAATATATTATATCAGAGCAATTAAATTAGACATCTTAATTTTAAGAAGTTTTTACCACTGAATTACAATGTTTAGGTGTGTTACACTCAATCTTTAAAATAATTAATTAAATGTGAAAGTTATTTTAATTCTTTATATTGAAACAATTTTCCAAAGACATGTTACTGAAAAACTGAGTCATTTTGTTCTTTTGGTTGCCAGACTAGTATCGGAATATAAAGAGGATTTTGAAATCAAGATTTGTCAAATTAACTATTAAATAATAATAATAAATAAAAAATATTAAAAAAACAAATCTTCTACTAAATTTTAGCTTAGCTAATTTAACTTTTAAATTTTTTTTTTTTAATGATATATTGTAAGTTTTTCAAAATTTAAAAAAAATAAAAAAAATTTTATTAAAATAATAGGGGTATAGCTCTTTCACAATAAAAAAAAATTCACAATAAAATTTAATAAAAAAACAATAAAGTAAGATCAGATTTGATTTGATTATTTTTTTAAAATTTTATGAATTTTAAATTAAAATTCAACAATATTGAGTTTTAACTTAAATTTTTTTTTTAAATTTGGTTAATATTGTTGAATATAGAATATTTTAATTTAAGAAATTTCAAAATTGATTTTTTATGACAAAGTTATTGATTAATCCTTAGGAAAAATATCAAATATTTTTCTCTCCATTAATTTATTTAGACAAAATGGGAGAAGGACCTTGGATGTCAACTTAAGGGAACTTTTAGATATCGACTGATCGGCCTGAATCAAATTCAAAGGAATACCAACTACCAGAGAGAAATTAAAAGGCCGAATTGGAGACCAAATGCTCGTAGCTTTTTTAGGAAGTCTTTTTAAATTTAAGAATTTAGTATGACTTAGAAAGGAATGAACTAACTTAACTCAAGAGAATTAAAAAACATTTAAAATTTCATATAGAGACTTGAGCCAACATTCACAGGAAAGACTTTAAAAAATAAGCAGAACTTAATCTGGGGAACATCTAACACAACTTTAGAAAAAAATAACCATCAAAGCAAAAAGAATGACAAATTCCGGATTTAGCCCAAATTGAGTTAAATACAAGCCAAAAATATATTTTTTTTTTAATTATAATTTTCGAAACCAATTTAAATTTATTTTTTGTACATTTTCAAAATCTAAAAGAACAAGCTCACCATTGTTATCATTTTCTCTTGTTTTGTAATTATATTAGATAATCATCAATTAAGGTGCTGTGGTTTATATAAAAAAAGAGTGCATTTTTTTATTTAGTAATAAATTTTAGTTGATTTAGAAGATAAAATTAATTTTTTAAAATTAATTAAACAAAATATGCAACGAAAATGCCAATACTTTTCTCAAAATCTTTGATCATATTTTAATCAATATTTTTAACTAATTTGAAAATAAAAAAATATATTTTTTTCTCTCTAAGTTTATCTTTATTAAGTGATTCGACTTTATCCTCTTGAGTTGAGTGAACCGAGAGTAAATTTCAAGAAAAAGACAAAATTTAAATATTTATATTATTGAAACAGTTGTACTCATTTTTCGCATCTGTTCAACACTTTAATTCACAATTAAAAATATTTTTTGTTATTTATTTAATAAAAATATCGAGTCTTAAATTTTTTCAAGTTAATTTAGTTTTTTCATCAACCCACACCAAATAGATAAAAAACAATACTACTTTATTCATACTTTAAATTGAATTAAAATTATTTATGTTTTTAAATTTAAAAGATTATTTTCTTGACTCAATAAAAATAATTCTAAAACCAGCACTGAGATAAGATAATTTTTACCAAGTCAAGTAAAAACAAAAATTCAAGCTAAATATTTTTATTAAATTTTACAATTAATTCTACTAGACATAGTGAATAACTATGGTAGCTGATTTTTTTTCTAGCTATGATAAGATACCTGGAATACGATAAAAAAGTATGATAGAGCAAATTAAGAGCTTGATTTTTGAAAATTTTTTAAATTAAAGCTTGATATTTAAAAAAAAACCATTGTAGCATCAATTTTGGGAATTCCAGCTCGAAGGAATTTAAGACTTTGATCCGCAGATTCTAGAAAGATATTTTTTTTCAAATAAAAAATAAACTTAAAACCAATTTGAGACACTTGGATAACATGGAGTAAATATTCACACCCATAATCTGTTATTACAGCCACATCAAGAGGGGGTACCTTTAACTATTTATGTTTCATAATTTTAAATTATAATTGAATTTTTTTTCTAAACTAATTGCAAAATAATAAATTTTTTTATCAACGCAAAATATTAAAACTTATTCTAATTTATTGACAGATATGAATAAAAATGTTCCCAGCTAATATGTATAACTTTGGCGAATCGCTGGCAAGTAACAGCAGCTTTGGATCGAATTCACTTCTTGCCGCGGCAAATACGGTGGTCCTTGGCGCCGAATCGCCGCCCAAATTCGGAGCGCTGGCTCAGCACAGTTGCGATGACACAGAGCTGGATTTTGATCTTCACTACGCAATGGACCCCAAGAACCGGTCAGACAGCACTCAATCAGCTATTTTTAAAGACGATGATGTCTTTAATCAAAGCAATGAAATGGAAGAAGAGCCAGAAAGTCAGCCTGTTCCGCAAATAAAGCACATTCTACAGAATAGGATTTCAGTCAATGTTCCAATCGAGTCAAAAATCAAGACAAATTCGTCGGCCAATTCCCATTGTGCATCAATCACCCCGACTAGCAACATTTTGGCCGACACTACCCCACAGAACAGTCTGCCCAGCAAGTTTAGCTCATCGCGTACCTATCTGAAAATTCAGCTCATGAAGCAACAAGTTGTGTAATTTTTTTTAATTTTTTTTTATACTTTTTTAAAGGCTGAGGAAATTGAGAGAAAAAATGGCAGTTTGTCTTCGACTTTGGTACATAGAGAACCATTTGAGACTATTTTTAATGAAAAAAATGGATTCAATGAACCCAAACAGAGCCCTGCAATGCAACATGATCCTGATTACTACCAAGTATGTTTTTTTGTCTGATTTGAAAAAAATTGAACAAATTCGAAAAATTTAATTTTGTTTTAAAACTTTCAAAATTAAACAGATTTTGTAATTTTAGTGGGTTTTTGGATTTTTTGTTAATTATAAATTTAATTTTAATTTTTAATTTAAATATTTTTTTCTTTCAAAAACCAGAGATAGGTTCAAGGATTAATTCTTTTTCCGAATTATAAAGTTCAGATACAATGTACAAAAGTAAATGCGTTGGTTTTTCTTTTTTTCTATACCGAAAACAGCAAAAACAAAAAATTAAAAGTAAAATGGCTAGAAAAATCAATTATAGTTTTAAGTAGAAAAAATCAAATTATAGTAAAAAAATCTTAAAAATTTTCAATATTTTTTCTTGTATAACTAGAAAGTTACGATTCAAAGTACAAAGAATAATGAAATTAAATGGCTGCAGCAATAAATTATTTTTTCAGAGAATAAATTTACAAGATTCCACACTAAAAAAATCTCCTGCTATTAAAAAATTTAACTTTTAACTATAAATTTACTTTTTTGTATAAATAAGTTTTAAAAAACTACTATAAAATCTTTTTGGAAATTTTAAGAAAAGTTTTTTTTTTAATTTTTTTAATTAATTTTTAATAAAACAAAAAATGAATGTAAATTAATATTTTTCAGTCAAAATTAGAAAATCCATCTCCCTACCATCTTCAGCAAATGACCAAGCATTTGCAAATTCAAAGTGAGGGTAAACCAAGAAGGACTGTGAGATCAAGACTAAACAGCGGCAAGCCTATTATGTCTAATCATTCGCTGGACGAGCCGAACATAACCATAAACCACTCGAGCCATATTGACATAAATAAGACAAACTCATCGCTGCCGTCAGAATATGTAATACCAAGCACCATGTCAAGTCAGTATTCACAGGATTCAAATTCTTTTTTGTTGACTAGTCCATCGAGCAGTTCTTTCTCGCAGCAAGAATTCATGGACGAGCTGGACGACATAGTAACAGATCAGCTGGGTGACATGTTCGGCAAGCGCAGCTACAGCGCCCAATTGACCAATTCTCAGCTCCAAAATGAAATAAACCAAATAGAAGAAGTGCTAAATTTACCCAAGACAGTAATAAATTCAACTTCTTTGTGTGCTGAATTAATATTTTTCTGTGTCCAGGCACCTAATGAAGGGTATTTAAAAACAATGACTCCTCCGCTGAACGCTCCAGTCCGACCTAGTTCAAGTTGTCCGGCCGATATAGCCAGACTTAAAAAACTTCAAGGCATCCATCTCACCGAGGATGAAATAAGAATTCTAATTAAAGAAAGACAAAAAAAAGACAATCATAATATAAGTATTTTTTAAATTAAAAAAAAAAAAAAAAAAAAAAAAAATTTATTTAGTTGAAAGACGTCGAAGGTTCAACATCAACGACCGAATCAAAGAGCTGGGCAGCATATTGCCAAGAGGCAATTCGGAAAAACAAAACAAGGGTTCCATTTTGAAGGCGTCAGTTGATTATATTCGCTATTTGCAGCGAGAGTTGGTCAAGGCCCGGGACTTGGAGGAAAAATTGAGCCAAATGACTATAAAGAATAGATATTTGATGGAAAAAGTAAGGAGCCTGGAAAGCCTTAGGTCGGAAAAGTCACAATCAGGTGGTTCACTACAATCGCTTTTGGAGTCGCCTTCTCTGGGGCACAGACTTGAACACATGATCAAATCAGATAGCACTATAGTCAATTTGGATGCTAATCTGAACGAAAATCAAATTAATCAACTGGAACAATTTATTAATGAGCGTGAACAAAGAAACATGCAGCATTTGGGTAATTTGGATAATTTTTATAGCCCTGGCGATGTCACCGATACCCTGATGATAGAAAATTTTATGAATTAATTATTTGAGCTTGTGTACAAACCGAGTGAATGTTTTTTTTCTTTTAGTCAATGAAAATTTTAGGAAATTTGACTGTTTACCCAACTATTAGGTAATTACGGGTGCTGAGACGCGTTCTTTTTGATGATGTAAATATAACTTATTAATTAAAGATTTTTACTTTTTAAATAAATTGATGAAAAAATGTTTTATTTATTCAACACATGTGTGTATAAATAATGTTATTAGAAAATTATTTTTGATATTAAATTTTCCATAATTATTGAAATTAGCTATTTTAATAAATTTTTGTATTTGTGATTTTGATTTTTTAGACTTGTGTCCATGTTCTTTTGGTACCGTCTTTTTCCAAATTATCTTCCTAAACATTATGTGACTTTGAATTATTTAAAGTCACGTTAACAATTTGAAAAAAAATTCTGTAAATTTTAGATAATGAATGAATTTTTATGTTTTAAATTTTAATTTTTAAATGAATATTTTCAAATTTTAATTCGAATATAGTTTAAAGATTTAAATTTTAATTAAGATAAATTAATTTTTCAGTATATTTTTCAAATTCATTTAAATTCAAATAATAATATATGAGCCTAATTTTCATACCAAAGGCTCCTTATTCAAATATCGGTTTAAATTTATTCACAAGGTATCATTATTTATAAAAAATAGGATTTTTAATTATTTAATTTAATCTCAATGTATATTTTATTCTATTTGATCTTAATTCGGAGTTTTTTGCTCAATTTTAAAATTTTATTAAATAAAATTAAAATAATTCTATTAAAAAAATGTTCTCCTTTAATGGACATGGGTCAATCATCCAGAAATTAAACTTTTATATATTTTTGATAGACCTCGACGAGCTGAATCATAATCTGTTAAAATTTTAAGAATCTGACTTTTCGCTCAAAAATTACAGCTGTCCAAAGTTCCATTTGTTTTAATTCCTGATTTTTGTTAGACAATCGTATCTCGGTTATTTTTAAAGCTAATTTGGCTGTTTGCATATCAAAATGCTCGAAAAATAAAAAGGAATCCCTAATGGCAGAAAAATAACTTTAATATTATTAATTGATTCATTAGCCCTTTAAAAATCCAAAGTTCTATTTTATTTATTTTTGAGGTTTAAAGACACCCCAAAGCCAAAGGAACATTGATAAAAAATTTTATTTTTTTGCTTATTAATTTTATTTAAATTACTCTTTTTGCTCTACTTGGTGACTAAAGCATATAAAAAAATCAGATCTTAGAAAATTTTGCTTCCTTAACTAATTATTAAAAACAAAAAATTTAAATTTTAGAAAACAATGAAAACTTAATTTTTCCAAACAAATTTTTGTGACTGCTTTAAAAATTTACGCACTTACAGTCTGGTTCGAAAAATTGGAAAAAATTAAGAATTTCGTAATCAAAAAGAATATTTTTTTAAAAATTGTTTTTAAGAATTAATAAAAAATAAAGGTATAGTGCCTTAAATCATAAACTGAAGTCGAACATATTAATTTCGAGTCTGATAACCGACGTCAAACTCCGTCAATCTCAAAGATTTATTTTTAACAAAAATTAAAATCTTTGGGAAAAATTTTGTTGACAATTTTTATTTAAGTTTAAATTTCAAAAATTTCCAAGAAAATGTCTTTTATTGAAAATTTATAATGATTCTCGAAGAAATTAGAAAAACTTGTAATTTTGATTATCATTAAAATTATTTGCTAATTATTTTTTAGATGATTTATTTCCTATTTTAAATTAGAAAAAAAATCGTCATTTCAATGTTTAAATTTTTGTAGCAACTTGAAATTCATGGTCACAACTAATTCGATTAAAACCTTAATAAAAATGATGATATTAGTTTTTTTTTAGTTTTTCACAAATTAAATATAAAATATTAAATTATTTAATTTAAAAAATTAAACTATTTTTTATCTAATTGATCTTTAATTGATTCTTCTAAAATCTTTATTTGAAAATATTAAAGATAAATTTAAACTCCTCATTTAGGTATCCAAATTATGACTTTAAATGATATTTTAATATTATTTAAAATATATTTCAGCGAAACAAAGTTAAAATCTATATTGCAAAATTTCAAATTATTGATTTAGTTTTAATTTTTACCTCTAATAAAAATTCATATAATTTTCTTCCTAATTAAAGATTAAACAAATAAGAACTTGTCATTTTTTATTATAAAATTGAAAGAAATACGAGGTATAGACAATGAAAATATTTAAAAGTAAAAAAGCTTTCTGTACTTTTTTAACTTTTTCTAATTAATTTATTTGGCCCTCTTCCTTTTTGTACTTTCTGTACTTTTTGTAATTTTTCAGAATATTATTTTAATTTGGCCCGGTTCTTTTTTGTTCTTTTTGTGATTAATGGTAATTTTAATCATTTTATTAAAATTTAAATGGGGTCTGGGCGGAGCCCTGGTTTAGGGATTCGGGTATGCTGAAGGTAAGAAAAATCTGAGTCAAATTTAAAATATTGATTAATAAAAGGTTTTTTTATTACCATTAAGAACAAAAAGTACAAAAAGGAACAGGGCCAAATAAAATAATAGTCTGCAAAAATTTAAGAAAAATGACTCAAGGATTTTAAAACACAATTTAAGGAACAGTGACAATCAATGTTTTGCTTTTTTAAATAATTTTTTATCTTTATTTTAAAGCGTTAATTGAAACTCGGTTTAACTGATCTTAGAATAAGACGCAATCGAGGTGATCTTGTTCAAATCCCGAAAATAAATAAACGGCGTTTAATCGCGCGTTTATACGCACTATTGAACGCGTATAAACGCAGCTTTGAACGCGTTTTCCGTCGTTATTAATTGTTCTTTAAACGTAACTTTTTAACGCGAAATTACAGGAATAAACGGGTTTAACACGTTTAAACTATCAAATAGTTTAAACGTGTTAAATAACACGTTTAAACTATCTGATAATGCGTTTTTTAACGAATATAAACACTAAAAAAATATAATTTTCAATTAATAAAGAATAGAATTTTTTAATTTATATCAAATTAGGATTAATTAATTATTTTTAACAAATATTTTTTTAGTTTAAAATATATTAAATATCAAAATTGAAAAAAATTTATTCTGCAATTCATTTTTTAAAATTGAAAAAAATGGAATTGATTGAAAATACAGCAAGTTTAGTAAGAAACGTTATTTTATAAAATAAATTTATAACAATTTTTAATTAAATACAAGTTGTTTCGTGAATATAATTATTTAAAATTTTAGAAAAAAAATTAAGAGTTTAATGATCTACTCATATTGTGTTTGATAACTCGACCCTTGGTATTGAACGCGTCAACTATCTTACGCCATATTTTGTCTTGTTTTTCTCCCGGGAAATTATATTTGTATTTTAGAGCGTCTTAAATATAAAAACTTTATTAAACTTTTAAAAAGAAAAAATTTCAAAATGATAGGAAAATTAAATTATTTTTTAAGAATTTTATTGTCTTTTTTTTAATTATAAAAATAGACCAAAATTAACAATTTTTACTAATTTTGAGTTTATTAGAAATTAATTGGAACTCTATTTATTAAATTAATTTGCTTTGCAACTGTCTCTTAAACAAAGTAACAATTAATTAAGAAAGAATTTGAAAAAAATTGATTTTCAATAAAACCTTTTAATAGTTGAACTCTTATTGGACAGCAAAAATCACGGGTTGAATGTGTTGACTTGACTAAAACGGTGCTAAACGGTGCTAAACGTAATGTTATGATGCGTTTATACCCATCAAAACTTAAACGCGTTTACACGTAAAGAAACAAGCGTTTATTTTTTTTCGGGATGTTTAAGATTGTAAACAAAATGGAAAGAGTTAATTTTGAAAACGGGATCAATTTATAGCCAAAAAAAAATACCTGATACCAGAAGATACGACTTTAGAAGGAATAACAAGAACCTAATCCGGGGATGTGTAAAAAACTGTCTTCCAAGATATAACTTTTTTACCAATAGAGTTGTGAATGAGTGGAACAAATTGCGAGAAGAAATAATAAATGCAAAGTGTCTTAACAGTTTCAAGGTAAAGAATGATGGATGGTTGGCGAAGCATATTGTAACAACTGCTTATTAAAGCTTCGCTTGGAGAATCTCCAAGTTAATTTTACTACAACTACTACTAAATCATTTTTATAAATTTTTTATTTTTAATGTGTATTAATTATTTTAAAGAATTTAATAAATGAAAAGTATATTTTTTAATAATTTTTATTATAGTTTATTAGTAGATCAAAATTTAATATCAAATCTATTTGAAAATATTTAATTTTAGTAATTTTTTTTATTTCGCTTTGTTTTCCAATAAATCAACATTAACACGAATCAAAATTTTTTTAATCAAAGTTTCTACATCATCTGCCAGAAACGAAAACAGATCATTAATGGCTTTGCTATCAAAGTCAAAAAATTATGAGTCTCATGAAGAAGTTGCGAGATTTAGTTTGCAAGAAGAGATTAAAAAAGAAAGAATTGATTTTTTAAATTTTATTGAAGACCAAAATGTTACTGGAAAGTGTACTACGTCGTTTTGGAGTGAGTATGTTGAAAGATTTCCAAGACTAAGACAAGTTGCTTTAATTCTTTTCTCGATTCCAGCGTCGGCGGCTTTCATAGAAAGGTTCTTTAGTATATGTGGCTTTATTGAAAAACAAAGCGAAATAAAAAAAATTACTAAAATTAAATATTTTCAAATAGATTTGATATTAAATTTTGATTTACTAATAAACTATAATAAAAATTATTAAAAAATATAACAAAAAAAATTTTGACTAGTGAAATTCATAATTTTTAACTCGAGTTTTACGAGTTTGCCAAGTACGGGTACGAGTATAAACTCGAATTTTCCGAGTTAGGCGAGTACAAGTTTTTTTCGAGTCTAATTGTATGAAGGTTTGTAAGAAAATTCACAATGCCAAAATATAAAGAATTTTTACAAACTTCGAAATTAACAACTTTGAAAAATATTTAATCTCTAAAATTAAAATTTTTAATAAATATCTTTCTATTCAAATTTAAAAAAACATCTTTTTTATATTTTTTATCTTTATCATTTTCATGTTATTTAACTTGACATGAATTGCGGAAATTTAGAAAAAATGAATTCCTCTGCAAAAACTATTCTTTAAGCCGAATATTTAAAAAAAAAAGTTAATAAAATATTTTTTTTAATTATTTATTTTCTGGTCGAAGAAAACTCAAAAAAATTGTGACATTTATTTTGAATTTTGTTTGATGTAGTTCTTGAGGAAAAAATGGCCTTCGTTTTCCTCGCCCCAGTCGGTGACGACAACACAGGCACATCCGACAACTTTTCTAGCTTTGCCTTCTTTGTCTATTTTGCACAAGCCAGACCATTCACCTAATTTTTTGTTGTCATCAACCTTCAATAAAGGAATGTTGTGCTCGTTGCACAAAGCTTCGACAAGCTTGATGTACATAGGCTCTTGGCAGTTGGTGGCCAGAATGCACAAGTGAGCGCGTCGTTTGTCCAAAGCCTTAGCAGCTTCACGGATACCACGAACCAAACCATCGGCAACAATAGCCGCCTTCAAAACCTTTCTCAAGGCCTCGTTGATGTCCATCTCACCAGCAACTTCTGGTTGTTGAGTTTGTTCATCTCTAAAAAATAAATTATTTATTTTTTTTTAAACTAATGTTTCTGTATACCCTTCCATGATTGATTTTTAAGTTGTTGAAATTAACGGAGTTCTTCCTATTAAGTAGAAAAAAATTATCATCCCTGGACCATTCGATTAAAAAAGATTTTAACTTACGATGAATCAAGTAGTTCAAATTATGAGCAAAAAATATCGCTTTCTATCTAAGGATAAAATTTGCACGACAAGTACATGCATGGAAATTTTGAACCACATTCAGCTCTTTTACTCAGATGGAAACAGCGATATGAAAATTTTAAATTTTTTAAAACTTCAGCTTCGTTCAAGGCGCTTTTTTGGCAAATGACAAAACAAATTTAACATTTTTTTAAGAAATTTTATTAAAATTAAATTTAAACAATTTAACAACAAGGCACTTTTTTGACAGTGTAAGTCCGATAGTTTTCCATGTAATTACCAAATGATTCCTTAAATAAAAGTTTAGAAATTTTAAATTTTTATCTTTTATTTTCTTACCCATCCACCATTGCACTCAATCCACATGCCACACTTGCAAGTCAAATACGAAGTGAGCCACTCGATTAGCTTGCAAGCACATGCGGACGCTCGACCCAAGTCCTTGTTCAGCCAGGCATATTTATAGGAAAAATAGGAGACAAACGATAGCAGTGAGATTATGCGACCCCAGTCGATGTTGTCATTGAAGAGCAGGTTGGCTATGTCTTGAAGCTTTTGTATGAGCATACAGTAGTCATTTTTTGCCAAGTTTTCCAGTTTTTCCATGGTGTATCCTATGTAGTAGTCGTAGTTTTCGCGATTTTTAGTCTCGGCTTCGTAGCACAACATCCGAATGGTGTTCAAGACATCTTTTTTGCCATCTAGGCTCGAGCTTTTGAAATAGTCTTTCTTATTCAAATTGCTCGATTCATTTAGCCGAAATGTAAAATAGTCCTTGACAACTTCCAGAGAAGAAATGCACTTGTCCATTTTTAATTTTAATTTTTTAATCAAGTTTTAAAAGAAAAAAATATAAAAAATTTAAACTCTAATTTTTAAACTGAGTAACCAAGTTATTAGTTAAAAATAGTTGTTTAAGTATTTAAAAAAAAATCAATAGAAACAATTTTTTCTTATGGAATACTTTTTCTCCAATTAATATTTCTAAATTAATTAATTGATTTGAATTACTTGAATATTTCACAAAATTATAAATGGGGAATAGATTTATTGAGAACAATTTTTTTGTATGTTTTAAAGATAGATATTTTCAGCCATTGTTTATTTCTTAAAAATTTAATTTAACTTTCATTTTTTATTTATTTCAAATACTTTTACTTTGATTTTATTTTTTATAATACCATACTTTAAAATAATAATTTTAAATAATTTTCTATTTTTTTCTTTTTTGATTTTTATTTTGTAATCTAAAGGAACTTTAGCTTGGTACAGATAAACAAATGAGTTAATAATTTATTTATTTAATTAGAATTAGAATTTTCCAGTCAATTAGATGTCGCATCAATGAAAAAAAGAAAAATTAATCGAATTTTCATTGAAGAGGAGTGAGCAGATTCATAATGATCCATCTACGAAAAAAAAATTATGATCAGTTTTTAATTAATTTTTTGCTTTCAAATAAAAATGAAGTTAAAAATTGTTTATTATAAATTTTAATTTTTTTATTAATGTTTATTTACAAATTTAATATTAATATTTATGATAAAAATAATATATATAAAATATAATACTATATATACTATATAATACTATATAAAATAAGAAATACAATTCTTATATTAATTTAAAAAAAACAAAACATTTAAAGTATAGTTATATTAATAAAGTATTTTAATGCTTTAACAAGATCTTATATTCTTCTTCTTGCCCCTGCACAAATATGCCGCAATGTACTTCTTACCAAACGTGAGGTTAAGTTTGGTCACTTTTCTGAGATAAAATCTGCTGCAGCAAGAATAATTTCATTGAATTCACTGAAAATTTTTTCAGCATTTCTGATTGCCAAATCATTCATTGATGGAATAAAATAAGACATAAGTTTCCGATTTAGTAAAAGAAATCAAGAACCCCCAAGATAACTTTTTGACTTCTTAGTCATGTTTTGAATATAAGATTTAAATTTTATTTTCAGTAACAATTAGTAAAAATATATTTTAGTTTATAAAAAAATTTCATTTTATAAAAAAAGAGTATTTTTCATATTAAAAAAAGTATTTATAAAAAATAATGTGCCTTAATTATAGAAGAAAATTTTTATTAATTATGCTGTTGCTGATTAAAAATAACCCTCTTAAGTATTTTCGTTTTCTAAATAAATTTTATTTTATATATTATCCTTGAAAATTTTCATTCAAATATATAAAAGCCAGATTTTAATTTAGATTAAAATATTTAAAATTTTTATTTCAATTAAATAAAATCACATGTTGTTAACAATTATTTTTAATTTAAACTGCTTTAACCTTCCTATTCTTTCATTCAGAATTGGGACCAGCTTACGGCAGAGTTATGATGCATTTATATCTAATTTTTTTACATTTGCTGATTAGAATTTAATTTTTATTAAATTTATCAATTGTTTTACTACTTATAAATAAATAAATTGATTTCTTAGATTCCTTCTTGGTAAAATTTGATGACAAATTTAAAATCAATATAAATGTGAAATTTAAAAAAAATCTAAAAACCTCAAGTTAATCAAGCTATTGCTATAAAAAACCAAATGAAGATTTGATATTAATTTATTAATAAAGATAAAACAATGCAAATATGCCATTGATTTTTAGAGAGAGGCTATGAAATCTTCTCTAAACTTTCCGCAAGAGTTGAGTCCACTACCACTGGCAAATTTTAGTATTAACTTTTTTTCTATTATTGATAGAAAATTTTAAAATAAATGTCATTTAATTGCTCAGATTTAAAAAACTAAAATCTCCTTCAAATTAAAAAACTAAAATTGAATTTAAACCACCACCAGTTACTCTACCAGTTTCACAATCAATGGAACATAATGATTCAGTCCTGAAAAATTGATTAATTTGGATGAAACAAATATTAATTGTACTCTATGACTAATATGTATATATCATCATTTGGACCCAGTCTAAAAGTCTTTTTGTTGACATTTTAAAAGTTATCAAAAGTGATTAATTATTCATAAATTTTTCATTTGTATTTTTTAATTAAAAGAAAGATTGATTTTTTTTAATTTAAAACAAGCAAAATTTTCAACAACTTTTCTTAACACTCAAAAGTTAAGAAAAGTTTTTTAAATATTTTTATAGTAGATTTTTAAATCGATTTCGTCTAAATTTCAGGAAATTAATGCAAAAAATTTTAAAATTAAATTAATTTAAATGAAATTCTTTAATAAATTTATTGTAAAAAAAAAAATTTAATTTCTTCATCAATATGTTTCAAATCAGGACAGCGGCATTTTTAGAGTTGATAAATATTTTGGCTAAAAAGAAGACCACTTCCAAAAATTAAATGAAAATATTTTATTGTTTTTAAATGTCAGTAGTCAAACTTCGTTTATCTCTGTCAAAAAAGGCTTTTTTTGGAGAGCAAGGAATTTTAGAAAAAAAAAAAGAGAGTAAATAAGAAAATTTTTTTTTTATTTTTTAACATAATATTTTTCGCCTCTGTCACCAACAGCTCTAGTTTGCTGGCAAATATTTGATGTAGAAAAAATGAAATTGTGCTTTTCAGATTGACAGTGTGCCAGCCAACTTTTGACGAAGTTAATTTCAAAAAAAAATTCCAATTAAAAAATATCGATCTGAAGAAGACAACTTAGTTTAGGACTAGTCAAAACAAGCATAATTTGAAATAAATTTCTACTTTGTCTTCGAACGAATCCTAAATTACTGTACTTGCACGCAACCAGCAGAGGCAAGAGGGTGCACACAAAAATCCAAAAAATCTTTTAATATTTTTCTCTCAAATAAAAAATTATAAATTATAAAATTTATTCCTGATTTAATTCCTAAACTCCCATTTGCCACAAAGATAGATAACACTTATCTTTTGCTTTAAAATCAAATGACTTTTTCTCTTAGACAACAAGTTAGACGAGCTCAATTAAAAGCTTGATTATGGACGCTGCCATACGCAAAGCCAAAGACAGCTTTGGCCAAATATTTGACAAAAATTTGCACGACCTGGTCCGAGGCATCCGCAACCACAAGAACAACGAGGCCAAATACATCGCCGACTGTGTCGATGAGATAAAACAAGAGCTCAAACAGGACAGCATGACTGTGAAAGCCAACGCCATCAACAAACTCTGCTACGTAAGTCTCTCTAACTAACAAACTAACTAACCAACTTCTACACCATGACCAACTCTGATTTCAGCTTCAAATGATCGGCTATGACATCAGCTGGGCCTCGTTCAACATAATTGAAGTAATGAGCTCTCCAAAATTTACTTTCAAGGTATTTGCATTGCTTTTTTGCCAAGCAACTTGTCAGTTTTTAAAATTTTAGAGGATTGGCTACTTGGCCGCATCCCAGACTTTCCATGAGGGAACAGATGTTCTTATGCTGACCACTAATTTGATCCGCAAGGACCTCGGCAGTCAGAGTATGTACGAGAGCGGTGTGGCCATCAGTGGACTTGCTTGCTTTCTGACCCCGGACCTGGCCCGGGATCTTCTCAATGAAATAGCAACCCTTATGACCTCGAATAAGGCCTATATACGCAAAAAAGCAGTGTTGATAATGTACAAAATTTTTCTCAAGAATCCTGACGCGCTCAGACCCTCTTTTGCCCGCCTCAAAGAAAAGCTCGATGACCCGGAGCCGAGTGTGCAAGCGGCCGCAGTCAATGTTATCTGTGAGCTGGCTCGCAAAAACCCCAAGAATTATCTCTCCTTGGCGCCAATTTTTTTCAAGCTAATGAGCGTGTCCACCAACAATTGGGTACTGATAAAAATCATCAAGCTTTTCGGCGCATTGACGCCACTGGAGCCGCGTTTGGGCAAAAAATTGATAGAACCATTGACCAACATCATAAATAGCACTTCGGCCATGTCGCTTTTGTACGAGTGCATCAACACTGTTCTAGCAGGTATTCTTTTGGCCAAAAAAATTATCGTTTGTTCATTTAAATCTTTCTACTAAAGTTTTAGTGTCGATTTCTTCCGGACAGCCAAATCACAGCTCTGCCATTGAGGTAAGCTATACTTTTTTTTTTTCCAATACTTGTTTTACCTCAGATTGGATTTATAAAGCATTAAAAAAAAAAAATTTTATAATTAAAAAAATCTTTAAGTCAAAGAGTCGGTTTATGTTTTGTTAAGGTTTTGGTATGGGTTTTCCTAATCAGCACTTTTCAGCATCCTCAAATATTTCTTTTTTGACAATAACTCGATTATGTTAGTTAAGAATTAAAAATTAAAAATTTTAAAATTTCATGATTTATCCTAATACAAGAGTTAAAACTTCAATTGTAATTTTTAAATTTTTATCCGAGGAAATTAAAAATTTAAATTTATAAAATTTTTCACAAAAATTTTAATCTTAAAAAAATAATTAAAAATTAAAAATTTTAAAATTTCATGATTTATCCTAATACAAGTGTTAAAACTTCAATTGTGATTTTTAAATTTTTATCCGAAGAAATTAGAAATTTTAATTTATAAAATTTTTCACAAAAATTTTAATCTTAAAAAAATAATTAAAAATTAAAAATTTTAAAATTTCATGATTTATCCTAATACAAGTGTTAAAACTTCAATTGTAATTTTTAAATTTTTATCCGAGGAAATTACAAATTTTATTTTATAAAATTTTTCACAAAAATTTTAATCTTAAAAAAATAATTTTTTAAGTTTGAAATTGAAATTAGAAACCTCAGGAAGAGTTATTGCCATTTCTGTTACTTTGGGTAATGGTACATTCTTTTACCAGCAAAAAAATATGCATATAAAATGGAAACTCAAATTTTAGAAAAAAAAATCAGTTTTATTTTGTGATGATATAAAAATTCCTTTTTTTGAGATTTAAAAAAGAATTATTACAAACCGGGCATTTAATAATAATATATTAGAATATAAAAATTAATTAAGTTAAGTTTAATTGAATGTAACTTTTAATAGAAAAAATAATACAAAATCGAGAATTTAATTATTCAATTCAAGGACAAAATTTATTAAAAAAAATTGAAAAAAAATTACAATATGAGGAAAACAAAACAAAATATTAAATTTAACGAATCGCTAAACTAACCACATGCTTCCATGTTCCATCATCTTCCTTCAAATAAACTGGGCAACTAGATTTAGCTTTGTTCCAAACATCAGCATTCTCTTTATTAACGCACTTTATATTGAATGATTTAACATTTTGTTCAAATATTGAACCCGTTTTAATTCAATATCTTTAATGCTATTTGACTCGCCAACAGGAATGTAAAATTTTGGTTCCATAGAAAATTATATTTGCTGGATCAAATGACCGTCCAACAACATTACCTTTTGCTAGCTGAAGAAATTGGTCTAAAGGAAATCTAAAAATTCTTCTTTTTATCAGATGAAATATTTAATGATTTTTACACCATTCTCTGCAAGATTTATTTACCAGACACCATACTTTCTTTTTGCTACTGAGCTATTTAGTTTATTCAGCGCAATTTTTTGGGAATCCTTACATTTTTTCCTAAAATATCTAAAACAGCCTTACACTTAACTATATTATCATGAAATGCATCTTTTTTAATGAGCAAACAAATGACTAGGAAAACTCTGTTCTATTAATTGATATGAGTAGAAAAATTCAAGTCCATGATCAAATGTAAATTTCAAATCAAAATTATTAGTTTTAGATTTTAATAAAAAGATATTTTTAATCAATTTTTTAATAATAAATGACTGAACTTTATTTATTTGTATAAGGCCATCAATTAATGGACTGACAAAAAAATTAAATTTTACTGACAAAAAAACCACATATGATGACAAATAAATTAATTGACTTAAGGTTTCCAATCGAGATATATCGAATATCCAACTCCACTGTGTAATTGCTACCTAGTATTTTTTTTTTCCTAACTTATTAAATATTTAAGCAATGTCTAATACTAGCCTACGTTTAAAAAAAAAAGAAAAAAAAATTATATCATTTATTACATTTCTATTTATCCTTTCTTTAATTTATTTTATTTTATCTTTTTTTTTCTTTATTTTTATTTTTTTTAATTCTGAGGGATCTAAAGCTCGGTACAGAAAAACAAATAAATAAATAAATAATTTACTGATAAAATAATGATTTGAGCGACATAAATATTTATTTGACTAATTAATTATTTTAACAACAAATTAATGATTTTGAGGTGACAATATAAATCAAAATCTTGAGCTATGGCACCAAAATCGGAAGGAAGTTTTAGACGATTATGACAAATCTCATCATCAAGCTAGAGTCAACTATGAGAAAACGTCACAATTTAAGTTCATTCCTTACAATCTTAGAGAATTGCATTATTAAATAGCTTAATTATAACTAAAATAAAATAAAATAAAAATAAAACCTATCTATAAAATAGGTTTTATTTGTCAGTGCAAAATTATTAAATAGTCATCTCAATATATATAAATTTGTCAGTCGTTTAGTTTTTTGTCAGAATAATTAGTAAATTAGTCGCCACTTTTAGTTAGTTTTGTAATCTTAAAAAATTAAATTTTTCACCCCCAAAAAATTTAAGTATTTGTATAATCTTTAATTAGATAGAAAATTATATGAATTTTTGTCTTAAGTAAAAAAAAATTTAATCAATATTTTGAGTTTTCCGTAAAATATTTTAATAAGTTTAAAAATTCAAAGCCATAATTTGAATAACTTTAAAGTTTTCAAATGAAGATTTTAGAATAATCAATTAAGATCAATTAAAAAAAATAAAAGTTTTTTTTAAATTAAAATAACTTATGTTAAATTAAAAAATAATTAAATCGTCAATCGTCAATAAGTCATGTCCAGAATGTGATCAGTGATCAATGATCACATATATCGTGATCGAAAAAGTCCCTTATGAAAAAATAAAAATAATTTTTTTTTGGTGATCAGGAAATTTATTAAAATATATTAAATTTTAATAATTTTAGTTTTTTGCTTTCAAATACTTATAGTTTATTAAATTTTAATTTTTTAAAAACTTATAGTTTATTACGGTGAGTTGCAATTTTTTTTTTCATTCGATATTAAGATAATTTTAAAATTTGAAATTTCTAGAACAAAAAAAATTTGATTTCAAAAAAAAATTTATGTGATTAAAAAAAAATTTTGATGATCAATTTTTGATCACATAGAGTTCACTTATTATTTTGGTGATCAAAATGATCACATTTTGGACATGACCCCTTTTATTCAAGTCTGTAATTAATTTATAAAATTTATTGACAGAAGAATTTTTGGGTCGTAAAATCCAAAAAGGTCTAATAAAAATATACTATTTTGTTTTAAACTTAATTATTTTATTTTTATTTTAATATTTTTTTTACATCGCCTTTAAGGCGTCCATTGAATAAATATAAAATAAATAAATAAAATAAATTAAAATGAAGATATGAAATTATTTTTTTAATTGGCTTTTTTATGATTTTATTCTTTTATTTATTTTATTTGATCATAAAAAAAAAAAAATCTCAGCAGGAAGCTGAAAGGAAGGAGTCCACTTTCAACCAGTCCGTCTGAAAATTATTACTTTTAATAAACTATTAATTAATAAAAAAAATTAAACAAAGATATGCTTGCAAAAATTGAGAATTTTGATCGAAGATTCGGACCAAAATTGTGAGTTTTTTAAACTTTGGTCACCCCTGGACTAAATGTTTATTTGTAGTAAAATATCTTGGTCTGTTGGCCATGTCCAAAATACTTCAGACAAATCCAAAAAGTGTCCAAATACACAAGGACTTGATAATGCAGTGTCTGGACGACAAAGACGAGTCGATCCGACTCCGCTCATTGGACCTATTGTACGGAATGGTATCGAAAAAGAACCTAATGGAAATAATCAAAAAATTGATGGTGCACATGTCAAAAGCGGAGGGCACCCACTACCGCGACGAACTCTTGGCCAAAATAATAGACATCTGCAGCCAAAATAACTACCAGTATGTGACCAATTTCGAGTGGTACGTGAGCGTACTAGTTGAGTTGACGCGGATGGAAGGCACCCGGCATGGCAAACTCCTCTCGTCTCAACTGCTCGACGTGTCAATACGCGTCGAGTCAATCAGACCATTCATAGTAGCCCAAATGGCCATTCTAATAGACAACATGCACATATTTGCCTCTAGCATTTCCCTAGCCTCCAAGAATAGCAAAAATACCACCGACATCTGCGAGGTGCTGAATGCAGCTGCGTGGATTTGTGGCGAATTTGCGCAACACCTGACCGATCCATGCACAACCCTAGACTCAATGTCAAAACCAAAAGCTACCAACTTGCCTGGTCACATTCAATCCACATTTGTTCAGAACATATTCAAGCTGTATGTCCACTTGGTACAGACTAGTTCTTCTGATAGTGAAAAGTGCACACAGCTCACTGAGAGTATGGTTGAAAGAATGAGACAATTTGAGCAAAGTGCGGACACTGAGGTCCAGGAAAGAGCGTGCAGCTTTCTGCAGATTTTGAAGTATTGTGATAAAATGGTGGATTCAGAGGCACAGGGCGAGCTCGGAGTGTTGTTCGATGGCGAGCTGAACCCAGTCGCTGCCAAAGCACAGAGAAAAGTACCAGTGCCTGACGGCCTAGATCTAGATGCATGGATAAACGATCCGCCGTCCGATGAGGAACAGGATGACTTGACTTCTAGTCAAGAAAGACAGATATTCATCAGAAACAATGAGCTCAAATCGTTCACTGGCTACGGGGGTAGTGGTTCTGCTGAGCCAGCGACTACAGTGAGTGTTGGTGCCAGGAAAATACAGCCGGACATAAGTGAAGAGGACCTGGTCAAGTACAAAGAGAACAGGAAGCTTCAATTGGAATCAAATCCTTTCTATATAAAATCAATGAAAAAAAGTGACTCTCTGGTGTCCAATAGTTTTTCCAAGTCGGCTTCTATATCTGACTCGATTAGGAGTCAATCGATTGATTTAAAAGTGCCCATTAGTATACCGGGTGTGACTAGTTCGGAAAATTATTACAGAATGAGTAAAATTGATGACGAGAATAAAAAGTTGAGGAAAAAAATGAGGAGCAAAAAAGATGGCAAGCAGAAACGAGTACAAGAGGAAGAGGACGATGAGCCCGAGCAGGCGGTTAGAATTTTGGCTTATGAAATGCCCGATGGCGCTTTGGATGATAGTGATGATGACGCAAAAAGATCAAATGATCCCAATGACCCGCACAGAGCTCTAGACATAAATTTGGATGAGTAGGTTTTTTTTATTTATTTTACACTAAAAACGCCGATTTTTTTTAACTCAGAAGAGCCACCCATGTCATTTTGACAACTATTTTTCTATTTCAAATTGAAAAAGAAATATGGTAAAAAAATCGTAGTGAAAAGAAAGATTTTAAATTTATCAAATTAAGTTAATTAGACACTGAGTTAAAAACAATTTTTCTTTATTTACAGTAATGGAATGATACGAGGTCATGAGGTAAATTTACCAATTTTTACTGAAAAATTTCATTGTTTAACCTAAAAGGGTTGCTAAAAGATTATGAAGATTTTCTCTAAAGAAATTTGAAAGAAAATTAATTTCACTTTCGAAGAATTAAAAAATAATTTACCAAATTTTAGCGAAATTACCTAAAGCATTATTTTTAAGAGGTAAAAAATCGTAAAAAAAAGTAAATTTTTCATTTTTTTTTTTTTAATTTTAATTTTGATTAGTTTTGTTTTATTATGATTATTTGTATATTTAATAATATTCTTGGTTTACCAAAAGCAATTTTTTTAAATTATCTTATTTCGATGAACATGTTTTAAAAACGAAAATAATTTCTATAAATTAAATTTTTTTTTGCTAAAAAATAAAGTAAAAATCTAATTTATTTTTCCTTAATAAATTTTTTTCCATTACATTTATTTAAAAAAACAGCATTTCAACAAGAATTTCTTATTTAAAAAATTAAAAAAAATTTAAATAATAAATAAATTTCCTTATCCTCCTAGTTTTGAAATCGAATATTCTATTTGATTAAATATTTGGATATTTTTTAATCAAGATTAAATAAAATTTGTAATTAACTTAAAAATGTAAATTAAATTTTTATTAAATTAATATAAAAATATTGAATAAAAATTTAATTTTTGAGCCGCTCCTTTTTCAACATTATATAAAATTGTTCAGCTATAAATTAAAGGATAAGAGTCTCGTTTAATTTTTGAAAATTTTTAATTCTATGGAAAAAATTCAATTACCGGTCTAACAGTTATTTTTTCTCTATTTATAAATTTTAGTTTATCAATTTTAATTCAATTTTTTTTTTAAATTGAATTTCTGAATTTAATTCAATTCATTTAAAATTTATAGTTTTTGAATTATTTTTCCATATTCATCCTTTCTTTACTTTACTTTAATTTAAACTGTAGCTGAAATGTTGACTCTAGTTTATTGTATTGTAGGTGATCCAAATAGTCACAAGCCATCGTCATTTAATTAAGATAGAACTTTAGAAGATCATTAAAAAATTTAGCAATTTGATTTGTTTTTTCAATTAAATTTTATTATTAAATGAAATGTGATTCCGTTACTGTTGATCAATTTTAAAAATTTTCTATTTCCTCATTCAACCTATGCAAAATTCAGCACTAATTAAGTGAAAAAATTCCAATGATTTTGCTGAAGAATTACAAAAAGTCTGGTATTTAGACCAAAATCCACATTAAATCTAAAAAAACTTAAAATATTGTATCTCTTTTTTTAATTAATAAATATTTAATTATTCTATCCACAGAATAATTTTTTTTATTAGACCTGAGATTGTAAAACCAATTCAGCCAAAAAGACCAGAGACATTGAGCGACAAAAAAGCAAACGGAGCAAAAGAAGAAGAAAAAGAGGAGAAGAAAAAACCAAAGAGCAAGAGTAAGCAGAGTGGAGAGAAAAAGATCAAGCGTAAAAAATCTGAAAAAGATCTTTTGGTCTCGAACGATCCGGCTCCAATAGTCGAAAATGAGTACAACGAGCTGGTATCGCCTGAACACGAGACCAACACTAAAAAAACTGAAAGTGATGACTTTGAATTTTGGCTAAAAAATGATCAAACCGCAGAGGTCAAAACCGAGCAGAAAATTTCAGACGATAAGCCTGTTGAAGTAAAAAAAAGCAAAAAATCAAAAAAAGATAAAGAAACAGACTCTAAAAAGAAAAAGTCAAAAAAAATAAAAAATGGTCAACCAGAGCCGCAAAATGGTACAAATGAGCACGATTCAGAACTTGTATTTAAACACATTGCTTCCAATAAACAATTAAATATTGTAATTTTTTTTAATTAAAATTAAAATTAAAAAAACATTATTTTTAGTCAGCACTTATTCAGCCAAATCGAATGAACATGAATCAATTGATTATTAATTTAAGACTCGGCAATTTAACTACTGATTCTGAAATTGGCTCAATCGAGTTGAATATTTTGAATACGGCCAGTCTTAAATTACTAAGAGAAGATAACAAATCTTCAAACGAAAGCTTAAAAATACCTTTTTCGCTTTTGTCATCTCAAGATAACCAATTTGAGTGCTTGTTCCAAGTGACCGATTGTACATTCCCACAAATCCTGAAGGGAAATTTCACCTATATGTTTAATGTAAATATTAATGAAAAAAATACTAAAAATAATTATTTTAAAATTTTTTTCTAAAGACTGAATCAGGTTCTGTTCATGAAAAGATTGATTTTAAGCTAAAAATTCAGTGTTCAAGTTTTTTAATCTCGTATTCATTTGATAAGTACTAATTGATTGATAAAATTAAAAAAAAAAAATTTAAATCATTTATTTAGTGATGAATTTTCAAATTGGTTAACGAGTGGCCAGCTAAGTGCAAAGAGCAGCTTAAAATTCAATGTGAGCGAGCACGAAAATTTGAGCTCAATTTTAAAGACTTTGTCATCGAATTTTAACTTGAGCAGTAAAATTGATAATTTTTTTAAAATTTTAAAATTTTCAAAATCATATTTTAAGTAATCGAGGTCTTGGAAAATAATGCGTCTTTATTTGCCTCGAACATGATGCATCAACCTATTTGTTTTCTATTTAAATTAGTTGAAAATAAAACTGTGGTTGTTGATGCCAAATCAACTAATCAATCACTTATTGAAAATTTACTCGAAGAATTCCGCACAATTTTGTCTCCATAAAAAAGAAACCGAAAATATAACTAGCAAACTTATAGTCTTTTTATTATGGTTGTTAAGAGAATTTTTTTAATTTTCGTAATTTTAAACGATTTATATTTTTTTTAATAAATTTGGCGTACACTTATTTTATTTTAAATTTTTAAAATTATTTTCTTTATAACTAAACTTTATAAACTTTTTCTTTACTTTTTATTTTTTGATTACTCCTCACTATTATTTAATAAATTAAAAAAATGGTCCTTTTATCCGGTAAAAATTAGATTGAAAAATGTTCATAAAGTTATAGTAATTAGTTTAAAAAAATTTATTGATACAAAAATGTTGGCTTCTAAAATTTAAAAAGATCTAATTTTATTCAAAAAAACATTTGACAGTAAGATGTGGTGAAATTTTTTATATTTTGAGGATAACTAATAAACGCAAATTAAAGGCATCATGAAATTGAAAAAATATTCTCAGAGCTTATCTATAAATAGTAAAATTAATCTTCAAATAAAATATTAAATAAACGATTTTAATGTAAAATGATTTGTAGAACTACAAAATAAATCAATTCAAAAGAAAATATTTTCATTGATAAAATCGATTTTTAAAATAATTTTTTATAAAAATTGACAATAAAATTAATATTTTGTTTAATAAAAGTTTTATTTCTAGTTTTTTATTTTATTTTAAACTGACCGGTTTCGGCTATATGAAGCCTTTTTCAGAGTCTGAAAATTGAAAATCATAATAATTTAATTTAGTAAAAATTTTATCTTAATTTAATTTATATTTTTTATGAATTTTATAAATACACAAATTTTTAATTATTAAATAAATATAGAATAAATTTACAGAAAAAAGAAAAAAATAGAAAATTGAAGAATTAATAAAAAATTTTTACAATTTTTACATCATCATAGTTTATTATAATTTATAATCTATTTATTTTAATCTTTAACTTAAATAAATTTGCAATTTAGCAATTTTATTTCAGGAAGCAAAAGTTATTTATCTTTTCCATATTTGGAATTTTTTAAACTGCTCCGATTGAGTTACAATTAGAATTATTCTGAAATGGAATAAAAAATATTAAATAGTTTATATTTTAAAAAACAAGATTTATTAGTATACTTGCAAATTGTACAATTATTCAATTTAAATCCTAGAATAAAAATCGAATATTCTCAAAGCTTATCTTTAGATAGTAAAATTAATCTTCAAATAAATTATTAAATAAATAATTTTAATGTAAAATGATTTGAATGCTATGTAGAATTAAAAAATAAACTAATTCAAAAGAAAATATTTTCATTGATAAAATCGATTTTTAAAAATTAAAAACAGATTTTTATCAAGTTTATTTTGAATCTTTATTTTTATTTTTGTATCAAGCTTTTAAAATTAAATTTAAAAATGAAACTCAAATATTAAATTAAAAGATTGATCTTTCCTGGCAATATTTATGAAAAAAAAAAAATTTAATAATAAAAATTACACAAATAACAGTTTAACGATTTAAATTTTAAAATCAATTTTATCAATTGAATTACATAATATTTTTTTTTAATTTTTATCTAAATTAATTCAAAGAACAATTTTAATATTTAAAGATAAACTCTTTGTATTGAAATTTTTTGTACAAGAAATGTACAAAACTTTTCAAAATTAACTTTAATTCCTCACAAACGAATATGTCTTATTTGATTTTTTTTTGACCCATTAGTAAGCTTAAAATATAAAACTTAACATTTATTCAATAAATTCAAAATTCAAATTTTAAAATTTAAATTTTTTTATGTTTATGCTTCGAAAATGAAGAGTATTTTAGCGGAAAAAAATGTTCCAGAAATAGTCGAAGACTCTGATGGTACCAAGCGGAAAAAACAGCGCGTACACGAGTCTGAATTGTCACCAATCGAGGCCGCTATAAATCAAAAGGATTCTTTTCTATCCTCCTCATCTCACTCAACGCCATTGACCTCTCAACCAGTGACAAAAACCAACTGCCCAACTCTAAGCGTAGAAACTGTCTACAGCAAAGTAAAAAATCAAATCAAACTTTTAAGAGTTTTAATTTTTTTAATTAAAGAAAAGAAAATTTTCTGAAGAAGACGAAAATTACTGCTATTTTAAAAGCGACATTGATTCCATTCTCAAGTGTCCGGTGTGCAACAAAACATTTGACCATGCTGAAAGACTGCCCAAAATGATGTGCGACAGACTTACCGTGTGTCTCAAATGCACCAATACCAATGCAAAGATAAACTGCAAATTTTGTGATCAAAACCATGACCATTTTGACAGAACCAACTCAACCATTTTGGCTCTCATTACCATTAAACCCACCAAAATAAGCAGCGAGGAACTAGTCATCCAGTCTAAAAGTCAAAAATTAATCACTGAAATTATTTGCCTTTCCGAATCGATCGCAAAAGTGAACTCTTCTCTTAAAATAAAGCTCGAACAGCTCTCTACCGAGCTAAAAAATATGAAAAATAAATCTGACTTGAGGCAAGTGCTGAGCCAGGTCACCAAAATTAAGGAAACTCTTGGCAAAATAAATGAAAATTTGTCCCTAGTGGACCCGGTTTTTAGTGCAAAAGAAATCATAATTGACAATGTAGTGCCGGTTAATGACACTTCTCCGATGCTCACGGTCTATTTCGATTTTGATAGTTTACAGGATAGAAAATGGTTCTATCCAATTAGTAGGAAAATTTTTTTCACCATTGAATCAGAGACCAAACAGGACTGTATTGAAAATAAGCTTAAAATAATTAACAACAAACAGGAAACAATAAATCAGAAATTGGTCAAGAATTTTGCATTTAAGTCTACCATGGTGTCGTTTGATAGCAAAAATTTTGTTTTGATTTTGGACTCGAATGAAAGACAAATATTTTGCATGTACGAAATTGGCGGTATTTTTCAAAATTTGAAATTTGTCAACGCAGAAAAGAAGATTATCTACGTTAATCAAAGTGAGCTGATGATTTTCGTGGAGAAAAAAAGGTGCATCACTGTGCTCGACCATGACTTTAACAAAAAGGCCGTGTTTGGCCAAGTGGAAAACGAGAAAGGTGATTTTTATTTGCCCAAAACAGGCTTTGAGGTTGTTTTTGCCAATGAGCAAAATTTGGTCATTAGAGATCTGAAAAAAAATTGTCTCAGAGTAATGGAACGAACCAGTGGAAAGTATGCTCATTCCTATTTTATAGAATCGGCTTATGCAGACAAAATATTAGTCGACAAAATGAATAGATTGGTCATGGTGCACAAAAGCTTTGACAAAGTCGACTTTATGGACTTAAATCTTAAACAGATAAAGCGCATTAGTCTAGAGCTGCAATCCGAAATAAGCGACTATTTTATTACTTATGACAATTATCTGGCTTTTGTTAATTTTGATAAATGTTTTATTATATTTGTAAAAATTTAATTTTTTAAAAATTTAATTTAATCTTATAATTCGTTTTGATTTATTTTCTTTCTAAAATCGATATTTTAATCCAATTTTATTAATTAATAAATAATTTTGCTTTTGGTTTCATAATTAAATTAAAACTTTTTTTTAAAAAAAAACTTTGTTATTAGATTTGTAGCTCATTTATTTAAGAACGGTAGGCTTAAAAAAGGTCAGATAAATTAAATGAGAATCAATCTTTTTTTTTGGTCAGTATTTTGCTGCCAAAATGGTCACCACAATTAATAATATTACAATCATCTTATCGCCATCTTATAAAATTTCTTACAAAATGTATTTAATACAGTCAAAATTTTTTATTTTTCACAAAACACTTTTTTTCATACAAATATGATTAATTAATGATACACAATTTTTGTTGTATTTTTTTATTACAAAAGTTAATTTTTTTTTACACATTCCATTTAATTAAAATAGAAATTAGTCTTTAACTAACTTTTACTCTCGTTTTAGTTGCATTTTTTAAGGCGCCCTCGTTTCTTTAGGAACGGGAACTTCGTGACAGGACCATAATAAGCTAAATTCATTTCAAGAAAATGGGACAGATAAATTAAATGAGAACATGTACCTCTGTCAAAAATAAATCTCTTTGAAATTTTTCTTATTTTTTTCAAATTAAATTTTTGAAAGAAAAAACAGTGTATCGAAAAATTTGGAAATTCCATAAAATCTATTATTTTATTTATTCAAATATAAAAATTTGGATAATTTAAGTTAGTTAAATTGATAATTAAATTTTAAAAAATTTCAAATTTTTAATAAAAAAATTAATTAAAAATAGAATATTTTTTTGGTTTTATAAATATTTGAAAAATGAAAGTTTTTTTTTAAATTAGTAATTGATATTTTTTTCTTATTTATTTTCAGTACGAATTAAAGTGTTTTTTAAAAAAAGCTCAGCTCTTTTTTTAAACAGATTTTTTGATTACAAAATAGGCTTAAAAAATATCACATAAATTTTTTTATTAAATTTATTCATGCATGTTTGTTTTTTAATACTGTTGAAAATAAATTATTGAATAAATTTAAAATTTTTTAAAAAAAAATTCAGCTCTAGTTTTAAACTTAGATAAATTGTTTAAAAATTGCTTTTTGATTTTTGCAAACAATCTGATTTTTCCTTAAAAGTCGAGGTTTAAATTTTTTTGTTATAGTATAATAATATTATGGTTCCTTGAAAAATTAATTGTATTTTTGAAAACTGATCAGTTAAACTGTAATTTTAGATTTTTTTAATATTTTTACTTTTTAAAACAAATATAAAACAAAAATTGAATTTTTTCTCAAAAAAAATTTAAATAACGATGATTAATGAATTAAAAAAGCAAATTGGAAAAAAAACATCAAAACCCTTTAATTATTAATCGTAATCTAATTTTATGTTTTTTTTTATACTTGAATAAATTTCATATTAAAAAAAATAATTTAAAATTAAATTTTTATTTTAAAATTCATTTTTCTTAATCTTTAATCGAAGAGTAAAAATATATCAAAAGAGATGTGATATTAAATTTTTATTGATGCAAAATAGATAGTTGGTACAAGATTTTAATTTTTTGGAAAGAGCAGAGCTAAATAGATCCAAACAGACAGAATTGTGTTGGGATATGGATGAACATAAACACTGACAGCGAACTGCACATTTTCTGTAGCTATGGCATGAATTTGGGTGGCATTAACAGCCTCAATAACAGACTCCATATTTGTATAAGGAATATTAATGGGAAATCCGGACAATCGATAGCTTTCAATAGTTTGCTTGAGAGCGTCAGGCTCGGAATCTTGAATTTTCAAGTTGACATTTTTTTCCATTTCCTTTAGCAAACGCTTTAGAGGAATTGACACAAAATTGGCAAAACGAGTGCTATAGCGACTTTGTCGCCATTCTTTAAGCTTTGTTTTGATCTCTATCTCAATTCTAGACTCCAAATCTGACACATTTTTCTCATCTGTTTTGGCAAACACTAATTTCTCTGGCTGAACTGTCTCGAATGTTTGAATGGAACTCTTGCTCAAAAATGGCCTCCATTGCTTAGAGCTGCTTAGATTATCAAATTTAACTCTATAGGGCTCTTCGAACGGTTGAACATTGAACCAGATATCTGTCGAGTCGACCAAAGCACTGACTACATTTACTGGATTATGTGGTTCGTTTACTTTGTATGGTTCGCCCTGATACCATAATGTGTACCCATCTTTTTCCAATGTGAGCGGGTAACAGCTCAACCCACTTGTAATTGAAGAGCCTTTTATTGTTAAATAAAATTAAAATTGATAGAAAATTTATTTATTTATTAAATACCGATCAGGAGCCAGGCTTTTTTGCCAAGACCGAGAAAAAAATTTACCAATAAAACAGAATGCTCTTCCTCATCGCCAGATAAAATTTCTAAAAATTGCTTTAAAAATAAAATAGATAACATTTTTTTATTTTTTTTTAGTTTTAATTTTACATCACAAGTTGACCAGATGTCGCATATACCCGGAAAAATTAGAGAATCGGACACAAAAGGAATCATTGAGACAAATTTTGCAACTTTAAGCTTTAAAAAAAACGATTTCAAAAAAAATTTAAAAAAATCCACTTTTATTTACGGCCGTTTCCAAGCTTGTTTCACCATTTTCAATTAATTCCTCGGGAGGCTTGATGGGTCTTATATATCTAGTAATCAAAACAGACTTTCCATCAGTGTTCATCACAACCGGCTTGAGGTCTCTATTGGGATATTTTTTTTTCAGCCCTGTTGACCATGCCACCACTTTGTCCAAAAGCTCAATGCTTTCAATCGAGTCATACTAGAAAAAAAAATTAGAAATTAAAAAAAAAAATTTTTTTTCTTACTCCTTCTCTAAAAGCATCGGGTACCACTAATTGTGGATCGATGGTAACAAACAGTGAGACATAGGAGGATTCTTTGAGGGGTTCATCTAGATTAATATTTGGATCCGTGGTTGACATTGATTGAAGATAGGACTGTTTTGGATCTCGTGTGTAGCCGAGTAAAACTGGTGGAGTCTCTATTTTAAAAGTGCCCTCTATTTTGGATTTGAAGTAAACATTTGAAAATGGTATTTTTAAGCCTCCGAGCCAATAGCGATGTTTTTTCAGGTGAACGGTGTAGTCTCTGTCTCTTTCATCTTCTAGCACGTCTACTTCGACCTCATCGAACACGTTAATGTATAGGCTGTCTTTGCATGTTTGTAAACTCTCGGGTCTTAGATCATTATTTGGAGGCCTAAGAGTTTAAATGTTTTTTTAGTATTAATATAAATATTATCTTGTGAATATGTTTATTATTATGCCTAAATCAGACTTGATTATAAGTCACAGTTTTAAGTCAAAGTTAAAAAAAGCACAGTCTACGGTCTGATATGAAGATTGTAAAAAGTTTTTAGATAATTTGGAATAAATGGAGATTACCGCAAAAGAAACAAATGAAAAAATGAACAAATATGAATGCTAGGACAAACGAAAAGCTCAAAATAGATCCAAACCTAGTTTTCTAGTCTGAAAATGTACTGAATGAGCTAAAAAAATTAAACGAGAATAAAAGCATGGGATCAGATGAAAATAGTCCTTTCGTCCTGAAAAGGACCGTCAATGCCATTTCAATACCAATTTCACTCATTTTTGCCATGTCGTATTTATCCGGAAAAGTCCCAAGTCATTGCCTAAACACATTAGGAGTAACATTAGCCTAAACACATTAGGAGTAACATTAGCCTAAACACATTAGAAGTAACATTAGGAGCAGACTTAGTACTAAAAACTACAGACCGATATCTTTAACTTCCATTTCTTGCAAACTAATGGAGAAATTAATTAAAAAGCCAGTGATGGGGCACTTAAAAATGAATAATTTAATTTCGATAAGACAACATGGTTTCATGGAAAACAAATCATGCATTACAAATCTGCTTGAAACTTTGGATTATTTATCACAATCATTTAACCAAAATCTCCCAGTGGACATATTCTATCTCGATTTTGCCAAAGCTTCTGATTATCTACCGCATAAAAAGCTCTTATTTAAGCTACAAAAGTATGTCTTCAATCCAAAAATGGTTGACTGGTTTAGTGCTTTTTTAACCGGTAGAAAACAAAGAGTAGTGATGGGTAACTGGGTAGATGTAACTAGTGGCGTCCCACAGGGCTCGGTCCGATATTGTTTATAATCTTTATAAATGATTTAGTAGACCACATTAAAAGTCCGTGCGAACTTTTTGCAGATGACACAAAATATGGAGAAGCTTTAGATCACACAAATAAACCTATCTTATTACAAGAAAACTAAGACAAAATAAGCCAGTGGACAAAGTTTTGGGAGATTGCACTGAACGAAGATAAATGCAAAGTAGTCCACTTTGGTGGTGAAAATCCTTGTCACAATTACATTCTAAACGACAAAGTAGGATCAGACGCTGATGGAGAGCGCGATTTAGGTATTTTCATCTCAAAAAAACTAAAATGGTCTACTCACATAAGCTCCTGCGTTAGCAAGGCAAATTTTACCCTCGGTTTAATAAGAAGAAAATTCAAATACCAAAACGCAGTGACAATATCAAAACTATACTAAACGTTCGTTCGGCCACAGCTCGAATATGGAGTTCAAGTGTGGATGCCAATTCTAAAAAAAGACATTAACAACATCGAATCTGTCCAGCGAAGAGTTACAAAGCTTATTCCGAAATTAAGAAATGTAGGATACACTCAAAGACTTGAAAAACTTAATCTACAAACGCTCGAAGTAAGAAAAACCAGAGGCGATCTAATTCAAATGTTTAAAATTGCCAAGGGTTTTGATAAGATCAACTGGTACAACCCTATTATATTCAAAAACGATTCTTCAAATGGACTAAGACAAGGGCCGAGATTTCATGATTTTATTATAGAAAGACAGCTGGTGAAAAACTGCGAACAACGTCACAATTTTTTTGTTAACAGAGTTTCAAGTGTTTGGAATCGTCTAACAAAAGAGATAATTGACTCAAATACTATTAATCAATTTAAAAATAAACTAGATAAATTAGATTTAGAAAGCTATTAAAATGGGTCTTAAAAACCCATGTGGTTTTCCACATCATAGCTTTATTTATTATTATTATTATTATTATTATTATTATTATTATTATTATTATTATTATAAGATGACTGATTTTTTTAATAAATAGAATTTTTAGAATTTTTCTTTTATCGATTTTCATAGTTTTTCTTTATTCCATTAAAATAAACTCAAAAAAATTTTTTTTTTTTTATTTTTTTTCTTTGTTACGGTTAACTCAGACTTTTTTTCAAGTCCCGACGAGCTCGAGTTAACCGTGAATCACTGTAATGGAATTTCTATTTTTTTCTAAAAATAAATAAAACCTAAAATAATTTTTAATTTTTTTGTCATTGATACAAAAATAGTTTCAATTTTTCCAAATTCATTAATTCTGTGATCATTTTTTTTGAAAAATTAAAAATTCTTACTTAAACTGAAATTTGAGCTCAGTATTCCAAGAAGCATTAGGCCCGTTAGCAGTGGCAGTTCGTCTAACTTCCTCCTGAAATGTCACTTCAACAAAAGGCTGTACCAAAGACTTGAAAAATAAATGATTAGTAGTTTAATTTACAAGACCAAAGTTGACTTACATCACCAGCTATATTCTCATGAACACGAATAGTCCTGCCAGTTATTGGATCCTTAATGGTTTTCATCGGATCGTTTCTAATAAATTAAAAAAAATATTAAAAAAATTTATTTTTTTAATTGAATTAATTTTCAATTTAAACCAGATTTTTAACTATTTATTTTTGGTTTTATTTATTTATTAAAAAAATTATTTTCTTAAAAAAATTACCTAATATTTTCGCGTCTGACCGGAAGGCTGTAAGCGTTCACGACAGTGACCAAAATGGAAACGTCTTCCGGCGAAATATTTTGTCCCTTGATTTTTTTTCGCTCCCTTCTGCGCGGATACAATGGACGCTTTGGTTCGACATACAGAGTCCAGAATAGATTGCCGATTGCGTTTATGTTTGGCATTTGTTCTTCGAAGATCATGTCCGCCAAAGTTTTCTGACTTTGAGCAAAACGAAACTCTTTTATAATTTTTTGACGGATTTTTTCCACATATTTTCGGCCTCTGTTTCTCACCATGTCAATTTGATTCATCCGTTGATTCAGTTTAGTAGAGCTCATTTTTTCGTTAGGCTTTTCTACTTCTTCATCTCCCGTCAATTCTCTTTGCTTTCTTCTCTCGTACTCGTCAAATTGAGCACGCTTAATCAGACGATCATAGACTGGGATCATTTGGTAACCGCGAAACTCCGGCTCCATTTGATCGCGCAGCATTATCATCTTGAACCTTTTGTCATTGTCCAAATCTTCGTCTTTAACAAAGTTGAACTCTTCTATGGCCTGATCTAGCCGAAAATAGTCCGGAAGCTTGTAACTGCCTAAGTTGTCGTTTGTACCATTAGATTGAGTAAGAGCCTGTCACAAAAATTTTAAAAAATGAATAAAATTTTTTAATATTTTAAAATATTTAAATTTATTCTTGTAATTTGAATTTTTTCATAAAATTTTTAATTAATTTTATTATGAAAAAACATTCCTTAGCTTTGCTTTACTTTACTAATTTATTAATAAAACTAATGAAAAATGATGTATCCCGACACTGACTCTTCGAATACGACTAGTTCGGAGGACACGGACCCAAAAAAATTGTCAACGATTTTCAAGCCACTCAATCAAAAACAAGAGCTGCTTTAAAAAATAATCAAAATGATACTGATCATGTTCATGAGTCGCGCAATAAAAGAAGAAAAATATAAGTACTCATTTTTTTATATAGTTTTTTTTATTTTCTTGTCTATCAAATAATATTTTTATATAGTGTTTTGTCTTTTTATCTATTAGTTAATAAAATTATCTAGTAGAATTCATCCTTTTTATCTTTTAATATAATATCTAGTAGAATTCATCCTTTTAGCTAGTTCAATTAATCCTATGCCACTAAAAAATACACATTTTTCCATAAAATTTGGTAAAATTTTTTAGTGAAAATATAACTGATCAAAGAAAAATTCAAATTTATTAAAATAAAGCCTAAGTCAAAAAATCTCTGACAAAGCATTTCAAAAGAAAACAAGTCTAATTAGTAATAAGTATTTAAAAATTAAAATTTTTCTCTTAATGATTTTTAGATTTTAAGTCTATTTTAATAACTTCGAATTTTACTTTGATCAGTTATTTTATTATTTTTCTCTTTGAAATTTGAATTTTTTGAATGTTCAGATGCTCGTTTATTTGAATATCCCATATTTGATTTAAACACTAATTAAAAAGTCTTTATATTAAACCTAAGTGATTCAGGTATTGATAGATATTCCCGGGTTTTTCAAAAAATTCAAATTGAGACTTTGAGTTGACTAGTGATTTTATGCAAAAATCTGTAAATGATATGATTATAAATTCTCAGAAAAAGAAAAAATATTTTTCATGACATTCTAATTCAGCTAATTTTATTTTTCATCTTCAATAGAATAGCCATTGCATTTAAATTTATGAATTAATGAATTAAATCACTAAAAGTTTTTCTAATTTTTTTCTTTAATTTAAATTTTTTTCATCGCCAGAATTAACATAAAATGAAATTAATTAATTAATTAATTAATTGAAATTTCTATAAAAAATTACTTGAAATTAATTTTTTCAGAGATTAAAAAGATCGTATTAAAAAAATTTCGAAAATTTCGGTAAATCTTCAATTTTCGACAATTTTTTAAGTCAAACTTAGAAATAAAATTTAATATTCTAATTACACTTTTCTATTTTCTTACGAAAACTTGCATAAACTCTGGTAAAAAAATTGGTAAAACACGTGTACCAGCATTCGCAAAAAAATATCATTTAAATATTTTAATTTTTACAAACATTCATTTTACCAATGATCATATAATTTTTCTTGAGAAAATTTCTTAATAATTTCTTCAGAAAATTGAGTTTAACTTAGCTAACCACAGATAAATTATTCTCATTAATTTAATTGCTTATTAATTATTTAAAATGCAATCGTCCAATTTTTAATCTTTATTTCTTACCATGACTTAGTTCGATTTTTTATCTTTTAATATTTTCCAGCTAGCCAAATAGTGGGCAATGTGCATTTTTGTAAAAACCATTTTTGTAAATATTCATATCATAGAATTTATATAGATAAAATTGAGCTTTTTGAACTTTGATTATGAAACAACATGAAACAAAATATGTTTCACTAAATTCAGTCAACAAAAATTAATTTTAATTAATACATAAACAATAATGATCAAATAAAATATCAATATTTAGAAATTTATTTATATTTTGTCTCTACGATCTTTTATTTTGCAATTTGTAAATTTGTCTTATTTAAATGATAAAAATTATGTCAAGACTACTTAAAAAAATTTATTTTTCAATTCTAAATTAAAATAAAATTTGATTGAAAACATATTTCTAGAAATTTTTTCTTTAAACTTGACTGTAAAATGAAACATACTGAAAAAAAGATGAAAAAAATCTTACCCTTATTAGATCCATGAGATCTGCATTTTTAGGATCATTTGGATCCAGGTTAGATTTGGTGACCCATTTGGACAATTTATCCAAATCTTGCATATGCGATACTCCCAATGCTGCAATTGCGTCAAAATTTTTCATATCATCTGCATACAAAACTGCATTAGACGCGTTTTGGGGCTTCGGTGGTGCCAACACAATATCATTTTCATCCACACCCCATCCCAGACCTGCCTTTAGCTTTCCAGATGTAAAAAAAAGCTCGCTTTGGTTACTAGTCTTCAAGTACATGTAGAACTCTTCTGATGACGAAAAGTCAAAGTCTTCTAAGGCATAGTTCTGACATGTTCGATTATCATCCGGAGTTGGAATCAAAACTTCAGCTATCATTCGCTCCGTAGAGTCCACTTTTTCAAACAGCTGCAGAATGACCGAGTCCGGTCTAGATATCATAAACACGTTAAATATTTGCGCCCATTTGACTGTAAAATCATTCTGCAATTGACTCTCTTTGGTCTTGTACACAAGTTTATGATTTAGATAAATTTTAACAAACACCTTGGTACGAATTAGCTTATTTCTTCTTTTTTTCTCAATTCTTAAACAAATTTTTATTTTTTTATTCTAGGAATTAGAGTTGTCTTTAAGTCAAGTCCCAATTTTATTTTTTTTCCATCTTGTCGGACAAAAATCCATGTGTCCACCACAATAACTGCTTGAAACAGCAAAAAATTTCTTAATTTTTTTCTGATTTTTTTCTTAATCGACTTTTACTTAAAAAAATACTTGAATTTTTCTAAGTAAAATCTTGACTTATACTTAGAAAATTACTTAAATTAGTTAAATGACTTAACTTATAAAAAAATTTTAAGTTGACTTAAAAAACAGTCTGCCAAGAATGGAGAAAAAATATACTCTAAACATTCATTTGTTGAAGTGATCATGGCAGGCTCTTCGACAAGTTCAAAATAAAGAACAGGGTCTCCGGGTGCTTTGCGGCATTCATTATAATGTTTTTGCAGCGATTCAAATATTTGTTCTTCATTGATTTCTTGGGGTTTTGCCGGCTCAGGGTGATCCGGCTCGTTCATTATCTCAATGTCTTTTTCTTCTTGCTCTTTTTCTTGCACCAAAGCAGTCAAATCATGGTTCACAGTCTCCTTATTATTTTGGCGCTTTTCTTGTCGTTCCAAAGCCCCTTGCTGATGTTTTTATTAAAAAAAGTTTTGATAATTTTTTTCAATTTACCTTTCTAGCTTTTTGGTATTTCCACATGCGATACTTTTGACTATACTCAACCATTTCTTGGTCGTATATTTCTTTTTTTTCAGCAACTATCTCGTCGAATTCTTCTTTTAGTTCTCTTTCTAATTTTTTTTCCTCTTTTAATTTGTTTACATTTTGTCTTGAAAATATAAAAATTAAATTTTTCAAATTAAATTGTCTCCAAATACTTACTTTTTTATTATAAGCTTGTATTCGGTATTGCGATAGTTTTGTTTAAAGCGTAGGTCTTTTAGTTCTTTCCAGGTGCTTAAGATTTTTTCGGTCAGACTTTTTTTCAAAAACATTTCATTGTCTCTTAACTGACGAGTGAGTTTTATTTCATTTTTGTATGAATTTAGTCTGGCAATATCAGCTTGTGAGGGTTTATTTTCATCTAAATCGACGCCTTGTGACGCCATTTCTCCCTTGAAATTGGTCATGGCACTTTTCAACGCATTTAACTTGAAAAAAAAACAAATATTTTGGTTATTTAATCTTGTAGATTTATTTGGAAATAGGCAATAAAATTGAGTTTATTCCGGAATATTTTTTTGTACTGTCGGGTTATCTTGACAGTAAAAATTGATTTTTATACACAATTAAAATAAAATATTTTTTAAAGCTTAAAAAATTAGGATAAAACCATTAAAATTAATGAAGATAAAAGAATTTATGTTTTTTTTCTCATAAATTAAATTTAAAAAAATAAAAATTAGATTTATTTAAAATTACTCCAGCATTCAATCATTCCAGCTTTTAAAACAATGAACCAGACTTGTTTTTAAGTCACAGTTTTAAGTCTAAGTCAGAAAAATTTAAGTCAAAGTCAATGTCTTGAAAATTTTTTTCATTTTTTTAGTGAAGTTTAGTCGAGTCAACTAATTTTCTGATTTTAAAACTAAACTTTTTTTGGATTAAAATAAAAATCATATTTATTTTTTAGTTTTAAAATCAGAAAATTAGTTGACTTGACTAAACTTCACTAAAAAAAAAAATTTTAAGTCATTGACTTGACTTGACTTAAGACTTGTGACTTAAAGACAAGTCTGCAAAGAACACACAGCTATGTGTTGATTTTCTTAAATCAATAAATGAATGCCAATGGAAAACCTATTTTGATTTTTTAGAATCATTCCAGGAATTAAGAGTTTATTAAATTTTATTAAGTTTATTAAACAGGAATTATTAAATTTTTGTATGTTTCAATTTTTTTTTAAATGACTTTTTACCTTATAACATGACATACAACTATATTCTGTGACATCTAATACTTTTAATTTACGATTCATACATTTAATTGACTTTTTTTTGTTGTTGATTAATTAATCAAAATATTGACTCTTTAATATGAATTTTTTTTCAAATCGATTAAATTTTATTTTGAATTTATGATGATCTACAACTTTTGGGCTTTTTTTCTTTTTAAAAACACATTTAATTCTAAAAAAATCAAGTCAAATGAAAAACTTTGATTCTAGTTGATCTTGACTCTTCCTAAATTAATTTTAAATTAAAAAAAAAAACATTATGCTAATCTAAACATACTTTGGCTTTTTCCTTTCGACCAACTTTTGACTGATGCATAAAAGAACAATAGTTTAATTATTATTATTTCTTAATAGTCGTATATGCCAAAGAGGAAAAAAAATTCAAAGACAAGTAAAAATTACCATTTTAATACAACTCAAAGTAGTTGTCTAAAAAATTCAATTAATTGTAAAAAGATCAGATAGGTAGAAAAAAACATATAAAAAGAAAAAAATAAAGCAAAATTTTAATTTTTAATTTTTTTAAATTTTATTTAAGAGAAAAACACAAAACTCTTTTTGATATCTTCATCAATTATGTTGTTAGCAATTAGGGTCTATTTAAAAAATACTTTGCAGTAGAATTAATTTTTTTATTAGGAATAAACAAGCGATTAATGGTAAACATACACCTTTATCCATTAGATTTAATTTTATACAATTATTTAGTATTAACACTAGAAGCACCGGCGATGTCAAACTGACATAATTGATGCTATAGATGGCATTTGTATTTCATTAAAAATATAAAAATAAATTTTTTTAATGCAAATTTTAATATTTTAAGAAAAATTAAATCCTTTTTTTTTTATTTGCGTGGATTTCAACACTTAAATCAAGAAGCACCGGCGAAGTCAAAATGACATCTGATATTTTTTAATCTTTTCTAATATATAGATTTGAAGAATCTTAACTGAGAAAGTAAGAAAAAAGCTTAATACTTAATACTCAATATCAATTAACACTGATGACTTTGATGAAAGTGATGATGACTCAATTGTTGAAGTATTCTCTATGGTCTCCTCAACCTAGATCTGGTTCTTAGTACCAATTATTTCATCTTTTCTGTTTCCAAATTTTTATTTTTGAGTGGGGTCTCCTCTTATTCTCTTTTCGATTAGTGAAGAAAGGCCAAGATAGCCGTATCTTGCTTTGTAATTTAGATCTTTGAGTTCATGAGATACTTTGGTGGCCTTGTGCTGTCTTTTTTGGTGAATGGAAGAGAATGCAAATACGGTTTAAGGTCTGATATAGCTAGTATACAATTTTGGTCTCTGTGTGTGAAGCTTAATTTTAGGAGACCTAAAAATCTGTTTGCTTTTGAGGCAGTTCCATTGACTTGGTGTGTTGGTTTTAAATCTTTTGATATAAGTATTCCAAGATAGCGTTTGCACTCAGTTACACTGATTGCAGATATGAAACATTTATTTAAGATAATAAAAAAAGCTGGTGCTTCTAAGTAAAAAAAATCGATGCTTCTAGTGATAAAAAAGAGTCCCGGTTACTTTTGTCACGATAATTTTGTTACACTATTTTAAAAGATAAATTTATTACAATTTGTAATATTTAAAAAAAGAGTGCAATTTTCAAAAAATAATTTTGTTACACATGTATTCTGTTACATTTTGTAACAATTAATTTTTTGAAAACATCCAAACACTTAAACAAAAAAAAATTTAAATAATTAACACTTGGAAAAAAATGATGGATAATAAAATCGAATATATCCCAAACAATTGGTTTAATAAAGCTGTAATGGAAAAAGAAAATCCTAATCATGATGGTTACGATTTGTGTCTAAATGGATATCTATTCAAACGTCAAAGAGTCAATAAGAAAAGTATCAACTGGCTGTGCAAAGTCAAAGGTTGCTCGGGCTCTGTTACTATAAACGAAGATAAAACTGAGCGTTTCACAGAACACGAATTTGTCATACTCCACCAAAAATTTACAGATATTGAACAACATGGTTGTAGCTAAGTTCAAAGCTGAAGAAGTAGACTCAAGTTTGAAATATATTAGAGCACTCAATAATGAGCGACCACCACCGAGAAAGAAACTTTACATAATAAAAGACGCTCTTTTGTTAAATCAAAAGAAAATGCTACTCGATAAGGACATTTCGATCGATACATATGTTAAGTATACGATTCAAGTACTTGACTTCTCAAAGCTAGAAAAAAAATTAAAGGACAAAGAAATTGACGAGGATTCAAGTGATGAATCAGATAGTGATGAATTATCAAGTTCAGATGATGAGTAGATTATTATTTGTAGATTTTTATTTAAGTTTATTTAGAAAACTATTATCAGATATTTAATTATTTTTATTACACATATTGAATAAATAAAATATACTTTTATTACGATTGCTTTTTTCGTTATAATTTTGGACACAAACAAAAGATAATTTTGTTACGTTAAGAATTTTTGTGGTGTAATAAAAGTAACCCAGACCATAAAAAAGTAATGGAAATATTTGAATTGAATGATTGGAAGTTGGACCATATGAAGAGGAAATGTTTTAAGGTTTATTTGATTGTTACAGTCTTAATTATTGATTTTTTTTTAATTAATTTTTTTTCTCTAATTAAAAAGGTAAAATTTTTTTAAAAAAAATAAAATATTTTTTTTTGATTCTTCTCCCTCACCCAAAACATGCGCAAAACTCATTGTAAACCTGCAATAAATAGAAATTGTTCTTACCTTTTGCGTTAAGATTTCTATAAGATTTTTTTCTTCGCTAAGCTTAAAGTGTTCGTACATATTTTTGAGTCTATAAGCGATAACATGCTCGGCACTGAACAAATGATGAAAGCTGAATTGGACTTGATTTATGTCAAGATCGAGTCTGTAGCGCGCAACATTAATAGAATTAAGTCCACCTTTTTCGGCTACTACATTACGGGCAAAATTTTCCAAATAAACTGCTTTTCTGTACGAAGACCACAGTGCCTCTGGCAAATTGTCATTAAAAGACGGTCTTGTTGATACATACTTGATCGGGTCTGCCAAAGCCATAATTTCTCCATCGACCTCGAACCATTTAAGTCCAATCTTGAACAAAATTAAAAAAAAATTTTCTCTCTTATTTTTACTCTTACTTTATCCGGAAATTTTAATAAACGATTTTCCATCAAATTTTTATTCTTCCTAGTCACAAAGGGTTTTCGACCAACATAAATGCCCTCCTCATCCAAGTACCTAGGCTGTATGCCTTCGGCACTTGTTTTCTGCTCAAATGGTACTTTACTGCTTAACGGCATGAACAATTTTTTAGCCTCAGCTTCTCGGACTTGGTCTTCTGGCACATACAATGCCTTTATATAAGACACCTCGCGCCAATCATCTTCTAAATTTAAAATCAACGGGGCACCGTCCTTGTCGTCTTTTTCCTCATCCTCAGTCTTTACTTCAGCCTCTTTTGGTTCTTCTGGCTTTTCTTCTTCTTCATCTTTGTCCCAAGTTTTCTTGGCAAAAAAATCAAACTGCTCCTCGCTATTCGGCAAACGAATTTCCTTTTTTGATTGAGATAATATTTTTTTAATGTTTATTTAAACAAAATTTACATCTATAACAGCAAGTCCAAGTTTTCTAAACCTGTTTTTGGCTTTTCTTTCTTTTTCTTTCTCTAATTTTTTGCTCTCTTCCGAAATTCGCTCATCCTGGTCAACAAAAAAATTGAATTATGTTTTTTTTTCGGTGTAAATTTTACCAGTGCCGAGCTAGGTCGGTCTTTTCGCGACGATGTTATTAAGCGGTAGTTTTTTTCAGCATTTTGTTGCTAAAAAATTTATTAAAATTTTTCAATTTAAAAAAAATAAAAATATTTTTTTTTTAATTTATAAATAAAATATTGATAATAACTTGAAGTTTGTGCATTTTTTGCTTGAAAGCCTCAGCAGCTGATTGCCTTAGACTGGCCTGATCCATACTAGATGAGGTTAGGTCCAATTTGGTGTCTGGTTTTAGGGTGTCATCTTTATCACTTTGAGTTTCTTCGCTTTTTACTTTTTCCAGTTTTGTAAGCAGGTTTTTTCTTAGTTTCTCCCTAATCCTGTCTCTAATATTGTCAATTTCATTCTCCACTTGGACCGGATTTTCTTCAACTATTTGCTCAGAAAGTTCCTTGCTCTTGTCCCGATGCTTCTTGGTCAAAACTTGTTTGTTTCTCGGGGTAGATTGGGACTCATCGTCTTCAAATGCCACATTTTCCTGTTCAGTGCTAATGGATGTTTTCCTTTGCGCGCGACGAGCCCGCTTAGCTGTGATCTTTTCTCGAATATCGCTTAAATAGACATCAATTGATTTAGTTCGAAAATTATTAGAGGCTAATTTACCTTTCCATTTTAGGATGGAAAATTTAATCAATTTTAAAAAAAATATTTTCAAAATTAATATTTTTAGCTGACCTTAGATTTAAAATTTGAATTTTCGTTGCCATGGTTACCAAATAGATACATTCATTTTAGTGAATATGTATGCTTGAATTTTAGAATTTATTGATGACTGCAAAATTATCTGTAAATGTCAAAAACTAAAATTCAAACTTGTGGTGACTATTGAATTTATAAATTAATGTTTTAAAGTAATTATAGATCAATAAGAAAAAGAATCAAAAAATTATGAATTAGAACAAAAAAAAAATTTAGTTTTTGATTTTTTTAGTATATTTTAAAGCATAATGTTAAGGTGGTGAAATTTTGTTGTGGATTATTTATTTGTTTTCTGTACCGAGCTAATGCTCCTTCATTTTAAAAGGAAAAAAGATGAATAAAATAAAATAAAATTGAATAAGATGAAATAAATAAAAAAAAAATAAAAAATAAGTAAAAGTATAATTAAAATAAAATAAAATAGATTAAAATAGAGGAAAATTATTATTAGAAGAAAAGGAGAAAAGAGCTTTTATAAATGATTAGTGTTGAATATTTGTAAAATTTTAAAGGGACAGATTTTTTTTTTGATTTTTTTTATTTTCTTTGTAGATTTTAATTTTTATTTTCTTTGTAAATTTTAATTTTAATTTTTGTGCTTCCTTTTCACCTTACCTATGAGGCTTAAAATTTTTTTTAAATAAATAATTTAATTTATTTAAAAAATTACGCTAGGCTAAGCGATAGTTAACAAGAAATAGAAATAGTTTAGTTAGCAAAAGGAAAGTTTTTTTTCTTTTAGTGAGAAAAATAAAAATAGACTGAACGATTTTAATGAAAGAAATTCTTAATTTTAATTTACGAATAATTTTTTTTAATCATAAAATTACATCATAAATTAAATTCAATAATTATTCATTTAAAAGTAAATAAATTTTTTTTTTAGTTATTTTATTTGGATTCAAGTCGATTTTGTTCGTGTCAGTCAAGAGTTTTTTATTTTTGACACTACAGGCTCTATATTCAGTGCACAGAGGAGGTTCGTCTTTCTTGTCCTTTTTCAGAGCGACAAAATTTGTTTAATCATTAGGCCTTCCGTTGTTTGAATTTTTTCCCTTCAGATTTACTTATCGTATGTTTTAAATAAGTGTGCCTTAAGTTGGGAACTGATATGTTTACTACATATATTTAGGTTTGACAGATTTTTTTTTTTGATTTTTTTATTTTCTTTGTAAAATTGTAATTTGTATTTTTGTGTTTCCTTTTCAACTTGCCTATGAGGCTTAAAATTTTTTTAAAATAAATAAATAAAATAAATGCCCATGGTGCAATAAAAGAATATATATTCTGATTCATGGAAAATTGTTTTTTTCACACTTTCTTTTTTTTCTTTATCTACTTAATAATATTTTTTATCTCTTTATAAAAAAAATTAGCTACATTTTTTTGCTACTTAAAAAAAATAAATTAGCTACTGCCATAACTAATGTATTTTGCAAACGATAATGCATGCTGTAATCCAAAGGTGTAATGACTTCATTAAAGTCCTTTCATTTTCTTGATTAAAAGTACCAAAGTCATAGGTTCCTTAAACTGAACTCAGCATAATAAAAGTTGATGGCCGTCTTGTTTTATTTTTTCAATAATAATTTTCCTAATCACGAAAAATTAAATCAAATGTATTTAATAAATTTTCAATTTTATTTAATAAAAAATTCAAGATCTGAAAAAAAGACTTGTCACGAAAACACAAAAAGACTGATAGCTATTCGTATCGATTGCTATGAGTACCATTGGCGATTTGCAGCATATTTCTTCTTCTTGCTGAAAAATTATTAATTATTCTTCTAAACTCTTGAAAAAATATAAATCCAAAGCTCTTTATTTAAATAAAAATAATACCCTTTCTATAAAATTTATTGAGACCAGTATAAATTATAGGATTTATTGCACTGTTGGTATAAGCTAATAAATACACCAAAAAATAAACCCAGTTGAACCATGATGGCATCTAAGAAAGAAATTTTGTTTTTTAATCAGCAATCGGTCTAGCTCAAAAGTTACTTCTTGGCCATCAAACTGTTTATAGGCTTCATAGAGTATGAGCACCTGGACTGGAGACCAGCAGATCATAAACGAAACAATTAGGCCTATTAACAATATATTAACTTTTTGACGACGTTTATTGAGAATATTTTTTTCAGACGAGTTTTCACGAAAAAACCTCAAAATTTTAGTCTTTTTCAGTTTTCTCATTATTAAACAGTAGGAGAATAGCATTATTAGAATTGGAATAAAAAACAGCACAAAACTGATAAATGTGTAGTAAACACGTCGAAAAGGCTCGTTTACTTTAGCTATACATTGAGAATCGGACTCGAATTTGTAAGAGATAGGCCAAGCATCTGAACACCTGAAAAAAAGTTTTGACTGTAACTTTAAATTTATCAATTTAGCTTACCATATTTCAACATGATTCTTCCATATACGTTTATACTGTTTTCTATAGACTAAAATGGGAAATGCTGCCAGACCGGAAAATAGCCAAATGAGCACAATTGCTTGAATTGACTTTTTATGGTCAATTTTTTTTCGCATGGTACATACAATGCCTTTGAATCGCTCCAAAGATATAAGTGACAAAGTTGAAATGGCGGCTATCAAGCAAATTACTTAAAAAAATCAATTAAAATCAAAAGCCCAAATATTTAGCAAAATAAAGAAAAAATTTAAATTAAAAAAATTTAAAAATTCCATTTTTAAAAGAGTTTCACATATTTTTCAAGACTAATATTTTATTGTCCTTTTTGGGTGGAAATAAAAAGTGAGGAATGATAGAAAAATAAAGGGTCTACATTGCACCCTCAAAAGTTCAGTACATTCTAAAAAGCTAGCAGAAATTATACTTTAAAAAAATCATTAACACTAAAAATTTATTGAAATTATCAATTAAAAAAATTTTAAATTAATGAACAGATAAATATCAGATGCTTAAAAAAGTCCAGACATTCAAATTATTCATGTTGTCAAATCTTTTTTTTTTGCTGAAAATAAATCCAAAAAATGAGGTGATTTATGTGATATTAGGGTGAATGCGGAAATAATTTACAGAACTAAATTTGGGCAAGATTTATTTTTAAAAGTGATTTCTATAAATACAATAGAACCTTTTGGCTGATTTAAGTTTTGTCTTGGGGTAAAAGAAAGGAATTTGGCATGTAAAATCAAATCTTTTATCCTTTCAAGCTGTTTCTTTTGAATTTTAGAAAAAAAAATGAAATAAATATTTTAATTACAAATAAACAAGGATTGGTATTGCAAATTAAAAAAAAACTTTAATCAAAATGATTAAATTCACTGATTTATTTTTTATTTTATTTTTAAAAATCAAAAAACAAAATCTAACAAAATATTTAAATAAATTGAACTTTATTTGATCAAATATTTAAAAAATCTGTTCGATAATTCTCTTAAATTTTGTTTCCAAAATTTCGACAAAAATAAAAAAGGGTTTTAAAGATAAATCAATTTTTAAAAAAGATAACCTTAAAAACTATAAAATGATTAGAATAGATATTTTGAATTTTTGTTTAATTTTTGTTAATAATAAAGTCAGTTCTTTTTTGGGCTTTATACTTCAAAATTTATTGAAAAATGTAAAATAGAAAAAAAATCTTGATCAAAAATGACTCACAATTAACCCTGACCCTCAATAATTCTTTAAGTGTAATTCAAATATGTATCCTTGCATTTCTCATCATAAAGGAAAAAAAAACATTTAAAAATTTAAATTCTATCTTAAGCTTTATTTTTTTTTATTTTATTGATATCATTTAAATTGTTTACCTTGTACAAAAGTGTTGAGCTTACAAAAAAAAGCTCCAAAAATCCAATTTTGACTAACACTATTGATCATGTGTACCCATGAACACCACATTACAATCATTAAATCACAAAAGCATAGATTTAGAATAAAAAAATTGACTGATTTGCTTTTATAAGATTTATGTGCCAAGTTCGAGTAGTTATTTACTCGAACATTTTCTTGATCAATTTCTGCTAAAAATGACTTTCGATCCTTGTACTGAATTTGTCCGGCGTTTCGGCTCATGAAAACAAAATTTTCCATTACTAAGTGCTCAAATCGACTTTCGCATTTGAGCGATAGCCTTTTGTCTCCGTTTGTCATTTTAAAAGAGTTTGTTTTCCTGGACTTGACTAATAGTCTGTACATGACAGTCAAATTGCCGAACAGTGCAGCAGTAAGACTGACCAGACATAAGGTTATCTTTAAAAAAATTTCATAAAATGGTAATGAATGCTTGTCTTTGATATAATCGAATTGTGTAAAGTTTATGATCGATTGAGTGTGAAGCTCGAAAAGGCCTACTGTGATGCAATTTGAACTTGTTTTGTAAGTCATTTTTTTTCCATTTTCTAAAAAAGATAATTTTTTTTTAAAAATAAAAATCAAGTCTTCATGCAACGCAAAAATAAATTAATTAAACTAATTTCCTATTGATAAAAAACAGCTCAAAATACAAAATTTTATTCCCCGATTATCTGTCAAAAGCGGATGACTTTCTGTTTAAATTTTGACACAACAATGATACAGTAGAATTAAATTAAAATATTTTTTTATTAAATGAAAAAAAATAAAAATTAATTTGACTTTTTTTTATATGTTCGCTAGAAAATTAAATTCTGAACATTTTAAAGGAAAAACATAAAAAAATTAAAATTGATTATTCCATAAAATTTTTATTAAAATCCAAATGTTTATTGAACCGATTTAGATTCTATCTGTATCTATCGATCCATTTAATTTTTCAAAAAATCATTTTGGTATAAAATAAATAAACCCCTAAATTAAAGATAAGAATAATTTATAAAAAAGAGTCTAACCGTTTGCTTACCCGAAACCCTGAACTAGGAATTCGTGCCCGATCCGACTGGCTTCACCAGCTTCAAATTTCGATGAGTTTTTATTTAAAATAGCCGTACCAAAACAATATTTGCCCTTAAATAAGGGATAAAGATCAGCTAAGTACATCAGAATTAATGTTAATTAAAGTTCTCTTAATAAAATTTTAGCCAAAAATTAATAACTGATCAACAAATTTCTATTTTTAAAAAATTTCTAAATTCTAAATTAAAAATTAGTAAATGATTTAATTATTTTTCCGTAAATTCAATATAAATTGCATTAAGTATAGATATTTTTGTAATTTTTAAATTTCTTTAATTCAGTTCTAAATAAATTATCAGAGAAATATTTTGTGAATATTAAAATTTGGGCTATTTTTTTTTTAATAAAAATTTAAAAATATTAAAGACTTAGATTGAGAGAGCTAATTTTACTCTTTATTTTTAAATTCAAAATAAAAACAAAATAGAAATTTATAAATTTAATTTTTAAAATAAAAATTTTCAAAATTTTGAGTAATTTTACTCAACAAACTTCTCTTTTTCCATGTCAATTTGTTTATCGTGTATATTTCAGACGTCTTTCTGGTTTATTTTAGTAGAAAATTTTCTGATTTTCTATTTTATATTAGCTTAATTTCTGAAACAAATTGCTTTTATTTTTAATTATTCAATTAAAATGTATGTCTTGAACATTGTTAAAAATAAAATCCTATATTAAATGATACAAAATTTTTGATTAAATGATAGCTGAAAAAATTTTAATCAAAATAAGAGCCCTTGAAGTTTTGAGCTTAGAATTGTAATCAATTTTGAGCCCTTTATCATTCCATATCAGGTAGGGATTGATTATTTAATTCCTAAAAAATAAAAAAAAATAATTGTTTGCAATGATAGATTTATCATAAATAGACCAAAAAATTTATAATAAATCATTATTATCTAAAATATCTCTTTAATCAGAAATTATCAAGGTATTTTGCTTTTTTCTGATAAATGAAAATCAATATACATCTATAGGCCATGCAGAAATCGATAATAAAGTCATTAAAAAAGTATATCTAATTTTAACTTAAGTGCTGCTTTTATTTAAGTATTAAATTTAATAGCGTTCTTCTCTTTGAACTCTTCAAAGAAAACTCCAAAAGATTAGAAAACATAATTATTTACTAAAAACCAACAATTTTTTACAATCACAATTAACTATTTTTTACTCAATTTGACTTGAAAAATAATTAAAATCATGAAAAAGTTTAAGACTGTCATTTTTATGGACTTTAGCGCTAAAATTTTATCAATTAAATTTAACTCTCTGCTCGACGGAACTCAAAGCCAGAGAAGTTTTTTTTTATATTTTTAAAAAATCCCAGCGGCATTCTGAATTTTAAATCCAAAAATTCCAAAATTCTGTTTGACTAATTCAAATTGACAAAATTGAGCTTTTTAAATTTTGATGATAAAACAACATGAAACAGTGTTTCACTTAATTCAACCAAAATTTTTTTTTTAATTATTACAGGAAATATTAATCATCAAATAAAATTAAATTTTGAAATTTATTTTTTTTGTCTCAATGAGCAAGTCTAATTGGAATTTTTTTTAATGTTAAAATTCTGTCATCGATACTTAAATAATTTTGAATTAAGTGGTAATAAGTGTTAAGAAATTCAACTAACATGTTTATTTATTTAAATTCAATTAACCACCATTGTGGAGAAGTAAATGTAAAAAAAAAAATAAAGACAATTAAAAAGAATTAAAAGAGGAGCTTTGACCAAGTGAAAAGTATCATCAATTCTTTTATAGTTATAAGTCTTATTGAGCCACAGATCCCATCATCTGATTTATACTATTCTTTTTTTAATTAAATTAAAATTTGACCTAGGGTCTGCTGCTTGAAGAAAGAGCACTCTCAATTAATTAGATTAAGTAAAAATTTCAAAAAAAAAAAAAGAATAAAAAATTTGTAAAAAAGTAGTTTTTTTGAAATTTCTTTATTTATTTTTAACTGGACTGTTAAATGAAACATGGTTAATTTCACCTTTTTAAAATACTAAAAAAAATCTTTGGCATGAAACCCATTGTTTTATTAAGAATGTATTTTTACCATGTTTTCTGTCCTTAAAAAAACTTTGTTTTTTCGACATCTGACGTTAAATCATCAAATTATATCATAGCAAAGTTTCAAAATTTTTTTTATTTTATTAATTATTTATTTAAGAGAACATGTTTATGATAGAAAAATTAAAAAAAAATTAGTCGATTTTAGGTCTGCTCCAGCTCTATTAATAAAAATTATTAATTTTTTTTAATTATTTTTTAAAATATTAATGATCATGAATTATTTTTTGCATTTACTACTAAAGCTAATTATCTCAAGCTGTGCAGTGAGCTTAATTTAAACGAAAAAATAACATTCAGTTTTTACAACAAAAAAATTTCTTCCACTAAATTTTTCTAAAGTCAAAAATAAGCTAAAATTTAACTTTCAAGAAGTTTTGAGTAAAATGAAAATAAATTCGTAATGAAAAAAATTAAATCAACTTAACCTTTTTATGTGTCCTTTAAAACCCCTAATAATCTAATATTAGAAAGTCAATAACATTTTTAATGAACCTTTTGCTCTTCCAAAATTACTGTCTTTAAAAAATCTATGCGAAGCGGGACAAGTTAAATCACAACCATGCTTGTTTAAAAACGGCGAATACCTAGTTTTAAGTGAGGTCAGTTCAATGACCATCTGAAGCATGGACAGTTCGGAGCAGATGAATTTTTCCAAAAAGTATTTCTTGTATTTCTTTTTTACTCAAGTTCCCTAAAGCTTGACAATTAGCTGGAATAACTCTTTGTAAACATTTAGGAAGAATCTTGTTTCAGAAAATATAGAAGAGTTGGAAATAATCAATTTTTCCTAATTAGAAAAATTGTTTAATCGTTTAAAATATACAAAAAAATTGCTGTTTATTTTTGATATTTTAAAAGCATTTGACAAAGTCTGTTATTATGGTTATAATTCTAAACTTTAAAAAATAAACTTTTATCTTATCAAATTAATTAGACTAGATTATTTCTGGATTCTTCATCGCTTACAAGAGAGTCTAGATAATTGCAGCGTCACAATTTCCCTCGAATATGACTAAGGCCTTCATCGTGAATTTTAAAAGAAGTCAAGTTCAAGTCCGGACTTTTTTTTCCAAAATTCCGGGCCAAAGACTTTTACTTTTATCTGGGATTTTTAAAATGGTCAAGCTAAAAACGATGAATTCACAAATGTTTCATCAATGCATTGTCTTATGCTTGTTAATATTTAAAAAATTCAAAATAAATTAAAAAAAGATTTATTGAAAAGATTAATTAAAAAAAGTTCAGATTTAAATTATTATTTATTTTTTTTCTCACTGAGCTTGAACTCCTTCATTAGAGAATATAAAAAATCAAAATAAAGTAAAATAGAAGGACTTAAGGACGAACTCAACATTTTCACCTTTGCTTAATTCTTGAAAAATCTCTTTGATTGTGAAGAGTTCAGTTTTCCAACAGCAATTAAAAGAATTAGTTAGCACCACTATTGTTTGTTATCATATTTAATATGTCTTTTTGATTAGATACAAAGAAAAAATGGCTTATTATTTTTATTTTGAAAAACCATTAAATAATTGTTTGATTTTTTTTCAAGTTTTAAAATGTGAATTTCTTACATTTTCTTTTATATTTAGACATAGCTTAAAAAATCGATTTACATTTTTAGAGGAGAAAATCGAAAAATACCGAAAAAGTGAGAAAAAGAAATAATAAGAAGATTATAAAATCAGTCAGTCTAGAAGAATTACATATTTTTCTACTATTGGAAAGAAAAAAAGCTGATATATCTAATATTTGAGGAAATTTAACTACACACGAAGCCGATAGCTGGTGTAAACTCTGGCTCAATTGCATATTCAATGTATTTACTCAAAACTAAAAATAACTAACTTAGAGAATCAAAAATAAAATTATTTCTACTGGGAAAAATGTGAATAGATGTTCGCCTTAAATTTTGAATTACAATTGTAAAAATCTATAAATTAAACAAAATTTTGTTTTTAAATTGTTTGCTTTTTATTATACTGAAATAATTTGAAAAATTAAAAAATGAATTTTCATTGTCGAATTTAAATTAAATGGTTCATAATTCATTAGTGATTAATCTATCAATTTTCATTGATTAATAATTGTTTTTTTGTTCTGATTAAAAGTCTGTAAAATTAGATGGTACATTGAATATATTACAGAACCAATTTTGGACTTTTAAATCATGAAGATGAGTAATGAAATAAAAATTGATATTTTATGTTTTAATTAAGATATATTAATTTATCCTATTTCTAGTTAAGCCCTCTTAAGATCTTAATCTCGTTTTTCAATGTGGACAAGTGCAAAGTGGTGGAGTTCAACAGGTCCTGCTAAAAGCCAATTCGCAGAGTCTGAGCTACTAATGGGAGATTTTGGCTGCAAAAGAGCACTAACCTTGGTCGACACCGAGAAGGATCTGGGTGTAACTTTGTCAAGTGATCTGAAGTTCACTAACCACATTCGAACACAAGACCACAGAGCAACGAGTATCCTTGGTTAGCTAAAACGGATCTTCAGACACTGGACCATCGACACATGCAGAACTCTCTATAGTGCTTTCGTGAGAACCCATCTAGAATACGCCGCTGTCGTCTGGTCCCCTGGTAGCAAGAAAAACCTAAAGCTACTGAAGACCATGCAGAGGAGAGCTACCAAACTAGTTCCGGGAATTTGAAACTGGACTTACGAGAACCACTTTGCCATTCTCAACCTGACAATAATTTCACGAGCGCCGGGCACGCGGTGACATGATCCAACAGTTCAAGCTCAATTCAATCAATTCAAGAATCGCTACGATGCCTTCATGACCGGCCACCAAGTTTTTACCTCGTAAAATTTTTTTATTGTACAAAAAATTTCTACAATTAACCCCTCTCAGTTTCTTATAATCTCCTTTTTACTAAATAATGTCTATGACTCTAAGAACTTATACGTTCTTCTACCTCAGTAATTTTTTTCCTTATTCAGCGCAGTGTGCTACCATAGGCGACCTCCTAGTAGGCCGCTTTATTATTATTATTTTTATTAATACTTAAATGGACTGCCTACAACAGCCTGTCCTGTTTAAAGAGTCACCTTCGCGGAACCTATTCGAGGAAGCTAATATAGGCTCCTTTTGCCTTTAAGTAAAAACTGTTCGAAGTCTTATGCAAATCTCCAAAAAGACTAAATTTTTTAATATTAAAGATTGGTTTATATTCCAATCAATTTTATTTCAGAAAAAAATAGTTTATTAAATAAAGTTTAAAATTTATGTTTTTGAAAAGTTATTAAATTTTAAATAAAAAGATTTCTTTGAAAAAAATTTGGTCACATGCTTCATTAATATTTGTAATTTTATTCATTAGAGCTGGTTTTAAAGTACCTATCGAACAATGAATTTGAAAATCTTCATTATCCGTTGAAGCATAAGACTGAAATTATTCCTTATTTCTAAATTTTAAAAAAATTCCAATTAGTTTTAATCAATAGTCCTGATATATTAATTACATTTTTCTCAAAGGCTTTCTTTTTAATTTGCATTTGAATTAGAATTAAACAAACAAAAGAAATTAACAATTAAGTCGTAGAATAATGCTTTGATTTTTCAATATTTAGAATTTATAAATATTTTTACACAATTTTTTTGTCATTAAAAAATTTGACTAATTTCTAAAATTTTGAAAATGTAGAAATTATTGAGTCATTTAGTTTTTGCTCGATATTCAAAAAACTTCAAAAACTAAAAAACATTTTTATTTTCTTTGTTGAATAATACCTGGAAAAATTTGGTAACTTCAAAAAAAAATTAATAAATCAAATTAATAAAGCTATTTTCAGCAAATTATGAACATTATTCGATCAAACCAACAAGTTTATATTGTACCAAAATTGTATTTGAAAATTATTTGAAAATTTAAAAAAATTCAAAATCTTATGAAACAAAAATTTGTTTATTTTATGCCCCAAATCCATGTCGACTTTTTTTAAATTTAAATATCAATCAATGTTAGGAAAACATTACTCAATGAAATAGTAAATTCTAATTATTTTTACTTACTCAATTACACCCACCAGAAAAAATCAAAATTTTTTTTGACAAGTCCTAAAATTTACTAAATTAACTAAATTTTCTTGAAAGCCTAAACCAAAAATTTTACCATATCTATATTAAAAACCTGGAGAAAAATATTCCCTTCACATAACAATTCAAATGAATTTGATAATTGCTATATCAATATTTAATGTCATTTAATTTATTTTGAATAGAAACTTTTGAAAATTTTATAGTCGATCGGAAAATGTTATCTTCTCTTCGCATGATGAAATTTAAGAATGAACAAAAGAACAAAATGTCTCGTGACAATTTGAAAATAATTTAATTTAATTATTTTTTCGTCTAGATTTCTTGTCAAATAAATAAATTTGATTAAAAGAATTCTTTGCAATTAATATATAAAAAAAAATTAAAAAATGCCTTTTTGATTAAGTCAAGCTTGCTAATTTAAACTAAATTCAAACAAAATAGCTTTTATTTATAAATGATGTACTTTTAAATTGTTTTTTCAATGGAATTTTTTTTGAATAAGCGATAAGAAATTTATTCTTAATTTAGACTTCTTCTAAATTTTATACTGCACTTGCGCTATAAAAACTTCAAATATTAATCATCACCTCTTTTACAATTGAAATTTTTTCATTCATTTCTTTCAAAAATAGAATTTCATGAATCTTAATTATGGCGCTTGAGACTACAGTTACCATATTCTTGTTGATCTATAATTGAGGAAATTAATAAAATAATTTTTTTTCGATTATTTGCTGATTATAAAAAAACACATCTTTTTAATTGTCTCAAGTCTGGATGTTTTATTTCTGAAAGTTTACAGATGTCTCATGAAATTAGCAGCAAATTTGATCTTAATCTTTTATTTCTGGCTGGAAACCTCTTAGACGGATCTTTGAAAATCCGATTTTGAAAAATAATTATTTTTTACAAAAAAAAATATTCAAATAAGCCTATTTATTTAAAGCAGCGATAAAAAAATTATTAGATCAAATCGAAAATATTCTGATTAAAATAATTTTAAAAGGCTTATCTTTGATTTTGAGTTTTTCTGAGTTTCAACTTTTAACTTCATACTTTTTTTTCCAATATTTTATAAACCGAGAGAAAAATAATTGTAATTTTTAATTATTGATATTTTGAAAAAATCTAATTTAAGGTTTTTTAAATAATAAAAATTTTGTTTTAATTTGAATCAAAATCGTTTTTTATTAATAAGTAATTTAATAAGAATTTAATTTGTAATGAAAATAATCTAAAAAACCCGCTTCAATTTTACATTTAAATTTTATTTTTGATTTTAATTTTCTGATAATGGGTGCAGACAAAGTTTTGGGAATTTTTTGCCAAAAAGACATAACTACTTCAATTTGTGAATGAAGGCAAAGTGATTTAGAAAATGAATTTAAATCTTTACAAATTTTAATAATAATATTAAAAATTAATATTTGCATTGCCACTTTCAACAATATATGGTTCTGGAGTTCCTTTCGCAGACACAGCAACCCAAACTAAAAATTTTTCCTCGAATTCGAGCTTTTATTTAAACTTAACACCAACTGGCGTGTGCTGCTTGTTGTCGGAATGATAATTGGCATTTCTATCTATGGTCGAAAATAATTTTTTTTCCTAATGAACGAATTTTTTCATAATATAACACGATTTCGAAAGGTCTCTCTTTGATTCCTTTTTTCTATTTTCAGCAAGTCAATAAAACTATTATTTCAAGCAGAGTTGTTTAAAAGTCAAAAGTCTGGATTTTTTTTTCCATAAGTTCGACCCAAAGTATTCGGTTTCTTTTAAAAATTTTACATTTGAGCAATTAATTGTTTTTTTTTAAAGTTTAATAAAATTTTATTAATATAAACTAAAAATTGATATAAAATAAAAGCTAAGCATCTTTGTGAGAGTCGTTTTAAAATTTTAAAACTTTAAAATATTCAAATCACATTTCTGTCATGTTAAAAAATTTTTACAGAATGAAAAATAAAATTTTTCTCTTTAGTGAATTTTACAATCGAAGAGCTATTTCACTTTCCTGAATCAAGCTCTAATAAAAATTGAACAAAGATATTAAGTGCAAAATATTATTGAAATTATTTAAAAATTTCAATAATATTTTTAATTTGTAATTTTATGGAAACACTCGCACTTTTTATAGAAGCTTTCAACTTGTTTTTGTCAATTATAAATTTAATCTTAATTTTAATTTCAAAATTTTTACATTCAAAAATCACGCGTAGACACATGACTTAATAATTTCTCGAAAAAATCAGTGAAAAAAGTGTCCTTTTTCTTTTCACTAGTTAGACTAAAAGATTTGGTGATGTACCATTCTTTTCATCAATGCTCAAAATTGACTGAAACAGAGGATTCCTAGGACCTTTTTCCTTTCTTCCACTGTAAAAATTAACTTTTCCAGCCTTCTCAAACATTTAGCTTCCATGGCATACCGCTAAATCCGATTATTCGACACTTTGGAGTTAACAAAGCCTAGAAACGAATCGACAAAAAGGGAAGCCACTTGAGAAGACAGTTATTGACGTGAGATGAGAGGTAAATAATTTGCGACTTTCAACAAGCCCTTTGCAAGCTTCAATTACGAGAAAGCAATCACTGTCGGAAAGAAGCGACGAAGAGACATTCATTAGAGAAAAACGCGGATTTTATAATCCACAGCTTTAGGACAGAAGTTAACCAAAATTTGAGGAAAACAAGTTGTTGAAAAAAGAGCAGTCATATTTATTTTGGGTGAAAGTTCAATTCATAGATTTTTTTTTAATATAGAAAAATAATTCATAAAAATTTATCAGTTTTTTCCAGAATATTAATTTATTGTAATTTTTCTTAGGCAATTTTTCATAGAAAACTTGGGTTAATTAAGCCAAGTAGTAAAAAAATCACATTTAGTTTAAAGCTTATTAAATGGAATCGCTAGTTGTAACAAAAATTAAGAACGGATGCATTGGCTGCAGTTAATCTAAGATAGTACAGTTCAAATCTTGGGTTTTGTCAGACCCTATCAAAGATTAAAACTTAGTGACCCTTTATTAATCCAATTTTCAAATTTTTGTTACTATCTAAAAAAAAATATGTGAAAAAATTGCTCTAAAAAATAAATAATACAAAAAATAAAAATTAAAAAATAAAATTTAAAAATTTAAATGTCATTTATTGAATTGGTCACTGGTAGAGTTATTCAAAAGTACCAAATTAAATTCCAAGACAAAGACATTAATTTTTTTCTCAACTCCGGTCACTGGTAAACAATTCTTTTTAGATAATAAATTATAGAATTTATTTATTGAGTAAAGTAAAAAAAACTTTGACAATGAAAATCGAGATTAAATGAAGTGATCAATCATCACTCTTTACTTAAATTAAAATTCTCATATTCTTAAAAATAATTTTTGAGTTAAATTAAATTATGCTTTAAATAAAAGCTTAAGAAACAATAAACCACAGAGCGACAAAAAATAAACAGATTTTCATGCAAGTAATCAGAAAAATTTTATAAGGTAGAAAAATTTTAAATTAAAAAAAAAGCTACCTTTGAATTAAAAATTAAAATTAAAAAAAATGAATAAATCAAAAGCTAATTTAAATCAAAGAAGAAAGCTAAAAAATGATAATTTGGAGATTTTTATAAAATCTAGTGAACATTTACTCGAGGATTTTGTGGAACTAGACGCCCAAGTAAGTAATCCTCGATCTTTTAGTAAAAAAACTCACTTAATACCTTCAGTATATTGGTCATTTGAGTCAAGTGTCGAAAAAATTCGACATCACTGTCAAAAAAGTTCTCTTAAATGTCATGAAAGATGCTCAAGTAATTGACGAAATCCGAACAAAATTAATTTAACATTTTGAAAAAGGACCTTAATATACTGCCCAAAGTTTTGACCAGAGCAAATGACTCTATTCTAAGAATAAATGCTTACATTTTAGAAATTCTCAACCGAGACACTGAGGTATTTTTTTTTTCCTCTAAATTTTTGATTCATTTTAATAAAAGAAAATGTGGCACGGAATCCCCGTGCATAATATTTCAAACATATGCTATGCCAAAGAAACAGAGAACAGTCACATTCTGGCTGTGCAATATGGCGACACTTATGAGCTAACCGACTACTTCAACATTGTTTTATTAGTGCTAAATAGCAGGCAAGAGGCGGAAATAATTTGTCAATTGCTGAAAAAATGCTTTGAGGTATTGTACATAGAGAGAACGATGTCTTTGCTGGACCAAGTGGTTGGTGACGAGACCATGTCTAATTGTAGCACAAGTGTTTCAGTTGGTAAATAAATTTTAACAAAAAAGCCAAAAATCCAATTTAGCTTTGATTTTAGTTGCTAGAAGAAACAAAATGGACAAAAATAACACTTTAAAACTTAAAAAGTAATTCAAATTGTCAAAAATCAGTTTTGATTAATTTTTAAATTGATAGTTTTGATGACGTAAAATCGTTAATTAGTCTTAGGGTGACTACAGCTGACAAAAAAGAGACCAAAAATGAAAATGTGAAAAGCGAATCGCTTAATGAGTCTGCTTATGAGACTATTGAGGATTTTATAGGCCAGCTGAGACGTGAGCTTACCAAAAAAGAATACGAGTCTTTCGGCATGGCTCTGGCTCAGTGGCAGAAAGGAGAACCATTCGAAAAATTCTGCCTCAAAGCACTTGAAATACTTGGGTCAAATAGGTTGCACATTTTTTTAGGTATCTTTTTTGGTCTTGTCAAAAAAACTGTCTTTAAGAATTTTTTTTAAGGCTTAAAACCTTTTGTTCCCAAGGAGAATTTGGAATGGTTCAAGAATTTTATAAAAGCCAATTATGATGAACAGTTGTATTCGACCGAGGCGTTTGACTCGGATCATTCTTTCGAGTCAGATTCTGAGGCTAAAACATTTGTAAACTAGAAATTGGTTTTGGAAAGTTTCATATTGAATAATAAAAATAAAAATTATTTAAAATTATACATTTATTAACTACTTAAATTACATGAGCATGCAAACGAATTATATCAATACACTTAACTCTCTAGTTAACAAATCTTTATTAACACTCTTTTTTTAGGCATAAAATATCTTTAATTTTTATCTAATTTTCTCAAAAATTTACTTTTTTTTAAATCTTTATTGTCACCAGAATCAAAATAAAGTATTTGTACAACACATCATAAAGGAATCAAAATAATCAACAATTTTTGACTAATTTTTTTACAGTTTGCTTTTAATAATGGCAATTAGACAAGAATTTTTTTTAAATTTTAAATTTATTAAGATTAATAAAAATTAATAAATGATAAAATTTAGACAATTTTAGATCGAATACTCACAGTAGTGAGAAGCTGGAATGCTACACAGTCTCTCTGGAGAAAAGAATAATTAAAAGTCCTTAGTTTAAGTGTTAGTAACTTTGTTGCTAGTAGTTGTTACTTCATTAATAAAATAAAATAGAACAAAATACAAATTGTTACTAAGCCTAATTTTTATCTGATAAGAAATACTCTTCGTATAAATAGACCAAGACTTTTAGATAAATGTGTGTGTATTCTTAAACTAAAATTGACATAAAGACAGATAAATAAATTAATCAAACAGCACTTTTCACTCTTTTATTATGAGCACCAACAAGTATATAACCGCACGTCAACACTACAAATATTAAGATTATACATAAGAAAACTAATTATATTTATTTATTATGCTCTTAGGCTGAGGCCATCATTCGACCACTTGCTCAACGCCCCGTAATATAAGGTGGCGTTGTATTTTTAAAATTTCTCAGATAAAAAATGAAAAAAAATTTAATAAAAAAGAATTGAATAAATCAGTAAAAAAGAATAAAATTTAAGTATAAAAAAACAAACAAAATATGAAAAATAGTTCAATTATTTTCAGACATTCAAATTAGAGAAAAATAATAACATAGAAATTCCATGTTTAATTTATCCTATTGTATCTTAAAAGACCATAAATGCTCTCTGTTTAGCGCTCCTGCTTATTGAACACTGTTTTTCGAAAACAATGTTATTTTTCTTGGATGTCTCAAATTCCAACTCAGTAACATACCCATAATATTTACATTTATCTATCAGTTCCATCCTGCTCGCATACTCTATTTCATTTAGTAAATCAAGAGTATTACAAATATAATCTTTGTCATTCTCATCGTTTAATAGCTCTTTTATGATTGATTTAGTGAATTCATTTGCTAAAAGCCTTTCAAAAAATTCTATATGCATTTGTTTGAGCCTAACAGCAGTCTTCTTGACGTTGTTTATTAGCCTAAGATTAGTTGTTCTGCATCGTTTGGGTATGTAGTACACGTATCTTAACAAGTTGTTATCAAGCCTCGTAACAACGTTCATATTTGTTTTTGTAAGGCAGATTGTTTCCATTCCAAACATTAGGACTGGCAAAATATAAGTCTTGTACAAATGTCCCTTTAGAAATGGACAAGTGTTTTCTGTAAGAATTTCTAGTTTCTTACAGAAAACAAGAAAACTAATTAACCCCAAACTTAATCGAAATATAATTCTATATATAACTACCCGGTCACAAAAAAAACGATGATTAATCGATGAAAATTAATTGATGAATCATTAATGGGTTAGGAACCATTTCATCTAGATTCACCGATGAAAATAAGTATATTTCATCGAAAATAATCGATAAAATTTTTTTTTAATACGTCATAATTTATTTAATTATTAAATGATAGTTTTTTAATTTTTCAAATAATTTCTAAGTTAATAATAAGCAAAAGTTTTTTTTTCAACTGATTTTAACTGAAAATTAATTTTGACGCTTGATCAAGACGAACATTAATTCACATTTTTCTCAATAGAAAGACTTTAATTTCTTATTTAATAAGTTGCTTTTTAATTTTAAAATTTACTAACTAGCCCTTTAACTAGACAAAAAGTAGCTTGAGTAAATTTGAAATCAAAGAAGCAATCCAATTATATAAATAACGTCTTTTGTTAAAAGCTGATACACTGATAAATAATTGAACATGATATATCACTAAATATCGCCTTATAGAATTATTAGATGTATCAGCTTCATCTTTTTCGGCTATTAGACTAAGGCATTCTTCTTAACTGACTGATTATAATTTTCGTTATTTTTTTCACATTATTTCGGTAATTTACGAAATTTTAGACATTATCTAAATAAATAAAAATTCAAATTATATTAATGGCTATTTAAGAATAAGATTAATAAGCAATTTTTCTTCGAATCTTTTTAAAGAAATCCTGAAATTGTTTACGAATGTCAACTAACTAAGTTTAGTTCGTTTAATTTCTATTTGGAAAACTGAATATTCTCAAGATCAGTTCTATTGAAAGTGAAAGTCAAGTCGAAACATCTATTTAGTAAATTTAAAAGCAAAATGGAAAATTTCTAAGAACCAATGACACTTCAAAATCAAATAATTTAGCTCATGAACGTTTTTTTGGTTTTTTACAATCATAATTAATGAGATGTTTCAAGAACGAAGCAACGATAAAAATGCTAGGTTTTTCATGATTGGGGAATTTTTTTCATGTTTTGAAGAGAAAAAGATGAAAATTTCCTTGTATTAATCCAGAACATTTTTCATGAACAAAAAATGGCTATGCCTAAAAAGCGGAAAACGGAATGCGGAAAACGGAAATTCCGCCACTGATTTTCCGCAACATAATTCCGCAAAATTAGCGTCTAAAAAGCGGAAATTCCGCACTTTAGGTATAATGTTTTTAAATGCGGAAAATCTATAAAAAAGCGGAAAAATTTTACGGAATACAAAAAAATTTTTATTGGAATAATTGAAATTTGTAAAATTAACTTAAATTTGAAACTAAAATGAACTAATTTATTTCATATATACTTTATTACAATTTATTTTTTGCAATATGTATTATTAAAAAATTGCAAAGCAAATGATAAAATTGTAATATATAAAAAAGTTTAAAAAAGTAAAAAAAAAATTCAATTATTTAAAAAAATATGATAATGTATTCGTTGGAATTCAGTCGAATTAATGCATCTCTGGCTCAAGATATTTTACTTAACTTTAAGCCGGAAGATTAGATGTACACATTAGATTAGATGGCGTTACCGGTCGTATAAAAAGAGGTCATGCTATTAATTCAAATGATCCTACCGCAAATGAAGTTAACAGGTCTTATGAAGTATCTTGTTATCTAAAAGAATTATTATTGGATAATTTTCATGTTTCATTAGATAAAATTTTGGCCAAGGATATAATTTTTAATACGAAGCTGGTGATAAATGATCATACAAAGCTAAGTGACATGTTTCTCAAAAAAGTAGATTTAAATTTGTTGAGTGAATATTTTAATAAAAGTACATGGAAAAGAACTAAAACTTTGATTGATACCAAAATTGAGCATTGTCATTGTCCAATGTGCTCGCAAGTTTGTTTGGAATCATCAATGTGACAAGTGTAAATTCTAGTATTATTATGAATGTGGTAATGTAAACATTTTTTATAGATCGGGTCGAAGAAAAACATGGATCTGTTCTAAATATGGATTTTCATTTGTTGGTATTTAAATTTATTTAAATATAAATAGATATAATTAATTTATTCAACTAAAAAATCTAACTTAAAAAAGAAGATTTAATTATTCGAATTTTAAAATATATTTTGCTTAAAATAATAGCTTTTTTTGTATTCCGTAAAATTTTTCCGCTTTTTTATAGATTTTCCGCATTTAAAAACATTATACCTAAAGTGCGGAATTTCCGCTTTTTAGACGCTAATTTTGCGGAATTATGTTGCGGAAAATCAGTGGCGGAATTTCCGTTTTCCGCATTCCGTTTTCCGCTTTTTAGGCATAGCCATAAAAAATGAGATGATTCATGGATGAAACATCCATGAAGTCATCGATTTTAGCTTGACTGGGTAAATTTGGCTAACCTAACCAACTTTGCTTTTTTGCACACTCTGCCCAAAATCATATGCTTCACTGGCTTGGTTTTAAAAGCATTTGCAAAATTGTGTTAAGAATCCAAAATAATTTAAAATTTTAAAGAATAATCTTATTTAATATCAGGTGAGTGAAGCTTCTAATTATTTCTAAAAAAATATTGTACCACATCTTTTCCATATTATTTAAATGAGTTCAAAGCTCTTTGTTCAAATAATGAATATAAATTAAATATATTACTATTAAATGTAAATTCACTTTTCTTAAAAAAGATGTAATCTGAAAATTAGTTGAAGCGAAATCAGATGAGCCTATTGTTGATGATAAATCGATGACCGGTTTCGACTGGGTAATGGTTGCTGTGTAGATGATCAACTTGATGCAGCGACCTCTGTTTGTTAAGAAGGTATTTCTTGGGAGACGGTTTCTTACAAATTGTCTGAATAAATTTTGTTTTGTGCCATTGATAGAGCTATTTGGTCCTTCTTCCCCAGTATTTGGGGTTCTTCTGATAGGACAGTACAAGTTAATTTTTGAAGCCGAATCATCAATAATGACTCTTTTTTTTCTTTCAGTCAGAACCGCTACCAGCCAGCTGATTAACTTTCCTTGAAAATCGAAGCCGTAGAGTTTGGTTGCTAATTCGCGGTTGCGAACCATGTCAAAGATCTTCAAAAAGTCCAGAAATACTAAATCGATTGACGGTCTCGGTAATTAGATCAAGTGATTTAATAAGGCTTGTGACAATGATTTTAATTTAACGAAGCCATGTTAGTGTCTGGTTATTAAGTTGTTGCATTCGATGTGCTTTGTCATAATTCTCTTTACCAGCCTCTCCATCACCTTACAGGGGAGAGATGTGAGCGATATCGGCCTTTAATACGATGGATCCCCTTTTTGCCCTTTTTTGAAGATTGAACTAATATTTGCCTCACGCCATTTATCTTGGATTATGTCTGTGATTATGTCTGGGAGTTTGATTACTCATTTGAAACACATCCTCATCAAACAGCTAGATCCCGTCTGTTCGAAGCGAAAAATTTGCAATAGGATCTTTTTTGTAAAATTTATATTAAAAACTTTGAAAAATTGATCATTTAATCAGCCACCAATTTAACAATTATTTTTTTATGAGTGTGCCATTTTCATCTTCTATTTCTCTTATGATGTCTTTTAACTTACTTTGATTATTAACATACGAAAAAAAAGCTTTGGATTTGACCTTGATTTGAGATCCATTATGTACCAGTTTTGTTTCTCATTTTGCTCCATAATTCGAATATACTTCTCGTGATCTGTTTAATGTCACTACTATCTCTTCAAGAATAATAGCAAAATAGGTGGTCAGGTTTTTAAAATTCAAAAAAATCGTGGAAAAAATTTAATTTAATTTTCAAATAGAACAGAAAATTTCAAAACAAATAACATTGTAAAACTCTTAAAATTATAATTGCTTTATAAAACGGAAGGTATAGGAAATTTTTAATAACCAGGGCGTCAGTGCTATAGTAGTTTAATGAAATCATCCATGACCACATTTGCACCTATCTCAACACTAATGATATATAAACGATAAACAACACGGATTTGTTCCTCCTAAATCATGAGCTACAAATTTGCTTGAATCACAGGATTACATCACAAAGCGCTTTGTGGAGAAGAAATGCTTAGATGTTTTCTATGCCGATTTTTAGAAAGCCTTTGATAGAGTTTCCCATCCAAAGCTGCTCTTTAAGCTTAAAGAGATCGGCATAAGTGGGAAATTGCTCGATTGATTGTCAGACTCTTTGATTGGGAAATCACAGAGAGTAGTCATGGGGGACATTGAATCATAATTTAAACTAGTCACTAGCGGTATACCTCAAGGTTCTGTTTTAGGACCAATTCTTTTTATCATATTTATAAATGACTTGCCAGATAAATTGAAAAATTGTCTTCTGTACGCGGATGACACAAAGATTTTTAAGATTCTGACAAATGTATTTGATTACTGACTTCAAGGTGAAATAAACGCTTTGCAAGAATGGTGCAGATTATGGAAATTGAGCCTAAATTGCAAGAAATGTAAAATAATGCATTTAGGAAAAGATAATCCTAAACAAAAGTATTTTCTCACTGATCAAGTCACCGGCGAAACTGTAAATGTTGAAGAGACGACTGATGAAAGAGACCTTGGGGTTATAATATCATCAAATGGGAAATTCAATTTACACTCAGAAAAAATGGCTTCAAAAGCAAATCGTATTCTCGGTATGATGTTAAATACCTTCAAAAATTTTGACAGTCACATAGCAAAAATTATATATCCAACCTTTATAAGACCGCATTTGGAGTTTGCAGGACCAGTATGGAATCCTCGCTTCAAGAAGTCGATTGGGCAAATTGAAAAGGTTCAAAGAAGAGCTTTAAGATCAATAAACGGCCTAAGAAACCTTGGCTATGACGAGCGACTGCGCAGAGATGGATTTTCAGATCTAGTAACGCGCAGAACGAGAGGTGATTTAATTCAACAATTTAAGCTGTCCCGCGGAGCAGAACAAATAAATTGGCCCTTCTTTGACAACACACCGTCAAGTACATTAAATTTGAGAAGCCACAATCAAAAGATAGTGCGAGAGATCACTAGCAACTCAAATAAACATCATTTCTTTATGAATAGAGTGTCCAAAACTTGGAATCAGCTACCAAGGATGATAGTTGAATCGCGAAACTTAAATGTTTTTAAAGCAAGATGGGACAAGTGGTTAAAATTTAGTTTCAATTTTAATAATAAATTTTGATTTGTACAGATAAGAGATTTAATTTTTGCAAAATTTAAAAAAAATTTAATCAATTAATTAATTATTCATTTTAACTTACAAATATTTTGTTATTGATTTTCGTACGTTTTTTTTTTTTTTTAGAATGCTTTCATAAGAAGGTCGAGAAGTGTTTTTGCATGTTGATGGTGGATATTCATCATTGAAAAGCATGTTTTTTTGACTCACTTGTGCCATTCTTTGACATTTTTTTTTACCATCTATTTCTTCATAAATTAAAACATTTTTGATGCATTTGAAAATGATTAATTATTAGGTCATTTTTTATATTTTTTTAAATAAAAATGTAATCAAAAATGAATAAACTAAAAAATATTTTATTGAATACATTTAAAAATATTTTGGTCTATTTACAGGCATTGTTGAAGCCGTGTTAGTTTTTCTGTTCACCAACTGAAATCCATCTGTCCATCTGAAGTTCAAATACTCCATGTCTAATAGCACTTTTCGTTTCACTTCAGTCTGCAAATTAACGTAGTAGGCCTTTTGGAAGAAAGTTTTTAAAAAAATTATTAAAAATTTATTAATCCTTATTCTCTTAAAATTTTTTTTTATGGCCTATTTAAGCTTAAGCTTCGAACTTAAATTCGAATATTTTTTTCGACCACCCAGGTACGTGAAACTAATTTAGATCAGAGTTGTTTAAAAGCCCCAAATTAAAGTCCAAGTCCGCACATTAATATAAATCTGTGTTGAGCATAATAAAGAAAAAAATGATTTTTTGGAAAAATTTCAATGAATTTAACTTGCCAAAAAACCAACCAAAAAAAACTTTTTTTTTCTAAATTTATCATTTTTTTCTTCTTCTTAAATGAGATTAATTATACTAATTGAATAAGTAATAAAATTTACCTACTAAAATATTCTGTTGTCGAAAATATGTAAAATTGTGCAAATTAATTTAATATTTTTATTTTAATAATTTATTTTTGAGAAATGCTAAGATATTACAAATGCTGAATTTAAATTTATTTTTTTTTTTGTTTTAAACAATCATTATTTTGGTCTACAAAAGAAATCAAATTATAATTCGCTAAATTGTTCCAGTTACTTTTTAAATTTATTCGTACCAGAAATTAATTAATAATTAATTATTTATTTATTGAATTTTATTTTATAATTTTTTCGAAAAAAAATTAACAAAGCGTTTAATTCTCTTATAATTTATAGTATTCTTTTCTTTTTACTAAATTGATTTCTTTTTTAAAATTTTTATCATCCATAGAACTGGTTTAAAATGAAAATCAATAAAATCAATAAAAATTAAAATAATATCATATTTGATTGTTAAAAAATATAAACTAAAATTAACTTGAAATCTTCAGTATTTTTTTACTAATTAAATTAAAATAATTAATCTTTTTCTAGGAGAATTAAAAATAATAATAATTATTTAATATTAATTACCTGATTTTGTTCATCCCATACACACTTTGAGCTATCTATAGCTTGCGAATTCTCATTAACTGTAATCCTACTTGGCTTTGATCTAAGGCCATAAATCTTAATATCCCTGTAACTGAGTCTGGTGATATATCGACCACTTAATCTACGCACTTCAATTATACCCTTTTAATTAAGAAAATAATAAAAAAAAATCACTTTAAATAAATTTTTACATCGTTTTCTTCCCGATAAACTTTAAAATTAATCAGTCGGTGATAATTGTCTTTAACTTGAGCATCTAAAATTTAAAAAAAATAAATAAAAATTCTTTAATGTGTAAAAATAAAAATTTGAATACTTTTTTTCGATGAATCATCGATATAGAGTTCACCTCTAGCGGTAAAATTATCCGACACATTTAAAGCAATGATTACATCAATGTAAGTGTAGCTGCTCTCCATAGCAGTATGTAGGCAATCCTGGGTGAATATGACAGAGCCTTCGCGAAGGTGCAAATTGGTCTCGTTGCGTCTAGATGACGCTGAAGCGTATTCTCCTGTGCCTTGCGTAAAAAATCCCTTAAAAATTTAATTAAATAACTTTACACAGTTTTAATTAATTAATTTACTCTGTAGAATTCGTACCACTCCGCTCGTGGAAAGTAAATTGATGACAAGCCTTCCTAAATTGAAAAATTTGAATAACTTTTTTTTTCATTTAATTTTTTGATTACCAGTCCAGTTCCAATAGATACCATTAGTTTGTCCCCCCACATAAACTGATTATTTATTGAAAATGAGCGCACATCGGATGGAAACCTGAAAAAAAAAATTATTTTTTTTATTCTTAATCACATTGACGTACTCGAATGCCAATGGTCGAAGAACGGGACTTCCTAATACAGCAGCTTTGTACATTTGAGTGTAAAAATATGGCAAGAGTGTGTATCGAAGACATATGGACGAATTTAGGACATCAAAAAGACCATTTACAAACATAAGTTTAAATTTTTCCTAATAAATATTTAGTTGTTAATTCATTTTTTATTTTTTCATGAATAATTTAGGAAATTACATCATCATCTAAGCCAGTATTGAATGAAATTCTCATCAAAGGAGACATAGCACTCGCCTTGATCCACTGAGAGCATAAATCAACTTCCCAAAGCCCATGGTTTCCGCAGGCGTCTGCTCCTGCCTTTGAAAGAAATTTAAATTAAGTTACATTGTAAAATTTCATTTTTTCTACCATGGAAAAACCAAACATGCTCATTTCTACAGTTGAAATAATGGATTTTTTAAAATCTTCCCATTGAGAGCCATATTCACCTAGCCATTTGATCGAATGTTGTCCTGTGCCAATAAATGCATGTCTTGACATGATTAAAGCTCGGTTATGGATCAGACTGTCCAAAGTTCTGTGCGAAAAAAATAGAAATTTTTTTAAAAATTTAATATTAAGTTACTTCGCAGTTGATTCAATTACATAATGCGAGTACATACCGTGAATGTTGTAGTGTTTGGAAATTTCATATCTAGAGTCCATACAAATTGTAGCGTTGTATATAGGTTCTGATATAAAATCTTGATTTTTTTTCACCAAAATAAATTTTGTTTTAGAATTTAATACTTTATTTAAATTACCAAATTTAAATGGTGGATAATTCCATTTGTTATTTGGACAAGTTTTATTCATGTTTTCATCAAAAGGAGTCAAGTAATCCTAGTTAATTTAAAATTAAATTTTTATGACTGTTCATGCAATAAATTTTTTAAATTCAATATTACAACATTTTTTTAATATTACTTAAATTTACCCTTAAAAAAGTAAAATTCAAAAAGGATCTAAAATTCTCAAAGTTTTCTTAGAATATTCATTTTTTAATATTTTATTAATCTAAATTCCAGCGAAATCTAGTAAAAAAATTAAAATGAAAACAAAAAATTTAATTAAAAAAATTGTTTTTGAATCTAAATTTAATAACTATTGAGGGAACTGACGCAACAAAATTTCACCTCTAACCTCGTACAGATGAAGATAAAAGGACATTAATTTTTAAGCAAATAATGTTTTGGTATCGCTATTTTATGTCGGGGCCCGGAGCTGGTTTAGGGTTTAGTTTTTAATTTACTTTAGGAGTTTATTTTTATCAAAAAAGCGGTGAGAAAAATTTTATTATTATTTGTGACATTTTCATTTTCTTATTTAATTTTTTTTAAACTTTTTAAGTGGAATTTAGATCTAAATTATAAAGTGATAATTTAGCTGAATGTTTACTACTTTTTATCTCTAAAAATTATTCAAATAATTTTTCATTACATTAAGACTTCTAAGCATCGATCTTTTCTTTGCTGTGATTATTTATAGAGGAAAAAATATATAGAATAAAATAAACTAATTATGTCTTGTTAATACTAATTATACTAACTAAGTCTTGTTACTTAAAAAATTTTTATATCAGTTTTTGAAATTGAAATTAAAATAAATTGAATAAAATTTAAAAATTTTAATTTTTGTCGTCATTTTACTTCTTTTGATTAGATATTACCGAAATTTACATACCAAAAAATTATGATTTTACTTTAAATTACGAAAAATTATAAAAATATAAGAAAATAGGAGAATTTTTGTATTCTAAATTTTTTAGATCATATATTTTATTTTTTTATACTTACGAAAAAAATTCCGTCAAATTTAATTTGATTATTTGTGACAAAAAACCTTTGAAATGCGTCTCTCCACCATTCCTGGGTTTTTTCCATTGTAAAATCTGGATATAGAACATGTCGCCCTAATAACTGTCAAAATTTACAATTGTTGAAAATCGAAAATCAATTATTTTACTCACTTTCCCGACAACACCTGAACTGAAAAAGTTTTCCAAAATCCAATATCGTTCAGTTGAAATGCCTTCACTAAACGGATAGTTTTGAGTATTGTTACCAACAGCGGCAAGCTATTAAAAATAGTTATTTAATTTTTTAAAAAATTTTAATTTTGTTTATGATTTAATAAAGGAAAAAAAAATATTCTAAATGTTTTATAAATTTTAAATATCTTACCAAATGCAAAACCATGCCTCTTCCTTCCATTTTAAGCTGCTCGGCGATTTGGTTCAGGCCCAAAAAATTCTGATTTATAGTAAACATTGTGCCATTATTCATGTGCTCGACACCGACAAAAATCGAGTCCTTATAATTAAAATAAACTAAAACAAATTTTTTATAAATAAAAAATTACAAATCCGATTTTGGACATTTTTAAGTTATTAATAAACAGGCTAATGTGTTCATCATTGAGAAAATGTTTGACTGCAAATTGGGTACCTAATGCCCAGTATGGAGGTAGTTTGGGCAGGCCAAAAGTCTTCGAGAGCAAAATTGATTTTTAAAAAGATATTTTTTTTATCCCACCTGTTGAAACTGCTCTATAGCTTGTGCCGGACTAGGACCCAGAAAAATGTACGTGTCTAGTATTCCCCCCATGGCGCGAAACGAAAGAGACGGAAATGGAGTCAGATAAAATTCTAAAAAATAATTTTTTTTTTCAATTTTTAATATTATTACCTGATGGATTAGAGTTCAAAAAAACCACCATATGACTGTTGCCATCGGGCTCTATGTTCATATAAGCCGGGAATTGACTGTACAAATTTTGATTAATCTAAAATAAAATTTTAAATTTTTTAAAAATTAGTTTATTAAAAATAAAATAGATAAAATAATAAATTTTTATTTAATACAAAAAAAAATTTTTTTTTTACCATCGAATTGTAGGGATGGTTCTGTGAGGCAAACAATGGCCATGACTTGAAATTCATATCATGCAGAAAATTCTGCTTGTTGTTCTCTCCGATTCCGAACACATAGTGCGATGATAGTTTGGTGGTGATTTGCAAAAATTGATTGCTGAAGACCAAAGGAGATTCATTAGTGTCAAAACTTAATTAAGAATAAAAAAAATTTTCTTTTTTAAATTTTTCTAATTTCTTTACATGACTTGATCTGTCGCGTTTCGGATGACCTGAAATCCAAACGGGAAGTCTGTATACACAATTCTGTACAAAGGGTTTTGAATATTTTCTCCCTTGGCTTCGCTGGGGACCTCCCATCTATGGCGTAAATTCCTAAAATTTCGCCTTGGAAAAATCTTGATTCTCAGGCGCTGATCAGTCTGCATTTCTACTTTGACTTCCAGATAGACAATGTCGGATTGGGCGAACGAGGCCGGCGAGTTTAGGCGAGCCAGTTCGAACCATTGAAGCGAATAGCCCCACTGTTTTGTTTTGAAATTCCTGAATCCATAATTGTAGTGGAATACACAGTTGGGACCGGCAAACTCGGCGCCCAACGACCAACAGCATTGTCTTTGTTGACAAACTGATTCTAAATTTTGTCCTGAATTTAAAAGAGAATTTTTGTCCGGCAGGCAGTCTATCCTTGGCTGAAGTTTTCCGTCCGGACAGACAGGAGTGATTTTGCGCTCCTCTCTGCTTTTGGTAAGATAGAGTGGCAAAAAAATAGCCAAAAAGACCACCACTATAAAAGCAAAAATGGCAAGTCCAAGCAAAATTAAATTTCTTTGCCTGAGCTTCTTGTGGTCGACAATTTTGGTTTTATTTTGTAGGAGATTTTGTTCCGTTTCGAGCGGTTCTACCTCAATTTGTTGCTCGTCCATTATTGTCAAGTGCTTTTGGGATTTCAATATTGATAAATGAGTAATTTAGGCTACAAAATTTTGTTGAAATTATTAATGATAAAATTTTTAATATTTATTTTTTGATAAGCAGTTTTTTCAAAATTAATGTTATCTTTTTTTTTTAATTTTTATTAGTATTTAAAATAATTAGTAATACAAATCGGAATGGCTTGAATTATGATAGTAATAAAAAATGTTGATTTTTCTATTGAAATTAAAAAAAAAATTTGATCTTGAGTTCATCAATGTTTTTTGGCCTTTAATTGTCAAAAATATTATTTTCTTTTATCTCAAAAATATGAAGTATTCAAAGTAAATGTGTCGAAATTTTTGCGACAAAAAATAGGATTAAAAATTAGAATAATTAAATAGTTTTAAATATTTCTGCAAAAATTAATTAGCTACTTAAGAACTCGATATAACAGATATAATGGCTCTCGAAGAATGTTGAAAATGAGAAGATTTAATCCTTCTTTAAAAAGATAATAAAAAAACTTAATCACATATTAGAGTTGTAAATCAATTTGACATTTTTAGCAAATTATTCGATTTATTAAGATTTAAAATCAATAAAAATTTGAATACAGATCTAAACTAAAAAGAAATTTAAATTAAGTTCAAATTTAAATTAGTTTTTTAAAAAAATTTTAGAATAAAAAAAAATGAGTTAAATACAAATTAATAGAAAGTTTAAATTCAAGTTTAAGCTTTTTTTTTTCAAATTGCCAAAAATGCTTGCTCTGATGTAACAGTTGGTACTGGAAAAGAAACTGGAAAATAGGATAATTTTTTATCGACTTTTTCATCTATTTTTTTTAAATAATCAAAAACAAAATTAAATGAAGGTTGAAAAGAAGATTTTTTACCGTTCTGAACCACCTTGGCATGTGCCTAAATTATTTTTTAATAAATTGATAAAAGAGTCATCATTATCAAAATTGATTCAAACGTTACAAGACTTCCAAAGGCGCTTTTTTTTGAAATAATAAGTTGATTTTAATTTTTATACAATTTGATATTTAACGAATACATCTGTTGAAAAAAAATAATTTTTCAAGAATTTTAATCTAAATTTAAAAATGCAAGAGAAATTAAGAAAAATTTTTTTTTTCTAGATTAAAAATTGATTAATGATTTATTTCAATTAAAAAAGTAAAAAAAGGTCATTTTGAGCCGAGAGTCCCTTAAGTGTTAATTTGGAAAAAAATCGGATGAAATTTTTAAGTTAAATTTTAAAGAGAAACTTAATTTAACCTCTACACTTTTAATTAAAAAAAAGATATTTGATAGTCTTAATAAATTTATTTGAAAATAAGCTGATGCTTTTGATCTATTTGAGAATATGAATTCAAGGAAAAAAATGTTTGTGTGTGTGAAAAGACCATATTATTTTTAAACCACATTTTCATATTATTACTGTTTGGAGTCAATTTAAAAATTTTTAAAAATCAAAAGAAAAATTTTAAAGCATCAATTTTTATTAAATTTTTCAAAATTACATTTATAAAAAAATAAAATACAATTTTCTTGTTTGAAAAAAAAGAGAAAAAACCCTATTCTTTTTTATTTATTAAATCTAAAATTGTAGCTACTGTTAGAAATGCTACACGAGTTTCTTTTCTAGCCGGATTGTTTAATAAATCAATATTAGATAATTCGGCGAAACGATCATTACTGAATATTCTTGATTTTAGTTCGTCGTTCGACAATTTTTTAATATCAATAATTTTGTCAACATTACCTTTAATATAATTAGTTAACTGTTCTAAACAACAACAAAATAAAGTAATCTCTAATACTTATCAGGTTGGCAGGATACAGGAATACCAAAGTTTCTTCTGTTTTGTTTTTTTGGTTTATTTAAAATTAATTTAAAGACGTTCTCGAAAATATTAGCATTTAACTAATTTTAACATTTGAAAATTTAGATTATTTTTAAATTTTTTTAACCAAAATGAAAAAAAAGTAAACTTTATGAATAAAGATATTTAAAAAAAACAATCGACCCTAAAATTAAAATTGATCATAAATATTTATCTATGTATACATTTTTTGCATAAATATTTATATTGTTTTTAATATTCTTTTTAATTTAAAAAAAAAAAATTTTGAAAATAAAAAAAAGCTTGAAAATAGCATGGATAAAACTTTAATCCTTTTGTTCTCGCTTTACTCTAAATCGATCTAAAATAGCCTGTAGCCTACTCCCCGGTAAACGTTGATGTTTTCTAATCAATTCTTCTATTTTTTCCTTTGTCTAAATGAGAAAGGTTTTATAAAATTTTTTTGTTTTTTGCACATTATTGAACCAATAAAGTACCAATTGTTTCAATTCTTCTGGTGTTCGGGACTCATCGTAAGGAATTGGTTTACCAATGTAAGTTCTTAATTTTACTGGAAATACACCATAAGTGGGCATAAAAGAAAGGTTGGTTTTTTCGTATAATTTATGGAAAAATTCTTTTACAAACATTTTAAATTTACACCACTAATTTAAATTTTAAGTTTTACTTTCGAAATAAGGAAAACATCTAAATGCTTCACGAAGATTTTCGGTAAACATTGGAATAATGGGCTACTGATTGACAAAATAATCTAAATCTTTACTTTTAGAAATAATTTTTACCGCCTTGGCTGCTTGTGCCACTTTAGCAAAACCATATCTTGATCCCCAAATAACTTGATAATTTTGATCACTGTAAAGCGCCTCTATTGCACCACCAGGGGAAATGCTCATCAGGTTTCCTTCTTTTAAAATATTGGTGCAACTTTCCACTGAACCTGGAGTTACTTCTAAGGCCTCAAGCAGAGAACCAAAACCTTGTTGGTAAAATTTTCCAAAAGTAATTTCAAGCCAAAGTTTCATAAAAGATTTAAATTGCTACCTGGAAGCTTGAATAGAAGCCTGTCTGCTACAACTTTAATTTTCCTGTTTTTGTAAAGGTGCACCTTGGCGTGAACGTAGCAATAATCAACTGGCAACAAACCATGATAATAAATAATTAAACCTGGACCTTTATCCGGAATATTTTCCAAACCTATGAGCTCATGTCCGTGAAGCATGGCTCCGAGAGATTCAGTAAAAATTAATACGCATTTTATGGACGCTTGCCATACCTCATTTGCTTCATAGTCATTCTTGAATAATCAGATGATCACAATTCCTTAAATTGATAAAATAGGAAAATTATTTACTTTCAGCTTGCTCCAGTGTTTGGCTAAATACAAAAAAAACGAAGAACCATAAAAAGAAATTATAACAAGTAAAGGCAAAATAAAAAAAATCAGTGAACCATATAAAAATGGCAAATATAAATGAAATATCCATTTAAGATGAAATAAATTTGATTCAATTTTAAGACAACATTTAAAATTGTATTTTAAGTCTTCACTCAAGTCATTTAGCAAGGAACTATTTAGTTTAATGGAATCAGCATATATGGTGACAAGTTTTTCATTTAAATCTGATTGATTTTGGTTAAAATTAAACAAAAATTCGTTCATATCAGTTAAACCGTTTGTTTGCAGATTGGTATAAAAAGATGGCAAAAAAAATTGTGCAATCCGCTCACATAAAGAAAATGAGCCAACATTTGGTGTTAAATTTTTTATCATTAAAAATTGTAAATTTTTAAAAACGATCTTAAAAAATCAAAACATTAAAGGCCAATGTAGCATGAATTCAGAATGTACAAAAATGGTCATTTCTGCAAAAGACAAACAAATTTTTTTCAAAAAATTTTGAATTTAAAATTTTTTTCAAAACCTCTATAAGCTTAAAAAAGAAAGTTTATTTTCATTTTGAATTTATCTAAAATTTTGAACTATAAATCTCTTCATTTTAAAAAATAATTGTTCTTTTTATTAATCTATTAGGATAAACTAGAGTGGTAAATTCAGTAAACACAAAAAACAGAATTAAATAAAAAATTTCAATAATTTTTGTTTTTTGATGTTTGATTTTACCATTTATATTATAATAAATATTTAGCCTAATAGGGGATCAAAGATCTCAATAAAGGCAAATTAATTATATTTACTTAAAATTTTGCCCATTTTTTTTAAACATCTGAATTTGGCCTCTAAAATTAAATTTTAAATTTTAACAGCCTAATGGATAATCGAGGATTTCGAAAGTAATAAGACTCAAGATATCCACTTATTGGAAACTCAAATAAATATAATTGATAATTGATACATTTGAAAGACTTAGAGCTCAAAAAAATAGATACACTAAAATTTCCTGGTTTAAATTTTTTTAAACCTTTTCTTTTCACAAAAAAAGCTTAGAAAAGAAAATGAAGTCTTTTATAAAATCTGTCCAATTTATGAGAGTCATTTTAAGTTTTATAAATAATGTTTGGTTTTATGAATTCCTCTAAACTTTAATGATCGCTTGAAAGCAAAATAAATTAAGATTTTAGAAAATTAAAAATGAGATAAAAACAATTGTTCGCTGTTTTTCTTTTCTTTTTCTTATTCAAAAATTTAACTAACTTTTATAATTGACATTATAAAATTAAAAAATCAAGTTTAAAAAAATTAAGCAATGCTATTAAATTCTAAAGAAATACTAATGCGATGTAAATTAATCAGATGTGATGAAAATTTATTAAATACGAAGTTAACCTTGCATTGAAACATTCTAAGGACTTGCAAAAATATCATCGAGACACATTTAAAAAATTTTAGAATAAAAATGAAAAGTATTTGGAAGTGACTGTTTCTATTTAATTAATATATATTATCATTTTTAACTTATTATATATTGACATAATGTATTCTACTGATTAAGTGTACATACCACAATTACCATAGATTGGATCCTACTGTTTCCCGTCTTCGCAAGTCTAGCTTGCTAGCTTGTTGTAACTTATATTATTATTATTTATATTTTTAAAGTTCCAACTTTAAATTGTAGCACATATAAAATATCTATATAATCAAAAAAGACATGATGCATTGATTCACTTAACTCTCGGTTTTAGATTTTAATAAAAAAAATTTGTAAAATTGAACCTTCGAGGAATTTTCAAACATATTTTAACTTTTTCTCATCATTTTCTAAGTTTTTCCAAAAATTATTTTATCAATTTTATAACAACCTAAAATGATAATTTCAATAACTGTCTTGTTATTGTAAAATTTTCAAAGGTTCAAATTGACAAAATTTTAAATGAAATTTAAAATCAATAATTAGAATTTGGACATTCTCAAGAAAAGAAGCCTAACCATTTTAAGATAGACATGAACGCGCTGACATTTAAAAAAATATTAAAAAAATGTAAAATATGCTTTTTGTTAAATTATGAGAATATTTTTAAATATTCATCATAAATCAGAAAAACACAGCACCAAAATTTTTCAGACATGAATAATTAGTTTACAATGGGAAAAAAATATTTTTGGTCAACTTTCCTCACATTACTAAAACTTGGTTTGAGCCTTTCCAAAACAATAAAAACATGCTGAAGAACGTGATGTGATCTGGTTATGGTTGATACAACACTTTTTATCCGATTTAATTAACTTTAAAAAAAAAAATTGATCAAAATTAAAATTAGAATTTAAAGGCATTGTATCTAGCTTTGATCTTGAAGCTTGAATAAATGCAAAATCGAAAATTTAGAGAAAGTAATGATTGTTAAAGAAACGCTTAAATGGTTCTTGCTTTTATTAAATTTCACAACATTATTGTTATTTAAAATTAAAAATTAGAATATTATTTTAAGTGTTTTGTTTTATTATTATGGTTGTCCATGTTTTAATATTTAAAAAAAATGAATTTTGATTGTATTTTTTTTATTAATTAGACTTTTTATTGAATCAAAATGCATTACATAATTAACTTTCATGTATGAATATGTTTCAAAACAGGCTTAACTATTTGTTTGAATCATTTGAAAATAAAGAATATCTTTTTTTGATTTTTAAGATTTTAAAGATTCTCCCTAGAAGTTCTTAGTTTCATTATCCACTTTATTAATAGAAGCATTTTTATTACTGGAAAAAATATTAAATGCTAAAATGATAATTAAGAGATTTATTTTTAAGAAAAATGATTTTCTTTAAACATTTGTTCAAAAATTTTTCCAAAAAATTCAAACAAGGACTAATTAATTTTTAATTACTACTCTTTTTTAATTGACTCAGTTCAATGCAGGGAAATAATATTTAAAAATTTAGAAATATTTCATTAGAAATTGCATCTACCCTTTTCGACAAAATCATTAATTAATTTTTTATTAAATATTTTTATTTTTTAAAAAAAGTGAAAAAATAGATGGAGTTTTTTGTGAGCTTGAAAAAAAAGGCAAGCTGATATTTGAATGTTTGAATATTTGCTCAAGTTACTTAAAAGTTGCGCTAGTTTCTTTGAAAAAATTGAGCTTTTTTATAAAATTTTTTGTTTGAATTCAATTTAAGAAATATGAATTTATACTTATTTTTATTTGAATAAAAATAGATATAAAAATGCAAATTTTTTCTAATTTTCTTTATCGCTTTCAAGTGCAATAAAATTTCCATCACTACCACTTAAGTCCATCTCATTACTGGCGTTGCTTCATCGATTAGCTTTCTTTTAACATTAAAATACAGTGCTGCTACGATTCCTTGAATTCACCATATTTTACGGTAAATATGGTAATCTAAAAAAGGGTATTTTTCGTAAAATAACGATAATTATTGTAAAATTCAGTGAAAAAAAAATTCCAAAATTTCTTAAAAATTCTAATCTCTGCTTCTTTATTTATTTGGACAAACTTTTCAAGTTTTTGTGTTTGAATTTCAACATTGGATACATTTTGTTCCAATGTTACACTTCCTAGTACCACTCTCTGCTTTCTCATACCTAGAAAACTCTTGATCCAATTAAACAAGGAACCAGTAATTCCATACGCTTTTAGCTTTTTTAATAGACGCCTATGTGGAACTTTGTCAAAAGCTTTAGCAAAGTCAAGATAAGCAACCCATAGAGGCTTCCCTTTTGCCATTTCATAAGTAATTTTGTCGAACTTTTCTGGTAGATTTTTAGATGTTCCGCCCTTATGTATGGGTGAAACATTTGCCATAATCCATTTTTCAGGGACAGCTCAATTTGAAAATAATCAGAATAGGAGATAAAAACCCTTCAGCCGCTCTTTTCAAAACTAGCGGGTGCACCTCGTCATAACCCATTGCCTTAAACTCCTGTAGTCCTTGTTGTCTTTCTAAAACTGCTCATTCGAAATTAAGCTAAAAAATTTACTTTGGTCACATTTAGTTTCGGTCCTTTTTTCGAACACTGGTATTTCATAGTCGCACTTATTGACGAAAACTGATTTAAAATGTTCATTTAAAACGTTAGCAACATCGGCTTAGTCAGTTGTTACTTCATTTAATCCTTTTCTAATAGCTCTTATTTGGTGCTTTACTTTTTGTTTTTTTTTTACATACGAGAACAAAATTTTTAATTTTAATATATTTACTATTTAATTAATAAATATATTAAAATGTCTTTAATTTTAATTTTTTTTATTATCAAATCACTTATTTTTTGTTAAAGAGGTGTTTAATACGGTCCAAAATTTTGACCGCCAAGCTGACCGGTCAAATGACCGCCCGCCAACACTAAAAAAAACGATTTCCATGAAAAAAAAATTTTTTTTTAATTTTTGAAAAAGGAAAAAATTAAAATTTGATTGAAATTTTTGACCAAAATTTACGTAAATTACGGTAAATTTTTGTAGAAAAAGGCGAAAAATGGTAAAAAATCAACAAAAAAGGTAAAATGGATAATATTTAAATATTGGTTTTCATAGCTTGTTTAAAAAAAATTGAATGTAAAAAACTAAAATATCCATTTTTCCTTTTTTTGTTGATTTTTTACCATTTTTCGCGTATGGAATATAAGCGTATGGAATTACTCGTTTCTTGTTTAATTGGATCAAGAGATTTCTAGTTATGAGAAAGCAGAGAGTGGTACTAGGAAGTGTAACATTGGAACAAAATGTATCCAATGCTGAAATTCAAACACAAAAACTTGAAAAGTTTGTCCAAATAAATAAAGAAGCAGAGATTAGAATTTTTTGATAGAGCTTATACGTCTATGACATACATTTATGAGAATTGTGAAGAAAAAGAAAAAAACAAATCAATGAAGTTAAGTGAATAATGTGTAATCTTAAAAAATAAATTTCAATTTTAATAATATAATAATTTTTCTAAAAAAAATTAAAATTAACAAAGCCTTTAAGGCAGTGAAAATTTTTTAGATTTTACTTTTTTTGTAAAGATTTTATTGCAAAACATAAAATAATTTAATTGTTAGAGTTTTTAAATTTTTCAAATAATTATTAAAATTTTTTTGATTTTTATTTGGCAAATTGAAGTTTGAGATCAAAATCAAAAGATCAAAATAAAAATTGTAATATTTTTTTTAATAATAGAAACAATTTTTTCCAAAGCAATGACATGTCATATCAAGTTTATTATCATTTTTAAAATTTTAAAATGTCCCTTTTTGATCGAACTTTAATAAGTTTAAATATTTTTAATAAAATAATAATTTTTCTAAACTAATTTAAATTAACAAGGCCTTTTTTTGGAAATAAATTTTTCACGTTAACTTATACTTAATATTACAAGCCAAAGCAAGAGAAATTAATGGAATGTAATCAGATTGACTAAATAGATGGAATACTTGGAAAAATTTATTTAGTGATCACTGTATTTATTCAAATCCATTTTGAAAATTATTGTAAAGAAATTTAAAGAAAAATCAAAAAATGCTGTAATTATTTGAAAAATTTTAATAGCTCTAACAATTAAATAATATATTTTTTAGGAATACACATTTTTCACTTAAATTCACTTTTTTTTATAAGTTGACGTCAAAGAAAATATTTCTAAAAAATATTTTTACTGCCTTAAATGCCTTGTTAATTTTAATTTTTGAGGTATAGACAATGAAAATATTTAAAATAAAAATCCTTTTTGTACTTTTTGTACTTTTTCAGAATATTATTTTATTTGGTCCTGTTCCTTTTTGTACTTTCTGTACTTTTTGTTCTTAATGGTAATAAAAAAATCGTTTATTAATCAATATTTTTAAAAATAAATTTTATATTTAACTAATATTTTTCTTACCCTCAGCATACCCGAATCCCTAAACCAGGGCTCCGCCCCGGACCCCGTTTAAAATTTAATAAAATGATTAAAATTACCATTAATCACAAAAAGTACAAAAATTTTAATTAAAATATTTTAGAGAATGGAAATTAGTTAATAAGTTAGAAAAAAATGGTGAAAAATATGAAAAAAATTTTTTTGAGAGAGAAAAAAATTAATTTTCATTCTCAAAAATATTTTAATTAAAATAAGGTTTAATTAAAAAGATTCGAAATTTTTTTTATTTCGTATAAATGCTAAAAAAAATTCCTCACCTTTTTTTAAAAAAAAATGTTTTTTTATAAGTACAGAATTTTAAAAAAGTTTTTGATTTTTTATCTGCTTTTATTTCTTTTTTCAAGACTTTATTTTTCAGTTCTAAAACATGGAGACAATTTGCAAGTTGAAAAAAATAGTATAACAAAAGGTGAAAACTTTATTTGTTCAGTTATTTATGGAACTCGTCCCGAATTCATAAAAATGATCATATTGATAAAAGAGCTTCAAAAAAACAAATCAATTTGCTCTCTTAGAATTATTTCGACTGGACAGCACAAAGAGCTATTAAAACCGCTAGAGATCTATTATAATGTAAAACCTGATTTTGATTTAAATATAATGTCAAATAATTTACTCATTAAAAAATCCACCTAAATCAGTTTTGGAAAACAATTTTGTGTACCTAAAATCAATTGTATCTGGAGAAAATGATAAAAAAATTGTTCTTAATAAAACAACACAACAACTTCTCGACATGGACAAGCACGTCGTTCTAATAACTGTTCATAGAAGAGAAAATTTTATGTCTGGAGCCTTTGAACGAATTGGTAAAGGTGTTTTGAAATTAGCACATAATTTTCCTTGGGTTAGTTTTATCGCTCCATTGCACTATAATCCGGAAGTGAGAAAAACGTTCATTCCCTTATGGCAAAATGCTAAAAATATCCATATTGTCGAACCTCCATTATATCCATTTTTTGTACAAATTCTCAATCGCATTTCTTTGGTTCTTACAGATAGTGGGGGCATTCAAGAAGAAGCAATCGCTCTTCACCTGCCAGTTTTAGTAATGAGAACAAACACAGAAAGAATTGAGGGAATTTGGTGTGGAGGCTCCAAACTTATTGGAGAAACATCGGACAAAATTTATGAGTCAACAAAAGAAATTTTGCTAAATAAAACAAAATATAAAGAAATGTTGAATTCTTGTAACCCTTATGGAGATGGAAAAGCAACAGAAAGAATTCTGAAAACAGTGTTAGATTTCAAGCAAAAAAAAGAAGATGCGATTCCATCAAAGCTTTTGCAATTTACGTTTAATAACTTATCAACACATTTTAATATTTTTAATATCAAGAATAATATTTCTATAAAAAATTTTCGAAACAGCGTTTACCAGCACATTCTGGAACCCAATTCTATAACTGTTATCTTAACAGGGTATAAGCGTCCTGCAAGTCAACTTCGAAAGCAAATTGAAGCCTTGAAAAGATCTTCAATTAGACCGAAAGAAATATTTTTTTTCCAAAATGGGAATCATACAGATTTCTTACCAGTGCTCAAAGATCATCCTGATGTTAAGCATATTTTTAACAGAAATTTTAATTCAAAGTTTCATAGTCGTTTCGCTTTGCCTTTATTTGCTAAAACAGAATATGTGGCTATTGCGGATGATGAACCAATATGTGGCGAAAAATGGTTAGAATATGCCATAAAACATGTGTCAAAATTACGAGCAATAGTGGGAAGTTCTGGTAGACGTGTTCTTCCTTCAATTGTAAATGGACAAGATAAGTATCAATCTATTCACAATTCCAAACTTGGTTCAGGATATACTGAAGTTGATTTCGTAGGTCATTGGTGGATATGGAAAACTGAATGGACACATAAAATGTGGTCTCTACCTTCTTATAATTTATGGACCGGGGAAGATATTGAGTTTTCGGCAAAGTTAAAAATTTTACTTCGTTTAAAGTCCATTACCTTAAATTATCCATCTGAAATTTTTAATCCTGAAATTGCACATGAATCATCAGGTTTAGAAACGCTAAAGAATGTTGCTTCTTATTTGGTTCCTGGAACTGTAAATGAGAGAATATCAATTATTCAATATTGGATAAGTCAGGGATGGAATCCCATTTTAACTAATTAATAGTATATCAAAATTTTCATCATTTTTTTTAAATGTTAAAGTTAATCAATAGGCTAGTGATCACTCTATTTATTCAAATCCCTTTTGAAAAATATTTAAAAAAATATAAAGAAAAATTAAAAAAGATTTATAATTATTTGAAAAATTTTAAAAACTCTAACAATTAAATAATTTATTTTTTGCAGTGAAATCTTTTATTTTTATTTTTTTAAAAATTGAAATCTGAAATATAATATTCTTGAACATGGATCTTTAGATCAACGATTATCCAGAATTTAGATTGTTTTTGCTAAAATGAAACTATTCATTCTTGAAAGAAGATCAAAAAATATCCCATTCATTGCCATTCATTGAAAAAAATTAATCCAAGTATTTCATCTTTTTAGTCAACCTGATTACATTCCTTTAAATTAATTTCTCTTGCTTTGGCTTGTAATAAAAAGTATGAGTTTACGTGAAAAAATTTATTTCTTAAAAAAAATTTTCACTTCCTTAAAGGCTTTGTTAATTTTAATTTTTTTAGAAAAATTGTTATATTATTAAAATTGAAATTTATTTTTTAAGATTACAAATTATTCACTTAAATTCATTGATTTGTTTTTTTCTTTTTCTTCACAATTCTCATAAATGTATGTCATAGACGTATAAGCTCTATCAAAAAATTCTAATCTCTGCTTCTTTATTTATTTGGACAAACTTTTTAAGTTTTCTGCGACTTTAATGGCTTTTCAATTTTTCCACACTAACCAAAAGCACAGAACACTCATTTTTTACAAATAAATGTCATTTCGAAAACATTAATTTTAAGCCGATGACTGGAATTAAAGTCAAAGTCTGATACGAATCAGAGCATGTGTTTTATATTGAATCAGGATTGAGAACTGGAGAGTTGTCCTCGCCATTTCCAGAAGAATTTAAGAAAAAAGAAATCGCGCTAGTTTGTTCAGTTTGCTTTCCACTTTCAGCAATTGTCTTAATTAATGATTTGAGTTAGCCTCGATTTTAAAGTGGTGGAATCAAGCCAATTTAACATATTTTTGAGCTCAGGATGCTTCAAAATAAATCTCAAATTAATTTTTTTAAGCAATTAAAATTTTATTTACAAAGAATATCTTGGTTTCTAAGTTTATATCCATTAGGCTATTAATTTTCAAAATTTTAATTTAAGAGGCTTTTGCCAGATGTTAATAAAAATTGATTTTTGAAAACACTGGGTCCAATATTTAGATCTATGATCCCTCTTTTAGGTTAGATATTTATTTTAGGATAAATGGGGTAATCAAATTTTAAAAAAACATAATTTATTGAAATTTTTTATTTAATTTAGAATAGTATTTACCAAAAAAAAAATATTAACTTTGTTTGATTACTTTACTTGGATTAAATTTTTATTTATGATTATAAAAAATATTTAATTGTTCAATTAAAATATTAACATTTTTCTTCAAAATTAATGTGTTTTCTTAATTTAGCACTCTAGTTTATCCTAATGGATTAATAAAAAGAACAATTATTTTTTTAAATGAAGAGATTGATAGTTCAAAATTTAAGATAAATTCAAAATGAAAATAAACTTTCTTTAATAAGTTTAAAGAGGTTTTAAAACAAAATTTAAATTAAAATATTTAGAAAAAAATTTGTTTGTCTTTTCCAGAAAAAGACCATTTTTGTCCATTTTGAATTCATGCTACATTCGCCCTTAATGTTTTGATTTTTTAAGATCATTTTAAAAAATTTACAATTTTTAATGATGAAAAATTTAACACAAAATGTTGGCTCATCTTCTTTATGTGAGCGGAACTTGGTGATTCTTAATTTGGTAAAAACTTGGTGGTATGTCATGAAAATATCGTTTAGTATCTTGAATTGATTTAAAGAGTCGGAGTCTGTGACCGCAGCGGGCAGAGAATTCCACTGTTCATTGACAACCCTGTTCGTAAAGTAATTAGCCCTCTGGATACAGTTAGTTGAGGCCTGGCCAGACGGTCTCTTATAGTTTCTATGGACCTGCAGGTTCGCTCAGCTTACTTCAGTGATTCAGTTTATGAGTTTAAACTGTTAGAACATATCGCCTCGTGCACGGCGCTCATTAAGGGATGTCAGGTTGAGGATGGCAAGACAGTGCTCATAATTCCAGTTCTAAATTCTCTGAACTAGTTTGGTAGCTCTCCTCTGCACGGTCTCCAGTAGCTTTATATCTTTCTACCATGGCGGCATATTCCAGATGGTGCCTTAGGAAAACACAGTAGATAAACCTGCAAGTGTGAATTTTGCCTTATAAAAGTGATGAGCCAGGTGTCTTTAGCTGCGATCACTAACAAACATCTAAAAAATAATCTTAAAATGTAGATAAAACTTTAAAAGTTGGTGTTATTTGGTCTAAGTAAGATGTTGGTGATTAATCACGATTTTTAATGAAAAAAGTGTCCCTTCAAGATTTGCTACTTCAAGAATAGATAGCACTGCTTTATCAGCATTTTTTTTTCATTTTTTCTCATTTATGGAATTCTTATTTTACCAGGAGAGATTTAAATATCAAACATGTTGAGGAACTTTCTGAGACAATCAATATTTAAAAATGTCTAACCTCTAGCTGTTTCAACTTGATGTTTTTAATTATTTTCTTCTCATTATATAATCTTTTTTTTCTTATTTAACTCCATTTTTAATTTTAATTTTATTTTTTTTTATTTTTTTTTCAATTTAAATATATTTTATTCTGAAGGAGCATTAGCTCGGTACAGATTAACAAATAAGTAAATAAATAATAAAAAAATCATTATTTTATTTTATTTTATTTTATTTATAATCTATTATCTTAACTGAAATTAAATAATTCTAATTTAGTAAAAAAAAAAACTATTTTTTCTCCATAATTGGAGCATAATTAAAAAAAAAGTTTTTAAACCCATTTCGGGTCTTCTAGTGTTAATGATGAAGTTTATGCTCAATCACGATAGAAATTTAAGTATTGACAATTAAAAAAAAAGCAACTCTACCAGATAAAATTTTTCAAAAATTAATACTTTCCTTTAAAATGGCATTTAAAAAAATGATCGTCAATTCATCAAACCTGTATTTAATTTTTTAGAGATCAACTTTGGTAAATAAAATTCTCTCAAATGCTAAGAAATTAAATTCCCACTTGACATTATTTAAATATCAATTATCAAATGTCACTCTTCAAGTATAATATGGAACTAGAAAATACACTATCATGATAAAAATGAATCTCACTAATCCATTTAAGATAATTTTTATCTCTTTTTGTCTCTCCAGACCAGCTCTTGTAAGCCAAGTCAATTTAATTTAACTAAAATAATTGACTATTAAAAATTTAAGTCAATCAATTCTACCTTGGAATGCAGCTCGACAAATGACCCTCACATGATAAATTTTAACAAGTTTCTTCAATAAAAATTAAAAAAATCTTCTTTAATTTTTTTAATTTCAAGAGTTGCATTCGAATTCCACCATGGTGGAATTTTTCCTCTTTACGAAAGCATTTACATAAAAATAAATGCCGGCTTCAACCCATGCTCAGCGTACTCGCAAGCTTTCTGCAACTGTCTCATCGAAATAGAACTGTACACTGGTGAGTATGTCTTGGTCAATAATTGCTATGGTATTGGCTCATTCATACAGACCGACATGGACAATTTAGACTGCTACTCACTCATAAACCATAATTTACTATTTTCCGAGCTAGCTTGGCAAACAGTACCTGGTTACCACCGGTCATTCAAATGTGCCACTACACCAACTAATTCCCTAGCTGTAAAATTTAAAAGTTTGAATTTTTTTTCTAAAATTATTCAAAAAAGATAAGAACAACTCTTACATCTGAAAGAAATGATGTTTTAATTTTATTGTACAAAACTGGGGAAATTATTGACCAGATCAAAATTTATCCCTCGGACAACTATGCTTTTGATTCCATGCAAGATTTTGATAAATCATTATGTGGAAGTTATGACCGAATTGATGTGCCAAAGATAGAAACAAATAAAATTGAAATAGATGTGGCTTTTAAGACTAAATGCAGAGAGGTCTTGGTAGATAAATGTGTCGAAGAGGTTGTTTCGCCTTCGCAGATGGTGTCTTTGGCAAGTAGAATTTCTAAATTGGTAGAAGATTGTGCACTGGATGCCAGTATTGGAAGTGAATCAATTGGAAAATTTCAAATTACCATTTTCGAGCAAACTATCTATGAAGAGTTGACAAAAAATTTCAAGAGGTCATACTGCACTAGTGGCACATGCTTGTCCGAACAAGCTTTTTTTATTCTCAAAAAATTTTGTTTTTGCAAAAAAATGAGACCAAGTAAATTAAAATTGTAAATTAATTATTTATTTTAATTTTTTTTAATAGATAGTTTGTGTCTAATTGATCAGAAGTGTTCGGGAGCATTCACTTTATGCATTTGATTTATGTTCAAATTTGAACAAAGGTTTAAAATAGTCAAATAAAATGGTCAATTCTTCGTGTTTAATTTTGTTTTTTTGGCAAAAAAATTCAATTTTTTTAACATCGTTATTTGAATAAATTTCCTTTAAAAATTGATCGAATTGCTTTAGAGTCAAGTGACCAGGCTGTACTTTGTTAGGGGTATGATAGCCATAAGAGATAAAATCATGGTCAGGCTTGTTGTCGAAAAAATCAAATAGCTCATTTTCTTTTTTGGGTCGTCTATCGGCCACTTCAGGATGTACTGCAGGTCCATTTGACACAATTTTCAAAGATCTGCTTCGCTTTTCCACCATTTTGTTATGTCTTTTTTCATCGGTCTTTGGCGACGCTTCTTTAACAATTTCTTAGGTTAAAAAAATATTTTTTTTTTAAAGTCAAACCCTTTATCATTTCGAGGATCTGGGCTGTCGATTGATGCCATGGTGCTGGTCTATTTGTGTGCTCTATTTCGTCCAATTTTGAATTAACTCTTTGTTCAATGTTAAAATTTCTTAAAAAAGCTGGAATATGCTGCAAAATTTTCGGCCTCATTTAATTTTTTAAATTCCTTAATCTAAATTTAATGTTTAAATTCTCTTATAATTATTTTAAGAACAAAACTTTATTCAATTTATAAATAATTTCAAAGATAAGAATAATTTTGGCAAAATAATTTAAGTATAAAATTATATTTTGGGGTATTGCAGGGAAAATTGGAGTATTAAATAATTTCAATTTTATTATACAATTTATTAAAAATCAAATAAGATTAAAAAAGAATATCTTTATTTATAAATTTAAATCACTTGATATTTTCGTAATATTGAAAACGAATTGAAATATGCTTTATACATTTTTTTGACGAAAAAATTTCAAGTGATCATGAATCTTGAAGTTGATGATCAATTTAAAGAGTTCAATTTTTATACAGTTAAATCATTATTGAATTTTTTAATATAGCATGCTTGCAATGAAGATGCAAATAAAATAAAATAAATAAATGTTATGTAGATGTGAAAAATAAAATAATTAAAAAAGATATTATCTCAACCCATTGATAAAATCGGTTTTTGAATGATTTAAAATTTAAAATTTAAAAAATTTGAAATTACTCCTTTTCTTTTTCTTCTTTCTTTCCTGGACTGATCAATTCTCAAAAATGAACCACCTGTCATTATTCTTAATTTTCTTTTTATTTCATTTTTTTAATTTAAATTTTTTTTAATATTTTTTTATTCCAAAGGAACTTTAGATCGGCACAGATAGTTAAATAAATAAATATTACAAAATTTAAGTTCCTTGTAGTTATTCTTATCGTTTATTTCTCTTTGAATTGTTCAACTTTCAAATTTAACTTTTTTAAATTAATGGGTATTCAAAAAAGAATGTTCAAAATTTTGACAAGTATAAAAATATGTTCCTATTGATCGAATTTAACCAAATTTTGTACAATTATTTTTACAGACTTTAAAAATCAAGTTGTTTCATGGTTTCTAAAAAAAAAAGCCACCTAGAACACCTTTTACTGTAAATCACACCTATCCTCTAATGTTTATCAAGAAAATATATATTTATAATACTTTATATTAAAAAGCAATTAAATAAATAAATAAACGATAAATATGAGCCCCTATTCATTTTTTTTAATGCCCAATCTTTTCATGGATAGACAATGAGATCAAACTTTTAAAAAATCATTTTCCTTTCTGTACTTTTTGTACTTTTTCAGAATATTATTTTATTTGGCCCTGTTACTTTTTGTACTTTTTGTGATTAATGGTAATTTTAATCATTTTATTAAAACTTAAACGGGGTCCGTGGCGAAGCCCTGGTTTAGGGATTCGGGTATGTTGAAGGTAAGAAAAAAATTAGTTAAATATAAAAATTATTTTTAAAATATTATCATAAAATAATGTATTTATTTAATATATTAAAATATTATATTTATTTAAATTATTATCATTAAGAACAAAAAGTACAAAAAGTACAAAAAGGAACAGTGCAAAATAAATAAATTAGAAAAAGTACATTTAAATATTACTTTTATTTTTAAATATTTTCACTTTTAAATATTTTCATTGTCTATAGCTTAATCTTTTACAAGTTATTTGATTTTGTTCAATTTTACTTTTTTCAAAAAAAATGGCTAGCATATTCACCAGATTAAATTTATTAATTTTGTCAATAGGAAAATATTTTTTTTACTTATCAAAATTTTGAACATTCATTTTTGAACACCCGTTAATTTTAAAAAAGTAAGATTAAATTTGAGGAACAAAACTCTGAGGCAAAATAGTTATTCTAATATGACTCAGTAAAATTTAAGAATAATTATTTTTTTATTAAATGGCACATCGATTCTTTAGAATGCTACATTTTTCAGTACAAAATTATAAAAGAAAATCATTTTTTTTTAATTTAATTAAATCTCATAATTAATCCTAAGCTTTAATGGATATTCAGAGAATTATTAAAATTAAATTTGAATATCTAATCAAATTAATTTTTTTTAAATATTGATCAAATAAAAGAAATTTTTTAGTCTTTTAAAGGATAATCTATTTTTAAATAGAGTTTTAATAAAGTTAACCAATTTTTATGCACTGGGGTTTTTTAAATATTAAGACATTTTGCCCAAGTCTATTCCCTATGAATATCAACTTTTTTTTAAAAGCTACTCATATTTATTACATAACCTGTCTGAATTAAAAAAGATTTTTTTAAATATTTAACTCGATTTTGAATAGATTTTGCAAAACATTATAAATTAATCATTGGGTTTCCCTGCGTTTTTCCAAAAGACTTGAGCATTTGTTTTAAGCCATCTGTCGCAAGAAAAATCAAAAAAAATTAAAAAAATTTTTGCTGAAGATTAAGCTACGAGTAAATACATAAAAAATACATTACATTTAAGCTAATGATTCCCTCTGTCTTTATAGCAAGTTTAATCATATAAATTTTTTGCTTTTTTGAGTTGGTTAGTTTTCGGTCTTTGGTTTCCAGAGGAGATGAAATTTAAAAATTTAAATTTAGAGTATTTTTAAATTTTTTTAGATTTTGAATTCAAATAAGATTTAAAAAAAAATTGAAAATCAAAATCGGATTCTTAGATCTAACGTGTCCTTTATGAGATTTAGATCCTAACTTATTTTAGTTTAAATAAAGATCTAAATAAATCAGTACATCTTTGAGACAAAAACTTTTGAATATGTTTTTCGGTAGCAGCTAATTTTATTCTTTTGTATCTAATATTAATTATTAAAAAAAGATAAATAATTTCAGAAAAAAAAAATTTTTTTTTATTAGAATTTAATTTTTTTTTACAACAAATTAAATCGCCAAAAAAAAATAATAAAAAAAAATCAAAGTAAAAATAAAGAAAAATTATTGAAGCATCTTAGATATAATTTCACATTTTAACGACAGTATTCTGAATATTCTGAATGACTTTGGTGGACGTCCTTTTGGTATTTTTGAGCTAATGGTTGAACTAAAATGCTTAAAGCTATTTTATCTGAATTACTTAGAAGGACCGGTATTCTTTAATATTATTTAAAGCTTATCACACTGACAACATTTATAAAATATTTAAAAAAAAAAAATATGTAAAATATGGTCTTTGTGGAGCTAGATTGGTCTGGTTGATTTGCTTGATTGGATCGGTCTAAGTCTAGCATAGAAAAAAAAAGAAAAAAAAGGAAAGGAAAGAAAAGAAAAAGAAAGAAATAGAAAAAAAGAAAAAGATTAATTTAAAATTCAAATGCAATGGTGATGTAGTATATGTAGCATATGAAAGTGTGAAGTAGTATATGAATGTTTTTTTCTTTTTTTTTTATTTTTTTTTTTTTTTTAGCTTGTTGTAACTTATATTATTATTATTTATTATTATTTTGACCTAAAAATTTAAACAAGCTAGTCTTGCTGTAGCTTATATATATTATTATTATTATTATATTTAATTTGGATAGTTATTGTCGTTTTTTGCGTCGATTGGTCTTGGAATTGACATTGAGGATTCAGAAGTCATAATAATTTTTGAATAGTTTTTTGATTAAAATGAATTTAGATAGATATTTATTTTTAAGTAAAGAAAAAGTTTTCTCAAGGTGTAAACAATTCATTTAAAAGTTTTTAATAGAATTATTTTTATTTTCAGTTTTAATTAACTAGTTGTCAAGTGTCAATTATTTTACAAGGCATTTGTTTAATTTCAAACATTTTCTTGAAAAACTGAAGAATAAATTTATCTGCTAATCTTAATAATTTTGTTTCTTAAAAAAATAATTATCTACAATATTTTTATCTACTAAAAATTAGATACTTTAAAATAAAATTAGCTGCCATAAACTTATTTCGGTTTATCTAAAATTGATATACAAAAACTTTTATATTAAATTACAAAGAAAAAAATCAATCGATTCATTATTAATTTTATTGAGAAATAGATTTATTCAAGATCGAAAAAAATACTTTTTTTTTTAAAAATATTTAAAAATAAATATAAAAGTTTCTAAACATTTATTTTGACAATTCATTTGAAAGCCAATCTAGTCCTTCGTAAAGTCCATGGCCCTGTGTTGCACAAGTGCCTTGGATGTACCATTTACGGTTTCTAAGCTGATTTAACCCGAGTTTATCAGTTATTTCAGCGGCATTCATTGCATTTGGCAAGTCCTGTTTGTTGGCAAAAATCAACAGCACAGCTTCCCTAAGCTCGTCTTCACCCAACTTGAAAAATAAAAAAAAATGGAAAAAAAGTCTATGTCTTATTAGCAGCATACCATTCGACTGAGCTCCTCTCGGGCCTCATTTATTCTTTCCCTATCATTGGAATCGACCACAAAGATAAGACCTTGTGTATTCTGGAAGTAGTGTCTCCACAAGGGTCGAATTTTGTCTTGACCACCTACGTCCCACACAGTAAAACTAATGTTTTTGTACTCGACTGTTTCCACATTGAAACCAATTGTTGGAATTGTGGTTACTATTTCGCCAAGCTTCAATTTGTACAAAATGGTTGTCTTACCGGCCGCGTCCAGACCAACCATCAGTATCCTCATTTGCTTCTTACCGAATAAACGGTTAAACACATTCGATAAGGTAAGACCCATTTTAGAAAAAAAAATTTTCTAAAAAAATTTAAAAATTTTTAATGAACTTGTTCATTTTGAACACGTCAGTGTTTATCTTGGTATTTTTTTTTGTTTTTTTTCTTTTATTCTAGCTGAGTACTAATCTAGTCAAATGAATGAAAAATTATATGGCATTTTTAATCAGTGATTAGAATATTTTTTTGTTCAAATGTCGCTTGGATATTTGGGGAGCTTACTAGCTAGCCCTAGTCCAAATAATTAATCCAATTGTATCTACGACAAAATAAACTATTTTTTATATGTCACATTTTAATAATTTATTAGCAATATTTTTCAAAATGTACGCAAATTGTCTGAATTTAAAGGTGCTTTAAAAAAACGTGATAAAGCGTCACAAATTTTTAGGAAATAAATTTTTCAAAGAAATTTTTAGATATTTAAGGTAAGAGCCGTTCTGGTAGATCCAGATGTGCAATCTAGAAAAATTGCAAATTTTTGGACCATTTTATACTTTTTTCAGCAAATTTAACAAGTAAAAAAAAAAACACCAATGTTAATTTAATTTATTTAATTATAAGGCATTTTATTAAGAAGATAAAATTCGACTTTAAAAATTTGTTTTTTTTTGTTTATTTATTTTTACAAGTCTTAAGTCAAGTCAAGTCAATGACTTAAATTTTTTTTTTTTAGTGAAGTTTAGTCAAGTGAACTAATTATCTAATTTTTAAACTCAAAAATAAATAGGATTTTTTATTTTAGTCCAAAAAAAGTTTAGTTTTAAAATCAGAAAATTAGTTGACTCGACTAAACTTCACTAAAAAAATGAAAAAAATTTTTAAACACTATTACTTAAAAAAAAAAAGTCATAACTTTGACTTAAATTTTTCTGACTTAGACTTAAAACTGTGACTTAAAAACAAGTCTGACTTATCCTTATTAATAATGATGTAAATTAAAATAATGATGATAATTGGATTCAAGGAAATATTAATTTTAATACAAGAAAAAAATTTATGTATTAATTTCGATCCCGGTCTTAATTTCGAAACTCATTTCACCGAAACAATCAACAAATGAAATAATAAATTAAACTTGCTTAAAATACTAAGCTCAAAACATTATGGGATCAAATCAAAAACACTAATTACAGTCTATAAACTAACATTACAATCAATAGTTCAATACAGTATGTTACCATATCATATAACTCGTGAAAAAATTAGAAAAAAACTTCAAATTATTCAAAACAAAGCACTCAAAATTATTTTTTAAGTCAATCGAAATACAAGTAATAATATATTCCACGAAATCGCTAATATGTCGACAATAGATCAAAGGCTTAAAAAATTAACAACAAACTATCTAACTCGCTCAACCTTATAAGATGAAGATGTTACAAAAATCGTAAACTCATACAGCAACTATACAATTAAACCGATTAAATCGATACTAAAACTTCTCAATTAAACAATTTTTTTATTTTTTTTATCTTCAACTTTAATTTATGCTTTTAAAATTTTTTTTTTGATTATTTAAAAACTTTATAATTTGTAAATCTAGTAAATTATTTTTGCATAGCGCTTAATGTGTGAAAGGGGAGCGTGCGATCTCCAAGCAGCCGGCCTTAAAGGTTATTTGTAAATAAATAAATACAATAAATTATTAAATTGCAAAAAATTTTGTCGCCTAAAAAATCTAACAAATACATGTGACTGTCAATTTGTAAAATGACTGAGCTGATAATAAAATTCTCCTTTTGTTAAACTAGTTTATAATCCTTCATCAAAAGGTATCTGTTAAAGTTTATTTCCTCGGTTTTCAAGATTGCTGTCCTAGGCTTAACAGAAAAAGGACCGAGAAAGCCATATTTTGTAGACCTAAGTTGTAGCATAGTGCAATTGGTTGATTAGTTTTGCACTACCTCCACGCCTGATCCTGTGTATTGACATTAACAGTTTAATTACATGTATTAATCCGCAAGCATATTAGTCTCATTTCACTTCAATTAATATATAAAGCATTTGAAGGGAAAATTTAGCTTCATACATTATTTAGAATCTTTCTATATACAATATCAATACTATTTTTGGCCCACAGGAACGTGGCGCCACTTCTTTCTTTCAATTTTTAGAATGAACTATTTACACACAAATAATTCTTTCATCTATAATTTTCCACAAATCCCCTATATAATACAACATAAGTTTTTTTAAACAAAATTTCTTATTTATCATTAAAGATGAAACAATAAACTCAGCATTTAACCAGCGCAGAATTATGCCTTTTTGCGATACGAGAAGGTAAAAGAATTTTCGGCACAAAAAATGAATTTATCAACAAGATGGGGCAAAACCGCTAACGAAGAAGACTACTGAACACGACTTTTAAACTGATATCTTCATTTTCCATTTAAAAAGCCATTGTTCTAGTTCGTTGGTGCATTTATTTATCTTATTTTCAAGGTTCCTCTTTTTGTTATAAATGAAGAATGTAACCAGATCGTCTGCGAAAAGCAGAGAGTATTCATTAATTGTTTTATTTCTTTTGGGGATGTCATTAATATATATACTAAATAAAAAAGGACTAATTACTGAGCCTTGAGGAACACCTGTAGTTATTTGATATTCCTCGCTCAGATGATCATTCACATTTACTTTTAATGTCCTAGAGTCTAAAAAGGACCCAATCCAGTTAGTCAAGTAATGCGGTGGATTCATTTTAATAAAATTAAAAAGTTAATCTTCATGCCAAACCCTATCAAAGGCTTTAGAAATATCAAAAAACAGGTCTATTATAAAAGAATTTGTTTAAAATGCAGATTTAGAATAAGCTATCAATTAATGGACTGACAGAAAAAATTTATTTATTTGTATATCTGTATCGAGCTAAGGCTCCTTCAGATTAAAAAAATAAAAAAAAAACAAAATAAAATAAAGTTTAAAATAAGAAAAAAAATATATATCAAAAAAAATAAAAAATAAAATGAGTTAAAATAGAAGAAAATTAAAATTAGATATATTGATATAGAGAATAACAGGATACATATTTTTAAATGTCTGATTTTTCAGGGAAAAAGGAAGAAATAGTAAGGTAGCAATTACACAATGGAGTTGGGTATTCAATATATCTTGCTTCGAAACCTTCTTTGTATTCCTCCACAAGTCTGACAACCAATGGAATAGAATGACTCAGTCCTGCCCTAACATATCTCTCACTCAACTCAAAAAGTCGATTTGAGACTGTTAGTAGTTTAAGTTTATTATATGCCTCATGATGCATTATGTTGGAGGGAGTATCATATTTTAGTTTCAAGATGGATCTAACTGCTGAATTTTGTATTTTTTTAATGTTGGTTTCTGTGAATGAATTTAAACAAGGAAAAGAATAATCGAGATTTGATCCTGTTAAGGATTTGTATAGATTCCCTAATGTTTTGGGTTTAAGGCCCAATTTTTTATTCGATAGATATTTAATAATATTAAGTCTTAAAAATTAAATTTTACTGACAAAAAAACTACACTTGATGACAAATTAATTGACTGATAAAATAATGATTTGAGTGACAAAAATACTTTTTGAATGACTAATTAATTATTTGTAGAACAAATTAATGATTTTGAGGTGACAATAAAAATCAAAATCTTGAACTATGGCACCAAAATCGGAAGGAAGTATCAGACGATTATGACAAACCGTTTTGTACAATACTCATCATCAAGCTAGAGTCAACTAATAGACAACGTCACAATTTAAGTTCTTTCCTAACAATCTTAGAGATTTTTAGCGCTCGAGGACAACAACAAAATAAAATGTCCTGCTTAGAATCTATGTCAATATATGTCTTCTAAACTTTAATTTTTTTTAGCTTATTAACTCTATTTTTATTTTTTTTTAATTTATTCTGAAGGAGCCCTAGCTCGGTACAGAAAACATATAAATAAATAATTGTTATCAATTATTGTAAAAGGAAAGTTTTAAAAAAATTTGAAGTCTTAAGCTTTTATTAAATTTGTCAAAAAAAATTTAAATTTTAAATATATATTAATATGTTATATTTTCACTATTAAAAACTGGCAAATTGAAATTCATGATCAAATGTAAATTTCAAATCAAAATTTTTAGTTTCTGATATTAAAATAAAGGTAATTTTATCAATTTTTTTAATAAGTAATGACTAAATATTATTAAACATTATTTATTTAATCTTTAATTAGGAAGAATATTTAGAATTTTGAAATTAATAATCAATTTTTGATGCCCAAAGTGATCAAACTAAGTTTTAATGAAATAAATTTTTACTTCTTAATAGAATTAGTGCAGAGGTACATTTTTGGATTTAACATACTTTGTTAAATGAAAGAATTTTGCAAAAAAATAATAATTTCAGTAAAACTTCAATAATTAGATTATTAAAGTTAAATAATTAGAATCCGGAGTGAGATTAAATTTTTGTCATTAAATATTGATAATTGGCGAAAAAAGATTTATTAAGATTGTGAATTTTAGAAGAGAAATAAAAAAAACTCAATAACCTATTTTCTATAAATCAAAAATTGGTTTTGAAAATTGTCCCAGCTGATAACCACTTGAGAAAAAAGCTATTGATTTTTTAATTTTTTTTCTTTTTTTTTGGGCCTGTGTCTAAAGAATTAATTTAAATTTTATGGATAAAGTTTAGAATTTAAAAAAAAATTAAATTGAAAAATTGAAAATTTAATTTTTTTTTGAAAAAATTTTTATGTGAAAAAATTTATTTAGTTTTTTTGGACATCTTGAAGTTTAGGATCAAAAAAATCAGATCAAAAAGTATTTTTTTATAACTTTTGAATGGTATTTGATTTTATCTATCTGCAAAATGCTAACTAATGCAAAAAACATGCTAAATATTAAATAAGGCTCTGCAAATACTCTGCAATTTTGCAGCAAAATGCAAGTCATTAAAAAGTATTTAATTCAACTGCGCAATTTAATTGAAGAGTTTTTGCAGAGCTTTATCTAATATTTAGCATATTTTTTGTATTAGTTAGCATTTTGCAGATAGATAAAATCAAATACCATTTAAAAGTTATAAAAAAATACTTTTTGATCTGATTTTTTTGATCCTAAACTTCAAGATGCCATTTTTTTTTGATAAGAAATGAACTTCGGTAAACGTGAGATTCCTTTTTAAGTGCTGCAAATTTTTGATTTATAGATAAAAATATATCGTTTTTTTTATGGATATAGGAAAAAAAAATTTATGTTAAATTTTTGCTTAATTTTAAAATTTAAGCTATAGATAGCAAAGTGAATTTTGGAGAAATTATTAAAAAATCCGTTTTGAAAATTTAATAATTATTTAAAATTTTTTGAAATTTTTTAGAGGCGAATTCATCTAAGTTTTTGAATCCTCCATAGATAAGATTTTTATTTATAATTGAAAAAATTCCAATTTGTTTTTATGTTTTAAATGAATAATTTTCTTCTATTTGTATTTAAGAATTTAAATGATATACATTTATTTGGCAGAGCTTGGCTCAAACGCTTTTCAGAGTATGAATCCCAAAGCAATTTCGTAAGATATTTCAACCTAAATCAAATTCATCTAGAAATTTTCAATTCAATCTTTTTAAAATTTTGAAGAATTTATTTAAAAGCTTTGGAGTGAAAATTAACAAAGAGCCGGTTTAAATCATCTAAGCAAAGCATTTTGATTTTAAAAAATTCCATCAATCCCTAATGAAAGGGAAAACATTCAAAAAACAATATAAATTATTTAAAGATTAGGAAAATAATTTTTTTTGCAACCAAAAATGGCAATCAATTGTTTGTTCAAAATCGTTCTAATGTTTCCATATGTATTCGGCCTAGCGAGTATATTACATAATATTTCTACTCGAATATGTCTCGATATGCTTGAAAAGATAGTAGTAGAAAATTATCAAACCAAAGTTTTGGGTATAGAAATAAAAAAATTTTCTTCATTTACACAGCTAGACTTCGATTGTTTGGATAACGACAACAATTTTTTCTATAAAATTTCTTTCTTTCCAGATCAATTCACAGTAGTTGATAGTTCACTAAAGATTAGCTTATTGAAGAACTTTAAATTTGACAAGTCGTTTTATTTGATATTTACATACATAAAAGGATTTGATATTCAATCGTCAATTTTTTTAGCTATTTTATCTAAAAATAGTCTAAGATTTTACTATTCCCAATTGGATTCTTACCAAAATGGTTCCAAGCTTAGTGAATGTATATCTAATGTCAATTACACAATATTTCAGCATGCGAAAATTATCATCTTTTCGACCACGATGAAATACAAACAGAGAACTTGTCCACTCATGTTCAGTAATCTAAATTTGGAAAATTTGGAATTCAATGGAATAGCAGGGGCTTTTTACAAAGATAACCAGCTAGGTTTTATTGATCACAATTTTGTTTTCAATCTGCAGGTCAAATATTTGCGATTTGAATTTTATAGATTTGTGCTATCTGAAAGGTTATTAAACAAAAATTTATTTGCAATGGTCAAGTATTTGGAAATGAGAGGAAGTTTGAAATCAATTCAGAGCAACACTTTTACTAAATTCAATCAATTGGAAACATTGAAATTGAATTTGAAAAATTTTGTCGAATTTCTAAGTCCAAATACATCCTGGCTTTTTCATTTACTGAATCAAAATAAACATAAAATAACTTTTCATTACCCCTCTCTTAAATATTACAGTTACCCCGATCAGGATTTTTGTCTTTTCAAAGATTATCCTTTGAATACTTCAGTTGAATCTGTGATACCAGTTTACAATCACAATTGTAGTTGCGCAATGGTCTGGATTTTAGGGAGCAAGAAAAATTTGTGCAAAAATTTGAAAACTCTTAATTGTAGTTTTTCCGAAATGATAAAAAACTGCAAGAAATCCATCAGAAGAAAATCATCTACAGATCCAATTGATGTATTTTATACATCTGAATTAATAAACTTCATCAATTTAACTTTATTTCCCGTATTTTGTATCACAGGCATGGCGACTAATATTTTAGTTATTTTAAGTTTTAATTCTCAAATTCTTAAGAATGAGCTAAAAAAAGGAATGTTTAAATTGATTTTGCTAAATTCAATTTTTAATTTTCTATTCTGCTTTTTATATTTGTTCCATGTGACAAATGTGTGCATCACTTTCACCGGAATATTTTGCTCTGCATTTCACAAAAGTTTGTTTGTCCAAAACTATGAAAAGTATGTGGTTGAATTTTTGGGCAATATTTTAAAGACTTCTTCAAACATTATCAATTGTTTGATATCACTGAACAGATACTATTTTCTGAACAACAGCACAAGCAAATATTCTTCAAACAGACTAGATCAAAAAATTTTCAAAATTTTAATATTTTTTTTAGTGATTTTTCTTAACTCTCACTACATTTTGACAATTAGAATAAATCAGCAGTCTAACCTGAATGAATATTCAGAGTATTCTGATTCTCCGATTAAATTTACATTCAAAAATATATTTCTCAGCAATTATCAGTTTATGGTCCCAGCATCAAACCATTTTGAGTATAAAAATTCAATTTATTTTATATGGTATCTAATGTACTTTATATTCAATGACATTCTTCTTTTCGTTATATTGGCGATTGTTGATACGCTTCTATTAATCAAATTTAGATCATCATTAAAATTTAAAGTCAAAATTTCGAACTATTCAGATGAAAAAAAGACAAAAATTTCCCAAATAGAAGACAGAATAACCAAGACAATTTGTTTGAATTGCTTAATTTCTTTTATTCTTCGCTCGATGGAATTTAGTGTGTTTCTTTTTATCTTTGTAGAGAAAATAAGTAGTGAAATTTGTTTAAAAATTAACAAAATATGTAGCAATGTATCTCAGTTGGCCAATTTGTTCTACTTGGTCTCATGCTCTCTACAGATTTTTACTTATTTTTTTTTAAATAAGTCAATTCAAAAGTCTCTAGTCCTTGCCGTTGTAAATTTAAAGAACAAAGCTCTTAAATACAAAATCTGAGAATTGAGTTTGAAAATTTTTTTTTTTTACAAAAAATTTAATAGACTGTGACAAGCTTTAAAAAAAATCACCAATTTAATAAAATAAACTTTTAGTTTTTAAAAAAAATTTTTTTTTTCATTCACAAATTAATAAAGTCTACAGGAATGATTAAAAAAATAAAAAAAAATAAAATTAATTTTTGATTTTTAGGTTTTAGTGCACGAATAAGCGACCATCGACCCCATGTTAAAATCAGCCACCCTCACTCACTTTTTCATATTTTAATTTGTAATAATAGAAGGCAGAAAATTCAAGTTTTTGAGCTATGGTGCGGGGTTAAAAATTAGAAAAAAAACTTAAATAAAATTAAAATGATTATTTTATTCATAAAACAAAAAAAAAAGTTGCCATTTTTAGTATTAAATTTCATAATACTTAACAAAATATTAGTCAAGATTTTACTTGAAATTATTTTTTTTCTCTAAATATATTTGTACGTAATTTTAAATTTAGATTTAATTGAAATTTCTTTGATCAATTTATTTAAATTCAAATGCTTTATTTGAATTTTTTTTTAGAATACCCGGCATTGTGAAATTCAAAAACAAATTGGACATAAAGTTTCTTTTTCTTTGAAAAATAATGTTAGCGGTTAACTTAGGACTGGACTTAGTCTTTGGCATTGAAGAGAATAGATTTAGTTTTAGAAACTTTATTAAACTCAAATCTTGAGCTAAAACACAAACTAGCTCTTCTCAAATCTCTCTTATATATCGTTTGAATATCATTCTATTTTCCAAATTGTCTCCAAGTTCCAATCAATTATTATTAGTCAGATACAGCCTAGTAACTACGAGTTTAGTTTAAATCTAATTATAGCAACAAGACTAGTTACAAATTATAACTACAGTCAATCCTCCGTACAACGAAACCCCATAGAACGAAAAACCCTTTAGAACGAATTTGATTATCAGAACCGATTTCGATCAATTTATTTTATTTATTTGTTTTCTGTACCGAGCTAAAGCTCCTTCAGAATAAATTAAAAATAAAATAAAAAAATAAAATAAAAATAAAATTAAAGTTAATAAAATTAGATAAAAAAAAAAAGAATCAAAATAGAGTAAATAAGTTAAAAAAAATTAAAGTTGAAAAGACACAAATTGGAAAAGATTGTTTCATGTGGCACATGTTTAAAAAGTTCAAGTTTCAGGAAAAAAAGAAGAAATAGTAAGGTAGCAATTACACAATGGAGTTGGGTATTCAATATATCTTGATTCGAAACCTTCTTTGTATTCTTTCACCAGTCTTTCAACCAATGGAATAGAATGACTCAGTCCTGTCCCAACATATTTCTCACTCAACTCATGGAAAATGAATACTTTTTATCTTCTATAGAACGAATTTCGATGCAACGAAAACCCGATACAACAAGGTTCTTCTAACGAACCAATTAATCTTTTTCTTAAGAAATATAACTTCATACAACGAAAAATCAAAAAAAAATTCGCACCTTTATATCATAAAAAAAATCTTGACATTTAATTAACTAATTGGAAATAAAGCAAAAATTTAATTGTTCTTTATTTGACTTTATCTATATTCTTTCAATAAAAAATATATATTTACAGGTAAAAATTTTATCTGTTAATCTTTTTATTAAAATGAGTGAAAATTTATCTAATCCTGTCCCAAAAAAACGAAAATGTTATTCACTTGAAACAAAAATTGAAATAATAAAAAAGCATACAGACCAAAAAATAACGATTACTGCTCTTGCAAAAGAATATAACGCAAACCCCTCAACAATTTCAACAATTTTAGCATCGAAATCAAAGCTTTTAGAAATGTATGAGAAAAATTTAGTTGGACCAGAAAAAAAACGAATGAAACTTTCGAGCTACGATGACGTAGATAAAGTTGTAATTTATTGGTTCGATCAAATTCAAAAATATAACAACCTTACTGTAAGCGGGTGTGACATTCAACTACAGGCTTTAAAGTTTGCTACAATGCTAGGACATCGAGATTTCAAAGCATTTGATCGAGATTTCTAATTCTGAGAACCCAAGATGTTTTAAGTCAATAAAAAAAGCTGATTTGCCTGTTTACTTTCGTCACAATAGGAAATCATGGATGGATGGTGCGATATTTAGAGAATGTCTTACAAAGTGGAATAATCAATTAAAAGCAGATAATCGCAAAGTTCTTCTTTTTTTGGACAATTTTAGTGGTCATAAGTCAAATAACATTTGTGAAAATATAAAAATCGCATTTTTTCCTGCTAATTTTACGTCTGTTTTCATCAAGGAATTATTCAATCGTTCAAAGTCAAATATCGTACCGATGTTGCGCGTGTAAATTACATGCAATCGAACATGGCTCGAATGTGCCAACAATTAACGTCCTTTAAGCTATATATAAAATAAAACGTGCTTGGGATAATGTTTCCGCTACAACAATTCAAAAATGCTTTCGAAAAGCTGGTTTCAATGGTGACTTTTTATTTGATTTAACCAACGACTGCGACTCTGAAGACGAATTTAAAGAATTATCTACATTCGAAAAAAAAATAGATTTCGATAAATATGCTTATGTTTCAGTCGACTCAAATTTAGCAGCACGTGGTTCGCTTTCTGATTTGCAAATTTTAAATACAGTTGCTACAAAAAAAGAAGAATCAGACAATAGTGACAGTGAAATTGAAGAGTTATCTCAACCGAAAAAGTCAATCATTAGTTCACAAGAAGCAATCGAACGAATTAACGATTTAAAAGATTTTTTTTTTTAATAAACAAGAATATGATTCATCAAATATCGTTAACTTTTTGTTTAATATTAAAAATTTGGTAATTGAAAAAAGTTGTAATAAACAAACAACTAATACTTCGTATGTTAAAAAGGATTAATTTTTCTTTTCATTTTATTTTTTTATAAATTTTTTCACCTTTTTCATTTATTTTAATAAAAATTCAAAATAATAAATCTTAAAATTATTCAATGCTTTAGTATGGGATTTTCGATAGAACGAATTTCGATACAACGAATATAAAAATTTCCGCCCAACTTTGTCGTTATATCGAGGATTGACTGTATTTATTTGAAATATTTTGAAAAAATTTTTAAACGCTTTTTTTTTAATTAAAATTTTTTTTCGGCTAATTCGGTAGAATTTTTCAAATTAGTAATTATGTTTGAATTTTTGATCCGATGACGGAACAAGTTTGAACTGACCTTATTTGCTTATCGTTTTCAGTGGGTCTTAATTAGTAGAATATAATTTTACTTGAATTTTAAGATAGCCGATGGGTCCGTTGTCTACTGTTGTTATTTTTTATGGTTTAAGAGGGTAATGAGGTATCACCTCAATATCCAAAAATCCCACCCATTTACCCCTAAAAATAAAATATTTAACATAATTAGACTGAAAGGACAAAAATGATCAAAATGACGTCATTTTTTATGAAAAATTTAAAATTTTGTTTGTCCTTTTTTTTTAAAAATAATATGATTTTATTTGATAAAAATATTCATTCTGTTTTATCAAAAATAGTCAATATTTTATAAAAATGAATCAGAACAAACAAAAAGAAGTTAAAAAAAAAAGTATTCGATGGAATAACGCAAAAAGAGATGTTTTTGAAAAAAAATTGAAGACTACTCAAGCTTTAAATTTATACAACATTCCGAGACAGATCTTTTTAACTAAAAAAAATCAAACATAAAATTTATTTTGAATTCGTTCATAATTCGTTTAAATTTTTTTCCAAATAGTTATGTTGTAGCGTAAATTTAAAATAATAATAATCAAGTATATTTTAAATATTTAAATAAAATCCTTTTTTTAATTCTTATTGGGCTAATTGGGTGAATTCGGTGAATATCCTGAAAAAGAGGTTAGTTCTCGGGTTAAATATTTACAAAATCAGGGGTAACTGGGTAAACCTTTTTCACCCAATAAGGCCTCACCCAATTAACCGCAGGAGGTAATGGGGTGACTAGAAAAAACTTGTCTAATTCGGTAAGCATTTTTGGAGTTTTTGAATAAAATGAGTGCGAAATATGCAATAAAAAAAAAAAAGGTCACCCGGTTAGGCTCATTTACCATATAAAAATAATTTTTATTTTTTCTCATTAAGAGAGAATTGAAAATATTTGGTCGTTTGAGAGTTGTTTAATTAATATTTATATTTTTTTCTTTTAAATATATAAGAAAAAAGGAAAAGAAAAAAATCTTACCTCAAGGGAAAATCCATCGGTGAACTGATTGTCTTCCCAAGTTTGATTTGCTACTCTGCTACCTGGATCGAAGAATTAGGTGAACCGTAGTTCACTTAACCGATAATTTAATAAAAAACTATCACAGAATTTGCTGTTAGATATTTTTTAGTTTAGAAATACACAGTGTAAATTTTGGTCATTTATATTCAAATGATAGCTTGACTGGTAGATAAAAAATTAAGATAAAGTCGTTTTTGTAAAATTAATTTTTAATTTGTGACCACTTTTTCACTTTTAAAAATCGCAAAATTAATTTTATATATGATTTACTTTAAAGTTGAAAAAAAAAATGTTTAGATTTTTTTACCCTTGTTTCGATTAAGGCATTTCGGCTTTTTTACCCAAATGATATGTCGAATGGCCAAAAGGACGATTTTTGAACTTAACTGTCTGTTGAATGTCACTTAAAAACCTTTTTTTTAAGATTTTTTCTATAAATTAAAATAAAAAAAAAAAAGTTACAAAATATTTGGTCGTTTGAGAGTTGATAAATTAAAGTAAATAATTTAAGTTATTTAATTGTGAAATAAAGTGAATATTTTGCTTTGCTCTTTTTTAATTTTTTTTATGATTGAAAATAATTAAAAATTCAAATTTCATTTTCATTTTAAAAAATCACAGTAAAACGCTTTCAATTTGTAAAAGTTTGAAAAAAAATGACAAGTTTAATTATTGATAATGTGATGTTATTTTTTGATGGCAAATTTGAAGATCAATGCTTGCTACTATTTGCCAAAACAAACATATCAAAAATTGTCTCTTTCAAAAGTATTTTTATTTAGTTTAATTTGAATAAAAATTGTCATTTTTTTATCTAAAAAAGAAAATGGAACAGAAATTCATAAGTTTGATTTGAATGCTGAAATTTACCTTGAGAAAACTATGAAAGAAAAATCACTCTTTGTTAAAATTAATGATGTTCAATTTCGTTTATTTTTTGCTATTTTAGAAGGTAAATTTTTTAAAAATTAATTTTAAAAAATAATTGATCTGTTTTTCTTAAATTTCCAATGTAAAAAGTATTTAGGAATTTATTTTATTTTTTTTTAGAAAAAATTAATTTTTTACACATTTATCAAAAAAAATGAACTGTCATTGTTTTTTAAAAAGTGAAATCAATTGATTATTTACACGAAGCGATTGAATAATATAATTTATAATACGATTTTTAATAGTATAAAATATTACATGTAAAAAGAAATTATTTTAATTTTCAGAAAGGACAAAATAGTCCAAACTTGATGGTTTCTCATAATTTGTATTTTGAATTCAAAAACAAAATTGGAAAAGCGTTTTTATTAATTTTAATAAATTCCTAACTTTATTTATTGACGACGATTTCCGACTTAAAATGAAGAATTTAATTACTGGGAGATTACTTTTTTTTGACAAAAAAAGGACAGGTTGATTTTTAACAGGAAAATTTTAAAATAAATCCTTAAAATCAAGAAATTTATTTTAGGTAACAAAAATCATGTTGCAATAGATGATAACTTAGCATATTTTATTGTTTTTTATTGTGGTTAGTTTAATAAAAAAGGAAAAATTCTTGTTCAATTTGTATTTGAATTTCTCAATACCGTTCAAAGTTTCTAAGTGAAAAAATACTGGAATACATGTAAAAAATTCATGAGAATTCAAAAAATCTGTGTCAAAAAATATTCGAATTTGATTAGAAATTAATTTAGATAACAGAATTAAAAAATTTCATCATGAAAAACATTCAAAGTTTCATGATAAAATATATTTAAAAGATAAGTTAAAAAAAAATTTTCTAGTTCCAATTTTTATAGTTTTTTTTAATTATTTTAAAGAATTTATATTAGATTAGTGATGTTGATTTGATTGATAAAATAAGTAAAAACATGCTTAGAAATAATGTTGTAGTATTTTTTTTTTGACTTTAAAAAATGGAAATAAAATTTAGTAAGAGAAAATTGGTATTTTGAAATAAGTTGAATATTTTGCTTTGCTCTCTTAAAATTTTTTATGTAAAGAAAATAATTAAAAATTTGAATTTCATTTTAATTTTTAAAAAATCACAGTTAAACGCATTCAACTTGATTTAGTTTAATTAAAAATGACAAGTTTAAATATTGATAATGTGATGTTATTTTTTGATGGCAAATTAGAAGATAAATGCTTGCTACAACTTGCCAAAACAAACACATCAAAAATTGTCTCTTTCAAAAGTATTTTTTTTTCTTTAAATTGAATAAAATTGACATTTTTTTTATTCTAAAAAGAAAATGGAATAGAAATTCTAAAATTAGATTTGGAAACTGAAATTTACCTTGAGAAAAGTGAGACAGATAGATCACTTTTGGTGAAAATTAAAGAATTTCAATTTCGTTTATTTTATGATATTTTAGAAGGTAAATTTTTTAAAAATTAATTTAAAAAATATTTGATCTGTTTTTCTTAAATTTCCAATGTAAAAAGTATTAAGGAATTTATTTTATTTTTTTTTAAAAAAAAATTAATTTTTTTTGTTTGGTTTTTATTTTATTTAACATTCAGTTAAAAAAGGGACCATTTTAGTTCTCCTGGATCTTAATCCTTTATTTAATGAATTAAAATTTGATGCAACTAATTTTTAGCAAAGCTAATTATGTTTAAAGAAAGCTAAATTCATCATTTTTTAGCCTTTTTTGAAGCAATAATATGATTGAATCTATCTGTATTTGAACACTTTTATAGTTTTGGGTAAATTTTGGTTTGATTTAAGGTAATTTTTTAATTATTCACGAAAATATTTGAAAAAAATTGAGCGAAACATGGCACTGACCGAGCATCATTTAAGTTTTAAATGGATAAGGATTTAAATCTGGTCATATTTTACAAAAAAGTTAAGATCGAAAGTAAAATGGAATTAGATAAATTAAATAAATAAATGTTAAACTAATTAAAAATAGCTCAAGCAAAAAATGTAAATAATTACGAAAGTAAAAATGACAATTAGAGAAATATGTAATTGAAATTATTATTCAAATTGAAAAAAAATCTTCCTTCTTTAACTAACTTCTTTGTAGCATTTAGAAATCTGTTTATTTTAATAAAAAAAATGTAATTATTTTGCTGGGTTTTTATTTTTTGAGTGAAATTTTTATTCCTTTAAAAATGTAAATTTTTTAAATTATTCTCAATTTTATCAGATTGACGCCCAAAAGACCCTTTATTTCCAAAAAGACTAATTTTCGAGCTTTTTTAAAATTTTTTAAGTCAACTAATAAATTTAGAGTACTCTAAATTTTTTTGCGACATGAGTGATTTTCAGATATTTTCATTGTATCTTTGAAACAAAATGATCACTAAAATATTTAAACGAAACGATTAAAAAGCATAATTTTTAATTTGATTTTAAATAGTGTAAAAAATAAAATGTAAGAAAAAATTTTCTCAATTTTTACAATGGGCAAAAAATTCAAACCACGATTTTATCTTTTAATTTAAAAAAATATATTTGTACTTTGAAAAAAAAAGATTGGAAGACCGTCTGTGTTTATTTTAATTTAAATAAATTCTTGACTTTATTTTTTGACGAAAATTTCCAAATTTTAATGAGGAATAAAATTCCAAGGAGATCATTTTTTTGACAAAAATAGAGCAAGTTTTTTATAAATTGGAAATTTTTTTTTGAAAAAATTCCTTTATTAATAGATTGCATTCTTATTTAATTGATACCATCACTTAGATAAAATCTTCGATTAATCATTAGAGTCCTACAAAATTAGAAAAGTGTCCAAAAAATATTGCTGTCAATAATTGGAAAAATTTTCTAGAATCCATCCGGCAATTGCCTATTGATTTACCTTTAAATCTGTCAACTGAATATTGGAAAATTATTTAGTTTAAATTAATTTCTTAAAAATTTGAAATATCTATTTTTATTTTAAAAAAATATTTTTTTTAGTGAGAACTAGGCACTAATTCATACTAGGTGAAATATTTTTAAATTTTTTTAGAAACTTATTTGAAAAAAAAAGAAAAATATTTTCAAAAAAATAAAAATGGTAGCTGTGTTAAAAAAATTCTTAAAAAATAGTTATTAAATATTTTTAAATTTGTTTGAAATAATTTATTCTATTAATTTAAAAATTAAGAAAAGTCCATATTAATCGGGTGAATAGATGACTTCTTATAATATTAGAATTGTTTTTTTTTACTCTAGAGAGGAATTGAAAAATATCTGTCGATTGAATTGTTAAAGTAATTTTATTTTGAAATAAGTTGAAAATTTTGCATTGCTCTTTTTGAATTTTCCATGTGAATGAAATTAATTGAAAATTCAAATTTCATTTTCATATTATAAAAATTAACAGATAAACGCTTTTAACTTGATTTAGCTTGATTTAAAAATGACAAGTTTAAATATTGATAGTGTGATGATATTTTTTGATGGCAAATTAGTAGATCAATGCTTGCTACAAATTGTCAAAACAAACACATCAAAAATTGTCTCTTTCAAAAGTATTTTTATTTAGTTTAATTTGAATAAAAATTGTAATTTTTTTCTCTAAAAAAGAAAATGGAACAGAAATTCGTAGGTTCGATTTTGATTCTGAAATTCAAGTTGAGAAATTACTGATAAATAGATCACTTTTGGTTAAATCAAAATATGAACAAATTCCTGTTTATTTTGATTGTTTGGAAGGTAACTATTGCCTTACTTTTTTTCTTAAATTTTAAAAATGACTGATTTAATGTTCTGATATAAAAAAATTATGCTTTTTTAGAAGGTAAACGATTAAAATGATATACTTTCCTTAAGAAGTGTTGTTTTTTGAACATGGTATTGAAAAATTCAAATACAAATTTATTAAAAACTTATCCTTATAAAAAATTGAAATTAAATTCATTAAATAACAATAAAATTGTTTAAAACAATTTAATACACCTTTTTACTTAAAATAAAATATTTTTTTTTCCATTTATAAGTATATTAAATGAATATTTAATTCAGAGTTTTTCAAAAGACAATGTCATGTCTTGACCAAAAATCAATCTCAAAGTCAAAGTCTACTTTGACTTTAACTTTTAGCGATTCCGACTTTAAGGTTAAACTTTTGACCAAATCTGATTAAATTAAACATATACATTATTTATTCATATTGATTTCTTTTTTTTTTAAAAATTTTAAATTTATTTTATGCTAAAATAAATGATTTTAGAGTTGATAAATTTTATTTTTTTTTAATCTATAATTATTTTTTATTTTATTAAGATCTGCAAAAATGCTTTGACTGGCTTGAAAATAAAAGCCAGAGTGAAAAGAAGAAGCCTGAAGAAAAACTTGTGATACAGCTCATAGTTGATAGTTTCGAAAAAACCCTCACTCTTGAAAATTCGAAATTGAATTTAAAACCAGAAGATTACATCTTTGAAAAAATAGTCGACTGTTGGAAGAATGCATCTCAAGTTTATGGCAATTTTACTACAGTTTGTCAATCGTCAGGATTTGGGAAATCAAGGGCCTGCCAAAATTTGTCCACAAAAGCCTATGTAGTTTATTGCTGTCTTAGATCAAACCTATCTAGATCAGGCTATCCTAAACGAAGTTATTTGGCCAAAGACTTGACTGACTTTTTTCCTAGCGAACAATCAGCGAGAGAATACTTTATTTCTTATTTTAACATGTTTGTTCATTTTTTAAACCAAAATCCATCAGTCTCACAAAAAGAGTTTTACAAAAAGTTTTCAAATGGTTTTGATGGTCAGTCCACTTATTCTGAACACTATGAACAAATTGCAAATAACATTAAACAGCTTCAAAACAATTGTCCAAAAACAGACCAACTAATTGACTATGTGAACAATAAGCCTTTGATATTTGTGTTTGATGAAGCAAGTTCTCTACTTAAACCTGACTTCGACCCTAAATCGGATGAATTGTTCATAAAGCCAAACTATTTTATATTGCGCAGTCTTATTTCAGAAATTAATCAAGGTAAAAAAATATTTGTCCTTTTTTTGGACACTTTTTCAAGCCTGAGCAGTTTTATGCCTAGCAAATGGTTTGATCCGTCTCAGAGAGCATCTCGATCTAAATTGATAGAACCAATTTATCTTCTTCCAAATTGGGATGTTTTTGTTGATATTGAGGCAATAAAAACTCCAAAAGACTCACTGACTTTCGAAAATATTTGCTCTTTTGGCAGACCCTTGTGGGGTTCTTTGGTAACGACTAGAAATTCAAACAAAAAGTATAACCAAATAAGCTGTAAAGATTTTGTTAGTTTGGCAAAATCAAAGCTTGTTGGTGGCGGAATCAAAAAACTCAATGAGTTCACAATTAATGACTCTTTGGCTATTCTCAGTTGCCGCATTGGTACAATCAGACCACTAGTTACTATTACATGCCAGGATTTGGTGGCCAAGAACATGGCTGTTTGCACATATGCCAATTATGAAAAGAACATATTTAAAATTGAATATCCTTCGGAACCATTTTTGTCTAACGCTGCCGCATTTTATTTCAACGAAACAATAACGAATAATAATATGATTCAATCTGGTCTATTCTTTTTGATAAACAATCTTAACCAAGCTGTGCTGAATTCAATTGTTGACCAGGGTGATAAAGGTGAGACCATAACCAAAATTCTGCTGTTGAACGCTTATGATGCTTCGGTTAAACAACTAGAATTAGATGACATATTAGACTCAGCAAAAAAATATTGTTCCTATATCAAAGTTGAATGTTTTATCAAAAATTTATATGGTCCAATTGGTCTAGAAATAATAAGAAACCAGCTTGGTCTCAATACATCTAATAAATTACTCAATGGTTATGTTCGATTTAATCACTTTGTTCGGGCGCAATGTAGCAAAGAGAAACTAAACTTGAAAAATTTAATTAAGCGGTGCTGTGCTGTCCAGTGTGCTAAAACAGAACCTGGAGTTGATTTTGTAATTCCTGTCATTTATAGTTTGGATGAGAACAATTTCGAGGAAATGTCAGTAATATTAGTGCAGACAAAGTTGCATGCAACAATCACGTCAATAAAAAAGAACTATCTGAAAAAGATCCAAATCTGTAGATCAGATATAAGCACACCATTTCTGGTAATTTACATGCAGTTAGGACAAGTAAAAAAGCCCAAGATAGTTCAAGATTTGAATCCAAATTTAAAGAACAGAGCAATCATTTATTCAGAAGGAATTTCTTCAAAGGTTTTTTGTTCGATAAATGCTGACGAAGAGACCAGTTTACGTAATTTTTCAAAATCTCAAAACTGCTCTTATTTGACTGGCATTGAGAAAAAAATAGCCGAACAAATAAATTTTTCATCGGACAATTTGATTTTTGATTAGAATATTTTTTGTAGCAGATTATCATTTTTTTATTTAATCAAAAAACTTTTAGTCAAATATTTAACAGAATTTTTTTTTTTATTCAATTATTTTTAATTGACTAATATTTATCTAAATTTGTTAATTTAATTAAATAAAATTATTTATTTAGTTTTTTTTTTTATTTTCTTTGAAAATTTACTAGCAAATTAAGTGCTACAGAAGCATAAATTAATGGTTTCAAAAAAAATTATGAGGATAAAAATAGAATTTGATAAAATATAGAAGAAATAAAACCAAATTGAGGACAACTTTGATATTAAAAAAGAAGAATCGATAGTCAATGAACCCATAGACTATGCCATACTAGACCCTAATGTCACTTATTCCGAAGAGAATGACATAACAGTGAACCCAGACCATCCAGACATCCAGTTGGCCATTGACAAAGCACTAGAAGATCTGTCCAAGCAGCAGTTTAACTTGCCACCATCAGAGTACATCAAAGTGTTGCAAGACGAGTTGGATAGGATTAGAAAAAATAGAGCTAAAATTGATCGGACAGATGCCCATTAGGGCATATGTATTCTGAACAATTTTCCCAATGATTCGGAGCAATTGAACGCCATGGCCGAGAGCAATTTCATTCCGGTTACCTTTCTAATTTTGCAGGACTCTAGTGATGACTCGTCCATTTGATCTAAGCGATGGTATCAATTAAATAAGGATGAAATCGATCAGCGTATTACCAAACTGCTTGCTGATGAAGCTTATCAAAAAGTAGAAAAATTAAATATATAAGAAAAAAAGAAAAGAAAAAAATCTTACCTCAAGGGAAAATCCATCGGTGAACTGATTGTCTTCCAAAGTTTGATTTGCTACTCTGCCTCCTGGATCGAAGAATTAGGTGAACCGTAGTTCACTTAACCGACAATTTAATAATAAACTATCACAGAATTTGCTGTTAGATATTTTTTAGTTTAGAAATACACAGTGTAAATTTGGTCATTTATATTCAAATGATAGCTTGACTGGTAGATAAAAAATTAAGATAAAGTCGTTTTTTTTAAATTAATTTTTAATTTGTGACCACTTTTTCACTTTTAAAAATCGGAAAATTTAATTTAATTACATGATTTGCTTTAAAAGTGAAAAAAAAAAAATGTTTAGATTTTTTTACTCTTGTTTCGATTAAGGCATTTAGGCTTTTTACCCAAATGATATGTCGAATGGCCAAAAGGACGATTTTTGAACTTTACTGTCTGTTGAATGTCACTTAAAAACCTTTTTGTTAAGATTTTTTCTATAAATTAAAATAAAAAAAAAAAAGTTACAAAATGGTCTTTTTGATTTTGAATATACTTTTTTTTAATTTAAATAATTTTTCAGTCAACTAAAATAAATGAAGTTTTAATCAGTCTCTTAAGATTTGGACCCTAGCTTTTAATACACTTTAATCTCTAAAATGCATATTGTAGAATTTTTTTGTTTAAATTAATTATTTAATATTTTGATATATAAAAATACATTTTAATAAAAATATTTATGAAATTTTTTTAGGATTTATTTATTAAAATAATTTATTTTATGAATTTAAAGATAAAGAGAATTCCTTATTAATAAGATAGAATATTGACCATGGTAATACAGCCTAAATGTATTTAATGTAAATTCGGTGACGTAATTTGAAAAACCGAAATATATCAGTCGTTCTATTTATTTTTTTTAAACAACCCACATATTCTTGTAGATCTTGAAGAGAGGAATCCAAATACAGTCAATCCTCCGTACAACGAAGCCCCATAGAACGAAAAACCCTATAGAACGAATTCGATTATCAGAACCGATTTCGATCAATGGAAAATGAATACTTTTAATCTTCTATAGAAAGAATTTCGATGCAACGAAAACCCGATACAACAAGGTTCTTCTAACGAACCAATTAATCTTTTTCTTAAGAAATAAAACTTCATACAACGAAAAATCAAAAAAATTCGCACCTTTATATTATAAAAAAAATCTTGACATTTAATTAACTAATTGGAAATAAAGCAAAAATTTAATTGTTCTTTATTTGACTTTATCTATATTCTTTCAATAAAAAATATATATTTACAGGTAAAAATTTTATCTGTTAATCTTTTTATTAAAATGAGTGAAAATTTATCTAATTCTGTCCCAAAAAAACGAAAATGTTTTTCACTTGAAACAAAAATTGAAATAATAAAAAAGCATACAGACCAAAAAATAACGATTACTGCTCTTGCAAAAGAATATAACGCAAAACCCTCAACAATTTCAACAATTTTAGCATCGAAATCAAAGCTTTTAGAAATGTATGAGAAAAATTTAGTTGGACCAGAAAAAAAACGAATGAAACTTTCGAGCTACAATGACGTAGATTGTTTAATATTGAAAATTTGGTAATTGAAAAAAGTTGTAATAAACAAACAACTATTACTTCGTATGTTAAAAAGGATTAATTTTTCTTTTCATTTTATTTTTTTATAAATTTTTTCACCTTTTTCATTTATTTTAATAAAAATTCAAAATAATAAATCTTAAAATTTATTCAATGCTTCAGTATGGGATTTTCGATAGAACGAATTTCGATTCAACGAATATAAAAATTTCCACCCAACTTTGTCGTTATATCGAGGATTGACTGAAGTATGAAAGGTCCAATATGACCAGGAAGTAGAGTCAGCCTTAGCTTACAGTTCCGTCAAAAATAAAAATTGCAACTAAAATTTATTAAACAGACTAAAAATTTTACTTAAAATTTAATTTGATTATTGATGAGATCGTCTTAAAAAAATTAAGGATTTAACTATTGATAAAAAAAAAACGTGAAAAATAAAAGGTAGCACACTTTATTCAATTATACTATGATGCAACATTTTTTATTTTATTGATTTAATAAAAAGGAATTATTTTTGTATATTTTGTACTCAAATATATTTTTTTTATTAGACTTCTATTTTTTATTTTCAAAATTCTTTAAAAAGGAAGTTTTTTTCGAAAAAATTTTTTTTATGAAGTTTCAACAAACACAAATTATAGCTGATTATTTGATTCACTAATATTACTAAAATTATGGTCATAATTAAAAGTTCAAATATTGAAAAATCATCTAAATAAAAAATAAAGCAAAATCACACAAAATCAATTTTTATCTATTTTTCCTTTAATTTTTACTTTTTTAAAGTAATTAAAAAACACGGAAAAAAATAATTATTAATTTCTACTGAGATAAGACCTTAAAAACATCCTAATTTTTCTTCCCATAAATACATTTTCAACATGCAAAACCTATCAATTATACATGGTTTTAAATAGAATGATTATCTTCTTAATATGATACTGAATAATAATTTTGATTCAAATTTTTAAGCATCATTTAAATGTTTTCAATGATATAGAATATTTATTAAGCGAATTAAATAAAAAACAATCATAATTTTTGTCACTTTAATTTCTAAACAAAAAGCGAGAAATTTCAAAAAATTATCTATTAATTTTTTTAAAGTTGATTTTTCTATTTTCAGAATTTACTCTAAAATGGGCATAGTTCGTATTTTGAAATAATTGAAAAATTAAAAAAATCTGTAACTTTATTAAATTTCAATTAAGTAAAAAAAATAAAAATCATTTCCCGTACGATCATCAAACTTAAATTCTCACTTTCAACATTAGCTAAGTTTTCAACAGATAATTGTCCGGTAAGTCAAATAAAAAAAATCAATTTTTTTAAATAATTTAATAATTACTTCCATTTTATTTTAAAATTTACAACAAAACAATGGCAAAGAGTTTGATTTCAGTCCTGAATAAACTGTCAGTTTCTATTTTTTTTAAAAAGAATAAAATAAAATAATGACAATAGAACAAATATTTTTAATTTTTTTTATTTCCTCAAATTTCTTCATAGCGACCGCTGCAAAGCTTGGCTCTCGTTGAACTTTTCTGTTTCATTAATCGAGTAGTTGCAAGCAAAGTTGTTGTTAACCAAATCGGTGTTTATATCCAAACCCTTTATGTACAAAATTATTCATATGATCTTTTTCTAATAAATATTAACCTACATCATATAAGTCATTGTAAAGAAATAGTCTTACACCGACCATACCTTCATAGCTATCACAAACTTTGGCTTTTAGTGATGCACTTCTAACCATATCAGTCAAATATTGCTTGCCGATCTCTTCACTTCCCTCATGCGGACAAACTCCGTCCAAATAGCACTCCAATGCTTGGAATGGCAGCACCATAAAATCACTCCTTTAGCCGGAAGAAAACAAAATTATATCAAAAAAATAATAAAAAAGTTATTAAATAACTAATTTTTGTTTAAATTCAAAAAATTTAGAGAACTTTTTTATTTTTTTTAATTTAATTAAGAACAAAATGAAATTTTAAGTTTTAATTTTTGTATTGTTTTTGTTATTCAGAGTGCTGGTTTTGTAATTTCAGTAAAAAACCAAAAAAGAAAAGCAATAAATTTAAAAAAATTGAAAAACTTTTTTTCAAAAAGCTTAAGATTTTTTTCAATGAATGGAACATTGAACAACATTCAAAGTTGCATCAATTATCAAAGTCTGCTAAATTTGCAGAGTAAAGCAGAAATTAAATTTTTTACATTTTGTTCTGTTCTTTTGAGCTTAACTTAACAAAACCCAGAATACTTAAAAAAACTAAAGTACATTTTTTGAAAAATTAATCATTAAAATTAAATTGATTAAATTTTAATTTGATTTTTTTTAATTGTTTTACTTTTGTTTTAATTTGCATGGTGAATTATAGAAAAAGGGTCCTGAAATTTAATCTTTACAATTGCTTTTTTAATCAATTTTGTAATGCTGATGTAGGTATTTTTTAAATAAAGAGAAATTTCATAATTATTTTATAATGACTATAAAAAATGTCTATATGAAAAAATTTCAAAAAATATCTGTTTATAAAAACAGATATAAATGTATATAAATGTCGATCGATTTTACTTGATTGTGGTTCATTCGCTTAATGTCTTTTCTTATTTTTTTTATATTTTCTTTCTCTTTATTTAATGAATTTATTTTGTTACTAACTGAAACACATTTTTAATAATTGTTACTGAAATTTAACCTTTACCTAGGGAGACTATAAATTATTCCATTGATGAGAACACCAGATTTAGTCCCTCAATATTTTAAAATAAATAAATTATAAACTTATTTGTTTATCTGTACCGAGCAAAAGCCGCTTTTAATTACAAAATAAAAATCAAAAAGCAAAAAGAAAATTAGTTAAAATAATTATTTTAAAGCATGGTTTTTTGAAAATGAAATCAGTTAAAATACAAAAAAGAAATTTAAATAAATAAATAATAAAAGTTAAATAATATCTGAAGTCAAAATTTGAAAAGTTTTCAATAATTAAAAAAGGTAATTATTAATTTTTTTATTTTTAAATTGGGAATTATGTTTGTGTTTAATTTTTGCATCAATTTTTAAAATTTTGCTCTTTTTTTTATTTAATATTGATTAATAAAATTATACCTAAAACTAGTATTTTTGTCTTTTTTGTGCATAAAAATAAAAAAGGTAATAATCATCTGCCTTGATTTTTTCAAGTATTAAGATTTTTCATATTTTAACCTTTAAAAATTAAAAAATTTGACAAAATCGTAATTTTTTTTCAGTTAATACCAATTTATCGAATATCATAGTTTAAAAAAATAAAGTTTTTATTTTATCAAATAGAGGAAAAATTTTATAAACTAGAGATTAATTAAAAAAAGATAAATTGGGATCGAATTGCAAAATTTTTTTATACATTTTAAAATAAAGTATAACACAAGATTTAAAAGAATTACCTTTTAAATTCATGTTTAATTAACCTTTAAAAATTGAAACTTCTTTTTTAAAAAATAAAACCAATTTAATACAAATTTTTTTTAATCCTTAAAAATTTTTGTCAATTGAAACCTTAATTTTTGTTAAGAATCTTTTGGTCAGTACCGATTACTAAAAAGTTCGATTCCAGTTATCTTTTACTTCAATGATACATTTATTTAAGGAATAATTTTATTAAATGCTTAATTTTAGGAAACCTTTAAATCCTTAGTAGGATCTATTTTGAATTATTCTTTTTCTTTCTAAAATCATTCTCAGAATCTAGTGTTAAAAGAACACATTTGATTCAATCTTTTACTTTTCATTATTTTATTTACTATTTATTAGTTATCACTGCTGACCAAAAGCTTCTAAAGAAAAAATCATTTTAGTTTCAAATGACCACTTGTCTCCATTTTTTAATAAATTTTTCTAAATTTTTTTTTAATATTTAAAAAAAATCTCTCCTTGTTTTAAAAAATAATTTTTAATTAAAAAGTAGCAGAAATATCTAATTAAAAAAAATACTAAAAACTCTTGATAACAAATTTTTCTTATCTGTAAAAATTAAAAAATGTTAGCAACTTTTTTTAATTGGCAACAAATTAAAAGCATTACCTTAGCTGTCTCAATTGATCACATGGTAGGTCCAGATAGCCTCCATAGTCCAAAAACTTGATAGTAGCCATGCCACACTGCTCACTATAGTCAGCATTCATTTCCAGCATTTGACTGCGAGACAAATAATGTGTGACCATAGCCCTGTGCCATCCGTACAAAGTCGGCGCAGCACAAATCGCGCCGAACTCTATCGGCTCGGTCATCACCGGTGTGCTCTCATCCGAGTTGTACACCGCGAGCATATTCTGGTCAAGCTTTAGCAACTTGTCAAAACTCTGATTCTTAGGCAGCTGTATGAACACATGAGTTGGTCCGACCACGGCGCTCACATGCACATCCACTAGATCATCACTCCTGGGCATTGACTTCACATCTACATACATGTCGGGCGCCACCAGAACCTTGGCACTGTTGAACACGCTCGCTAGTGGGTTGTAGCGCCGATAAATGATCGGCTTGGTGATCGGCTTGAACGATATTTGTGCATAGTGCTTGGCCGGGAATCTGGACCGTATTATGTCCAATGCGTGGTCCACATCCTCGACCAGACCCGACACACACACTATCTGCTGCTCCTTCACATTCGGGTCGTTTCTCACCGCTATCTGGGTGCGCGTCTTCGATCTTATAAAGTCTACATGAACACCATTTTTGCCTATCAACTTGCCGCACAATTTCCGCGGAAAATTAAACTCGTACACAACCAAATCTTCGAACATCTTCTCGTCACTCTTTGCCTCTACTCTGGCCTCGCTGCCCTTGGCCTGCTTTGCCTTGGACTTTTTGCTCTTGGCCACTGGCTCGGCCTTGTTGCTCTCTGGTTTCGTTTTGGTCTGTTTGTTGTCGGCCGGTTTCTGCTCGATTACTTTTTCCACATTGGACAAGTTGGCCGACTCGGACGAAAGCTCCGAGCATGTCGACGATGGCGACAATTTCACCGGTGGCTCGTTCACCACAAACTTGGTCTCTATGCTTTTTTCGATTGAAATTTCGAATTTTTCTGTGAAAAATTTCTGTTCGGCGATGACGGGCGACGAGGCCTCGACTGGACTGTGCAAACACTTGTCCTCGAGGATCTCGTCAAGGTGGTCCTTTGGCGGATGCATTTCCAAGCTGGTCTTGGCTTTTTTGCTCTTTTTATTCAACAAAAAGTATCCTATTACTGCAAATAGAACTGCGCCGGCACCAATGGCAGTTATGGATCGGGTTCGTGAACTAGTCGTGTCTAGAGCCATAGTTTAAAAATTAGTTTATTATTTTTTGTTTCTCTAGATAAAGATAGATTGTTAATTCAATTGCCTATTGATTGGCAATTTAGACCTAAAACTTGCGGAAAAGACCACGTGTGCCCAAAGAAAAGGTAAAATATTTTATTTTTTTATTTTTTTTTATAATTTTTTTGTTACTCTTTTAAATCTTAGAACGGGACCACGTGCATTTAGAAATTTTTTTGTGTATGTTCACAAAATTTTGCGAGCTAACTTATACACTTTTTATTAATTTTAAAAGTTAGTTTAAATTATGTTCGGCACTGAGTCTAGTCTGTGAGCCAAGTGTTGGGTCTAATTTGCCGCGGCATCGCTACAAAAAAAATAAAAAAAAAAATTTTTTTTTAAATTTTATTGTGACTTATTTAAAGCCATGAAAAGCAAAATAATTATAAATTGGCTTTAGCTATTGAATCGTTTCTTATAGTTTTGAAATCAAACCCATCACTTTTCAAGCGATCTATCAAGCTAGTATTTCTAAAAGCCGCTCCGGGCGTCAACACACCACCACTTTAAATTTTCATTATTACTTTTTTAAAATTAAATAAATTTAAATTTACTTGATTGCGATCTTATCTGATTCACTTAGTAAAACAATTGCACAATTCAAAACTATCTTCGATGTAGAAACATAGCCTGGTTCTGGCAGCAAAATTAATTTTCCTTAAAAAAATTTAAAAAAAAAATCTCAAATACCTTTGCCACTCATTTCGGTGATGATCACTTGGTTCGGCTGGTGCTGGCACTCTGAGTCCTCTAGCTTGAAGCCGGTTCCTTTGAAGAGCATTTTGAATGAGATGCCTTCCATCTGCACAAAATAAGTCTGAGCAAAAAAATTTTATTTTTAATTACTTGATCGATGCTGGTCTCTTTTTTGGATGCCAAGCCAAAGGAGAAAAATTTGTAATATTTTAGCAACAGGCTTCGGCCAAATTTGTAATTTGCCAACATTGAGAATGACAGACCCCATAGTATGGTCACCAATGTATACAATGCACTGCCAATTGTAAAGTATGGTCTGTACTGTATCTAAAATAATAATTGGTTTTCTTAATAAAATTTTCTTGTTACAGTTGAATAGTTTAATACAAAAAATCGACATTTTGTTTATAAATTATCTTTTTTTAGACTTGTCAATGTCTTAATTAATAAAATATTCTCTCAGCAATTAGAAATGGTTTGAAAAAATTTAATTTAATCAAAATTTCGTTAATAATCATTCAGCTTGTTAAATGAAAATTTAGAAAAATAAATTTTTTTAAATTTTATTTTGAATATTTAAAAGGGTTTTTGGGTTGAAGACTTATTTTTTTTCATATTCCAATTTTTGTCTTTAAGTCAGAAGGCAAATTGTAGCAAATTATTAGTATTAACTTATCGGTATTAATTTGTTTAATAACTTTAGAAAAAAATTTGGAGGATAAAAAAATGTTCGCTAATTTAAAATTATAAAACATATTATACCAAAAAATAAACATTTTTGTTCTTCGAGATACAACTTTTTTTTAATTTTGTATCTTATTCATTATATGCCTCATTAAATCAAAGTTTTTTGATAAATTATTAACTAGACAAAATATATTTTTGTAAATATTACTTTAATTTTTCTTTACTATTTAATTTTCTGGACTTTTAATAAAGAATAAAGTCAAAGATAAAATAGATAATTAAAACACACAATGAGACCAAAGCTTCAAATGATGTTCCAACAGACACCAAGTCTGATCAGTCTGATTATTAATTTTGTTCAAAAAGAGTCAAATTTGAATCAAATTTTTAAAAAATTTTTTAAAAGATTTAGATGCAGGGAAATTTGAAAAAATCTTATTTTTAAAAATTTGTTAAATGCATTAGAATGATTTGTTTATTTAATTTTCTCAGTGTTGTTCAAAAGTCAAAGAGTCAAAGTTGCGATTATAATTAGATAAAGGATAAATTATTTTTTTTTAATTTTGGTGTTAGTCAATATTTAAAATTAGGAAAAAAAATTAAGTTATCTTTGCTTTAATTTAAATCTTTTGTTTGATTTTTGACTTTGAGGTTTAAAATTTTTTATAGATAGATGAAAAAATAAAGCTTGTTAAATATTGTCTATTGTTTTTAGTATGATACATTTTTATTGTCATCTCAACCCTTTTAGGGAAAAATTTGATATCAGCATTCAAAATTTTCTCGGCCAATTTTGACAAGGAATTATAGATATTTTAAAATTGAAATTAAATACAAACCGGTTTTTGGTTCAAAACATTGTAGTTAAAGTACTGGGTTCTTTGTACCACTGACTTATCACTGCCCATAAAATCCATACAATATTTTTGAAGATCATTGTCATAAAAATATCCAAATTTGTTGGTTCTATGTTAATAAATTGTATTTAAATTGAGACAGAGATTTTTGTTTACCTGAGTGGTAATTTAAATTTAGGCTTTGGCAATCGGGTTTTGAATAGTTGGCGACGAATTTCGCCCAAGTGTTTAGAAGACGCAAAGCCGTATACCGCTGATTCCCATGTGGCATAATTAAAACTCGCAGGCTTTGTTTAAAAAAGTTAATAAAATTAAAAAAAAAGATTTAAATTAACTTTATCTCCAAAATCAAATGTTAAAAAGCTTTCAACACTATTCAAGTCATCTTTAATTAAAATCATAATAAGTTTTTAAAAAAATTCCAAATTTACTTTTAAAATTTAGCTGAGTAAATAAAGTTCCGATATCTGCGGGCACAGAATCAAAACCACAACTTCCTACAACAAACACTCCATTTTCTCGGGCTTTTTCGTGGAACTTGAGCTGCATCCTTTCTAAGTATTCCGGTTCACCACTCACATCCAAATGATGAGTTTTGTTTTCTACACATTTTTGCACCACTTGTTCGCCATAAAAGCGGTACTTTGTTTTTTTTTAGAATTAAGAAATTATAAAAAAAAAATTTATTTACTGGTCCGACACAGTTAATCAGGAGTCGAGCCCTCTGGCACATTAATGTCACAGATTGCTCGTCACTAATGTCAACTATAATTCTTTCTATTTGACTTAAATCAATGCCTTTTTAAAAAATGGTTAAAACTCAAATATTTATGATTGATTTTTTCTTCTAATTACCTAGTTCGGTTGATAAAGAGTCAATAACTTGGTCAAGCTTTTGTTTCGATCTGCCGGCAATAGCCCATGTTAGTTTTTCTCTATTACTAGTTTTGGCTAGTTCTCTCACAACAAACTTCCCGGTATAACCGCTTGCTCCGAATATCACTATATCAAATCTAGACATTTCTATTTTTTGTTCAAAAAATAAATTAATTTTTATGCATGTAAATTATTTTTATTTTTTTCTTATAAGATCTAAAAATTGGTGAATAATTACATGGGGTTCAAATTTTTTCAAAATTTATCAATTTTTTGATATAAAATGATAATTTGAAAAAAGATATTTAATGGTATTCAAAGATTATATGTTTTTTTTTTAAATTATATTTTCATGTATTATAAACAATTAATGAAAAAGGCTATTTCAAATTTTGTTTATTTATTATTGATTTTTGTTTTAGACTCAAAACTAAAAGTTAAACAAAAAATCAAGAAACTGAAAAAGACAATTTTTTTGCAATTCATTTAATTATATTTACATTCAAATTAAAAAAAAATCACTTTTTAAATTAAAATAAACTCAATCATCTGCAACCTAAAAAAATAATAAAAAAAATACTATCTATTAATTAAGAAACATGATATGAAGATCTTTAATAAATACTTCACAATCAATTTTTAATGAATGCGAAAAATTTAATTGAATTTCATAAAAAAAAAAGGAAAATCGTCTAAAAATCTAAAAATTCACATATTTTTACTAAATTGCTTGTCTTCAAAGTCAAGTCCGAACTTGGACTTTTGACCAACTGTGTACTTGTAATCAAACTGAATAAATTTGATTTCGATTTGAATTATTTTATTTCCACGAACCCAGAAGGAAAAAAGTCAAGTCTTTGAAGGAGATAATTAATTAGAATGCTGATCTTTTCTTCAGTTGAAAGAAGAACTGATGTTATATACAATTTTGTAAATATTTACAAAAATAGCATTTTTTTTTCTTTTTATCTCAAAATAATACATTAGTTAATTAAAAATTATTCACTGATTATAAGGACTCCTTTTAATTGTAATATTACCAATTTAAAAAGAATATTGATGAATTCATATAATCATTGTAAAAATCAAGAACAAAATTTATTTAGTAGAATTAGATTAAGTTATATTTCAAGTTTTTCTTTTAACTCGAAGTCTATTTTAATTCATGGTTTAAAATTTAAGATCTTCAATGTTTATTACTATTATAAATGTAAAATTATGAACTGAAGAATTTTTGGTTTCACTGATAGAATTAAATTTTTTAATTTGAAAGGGTTTTAATAACCAATTTTGTGAAACACTCATTTTAATAGCATTAATTCTGTTTATGTAATTAAATTTTTGAAATGTAAAGATTTTTATTATATTGGTCAAACTAAACATACAAAAAATAAGAATAAAATTTTATCCCATATTTTAAAACAACATCTGCATCAACACATTTTGATTTAAATAATCATGATACTTGCATACATTTCAAATTTTATGTTATTGAAGATAAAATAGACGACTTGGATTTAAGATCAAAAATATAAGCTAAATTAATTAATTTATTTTTGAAACTTAAAACGAATCTTAATAATGATTTCATTCCTAGTTATTTACACAATTTGTTTAAAATTTTTTTTTCATGTATTGTATTTTATTTAAATTCAAAGCGTTTTTATAACTTTTAAGTTTGTGGTATTGATTATTTTTTTAAATTTGAATTCTTTTTAAAATATTTAATAACTTATTTATTTTATTTTATTTTAATCATTTGAATTTATTAAATTTTAAATAGGTCCGGGAAACCGGTCGTCATTTCATTTGATATAATATAAATTAATCATCGTACATAATTTGCTACAATTTACCTTCTAAATTAAGGAAAAAATTTGAAAATGTAATAAATGAAGTTTTACCCAAAACAAACCCTTTAAATATTCAAAATATTAGGTTGTTTAATAAGTTTTTTCGTCGATTTTTAAATGAAAAAATCTCATCAAAGATTAGACTTTTTTATGCAATGTTGTACGTCATTTGAAAGAGCAACTCTTGTTCTTTCAAATGATATATATGATTATATGTTTGCTTTTTAAATTTCTTAATAATTAACTAAATATAAATGTATGACAAAAAAATGCAAATCCGCCATTGCATGTTATTCAAGTTTAACGAAGGGAAAAATGCGACAGAGGCTACCAAATCGATTTGTTTGGTATATGGCGACGACGCTCTGACTGTTCGCACTTGTAAAAATTGGTTTGCTCGATTCAAAGCTGGAGATTTGGACCTCAATGACAAAAAACGCTTTGAGAGAACCGTCGAAGCTGATGACACGTGTTTGGTGGGATCAGAAGGGTATAATCTATTATGAGCTACTGCAGCCCAAGCAAACGATAACCGCAGACCTTTATTCACAACAATTGATACGTTTGAGTCACGCTCTGGAAACAAAGCGACCACACAGAGCTAACGGAAAGCGAAAAGTGATTCTTTTACATGACAACGCTAGGCCACATGTTGCAAAAACGACTCGGAACACGATAGAGAATCTAGGCTGGGTAGTCTTATCTCACCCAGCTTATTCACCAGACTTAGCTCCTTCAGATTACCATTTGTTCCGATCCATGCAACACTTCCTCAGTGAAAAAAGTTACTCAGACTTGGAGGAAATCAAAAAAGACATCAGTCAATATTTCACCTCAAAGCCAGCCAGCTTCTACGAGCGAGGGATCAAAATGCTGCCAGAAAGATGGGAGATGTGTATTTCTAGCGAAGGAAATTATTTTAGTGACTAATTATATTTTATTTTAGTTTTTATAAATAAATAAAGTCTAGAAAAAAACGAAAAAACTTATTAAACAACCTAATAAAATTTAAAAAACTATTTTTGTTTTTGTTCTTTTTTATCATTATACTTTGCTTTCAGCCAAGTCATAAGTGAAACTAATGAATTCAGAACTCAGGATATTGATCTTGTGGTCATAATTGAAATTTTTTCTTCAGTTGAAACAAGAACTGATGTAAGATCCATTTTGGTAAATATTTAAAAAAATAGCATTATTGTTTTATTCTTTTTATCTCAAAATTATACATTAGTTAATTAACAATTATTCAAAAACTCTAATTTCTTATAAAATTCATACTCTTAATCAAAAATAATATTGCCGTATTTGAGTATAGTTCCAAGTTTATCGGGATAAGTTTCTTGATTGGAAGTAAGTCGCTTAGTAAAAAACCAACTTTTGAAGTTTTAAAAGATTTGTAGCTGAAATTGTTGTTCATCAAAAAAAAGTAAAGTGATCTCTTAATCAAACCAGCTTTAGACTTATTAATAAAAGTTATTTAAAAAAAATTAATTGTCATTTAAAAATTAAACGGAATCCGGAGAATTTTATTGAGTTAAATTTAAAATTAATAAGTTAACTCTTAATAAATTAAAATCTTTAATTTAATTATCCATATTACAATTATATTTATTTTCAAATGAAAATTTAATTATTGATATGACAATGCATCCGTAAAAGAATATAAAAATTGAAAATATCACTTTTGAAAAAAATTTATTTAAAATTAATAAAAACATAAAATTTAATTAAATGAAAAATAATTTTAAAAATAGACACTTTGCATTTCATTCAAACTATTAATTGTGTCTTCAAGGCTTTAATATATTGATTGTATCTCCATTTATTCTAAAAAATAATAATAAGTAAAAATTTCATTTTTTTAAAACTAATTCTATTCTTACATTTTGATCGTCATTTGAAGAGTCTTCTTGTGAAGTAGCCGAAGACAATCGCCTAGCACTAGCTGGTCCATAATCCTTCAATTTTTTAAATGAACTGAATTCGTCAAACAACTCTAGCTCTTTTCCCGATCGAATGTGGTTAAACTCGATCCAATATGGCATCAAATAATTAAACACAATTAGCTAAATTAAAATCAGGTAAATCAACCAGACGATTTGGATTTAAATCTTCTTGGATTTTAAACTAGTTAAGGTTTGTTTTAGGTGAAATAAAAAGTAGCTCGATTTTTACTACATATAGACAAATTCAACTTGAAAATCTACTTTTAAATTAAAATAATTAAAATAATTTTTTTTTATTCTTTACTCTTATTTTCATTATTTTTTAAATTTAAAAAAAATAAAAAATTTGACTGACTGTTGGACTGGACAAAGATCTTAGACTCGCATCTTTTCTTAAATTTCTTTTGAAATTATAATCATAAGAGAAAAAATATTTCCTTTGAAAAAATATTTATAAGAATTTTTGATTACAAAATGATCAAAATCCGAGAAAATTGTCAATATATTATCGGGCAAGTTATCTTACATAAGCATCCAGGAACAAATACGGCGACAAATAGTCCTTTTGTTCTATTATACTCTCGACCAACTGTTCAGGTATATCAATTCTAGTTCTTGGCGGAATCCGATTATTGATAAAACAGTCAATAACATGCTTCATTTTTTGAATGATAGGTCTTTCATTTTCAGGATTTCGCTGATACATATCCTTGTATTCTTGCACTTCAACCAAAAATTGAAGATCATTTACCAAATTATTGTTCATTTCCAAATCAAATGGAGTTGCGTCACTTGGTATGGACTTGTAAGTCAAAAATTTGCTAAATACTTTGACAGTAAAGCTGTTTCTGAGCGCCTTGCCTAAGTTAATTATCATCTGCGATGAATAAAGCCATCTATTTTTTTTTATTTTCTTGACAAAAATAAACTTAAGCAAAAAATAAATTAAAATGAATTTTTTGTTTACCGAAAATTCTTTATTAGTAGAGTGTTTGTTTTTTAGGTGCAAAACATCGTCGACCACGTCCATCATTTGGGTTCTGTTTTTGAAAACAGATCTCGATCTATAGTCCGAGTTTATGTACATTGGTATCCAATGTGACTTAAGTTTGTTCTCAATGTGTTTCCTGGCTAAAATGATTAGCAAATTTGGCGGAATGTCTTGTAGAATTACGTTCCATCCACCGATTTTCTCCAAAATCTAAAAAAATTTAAGTAAAACAAGAAAAAAAGCTATTTTTTTGGCAAAAAGTACCAGATTTTGTGTCTCCTGGTCTATGGGGCCGTTTTTAGAAAATAAATATTTTTTATTTAAATAGAGTTTTTTGAGTTTTTTAGCTTGTTCTTCGATCAAATCGTGATCGTTTGGATCAATACGAGAATATGCTTCTATATCCATCCAGCATAGTATGTCCGTGAGAGCATTCTTTGATTCTAGGTATGATTTGAACATTTCAAAGTCTCTGGTGTTGGTAATAAGCTCATTAAGATCGAAAAATTGTGATCTTGAAGTTGTATTTCCATCTTGGTCTGTCAAACCCTGGAAAACTGATGTTTTTTTTGGGCCGTAGCTGATAACATTGGAATTTATGGACTTGGGTGACTTTTTAAATTTTAAAATTTTTAGTCTATAAAATAAATTATTTTTTAAATTACAATTTTTAATAGTCCTTGTTCAATGAGTTCATCAATTTTTCTTGATTTTATGTTAATGGAACGTTCGATGTTTTCAATTTCATTCTTTAATAAAAGAATTTTAGATAAAAAATTTTAAAAATTAGTTAAAAATATAATTGTGAAAAGGTGCAGATCAATGATATTTATTTTCAATATAATGTTAAGAAAATGTTTTATTATTCCTTCCTATTTATTTCATTAAGCAATATTTTTTTTTTCTTCAACACTAAATGGATTTTTTTAGGAGCATGGAAAAGATGTGACCACCTCACATTTACTATCAACTGGGCATTATGAATTTTGGAACAAAGAAAAAAAAATTTTTTTTGTTATATCACATAATTCATAGTGCTATCAACTGGACTGGAAGTTAAATGGAAAAAAAAATCATTTCAAAATTCAAAAGCATTTTCCTATTTTTGTAAAAAAAAGAATCTTAGAAATTAAAATTTCTAAATTTAATGTGATTTTTTGGTTGAATTTCTTAAAACATATTTTACATAGATGTCCGTGTTTGGTTTGAAAAGCTTTTCAATTTATAATTTTACTAGATAACTCTTCAAATGACCATCGAAATGTAAAAAAAGAATAAATTTTGAAAAAATGAAATTTTCACTTAATATTATTTTTTAGGATACAATCAATAAATTAAAGCTTTGAAGACACAACTAATAGTAGCTAATTTCTAAAATTACTTTTCATTTAATTAAATTTATGTTTTTATTAATTTTCAATAAATATTTATAATTAAAACTGATATTTTAAATATTGATTAAATAAAATATTTTTTTTAATACCACAAGTACAAAAAGTACAGAAAGGATTTTAACTTTTTAATATTCTCATTATCTATTCCTCTTTCGCTAAGCTTTGCTAATGGATTTATTAACATTTAAATTTATTTACTTTTTTTAAAATATTAGATAATTTTCAGTAAATTATTTTTTTCAGAATAGACAAGTAAATTACTTATTTAAAATAAAATAATAAAAATTTAAACAGGTTTTTTATTTTCCTTAAATTTTCAAATTTTTTATCAGCATATTTTATAAAATACATTAAAATTTGCATTTTTTTAATGAATTAGTTTATTTTAAGAAATTTTGATAACGAAATTTCCAAATCAGTCTTTAGATATATTTTCAAAAATTATCCAAGAAATAAAAAAATTATAGCTATATAGCTGAGCAATCGAATAACTCAATTCTTGAGCTCAACAAAATCAGACCTAAATATTTGAAAGAAAATCTCCTAATTGAGAATTAATATGATAGAAATAAATAAAAAAAATTTTAACAGAAACTTCAAAATTAAAAGAAAAAATTAAGATTTTATTTAGTAACTTACATGATTGAAAAAATTTTCCTCCGTTTCTATAAATACCTTCCAGTCATCATACAGAGAAAGCAAAAGAAATTCTTCGATGGCATCAAAGGTGTCTTCGTAAGTGGGTATAAAAACCGAGTTGGCCTTTAGTGATACCAAACTTGTATTGGCACTGTGCTCATTAAAAAGATGATGAATCTTAAGTCGGTCTTGTTTTGGGCAGTCAATTGAATAATTAGCAGACACAGCCACATACTTGCTGTATATATCCTAAATATGCAAAAAAAATTTCCACTAAAATGTTCAAAATTTAATTAAATTTTACCAAAGCTTTTTTTTTTACATCTTCTTGATTAAAGTTATCATCGTAAAAAAGATCTTTGTAGTGCATCAGCTCTAATAGACACTTAAGTCTATTAACAGCAAACTAAATTGGAAAATTGAAAAAAATTAAAATAAAAAAAATTGGGGGGTAAATAAAATACAATTTTATTTTTGTTCATTAAATATTTCATAAATATTTGGCCTGATATGTCTTGTCTGTAAATAGCTTCCAGGTATATTTCCTTATCAGTCTTGTTTCGGTGTTTAGCACCCTTTGCTTCGGCGTTTTTCTGATTCTCGCACATTGTCTTGGCAATTTGAGTGGCACGGCTGATCGGTCTCTTCCAGCCGACTGGCGGCGAAGTCTTAAAGTCATCAAGGTCGTAGCCTATTAGCTCGTCAAGATAGGCGTTCGATCTGGGACGCATGTTGAAGCTGGCGGCCTCTGATCCTTGATCGAACTTTTGGTTCGAGCTCTTGGACAAAACAAACGAGTTGTTCTCTAAAATTTTAACTTTTGAGAGATTTTTTTTCTTGAATCTTTGCGATTCATGTGGTTTGACCAAGTTGCTTTTTAGGTTGAATTTAATGCGCAGCGATTTATCTATATTTTCGGCGTCCAGGTCACTGAGAACTTGGTTTTGTTTGCCGAGCACCTTTTGAGTGTAATAAGAAGGGTACTTTTTTTGAACGTAGTCCTTGAACGAGTTCATTCGGATGCAGTATTTGGGCCACCAATACTCGATCAAAGATTTAAGCACTTTTTTCTGCACTCTTTTGGTCAAATTGTCAAACGACCAGTACTCCAGGTTGTTCTCATACTGTGCGTACAGCTCGTAGTATTTAGCCTTACGACTCCCGGTGTTTTTTCTGTCGTAGTCTTCTCTCAATCGATTTAGAATGTTCGGCTTGTTGTAGTTGGATTTAAGGTATTTTATGTAGCTTAAAAAATATTTTTTTTATTTTTTATTTTAATTCATATTTCCGAAAATTAATAATTTACAGCTAACCCCGAGGCGTTCTCTAAGTTCTCTAAGCAACAAAGATAAAGAGTTTTGTTTAGAGGTGACATAACATTTTGTAACTAAGGAAGAGAATTTTTATCTAATAAAAAAAAGCCTAAAATTTGGAGTGTAATACTTCCGTGAATTAAATTTTCTCTAAAAGTTAATTTTTTTAATTGTTTTTTTTTGATATTTGATTTGATTTCGAACAAAAAATCAATTGTTTTGTTTTCAAGTGAAAAAATTGCTAATGAGACAATTTAGCCGAAAAAATTATTTTGAAATTAAGGCTTTTATTTTGAATATTCAAAAAACAAAATATTTACATTGGAATTTATGTGTCTAAATCTTTTTAATTCTTTTTAAAAAAATAATGAACAATTAATTATAGACACTTCAGAATTAATTAAAACGCTCATCAAAAATAGTAAAACGACTCATTTTTTTTTAAAAAACACAACAACTAAATAAATTGATTATTATCTTATCAAAAATTATTTTATTTACTATTTATTCATAGAATTATGAATTTTTCGGGGATTCAAAGAAAAAATCAAATAACGATAGCAATACTATAAAAAGATTTTTTAATCTTATCTCTATTTTGAAATTTTTTTGAAAAAAATAATTAAATAAAAAAAAAATTTATTAAACACATATCAGGCAATAATCATTCTTCATAGAGAACAATATAACTTTAAGGGCTAAAAATAAAATTAAAAAAATTTATAAGCAAATTGTTATTTTTTAATACAATAATTTAAATGTAAATTTTTTTAATGGAAGAACTCTAATTTTCACTAATTAAATATTAATTTTTCATATTTATTAATTTAAACTAAAAAAGTTAAAATATTTGAATATAGTTTTTATTTAAATAATTTTTTTGATTTGAAATAATTTTCACTTTTTCTGTTTTTTAAAGTTTTTTAAAATTTAAGAATAAGCATCCTTTTTAGCTATGCAATTTTGTCAGAGCAGAGATAGACTTTTAAACGACATTACTTTAAAAGATACTTCAGATATCTATATAATGGCTCAAAGACTTCATTTAAAGAGCTTTTATCTTATTTATTTAGTGTTTTTTTATTTTTAAAGAAGAATTTTTCAACCTGAACAAAAAAAATTTAAGTCACTTTTTGACCATTTCCTAAAAATTGTTCCTCCTTCTGAAAAACTAACACTAATCTATTTTTTCAAAATTTAAAAAAAAAATCAATTCAAGATATGAAAGATTTATCACTGAAACTTTTTAAATTAATTTTTTTTGATTAATTGTTAAATATTTATAATTTTTTAATGCATTTTCATTCACAGTTACTCAAAATAATTTTAAAAATTCAACTTATTTAACATTTTATCAATATTATATTCTCCTTTTTTCAAAAGTGGTTGAAAGGAAGGACTAAGTCTCCGTTTCAACGAGCCAAAGCTTTGCCTAAACTATTTTGTAATAAAATAAATAATAGATGAAAAAAATTTAAAAAATGCTGTTCTTAATAATTTTAATGTAATTTTTGGATGTCCATTAATATTTGATTTTTAAATCATGACCTTGTTATGCATAAACAATGAAATTAAACTTTTCAAACCATTTTCCTTTTGGTACTTTTTCTCCTTTTTGGTAATTTTATTTTATTTGACCATGTTTCTTTTTGTACACTATCAGAATTTTAATCATTATTTTAAAAATTAATGGTATTTGGTTTTTGGATTAGGGTATTCTGAAGGTAAAAGAAATATTAGTTAAAATTTCTAATTAATATTTAAACTATTGATTAATTAAAATCTTTATTTTAAATAATTAGATTACCAAAAAGTACAGTGGGGATTTTTAATTTTTTCTATTCTCGTTGTCTTTACCTCATCTTTCAGCAAAATTAATAGTTTAAATGATAAAAACCGATTTCGACATTAATTTCAAACATTTTGACTTATCGAAAAATATTTATTATAAAAAAAAATAATAATTAATTAGCTGAAATATCGAAAAAAAAATTTTTGAAAAAAATAAAACCACTTTTGACTTTTTTATAAAATAAATTTCTTTGAAAGAGTTAAAAACATAAAAAGTCCGATTTTGAATTTTAAATAATTTGTATTCAATTACAATTTTTTTTTTTTTTAAATAAGCCTGTAAAATAAACCCCTTGCTGACTAAACATGACAATCCCTTTATTGAATCTTTCACGAGGAGAAAAAAATTTAATATTTTTAAAAGACTTCCACTTTTCATTAAGCTTAAGTAAAAATTCTTGCTTTGATCATTTTTTTTTAACTCAACAAAACAATGAACTTATCTTGATTTTTTTTAAATAAATAAAAAATAACATTTACCCAGTTTTTTCTTTTTCATTTATTAAAGTTGACAATCTTTCAATATCTATCCAAATCTTGAAGAAAATAAAAGCATCATTTTCCTTCAAGTAGCTCTTAAAATTTTCCAATTCCTGTTTTCGTAGGTGTATTTCTTGAAAATGTTTCGAGTCAGTCAATCTTTAAAAAACAACAATAAAAAAACAATTAAAATTAACTAGTTTAAAAAATTGCTAAGTAACGTGAGGGAAACAAAAAAACTAACTCGTAAGGTTCGTCCTCAAACTCCAGGGTGAAACTTCTCTCTTCCTTTGGTTCCTCGGCATCAGCCAAATTAAAATCTTTATAATAATTCATGCGACTACTTGTTTTATTCTTGCTATAGTCGCTGATATCAATCCGGTCTCTTTTAGCCGAAAAACTATACCGGTATTGTTTTTCAATGTTAGGAGCATTTTTTTCACCTTTAACTGACTCATTATAATCACTTAAGGCCTGGTTCAGTACAGAGCGGACCAAAATATTGGCCATCTCATTGACTGAATTGACCACTGTTATCTCCTGACCAGTGACCACAGGCGCATTTGCCAAATTACTTTTGCTCTCATCTTTTTGGCTGATAATCAGCGATGTCTTCAATTTAAACTCGTTAATAGACCGATAGAACTCTTTATCGTTGTCTATTAGATAACAGTTGCTGTTGTCTTTGATTCTAGCTGACTCGCTAGTCTCGGTAAAGTCCTCAGTACTCTCAGTTGTGAAAAATTCATCCTCATGCTCATCGCTTTTCTTGTCCATTTCCTTCTCGGTGGATTTCATCAAGTGTAAACTAACTTCTGTGTTTTCCACCTCGTCCTCATTTGTCTTAAATTCATTCAATTTTTCCAAATCATTTTTAGCATTGCTTATATTTAATATAGATTTAAATTAATATTTTATTTTAATTATTCATTTTGAGACAAGTGAAAAATAGCTAAATAGCCCTGTATCCAAGCAAAACAAAGCACTTGGAAGAATATTGTTATACAAGATACTTCTTGGCGCACTTAGGGTTCGCATCTGCGGTATGGAACTTTATGCCGAAAGGGGACATGACTAAGCTGGAAAATAGTTATTGAATTAAGGGGTCGGATTTTGAGGATTACTGAACCGCAATGCTACTACCTGGAATAAGAAGAAAGCTTAAAATTAAGGCTTTTTTAAATTAAAACCAAGGTCCCCCAAGGAACTGTTTAGATTTTTTTATAGAAGTTTTTTTAATTTAGAATTAATAAAAAAAGTTAATGAAAAATTTTTGTATATGTTGGTTAGTTAGATTCAGTAAAATAAATTTTGATAAAGAAACTGCAAAATTCGTAATTTATTTAGTAGCTTTTAATAAGAAAACTTTTTTTTAATTGAAAACGAAATTCTTTTGAAACTTGAATTTTTGATTTTTTTTGTTGAACCTTTATATCTAAAATAAATTAGAAAACTAATTTTTTCAATTTATGAAAAAATTTGACTAAATATTTATACTAAACTCTCTTGTGGTTATCACTGAGGTCAGTGAATAAATCCCTAGGATTTGAACCACTCTCACTTTATTGATACAAATAAAAGCTTTAAAATAATGAACTTAAATTTATCTTCTAAATGTAAATAATAATAAAAAATTTGATTGAAAAGTAGAAAAATAATAAAATTTATAAGTTAAAAAGAAAGCATTACCAACAAAAATCTTTCTTCAACACTGAGAAAAAATAACGAAAAATTTTAAGATACTTTGAACGCCAAGGAAATTATTCCAATTGTGGATGTTAATTTGCCATCATGCCCACATGAAATGCATCATTACCGTTCGGAAAATATTAATTGATACTAGATAAAAAAGATTATTTTTACTATATAATGAATTTATTCACTATTTAAAAAATTTAACATTAGAAAAAAAGAGAATTTACTATTTAAAAGAATTGATTGATAAATATCATCAGATAAAATTGGCACTAGATAATTAAATTTTGGACTCATGCTTTTAATTAAATAATTAATTGACATTGAATTAAAAAAAAATATAAATTGAGTTTTCTGGATCAAAATGACCTCAAACGAATCTGAAAAAATAAAAATAAAAATTTGATTGTCCGTTTATCTAGTGTCTCTATTATTATTATTTATTTAAAGTTTAACTCACATTGACAATTATATTATAAAAATTAAAAAATTCAAATTACAAAATAAAATTAGTTTTAAAATATTTCTATTTTCAAAGTTACACAATTAGTAATCCAAAGTCATTATTAACTTGAAATAAATTATTTAATACGCTATATAGATAAAAAAATCTTGATTTGTTTCCATATAATAAGTTTTACTTGATATAACAAATTTACTTGATTTAACAGAGTCTACAAAGCCAATTTTAAGATTTCTAAAACTAAATGAATTTAAAGCTTTCACAATTTTGGATATAATTTCTTAAAAAAATATATCTGGGAAAATTCATCTGTTTTATCGATTAGCTACACTAAAATTCATACTTTTAGCTAGTTCAATTAATCCTATTCCATTTCTGTTGAAAAAAAAATAATTTAAATCCGGAAATTTAAGTCTATTAGTTTTTAGATTGATAAACACTTGTATGCTTTTGAACTTTCGGTGGAAAAACTTTAAATAAAAAATTAAAAAATGGAAGACTGAATGTCATTTACTGATTTTTAAAATTGGTTTTACCATAATATCATCAAACCAACAAAATTCACCTTTAAGACACAACACTGATGTCATACCTATGCATTGTTTTTTTTTCACTTTTTAGCTTTGCAAAAATTTACCTGAATTTTTGGAGATTAGTACAAAATCATTTAGTTTATTTAGTGTTTTTCACTTTTGTGATTTTACGCAATTTTACTTAAATACCAAAAAAATTTGCTGTTTTGAAACAAGTGCCTTGTTCTGGAAGCATTAGTCCTTGGTAGCCAAGCAGCAAATAAAGAAAAATTTTCAATGATATATTTTTAGATTACAGATCTCAAATATTTAAAGGGTCCAAAAGTTTTCACCAAATTAACTTTCAAAATAGTTGAGCAGGTTAATTTTACATGGAAAAAAAAGTAACTTTTGAAAAATTTTAGTATTTAAAATGAATTTTGAACCATATTTTATTTTATTACTTTTTTATCGAAGCCATAATTTATAAAGTACAATCAGTGAAGACAGAAATTATGGCTGATGCCAACTTTACTCTAATGGCACAGTTATAGTTAGTAATACCAAGACTGGTTGTACTAATCAGCTAAATGTGATTTTGGCAATTACTCTTATCAATCTAACGGCAAAGATTTATTATAATGCCCAAAAACCTTACATAATTATTTTATAATCGCATTACTCAAAAGATAAGCACCTTAAATAAAAATTAAATTTTAATAAAAATTTTTTAAACTTCATTTAAAAAAAATGGAAAATGAATAAAAAGCAAATAAAAAGCTTTATTTTAATGAGACATATGCTGAATACTTAACCAGATGTTATCCTCTCCGAACTTTTGGCATCCATCGGAGATACAGCTCCAAGAATGAACGTTTTAAGAACGAGGATGAGTGTCTTCAAGATATTCAATTACAAAATACGATCTAAATTGAGCGTGTTGAAGAGAACACCAGGATACCTTTACATCATATTGAAGCTGAGATTAGCATTTTATTTAAGAAGTAAACTGTCTTCTTGTTGAGTCCCCCAAGAATTAACTGAAAGTCAAAAGAAAAAAGAGTGGACATTTTTCGAAAAAATTAGAAGTATAAAAAGAGTTCAAAATGGCTTTTAATTGATGTAGTTACAGGGGATGAGCCATGGACCTGTAACAGAATTCATAATTCAAATGGTATACGAATAATCGACCATTCTTCTTTCTCACCAGACTTATCTCCATGTGATTTTTGCTGGTTCAGTGAAATAAAAAATGCTTACCAGAAGAACAGTTGACTGCCCAAATTACAGAGATACTTAATTCGATTCCGAAAGAAGAGTACCAAAATATATTTTATAAGTGGATTCAAAGATGTGTAGAAAACAAAGGTAATTTATTTGCACATTTGACAAAATAAGAACATAAATTTTTTTTGAACCTTTTTTCCCAAAACGTCAAAACTTCCGGATACCCCTAAGTATTTGTTTTTTCTTTCTTTTTTAAGGGGGTTAACACTTAAAGTCAATGGTTTAGCAGAATGAAAAAATTTAAAATAGAATTAAAAAACTATCATAATCCATTTTCTTACAATATAAAAATTTTCATTTTTTATAGATTTTTTTCTTCTAATCTAATATTAAATTGAAATACACTACTCGCCAGGAAGCAAATCATCGCAGACTAACTTAAAAAAATAATAATAATCATTTTTTATATATATTAATTGCATAAAATTGTCTATTACAAATACCTAGAGTTGTATAAAAGTCACATGTTCAAAAAAAAATATGAAATGATATATCTTTGTCTTTTGCCTCTTCTAGGGCCCTAAGTAATTTATTTATAATTATTATAAATTTTAGTAATATTTATTTTTATTATTTATTTAATACAACTGAAAACAATTTTTATTGCTCTTTTTTGCTATTTTTAGTTTTTTTAGTAATAAATTATTTTTCCTTTTATTTTAAAAATTATTATCTAAAATTAATAGGACGAGACCATTAAAATAATCTAACATTGCTTGAAAAAAATTTTTTATACATTTTTCACACTATCATAAGTTAAATAAATATTTATCACAAAAATGATACCATTTTCTCAACCTTTCTAATCACTTCTGTAATTTTCTCAAAAGTTAAATACTTTTTTAAAACCTCAGACATGTCTCAAAATTGGAATAATTACTATTGAATATTTTTTTACAATGGATTAAGCTCCATTTCGAGCAATTCGTCATCAATTTCCAATTTAATTAATTTTATTTTTTTAGCAATTTCCTGTTCCTTTAATTTAACTTGAAGACAAAAAAAATAAAAATTTTATTAATTAAAAAAAAACAAAAATACTTTCATTATTGAACATGGCGCATTGGGCCAAGACCATCGCCAGCTTAAACTCGCTATAGAGTTCACTTTGAAGAAAAAGAGTAAGGCGTCTGTAGCGCAGCCATTTCATGCTAAATGGTTTTTTTAAAACATTCACCGAATACCTGGTCTTTACAACGGGAATTTTGGAATGTGCAGCGGCGACTGGGTCCTTCAAGTTGGACGGCTCCAGGCGAGATTCAATTCTGATCAAGTCCAAGTCCTTGAATGCATGGTTACCTGCTTGGGCGAGGATTTCACGCTCTCGATCGGTCTCAGAACCGTCAGGGTTTTTTTTAATTATTGATTTAAGTTGGAATTCTAAATTCTTCTTGACCATTTCGGCAGTGGTTGTCACTTGTTTAAATGAAGGCCGGTCGTATCCTTTCCTAATGAGTTCTTTGATGTCATTGTCTTTTGCTGGCGAGTCATCAGTGTCAATATACTCCAGATCACCGGAAACAAAGTTAAACTTGACCCGTTCGCCAAGGCTCGGGTTAACAAGAAACTCATTGAAATAGTCCACAAAAAGGCTGTTGGTGGCCAATAGGTCTTCCTTTTTATTAATGGTTTTACAGGCAAATTTTTGGTTTACCAAATGGACTTACAAATTTTTGGCATGACTCGACCAATTCAAAATGTTGGGCATTATTTTCCATTTTTAGGCAACATCAATTTTATCAGTTAGACCCTAAATTTTTAAAGCTTTAATTATAATGAGCTAAGTCTAAAGAAAATTTATTTTCAAACAACATAATAGAAATAACAACAAAGAAAAGATTATTTTTAAATTTATTTTTAAAAAAAATTTATTTAATAAAATAAAAAATCTCTCAAGCAACAGCTACGTTTAAAAGTGATTTGGAGTTATGTAATTTGATTAAAAGGTTGGTTTGTTTATTTAGCTAGAATAGACATTGGCAAAAGAAGACGATAGCCAAGCAAAGTTTATGGCTATCTGTGTCACCGAGCTGTTAAGTGGCTCGCTTTTTTTATAAGCTCCTGGCTGTAATAATTATTTACGATTGTTTATATCTTGGGTAAACAATTTATTAAAAAATATGGCATAATTTTATTGTTCATTTAAAACTGTTGTTAAGCATTTTTGAGTTTTGTCAAATAGTTTATAAGAAATTAGTTTTTTTGTTGTGAATAAAGCATTCAATTAGCTAATTAAGTCTTTTAGGCTTTTTTGTTTGATAGCTTAAAGTAAAACCAGGTAACTTGCTTTCCCAATTTAGGATGCATGTTTTGACAAAAAATTTCCTTAAAAAAATAAATCAGTTGAACTTTTTGATAAATATTTGGATAGGATTTATTTTTGGCAAAAAGTCGATCTTCGGGAAAAAGAAAGAGTCACTTCTGGAAAAGTTCCTTATTAACAAAGCATAAATCAATTTTTCAAATTTTAGAGAACAAAAAAGTTACTTCTCTTGGAATCAACTAGAATTGAATGAAATTTTAATATTTTACTAATAATAAATTGATTAAAAATTTTAAAAATTCAAGTAGATTAAAATGGGAATATGTTTAGCAGTCAAACGACTATGGTACCATTTGACACTTTTTGTCTTTTGCATTTCAAAAATATTCAAATAAATGAGCTATTTTAATTTTTAGTCCAAAAATAATTTTATCAGATTAAATTCTAAATACAATTATTATTCACTTATAGTCTTTATCTGTATTGATCTATTGCTACTTCAGATTAAAAAAATTAAAATTCAAAAAAATTATTTTTTATAATAGATTAGAGTATTATCAAGTTCTTTAATTGAAAAAACACCGTCGACAGAACACTAATGAGGGACAATGATAGTTAAGATATGAAGTCGATCCGTAGAACTATCTAACTAAAAAAATTTGATTGAAAAATAAACAAGCTGCAGGTTGAGAAAATATCTTTAAATGATAAATAAGCTAGAAAAGAAAACTACTAAACTATTAAACAGATAATTCACCATGTAAAAAAAATCTTGATAAATATTATTAAAAATGGCCAAATAGCTTCAACTGAGATGATTGAATTTGGGTTTAAGTGTACGAACCGTGGTTTGGTAGACTCACTAAAATATGCCAACACAAATCAAGATTCAAATACTGCATAGTTCCAATTAATTATTTTGTTTTAAAATTTCAAAGATTTATTAATTCCATTTTAAACACCTATTTTGAATTGAATTGAATTGAAAATTTTTAGTTTTTTTTTAGCTTCTTTTTTAATCTTTTGGCTGTTAAGTATGAATCAATAAATAATAAAAATTATATGCCAAAATTTTCATTAGAAAACAAAAAAAAAGTAAAAGAAGACGATTTATTTACATTTTTTATTGTCAAGGATAATATTAGACTAAGTTAAAAAAATTCATGATTTCTTTTGTAGAATCTCGGCATAATACTGAAAGATAATCTCAAATGGGACGATCACATTAAGAATGTCACTTTAAAAGCAAATAATGTCTTGGGTAGACTCAAAAGATCGTTTACTAAATGGAATGTGCAAACATTCAAAATTTTATACACATCACATATTCGCCCATTACTCGAGTATGCTGCTCCAGCATGGAACCCTCATAAAAAACAAGACATTAAGCTCCTCGAAAAGGTCCAAAGAAGAGCTACTAAGAGTTTTCCGCAACTTAGAAACAAATCATATCAAGAGAGATTAGCATCACTTAACCTGATGACATTAGAAGAAAGGAGGGAAAGAGGGGACATCATCCAACTCTACAAATTCAAAAACAACTTTAATCAAGTATGTTGGTATCATCCAATAGCCAATGTACCTGCATCTGAAAACATGGGACCTGCTGGCTCAACCAGATTATCACGGAAGAGACTATACAGGCAATTTGTTAAAAACTGCTCACCGAGAGACAACTTCTTTTCCAATAGAACAGTACCCCTATGGAATGAGCTACAACCAGAAGTTACGAGTGCACCAACAGTGAACGCATTTAAAAATAGATATGATAATTTCAAATCAAACTAACACTTTTAATTTTATCTTTATTTTTCATTTCTTGAATTTATATTTAAAACTTGTTGTTAAATCACACTACTTATCTGCCATAGCCATGTACTTGAGGTACCTAGCTCCGCGGTTTAAAACCCGTTGCAGATTAACTTATAATAATAATAATAATCTTTTGGCTGTTAAGTATGAATCAATAAATAATAAAAATTATATGCCAAAATTTTCATTAGAAAACAAAAAAAAAGTAAAAGAAGACGATTTATTTACATTTTTTATTATCAAGGATAATATCAGACTAAGTTAAAAAAATTCATGATTTCTTTTGTAGAATTTCTGCACAATCTCTTAATTTTGTTTTTAGACATTTGGAATTATTAACCAAAACAATTCCAATCTTGCTTTATAATGCTTTATAAGTTATCAGATGGATACGAAGAAGAAATATTGAATTGGGTAGGAATTTTATTAAGTGGAAGAAATCAAAGAGTTGTCTTTGGTAGCGCAGAATCGAAATGACTGGATGTTACAAGTGGTGTTCCACAAGGTTCAGCGCTTGGGCCTCTCTTTTTTTTTATAACCGATTTGTCTGGAGTTTTAAACATTATATGAGTTTAAGACGATATGAAAATAATTACAGAGATTAACCAACTTTCTGATAATTTAGCTTTACAAAAAGATATCGATTCCGTTTCAAGCGGGGCGATGACAAGGGCCACTGATTTTAACTTAAAGAAATGTAAAGTTATGCATTATGGAAATAAAAATCATCAGTTTGACTACACAATTTTCAATAAATATGGAACAGAATCATTAGATAAAAAAATTTTCAAAATGATATTAGAGTTTTATTATATGAGTTTTGAAAATTAATTCAAAGCTCAGAGACAACAATGAGATGCTTAAAGGAGAATTCATCAAAAATTGTCCATCACGTTTCAACTTTATCACAAATGGGGTTGTAAATTACTGGAACCGATTACCAAAAAGAGTCGTTGAAGCAATTTCGCTGAATTCATTCATAGCAAAACTTCACATATGGCTTATGGAACAGAAAATGGTGTGAAAGCAAAGAACTGCCACAGCCATACGGCTTTACTCATCATTCGAGTTGCAGTTATTTTTACTACTAACCAAAAAAAATTTTACGAAGCTTCCTTTCTCTAAGTCTGAAAATATTGATGATGATGTAACTGAAGTAGAGGCCCTGTCCCTGGATATAATTAATTAATATCTTTAACTACCTCTTCGATTTTATGAAAATTTAACATGCTAATTCTTCACCATGTAGTTTATGGACTGTATAATACTATTTTTTGTCAAAAGATAGATAAAAAAGTACCTCATTGATTTTCTGAAAAACAAAGCCCATCAAAATTAAAATTTTTTTTTTTAATTTTAACTGAGATAATAAATATTAAGTTAAGAATATATTTGTTATGTTTAAAAATTTGAATTAATTGAAAAAATAAAATTAAATCACCGACTCAATTCAAAATCTTTAAAAAAAAATTTAATCAATATTAATATTGATTAAAAATAAAATTTTTTTTTGTTTAAAATTTAAGCAAACTGCGACTCTTGTTAAAAAGCAATCAATTTTTAAGTTTATTCTAATAAACTTTTTCCGTTAGCTTTGATTTTTTTAAATAATTGATAAATAAAATTTTAACTATTAGGAAAGCATTTAATCGGTTATTTTTTTAAATTTGTTCTTTCAAAGCTTGAAATAGCTACTGAAGCAATTTTTTTCGCTAATTATTCCTTTGATTCTAGAAAATACAAAATAAATAATATTTCTATGTATTAAAAAAATAGACTGTTAATTTGTTTTCTCAATTTTTAAGTACTTTAACCTAGATACAATTTTAATTTATGCTAAAAGTAAATATTAAATAAAAAATATTTTTAAATTAAATTATATTTTTAATAGTTTGTAAATAAAAAAAATAGTAAATAAAATATGTCTTAAATAGCCTATTATTTGAGGCTAAATTTAAAAAATTACATAATTTTAAAAAATTCAAAAAATAAATAAAACTAATTAGTTCATAAACTAAATTAGAAAAAAATTAATCTAAAGATATTCAGCTGCATAGCTTGGCTTGACCTTCCATAAACTCAAACAGTCTTTGCCACACAAAGAAATTTCTTTTTTTAAATCAAATCTTAAAGAAAAAATTTTACAAAATTTTTCTTTTTTATTTCTTAATCTCTTACATTTGATCAAATATCTCCTTTAATTTACTCGATGTCCATTCTGACTTCTCGGAGTAAATGACCAGCACACCACTAGGTCTAACAATTTCCCTGAGTCGTTTTAACCAAGCTTTAAAAAAATATTTAATTTTAATTTTAATTCCATCTTCAAATTCAGTTACATAAATGATTCTCTACGCGGTCAGTCATTGAAAAAACAACCAATTCACTTTTGGGAATTTCATTCGGAATCCACGTCATCTGCTTGAAATTAGCTTTATTTGCAACGCTCTTATCATCGCATCTAATGCACACATCTTCAGGTCCAATCTTGACCCAAACTTCTCCTTTAGACTGAAGCTTTAAAGCAATGTCCAAAAACTTTCCACAATAATCAACTCCTACAACTTCGTCAAATCTTTTTGCCAAGTTAAAGACCAATCGGCCAGTTGAACATCCCAAATGCGTTGCTACTTTGGCCTCTACTGGATTTTCATCCAAAATTTTGTTTACCTCTTCAATTAATTTTTCAACTTGTTCACCATTTTTGTGCTGGTAAACAATTTCATTATGGAAATATTCCGGGTGAAGATGAGAGTCGTACAAATACTGCTTGTTTGTTGTTTCATAGAAGCCGATTTCAAGCTCATTTTCGTTCAAATCAACTTTTTTATCTAAAATAAAAAATAAATTAATCATTTTATTAATGTTTTTTTCATAGAATAAAATCAATTTACCCGGTGTTCCAGACCCCAGAACAAAAATTTGATCTTTGACCAAGCGAATCTGAGGATTGGGTTTGGAATGGTCCGGTGTGGGTAGCGATCTAACTAACCTAAAGCCGCAGTGTTGGTAAAAATGTCTTCTGAACATGTAGCGTGCAAAGCAAGAAGCTACGTCGCCAGTAGAAGCCCAAGAGCCCCCCATGATCAAATTGTGTCGGCCATCGTAGCAAGGCGATGAAAAGTCGTCGTATAAAAAGTGAGTTTTGGTGCCTGGTAGTCCATTAAAATTGTCCTCAGTCCATTCCCAAACATTGCCGAACACGTCATGAAAACCTTTGGCATTGGCTGGATGCAAATCAACCGGCTTTGTGTGAGAAATTAATTTTTTATTCCAAAAAGTGTTTCTTTTCAAATTACTGTAGATGAACCATAGGCCATGTTATGGTTCACTTTGGAATGTATTTGGTAAATGATATCCTTTGAAGGATTTAAGTCTAAAATGTCATATTCTCGAATAGCATGATGTTCTGCCTCGCTGATGCATCTAAAACCTTGGCCCTTCCACTTGCAGAAAGCCTTTGCTTCATGATAGTTAACTTCGACAGGCCAATTTTTCGGCATGTCCACTACATCAAACATTAGTCTCAATCTAAACAACAAAAGCTAGAATTCTAATAATTTCACGGCAGAATCTTATAAAATATTAACTTGAATGGAAATTCAGTCAAGTTATCATTATGATTTTCGTCAGAATCCTTAAAAAAATTTTTCATATCCTCTTTACCATTTGGGCTCTTGAAAGTGTTGATTTGAGATTTTGTGAAATGATGCTCTTGGCAATGAGAATAATTGGAGATCGAACCACCGCATCCCGACTTGCATTTCAAGGGACAGATCCAAAAGAGCGGGTGTCTGGCTTGTTTGTATTGGACCCATTGCCAGCCTTCGTCTGACCAGAGTTCTTTTTTCAAGTAGCCATTATCCAACACAAATTCCAAGTACTGCTCATTAGTCACTTTGAATTTAGATGCTTCAAAAGCACTCACCCTTTAGAAAAAAAATTTTTTTATTTTAATTTTTTTTAATTTCAAAACTCTTAATCTATGAAATTAATTTGGAAGAAATAAAAAATTTTCATACTTGCAGTCAACTTGACCGTATTCATTATCCCATCCATAAGTGGGAAAATCTAATCTTTTTCCTAGTCTAACTTGTGTTTCCGGAACTTTGACCATTTTATTTTGAATAATATTTTTCTCTTGTTCTTAATGATAAAAATAAAAAATTGAAAAAAAAAATATTTTTAAAAATTACTCAATTCAAAGGGTGCATAGGACCAGCCGACCGGTCTTTGGACCAATTCGACCGGGTATTGTCTGATCAGGACTGTGGATGTCTCGAAATGAATACGTTCGTGCTCAAAGCCCATAAACAAGGCCCACCATGGACTGTCCCAAGTGACAGGAAGTTGAAGTGGAGTTCGTTCGATCACCTTGTAAATTAAATCCCTAACTTTGGCTCTAAACTCTTTGGTCTCCTCGACACTGGGCCATTTGTAGCTGCCACCCATTCTGTAGTGTTCGGTGTCGTCCCAGCTCATCTCGTCCACCCCTGTCTCAAAAGTCATGTCCAAATCGAACCGAATCCTTTCGTTCGGCTAGAAATTAACAATTAGCCGAGAAAAAACAGAGATCAGACTAGAATACTTTTATTAGTCCGGCAAGACAGAGTTTATTCATGAAAACAGCTGCTGTGTGACCATAGTAGAATATAAGTGGTAGCCTAAGTCGGTCTGGACACAGGTAGTAAATGGAATCATATTTAAGAGAAGTGAAAAGAGTCTCATAAAGATCAAAGGAATTGTCAAAGTAGGCTTTCGCATCTCTTAAATGAACAATTTTGTCTAAATTTTCTTTTTAGCCTAAATTTTCAAAGTTACTGTTTGGTAAAATTTGTCAAGTCTAATGGTTTTATGGAGTCAAAGACCAGCTTTCCAGTAAGTGGATTTGTGTATCGGTCGTTTGGCTTTTTGATGTTCATTTTTTTGTTGTGCTAAAATATTTTAAAAAGTTTTAATTTATTGAAAAAATGCATGGCTTATATAAGATGGTACGATTTTATACTAAAGGCACTTATATAATTGTTTTATAAAATATTTTCTTAATCGGAAGGAAGTTTTGTATGCTGCCAAACGTGATATAATTTAATTCAAATTTAATTCATTATTAAAAGAAAATTTATGCTTAAAAATGCTTAAAATATGAATGTAGTAGCGTGAGAACTTGCATCGCAGTTGTTGGATTTTTTTGCTGAGTAAGCACACGCGCGCTAGACTAGAAAAAATGTGTTTTTTCCATGTGTTCATGTTGGATAAGGCTCAAGATATGTTAGATTATGAAGCGTTATTATAAATATATACACCCTTTTTTTGCCACGGCTTTTGGCTTAGGGTTTAACAACTATTAAGTAAAATTTGAAATTTTTTTTTTAGACTAAAAAATAATTTTTAAATCATTTTTAAAACAACTAAAGATGGCTAATTTTATCTTTGGCTCTAAGCTATGATGTTCACCACATTATATCTGCTTTTTGTAATTTTTTCCGTAAATTTAAAAAAAAGCCCATAAAAATCTATTAATTTTATTATTTTATTAGTCTTTTTTTTAATTAAAAAATGAATTGAATTTAAAGACTTAAGTGCAAGTTGAAGTCAAAAAAATGATGAAAAAACCCTTTAAAATATTTTTTATTTCGAATAAAATGCACCTTTATTTTAAATTATTTAAAACTGCTTTTTATCATATTACCTTTTTTTTTAGAAAATAATCACTTCATAAAATTTTTTTTTAAATACAAAAAAAATAAAAGCAATGAAATTATTCAGCTAAATATCCCCAGTATTGAAGGTTTTGTTTAGAATATCAATAAACTTTGAGACTTTTTGCCGAAGTTCAACTAAATAATTTTTATCAAATAAATAAAAATTATTTAAAAATTTTGTCAGAAAAATATAGCATAAAAATAATTGTATTGATATAAAAATAAATTTGAAAAAATTGATTTATAGATAAAAGTAAACTTAAACTTACTATCAAAAAACTATGAAAATGTTAATTTAGGGCTGTGCCTTAAATGCGGAAAATAGGAACAGGAACTTGTCAAAAATTTTGAAACACTAGAATGTGCAAGCGGAAATTAATTTTATAAAATTAAGAATTACTTTTAATTTTTAATCTTTATAAAATTGGAATTGGAATTTCATCACATTGAAATAGGACTTATAAACAAAATATAAAAAAATTATCATCAAAAAGAAAGCTTTTGTAAGAGTTACAGAAAAGTCTTGATTAATAAATTTTAAATCACATTAATCCTAATATTAATTTTAAAAATGGAAAATTCAATTTTTACTAATCAGAATAGGTTTAAGTCACGTAATTAAACCTCAATATTTTACTGTCATTTTGAAATGGCTATTTTAATACCAGCTATTTTGAACGTAAAGATTAATTTAAATTTATTGTTTTGCTGTTTTTAAATATTCTTCTTCGGATTCAAAATAGTTTGTGGTTTTTATCTTAATATTTTCCAGTTGAACGAGTATGTTTGTTTGGTGGCTCAGTTTCTTCAATTCCGCTTAAGGTACGTTTTCTGTTTTATTTTGGTATTTTGACATTTTCTTATTTTTCCAAGTTTTTGTTTGTCGCTGTAAATTTGTAAAATGACTTTGCAAAATTTTAAAATTAAAAAAAATTTTCAATTAACTTTGACCAGGCATTTTAAAACCTCAAAAAATCAAAAAAGCTAATATTGAATGCTTTAATACAGGTTAATTAAAAAATGAAACAAAGATAGAAAATAAATGAAAACAACAAAAAATTTATTAATCAAATAAATGACACAAAGGACCCCAAAAAATTATGGAAAATTATCAAAAAGAAGAATAAAGGTCAGATCTTTTGTAAGATTGAATTAGAAAAATTAAAAATGCTCTTTCTTGATCACTTTGGTAAAAAAATATCCCCACCAGATCCACAGAGTAGATTGAATGAACAAAATTCTGCATTACTAATAAAAGAAAATGAACAAAATATAAAAAAATCAAACCAACCTGAATATATTGTTGATCGCCAGAAAATGACAAATATATTGAAAAATCTACCAAATGGGAAATCGGCAGGATTTAGTGAGGTTAGGAACGAGCACTTTAAATATGGATCACAAACACCACTACTTATTGAACTGGTTTCTAGACTAATGGAAAAAATAATTAATAATGGAATTGTGCCTAATTTTTTTAATGTTGGAAAAATTATACCGGTAATTAAAGACGAGAACAAAAGCACAAATGATATTGATAATGTTCGCCCAATCACCATCTCAGACACGCTTGCTAACGTCTTTGAGAAACTAGTTCTGAATGATCTTGAACGTTCACATCCTGGTATCCCAAACCAATTTGGTTTCACAAGCAATTCATCTTGCAACCACGCAGTCTTTACTTTAAAAGAAATAATTTCAAACTTTACAAAAAAAAATAAACCTGTTTATGCATGTGCGATAGATGCAAGCAAAGCATTCGATAAGGTAAATAGAACGATTTTATTTAACAAACTTACCGGAAAACTGAATCCATTAATTTGGAGAAGCCTAAAAAATTACTATGACAATTCCTTAGCTTATGTTACAAATCAAAATGAAATAAGCAGCATATTTAAAACCTCAGTTGGAGTAAAGCAAGGAGGCCCATTATCACCGAAACTGTTTTCTATTTACATTGAAGATCTAGTAGAACTAATTGAGAGCGAAAATTTGGGGCTAAAAATTGGCAATCAACTGGTTGGAATTATACTTTATGCAGATGATATTTTAATTCTTAGTCAAGATAAGGAAAAATTACAGAAGGCACTTAAAATATGCGAAGAGTTCGGCAAAAAAAATGAAATTAAATTTAACCCGGATAAAACACAATTAATTATCTTTGGCAACAAAAAACAAAGGAACGAAGTGATTGATATTAAAATGAATCAAAAAAGAATTGAAAAAGTTAATAAAATAAAATATCTTGGTGTAATGGTCAACTCCAAAAACAATAACAACGATCATGTAGATTCAAGAATCAAAAGCACCATAAGAAGCTTTTACACTACAAACAACCTTTGCATTACAAATGCACAAATGAAGACAAGTATAAAAATTATGCTTTTTAAAACACTATGTAGACCAATACTTTCCTATGGATGCGAACCTTTAAAGATAAATTCAAGTCATATAAGAAAACTTAAAAGTACAGAGGGAACCTTGATCAAAAAAATACTTCAACTTAGTAAAAAATCGAGAACATCGAGATTAATGGCGGCTCTAAAAATGGAAACTACTGACAAGATGTTACTTAAAAAGAAAATTGAACTTTGTAAAGAAGCTGAATTCAAACCCTTACACAAGAACACTAATCAATGGATTACTCGAGGAGACCAAAAGAAACGAAGAAAAAATTAGTAAAAAGTCAATCTTAAGTGAGCTAGAAGGAATCTTTTCATGTGAAATTAGAAACAGCGAAGAACTAAGCAAACTCTGCGATAGTAAAGTAAAAGAAATGTGTCGAGAGAGTAAGGAGTTAGAGAAAGATGGAATTATTGAATCATTAAGATTCTGCTTAAATTCAAACTTAGCTAATAAAAAAAACAAACAAATACTTGAGCTCCTGACTAAATCGTACTAATAAAACTAAATCTGAAAAATACTTACATAATGCTTTTGAACTTCCAGCAAATGCGAAGATGAAGTTACGAATATTGACGTCCATCGTTGATTGGTTCGGATCGATTTTGGCTTAAATTGTTTGCTTTTTGTTCTCCTAGCTCGACTTGATCGTGATTTGAGTCCTTGAGTGGTTTGGTCGCAAAAATAGAAATAAGAAAACAGAAACAAGAAAATAGAAACCTCACAAACTAAAAACTTGAATAATAATTTAGAAAATTAAAGAAAAAAAAAAAAATTAATTATGAAAATTTAAAATTCGCTATGGAAAAGTACTTTTTTTTGTCTTATTTTATTTTATTTTTTTTACATCGCCTACAAGGCGTTCATTGAATAAATAAATAAATAAATAAATAAATAAATAATACAGGTTAATTCACAAAGTTTAAATATTTTTTCCCACAAAATTTTTTTTATTCAAAAAAAATTTTATTTTTAAATTTTGATCTTATAAAAACTAAACAAAACGATTCATAAATAATAATGACAGTGACATTAATTTAAAAAAAAAAGATTTATTAATTTAGTTTATGAGACTATTTTGAACCCATGTAAACAATGATTATTAAAAATAATTTGAATGATCCTGATAGAATTGTAAAAAATAGAATTTTTGTTTAATAACAGTTTTTAAAGAATTTGGATGAGCTTTTAAATTTAAATTTTCTCACCTATTTTTCAACGAAATTTGATAATAACTAAAATTTTTTTAATATTTTTATTTATATATTTTTTTTTAAATATGATCTTTTAACGATCATTACATTTTTTTTTATTTTTTATTACTAATTAAATAAATAAATAAAATAATATTACATTTTTTGTGATCAAAAAAGACCAAAAAATTTAAAATAAAATAAAAAATTTCTTTGGATCGAAAAGTTTTCAAATGCAAAATTTAGTAATTTTAAAGTAAAAAAAAAGTATAATAAAAAGTTAAATATTTATGTTTCTTTAACCTAAACAAATTAATATCCATTTTCTTCATAAATTCATCACAAATCATCTTTTTTTTAAATTCAACACTAAATAGAATTTTAAAATTGCTTACATAGAAAAATTCATTTGGTGACCAATTTTGATCACATCAAATTTTTCTAATTTAGAAAGAATTAAAATTAAATTGTAATTTTTTTCTATTTTAAATTCTAATTCAAATTTTATTTGAAATTTAAATCGTAATATAATTAATAATTTGCTCAAAACTTCAATTTTATATACAGCACAAATTGAAGGAATAATCAATTCTTTGTGTGAATCTTTATAATTTTTAAGGAGACTAATAAAAAAAAATTTGAACCTTATATCAAAAATTGACCTAAAATTACTACAAAATTGACATTATTTGACAAGATTTTTTTAAGCTTTTGAATCAATAAGTTTGATTTATCTCTAGTTTTTTCTTGGATGATTTTTAAATCATTATTTTTTCTATAAAATCTTTTGTTTGATTATAGAAACAAAAATTAAATAGTGTAACCTCAATTACAATCATCACAAAATATCGAGTTATTTTAAAAAAATTCCTAAAATTCTTCAAAAAAAAAGAATATAAATATTGATTATTTGTAAGTTTAATTTTAGAAAATCGCGATGAATATTTTTGTATTTTTTGTCTTGATAACAAAAGTAGCATCTATCACTGAAAGTGAAACCTCAATCGCATCAGTTCAAGTTGTGTTCAATCATGGAGTCAGATCACCTTTGCACACCTATCCAGATAATCCAAATAACATCTGGGCCAAGTACAGTTCTAGTTTAGGACAATTGACTGACATCGGAATGAAACAAATGTACAATTTTGGCATTTTTCTGCGAAATCAGTATCCAACTCTAAATCCGGTCTATGACCGAACCCGAGCTTGGGCCTTCTCGAGTGGTAAATAAAATTAAATTCCCTAAAAGACTATTTAACTAGTTAAATTTAAGATTTCGATAGAACTCTTCAATCAGCTCAAATGGTAATGACTGGTCTATTCGGGCCAACAGAGGATACTATTTGGATTCAAAATGCGAACTTGTCCGGTTTTTATCCAGTTCCAATTCGAACTGCACCGACCAGTTGTGACACAGTGAGAAATCAATAAAAATATTAATTTTTTGAAAATTTTTTTAAGATTTTTAGAAGGCATGCTCCCTGTCCACGACTAATTCAACTACAATCTCAGGCAAAGGCTTCCAATGTAGCAGTAGAGAGAGAAAACGATGTAGACTTAATTGAATTCAATTTCCTACTTTTAATTTTAATTAAAAGGCTTTTTTGTGGGATATGAGATGTTCAAGTAAAATAACTCTAACTTACTACGACTTGTGGAGACTTGGCGACAAAGCTCTAATTGATGTAAGGTAAAAAAAGTAAAATGCTACTTCATTTATGAATGATTTAGGAAGCACATGGTCTAGCTGTGGAAGAATATATAAGGAATAATTTGCAAAAACTTTTTGAAATTAGAGAAAATAATTATTTTGTTACCTATTTGTACACTATTGATCAAGCAAAAATTATTTCAGGTAAATTTCAAATTTTTAAAAATACATTAAGCATTTTCTGATAACAATTTATTTTTAAAATGATGTTAATAATATTTTTAAACTGTGGTATATTTGAGAAGATATTTTATTTTATACTAATAGAAAATGAATTTTAGAAATGATTATTTTCTAGGTTTTACTAAAAAGACAAATTCGGTTTTAAAGTATTTATACCAAAGGACGGATCTGGATAACAAAACAAAATTATTAATGCAAATATTGGCAAATAAAAAAGAAATTGACTAACTTATATTTCCAGATCTATTTTCTTTAAAATTTTTGTTTCATTTTTTTTCAAATATAAAGGATATGGGACAATTTGGATAGCAATCCTAAATGAAAATTGGGTATTTTCTTTTAGATCTAAATGAGGTGATTAGAAATATATAATTATTTTATTTATATGACAATAAGTTTAAGAAATATGGTGCCTAAAAGTTTCAAAGAGAAATCAAATGCTCGAATTAAAAATAATATTTTTGTTTAAAAAAATTTGATAACAGAATTGGTAAAGTTAACAAATACCTAAATTTTTGAATATGGTCACTTTAAAAGCCTAGAGACCCTATTAATCCATTACTAAATACAACAAACACATTATAAAACAGATCCTGGAGAAAATTCTGTCTATTAGTATTGGAAAATATAAAAAAAAAACTAAATTGTGTTTTTTGTTTTTCAATTTTTATTTCAATAAAATAAAAAAAATTATTTGTTAGAAGAGAAAGAAACATCGTCAAGGATTAAAGAAAAAAAATTGTTTCTTAAACTCTAGAACTAAATTTTTAAAAAATAATAATAGTTAATTTTAATATTTTTCATTACTTGGAAATTCTTACATATTAAACCATTAATCCTTTTTAAAAAGCAGCTGTAAATTAAAAAAAATAAATAAAGGGTTTGATTGTAGCTAAGTCTAAATTTCAAAAACTAAAATTTCTTTGAAAGTTATTTTAGAACACACACTTTTTATCATCATAATTTTATTATTTATGATCTTTTTTTTTTGATTAATTTCTTTAATCTTGGACTTTTTCGTTGTTTTTCTATTAAAGTTAATTAATTTTACTATTTTTAATTTATGTTCTTTTTTTTATTTTATTTCAAATGATTCGAAATCATTGACAAAAGAAATGACTCAAATATTCATTTAAAAATGAATTTTATAGAAAAATTAGCTTGCTTCGTTTGATAATTTACTTTCTTTTAAAATCTTCTGAAAAAATACCTTTAATCAAATTTATAATTTTATTTTATCTTCAGGTGGACTTCTCAATCAATTGGTCACGTATTTTGACAGAAAAATTCAAGGTAGTACCAGAAACGAACTTTTTTTGTATAGTGGAGTAATTTTAGATTGTTGTTTAACAATTTTAGATTATTTTTTGTTTTAATAGTTCGATTTTTATCTCTCTGGCTTACAGCGACTTCTGAAAACATCGAATACTATTACCCAGCCTCATTTTGGTGCTGCAATGATATTTGAGCTGAGAAAAGATAACAGCGATAATTATTATGTTCAGATTAAGTATAAAAATAATAAAAACAATGAAACGATTCAACTAAATACTCTCAGTATCGAAGGTTTTGTTTAAAATAAAAAATTTAAATATTTTATCTTATGAATTTTATTATAGGATGTGATACTATTTGTCCTGTCGAAACTTTTCGAACGTTGGTTCAGGATAAAATATCAACAAGCTTTGAGACTTTATGCCAAAGTTCTACTAAATAATTTTTTATAAAATTTATTTTAAAATTTTGTTAGAAAATGTAACATAAATAATATTTGGATTAATTTGAAAATTAAAATTAATAAATTTAAACTTACCAACAAAATATCAAGGTTTCAATTTAATAAGCAAATTTTTATTTTCACAATTCAAGGTTGATCAACAGACTATGCCATGAAGACCGATTAACACTTCATTTATTTAATTTTATAAAATAATTACTACAAATTAAAAATAAAAATTTATAATTTTTTTTCATAAAAACAAAACACTTTATGCAATTAAAAATGATTTGAGATTGCCCATGCAAAGTCTTATGGAATCAGAAGTCACATCTCTTGTGGTTAGTTCCAGAGTTGTATAAAAGTCACAAGTCATAAGTCAAGTGCAAGTCAGGACTTTGACTTGTTTCAAAAATATAAAAATTACTAGTCATTAATTTTTCATATATTTTTTATCTTGGTTAATTTATTTCTAAAATTTTTTAAGCACCCTTTTTTATTTTGTTTTTATTTAAAAATTCACTTAAAAAGAATATGACAAAAATGTGAATTGTTTAAAAAATCATGTTTCAATATTTACATTGAAGAAATTTTAAAAAATAATTTTATTTTTTCCAGAATAAAAAATTTGAATTCTTATAATTTTTTTATACATTTTAATTCTATTCTTAAAATAAGTAAAAATTTTGATTTTTTTAAATTTTTGAAACAAGTCAAGACTTGTTATTTTAAAAAAATATAACGGGTGTTCAAAAAAGAATGTTCAAAAGTTTGACATGTAAAAAAATATGTTCCAGTAGACAAAATTTAACAAAATTTTGTACAGTTATTTATTATCATCTAATATTTAAAAAAAATTTAATTAAAAGTTTTTACTATGTTAATTAACCGAAATAGGCCATCTGAAACACCTTTACCTAAAAATGACAATTGTCCTCTAATGTTTTGAAAGTTAATATATATGTTTAGTTTTTTATTTTAAAGAGCAAAAAAGACTGATTAAAATGAGCCCCTGTTCATTTTTCAATGACTTTTGTATCAAAAGTTATTTTAAAAAAGACACTGAAATTTGCCTTTTTTAATTTCTTCAAAAATATTAGGTATCCATACACTTTTTGTTATATCTAGCGAACCGAAAGCCCAAATGTTTTAAAATTTTTAACAAATATAAAGGTAAGAATAAGCTTTAGAGTAAGTATGAATATAATATAATTTTTGATTAATTTTATCACTATTATTAAAAAAATTTCAAAAAAGCACTATTCACTAATGAATAGATTAAATGACCAAAAAAGAACCCCATTATGCCAATAAAATATATCAATTAAAACCTTTTAAAGTATGCTTTAAGAAAATAAATGATAAATGCTAGTTTAAGCTTTAATATTTAAATAAAATTAAAATTAATCTTGGCATGTTTATTTTTTAGTTAAGCTTTTTTATTTAAAAATATAATGTCCTCTTGCATTTTCAATTTTTCTAACTCGAGAGCAAAAGCTTTTTACAGCTTCCTCAATTTCGTTAGAAGGAACCTTCTTTATGGCAAGTTCTATTTCTTTCTTGAATTCGTCCCGATTTCAATACTTTTGGACTTTCATTCGAGTCAGTAGGTGATTCAATAAATATTATGTTCATTATTTGAAAAGATAGAAAGTCGAATTTTGTTGTATCGATAACAGATAATTTTGAGAACATATAAAGTTCCTCAAAGTTGAATGTATTTAGGATTTTGAGGACTCTGGACATGTGGCAGGTTGGTCTTAGTTTAAACATTTGCCTTATTAAGACTGTGTTTAGTGCCAATATTTAGAGTAAGAGTTCCAAGTCCATATGTGAATTGCGATAGACAATATGTTTTGTATGCCATTTTACTTACCTCTAAATTATTAAAAAGTACCTCTAAAATATAACAATTTACCTCTAATTTATTAAAACATAAGCTAAATTGTTTTTTATAAGCTATTTTAATAAAAAACTCTATTCTAATAAAAAAGTATCTAAATTAGTAAACTAGCAGATATTTTATTAAAAAAAAATCTAATTAAAGAAAAATAAAAAGCTAATCAGAGAAAAAAAAGAAAGTAATATTTAATTTTGTTTGCATTTGTTTGGACAATACAAAGAACGTTACATACGCATTTCTGAGTTACAAACTCGACAATACTTTTTCGTTTCATCAACACGAATTCTTTTCGACGGTTGAGGAGCTATTTCAGACTCATCGTCCTCATTATCTGATTCAATGCCTTTTGAAGGTTCATTTGATGCATTTGTTTCATTTTTCTGACGTTGTAAACACGATGCATTTTTCTTCGTAGCTCCCCTTTTTCTGTTCGATTCAAATGGTAAATCCATTGCTACTAAGTCAAAGCTACATTTTTTCAATCTTGCACAAGTAGCTTTTTGATGATCACAATGATAGTCTTTAAGACCAAACCAGCAAGTACACGATGATTCTCTCGAATTTAGGTCGACTTCGATACGGTTAATTGAAAAGATACATTTGATCATTGCATCGAAAGAAGTTCAATTTTTTTCAGTTAACGCTTTTTTTGTTTGTTGGCAAACATCTAAAAAATGCAGCAATCCAAGACGTTTACCTTTCATTTTTTTCTTAATATGAGCATATGTGGACTCGAGAGAATTAGTTGTACTCGAGAATTAGTCGAGAATTAATTTTTTAATTAACAGAGTTTAATCCATAAAATAGATGTTTTTTAATTGATTAGCTTTTTTTTTTTAATAATTAGCTGCAGTTTTCATTTATTAGCGGGTTTTTTAATATTTAGATCAGTTGTTTTTGATTTAGAAGTCTCTTTTATTTATTAAAGGTGAACTTTTAATATTAGAGCTAAGTTTTTATATTTTAGAGGTATTTTTTAATAATTTAGAGGTAAGCAAAGAATTTATGCGGTTTTGTATTTGTATAGTATTGTTGACACTACGATCTGATGACCAGGATCCAAAGACTGTCGTTTATAGGGCTATTATCACAATACTTTTAATGAATAAAATTAGAAGAAAAAAATTAAATTCTTTTATTTATATGCATTTAATTCAAAACGAAAAAAAAAGAAAATATCAGGAAAAATTTTATTCAAACCATGCTGCTTTTCAGTTTAAAATAAGAAGAAGAAAAAGCTACATTTAGATTCTGTAATTTACAATATTTATTTAAATACTCTTGATTTGATCAATAATAACAGTTAAATCGACAAAAAGACAAAAATAATGTACAAGTGATGCGATTCGAGTTTATCGAAAGTGAACTTTGGATCAGAGAGCGGGCGGTGGAGGCGGTGGTGGTTGCGGAACCGGCTGGTTGGAATTGGCCGGCTCAGACTGCTTGGCTCCATTGACCGCCTGGCTCATCGCAGCCCATTGCCACTGCTGATAGTACTGAGCCTGCCATTGAGCGTACAACTGATATGTGTACGCATCGGGATAGCCGGGATAAGTCGGATAAGCAGGGAAATGAGCGGGAGCTTGCGGTTGAGATGGAGTGGCCGCCGGGTTGGTAATGGGCGGCGGGACTGGAACCGGAGCCGGCGGGGCCACCGGCGGACTCGACGCACTAGAACTAGGAAGCGGATTTTTGTTAGACTGATTGGCAATAGCGAGCGCTGCTGCAGCTGCACTATTCGGCTTTATCTCTTTCTTGTGCGTCGGGTCGACGCTTTTTTTGTCTGCAAAGGATCTTTTTTTCTCAAACTTTGGCTTGAACACTTGCGATGTTACCGACACCATTTTCTCGTCTAAGTTCAGGCTCATCAGCGGTTTCGGGTTGGCCTCATTGTACACACTGGTTTGATCCAATTTTTCCTGAGTAAATTCTTTAAAAAATTTTAAAGTATTAACAGCAACAACAAAAAAAAACAAAATTTTAATTCAAAGAGAGAGAGAGAGAGAAAAAGAGAAGAGGAGAAAAAAAAGATTAGTTAGTTTGTTTTGTCTGGCGTTTAGGGCAGCGCTTGCATTCCGAGCAGAGCGTCTATTTTCCTAAAAGCAATAAGCCTCAAAGCTTGCTGAGCGAGACGGCTCAGTCTTTCGCTCTTATCACGCTCCAACTCAACTAAATTTCCGTCCAGGTCTTTGAGACAAAAAACTTCGCCACTGTCCACACCGCCCAAGTACTTGCAAGCCAAATTCAATTCGGACAACAAGAGCACACCGCCTGCAATCAGCTCAAAAAACTCGGCAAACTTGACACACAAGTCGTGAGTGCTTCTACGCTGAAAGCTCAAGCAGACCAACAACTCGAGCACACTTTCGTCCAAACTCCACTCGGGGTCCCGTTGGCACAGATCACGAAGCAGCTTGAGAACAATGAGCGCATTGGGCACAGCTTTGAGCCGAAATTCGATCATCTGTTGGCGTCTCAACGCACTGTTCAGTGCACAGCAGACATGCGAGGGAAAGAGGAAATTTTGGTCGCTGAGTTGTTTGGCATCGGCGGTCAGCTCGTCACTTGTGAACAGCAGCTGGCATTTTAGTTCAAGTTGATCGCTTGAATGCGTCAAGAAAAAGCAGTACTCTGTTTGCAATAAATTTGTGTCGACCAAAATTTTGTCTGATTGGTTTAAATTGGTGAACATGTCAGCTAGCAGGAGTTTGTCGGCCAGGTCTTTGACAGTGCAAAAGTCCGGATGGGCATGGAGAGTGACCACTAGCTGGACGAGCTTGTCGCTTTTGAGTAGTAGGCCTTTGGCGAATGCGCCCATTGAGCTGACGCGTTTCACGCTTGCTATAGTCAATAGATTTGTCTCGAGCGCTTTTAATAGACTGGCTGCTAGCTCGACGTGTTTTTTGTCCGCTTCGATTTGAGCGTGTTTGGCGTACAAGTGACGCTTGTTGAATTTTTGAGTGTCGATTTCGTACTGGTTGAAGCGTGAGTGTGGCGGTGCGTGCACTTCATTTTCTTTTTGACCATGTTTTTTGACTAAAAATTATTTAGTATAGTTAATACATATGAAGTCGATTGATGATATCTGGATATTGTGTGATTATGTTAATTAGCTTTACAGACATAATAGACGACATTCTATGGGAGTTTAGGTAAAATATAGGAAAGATCAGTCAAAGTGAATTTATTTTTATTTTTTTATTTTTTGATAACACAATATATTTTTTAAACTATCCAATTAAGGGCTCTGTATTAAAATAGCAGAGATTAAAATAGCGCATTCATAATAGCAAGTTCAAAATAGCAAAATGAGTATAACTAATTTTGGTCCCGAAAATATTTATTTTCACAATCTGCCTAAAATATTTTCCGAGTGCATTCGATGTGGCACGATTCATGGGACGTTTATTAAAAAAAATTAAAAACTACCAATGCTATGTATTTTAATATAACAGAATTGAGTCTCTCATAAAAATAAAGAGTTTAGTTTATTTCAAACTTTGGTGTCAAGCATAAAAAAAAGTACTCTCAAATTGCTCTTAAAATTTTTACTTTATCATTAACTATTAAAAATTTGAAGAAATTTAATTTACTAGAAATATTCTAGAAGTTGAACGGAACCTCGGCTCTGCTTAGTATTAGCTGGCCACAATTGTCTTATAAAAATGTACAATTGTGCAAAATTTCATGAAAATTGGATATTCCTATCGAAAGAAATCGATAAAAAACCGCTTTTAACCAATTTTTTTGAATTCTCAATAATTGACGGTTTTTTGAGCATATCTGAACGGAAAATGATAAAATTATGATTCAAAAATCTTTATAGAGCTAGAATTGTCTAAAATATGATGATTTGGTTTGTTTTTTCAAAAAAAAAAAATCAGGTCTGAGACACTGGGTCCAAATGGTGGCAGGTACGTTTTTGTGCGAGAAAAGTCCAAGTATACACAATTCGAAACCTAAACCAAAAAAAATTAACAAGAAGAACGAGTTAACAATTGTGTAAAATTTCAGCCTTCTCCCAATTTTTTTTTTAATTGTTTTTTTATTATTTTTAATAGACTTAGAGTAATGAATCTCCTTTAGCTATTGTTCGTATATTAAAAGAAAGTGAAACAGATATATAGTATTACAAAGTTGGGCTCACAATATTTAAAAGCATACAGATAGATATGGTAATATTAAGAAAGGGAAACTTCTAGAAAATTGAAAGATTTGGCTGCTGCAGGTCACTCACGTGGAAATTCATGGACAAAAATTGATAAGGGAGACTTTTGTTCAGGATCTCTTGAGCTCTCAACAAAAACATCTTCATAGTCCTTTATGATTGATAAAATTAACTCATTTTTGAAGAGAAAGCAGTTTTTAACATATCTTAAAAAGAGTTTATTAAACCTGATTTTGATTTTTTTTTATTAAGTATATCTGTTCGAGCATAATCTCCTTCAGAAAGATTTTAGTAGATTTTTAATTATGTTTTAATTTGTATTTAATTTAATATGAATAATAAAATAATGAAAATGTTTATGATCTAAAGTTTAATATAGATTTTTTGTTATTTTGATAGGGTTTGAAGAAAATGAATTATAGATTCATGGAAAGTAATTTTGAATGACTAGATAGCAATTACATAATGGAGTTGGTCTATTAATCATACGTGATTCAAAATCCAACTTGTACTCACTTACCAGCCTTACTATTAATGAAACAGATTTGTCCAGACCTTGTTGTATATATGATTGTCGTTTCATACTTTTTATACCTTTGAAGTCTATGCAAAACATTATTACATATATTATTGGCAAAATTAATTAATTTTTATCGAAAAAATAAATCAACATTTTGTCATTTGCTGTTTTGAATAAAACTATTTTGAAGGAGTGTGAAGTTTTTTTAATTATGCTATTTTGAAATTCTATATTGATTTGCTATTTTGATATGCTAATTTGATGCTGGCTATTTTGATACATTTTATTTTGATAGGTTCCCCCCAATAAAGCTACGCTTAACAATGCATTTCAAAAATAAATTACTTTTTTCCCATGTCAGTGAAATAACAGATTTCGACTTGATATGAGGTAAATTTAAGTGAATGCTTAAATCGGATTAAAAGAGTGCCCTGTTTAAACGCCTGACAATAGAAATGCATATGTTTTCTTTTACCTGATCGCTTTTTTTTAATTTGCTCTGCGGTCGGCTTCACGAACTTGGTCTCGCTGAGAGCTAGTTCGGCAGCAGACTGCTTGGCCTTGCTGATACTGCTGCCGCTGGCCACATAGCTCTCGAGCTCGGCTTCGCCCTCCGGCTTGTATATAGTGCATTTAACTTGGAATGTCTTGGCGTGCTGTGGTCCTGACTCGCTCACAACATCGTATTTGACTTTGACCTAAAGAGAAAACGGATGAAGTGAGTGTGTGCGTTTAGTTGGCTTACTTTGTGAAATATGGTCAAATCATTGAGGATTTGAAGGTGTTTTTTGAACTCGAGTGTTTGTCCGTTCGGCCAGTTTTCGTTGCTTGACTCGTCTACTTTGAGCTTTTTGAACTCGCCGTTTGTGGCGTTGTTGAGTGCTGTTGGAGTTGTTTGTGTAGTTGGTGGCGGGTTGTCGCTTTTGCGCTTGCCGTTCTGTTCAGCCGTGGTTTTCGGCGCTGTGTTCACTTTGTTGAATCTAAATTGCGGCTGCGTCGGTGCGCCCGTCGCTGCCGATCCTCCTGGAACACTTCTATTACTGCACATGTCAACAAATTAGTCTGATTTTTTGTCGGGTCTTTATTCAAAACTTACCGATTCATTGTTTATTCAGTTGGGTTGTTTAAAAAATATCGCCTAGTTTCTTATTTATCTTTCCTTGTTTAAACTATATGATGAATTTTGGAAATTTTTTATTTTTTTGCTCGATTCAATAAACAATGCGTGCACTGTATTTGATAGTGGATAGATTCAGAGTTTAGAAAAAGCACTGCGCCGATTATTGTCTTAATTTTTATAGTTACCAATGGTTTCTGGAAAGTTCGGTCCAATGCCGATTGGCAAACAAAGTAGACTTTTATTTATTTGAGTGAAGTAGCAGACAAAAGATGGACAAAACGATGCGTATTTTTATTTTGACTGCTAAGACTTGTGCAGAACTATTTCAATGGGAAAGAAAATTTAGATTAAAAAACAAAGTTTACACTTAGTTTGTTTAAAATGTTTATTTTCGTTTCTAAAATAAACTGACGCAATGGTCTCTTTGAAGGACCAAGATGAAATTTTGATCAAAAAGGTTGAATAAAGAGAGACTTTGAATAACTCTAAAATTCTGATTTTTTAGAAAATAAATAAACAAAAGATTGTAAACAAGTTGAAAAAAAAAAATTGTAAAAACGAAAATTATTATTCTAAAGCAACTAAGATTTACAGTGGTAATTTGATCATTGATTTTTTTTTGTTTTATTATTTTTTTTATATATTTATTTATTGAATTGAATTAACCTCCTTTAAGGAGAAGTAAAAAAAAAAAAAAAAATATATAAAAAGATTTTTTGTGTTTTTGTATTTTTTTAAAAATGAAAAATTATTTTTTTTATATATATTATACAGATTCCGAATAAAAGAGTTTACCCAAAAAATCTTCCTTTTTTCTTAATTAATTAATTCCCAATTAAGTCCCTGAATAACTATGGCTAGGGAATAGACTTGAAAATAAGAGAAAAGTAAAATTAATGATCAAATTTCAAGATTTCAAAAAGGGAATAATTTTAATGGGCTCATACCTATTTTGGACTCAATAATTAGTTAATTATCGGATATATAATTACTTTTTGGACTCATCCATAAATTATTTTTGGCCTCTAAAATTACAAAATAAGAGCTACGAATTGACTTAAACGGTAAAAATTTTTATTTTAATATTTATTTTTTGTTAAATTAAATAAATAAGCCTTTTTTTTTACAATTTTATAAAGTAATAATTTGAGTAAAGAAAAATAATATAAAAATTTATAAACAAAGTAAAAAGAAATTTTTGAGTAAAATTAAGAAGATAAAATGAAAAACTTTATAGCAGTTTTCTTAGGTCTACCTCTTTTTCTTTTAACTTTTTGTGTAGCTGAATGACTTGCAGATTGTGCAGTTGATTTAATCTAGTTGTTTGCTTTGCTTCTTGTTTGTCTTTTTCATCTTCTATTTCCAATATTTCATCAACATTCTCGGTAATTCCATTTCTTTTGTTAACACTTTCAACAGAAGAAGCTAATCTTTTTTTCTGTGAAGTTGTTACTTAGTTGTTCTATAATCTAGGTGCATTTCTAAAGCCTTTCTTCTTTAAATATTTCTCTCTTGATGCAAAGTCAATCAAGTGTTTACATTTATTATTCTTCAAATAAGCTGGACATGTGCATTTTCCTTCTTTAGCTTTTGATTCAATAGCATTACTGTTGAAGGTTATACACCATGTTTTGTTAAATATTGCATAGAATTGAATTGAATCGAATTGGTCTTTAATTTAATTCACTATCTTGTAATTTTGTCATTCTTCTTGTTTGGGTTATATTTTTGTTTGGAAAATAGAGATATGGAAAATTATAATTATTTAATTGTTTTCTATATTAAAAAAAATTAAAATCAAAATAAAGTTAATAAGATAAGATCGAATAAAAATAAAAACAAAGTATTATTATTTGTTATTTATTTGTTTTATCTGTGCCGAGCTAAAGCTCCTTCAGATTTAAAAAAAAAATAACAAATAAAAATAAAAATAAAAATGCAAAGAAAAAATAAGATAAAATTAAAATAAGTTAAAAGATAATAAAAAGAAAATTAAAATTGATAAATTGTAAGAGGTGACATTTGCAAAGTGTTTAAGTATTGAACAGTTCAGGAAAGAAAGAAGAAATAGTAAGATAGCAATTACACAATGGAGTTGGGTATTCAACATACCTTGATTCAAAACCCGCTTTATATTCATCAACCAGCTTGATAACCAATGGAACAGAATGAAGCAGTCCTCCCGCTACATATCTTTCGCTCAATTCAAAAAGTCGATTCGAGACAGTTAAGAGTTAATTAGTTTCAATAATCAAATCATCAATTTGTTTTTTTTAAATTAAAAAATAAAAAATTTTATTTTAAAATTCTATATTTATTTAATTGGAAAAATTATTCTAATTAAAAAAAGAAGCTTTATTGGGTTCCATGTAATCATTAATCATGTTATATTCGAAAAAGTATTATTAAAAATCTTTAAAAGATTTAAACTATTTAGATAATATTTTTAAAATTCATAAGTCATGCATTTAATTTTTTTATTATTATTCAGGCCGAGTGAATTTAAGTTAAGATTTGGACTTTCTCTCTTAAATTGAAGCCAAATGGAAAATTTTTTAAATATAAAAAAATTTTGATCAAAAATTTTACTTTTTCTATTTTAATTCATTATTGTTTTATCTTTTGAATTTATTTCGAATGGATTATTGCTACATTTGTTCAACAAATTCATTTTCAGTTTCTATCCTAAATATTTTTATAATTTAAAAGTTATTTTTATTTCTTTTTCTAAAAAAAAAAAATTTAAAATAGAATTATAAAATGGGAGATAATAATATTGTAAAATTAAATGTTGGAGGATCAATATTTCTAACCTATAGATCAACAATAAGTAAAAAATTACGAAAAATAGCACCCAGAACTGAATTTTATCGTTCGAATTTGTTTGAAGAATGTTTAAATGATCCGAATACAAGGTTTTATGAAAACAAAGAGATATTTTTTGATAGAAATCCGCAATACTTTGATTATATATTGGATTTCTACCGTCATATCAAAGTAGACAATGAAGGCAATATAGATTCAATTGAATTCAAGGAAAGACTGCCTCAGGATGATTTTATTCTAAATTGTATAAAAAAGGAAGCCGAGTTTTATAAAGTTGATCATTTGGTTGAATTATTAGATGCTCAATTAAAAAATGAATTTGCTGAATCGCTAATTTTAACAAGAACTTTGGCCAAAAAGCTAATAAAGCTTTGTGAATTTGTTCAAAGTAGTGATTGGGAATTGATTTACAGAGCATCACGTGACGGATTTAGTGCAGATGATTTTCACTTCAAATGTGACAATGTTGCTAAAACTTTGACTTTAATTCAAACTCAGGATAACTTTATTTTCGGTGGCTACACCGAACAGTCTTGGTCAGATAAAGGTGCAAATTAGTAATTATTGCTTTATTTATATTTTATAAATAGTTTAAACAAAAAGGACAAACGAAAAAAGATGATAATTGTTTTGTGATCAGTTTGGTGAATAAGGAAAGACATCCGATAAAAATTAATTGTGAAAATGGTGCAATTGCTATTTGTTGTTACAAAAATTATGGTCCGACATTTGGAGGTGGTCATGACATATGTATTGTTGGAAATGCCAACGAAATTCCCAAAAGTTACTGCAATCTCGGCTGTAGCTTTAAGCATCCGAAATATGAGTACTTTTCCGATCAAGCTCAAAATTTTTTTTTTGCTGGTTCATTCAGATTTTTGATCAAAGAGATAGAAGTTTTTGCTGAAATCTAAATCTTTAATTCGGTATCATTTTTTAATTTCTTTGATCATTTAAACAGGGTTAATATTTTTTAAATTTTAATTAAACTTATAAAAATAATAAAAAAAAAACTATTTTCCTTATTAAATAATTTTAAAAAATACTTTTTTTAAATTCTGAATTTAATATGTTTTAAAAAGGAGTAAAGATTATGATTAAGATGCAACAAAAGTATTTCTAGAAATTAAGTAAATTAAAATGAAAAACTTTTTTTTTACACTTTCAAATAAAGCAATTAAAATGAAAAAGAATAAATTTTCTAATTCTAATTAAAATAAATGATAGTAATTTGAAAAACAAAGAAAACAGATTCTAAATTATAAATAATGAATTCAAATTTTATTTTTATTTTAGTTAATCATCCTAAATACTAAATAATACAGTTTTTTAGCACCGATGAAATAATTAATTTTAGAAAAATTTTCAAACAGAATTTTTTCACCTTTGATTTCAATTATCAAATCACCAATTTATTTATATTTTTTATTTTTCAATTAAAAAAAGTTTTAATCAAATTTCCATCATTAAATTCTAAAATTATTAATTTTTAAAATTTTTAAAATTCTTCAATTAAAAAAAAGAAGCTTCACTGTGCCCCATGTAATCATTAATTTTGTCAGATGATTTCAAATAAATTTTTTGGGAACAAATGAAATAATAAATTTTCAGAAAATTTTCAATCAAAATTTTCCGAATTTTCTTATTTTCTAATTGTCTTTTTATTTTATTTTCAAAATTCAGAGTTGGGATCAGTTATAAAAAAATCAGTTTTCAGTCAGTATCAGTTTTTCGAGCATCAGTTCAGTTTCAGTCTCAGTTAATGGGTATCAGTTATCAGTTAAAAATCAGTTAATTAGAAAAATGATACAATTAGTTTATTTATTAAACAGTTAATAAAAATTAAAGTCTAATTAACATTTAAAACGGATATTTACATATATTTTTTATTACATTTTAGAAACATTATATTTGATAAATTTTTATAAGTGAATCTACTTCTATGTGGTCTCATCAAAAATGTAGAATCTGACCTTATCTCTGAAATTTTTAAAATGAACTTTATTTCAAATAAAATAAAATAAAAAAGGTTTAGATAATGTATATATTAGCTTTTTATTTATTGCAAAGCATTACTAACAAGTCAAAAATATATATAAGTGTAAAACTAAATTAAAACCGAAAAAAAAATTTTCAAAAATTCAAATAAATAGTAAAACAGTTTTCAGTCAGTCTCAGTTAATTCAAAATACGCTATCGGTCAGTTTCAGTTTAACTGATAACTGAAATTAACTGATACTGATCAGTTATTCAGTATCAGTTTCCCAACTCTGTCAAAATTGTCTTCACCAAGTTTTGATCAAAATTTAGAAAAATTAACATTTTAGATTAAATTTTTTTTAAATTTTTTAAATTATTTATTTAGAATGTAATTGAATAAAAAACTAAAATAGGAATAAAAGAATTAGTAAAAAATGCATCTAATTTTGTGAAATGGCAAAGAATTTGAATCGATTTCAGCTGCATTGTCCACTCTGTAATTCCAAAGATAGAAGTCCACCAAAATATCGTTTATAATGGGCTTTTGAATTTGAATGCCGTTAATGATCACTGGCTTTTCGGAATCGATCATTTTTCTCACTTTTTCGGTAATCATCTTTACAACAACAATAATTAATTATATTGAAAAAATATTTAATTTATCATTAAGAGGAAAACAAAAAAAAAAGATTTAAAAAATTAAAAAAAAATAAAATTACTCTGCACGAAACAATCGATGCTGCTCTTATTTCAATTTCATATCTGGCACCACTGGTCAGCAAAGCATTTCGCTTGAGAAAAGACTTCAAGTCATCGCTATATTCAATGGCGTTGTAAAATTTGAGTACCTGAGGCACTCTGTAATCAGCAAACATTGTGATCATGTCTATGTCGGCAAAATAGCCAATTCCTTGACCTTCGAAACAGCCCCAAATGTCTGCGATTAGAATTTGAGCTCGTTTATAGAATGTGACTAAAAATCAAAATAAATAAAGATAAACACAATTTAAAGACTTTTTTTTTATTCAAAACCTTTTCTGTTCAAAAAAACAGCTTCATCGCGATAACCAGGAAAATTGTCAACAATCAGTTTGAGCAGAGTTCTCGCACTGCCATTTGCCATTTTGATTAAATTCAAAAAACTTCCTTGAAATTCCTTTGGAACAAAACAAACAAAAATTAAAATAAAAAAAAAGAAATGAATGAATCAAATTAAATTAAATTGACAAAAGAAAAAAAAAAAAGAAAAAAAATGGCTAATTGAGACGTACTTCGATGAGAATTCTTCCGGTTTCGTGCAAAATCTTGAGACGTTGTTCAAACAATGGTATTTGAACCGATGAATCAGAACGAAATACATGAGCTAGTTCTTGTTCGGTTATGTGAGCATAGAAAAATGGTTCTGTAATGGGAAAACCTTCCTTTTAGAAAACACTTTTAGAAACAATAATTTTTTCTTTTTTTTTGTTCAAATAAATTTTCAATTTACATCTAAAGCTCTATTAACAGCTGCACAAAGTCCCCAGTAGCCGGTGTATGGTATTTGATTGTAATTTACAGTGTACTTTTCGACCGGTGGTCGCTTGAAATTCTCTGGCAACGAGTCCGACACTTGAACGAGCTCGTTGTCGCTCCAAAACGAAAAATTCAATGTGTCAACCAGGAATATCCAATTCAGCGAGAACTCGTTCATTTTTTTTGGATTCAGAGCCGAACTTTTCCAATTAAAGTAATTGCAGTTTTTGTCTTTTAAACTTTGGAATATCTTCTGAGCCAAATGCTCTATGCCTGACTCGTTTAAGCTCACACTTTTGGCATTTTGCACTATAAACTCGGCCGATTCAATTGGCAAAATTAAATCATTTGGACTCATTTTTATTTTGTAGAAAGATAATTCTTTTTAATTATTAAATATTTTCGAATTATAAATTCAAATTTTTTCTCTTTTTTTTTGTGAATAATATTTATATTTTTAAATCTCAGTGGTTAGCTTGAAAGCATAGTCAGCATAAAAAAGAGTAAGTCTTGGGGTAACAATTAATTACTAGTTTCGATTTTGAAATAGTGTTTGACACTTTCATAAGAGTCTATTTAAACGTTCTTATCAATATTTTTGATTAGACTCAAGCAATCATTTTTATCAAATGATCTTATTTCAAAATTTCAAAGTACTTAGAGATTAATCTCACAACTTTGAATCTTGATTTTTATATACAAAAAAAATTATTCCCTTCGAAATTTGTATCTGATTAAATTTAGAAAATTTAAAATAATCTAACCAGTTTAATATTTTATTTGTTCTCAATGGTGTTCTTTTGAGTTTTTAACTTTTTAATTCAAAAAGTCCCCTATTGATTTTTTCAATTCTAACATCGGAACCAAGAATGTGTTTGCTGATGCAAAGGCTTTAAGGTTACTGGCATTTATTTTAAATTAATTTGGATATATGAGTTACGAGACAACAAAACCTTTTTTTAATCGAAGAAACACAGTTGGAACAGATGGAAAGTAGCTGAAATCAAATATCAAGGATATAGAAATTGTCGAAAAAGTTTGTAAAATTTATTAAGACCAAACTTTAAAAGTGATCTTTCAGCAAACAAAATTCAATTAGCTTTAAGTAGTGATCTGATGATTGGTATCAATGATCTTATTTATTTATTTTTCTAGCTGTACCTAGCTAAATCTCATTCAGATTAAAAAAATTAAAATCAAAAAATTAAAAGTAAATAGCTCAAAAAGCAAAGTGACCACATTTTTGCTACCAGCAAAGTAAAATTGAAAAAAAGATTACATAATAAAATAACTAAATAAATTGAAATAAGCTATGGCATGTTTAAGTATTAATTGTTATTGTAATAAAAGAATATATAGTATGGTAGCAATTACATAATGGAGTCGGGTATGCGATTTATCTTGATTCTAATCTTCTCTTTATTACTCCAGCAGTCTGATAAACCAATTGAACATGATAATATTTTACTATATTCTTTTTATTTTTTTCAAAAATTCTGAATTTTAGTTTATGAGAATGAGAAGTTGTTAAGTCAAGGGAAAATACATTTGTCTACAAAGACACCTTGGAAAACCACCTTTTACTATCTGTTGAACTGCTATTTGAGCCAGACGACCCTTGGATTTTTCAGCAAGATGGCGCTTCGGCACATACCGCCCACTCAGTAAGGGACTGGTTGAAAGAACAGAACATTGAGGTTCTGCCATGGTGTGCTCGTTCACCAGATCCCAACCCAATTGAGAACTTATGGTCATACATGGATGCCAAAATGGTAAACACAAAGGTAACCTCTATCGAGCATTTAAAAGAGGTTTTACACAAAGAGTGGTTAAAGATTCCGACTGAGTACGTACAAAAGTTGATTGAATCTATGCCAAAAAGAGTTTTGGCTTGTTATAAGGCCAAAGGCGGTCATTTTAAATATTAAATTGTAAAAATTTCTAAACTTTTGAACCTTTTTTTTTTTTAATTTATTGTATCCATTTTTTCTTTTGTATTTTTTTTTGGGATTTTTTTTTCACTTAATTTTTTTTTTTGATATTATCATCTTGGATTTATGACAAATAAAAATTTGAAAAAAACACCGCTTTTTTTTATTTTCCCGCCTATTATATACGCAAAAACAATTCTTTTGTTAACGAAAAAAAAAATTTCTAAACTTTTGCAACATACTGTATGTATAATCCAAAATGGATACAATTATAAAGATTAATAAATTTTTTTTAGAGCTTTATAATTTAGATCCCATTTTTTGTTTGACATAATCTTTATTAAATTAAGCCTTGAGTTACAACATTCCTATATTTCATCTATCATTGAATTAAAATTTAATTTAGAATCGAATTTTATCACAAGAAACTTGGTTTCTTTGTTTCTAATGATTTTGTTTCCATATATTCTTAGGTTAAGATTTTGTTACTTTATTTTGTAAAGAACATTGAACAAGACTTTTTAACTGATATCTTCATTTTTCATTCGCAAAGCCACTGTTCTAACTCATCTAAGTATTCATTCATCTTATTTTCTATCAATGGATATGGCTGCTTAAGCTCCACACTGCCTTAAAGCAGTAATAGGCTCAGACATTCTTTTAGGAATGTCGCAGTAAGAACTACTAACAAAAAAAGTGACAAATCGTCAGCAAAAAGAATTCGAAAAGTATTCATTATTCCTTTTTTTTTAGGAATCTCGTTAATGGATATATTGAATAATAATGGACTAATTACTTAGCCTTTAGTCACTCTTGCGGTTATTAGAAATTATAGACAATTACTGAATTAGTAAAGAATTAAATTCCAAAAAACTATAAAGCCCAAGATAGATAAAACAGTTTTCCATTGTCATACTAATAGGTCCAAAATTAGATGCATTGTGTGTTTGAGATTATTTTTTAAGAATCGTAGTTATGCTTTCACTTTTCCATGATTTGGAAATCCTACATTGTCCAAAGCTAATATTAGTTTGTTAGTTAGTAGTTCTTGCTGCGACATCCTAAAAAGAATTTCTGAGCCTATTGCTGCTTTGTGGCAGGGTGGAGCTCAAGCAGTCATATCCATTGAACCTGGTCAAAGCCATTTTGAAGACTTCTGTGGATTTGAATTTTACAATATCATAAGACAACCTATTACATTATGGGACTACTATGTTTAAAAAGAAGAGATGGTGTGGTCTTACCATAGAGGTATATAATTTTGCCCGTAAGTCCTTTTCATTATTGACAAACGTTCGCTGAAGCATTCCTAGTATCTTATTTGCTTTTGCACACGCAATTTTTACTTGAGCAGTCCACTTTAAATCAGATGATACCATCACACCTAAATCTCTTTCACAGTTAGTAACCTCAAGTGTTACATTCTCAATCTCTTCATTGCTATGAGCTATGTAATTTTTCGTGTTTCTTTTATTTATTTATTTATTTGTTTTCTGTACCGAGCTAGAGCTCCTTCAGAATAAGTTAAAAAAAAAAAAAAAAAAAATAAAATAAAAATAAAATTAAAGTTAATAAAATGAGATAAAAAAAATAATCATAATAAAGTAAATAAGCTAAAAAAATGAAAGTTGAAAAGACATAAATAGGAATAGATTGTTACATGTGGCACATGTTTAAATAGTTCAAGTTTCAGGAAAAAAAAGAAGAAATTGCTAGATAGCAATTACACAATGGAGTTGGATATTCGATACATCTAGATTCGAAACCTTCCCTATATTCTTCTACCAGTTTCACGACCAGTGGGACAGAATGACTCAATCCTGCCCTGACATATCTCTCACTCAACTCAAAAAGTCGATTCGAGAAATTTAAACAAGGAAAAGAATAATCCAAAATTGATCCTATTAACGATTTGTAAAAATTACCTAATGTTTCTGGTTTAAGGCCCCATTTCCTATTTGAAAGATATTTTATTAAATTAAGTCTAGAATTACAGCGTTCTTTTAATTCATCTACCATTGGACTAAATGTAAGTTTTGAGTCTAACGTGATTCCTAAAAATTTCACTCTTTCCTCGTTATTTAAACTGTTACCATTAATTTTAAGGTTAAGATTGGTTTTAACTTTTGTTTTTTTCTCAAAGATCATGTAACATGAATTTTCAACAGATATTTTCATTTTCCATTTGAAAAGCCATTTTTCAATTTCGTTTAGGTACTTATTAATCACGTTTTCAAGAGATCCTATCTTTTTGAAAATAAAAAAAGTAGCCAAATTTTTTGCAAAAAGAAGAGAGTACTGGCAGTTTGTTTTGTTCCTTTTTGGTATGTCATTTATAAAAATGCTAAAAAGAAGTGGACTAATTATTGACCTTTGTGGGACCCCTGCTTTAATAGGGTATTGATAACTTAGATGACCATTTACATTTACTCTAAAAGATCTTGAGTGCAGAAACGATCTTATCCAATAAATAATATAAGGAGGTAGGTCAATTTTAATTAGCTTGTAAACTTGTCCATTGTGCCAAACTCTATCAAAAGCTTTAGAAATGTCAAAATAAAGACAACATACTTTTTTCTTTCTATTAAAAGACTCTGCAATTTTTTGAATAAGAAAGTAAAGATTATCCGCAGCGCGTCTATGTTTTCTAAATCCTGATTGCTCATGTATGAGTAATTTATTGTTCTCAAGAAAATTATATATTCTGGCGTAAATAATAAGTTCAAGTAACTTTCCAGGACAACTTGTCATACTAATTGGACGATAGTTATTTGGGTCTTGAGTAGGAGAAGATTTCTTAGGGATCATTGTTATGGTTGCTATTTTCCAGGCCTAGTTCCAAACTCATGTTAAAGAGTTGACTTATTTCAATTAGAGTCACTGTGGGTAAGTTTTTTAGCATTAGATTGTGAATACGATCTAGACCACACCCTGCCAGTTCTTTTAATTTCTTTAAGGCATTTTTAATTTCTAAAAGAGTGATAGGCTCGTTTAAATTGCTTTGTGCCTTATTTTTTAGGAAATCTCTTACCTCATGTGATATTTCACAATTATCCTCTGATTCGGCGAAATCGAGGTGAGGACTAAAAGTAGTGGCTAACAGATCTCCAAAGATTTGTCCTTTATCTATGTGTTTCTCATTCAATTTTTCATTTTATATAATTTAAATGATCAGCATTTTTTGATCAATATCCGTTTGATTAGTTATTAAAAGTGTCAATCAGTATTTAATTGACATAATCTGTATAATAAATTATTTGTCGGTAATATACTAGTAACGATTATTCTTTTAATTTAAATGATAGTAAAGATAAGAAAAAGACGACTGCTTGAATTTAATGTCATTAGCACGATTTTTGCAACAAGGACAGTGACAAAATGGTCAAATGAATATGCAAACAATGACAAACAAATTATAAACCAGTATTCGCTGTTTGGATCATGACTCTTCAGTCAATTGGAAACAATGTACAGTACCGATTTGACAAGTGGATTTCTGGTAATTTTACGTAAATTTACGTAATATTACGTAAAATTACTTTGTAACAAAAAGTAAATTTACGTATTTTTACGTAATTTTACGTATATTTACGTAAATTTACGTATTTTACGTAAATAGAAACTAATTTTTTCAAATTTTATTAGAAAATAATAAAAAATTCAAAAAATCGGGCTTTTTTTTGGCATTTTCATTTTTACCAATTTTTACGTAAATTTACGTAAATATACGTAAAATTACGTAAAAATACGTAAATTTACTTTTTGTTACAAAGTAATTTTACGTAATATTACGTAAAATTACGTAAAATTACCAGAAATCCACTTGTCAAATCGGTACTGTAAATGCACTTTTCCACCCTTTTTCAAGCATTGCATGTGCAAACATTTAGTCGGTCTTGAATTTAGATTAAAATATGTCAAACCAGCAGCAGCACAAGATGTACCATTTGGTAAAAAACGTATAAAAGGAAGACCAAATAAGGCAACCAAAGCTTTATTAATTGATTTAAATTCCTTTTTATTTATTTGACTGTTTGTTTTTTTAATCAATAATTCATTTGATTACAAATTAATAGATTTTACTTTTAATTTTTAAATTTTACTTAACATTTTATTTATTAAATACTTATCAAAATAATAAAATACTGATCTAATTTAAAAAAAAAAATCTGAAAATATTAAAATTATTTACTAATTTATTTAGAATAATTTACTTATTATAAAAACATCATTAAATTGAAAATCTTGAAAAGAAATTCATAGTTATTCCTATTAATTTAGCGCTCTAGGAAGACTCCAAAAATATCTTGCATATAATTGGTATCAACTATTAAAAATGACAGATTTTCATTTGAAAATCTAATTGCTATATTTGTAACAAAAAAATTCACTTTTCTATTTTATCTTAAGAAACTTACTAAATATTTAGATTTTTTTGATTTTTTTATTTTTAAATTTAACAAAATTGCATCGATTCGTGTAAAAGAATGTGATTCGAATTAAATTTTTATCGAATAATTTATTAAGTTTATTAAGTTTCTTCCAAAAAAATTTATTCTATCACTTTTTTCTTAATGAATTTGGAAATAAATTGAAAATTTTTGACATATATATTAAAATAATAATATTAAATATTAAATATTAATATTAAATATTAATATAGATGATTGGAAAAGATTTGACAGTCAATTTTAAAAAGCGAGCCCATTGAATTATGTCAAAAAAAATTAAAATTTTATTAATATTTAATTATTAGATAATTTATAGCTAAATAATGTAAGATTATTTTTATGCCATTCATAGAACTATAATACAGTATGGATAGAATATTTAGAAAATTTAAATTTTTTTAATGCAAGGTTTGTTTCTTGAAAGCCGTGCGGCTAAATAAAAAAATAAAAAGATATTTTTTTTTGTAAATTTATTTAAAAAATTTTTTTTATCGGAAGATAACAAAAACTAGGATAGAAAAAAAAAATCAAAGTAAAAAAAACGCAAAAAAAGCAAATGACCATAAATTCTCTATTGGATTGAAATCAGGTGAACTTGAGCACCAGGGGAGAACTGTTATTTGTTTTTCTTGAAAGCAATCTCGAACGGAATGAGCAGTATGTGCTTTAGCGCCATCCTGCTGAAAAATCCACTCTTGACTCTGATCAAAAAATATCAATTTGTAGGTAATAAGTTATTTTTCAGAGTGTCCATGTACACAAATTGATTAATTCTGCCTGTTTAAATGGACCAGCATCCAGTACCTTTATAATAAAAACATCCCCAAATACCAACCGAACCTCCACCATTTTGTAACTTTAGTAAACAAAACTTGAGGTGATGCTTTTCGTTTGCAAAACGTTTTTCAACCACTCTAGATTTTCTGTTAAATACTTCGAAATTGGACTCGTCACTAAAAACAACTTTTGACCAGTCATTAACAGTCCATCTTTGTCGTTCTTTGCACCATTGGAGCCTTTTCGATCGATTCAATACAGTCAAGAGAGGTTTTTTTATTGCAGTATACAACTGTTTTTTTTTGTTTAATAGAACTTTTCTTACAGTGTCTTTATTAACAGTAAAATTTGGAAATTTAGAACTAAAATCAGAAGCTAGCTGTGTATAGCTTGTTGTAAGATTGATATTGACCTTTCTAAAAATGTATGACTCATCTCGACAAGAAAGCTTTCGGGGTCTTCCAGACCTTGGTAATTCTTTGACTACGGATGTCTTCTCATAATTGCGCTTTGTTGTAATCACACATTTTCTCGAAACTGCTACTAGATCAGCTATTTCTTTATGAGATTTGGTCTTATCTTTTCTTATAGACCAATTATTTGCCACCTTTGAGCCTCAGATACTTTATTTTTGACCATTTTTATGGAAAAAACACCAAAATGGTACAACTCAAAAAAGGACCGATTTTAAAATCCAAAAATAAAAAATCAAACGTAAAAAGTGCAAGCAAACAGTATGAAAAGACATTCCAAGCAATGTGTGAAAAAAAATGGCCAGGGATTGTCAGTGTGTGGTAACATTTTAGGATAAAATAATTGTTCTAAACTTTAAGGACTATTTTTTTTTTCAATTTCTTCGGTTTTTTTAAATGGGTTCTGGAGTGTTCAGAAATTTTTTTTTGAACAATCTATATACCAAAAGAAAGCTAATAAAATTATCTTTAAGATGGTATAGTTAACTTTATATGTAAATCGATTTTAATTTCAGATTTTTACACCTTAAAATATTTTTTATAATTTTTTAGTAATGTTCTAAACTTTCTAGACATACTGTATACAATTTATTTCAAAGTAATTTATCAGAATATCAAACAGAACAAAAAAAAAACTTTTTTAAGCATATTCTTAAAAAGACATAAAATTTTTTATTTATACTTTGTCTCAAATTTTTAAATCTACCTTCTATTCTAGAAAATGATATCCTGAAGGAAGAAAGATTGTTTCCATGATTACATTAAAATATAATTAAAATAAGTAAATAAAAAAAAATTTCATTAATTTCTATAAAGGATTAGAAAAAAAATTATTTAGTCTTATTAAGATGAGAACCCCCATTATTTAAAATTTCATTATTTTCAAAAATAAAATATTGCATAATAGATAAATAAAAGCTTAATAAGACACTAAAGAGTGTCTATTTAAATACTTAATAAAATTTTGTGTACAAATTCATTCATTCCTGAAACGATTATAAATAATTCAGAAGCCACACTTGTAAAATTAAAATGAGCATAATTAAACAAAAATTGGCATTATTGTTATTTTAAATAAACACAGATGATTATTTGCTCACAATTTATACAAAAAAATTTGCAATGACAATCGAATAGAAAATTAATCATAAAAATTAATCTGAATTCTTCAATTTATTTTGATTATTTTAGATATTTATGTGGAGTGAGAATCAGCAAATATGTTTGGGATAAAATTAAAAAAATACAACTTTTTTGGGCTCTTAATAAATCGATAATTTTTATTAAATTTTTCGAAAGATAGAAATAATTAAAATAAGAGGTAAAAATAATTTTAGAATATATTATAGAAAGTGAAAATTAGATAAAATGAGTCCAAATGATTTAATTTTGCCAATTGAATCGGCCGAGTTTATAGTGCAAAATGCCAAAAGTGTGAGCTTAAACGAGTCAGGCATAGAGCATTTGGCTCAGAAGATATTCCAAAGTTTAAAAGACAAAAACTGCAATTACTTTAATTGGAAAAGTTCGGCTCTGAATCCAAAAAAAATGAACGAGTTCTCGCTGAATTGGATATTCCTGGTTGACACATTGAATTTTTCGTTTTGGAGCGACAACGAGCTCGTTCAAGTGTCGGACTCGTTGCCAGAGAATTTCAAGCGACCACCGGTCGAAAAGTACACTGTAAATTACAATCAAATACCATACACTGGCTACTGGGGACTTTGTGCAGCTGTTAATAGAGCTTTAGATGTAAATTGAAAATTTATTTGAACAAAAAAAAAGAAAAAATTATTGTTTCTAAAAGTGTTTTCTAAAAGGAAGGTTTTCCCATTACAGAACCATTTTTCTATGCTCACATAACCGAACAAGAACTAGCTCATGTATTTCGTTCTGATTCATCGGTTCAAATACCATTGTTTGAACAACGTCTCAAGATTTTGCACGAAACCGGAAGAATTCTCATCGAAGTACGTCTCAATTAGCCATTTTTTTTCTTTTTTTTTTCTTTTTTTTTTTCTTTTGTCAATTTAATTTATTTTGATTCTTTCATTTCTTTTTTTTTTTATTTTAATTTTTGTTTGTTTTGTTCCAAAGGAATTTCAAGGAAGTTTTTTGAATTTAATCAAAATGGCAAATGGCAGTGCGAGAACTCTGCTCAAACTGATTGTTGACCATTTTCCTGGTTATCGCGATGAAGCTGTTTTTTTGAACAGAAAAGGTTTTGAATAAAAAAAAAGTCTATAAATTGTGTTTATCTTTATTTATTTTGATTTTTAGTCACATTCTATAAACGAGCTCAAATTCTAATCGCAGACATTTGGGGCTGTTTCGAAGGTCAAGGAATTGGCTATTTTGCCGACATAGACATGATCACAATGTTTGCTGATTACAGAGTGCCTCAGGTACTCAAATTTTACAACGCCATTGAATATAGCGATGACTTGAAGTCTTTTCTCAAGCGAAATGCTTTGCTGACCAGTGGTGCCAGATATGAAATTGAAATAAGAGCAGCATCGATTGTTTCGTGCAGAGTAATTTTATTTTTTTTTAATTTTTAAAATCATTTTTTTTTGTTTTCCTCTTAATGATAAATTAAATATTTTTTCAATATAATTAATTATTGTTGTTGTAAAGATGATTACCGAAAAAGTGAGAAAAATGATCGATTCCGAAAAGCCAGTGATCATTAACGGCATTCAAATTCAAAAGCCCATTATAAACGATATTTTGGTGGACTTCTATCTTTGGAATTACAGAGTGGACAATGCAGCTGAAATCGATTCAAATTCTTTGCCATTTCACAAAATTAGATGCATTTTTTACTAATTCTTTTATTCCTATTTTAGTTTTTTATTCAATTACATTCTAAATAAATAATTATAAAATTTAAAAAAAATTTAATCTAAAATGTTAATTTTTCTAAATTTTGATCAAAACTTGGTGAAGACAATTTTGAAAATAAAATAAAAAGACAATTAGAAAATAAGAAAATTCGGAAAATTTTGATTGAAAATTTTCTGAAAATTTATTATTTCATTTGTTCCCAAAAAATTTATTTGAAATCATCTGACAAAATTAATGATTACATGAGGCACAGTGAAGCTTCTTTTTTTTAATTGAAGAATTTAAAAAATTTTAAAAATTAATAATTTTAGAATTTAATGATGGAAATTTGATTAAAACTTTTTTTAGTTGAAAAAGAAAAAATATAAATTGGTGATTTGACATAATTTTTCGATATTTAATTTATTATTTTATTTTTAATAAATAAAAAAATAATGAGATTTAAAAAATAAAATTAACCTAAAAAATTTTTAATCTAATTTTTATGCTATTCATGGCTAATTTCTTTCAATAACTTCAAAAAAATTTAAGAAAAATTAAAATTATTCGACAAAATTTATTTTTTGTTATCTTTTTTTTAAGTAGTTTTCACTAAAATTTAATCTTGTCTAATAATTTTAAATTTTCTTAAATTTTTTTAAAATTATTGAAAAAAATTTACGTAAATTCAAAGTCAATAGTCAATTTAATTTTAGTTTAATAAAATGGTAGATTCCAATGATCATAAAAATTCTTGATATCTTAAATAAATTATTAAAAAAGTGAATATTCAAAAAATTTTATTAAGCATTAAAAAAAATAACAAAATTACATCCTATCTAATTGATTATTGAATCTTAATTACTTTGGAGGTGGTGGTGGTGGGACCGGTGGTGGCGGCGGCGGAGGCGCCCCTACATTGTTTTGACCACTCGGCGGTGGAGGTGGCGGAGGCTGAAATCCTATTCCGAACTGACCCATTGAGTTCGGAGGCGGCGGCATACCGAATGACATTTGAGCAAAAGGATTGGATTGGTACATTGGTGCAAAAGAGAGAGGTGGTGCGTGCATTTGGAACGCTGGTCCTGGCGCAAACGGTGGATACATGGCCGGCGTAGGCATCATGCTCATCATAGGCGGAGGTGGCATCATGTGAGACATTTGGGCAGCGCTCATCGCAGCTGCATGTGCTGGTGGCGCATCAGCGAACAGTTGATGAGGCCGTTCTGCTTGCGGCAATGGATTTTGAGCAGCCAAAAATCTTTCAGCTTCTGTGCCATGACGTTCTCCCTTGGAATCTTTTTTGAACGCGTATGAAATAGTAATCGGTCTATTGCACAAGTACTGTCCATTCATGGCCTCCGATGCAGCATCGGATGCCTCAAAACTGGCAAAATTAATGAAAGCATAGCCCTTGGAGCTATTTGTGTCATTTTCACGCATTATCTTTGGCACTTGCAGGATAACGCCAAAAGCACTGAATGTGTCATATAATAGTTTTTCGTCCACCTCAGGATCAAGATTGCCAATGAACAAATTTGCTCCAATGTCGAGACTTTTTTGATGCGCTGATGCTTTATTCACTCTAATCGGCTTGCCATACAACTTAATCATGTTCATTATTTTGATGCCATAGTCGGCATCTTCTTCGGTCATGAATTCAACAAAGCCATAGCCTTGATGATTTTGAGTTATTCTGTCTTTAGGCATGTGCACGTTCACAACTGGGCCAGCTTGAACAAACAATTCCCATAAAATGGTCTCGGATACTTTTTCATCAAGACCGCCGACATAAATTGTGGCGTCTTGATTACGTTCGGCTACTGCCATCATCTTGGAATCTAATTTTTATTCTAGATTCACGACTTGTATTTATATTACTTTCCAGAATTTATATATTTATATTTATTTTTTTTTGATATTAACTTAAATCTAAATTAACTTAAATAAAATTTATATATGCAAAGATTTTTGTTTTGTCATGTTAAAAATAATTCAATCTTTATATTTGGTATTATTTTCTATAAGCCTCCATAGCTCAGTGGTTAGAGCACCAGTCTTGTAAACTGGGGGCCGGGAGTTCGATCCTCCCTGGGGGCTTTTTTTTAATAACTGATTTACATTTAAGAATTTTGACCAAATTATTGCTTCACTTTGCCGAATTATAAATGAATTATATTGAAAAATATTAATTATATTATTTGATTTATTTTTTAGGAAAATTTGATTGCTTATTGCTACGAAGATAGCGCAAATCTCATTACAGACTTTTCACAAATAAACTACTAAAAAAACGTCCATATTTATTAATTAAATAATTTAATGTCAATTTAAAAATACAGATAATTAAAAAAAAATAAAAATTTGTGCAAAATTTTAAATAGACAAATTTTTAAAAAAAGATCAATCAAAAGATATATTTTTAAATAAGAGTTATTTTTAAATCAGACTTGTTTTTAAGTCACAGTTTTAAGTCTAAGTCACAAAAATTTAAGTCAAAGTCATTACTTAAATTTTTTTTTTTTTTTAACTGCTAGTATATCGCGAACTAGAAATATCACTGTTGGTGCTGTACAAAATCTGGTTGTAATCGTTTCATTTGAAAACGATGAAATAATTTTTATTAAATAAAACCAAAAATTTGGTGAATTTATCAACACTATTAAAAATAAAATGAATAAAAGAGCTAAAAAAAATTTTTTTCTATTTATTTTGTATTTGTTTGGAAAAAGTATATAAAAAATCGATCAGCAACAATTGTCACATTTAAAAAAAAAAAATTTAAGCCATGACTTGACTTGACTTAAGACTTGTGACTTAAAAACAAGTCTGTTTTAAATACAATAATATCATACAATAATAAATATTTTTATTATTACTAATAAATTAAACTTTTCTAAAGAAAAGTTCAAATTATAAAAGTTATAAAAACATTTGAATTCGCATTAAAAGAATACCAAAGTGCCTCATCAAATGGCCACTGTATTAATTTTAGTCTTCAGATATTAGACATCAATTTTGAAGTTTCAATAGAGCATGGTATTGAAATTGATATTTATTGAAATATAAGAAGACCAAATTTTACACCAGGTCTAAAATAAAAATTAATTTTTTTTTCACTACTCTTCTAAAAAATTTTTGATATTTTTCATTTTTTTAAACGATATTCTCAGCATTTTTTAGTAATCAATCCGGCAAATGATTTTTACTTTTTTTCTTTTTTGCAAAAAAAAAAATAAAATACTCAATTTAGAACAAAAATTTTTACTATTAACTTTTTTTAGAAAAATAAAACACTAATTATCTAAGTAGAACAAAAAATAAAAATAAAAACTGAATATTTTTTTTAAAGGAGAAAAAAATACTAAATTTATTTTTTAATTGTTTTCCAATCTATAATTATCAAAAATCTATTTAAATAATAAACGAATTCTTACTCGTTTTCTCGTATTCTATAATCTTGCTACTTGATGGTTATCTAATTACCGATTATGTTTTACGTGACTCCCAATCACCGTGAGCCTTTTTTGTCATTCAAATCATTACTGCTTCATTAGTTTCCAAATAGGGTACAATTTTAAGTCAAATAGCACATTTTGTACATTGATAACATATTATATCTGCTTGCAATGTTTCTGTCACTCTTATTGCAATAAACATTTTTTTAAAAAATATTAATAAAGGATGTAATAAACCGTCATATCAATAATTAAATTGTCATTTGAAAATAGATTAAAGATTTTAATTCATAAAAAGTTTAATTATTAATTCTAATTTTAACTAATAGTTCTCTAATCTACAACATACCCGAATCCTAAAACCAGGGCTCTGCCCGGACCCAGTTTTATTACCATATGACAATCAATTTTGTTTTTAAATGACGGTAAATATTTTTTCTTTAATAAATAACAAAAAATTCAATTCAATTAGTTAGCTTTAATTCCATACAGATTAACTAAGTAAATAAAAAGAAATAAATAAAACTTAATAAAAACTTGATTCGATTTTTTTAGATAAACTAGCAATTGAATTAAATTTAAATAAATTTAAATATTTAAACTTGATATCCAAATATTGAGATCAAGAATAAAAAAAACAAAACTTCTTAGACATTAGACCTGGACATAGACTCAAATTGATAAAATGACAAGGTGGAATAAATTTGGGTGCTTCAAGCCTAGTCAAGCCTCCTATTGAGTAAGTCTTTAATTATTATCAAAAATGATCGTCAAGATAATGCAAGATAAATAAAGAATTTAATTTTTATTTTATTTAATAAATTCAAAAAAAATAAAACGAATTATATTTAATAAAGATTGGAATTTTTTTATGCTGCAATTAGCCCACATATAACTTTTTCAGATTCTCTCGTTGTCAAAGACCTTTTTTTACTTAAAAAATGAAAATTGTTTTAAAAATCTTTTTATTTCTTGAGAAAAAACACATAATTTAATATTGATGAATAGCTTTAACATTCTAAGAACATGCTTAATTGTTGAGGATCAAATCAAAAGTATCATTGGCTGCGAAAATATAAATGAAAATGATTAACTTGTTTTAATTAATAAATTTTTCAAAATAAATTTGTCTAATAATTTAACTTCACTTATTAATTCCTTTGAGATCTAAGCTTTTCTAATATTTTCTTATTTAAATTAATGGTTTAAGAACTTCGAATTTCAATAGTTGGAACTCGAAAATTCTCAACTAAAAAAATGAATTTTTTTGCCATTTTTTTAATTTTCACAAGAATGTCGAAAAAAAAATTTTTTTTTAAAATGTATTATTTTCAAATTTTAACAAATGCACGCGAAGACAAAAAATTGCGCGCCACACACTCAGCACTTGCTCAACAAAAATGAATATATTTGAAAATGAACGAATAATTTATGACTGTGTACAAAAAAGAAGAAATAACTCTAGAATTTTTTCTAATCATTTTTAAGGTCCTAATTTAGTTTTAAAAAAATGTGGCAACCGGGAAGCAATGATCCGAACGGAGTTGACTGGGGCTTGGCGGCCCAACAATGGCTCCAGTACAAAGAAACATACGAGCAGTGGCTGCAGACACAGTACCAGCAACACTTGCAGATGGTGGCCACTGCGCACGCAGCCGCGGTCTCCAGCATCGATCCAGATGTCATAAACAACCCTCCGCCGCCACCTCCAGACAAAAACGGAGACGGCACCGGACAAAAAAAGTCCATTCTCAAGGCGCGCTACTCGAACAGTGCGTTGCTTAAGGCGGCCGCTGTGGCCGTCGTCAACAGCACCACTGATGACTCACAAACCACTACTGATCCCTCAAATTCTAGTAAACCTAAACCTTTATTTGCCGCATACGATCACTCCAAAGTAAACACATATTTTTTTGTATAGTATTTAAAACAGATTAAGATTTTTGTGTTCTATATTTTCTCCTAACGGTATGAATAAGCATCATTTAAATGCCACTCTCTTTCGGACACTAATTGTATTTTTCTTTTTTTGACCATAATTAAGTCGAATGAGTCAAGTGAGGAAAACGTGACCAAGCTAGATCCGGCCGTGGCCCAAAAGCCCAGCCAAAAGCAGCTTCCTTCATGGCTCAGAGACGAGCTGGAAAAAATGAACAAGAAAAAACTCGAAAGTGCCAAAGCAGAGCCCAAATTGAATGTAAAAAATTTTTAGCTAAAACTTCTTTTTTTTTTGTTCAAGTAAAAGAAATAAAATTTTTATTTTTTTTGTTGTAGCCCAAAGTGGTTTTTTCCAACGAGGACGACGAAGAGGTGCAAGTTCCCGAAGAGAGGACTTTGAACCTGCCCAAGCTGAGGCTGGAGAGTGACCGGGAGCGCGAGCGCAGAGAAAGGGAACGAGAGAGGGAGCGCGAAAGAGAGCGAGAGCGCGAGAGAGACAGGCAAAAAAAATTGGCCGAATTCAATCAAGAAGAAAAACAAGACATAATTGTAAAATAAAAAAAAAAAAAAAAAAAAAAAATATTTATTTTTTTAAATTCACAAGATGAGCTTATTAAAGTCGTGGATGACGGAAATACTTTTGGAGGTGACTAATTGTGAGCTGAACTCTGTGGCCAAGCAAGTTGTCAATTATGAAAAAGATTTGAGGATTCGGCAACAGTTGAGAGACTCGAGCAAATCGTTGAATTTGGCGTATGCAGATGACGACGAGGACGAAGAGGACGAACAAACAGACATTGAGGAGGACATTGACTTTTTGAGGCAAAGAGGTGAAAAAAAACTCAAGGAATATGAAAGAAAAATGGCCGACAGCCTGAATGAGGAGAAGAGAAAGCCGCGCCGATCGAGGAGTAGGTCCCGGTCGACGCGGCGTAGCAGACGATCCAAATCGCCCAGAAAAGAAAGACGAAAAAGACACAGCGATGATAGTGATGACGAAGATCGAAAGCATAAAAGCAGACGGCACTCAAGCCGTTCCAATTCAAGGCATAGGAAGTACAGGAGCAGGAAACGGTCTTATTCTAGGTCTAGTTCGCGCGACCGCTACAAAAAGTCGAGCTCTAGGCGCGACCCGAGCTCAGGCCGCAGAAGATCGTCCGGTAAGTCGCGCAGAAGCGATTCTAGCTCGTCGTCCAGCTCACAATCGAGATCACCATCAAGATAATAGACCATTTCCAATTTTTTTTTTTCACCTATTTTTTTTCTCATTTGTTTAAACAAGTTTTGTTCAATCTTAAAATATCAAAGATAAAATGATAATGTCTGAGTATTCCATTTTGTATTTATGTGAAATAATCAAGTTGAGTTCTAAGATTGAAAGCTTGTTTATTAATAAAGTGTATAATTTTTTTTTCATTTATCTTTCTGATTGCCTTTATTGAAAATTGAAAATAAAAAGAATATAAAAAAAATTTATTTAAAACGTGAAAACGTTTGTTCTCATTCAAGATGACTGAGAATAGCTTGAAAAGTGTTTAATATAATTTACTTTGTGTTTGTTATTTATTAAATATTTTTATTTTTTTGTCAACAGAAAAGCATTAATGGGTGGCCAAAAATGGTTTTTAATTTGAAAAAAAAAATGATGAACCGATAATGATACAGTATGCTGCAAAAATTTAGAAATTAATAATTTTATTTATCTAAAAATTTTTATTTATTGAATTTGACGAAAAATTGAGTACTGGGGTGAAGTTTTGACATGAGTTAATTAATTAAATGAATTAGTTATTTTATTATTTTTTTTTATTATTTGTTTTCTGTACCGAGCTAGGGCTCCTTCAGAATAGATTAAAAAAAAAATCAAAATAAAAAATAAAATTAAAGTTGATAAAATGAGATAAAAAAAAATCAAAATAAAGTAAATAAGCTAAAAAAAACGAAAGTTTAGAAGACATAGATTGTTACATGTGGCAAATGTTTACATAGTTCAGGTTTCAGGAAAAAATGAGAAAATAGTAAGGTAGCAATTACACAATGGAGTTGGGGATTCAATATATCTTGCTTCGAAACCTTCTTTGTATTCCTCCACCAGTCTTACAACCAATGGAATAGAATGTCTCAGTCCTGTCCCAACATATCTCTCACTCAACTCACAAAGCCGATTTGAGACTGTTGGTAATTTAAGTTTATTAAAAGCCTCATGATGCAACATTAAATCATATTTTAACTTGAGGATAGCTCTGACTGCTGTATTCTGAATTGCTTGTATTTTTTTGATATTATTTTCTGAAAATGAATTCAAGCAAGAAAAAGAATAGTCTAAGATTGATCCGACTAAAGATTTATATAAATTTCCTAGTGTGTTTTGATTAAGACCCCATTTTTTATTTGACAATAACATAATAATATTTAGCCTTTTATTGCAGCGTTCTCTAATTTCGTCTATTAATATATTAGAATTTTATACTTAGAAACTTGATTTCTTTTTGGTTCATTCTTCTGTTTCCATAAATTTTTAAGTTTAGATTATCACTCTCTTTTTTGTACCTAGAGAAGACTACTGAACACGACTTTTCAACTGATATCTTCATTTTCCATTTAACAAGCCATTGTTCTAGTTCGTTGGTGCATTTATTTATCTTATTTTCAAGGTTCCTCTTTTTGTTATAAATGAAGAATGTAACTAGATCATCTGCGAAAAGCAGAGAGTATTCATTATTTGTTTTGTTTCTTTTGGGGATGTCTTTAATATATATACTAAATAAAAGAGTACTAATTACTGAGCCTTGAAGAAGAGTGCTTTGTAAATTTTCTGAGAAAGATAAGGAATGCTTTTATGAGAAGTAGAAATGATTTTTTCTGTAATTTTATCATTTAGTTGATCTATAATGATGGAACTTTCAGGGATAATAACTATTTGAGAATTTAAAATCTCGCTAAATAATTGCCAGTTCGCTTTCTTATAGTTAAATTTTTAGCTGTAGATTTATTTTCTAATTGATTGTCCTTAGAAATTGATGCTTCGATTGGGAAATGGTCACTAGTCATGTCTTGACTATTTAAGACATTGAAGTCGGTAATTTTGTCAATTAATGAAGATGAAACTAAAAAAAGATCAAGAATTTCAAAGTAATTCTTATTAAAAATATTGAAAGTAGGGCGCTTATCATTGATTACTGAAAAGTCTAACCCATTGATTATTCTTTCAAACATTATACCGTTTTCTACGCAGCCTATTTGCTTTGTTAATAATGTAGTTTCTACATTATTTATTAACTGTTTTAAAAAGCTCAAAATTCAGAAGCACATTGGGTGGATTATAAAGACTAAATACAACTAATTCTTTATTCTTTCCTAAATTTAGTTTTATACAAAGGAGTTCGGAATTGAATTCCTCATAAGAAAAATCTTGTATAAATTCAATTCCTTCTTTAATAAAAATAGCTACTCCTCCTTCAAACTTGTTGCGTGGTTTTATTAAGAACTGATTATTGTGAAAATCAAGATGAAAATTTGCCTCACTCAAATCTATCTTTAATTCATTGAGTAAAACCATGTCGGGAGATTTTTAAGCTAAAAAATTTCCTAAAAGATGAACCCTCCTAGGCAAGAGAAGACAGTTATTTTTTTAACTCATTTTTTTTTACTAGCTCATTTTTAATCATTTTTTTCTGCTTCATTATTTTGATGAAAAGAGAAAATATGACCATAAAAATAAATGTGTTAATTAATTAATTAAAAAATTCTTATTCTTTTTAAAACTTCTATAATTGCAACAAAAGATCCTAAATGGAACCCAAACTTAACTAAAAAACAATAATTGAAAAAAATTAATTAAATAACTTAAAAATATATTTAAACCCTAAACCCATTGCTGATCAATTTGCACACTGCTAAAAATGAATGCTTATATTATTCCTATTTTAAAATACTGACTTATCAAAGATATTGGGAAAAAAAGGTGGTAGATCCATCAAACAAAGATAAATTGAACCACATTGGTGGCAAATTTATGCATATTTTTGACAAATATATACGATTATTCTATCACACCAATGTAAAAATAACCTTTTTTTTGAAATCAAAAATTGAATCAAAAATGAGTTAAAAAAACATGAGTTATTTTTTAATTGACTCATTTTTTTTTATAACTCATGTCAAAACTTCGCCCCGTTAACTGTAAAAGAAGCTAATGTTTGTGATACTGAATCACAGAGTGAATTGGACCAAGAGTTAGTAGAAACATTAGGCTAAAAATTCCAAGAATTAAAATTTGACTCTGTAAAAGAAAAAGCAGATTTCTTCAAATCTGTGGCGTTGGCTAAACAAGTTGTGAGTGAGGAAATAAAATTGTCTGTAAAAAAGTCTTTGTTTAAATTTTCAAACCCGATTCCTTGTCCATTATGCGGAGAGTTAATGAAGAATGACAATGGTGTGAAACTTCATATTAGTAAAAAACATAAATGACTTAAACATAAATAATTTTTTTATTTTATTTTATTATATTGATTATTTACATACTGATCACAAAAAATTAAATCACAAATTTGTGATCAAAAATTTTGTAATCAAAATGATCATAAAGTCGTCATGATACCACTGATCACATTTTTTGGTGATCAACTGATCACAAAGTCGTCATGACAACAAGATTGTGCTTTCGTCCGGTTTAAAATTATTGATTTTGAGTAAGAGGGTGAGTAAGGCTCAAGGTTTTCAATAAAAAAATAAATATTTGACTACATTGGATTAAATTCTGACCGATCTAAGTCTTCAGAATTTGATGCGTATCAGCATGACTTGACAAAGCTGGGTTGGATTCCTTCCACTTTTCATTGACTCTAATATTTGTTCTTGATAATGAGAAACTTCTTTTTTGACGGCTAAAATGAAGTATTTTTTAATAATCAACTTCTTCTTTCGGTTTATCTGTTTTATTTTGTAGATTAAAAGGACACCAAATGGTTCCTTCGAAATGAATTCTACAGAATAAAAAGCTGTAAAGAACCCGAACAGACGGAATGGCTTCAAAATGTTCAAAATTCTGGAAAACCTAAAATAAAAAATAAAAAAGAGCTTTATTTTAAGCTCTAAAATGTCATGCTCATATTATTTCTTTTTCTAAAGAAGTTTGTAGAGAAAATATCAACTTCCTGAATTTTTTTCTTATTGATAATAAATTGCTTATCTTGCATTTCTAGCTTTTGAAAATGATGTTGATACCATTAATCTAGCTCAAATCATGAGTTTGAGATTTTAGAACTTAAAAAAAACTAGTTATCTTTTTTAAATTTAATCTTGAATTTTAGTTTTTTTTCAAGTTAAGATTTTCGTTTCAATTAACAAATTATCATCATTTATATATCACTTATTTTATCATATCTTAAATTAACTTAATTCCAACAAATACGTGATCCATTTAGTCATAACTTTAAATTCTTAAACTCTAATTAAAATTTGCAGCACATTCAATAAATACTTTCATTAACTTTATTAAATTAACTCTTTTTAATTTAGGATTTTTAATAGAATGAGCTGTAATAAGTGTTCTGAACTGCGTAGAACGATTCCAAAACTCTCTTGTAACTCTGAGATTGGAAGTTATCCCTCAATCAAAGAGCTTGCATTTATAGTTAATCTAGAGTACTATGCAGACATGACAATTGACTGTATTCATAAGATTCCAGAAGATAAGAAAGCTTGTATTAAAATAAAAGATTTAGTTACATTTGTTGATGAAAATAAATGGCAAATGGTAACCCGAACTGCTTACAAAGGATTTCACTGCACAACATTTTTGAATAGACCCCAAAAGAAAGTAGTTATTGTACACAGAGGAACACAACTGACAAATTTTGAGCAAATTAAAACAGATGTAGCGATTAATCAAGTGACTCAAGATGTCATTATAAAGGCTGATTGGCATACAACACAATCCCTAATTAACAATGCATTAAAAGAAGATTCAAATAAATTTGTAAGAAATGACTTCTCAGTTACAATTACGGGTCATAGTTTAGGCGGTTGGCTGGCTCAATTATGTACTTTGATCGCAAAAAATCCTCAATTTTATCCCGTTTGTCCACGCGGTTTGTTCACTTTTCCAAATGGAAAATCAATTGATATGAGTCAATCATTCGACTTGCACTGTGTTACATTTGACAGCCCTGGTGCTTTTGCTGTTTTGGAAGAAATGGAAAAAAACGCAGCTCTTTTATCTGGCAAAATAAGTGATTTGGAGAATGCGCTTTGCTCGCTTGATATCACTGTATATCTATCGAATCCAAATATTGTAAATGCATGTGGGAAACAAGTTGGTATAGTAAAACGAATCGATGTTATGTCAAATGCAAGTTATTTGGAAAAATGGTTTAATCCGTTTTCATCTCATAGCATGGAAAAGATTTTAGATTACTTTATAAAGAATGACAATTTATAAAGAATTAAAATTATTTTTGCTTTTTGCTTTCTTCATAAAAGAAATATTAAATTTCAATTTACAAGAACCTTTACTGAAATAAATAAACTGGTCCGTTTTTAAACAAATTTAAGTTCATAATTAAAGTTAAATTTCAAATCAAAAATTTTAGTTTTGAATTAAAAAAAAATTTTTTTCATTTTTTCAAAGCTTTTATTTTAGAGTGAATTTATTTTCAGATAAATTATCTGAAAATAAACAATATTAGAAAATGTAATTTACCTGTAAATAAATTTTTTTTATTTTTTACCTGAATGAAAAAATTATTTATTTTCACGTAAATGTCAAAAATCAAAAGAATAAAAATAGAAACAATTCAAAGACCATAATAATTGAAACAAATTAATTAGGCAGAATTAATGAAGTGAAACCATAATTAAAAATTAATCAATCACCTGTAACAGTCCAAAAAAACAAATGTTCAAAAACAGTAAATACAGATGGGCAAAATCAAATAAAAGAGTTTTTGGAATCAATCAATTAAACTAGTACTATTAAAGGGTTTTTAGATATAGTTAAATAAATAAAATAATAAGTTAAATTATGTAAAATTTGTTGTTTATCATGTGAATCTAAGAATATAGTTTGTGATAATTGTTCTTGTATTTTTCATCTAAAATGTGTTGATAGAACTTATGCTCCAAAAAAAAAAGAAATGGATTTGTAATGAATGTGATTAATCTTTTTTTTATCTGAAAATAAACTTTTTTTTTAATTCACTTACAGATATTTTATCTGATTTTCTTTTTATTTATTTACAGATAATTTACGTGAAAATAAACGTATTCTTTATTTTATGCTTATACTAAATTTAATTTTTTTGCTATTAAAAAAAAAATATTTATTTGTTTTTCTGTTCAAGCATAAGCTCCTTAAGATAAAAAAAAAAAAAATTATAACAGTTTTAAAATATTTTAAATTTCAAGTAAGTTTTTTTAATTTTTTAATGAGAAGATGAGAGACAAAAATAATAATTAAAGAATTGCTTAATTAAGAAATAAAAGGAGTTGGAAAAATAAATGAATAAAAATAATATGAGAATCAGGAGAAAATAAAAACAACAACAAAAAAACGTGGATATGATCTTAAGAGTAAGAAAGTTTTTGTAAAATTAGGTAGCAGCTACATAGAGGAATAGGATTCGTAACAAATCTAGAATCGAAGCCTCTTTGGTACTACGAAACAAGCCTATTAGCCGATGGAACTGAATAATCTAGAGAATTACGAAGGTAATTTTCTAATAAATTGCTTAATCCGTGGTCAATTTTACTAATATTTAATTTATTTTCTGCTTCATAGAATAATGATTAAGAGGAGGTTCTGAGATGAAGTTTTAGAATGTATCTTACAGCACTATTTTGAATAACGTGTAGCTTTTGTTAACGTGTTTCAGAAAATGAGTTAAGGCATAGAAAATTAAAATCCAGAATTGAGCCAATAAGTGCCTTGTAAAGACCAGATACTGTATAATGTTTGAGTTTCCAATTTTTTAAGAAAATTGTTTATTATATTGAGTCTATTCATGAATTTAGTCATTACTTATTTTATTTTTTTTATCAAAGCAAAGACTTTCATCAAAGTAGTTATTTATTTATGTCTTTTAAGTAGTTATTATTAATAATGTCCGTTGTTTACTATTTTCCTGTATTTTTTCAAAACAAATAGTAACACTTATTGAACGATAGGAATTAGGGTCGGAAGGAAACTCTTTTTTTCCAAAGCCATTGAAATTTTGGCGAATTTCCAAACTTAAAAATCATTTTTAAGCAAAGATTTACAAGAGCATTAATATCTTCAAAAGTAGAGAGAAATTAAATGATTGAAACCAAGAAACTTCGAGATTCGAACAAAATAGACACCACAATGACATTTAGCAATGGAATTAGAATCCGAAAACAATCAAGAAATCATCAGTAAAGCCATCTTTGAGAGCTAAATATTAGAATTGGACCCTGAACAGCTTTCGTCACTTTTGTCGATATCTCCGTTCCAGTCTAAAAAAACCGGGATATGAGTATTTAAAAACAACCCAAATTATCTATTCGAAGGAACTATCGATGATCTGAAAACTATAGCAGGGCATGCTAGTATTCCTGAAAAATTAAACATTAATCACTCTTCCCCGAGAGTGACCATGGCAGCTAATCTTAGATTTCACTGGCTGTCACCCAATTTTGATCATAACCACAATAAAAAATTTCTTCAGAAAAATTCGAACTTAAGTAAAGAATTTTTGATTCAGACTATTTCGAAAGTACAGTACAATCTTGAGAATATTACTCAGATTTCAAACGGTGTTATTAAAGCAACAATTCAGTAAGACCTAACTAATCATGAAGACTCTATTGATATAGTTAGAACTCATGTCATCAAAATTCAAGGATGTCTTGTTCAACTTTCATGATAATATGGTAGATATAATTTCTGCAAAAGATTTGCTCATATCCATTCAGGATTTTAGTCTTTCAAGAAATTGAGAAAGAAATATTCGTCGATTGGTCACGAAGAAGCAGAATTTAATACAGGTAATTATTTAGCTTCCAAACTAATTGGAAAAAGAATCGAATGTAGTGAAGAGATAATAAATTTAGATGAAGTCCCTGATAATGAACCGCCTAAAATGATCAGGGCAAAAAAGGGAAAATGCAACAAATGTGAATATTACCGTAAAACCTCGCGTAATATCCCTCTGAAATTAAAGAAAACACGCTTTAATATCCCATGGTATTTTATCTAAAATTTATCAAATTTAAAAGTGTTAATTTCCCTGGGATATTAAGTAGAACATGTTCAGAAAAATTAATAAAAATTGTCCACTATAATTTTTAAATATTTTATTAGAGACATTTTTTAATTACAAATTTTTTAATTTTATTAATTATTATAAAAAAATAAACTATTTTAATTAAGCATAAAAATAACGGACCAGTATTTTAACAAAAAAATTATTCTGACTCTGATTCATTTTCGGAAATTTCATCAAAATTTAAATCACTATAAAATTCTTCACAGTTAAACGCATCAAAGTCATCAGATTGATCATAATCATCAATCATGTCAACTTTGTTTTTCTCGATGAACGATTGAAGCTGAACATGAAACTCATAAGCTTGCTTTGAAGTGACTCCGCATCGATCAAAAGATTCACTGATTATTTTTGGCTCCAATTGTTCCCATATTTCGCTAATCCAAATGATAACTTGGGAATATCCAGGGGATTTCAAATTGCCTGCTGCAGTAAAGCTCTTTTCTTCATTAATAAGCCAATTTTGCCATCTGTCAAAATACGCTTTTTAAGCGGACGCATCCAGCTAACATCAGCTGGCTGAAGAAGGTTAGTAAACCGTTTTGGAACATAAATTGTTTTAATATTATTCTGAGCTAAAGTCTCTTTGACTTTTACTGTAGCATGGCAAGGTGCTTGATCTAAAATTAACACAGGATTTTTTAAATCCTTGCTTGCGATCTTAGGGACAAGGCATCGCTTTATGACTCCATCACAAATCATGTCTTCATTGAAAGTTCCAGATTTGTTATAAATTACTACCACATTGTTAGGCGGTTCAAAATCTTTCAATGGATTAACTCTAGGCACAATTATTAAAGGCTTGAATTTGTATCCGCTTGCAGAAGCAGCAAAACAAACAGAGATTCTAGTTTTTTCATTACCTGAATTTGTCGATGGAACTCTCTTGGCACCAACTTGGTCATAGGTATAATTGCATTTTGCATCAAGGTAGATACTGGTTTCATCTAGATTTATTACCGATGATCGTTGAGTATTAACCAACTCATATCTACACTTATTTATAAAATCTAAAACAATCTCTCTTGAATTATTTGGAAGGTCTCGGCCACTAGTTGTTATTCGCCTTAAGACAAAATTAGATCTCCTCAAAAATCTTGAAAACCATCCATTAGATGCTTTGAAATCTAAACATTCCCGCTTAGCTATTTGAGCTGCTTGTTGTTTAATGGATTTCCCGTCGACCACAAACCCCAACAACCTTTGTTCTAGAATCCACGCTTTAAGTTCTATTTCCAAATTCGGAAACTGTGGCGTTCCGTTTTTTATCCTAGCCCTGTTTACTTTGTTCGGAGATTCCATAATTTTTTGTTTGTTGCTTATCCACCACCTAATTTGCTTATGACTCACCTTGTGAATTTTATGCGCTTTATTTATAGAATATGCTTCAGCGTATTTTATTACTTTAAGCTTAAAAGCCAAATTATATCTTAAATTTTTGTTTCTTGCCATTTTTTAATTTTTAAATTAATAAAAAAAGAGGATTTTTTGTTTTAGAAGAAAAAAATCAAGTTCAAGTTCAAAAAAGCTTTATACAAGTTCAAGATTATTAAGAAAATTCCAAAAAATTTTTTTGAGCTTACTAAAAAATTTAAAATTAATCTACAGTATTAAAATGGTTGAAGGATAAATTGCATACGAAAATAAATAAATTTTTGAAAAATTTCATTATTAATTTACCATGTTTCACTTAGTTTCCCATGTTGATTCACTTAATGTCCCTGGGATATTATTTATGCAAAAATACTTAAGTTTCACATAATTTCCTAGAGACATTAAACCGTGTCCTGTATAAAAGCCCATGGGATATTGCGCAAGGAAATACGGTACTGAAAAGACAAATACTAGAAAATCCCAATCGAGAATCACTGTAGAAGAAATTAATTCAGTGTGGATTGCAGCTGGTATGACCGAAAGTAAATCATATTTCTCTGTGCAACAAGAAAGCAGAATTCGTATAATCAATTAGTCTAAACTCATTAAAAACAGTAATGATATGATCCTTCTGAACAAAGGTAATTTTAAAACAATTCTAAACAAAGACCAAAAGAAAATGGATCTCGAAAAAGAACCAAATTAAAAGCAAACGTTTAATCGGTATCTTTCTGTTTTTAGATTTTAGAAAGGCTTTTGATACGGTTGACCATAACTTTCTACTGACCTGATTAAGCTGTTTTGGTTTTGATGATTCTTCAATCACACTCCTAGAAAGTTATTTTGCGAACAGATCCCAAGTAGTGAAGATTGATGAGTTCACTTCTAACTCAAGATAACTCAAATTAGATGTCCCCAAGGGAAGTGTCCTAGGCCCACTTCTATTTTTGATTTACATAAATGATATTGTTTTATTCCTTTCAGAGTTTATGGTGAAATTATTTGCTGATGATACAACTCTAATTAAAACAAGGGATAAATTATCTGAACTTATTCATTCTTTTCTTGAATCAAATCAAAAGTTATTTACTTGGTGTAAATTCAATAGTTTAGATATTTATTGATCCAAGACTAAAATTTTGTTTATCTCAAATAAAACAAAACTTAAGTTTCCCTGTAATATTGAAATAAATGGTATTATGGTTGAAATTGTTGATAAATTTAAACTTCTTGGAGTAATGATTGATAACAAGCTCACTTTCTTGCAACACGTAATTAGCTTAAGAACTTCAATAAATAAACGACTTTATGCTATAAGAAGATTATTTTACTTATCGCAAAACAATTTTTCAAAAGATCAATTCAAAAATTAGCTAATTCCTATAACTATTGTGTTCAAAGATTATTAAAAATTCGCCCTAATATTCATGGCAATGATGACTTTAACACTTTAAATATCAAGTTGAATAAATTTAACATCGACTGCTTTCAGCATTGAATTATCTAACGTCTTGCTCATTTTGCAGATAAAATTGTAAATTTAAAAACATCGCCTGTTGACTTAAGAGAAGTGTTAATCAGCAACCGCTCTAAAAATATTGATTATAATCTAAGAAATTCAAATGACTATCTCGGACCTTCTAAAGGAAAGTTTAATGATTATGGTGAAAAAACGTTTGATTATTTTTATTCTAATTTCAAATTACTTATTGATGATATCCAGTTAGATTTTGTCTTATTTAAACGAAGAATAAAAAATAACATTAATTTAATTTTCATAAATTTTTGTAAATTTTTTACTAAATTTGATATCAATTTCAAAAATCTAATTTTTAATTAATTTTATAAATTTTTTAGCGCTTTTTTTTTATTATTAATAAATGGGCTCAATCATCCCTCTATGGGTTTGACCTTAGATCTCTTTGATTGAGTTGAGAAAAAAAAAAAAAGATTTATGAAGGAATAATATAAACATTTATTTCTATTGAGCATGTTTTTACAGTTAATTGTTCGAATTTTGACTTTAATTTTAAAAAAGCAAATTGGGGACCTTACCAAGATTTCCTTAAGTCTTCAATTCAGCATAATAGTAATACGCAAAATATTGACGAGCTCAATGAACACATCTGCTTATTTCCATAGCAAGTAACTTAAATGTATCATTTACACTAGAATATATAATTTTCTTAAGAACAATAAGTAACTTATTCATGAGCCATCAGGATTTAGAAAACATAGACGCACATAATGCGGATAATCTTATAAAAGAAAAAGTACTTTATGTTTATTTTGACATTTCTAAAGCTTTTGATAGAGTTTAGCAAAATGGACTAATTTACAAACTAATTGCAATTGATCTATCTCCTTATTTTATTTATTTGATAAGATCATTTATGAATTTAAGATCTTTAAGAGTAAATGTAAATAGTAATCTAAGTGATCAATACGCTATTAAAGCAGAAGTTCCACAAAGTTCACTTCTTTTTAGCATTTTCATAAATGACATACCAGAAAAAATAAAATTGAAAGATGGCTTTTCCAATGGAAAATGAAAATTTTATTGAAAAGTCATGTTACTTGATCTTTCAGAAAAAAACTAAAATTAAAATCAGTCTTCACCTTAAAATTAATGGTAACAATTAAAATAACGAGGAAAAAGTTAAAATCTTAGGCATCACATTGGACTCAAAACTTACCTTTGGTAGATGAATTAAAAGAGCGCTGAAATTCAAGACTTAATATAATAAAATATCTTTCAAATAGGAAATGGGATCTAAAACCAAAAACATTAGGTAACCTTTACAAATCCTTGATAGGATTAATTTTAGATTCTCAAAAACTAATATCAAAAATTTACAAGTTATTCAAAATTCATCAGTCCGATCTATTTTGAATCTAAAATATGATAACCCCTCCAATATTATGCACCAAGGGGCTTACGATAAACTTAAACGACTAACAGTCTCAAATTGACTTTTTGAGTTAAAAAAGAGGTATGTCACGGTAGGATTGAGTCATTCTGTTCCATTGGTCGTTAGAGTGGTGGAAGAAAGAGAACGTTTTGGTTTTGTTCATGGTGAAGTCGAATCAGAGCCGTCTGTTAAATTTAGAAGTAGTGGAAAATGACCCAGCTAAACGTCCGAAAGGTAGACTTTGCAAAAACTCAATTGATGATCAAAGAGCAAAAAATCTAAAAATAATTAATTTTCTTTTTTTTTCTTTTTTAACATCATCAATAAAAATAAATAAATTTTTTTTTAAATATTTATCAATTAATTTTATCTGTTATCATAAAAATAAAGAAATAACAATAATATTTTTGTCACGTAAATACATGCCTTTTTTTAAATAATAAATGAATAAACTTTATTATAAATGATTTGTTTAATTTTTAACTTGAAAGAAAATTATTTTGAATTTTTAGCTGAGATAAAAATAATATCTGAATCAATATTTTGAAATTTTGTTATACAAAATTTAATTTAGTTTCTTTTCAAATGATAAAAATATCATGATTTAAATTTTCATAGATCATCATTATTAAAAAAACTATGTATTAAATATTGAATAGAAATTTGAGTGATCATGTAATAAACTTAGCAGCTCACCTTATTAATTTTCATCGCACAAGTGAAATTTATAGCTCTATTAAATTTATTACATTTTAGAGAGTTAACTAGTTAATTATTTTAATGTATGATAAATTTGGTGGCATTGAATGAAAATTTTACAGAATCCTACGAAAATTTTTTTCAATTTTATTTCTTTTATTTTATAGAATTTTTATATTTTCCTAAACCTTTTGATTCAATAAAAATTTTATTTTATTTAGTTATTCGATTTTCTCAGCCTGTTTTGTGCCATTATTATTATAAAAAAACATATTTTATAGACACAAATTTTCCATCAAATTTTCTTTTAATTTTAAGAATGAGATAGTAGTCTATTCTGGTAATTTTTCTAAAAAATTTAATAAATATTTAAACAAATAATAAAGAACCAATCCTTTTTTAATTGAAAAAATTATTTCTTTATAATTTTGTAGCTACCGGAACTAAATTGTAGATTGAAGTTTATTCTTCATTTTCCTTAAAAAAATTTAATTTTTAAATTAAAAAATTAGAATACCAAAAAGTTAGACTTTTTCAAAAAAATATATAATAATACTACTATTATTCATTTAGATTTAAAAATGGGCAAATTTTTTAACCTGCGCATACCCGAAGCCTCCATAGCTCAGTGGTTAGAGCACCAGTCTTGTAAACTGGGGGCCGGGAGTTCGATCCTCCCTGGGGGCTTTTTTTTTTAATTCAAAATCAAATCTTTATTATTTGGATTAATAGCTAAAAATCAATTTTTTTTTAATTTTTTAACTTCTAAAGATTAAGGTTATTTAAAAAAGAATAGAAAAATTTTTTCTATCGAAAATAGGTTATTTCACGTAAGCCTCTATAGCTCAGTGGTTAGAGCACCAGTCTTGTAAACTGGGGGCCGGGAGTTCGATCCTCCCTGGGGGCTTTTTTTTTTAATTCAAAATCAAAAAAAAAGTTTTTCTATCTATTAAATAATTAGAAATTGGATTTTTTTAGAATTAATTACTTGTTATTAAATACATGTCTTTTATTTAAAAAAAATTTTAAGAAGCTGAAAGTTAACACACTTTCAATTCAAATTCAATCTAAGACTAATTTTTCCAACTCATACACAAAAATTTTTAATTCAATTTATTAAAAAAAAATTAAAAATTAAATATTCAAATGCAAAGTAAATTTTACTTACACATCATGCAAACAATTTGGGATAGCATAAATATACACACACTCAAGTGTATATATGCAATGAATAAAATCTAAAATAAAAAGAACATACTTTTTACCTAAAATTCATTATTTTTTTTCGAAAAACGATTTCAAAATTTTAAAAGCACATGTTTTGCTTTAATTATTTATTATTTAAATTGCATTTAGGTTTAGATAAATAAAAATGGGTAGACCAGATTTTAGAGGAGGCTCGCGCGGAGGTTTTCGCGGAGGCCGAGGAGGCGGTGGTGACCGCGGCGGATTCAGAGGAGGACGAGGTGGCGGTGGCGGTGACCGTGGTGGATTCAACCGAACCCGCGGTGGTGGTGTTGGTGGCCGCGGAGCGCCCCGAGGAGGAGCTCGAGGAGGCCGAGGTGGCGCTCGAGGCGGCATGGGTGCAGCTAAAAAAGTTGTTGTAGAGCCTCACAGACATGCCGGTGTTTTTGTTGCTCGCAGCAAAAATGACGACCTTCTACTCACCAGAAATCTTGTACCTGGTGACACTGTTTACAATGAAAAAAAGATCCAAGTTGATGTAAGCTTCAATTGAAAAATAAGAGATGCAAAAAGATTTTATTGAAACATTTAGGGAGAGAATGGCGAGAAAATCGAGTACAGAGTATGGAATCCATTTAGGTCTAAATTGGGCGCTGCCATTTTGGGTGGTGTTGATCAAATTCACATAAAACCAGGTGCCAAGGTGCTTTATCTTGGCGCTGCCAGCGGAACAACTGTGTCGCATGTATCCGATATTGTCGGACCAGAGGGGCTTGTATATGCAGTTGAATTTTCGCACAGATCAGGAAGAGATTTGATCAATGTGGCCAAAAAAAGAACCAACATAATTCCAATTATTGAGGATGCCAGACATCCGCACAAGTACAGAATGCTTGTCGGTATGGTCGACGTAGTGTTCGCTGACGTCGCTCAGCCTGACCAAGCTCGCATCGTGGCATTGAATTCTCATAACTTTTTAAAAAATGGTGGTCACTTTGTTATTTCAATAAAAGTAAAGAGCTGTTTAATTAATTAAAGTTTTGATTTAATTTATTTTCCTAAGGCGAGTTGTATTGATTCAACAGCAACACCAGAGGCCGTGTTTGCTTCAGAAGTTAAAAAATTGCAATCGGAAAAATTGAAGCCAAAAGAACAATTGACTTTGGAACCTTACGAAAGAGACCACGCAGTAGTCGTTGGAGTCTATAGACCTATTAAACAAGCTGCTTAAAATGAATAAAAGTTATAAAAAATAAAAATATTTTTTGTTTTTAGTTCATTGTTTTTTTTTCTAAATAAAAATTGGTCAAACGATCAAGGCCATTTATTTGTAAATAAGTCCTTTGAAATGAATCAAAAAATAAAAAATATTTGAACAAATTAAATTTTCTTATTAACCATTCTCAAAATGAATTTTGACCTTTATTAGAAAAATTTTAAATTTATTATACAAAAACAATAAGCTTAGTTCCAACAGTTTTACATGAAAATACTTTTACAGTTTTAACTTCTTAATTTATTATTTAAAAAAAAGTTTTTATTTTAAAATTTTGATAATAATCAAATTCAATAATTTATCTCAAATCAAATTTTGGTGATGGTTACAAGTGGTAGATACTCGAAGACAAATCAGCTGAGACATCACCAATTTATCATACAAACTCTCATTGATGGATTCAAAAAATTCAAACAATTAGCGAAAAGTTCGAACCATTCGGTCCAAGTTCGAACTTTTTCCAAAAAAAATGAGCTTTAAATAATGGAGGCTTTAAAATGTTCTTTAAAAGAAAGCACAAACCTTCCATATTTTTTTGCATTTTATTTAATTGTGACAAAGAATGTTCTTTTTGTACTTTTGAACAAAAATATTTTCATTTTGGTTAGATAAACAAATTTTCCATACTTTCTGGCATTTAAACTAATTAAGATATATATTTTCATTTAACCACCTCGAATTCCATGGTCAGGGTCGGACCGAGGACTTTTTTAGCTAGTGGACAAGATTTCTTTTAAAAAAGGTAGGCACGTCTTTTTGAAAGGATTCGAACCTCGATCTAACTTTATATCTGAAAGATTTAACATTGATGTTTTTAATTATTTTTTATAAATAAAAATAATTTTTTATAAAATTTTATTAATTATCTAGCAAAATTTAAAGAAATTATATTTATCTATGAATATTTAAAAATTTTGTTTGATATAAAAAAATTCTCGCGGAATTTATTTAAAAAGGTTTGAAGATGATCTTTAATTAAACTTTCAACAATTTGATATTTGATTTTTTTCCAGCCAAAAATTAGAAATAAACTCGAAATTGTGAAATATCAAAAGCTTTACTAAATAAAAGGATATTCCTATAAAATTTTGAATGGATAATAATATGATTTGGCAATGTGAAATTTTAGTACAAAAATTACAATACAAAAAGTAAAAGATTATAATTTTTAATATATTTCAGAGTTTTTTGCAGAGCTTGGTATTCGTTTGCGTAAATTTGTACAATATTGTTCTGTTAACAGAATCATTTTTGCACAATTTAAAAAGCTTTAATTTTTGTATTGTAGTTTTTTTACTAAAATTTGACATTGCCTTTGATTTGAGGACAAGGTATATTTTTGGACAAAAAAATAAAAAATTTTGAAAATTGCGTTCTGTCAATTGAATCAGTTTTTTTTCCAATAGAAAGAAAATTCAGAAAAATGAACTTACATTAAAATAACCGAATGTTATTTTGTAAAGCATAATTTATTAGTTTCTCTTAAATTAAAAAAAAGTTGAATTAATTAATTAATATAATCAAGATTGTTAACCTAAAATTTAACCTAAATTTCTCAGAAATGTAACTTTATTTTAAAATAATGGAATTTAAATAAAAAAATATTGTTCGAAAAAGATTAAAAATAAAAAAAAGTAAAAAAGAAAAAAATTATTATTGCATAGACAAAAAAATTTAATCGTAAAATTTGATGAAAAAAAGTTAACGAATCTGCCATTTAACTGATATTTCTTACTTTATTAATTTTGAAAACAAATTTAAAACAAGAAGAAAATTTAATCTATAATTGACAAATTTAATAAAATAATTTAACTATTAATTTATTTTTTTATCTATATCAAGCTAAGTTCATTCAGATTCAAGAAAAAAAATGTTATAAAAATAAGCAGGAAGACATTTTAGAAATGCAAGATTTAAATTTTTTGTTTCTTAAATCGAATTTTTCTCTTGTAATGTTAGTTTTATACTCCATTTGTCTTTAAACATTCCTAATAATTGTTACCTTAGTTCTTAATAGCTTCTTCGAGTAACTCAACCTTACCTTTTATTCAGCAGATAATTCAATGCACCAGGTTCCGTAGAGAATGAGAATTTTAATCTTGTTTGAACAATAATGTTTTGAATCTGTCTTTGAGACTTATGTAATCAATGTAACCAAATATTGGCACTGTGAATTTGAAATGTAGATCTGAAAAATAAATCATTTTTATAAAAAATAAACTAAATCATTAGAGAATCGTGAATTCAAAGCGTTTTTTATTCCTTTTTGATTAAAAATCCTCACTTGAAATTTTCTTTGTGCCATAAAATTCGATTATTAGCAATAATTTTAGAAATTTTTATTTTTTACTCAAACTTTTTGAAATTTTTTTGAAATAATTTTCGCCTAGGTCATGACAAACTAATCAAACTTCTAAAAATTAAACAAGAATTTTAAGAAAAATTCTGCTATGACAAAATTAAAAAAAAACAATGAGATTTTATTTTTTGGCATTTTTGAAATTTCTATAATCATTCTTTCCCGGATCACAGCAATCTTTGCAACGCCAAATCGATTATTTATCATTAGCCTTGCTTTATGGTTTTATTAACTTTTTTCCATTTTATTCAATGATGCATGATAAATTGATAACCAAATAACATTATAATTTTATATATAATTTTTGATATATATTTTTTTTTATTTCAAATAAAATTATTTTTAATTTTTAATAATATCATCACAACGAATATATTCTAGTGGCCTTTCAGTTTTATTCAGAAATTATTTTGAAAAATTTTTAAATTTAGATGATAAAAATTAGATGCTTCAATAAATGTTTAATAATTTTTTTTATATTTTTTATTATTTTTTACATTATAAATTTAAAAATGAGCAAAAATTCCCAATCATGCGTTCCGTCCATTTTTGAGCCGAAATTACCCAAAAAATTTTCAGTTATCATTCCTTTCCATGTAAAACAAACTGACAAAGTGATAAATCTAATGGATTCTTGGTCACATTTTAGACCATGCAATCAATTCTCGGTGAGATTGGAAGTTGATTTGATTTTTTATGTAGCAAGACGTGATAACCAAAATTTGGATCATAACAAGTTTATAAAGCATAAAAATGTTGAATGTTTTAGTAAAATTGACATTGTTGAGTACATTTTTCTAGATGAAAGGACAGACAACCACAACATCGGCTCAAGAATTATGTTCGAATACATGCTAAATGCATCGAATGAAATTTTTAAGAGACAAAGCTTTATATTTTACATGGAACCGGATACTAGACCGATCAGATCGAATTGGCTAGTAGGTTTGTATAAAGAATGCATCAATGGAGACTTTTGGGTCAAAGGTAGCATTCAAAGAGGAATAAAAATGAAGAGCTTTACTGATTCATTTCATATAAATGGAAACGCTTTGTATAAAATAGGCGATGAAGATTTTAGAAATTTTTATTTCAACTCTGTCAAAGCCTATTTCGATAGGATCAAATTCAGACATGGATACGATGGCGGAATTTTCAAGTTTATTTATGATTTGAACAACATTGATCAAGTAAAGCATGTTTTTCATAAATTTCGATTCAGTGGCTTTGTATACAATAGTTGCCATACGAATTACAGTGTTCAAAAAATGGCTGATCAATTCGAAGATACTTTTTTGGTCCATGGAGGTGATCAAATTTAATCTTTTAAATTTGAATAAATTTATTTTTTTTTAAATTTTTTCAAATTTCGAAAATTATCTGTCCGAGCTGGGACCAATTAGTTTCATAGAATGCTAATATAGAAAGAAGAATTCAATTTGATAAAAAATGCGTTTTATTGAAATGATTTTATAGAATTCATTAAACAGAAAAAAGACAGAGAAAAAAATCAAAAGTGTTATTTGTCAAACAAGATAATTAATACTTTAATTTTTTAACACATTAATCAATTTATCAAAAAATAAATATAAAATTTTTCCTTTCATATCAAGATATATCGAATATCCAAATTCATTGTGTAATTGCTATCTAGTAATTTTTCTTTTCCTAACTTATTAAATATTTAAGCATGTCTAATACTAGCCTACGTTTAAAAAAATAAAAATTTATATCATTTATTACATTTCTATTTATCTTTTCTTTAATTTCTTTGATTTATCTTTTTTTTACTTTATTTTTATTTTTTTAATTCTGAAGGAGCTCAAGCTCGGTACAGAAAAACAAATAAATAAATTCATACGACATAATTTACAATACCTCAATTAAAAACCTATTTAATATGTGTCTTTTTTACTTTTTTTACATTTTATTTTAACTTATTTACCTTATTTTTATTTTTTATTTTTATTTTTTATAATTTACTCTGAAGGAGCTTTAGCTTGGTACAGAAAAACAAATCTTTATCCATTTCCCGCTTATCTTTTTGAAAAAAGATTATTTTCAAGATATATTAAGTATTTTAATTAAGCTAAATATCTATAATATCTTGATGTTCAATTTTTACGCAGGAGTTGAAACAAAAATTGTTACGCTTTGTAAAAACGTGTTTCATTTACAGAATAAATTTTTTCTCTTTAGAACAAAAATAATATATTTTTTTTCATTTTTGTATTGTAAGTTTTGAGTGAAGTTTCACAATGCCCAAATAAAACATTAAAAAAACTTTTTTAATTTTTGTTTTAATTCAAAATCTTAAAGAATTCTCTAATAATGAATAAATAAATGAAGTGTTAATCAGTACAAAAGACAGGGGCACTTGCCTCTTGATTAACCTTGAAATTAAAAATATTTAATTGCTTGTAAAATAAAATTTAAAATTAATAGATTTTCGTTTTAAAACAAAAAAATATAAATATTCTATATTTTATGTACAGGGATGTTCCACTTTTTGTTTTTTACAATAATTTACGTAAAATATTGTAAAATTTCCAAAAGTAAAAAATGATTTACGGCAAATTAGGTAAATTTTTGACGTCAACTTAAAAAAACACCCAAAAAGTAGACACTGTAATCTAAATGTAGCATTATGGCAAGAGAAACTCATATTTATTTTTTCTTTAAATAAATTTATAACATCTCTCTTTCATTGTTTTTCAAATTTGTGTTAAAATTGTTAATACGAAAAATACATCAAATAAATATAAATACTGCTTTAGTTTTTAGTTTATTTTAAGAATTATTTAATTTATTTTTTTTGGTTGATAAATTATGTATAAGAATGGAAAATTAAAGCATTTTAAATTTCTGATCTAAAAAATTAATCCCATAGAAATTTCAAATTAACACATAAAATTGATTAAAAATTTGAAAAAATAAATTAAACTTTTCATTTATTGTTAATTAGATTTTATAATAATTTTTTTGAAGTGTGTAAAATTCTTAAATATAAATTTAGATTAAAAAAAAGCCCCCAGGGAGGATCGAACTCCCGACCCCCAGTTTACAAGACTGGTGCTCTAACCACTGAGCTATGGAGGCTTGGTATAAAATGTTAGTTAATTGAAGTGGATTTTGCCTAAAAAATGCATTTAACAAATTATCTTATCTTTTTTCTATCTTGAGCTCAAACTCTTCTTGATTTAAATTATTCAACTTATCTATCTTGTAAATCTAATTAAAGTACAGTGATAAATTTTTTACAAAGAATATTTATTTGCAATAATATTATGATTATAGAATAGAATAAATTCTAGAGCTCAAGTTACCTTTATCTTTAAATGTTAATCGAGCTCTATCAAATTATATCTTTTCATTTCCCAAATAAAAAACATAGTTTAACTAAAAATTTATTCAATTTAGAAATGTTAAACTTTTCTCTACTTTTTTTGGTGGTGATTTCAACCGCTATTGCCTTTAGTGAGAATACGGATATGGCTGAGTCTAAAGATCAAGTAAACTGGAATAATCTAATTATTCTATCTACTAATTTATTATCTAATTTCTAAGCTAGTCGGTGAACTTTTGGATGAATTGGAAACCATTAAAAATAATTATTATCATTCAAATAAAGAAGATGATTACCGAGTAATTTTGGAATTTTTATAACAAATGTTTTACAAAAATTATAATTTGAAATAATTTTAATTTTTTAGAAATTTTTCGGAAATTTTGTCAATGAAGATGCTAGCAAAATTTATAGACCTAAACAAAAAAGAGTAAAATTTATTTTAAAATTAATCTAAATGAAAATTTGATATCAAAAATACTTAAAATATCCTTTATGTACTGTAAGTTTTTATTAGGAGCTGACCAATTTTATTACCTTTGATTATTTAATTTAATTATTAAAAAAATTTGAAGACTTAAAATAATTCAAATAATTTAAAATAATTTTTTTTTATTTCAAATAAAATTATTTTTAATTTTTAATAATATCATCACAACGAATATATTCTAGTGGCCTTTCAGTTTTATTCAGAAATTATTTTGAAAAATTTTTAAATTTAGATGATAAAAATTAGATGCTTCAATAAATGTTTAATAATTTTTTTTATATTTTTTATTATTTTTTACATTATAAATTTAAAAATGAGCAAAAATTCCCAATCATGTGTTCCGTCCATTTTTGAGCCGAAATTACCCAAAAAATTTTCAGTTATCATTCCTTTCCATGTAAAACAAACTGACAAAGTGATAAATCTAATGGATTCTTGGTCACATTTTAGACCATGCAATCAATTCTCGGTGAGATTGGAAGTTGATTTGATTTTTTATGTAGCAAGACGTGATAACCAAAATTTGGATCATAACAAGTTTATAAAGCATAAAAATGTTGAATGTTTTAGTAAAATTGACATTGTTGAGTACATTTTTCTAGATGAAAGGACAGACAACCACAACATCGGCTCAAGAATTATGTTCGAATACATGCTAAATGCATCGAATGAAATTTTTAAGAGACAAAGCTTTATATTTTACATGGAACCGGATACTAGACCGATCAGATCGAATTGGCTAGTAGGTTTGTATAAAGAATGCATCAATGGAGACTTTTGGGTCAAAGGTAGCATTCAAAGAGGAATAAAAATGAAGAGCTTTACTGATTCATTTCATATAAATGGAAACGCTTTGTATAAAATAGGCGATGAAGATTTTAGAAATTTTTATTTCAACTCTGTCAAAGCCTATTTCGATAGGATCAAATTCAGACATGGATACGATGGCGGAATTTTCAAGTTTATTTATGATTTGAACAACATTGATCAAGTAAAGCATGTTTTTCATAAATTTCGATTCAGTGGCTTTGTATACAATAGTTGCCATACGAATTACAGTGTTCAAAAAATGGCTGATCAATTCGAAGATACTTTTTTGGTCCATGGAGGTGATCAAATTTAATCTTTTAAATTTGAATAAATTTATTTTTTTTTAAATTTTTTCAAATTTCGAAAATTATCTGTCCGAGCTGGGACCAATTAGTTTCATAGAATGCTAATATAGAAAGAAGAATTCAATTTGATAAAAATGCGTTTTATTGAAATGATTTTATAGAATTCATTAAACAGAAAAAAGACAGAGAAAAAAATCAAAAGTGTTATTTGTCAAACAAGATAATTAATACTTTAATTTTTTAACACATTAATCAATTTATCAAAAAATAAATATAAAATTTTTCCTTTCATATCAAGATATATCGAATATCCAAATTCATTGTGTAATTGCTATCTAGTAATTTTTCTTTTCCTAACTTATTAAATATTTAAGCATGTCTAATACTAGCCTACGTTTAAAAAAAAATAAAAATTTATATCATTTATTACATTTCTATTTATCTTTTCTTTAATTTCTTTGATTTATCTTTTTTTTACTTTATTTTTATTTTTTTTTAATTCTGAAGGAGCTCAAGCTCGGTACAGAAAAACAAATAAATAAATTCATACGACATAATTTACAATACCTCAATTAAAAACCTATTTAATATGTGTCTTTTTTACTTTTTTTACATTTTATTTTAACTTATTTACCTTATTTTTATTTTTTATTTTTATTTTTTTTATAATTTACTCTGAAGGAGCTTTAGCTTGGTACAGAAAAACAAATCTTTATCCATTTCCCGCTTATCTTTTTGAAAAAAGATTATTTTCAAGATATATTAAGTATTTTAATTAAGCTAAATATCTATAATATCTTGATGTTCAATTTTTACGCAGGAGTTGAAACAAAAATTGTTACGCTTTGTAAAAACGTGTTTCATTTACAGAATAAATTTTTTCTCTTTAGAACAAAAATAATATATTTTTTTCATTTTTGTATTGTAAGTTTTGAGTGAAGTTTCACAATGCCCAAATAAAACATTAAAAAAACTTTTTTAATTTTTGTTTTAATTCAAAATCTTAAAGAATTCTCTAATAATGAATAAATAAATGAAGTGTTAATCAGTACAAAAGACAGGGGCACTTGCCTCTTGATTAACCTTGAAATTAAAAATATTTAATTGCTTGTAAAATAAAATTTAAAATTAATAGATTTTCGTTTTAAAACAAAAAAATATAAATATTCTATATTTTATGTACAGGGATGTTCCACTTTTTGTTTTTTACAATAATTTACGTAAAATATTGTAAAATTTCCAAAAGTAAAAAATGATTTACGGCAAATTAGGTAAATTTTTGACGTCAACTTAAAAAAAAACACCCAAAAAGTAGACACTGTAATCTAAATGTAGCATTATGGCAAGAGAAACTCATATTTATTTTTTCTTTAAATAAATTTATAACATCTCTCTTTCATTGTTTTTCAAATTTGTGTTAAAATTGTTAATACGAAAAATACATCAAATAAATATAAATACTGCTTTAGTTTTTAGTTTATTTTAAGAATTATTTAATTTATTTTTTTTGGTTGATAAATTATGTATAAGAATGGAAAATTAAAGCATTTTAAATTTCTGATCTAAAAAATTAATCCCATAGAAATTTCAAATTAACACATAAAATTGATTAAAAATTTGAAAAAATAAATTAAACTTTTCATTTATTGTTAATTAGATTTTATAATAATTTTTTTGAAGTGTGTAAAATTCTTAAATATAAATTTAGATTAAAAAAAAGCCCCCAGGGAGGATCGAACTCCCGACCCCCAGTTTACAAGACTGGTGCTCTAACCACTGAGCTATGGAGGCTTGGTATAAAATGTTAGTTAATTGAAGTGGATTTTGCCTAAAAAATGCATTTAACAAATTATCTTATCTTTTTTCTATCTTGAGCTCAAACTCTTCTTGATTTAAATTATTCAACTTATCTATCTTGTAAATCTAATTAAAGTACAGTGATAAATTTTTTACAAAGAATATTTATTTGCAATAATATTATGATTATAGAATAGAATAAATTCTAGAGCTCAAGTTACCTTTATCTTTAAATGTTAATCGAGCTCTATCAAATTATATCTTTTCATTTCCCAAATAAAAAACATAGTTTAACTAAAAATTTATTCAATTTAGAAATGTTAAACTTTTCTCTACTTTTTTTGGTGGTGATTTCAACCGCTATTGCCTTTAGTGAGAATACGGATATGGCTGAGTCTAAAGATCAAGTAAACTGGAATAATCTAATTATTCTATCTACTAATTTATTATCTAATTTCTAAGCTAGTCGGTGAACTTTTGGATGAATTGGAAACCATTAAAAATAATTATTATCATTCAAATAAAGAAGATGATTACCGAGTAATTTTGGAATTTTTATAACAAATGTTTTACAAAAATTATAATTTGAAATAATTTTAATTTTTTAGAAATTTTTCGGAAATTTTGTCAATGAAGATGCTAGCAAAATTTATAGACCTAAACAAAAAAGAGTAAAATTTATTTTAAAATTAATCTAAATGAAAATTTGATATCAAAAATACTTAAAATATCCTTTATGTACTGTAAGTTTTTATTAGGAGCTGACCAATTTTATTACCTTTGATTATTTAATTTAATTATTAAAAAAATTTGAAGACTTAAAATAATTCAAATTTTATGAAATTATCTAAAAACAAGAAATAAAGTTAAAAAATATTAATCTCTCATTTATCTTTTATTTAATAAATTAAATAAAAATAAATTTTTTTTTATAACTTTTCTTTAAATTAAATTTAATTCTTTGCTTTTTAATTTGAAATTAATAAAATTAATGCCTTTAACAAGATATGATCATTTTTCCAATTTATTTTTTTATTTCCAATAAACAGTAGTGATTTTTAAAAATTGGATTTTAAAAGATTTTGTCAAATTCTCTTGAAATCTTTAGAATATGGTATTTATAATAATTAAAAAACTTTTTTTAAATTACAAAAATCAGTCCAGTATTAATTAAAAAAGAAAATTAAATAATTTTTTTTAAAGTTTTTAAAAGGAATATTTGATGCATTGTTCGGCTACACAGAAAAAACAACTCAAAAAACCACAACTACAACAAAATCAACTAATTATGTTACTGCTACAGTTATGAATGATGCGGCAAGAAATGATATTTTCTATAAACTAAAGGTTCATTGTGATCGGACTTATGATAAATTGTGCTGGACTAAGAAACACGAACTATTAAATTTGTTAAATAAATGTGATAAAATTACTGATTCATATAGATTGAAAAATGATGCTTGCATTGAAGTTTTGTCTATTTATTGCTACGTTTTTTATGAACATTCGATTTGTAATAGTCGAAACTATCAGCCTTATAAGCCTGGAAAAAAAACGGTAGCTACATCTAGCTCAACTAGAAGCCCAATTCAAATACCAGTTGAAGTTGTGACAGCCAGTAAATACACTAGACCTGAAACTACCATAAAAACAACAACAAAAAAGTCAACTTTATCACACAAACCCTCTACGATTGATCCAAACAGTCCTTTTGATGGACCAGTTACTTCAGTAAAAAAATCCAATTTATTCAAAATTTTAAACTGGACTATAATTTTGATTTTAGGTCCCAAAAGATGCCAAAAAATTGAAAGAAATTGGAGAATATTGTTTGGCCAACAAAAATATCAACTGCGACAAAATGTTGGTATTATTAAAAGATAAATTCAAGAAATGTGAAAGACGACCTAAATATGATACAGATTGTCAATCGTTTAAGATTGAATTTTGTACAGCTTTTAAAAATTTTCCATGCTGTCCAGATGTAATATATTTTTGGCTTCTTTAATTTTTCTAATCAAATTTTTAAAAGGTTCTAGCTGGACGTCAATGCAATGGTAGAAGCAATAGTCTTAAACGAAGCTATTTAAGTTTGTAAAAGAATATTTGAAATAGTTGAATAATTTTTTTTTATTAAAGTAAAATAAACTAAGAATTAATTGCATTTTTTTTTATATAAATGACTTAAACTTGTTTTTCGGCCTGACGAAAAGGTTAAATTAAAATGGTATTTTTTTAGAAAATTCATTCTATCTAAATTTAAATGGAATAATTTAAATTTTAACTTTTTTGGTTTTTTTTATAATTTTAGTATTAATATAAAAAAAACTTGAATTGAAATTTGAAAAGCTATTTAAAAAGTGCGTCACGTTCTATCGGGCGGCAAAGTTTTTGATTTAAAAAAAAATATTTAACTTATTTTATCGACTGAAGGCCCAAAGAAAAGGCAACTTGAAGCTAATGATCATGATCACATGATCAGTTTTAACAAAATTGATGAAATAGGCTTCTTAAAATTTTTTTAAAATTAAACATTACCGTAATGCCGTGCGAATAAAGGCAGCATTAAACATGTGGCACTCGAAATTAAGTGCATGGTCTAAACATGTGTTTTTGAATTTTTCATGACCTAGGTTTAAGACCTGCATTAAAAACCAAGCTCCTAAATTTAAATGCCGGTCTTATTATTAAATTTCTGTATTAAATGCTGCTTCTTTATTCGAAAATTTTTAAAAACAAAATTTGAATATTTTTTAATTTTTTTGAATAAAAAAAAAATATTTTTTTAATAAAAAAAAAAATCGATTTAGGCAATTTTATGATTTTTTTTTTTAGATTTCGATTTAATTTATAAAATAAATAAACAAAATTTCAATTTTTCTCAAGTTCAAATAAGATTTTGTGTTCATCTTTGATCCATTTGCCAATAATTCTTCGATCGATACCAGATATACGACTCATATGATTAATACTTTTTTCACTTGTTTTACTTTTTTCACTTGTTTCATCACTTTGCAAAGATTTATATTTCATTATTACCTTAGTTTTAAACTCCATTGAGTATCTTTTTCTTTTTTTTGTCATTTGGCTTGAAATATTTTCAATTTTACTCATTTTGTTTCAAGAAAATTTTTTTTTAATAATAAAAATTTGTGTTTTTATAAGTTAAAAAAAATTCAAAAAAATTCAAAAATATTGAATATTTTTTTCTTTAAATTTCAACTTTTGATGCTGCATTATTTTAAGAGCTTCAGTTATAGAAGCCGCACTTATTCCCAAATTTTATTTCTAACTTAACTTTAGATGCTGCATTAAAACCCAAGTCACGAAATATTGAAAAACACGTGTTTAGTGCCGCATCTATTCCCGAAGCCACAAGTTTAATGCATTGAACTAGAACGCACGGCATTACGGTAAATGTTTATTATTTTCAAATAAAATATTTTTTTCTAATTCTTCTAAAATCGTTATTTGAAAATTTTTAAGAAAATTTTAAAATTTACATTAACGTGCCCAAATTATTGATTTTAATGATATTTTAATATTAATTAAAGCGAAACAAAGCTAAAATTTGTATTACAAATTTCAAAAAATTGATCGAGATTTTATTTTTTACTTCAGAAAAAAACTCATAAAATAATTTATTTCGTGGTTTTATATTAAAAAAATAATTTTTGATAAAGTTTAGTCATTTTTTTTGAAAAAAAAAGTTAAAAAATAACTTTTTTTTCAAATCTATAACCAAAAATGTTGATTTGAAATTTACATTTGATCATATGCCTCAATTTGCCAAAAATAAAACTCAAATATAAGACTGAAAAAGATTTCGAATTTTAATCAAAGTTGGAATGTTTTTTTTTCATTTTAGACCCTAAAAGGAAAAGTTTATTTTTCAGATACCGGAATTAAAAAAAAAATGATTTTCTTTTAAATTAAAGCAAAAGAGAAAAAATTTGAAACCAAAAATTTTAGATAACTCCCATTTTATAGCTATTTGATAAGCTCCCGATTTTACAATTGTGCTCAATCGAGGAAGAGGATGTTTTTTTTTCTTGTAAAAAGTTTTTTTGAAAAATAACAAATTTCAACAATTTCTTCACTTTTTAGACTTAAGTCAAGGCATATCAAGAAAGATTAAAATAGTATTTTAAATAAAAGTTAATTTAAGCAGATCTATTTAACAATTTATGATGGGTAATTATTAAAATCAAATTAAATTACGCAATTAAAAAATTCAAAATTTTAAAGTGAAAAAATATTTGCATATTACAAAACTAACAAGCTGATAAACAAACCTGTATTTTTTAGAATTTTCCAAAGTAAATTTTAACTCTTTGACACGTTTTTTTTGTGAGAATGCGAAAAATTTAAATTTTAAATTTTGTAAAATATAATTGCATTAATTATATCAAACATTAAAGAAAAAACAATTTTATCCAATTTTAAAAATTAAATTTTAATTTTTAAAACTTTTTACTCTTTTATTTTTTGAACTATTAGTGTTCAAAGAGATTTACTTGATATTGTTTTTTTAATTCTAATTACTTTCTTACTACAGTGTGTTTTTTTTAAGAATGTGTTTAATTTTTGAAAATTGAAAATAACTAGTAAGTCTACAATTTTTGACTAGTGATAAAAAATTTAAAAATTATTAAAATTTTGAAAAATTTTATCTGGTTCATGAAAATACAAAAAAAAAATAGTTTTATAATTAAAAAAAATATTGACAGACTTTTGTTTACTTGGTTACAAACAAAATTTATTCAAAATAAATGCCAAACAAAGTTACAGCTGCATAAATAGTTCCGTTTTTATACGTAACACTGGCTACATTGTCCAAATTGCTGTCCCACAAACATCTGCTGCCATACCTGATGTCTTGTCCTTTGACATCAGTAATGACAACATGAGAAATAAGCTTGTATCTTGGCGATGCCGAATTAAGCTGAAATCGAGCCTCTTTCATAATTTCTTGAGAGACCAATTTGGTCAATTGTCCGCATTTGCTTGGGTCGTAGGCCCGGTTTTTCAATAGTTCCTCCAAAACCTCGTACAATTTAGTCTGCAGTTTTTCAGGCTTGAATTTTTCGCTCTCTTCAGGCTCTGTTCTGTAAGTGTTCTGAAGCTTAATTCGATGGTAAGCGTTATCCTGACTGGACCTCCTAGAGCCCTGAGACATGGCATGAGACATTCTCCTGGGATAAATAGACTTTCTTGCTCCTTGCCAAATCGATTGTCTTCGCTCAAATCCTGTTTTGCTTGTTTGAGCATCGTCCACAAACGAAATGGACGGTCTACGAATCGCGGCACCCTGCTTATCAGACATTCTAAGATAACAGAACTATTTCAGTTGGAGAAAAAAAGGAAAATTTGAAAATCAAGTTTTGAAAAATAAGTTTTGTTCATTTTAGCTCGGAATATTGATAATTAAAACCTAATGAGTTCTCCGAGCTTGCTTAAAATACACTATGGTTAAGTAATTTAATAATCTTGTAGGTTAGCAACAAGAAATGAATTTAATTTGAGCGTTAAGGAGTATTTTTCTTTCATTTTTGTAAAGAAAAAAATCTTAATGTGTTGTTTTTGTTTGACGTTCGGCACTAATTTTTTTAGTAGAAACGAATTTCAAACAAAAGACGGAGAAAAATAATGAATTGATTTTTAGCTTGTTAAAACTTTTGTTCTAAGGCAATTGAGACAAACTTTGTCAAAAAATAATAAAAAAAAAACAATTTCCAAAAAGTGTAAAATTTTTTTTTCTTAATTTAAATGAATTTTTTTTTCTGGATTATTTTTATTAAAGACCTTTTGTCGATTCGTTTATTTTAGTCAATTTACTTGAAATAAATTGTTTCAATCTATAAAATTTTGGTCAAAATTTATTATTAGTATTGTATCTTTTTTTTAAAGTTTAAAAAAAAAAAAGATAAAATAAAATATTTTTGCATTTAAACAAAAACATACCATTAAGAACTTTAATTTACTTTAACATCTGATTTTGAATTTAATGGGAACTAGTTAAAAATCAAATAAAGCTTTTGTGGCTTGTATTCTAAAATTAGTCCAAGTTGAGTTTTTATTTTAATTAAAATTGAAAATTATCGATTTTTGAATTTAATGAATTAAATTTAGAGTCTCTAAATTGCTGTTTTTTTCGATGATTTTTGAAATTTTTAATCGTAAATTTAATTAAAAGTTAAAAAAATGTTACAATATCCTTCACGACAAATTATTCCATTAATTTCAAGAATGGTTCTGGTTTTTTTTTAACTTTCTAGTTGTCGGAAATTGTGAAATACCTAGAAATATAGAAAAATCAAAATTACATGAAACCCTATGAGCTAAATGAATCCAAAAATGCGATATTTTTTAAAGAAAGGTGGTAAATTTTAATGGAAATTTTTCAAAGAAAAGAAATTAAAAAAAGTTAAATCTAAAATTTGATTTTTTCGTTTTTAATCTTCGCATTTGCATTTTTTACATATATAAATAAAAATTGAAATTTAAAAATTCAGAAAAATACCAGATGAAAGAATATAATTATTAAATGAAAATTTAACTTTTTACTTTTATTTTTATTATTTAAATTTCTTAATTATTTATCCTTTTTTACTCTTTTCTTTAGTTTTTTATATTTTTAATTCAAATTTTTGACTTTTAGACATTTGCCTGATATCAAAAATCAAAATCCCATTTTTCAACAATTTTCAAATCGATATATAATTAATAAAAAAAATTAAAAGATAATTAATTAGGCAAATATATATTAAATTTAATAAAATAAATCTGTAAATATTTTTTTAACCCTTTTTACTATTTGAATAAAATATCCTCAATCAATCAGTTAGGAATAGTATGATTGTAAAAATTATTTTTGCAGTAAGTCTCCAGACAATTTTCGAGGGGTTTTAGTCAGGTTTTAGGCAAACTTGCTTTTTAACTATTTATTTATCGAATCAATATTCAGAAAAAATTTTAGCAGAAATAATCAATCAGGAACAAAAACAATTAATTTACGCTAAATGCTATTCATTTTGAAAAATAATGTAATTTTTGTCATAAAAAGCTTTAAAATTTAATAATTAAAAATAAAAAATAGACGTATAAGATATATATAATCTATGACGTATAAGTAATAAATTAACTTTATTTCTTTTTTAAAAAATTAAAATATATTCTGAAATTTTAAAAAACACTTTTAATTCATTAAACATTATTTAAAATACAAAAACTTTTTAATTGATCATTAAACTTAAAAATTGTGAATTTACGAAAATTTACGTAGTTTTTTCTTAACAGAAAAAAACATTAATATCTACAAAATTTAAAGAAAGTTTCCTAAAAATCAAATATAGAGTTTCACCCCTAAGGCTGGGTACCATCGATTCCATGTTCTTAAAACCGAAATTTGGGTTTTAATGTTTTATTAGAATATAAATTTTGAGTTAGAATGTAAAAAAATAAATAAAAAAGCTAGTTTAAAATTTTTTTTTAATCATACTTTTGGTATTATTTTTTAATTTTTAATATTAAATTTTTTTTATCATTTTTTCATTCTTAGATATAAAAAATATTATTGTGATATAAATAAAGATTAAATGATATTTTAGTCTTAAATCGACCTCATCTTGTTCAATTAAATGTTTCTGATCAATATCTTCTTTTTTAATTTCAATTGAAGTGATACATCTTCGTCATCATCATCTTCATCTGCAAATTTTTAGCCAACTTCAGATGGTTGTTTCTAAAGCGCTTTATGGTTTTTGGCTGGTCAACCTTTTTTCGTTTTACAACCTAGAGGTACGTCTTTAATTATATTTAAGTGTTATTTGAATCATGAAATCGAAAAGATAAAGACACAATTTTTTTTAAAAAGGACACCAAAATACATGAGACCAATTATTTAATTTTATAATTTTGCTGTAAATACTTAATAAAATTGAAAAATTAGCTTTTTTTTTAATTTTTATTGACACAAAAATCAATTTTCATTTTGTTTAATCAACATTGATTTCAAAACATTGAAGCAGAAATCTCCAATTTTCGGCATTAGAAAAGCTGGTGTGTTTTCAATTTTGTTCAAAGACGATTCAAAAAATTCATTTTTTTGTTCACTGGAAAAATTATCTCCTGAACCTAATCTTATTTCATCAAGTTTATTATGTCCAATTATTCTTGCCAAATTTGATTCTTCTAAATTTTTGGATAATTTTTTTCGATTTTGCCAAATCGAGTCGTCTAGATCAATATTTTTTGCTAAATTTTTTTTTTTCAGCTTTTTTACAACTCCAAAGTTATCGGTATAAAAAAAATTCAAATTTTCTAAATCAGCAACATTGCTTTCCGAGTTTGGAATCATGACAAAATTTAGAAATCCGTTCGTGTTCAATTCAAACTCATGAATAATTTTTATTTCAATACTAATTTTATTCTTCTCAATAAATGACACTAGATTTAAATGGATTTAAAAATAATTATTTTAAACAAATGTTGATTACCTTTTATTTTTGCCTGAAAATCATCAAAATCTACTAATTTTCTAGAAATTATTACAACTTGAGACTCGTTGATCATTTTAACAAAAAGTACATCATCAACAGGTTCACTTAAGACACAATTAGAATTTAATTTAAGCTCAGTGTCGTGCATTAATGGCTCAGTAGATGTCAACGCATGCTCAAAATTCCAAATATTCAAGCTTTGTTCATGGACCACAATTAGATTAGACTGCGAGAATTTTTGTAAAAATTTAATTTTTTCATCAAAATGACAATGCATCAAATCATCCACCAAAGAAATTGAGTTATCTGTTTCAAATTTCCACAGTGTAACTATGTAATTAAACGAAACAGCTACAAAATCCGAGTTGTTAAGAGTTAAAAATTCTGCATTGTTCGGATTCATGTCCCGGTATCCATTAGAGGTGCTATAGACCCAGTTGGAAGAGGTCGAATGTAATTTTTTAGTCAAATTCCATGATTTAAAGCATCCATCTTGACCACAAGATAAAAGAACACTATCATTTGGCTTAAACTTAATCTTGGTTACTTGGTCAAATGAATGGGGATGACGAACCAATGTATTAAGGTTGAATCTAAAAAATAAAATTAATTTCTATGATATTTTGGAGCTGGTAATTTTGTGACGGCTATTAATTATTTTTTTTCCAATATTTTTGAATAAAGACTTAAATTAATTTTAAAATTTGAGATTTAGGTTACATCAAAAACAAGAATATTTATAAATAATTTTAATCGAAATCAATCAATTTCTCTAGCAAATAGAAACCAAAAAATTTGAAAATAATAAAGTTCATATCTAATAACATGTGTAATAATAAACTTCATGTCTTTGACTTTTGACCAACTCTGGTTTTAAATCTATTTTAAATTTGATCTAGTCAAAAACCTATAGAAAATTTTTTTTAAAGAGTGGTTTGATCGAGATTTAACTTAATTAAGCACTTCTTTTATTTTTTCACCAAATATTAAATAAAATTCCCCAATTATTACAATTGTAAATAAAAAAATTTATTGACACTTAATTAAATAAAAAATCCAATTGATTTTAACCTTGTGAAATTTTTCTTAAAAAAATTATTTTTTATAAATTTCAAGGTTAATCAACAAGCAAGTGTCCATGCCTCAAGAGACTTGTAAAGAGATTAAAATTATTAATAAAAAGAACATTTGAAAACTTGTTAAATTTTAAAATTATTTTATCTAAAAGAACGTTATCTCGAGACAGATAAATAAATTTTAAAAAAAAATAAAAATAGTAAGTTATGAAAATATCTAGATCAGTAAGAATCTGAGAAATTAGGATTTTTCTTATTGATATTTTTGTTGATTCATTTTAAATTAATAAAAAAGTATTCTATTTTAATTCATTTTTTAATTCCTATTAAGGTACTTAGTCTTAAATTAATTTTCATCTTTTAAGAAAAAATTATTAGTGAAAAAGTTAAAAATACTGGATTTCTATTTAATTAGTGTTCAATTTATTTTAATTTTTTATATATAATATTAATAATTAGGGATTTTATTTAATATTTGGTGAAAAACATAAAATATTTGGGATATTTTATTCAAAATTCGGGGTAATCGAAATAAATTTCTCTTTTATTTTTGATATTAAAAAGTGAATCTATAAGCTTTCTGCCTTGTTTACAATTAAAAAATTTACTAAATTGAACAGTTTGACTGATCAAAATCTCCGAATATTATTAATTGATTCATGAATAAATATTTTTAATTTAAAAAAAAAATAATTTAATTAATTTTTAATTAATTTTAATGAAGGGTAAATATTTTAACTAAATTATTATTTGAGTAAATTTAGTGTTTTTCAAGCCATTTTTTTTTTGGGAATCGATCATATTTTTATTCTAATAAACTTATTAGTTTGATTTTGGAATTTTTTATTTTTAGACCTTTGGGCTTTCGCCCCTTTCAGGCTTTTGTTAAAAAATAAACAAAAAATATACTCAAATAATAATTTAGTTAAAATATTTACCCTTCATTAAGATTAATTAAATTATTTTTTTTAATTAAAATATTTATTCTTGAATTAATTAATAATATTCGGAGATTTTGATCAGTCAAACTATTCAATTTAATAATTTTTTTAATTGTACCCATGTTTTAAAAAGAGTGCTTATTTTGCCAACAATAATGTCAATTGAAATGGTGCTGTTTAATTTGAGCATAATTCTTGGTTAAAATAGCAACAAAAAAATTGTTTTAAAACTTAACCAAATTTTAAGATAAAAAAGATAAATTCTAGATCAAGATATTAAAAATAATGTTTCAAACAAAATGTAACCTTCAAACATAAGTTAGGTAAAAAATATGACCAGCAAGTCACAATATTGACTAACCCGGAAATTTTCAATTAAAAACTAACTTTTTGGTTGTGGAGTCGTAGTACCAAAATTTAAGACTTGTTTCGGGTGTTGTTATTGAGTCATCTCGCCTCTCGACTGTTGCAAGCCATGTTGAATCACTGCTAAATGCTAAGCATTCGATTTCAGTGTGAACATTTGGTCTGTTTAAATTTTCGGGTGAAATATAATTTTCATTAACGATATCAAGCTGAAAAAATTTAATTTTAGTATCTAGAATTAAAAAAAAAAATTATTTTACATTAAATAAAAGCTTATCAGAATTTATTGAATAAAATTGTAGATGACCAGGCTTTCCATTCGTAACCAAACAACTCATTTTATTGAAATAATTTAGTCCAGTTGGGTAAAGTGTAAAATTAGAGTTTTTAAGTATTTCTTTGTTTAAAGTTTGAAAGTGAGGACAAAGAAAAGTGCTTATGGTTTGGACAACTTTCATGTTGGCACCGATCAAGTGAATAGCTTTAATTTAGAAAATAAAATTTTTTAATTATAACCTTAAATTGTTTAAATACTGTTATCTAGGTGTCTGGTGATGTAAAGAGAATTGTCAGTAGAAGCAAGTATGCTGTTAATTGGTGATCCTAGTCGAGGTTTGAAATCTTTTTGTCCGCTTTTAAAGAGCCATTTAACTAAAACACATTCATGCCCGCCAGAAAGCAAGATCGAACCTTCGGCTGTGAAAAAAACTGACAAAACTGGCAACGAGTGCCAATGAAGCACACACTCAGTTGGTTTTGGATTTTTTTCGTCAGAATCAAAATCTGATTTTTTTAAAAAGCTTCTCAAATAGTTATACCATACAATTATTTTTCCGCTTGTTGTTCCTGTGGCTATACAGTCTTCATTTGGATGCAATGCAAGACATGTAAGTTCAATTTTTGATTTAAATCTTATCAAAAATTATTGAAAATTTTCTTTAATTTTATCCTGAAATGAGATAAAAAATATACTTTTGAGTGTAATTTGAATTTTTAAAATGATTAATGACAATTTTTTTACGACCTTCAATGTAGGCAATGTAACTTTCCTTGAATTCAATAAAAATTTATAAAAATAGAATTAAAATTAAGCAAAAATACATTTTTGTCTATTGATATTTGTAATTTGTCCAAGTTTAGTGATAAATTTGACACAATCAATTCATGTTCTAGTGTTTGACTACTCTTCGATATTGAATTATCGAACAAAAGTCTATAAAACGATGTGGAGTCATTAACAGAGTTGTTGGAAGTTTTTAGAGCACCGACAGCATAAATTGAGCAGTTGATATTGATTATCTTGTTGATTTTTAATTTGCAATCGAATGTTTTCAGCAAAAGTCCGTCTTCATAGTCCCATAAGCAAATGGTTGAATTGGCGTGGAAAGAAAGTAGTTGGTATTTGTTGAATGGATTAAGACAAATAGAAGCAATGACCACTTCTTTCGAGGAAAGATTGCTGTCTAAAGTATCTGTATGACTTAGTTTGTAAACTATGTCGCCACTCTTTACATTGTAGACATTGATGATCGTTTCGTCCGTAGAGAACAGGTATCTGAGGTTAAAAGTTTATAACTGATAATTAAAAATGAGCTTTTGTTACTTTGAATCCTGGGATAAAAGCAACATTTGAGTTACTGAATTTTAAAAATTTAATTATTTAATTGAAATTCAAGCTAAATTTTTATAATTAATAATAAAAACACATGTTTTAACTAATAAAATTATAAATTAATCTGCATTTTTTGCAAATTTTTACCATTGTTGAGATCTTAGTAAATTTTTTAATTTTTTTTAAAACTAACTTAACCAAAGTGGTAGAACTTTTTGGAAAAAATTTATTCTTTAGTGATCTAAATATAACTAAATTAAGCCAATGTCATTGAATAATTTTCTTTTCAAAAAGAACCATTTTAAATTGGAACAAAAAAATTCCTCAATTTCCAAAATAATTTCCTCAATTATTTAGCATTACTTCTTTTAATTTTTTTTAAAGTTAAATAAAATAATTTCAAATGTAGAAAGCAATTTTTACATTATTTATTATTATTATTACTTATTTTCAATTTAAGTAAATTCTGGCGATGATAAAATTTTTAAAAGAAAATTAATTTAATAAAAAATATTAATATAAATTGAGTAGAAATGAACGTTTTGTTAATTTTTTTCTCAGAGAAATTTGAAAAAATGATGCAATAAATGAATAATTATTTTTTATATTATATTATCTCTTAAATTTATTTAGTCTGGTATTAAAATTAAGATATCTTGTCTCATGAAACAAAAACAATAATAGAGTAAAAATCTAGATTTCAAATTAATAATTTTGTTTCATCTATATTCTTTTTTAAAATTTATTTTTAAGGGAATTAAAAATTTTATTTAATAAAAAATAGCGTAAGAGTTTTGTGTTAAATAGATAAATATAATTACAATAAACATAATTTTCAGTGGAAATATTTTTTAATTATTTTTAATTATTGACATTTAAATAAATTAAAAAATAATTTTTACAAGTATTTTTAGAATGGAATTTTTTTTTGATTTGCTTTCATATTTTAAACAGATTTTTATGACTTAAAGGCATAGATAGTAAGTCTTATATATTATTGCTGAATTTCAGGTAATCCAAAACCTACGTCTTTAAATAAAATCATTTCAGAGGCTATCTAATCGAAAAATGCGTAAAGCAGCTAAAATGCCTTTAGAAAGACTAAAATATTATTAAAAACAGAAAAAAATTAAAAAAAATCATCATAATAACAAAAGGCTTTAGAAAATCTCTAATATTTGATTAAAATTTGGTTAAAAAATATACCTAAATTTTAAGCTACAACTAATCTAGAAATTAAATGATTTATTAATCTATCTAAATAGTTTGATATAATTATTCGGCTTTATTTATGAATTTAATGAATGATACTAGGATTTTTAATTTTCTCCCTAAAAGCTTTTTTTGCTGGAGCAAAATTTTAAACAAAGTCGCTTTTAAATAATTTGGTTATTTTAAACTTTTTTTAAAACTAGAAGAGAATTTTTTCTTTTTTGTATAAATTAAAAACAGTCTAATTAAAATTTTATTTATCTCCCATATTAAATTCAAATAATTAAAAAACGGAACCAACATGAAAATATTTTTTTAATTAAAATCTTTTCTTCAATCCGAGATTAAAGATAAATTCTTTAATCGGATTAAGTTATAATATATGTACATCTAGCCAAAATTATCAGTAAAAATAAATTTTTAGATAAATGGCAAACAAACTATCAGTGACGAAACTTCAAAACGAATTTGAGACAGATGAATCAAGCTTTGGCTGTTCTTTGTTATCAAGAGCATCGATGGAAGAATCCATTTCGAGCATTAATAAACCGATACTTTTGGAAAAAAGAGCAGTAACCACTCAAATATACTCGGTCTATGAAATAAAAACCAACAAAATTTTGAAACCAAATGACTACTTATTTCTTTCAGTGTTTACAAGTTTTTTTTGTTTTTTGCCTATAGGTAATTTGTTTGTCATTTAATTTAAAATGTCTAACTTTATCTTTTGAATAAATCAAAGGGATAGTAGCGTTGTATTTCTCTGTTAAATCTGCAAAGGCCTATGAAAAATATGATATAAATTCATTATATTATTCAAAAATGTCACTTCGAATGAATCTATTGGCAATGATACTTGGGTTTGCAATGTTTATCGGAAGTGTTTTCATTTTTATGACAGTTTTTATGAAAGTCTTAAATCAATTTAATGAACAATTATCACAAGTAAAATAAAAGATTCATAAAATTTTTTTTTATTATAAATTAAATTTTTAACACAAAATAAAAAATTACTAAATTTTTTTCTTATTAAAGTTGAAATTAATTCTAAAAAGAAAATTATTTGGGTATTGTGAAATTTTGTTCAATTGTAATTATTAGTAGATAGAACAGTCCAACAAAATTATGGCTAAATTTTTAAGACAGTGCAGTTTTTTATTAAATTACAATATTGTTATGAATTTCTGTTTTAACCGTAATTTACGTAAAATACCAATTTTTTTTTGATTAGTTTTTAAAGTTATTTGAATCTTTAAATGACTAAGTGTGCGTTCTAATTGCTCAATAATTCATTTTATCATAACAATTAAGTAATTCAAAAAACCAAGCATAGTTTGAAAATTTTAATTTTTAATAAAAATTTACGGAATATCCGGTAATCTTGTGTAAAGTTAAGCAGTTTCACGTAAATTTTGGTTAAATCATCAAATCAAACTCAAATGAGTACAAACTTAATAGCATTTATATTGAAAATAATAAATCAGTCTGACTAAATGCTAAAATTTGAAGGAATTTTGTAACACCAACATTAAATTTTGTGTAGATCTCGATGACCACAAATTCAGGAAATATGATTCTGGCTATAACATGTAGTAGTAAAAGTAGTAGTAGTAGTGTGAACTGCTGTACAGCGAAAATGATCGCTATACCAACGCCAATATGGCGCCTGGCCCATTAAGAGCCTTAGCAGTCTTTGCTTTTATCCATACCAAAAACTTCTCTGTCGATTATTGCCTTGAAACTATTGAGTGAAACAGCATTTACAGCTCTTGTTGACAAACCATTCCATATATCTACCACCCTATTAGTTAAGAAATTGAAACGTGGAGGACCCTTCTTGGTCGGTTCTCTCACTAGTCTTTTGTCATGTCTTCTTAAATTACCAGCTGGTCCTGTTTTTGTTTTTGCATAATTAATTCCATTTATTAAATTTATATTTTCCATACCTTTGACTAGTTTGTACATTTGGATTAAATCACCTCTTTTTCGCCTCTCTTCAAGGGCTGTCAAATTTTAAATCTTTAGCCTTGATTCACATGGAATATTTTTTAGACAACTTAGAAGTTTAGTCGCTCTCCGTTGTACCTTTTCGATTATCTGTATATCACCTTTAGTTGTAGGGCTCCAGACGCTTACAGCATATTCAAGATGTGGACGGACTAGTGCTGTATAGAGTAGCCTAAGAGAAGCAACACTTAAGTTTTTGAATGTGTGCTTGATCATACCTAATGCTCTGTTTGCTTTTGCAGATGCTGCTGAGCATTTTTTTTTCCATTTCAGATCATTTGTTATGTAAATACCTAGATCTTTTTCTTCTGCCGTTTCTTTTAGAGTATGACTTAAACCATTTGTTTGGTTGAGCATTTGATATTGAAAGTTGGGATTTTTTTTCCAATGTGCATTACTATACATTTCTCTAAATTTAGATCAGTAGATCATATATCTGCCCAACTAGTTAGGCTGTTTAAATCATTTTGTAGAGAGAGTGGTAAAGTTACGTCTTGACTTAAGGGTCCGATTATTTTCAAATCATCGGCGTAAGATAAATTAAATTCCTTTAAAACTTCGACCAAGTCGTTTATGCAAATTAAAAATAAAATAGGGCCAAGAACTGATCCTTGTGGTACTTCACTCGATACATCTTCCCAGTCTGACATAGTTTCGCTCATGACTACACGTTGCTTTCTTCCGATTAAGAATGACCTGAGCCATGAGTGCATTTGGTTATTGATTCCATATGCAATTAATTTTGCGAGAAGTTTCTTGTGCGGTACTTTATCAAACGCTTTCGAAAAATCTGTGTAAATTCTGTGTAAATCTGTGTAAATCTGTGTAATATGTGGTCGTTTAGTTATTTTGGTTGCTTTGTTTTTCAAATGTATGTTCATCAAAAAAGTCAGAGAGCTTGGGTGTTAATTGCGTGTGAAATTTCGTTAGATTTTGTCTTGGAAAAAAATCTGATCAGAATTCTTTTAATTATTCCTTCAATTTCAAGGGGAGATCCGTTTTTAAGTAATTTAAATTAACCGATGCTTTTGGATGTAGCAAAATTTCTTCAAATTTTAGCATTTAGTCAGACTGATTTATTATTTTCAATATAAATGCTATTAAGTTTGTACTCAGTTGAGTTTGATTTGATTATTTAACCAAAATTTACGTGAAACTGCTTAACTTTACACAAGATTACCGGATATTCCGTAAATTTTATTAAAAATCTTATATATAATTTAAATTAATATAATTTATTTATTATAATTTAATTTAAATTAGCTTTTTATAAAAAATTGACATAAATTTATAAATGTTTGATTTTATTAATGAAATTCAAAAAAATATAATTTTTGGATATATTGGAAGCTTGGTTTGTTTATTCAAAAAAACATCATGGAAAAAATTAAAGAGTTTGTAGAGATTGAAACTCTGTCCCATGCGACCTTTAGTCCAGAACTTTTTTTCTTTTGATTAAAATCTTTTTCGATTAATTGCTCACTTTCATAGAGGAGATTTTACAAACCAAGACCAAGTTGAAGCTGGATGGGTGAGTTTTTTGGCTCTTAAAGCCCTGAATGGTACATAAGAGTAATCGGGTTGATTGCTGATAGATAGCTAAAGACTATATAACATAATAAGAGGCGTAGCCAGAGAGGGACTAGGGAGCGCTCTAGTTCGCCTTTTCAAAATTTAAAAGAACGTTTGACTAAGTCCACTTTAAAAAATTTTATTTATCAAAGATGATCATATTTTTCAATTAAATTGTAAATTTACAAAAAAAAATAGAAAATTAAGATTTTTTTGATTTATCTGTTTTTTATTTTATTACTGATTAATTAATTTTTTTTTGTAAATTTCATCTAAAAAATTTAATTCTAGCATAATTCTAGTATATTTTTAAATTTATAAATATCTAAAATGGGTCAAAAATGACTTCTCTAACTCGCTTTTTGATTCTAAAGGTATATTGTTGGGACAAAATATGGTTGAGATATTGGCCAAATTTTTTTATCAATTATCTAATAGATCTAAATGTCCTGATTAAGAATATTTATCTCTTTCTAAACGGAACATTTCAGAACAAAAAGAGAGGACATTTAGATCTATAAGATAATTGATAAAAAAATTTGGTCAATATCTCAACCATATTTTGCCCCATATTCTGTAACAATTTTAATCAGAATATTTTCAAGGGAATCATTTTTTTTAAATGGAAATTAGAAACAGATTTAGGTCAATCTTTACCATCTAATTACCTCTAGTATGAAGGCAACGTTGGATATCCATCTTAATAATCAATGTTTATTTTTTTTAAAAACATCTTTCTTTTTAAAAAAAAATTTCAAAATAGATAAAAAATCAAAGTAAATTTTAAAAAAAATTTAATAATGAAAAAGCCTATTTAAAAATGAATCATACTATTTTATCGAATCCTATTTTATTATTAAATCAAAGAAAAATTAAAAGGGTTTTTCCCAAAAAAAAAAAAATCTTAAGTTGGAAATGATAGTAAACCAACATTATAACCGATACCAATTTTCGATTAGCGTTGGAAACGGTCAAAACAAACCAGTCCAATACACGGACGGTTTTTTGCGGTCATTTGGCAGGTCAGCTAGGCGGTCTTTTTTTTGGACCGCCAAAACAAACGGTCTAAAATATACGGGCGGTCAAATAACCGGCAAACTTTCTGGCGATTAGCCACTTAAATTGATATTTTTTAAATTTATAAACAAAGTTTTTAATTTTTAAATAAATAACTAATTAAAATGATAAAAAAATTAAAAAAAATTTCTTTATTTATTTTAAAAAGTTTTTTAAGATTTTTATTTTTTATTTTTCAAAATTATACAAAAAATTTAGTGACCGCCCAAAAAGTTGGCCAGTTCTTTGGCCGACCGTATTTTTTAGATCGTTTATTTTGGCGGTCCAAAAAATAGACCGCCTAGCTGACCGGCCAAATGACCGCCCACTTAAAGGTTGTCCGGCTAATTCGGTCACGGTTCTGGTTTTTGAAAATTTTGGCCGGTTAAGTGTCCGCTTGTATGGATCCCAACACTATTTTTGATGCCTCAAAAATAATTTTCTTTTGGCGAAACATGTTACCATAATAGAAGTAATGTTGAGATTTGTGACATGTTTAAAATGTAGGCTCTTTAATGGACTGCATATATTTAAAATAGCGCTTGTAATCCATTTAAGCTTTGTATTCTTCTTTACCATGTTACATTCTCAACAAAAAATATATTTGTTACTAGAAGAAATTAATTTGCTACTAGTGAAGTGACATCAAAAAATGCTTGTAAAGTATAAGCTATTAAATGTAAGTTAATTTGTCATGCTAAAAATTTTCAATAATTTTTAAATATAAAAACAGCTCATTCTTCTTTCTCTAGCATTAGATAGATTCTAAAATTTAGAACGTCAATTGTTATCATATCGTCAAAAAATCAATTAAATTCAATTCGATAATTAATAGTGAAATTTTAAAAGCATTTAAATATTACCAAAAAAAATATAAAAATTTCAGTTTAGATTAAATTTGTCATTCAGAATGCAGTTCGACAAGTATTTGGGCTTGATATTTTTATCATTCAAATTTGGTATATGTGAAAAAATTCTAAACATTCAAAACCATCTTGATCCTTCGATTGACATCAATAAATGCTCAACTTTTATAAAAGAAAGTAACTATAGGGTAGTGGCTATAAATCCGGGCAAAGGCCCTATTCCTATTAAAATGGATTTTTCGAATTTCCAATCTTTTAGCCAGCTAAATTTTAATTGTCTCTCTAGCGATAAGATTTATCTTAGAGAATTAAAAATATTCCCTAAAAATATGCTGATACTAGACAATAGTTTTAGCATTGATTTATATCAAAAGTCATTAATTTTGAAAAAAACAATCTTGAAAATGGCCAACATTAAAGGAATCGACATTTCATCTGAGCCATTGTATTCCATGTCTGTAAAAACAAAACTATCAGTTGAATTTTATTATTCTTATTTTTTGTTTTTTACCAACGGATCAGAAATACGTGAATGTTTAGGAGAAAAATTTAATTTTAGGATATTCAAATATATAGATTCGATTAAATTATCGTCATATGTCAAATACTATCACGATACATGTCCCTTTATTTTTTTCAATTTATCCACTCACTTAAGTAAAATGGAATTTCATGGAATATCAGATATTTTCTTGAAAAAAAATTATCTGTCTTTTCAAACAATAAATGAATTAATCGATTTGAGAATCGATTCTTTGTTTTTTAAATTTTATAAATTTAAATTGAATAAAAAATTGTTTTCAGTAAATTTATTTCATAAAATAAATCAATTACATTTGACAGGTCACATCAAAGAGGCTGAAAGTGATTGTATGTTTGCTTTTAAGAAAATGTCTTCGCTTAAGATTGAAATATTCAATTTAGGCGCTTTTTTATCCATAAGTTCGGAATGGCTTTACAATTATTTGAAGCACAAAGAAAATGATTTATTTGTGATATTCGTATTCATCGATTCATACCAATTTCCAGATGAAGATTTTTGTATATTTCGAAAATTTCCAAAGAATAGACCAATTTTTCCAATTATATCAGCTTCATTTTGCTCGTGTACAATCAGTTGGATCTTTCAAAACGACGATCCATTACAAAGAGAAAAAATAAGCAATTTAAATTTCAATTTTTGTTCAAATAAAACTTGTAATTTTGATCAAATGATTTCAAAGTGTGTTAAACAAAAGAGTAAAAAATTTCTATCCCACTCGATTGATTTTTTTTTTGAGACTTCAAAAATGGCTTTAGTAAATATTTTTCTGTCTCCACTTTTTAGCATTCTTGGTTTGCTAACAAATACTTTAAATGTGTTCATATTGAGCAGAAAAAACGACAACCAAAACAAAAACTCTAAAAATCTTATTTTCAAACTAATGATTTTAAATTCGATTTTAAATTTGCTCTATTGCCTTATCTATTTATTTCATTTAATAAATATGTGTATTTTTTTTACTAGCTTTTTTTGTTCACAATTTTACCGAAGTGTTCTAGCTCAGCTTTATGACATCTATTTTGTCGAATTTTTGGGCAGCATTTTAAAAACAATGTCAAATTTTCTAATGGCTTCGATATCACTAGATCGCTATTTTTTACTCAAAGGAAAAATGAAGCTTGAAATTTTTTTTTCCAAATGTCAAAAAGCAAAATTGATCTACAAAATACCATTGATTTTGTTGATCTTTTCCGCAATGGCTTATCTTCACTCGATCAGAATATGGACATCCAAAATTAACAATTTGAATAATTTTGTAGATGACTATTATAATGAAAAAGAATTTCCAATCAAGTATAATTTCAAGGGCTTTAATGTACCTGTTGCTAGAAGAAATTTTGCAAATCATATAGGAAATACTTATCTACTTTCTTATATTACTTCCATTGTGGAATTCGTTGTCAATGATCTAGTACTGTATATTTTTATAGTTATTATAGACATTCTGCTAATTTTTGAATTGAAATCAATTTTTAAAAGAAAATTAAATGCCTTTAGTTCATTTGAAGAGAAAAAGAGAAAAAAAATTGAAAAAAATGAGATAAATATTAGAATCGGGCTATTATTAAACCTATTTGTATTGCTTGTCCTACGAATGTTAGAATTTGGAATCTTGATTTATTTGTTTATGGGAATTTTAGTTAATATGAGTTGTGGTCTTTTGCCAAAAATGTGCACCAATTTTTTAGATTTAAGCAAATTGTTCTATTTGGCATCTTGTTCGTACAGCACAATTGTCTACTGTTTTTTAAGTGAAATATTTCGGGAAAGATTTTTTCTTTTTTTCCGAAATTTGAAAAAGAAGATTCAAAAATTTAATTAATATATTTTTCATAAATATTTTACTTGTGTTGTAATTTTTTATTTAATAAGATTTAATAAGATTTTGTATGATTGTATAAATTTTTTTTTTTTAAAAAAGAAATTGAACAAAAAAATAAATTTAATAAAATAAATTACAAAATGAAAAACATTAGGAACCCTAATGAGAGTGAAATTTTGTTATTGAAATTTATGTTATTGAAAATTGAAAGCTTAAAAGTTGAAAACTTCAACATTGATCCCTTGATCACAAAGCAATTTATTAATCTTGAATAAAAATGTTCAAATGTTTGTTCTCCGCTATTTGACTTGGCCATTGGTTCAATAAGGTTATTATTATTCCTTAAAATATAATTCAAATTTTTTGAGTCATTTTTCCTTCATTTTTCTTTTAGATTTAGCGGAGAATTGAAAAATAATAGACATTTATAAGAGAAAGTTAGCATTCTTTTAAAAATTCGATGTTGAAATGAATAAAAACCATACTTTTCTAATGCGTTATTTATTTCATTAAAGCTGTTTGCTTCAAGCTTAACATTAAAAGTTTTATGATTGAGATATAATAACTCTTAGCTAATTTATTTATTGCTTCTTTTGAAAATAAGCATAAAAGCGCAAAGCAAAATTCAAAATACAGGAGAATAAAGGTCTTAAAAAACTGGATCTTAAGTAAAGAAAAAAGATAGAAAATTCTCTTAAAAGAAAATAATTTCCTTTTAACTTGAATTGATAAATTAGATGCAAATTTAGTTATGATCTTAATCAATTATGAAAGCTAATAAACAAATTTCCTTTACAACTAATTTGTCTTCATTACCAAGTCTTATCTTTTCATGATATAATTTTTTCATATTTTCAAAAATCATCCATAAAGTTTTTGACCAGTTTATATCAATTCTGTTTAAAATACACCATTCATTTAAATTTTTTGTTGTAACATCTAATTTTATCAAAGCTTTCTCAAGGTCTTTTTCAGAGATACTAATTGTTGTATCATCAGCAAACATTTTGATACTTAAATTTAAAAAAAAAAATTTTTAAAGTAATAAAATTGAATCAATAACATCAATGGAGGAAGTAGATTTTCATTGAGTTTTAATTCTCTAAAAGTATCAAAAATGTATTTGGCTGATTAAATTTTCTTGACTTTGGCTTTTACAGAGCAAAAAAAGCCCAAGGATTCGTAGATTTATTCATAATGATGAAACTTTCAAGTGTTTTCCAATGACACTGTTTTCAAGTCACAGCAGAATGGTCAATTTTTTAGCTACCGGAGTGATAAATATCTCAAATTCAAGAGCGCAAAAATTTCTACATGATACTTTTTACAGCAGTAAAAAAAAAGTAAAAAGAAAAGAAATTATGCGCCTTCAAAAAAGTTCAAAAAACCCATTTTTTTAGAATTTTTTAGATAAGTTTTTTGAAATGAATTTTTCGAATTTCGAAAAAACCAAACATACCAATGGAAAGATTTCGCAATTTTCACCACATTTTTTATTATTTTAATGAAGTAATAAAAGATTTCTATAAATTCATTTTAAAAGTAAAATATTTACTTTTATTTTATTTTACTTGAAATTTAAAATCAACCTAAGGCCTTAAGGGGTTTTTTGGTTTTTTTTTAACGGAAACTGTTGCTTCATCACATCTTAGTCTTAAAGCAGTTTTAGGCTCACACTCCCAATATGATATCGCATAAATAGCTCCGAACTAATTGCTTACTTGCTTTTTTGCAGATCTGCATTTTTTTTTCCTTTCCTTTGTTTTTGGAAAATCATAGTTTCCAATTTTTTACAACAAGTATTTGACTTGAACATAAATAGTTAGTTAAAATAATTTTGCTTTTTTTATTAGTTCCAAAATTAATAATCATGTGAATTTACCAAGTTTTATTTCATTATTTTTTTCTAGATAAATGACTTGATAAAATTTTTATTTTCGTTATTTTTGTTTAATTTTAACTAAAAGTTTTAGACAACAATTTTATATCTACATGCTAGCATTACCCATGTTGCAATTGCCGATTCAGGATATCTTTTTACTTTGACTCTTAATGCTAATTTAACATGATCTCCTCTACACTTTACAATTTCTTCGCACACCGATGAATTTAAACATGCATTTAGAATTTTTTTCGCATTTCTATGTATGAACTGAATGGGAAAGGCTTTGAAAGAATGTCCGTCAGGTATGGCCAATTTTACAGCTTGATCAAATTCCTCATTTCCCACAGAAAATCCAGTTGTTCTTTCATATTCATATGAAGCCAAAGCCTGCGTCAAAATGTAGCTTAAATTCTCATCCCATGTGGTTGTCAGACCCATTTCTTGTCTTTGTATCACAATCAGTCCTTTTAGCTGTCTCTCAAGATCGTTTGAGATTAGACTTGCATCAATCGAGTTTTGGCTCAGGGCCGGCGCGTATGGTATGCTTGTAACAAAAGCGTGACAACACACTGTCCTCAATGCCTCTTCGTTCATACTTTTCCACTTGCTCTGCTCCTTAAGCCTAAAAGAACACGTGTCCACATTTGACAACGCTTGGATATTGGCGTAGAAATTCTTATGGTTGAACAAACATCCAATTGTTTTGTAAGGATGTTTGACCACGAGGTTTTTTTCCAAAGGGGGATCGTCAGGGTTTATGTACACATGCAAGTATCGGTTGCCTGTTAGACTCTCCCAAAATACAACCTCATTGTAGTCATATGAAATGGTCACTACCCATGTGTGCGGCTGATTTTTTGTCTTTGTTCCAACGCATACATATGCGTCGAGACCAAAGCCCAGCAGCAAACTGCACAGCAAAATTGAGTGATTTTCACAGTCACCGCGATTTTTGACCAAAAAAGTGTGCATATTGAGCCATTGCTCGACTTGTTCGCTTATTCCAAAGCTGGACGCCACTCTATTGTAGCCGATGAGGCTCACGAATCTGGCCGCTTGTCTTGGCGTGTCCAAAAGCCGACCGGCTCTCATCGGTTGAATGTACGAGCTCACCGGTCTATTCACACCATTCTCATCTTGGGCAAATATCTTGACCAATCTGTTCTTGCAGTCTTCTCTTATTTCGATGAATTCTTTCCACCACTGCTTTGCATACACCAGAAAAAGCCTTTCTCTTTCGGTATTTTTGGAGTGCTCCAGGCCGAGTTGTGCACCCAAGATGTCTTCCTTCATTGGTGTTTCCAATGAAGGCACAAGCTGAACACATATGTTGAGCAAGCCAGCTGGTATTTTGCTCTCTGCTCCAGTGCCCATTAGTTCTATGCACAAAGTTTGCTTGTTGTTAATGCATGATAGAACAGTTCGCCATTCCAAAAAGTGCGAAGAGACCAAGTGGGTGTCTTGGCTTTGGTCAGTGCGTATCATCACTATGTGTACTGGATCGCTGATGCATAAAAGAGTTGCTGCATCGGCCATCAGTGAAGTTGTTGCTTCGCTTCCTTGACGGTCTTTGTGAAGCTCTAAAAGAAAGCCCTCTTCAATTTTGGGCTCACAAGTGCAAGCAAAAGCCCTTGTTTTGAAGCGTTGGCCGCGGAAATGAATGTAGATGGTGAAAAATGATTGTTGGCTGTAGCCGGGCAGAATCGCCTGCTCGTCTGTTTCCGATTGATTCAAGTACTCTAGGAAGGCTTTGCCGTTTAGTATTTGTAAGTAGAGATGTCGTTTGGACGGGTCTACGTTTACTTTGTTCAATGGCAGTGTGTACTCCTGGTTTTTGTTGACAAATTTGGGAGCTAGTTTTGTTGGCGAGTCGTGAAGTTTGCTGTTGTTAATTGATTGATTTTGGTTCGATTGGAATATTTGGCTCTCGAATTTTACACCGCTCATTATCGAGTCCAGTATGCCTTTTTTTCTTATTTCTTGCACAATTTGCTCCTGGCTGAGTCGGCTGTTAGATGTGGAAAACTTCTCAGCAATAATGTCCCTAATCTGAGATTGGATGTCTATCTTCAAGGTTGAATTTTATTAGATTTATTATTTGATTAAGGGCTATATTAGGCTTTTTTCTTACTTCGTTGTATTTATCATGAATGATTTGTTTGATTTGGTTGATTTTTTCAGGCGGCAAAGCAGCACTCATTTTTGGATTTTTTTTTCTAATTTCTAATTTAATTGCAAAAATGCTGGAATTGATCGAATTATAAAGAGAAAACCAAAAAAATCGCCATTTATTTTTTTTTTTTGAAAAAAATGTTGTTGTCATGGAAATAATTAAGACAATTTTTGTCCATAGCATTTCTGAAAGTTAATTTTAAAATGTCATAAAAGTTTATCTTTCAGATAAAACAAGAAATGTCTGAAAATGAGGTGCCACTCAACAATCAAGCAATTATTCAAGTATTATGAGAGGATTTATATAATTGAGTAACGATGATGAAAATATCAATTCTTGCTGGTATTTGTTCCTACAAATTTTATTTAATAAAAATAAAAAATATTTTTTGATGGTTGGATATCTTTGTAATTTGGGAAAAGATTGGTACTAACGGCATATTTTTGAATTTAAAATTGAATGCTTTTTCAGAAAAAAATATTTTTTGTGGTAAGTTGCATGGGCCAGCATTGCCACGCAATTAATTCTGCAAAAAAATTTCTCACCTAAAATAGCATCTTAGATAATATGCACTATGCAATGTGCATTTTGATATTACAGATTCAACATATCTATTTAACATAGAATGTCAAATCCAAATATGTACTTGTGCATGCAATTCTATTAATAAAATAACAATTTATTTATTTGTTAAAACTTAATTTGAAAATTTTAAAATTTGTCAAAAAATACAAAAAATAAACAAAGATAATGTACAAATAATTAGAAAATAAAAAAAGACCACAAATTTTTTGAAATAAAAAATATTTATAAGCACAATTGATATTCAACAAGTTAAAAAGGAAATGGTTTTTGATGAAAAATATAAGCAACCTTGAAGTTTTTACGGTAATACCATGGATTTTATTTCTATTTATTTATTTGATGAATTAGGCTCAGAGATAAAACGAGTACAAGGTTAAAAAGGCGTTGTCAGCAAAGTAATATTTTTTATCAAAAAGAAAAAATTTAAAAAAATCTACAAAATTAAAAGAAAGGCATAAAAAGGGACATTTTTTTGACCCTTTATTAAAAACGAAAAAGAAAGTAAATCTTCGCAATTTTACGAAAATTTATTTAAAATTACTTTCGACCATCATGTCAAATAAAACTGTATAAAAATTCTAATTTCAAAAACAAATTTTAAAAAGTAAATGTTTTGTTATTCTGAAAATTTATCAATACTAAAGCATGTTTTATTAAAATTAGGGTTGTACATAGTTTAAAAATTCTAGACTTTTATAGTTCTAGACAATCTACATGTTAGGTGTCACAGCAAGAACTACTACTACTACTAAACATTTTTGATTTTTGATCTTGAACATTTTTCTAATTAATGTTAAAACTTATTTAATATGTTATCATAAGTTATCTTTTTTTAAAAAAATATTTATTGCAAGCAATTTAAATCAAGATTTAAAAATTTTTCAAGGCATTAAACATTATTTTTGTCAGAGCATATAATCAACTATTTTTTTGACCTTTGAAGATTTTAAAAATTTTTAAAATATTAAAAATAGAATGAGACGATGCTAAGTTTTGATGATACTGAATTGTGTTAATCTAGTCGAGCCAATGTCAAAAACAATTAGAGGAGAAAAAAAATTTGGATAAAACCATTTGGATGTTGGATAAAAGGATGTTGGATAAAATTCAGGAAATTAGAAATAAATGGATTAAAAAAAAATTTGAAGTTTTATTAAAATTATGGTGATTTACACCTGGTGTTCTTTTTTTCAAAATCTTGATGGGTGTAGCTTTTAGTCCTAACCAAAAAAGGCATCGATTATTTGATACGCCATCAAATCAGTAATATTCCTTAAAATTTAATTAATTTGACAAATTACATGATTTGATGTATTTTGAGGAAAATCATGTATTTTTTTGAAATAAATAGCCAAAACCGTCTCAACTAAATTGAATTCATTGCCTCCTAAATTATTTGGCTCACCGTTATCAAAATTTTCAACTAAAGAACCATCTCTCCATCTATATGTTTCATTTAAAGAAGATATTGACGAATCTAACCAAATTTGTGAATAATCGTTTCCAGAAATGTTTAATAAGAGATTGATTTCTTTAATTGTTTTTGGACTTGGCAAAAATGAGTTTTTTTGACCATAATAATGTTTGCCATCTATAAAATTTGATTGTTGAAATGAGTTGTGATAGCACGCATACGGGTTGTCATCATATTTTTCAAAATCATTTGGACATAAAAGACAATTTGCGGATTTAAGTGACCAGTATACAGAGCTATTTCTACAATTAATCTGAAAATTCATTTGAGGGACTTTAGCAAAATAAAATTTTAATTCCAGTCCAGTTTGGTGGTTACCAAAACCCTCAAACAAATGGCATGATTTGTTCAAAAAGTTCAAATAAGTACATCGATCATTGGTATTACATTCATCCAGGCAAATAAATTTATTTCTCACGTTTTTTGATGCTATCAAATTTGTAAAAACTGATTGATTGTCTGCTTTTTTGAACAAACTTTTTCTTGTAAAAAATTATTTAGAATAGTGCATCATTAGACACAAGATTGAAATTGAAAAAAAAAATTTTCCAAACATTTTCAATAAATATATCAATTTTTTTTAAAAAGCGTTTGAAATATATATTTTATTTAATTTTTTTTTAACAGTAGAAAAATGTTCTTTGCTGATTCCGAAGTTTTATTTGAAACTTCCTTTTGAAAAGAAAATAACAAAATATAAATTATTTTGATCGATAAATTTAATTAAAATACTGTTTGCTTTAGGCCCAGTTAGTTACCTCTAGTGTTACATTCCCATTCTCTTTGTTTCTATGAGCTATACACTTATGTCTGTCATTATCATTTTAAATTTTTTAGCACATAAGATCTTAAACCACGTCTCTATCCATTCGCAAATGGTATCCAAGTCTTTCTTAAACCATTAAATTTGTTCATTTAAAAATCTGATTAACAGGGGCTAGGATTTTTGAGCCATTAGATATAATTATGGTGTAAGGGTTTGATTTTTTTACGTCGAGCACTTTTAGTAAATTTCGATTTTAGACTTGTCACAAAATCTGTAAATACCTCAAAAAAAGTTTTTTTTTTCATAACTGCCTGTCTCAAAGACATTCCATAAGATGTAGATTATTTGTTAAATTATACTCAAATTAATTTTTTAATTGACTTGACTAGTTGAAATAATTGAAATTTTATGTGGCTCCAGGTATTTCCTTAAATCTTAATTTATGGTTCTTTTGAAATCATTATAAAGCTTATCTAGAAGCACTTGTAACAAAATAACATCTCAGGTGTTGAATTGGGACAAGATCTTGAGTAAGAAATATGAATAAAAAAATATGGATTTTGTACTCCAGATTTTCCTGTAAGTTTTAAAGGGTGATACAAACAATTTTTCACTTACCAGTCCAGTTTATAGAAAAAATTTAAAAGGAATATTTACTTGGCAAAAACTCGGAATATTTACTTGGCAGATTTTTATTCAGTTTTAATAAAAATAAAACTATTACAATTATAACCACCTAATTAAAATTATTTAAAGAGCGATGACAGGATTTTATCATTTAAATTAAATAAATTATTACAAATTGCAATTAAACAAATTGCAAAAAAAAATCTAATTAGAATAGATCACAGAGACAAAAAATAAATAATTTTCGAAATATTGATATTTTATTTAATCTTGAAAAAATCAATTTATTTGTTTAATCGAATTCTAATTTTTTTTTTATATTTTTTCTTCATACCTCTAAATTAAAGTGAAGCTAAATGAAAAATTCAAGTAATTTTCGAGCAGATAATTGGTAAGGGAAATTAAGAAAATTTATTATCAATATTTTAATTATTTTTTCAATATTAAAGATTATTTATTTGTTTTTTTCCTTATTCACATGAAACAATCAACTCAAAATATGTCTTTTTAACTTTCTTTACATTTGATTTAAGCTTTTTTACTTTATTATGATCTCATTTTATAAACTATATTTTTTTTTTATTTTTTTTTTCTAATTTATTGTGAAGGAGCTCTAGCTCGCTACAGAAAACAAATAAATAAATTCACTCCTCGTAAGTAATGTGTAGCGACAAGTTGGATATGACACCAAACTTTCGGCTTACCCATTGTGGATGTGGTGTCACCAGCAAATAAGCAAACTTTTATTTGCTTCACTTTGATTTTATATTTATCATCTATAAGTTACAAAGAAATGCTTAAAAGAGAAATTAAGCTAATCGCTTCTTTTATTGCTTTTGTTTTCTAAGCTTAAAGATCTTCTTTTTGTTTTACCACTTGCTATTTTGTTTACTTTACTTTACCACGGTCTAGAACGGCCGTTTTCCAAAGATTATTTATTTAGATATAATAAAGAAGAAAACCAAGAAAATACTTTGTCCTTTTCTTTATTCCAAACTTAATATCTGGCGACGAGGAAGGGATATTGGAGAAAGTAGAGTTAGGCCATAAACCAATAACATGGATCTCCAACCTTGTAGTAGTGCCGAAGGATCGAAAACCGAATGCCAATCAGCACAACCCAGCGCATAAGCAAGAATTGGCAGTAAGGCTGACTTGTGATGCTAGACCAGTTAACAAGGCACTAGTGAGAACAAGGTACCCGATGAAGACAATTGATGACCTGATAATAAAAGCCAACGGTGCAACAATTTTCTCAAAACTTGATCTTAACAAGGCCTTCCATCAGTTGATGCTTGCAGAAGAATCACGCCCATTAACCACCATCACCACCCACAAAGGTCTCTATTGGTACAAACGACTACACATGGGTATAGCAAGCGCATCGGAAATTTTTACCGAGAAGATAAGAGAGATGTTATCAGACCTTCCTGGACAACTAAACATGACCGATGACATCCTCGTATTCGGAAAAACAAGAGAACAGCATCAAACGAACCTGCTGGCAGTATTGAAACGTCTAGAGCAAAGCGGCCTGACGCTCAATATAGAAAAGTCAGAATTTTACAAAAACGAGCTCACCTTCTACGGCTTGAAATTCTCATCTACCGGTGTTTCACCAACCATGGATCGTGTGAGAGCGATCCGCCAAGCATCAGCTCCAACTAACACAAAAGACTTGCACAGTTTTCTTTGCAGTGTTACATGGAGTTCACGGTTCATGAGAAATTTATGCACAATGGCTGAACCACTTTGGAGACTGACAAAGAGCGGCGTAAAATGGAAATGGGAAGATATTGAGCAGCGTGCGTTTGAAGATATAAAGCAAGCGATATCAACTAAATGCATAGGCTTCTTCAAAAAAGATTGGGACACGTCACTGACTGTGGATGCAAGCCCGGTTGGATTGGGAGCAGTGCTCCATCAAGTCAACCCACAAAATCCAAAAGAGCGCCAAATAGTGAGCTGCATCTCTCGTATGTTAACAGAAGTGGAACGCAGGTATAGTCAATGTGAAAAGGAAGCCCTTGGGTTAGTTTGGTCGTGCGAACGGCTTTGGTTGTATCTTCTCGGAAGACCATTCACAATAGAAACAGACAACCGAGCTGTCAAGATGATTTTTACCAACACAAAATCAAGACCACCTGCCAGAATAGAACGGCTTGCACTACGCCTGTCTCAATTCGACTTCACGGTGGTTCATAAACCGGGCAGTTCAAACATCGCTGACTACTTTTCTAGGCATCCGACAACAACACCAAAAAGTGAGTTCCTTGAAGAAATAAGAGCCAGCATCGAAAACGAAGGCTTTATCAACGCTGTCACAAGTTACAAGCTACCATACGCAGTTACGCTTGATCAAGTTCGTTCCGAGACAAAGCGTGACGAAGAACTGCAGACACTAATCCAACTCATCGGTGATAAGACAGGTCTCAAGTTACTACCAAAGAGGATGAACGCATATAAGCACGTTTTCAATGAACTAAACGTCACGCGAGATGGTATACTTTTGAGGGGACAGAATATCATAATACCTACAGTGCTACGAGCAAAAGTAGCTGATCTCGCTCACATGGGCCATCAAGGAATAGTCAAGACAAAGCGATTGATAAGATCTCGATTATGTTACCCCGGAATAGACAGGCAAGTGGAAGAGCGAGTCAAAAACTGTCCAGAATATCAAGTCATAGATGCTTAGCGCACATTTGAGCCATTACAGCCATCGGAGCTACCTGCTGGGCCATGGCAGAAAGTCTCAGCAGACTTTTTCGGCCCGATGACAAACGGGGATTATTGGTTAGTTAACAGTTGCGATTACTCAAAGTGGGTGAGTGTATCTCGCATACGTAGTGTAGCTTTCGACACAGTGAAACCAGTGCTAAGTAAGCTCTTCAGCAAAATGGGAATCCCTATGGAGTACAAAACCGATAATGGCTCACCTTTTCAATCACGCGATTTTACCCAATTTGCAGAACGATTGGGTTTCAACCATCGGAAAGTAACACCGTACTGGCCTAGAGCAAATGCCACCGCAGAGAATGTGATGCGAAAATTGAAGAGGGTGCTAAAGATAGCAAAGCTAGAAAAGCGAAATCCTGACGCAGTGCTGAATGAATTTTTATCCAGCTACCACGACACGCCACATAGCGCTACAGGGATTGCACCCAATATGCTGCTCTTTGGCTACGCCAGGACATCAGGATTACCCATTATAGACTCAAATTATGATGATCGACAAAAATACCATCGCATAGCTCAAGAGCAGCACAAGAAGTACGCTGAACAAATGAAGCGGCAGTTTTATATGAAAATGAAAGCAAGAGAGTGCCCGATCCAAGTGGGTGACATTGTCTTGTGCAGACAAAGCACCTCGAGCAAAAGTGATTCTGCCTGGGACCCACATCCTTTCACAGTGACCAGTATGAAAGGCTCAATGATTGAGGCTACTAGATGCTATCCACAGGTTCGAAAAGTGGCTAGGAACTCCAGTTTCTTTAAATTATACAGAGGGTGGAGTATCTCAGATGAAAATACTGCAAACACAATTCCAGTCACTCCAACTACCGCAAGAGAGTCAACGCCACGCCGAACTCAGACTAGCTCAGCAGAACAAGAAACGAAAGGAGTCTTGACTACCCGTAGTCAACCGTGTTCAGCACCGACTGTGGAACTCGAGGATCAGGAGCGGATGCACCTGAACCAGCAAGCTCCATCAATACAGCACCGGAGACCAGAACAAGGTCTATGGAAGCTACCAAAATAGCATCACGCCCGGTCGGTCGACCAACGTCTGAAGAGTCATACAAAATTCAAATGGAACGGCAAGCTGCACTAGCGATCCAAACCGAGCTCAACCCGCCAGCAAGAAGATCCTCAAGACTAGCAAGCAAGGCAGCACCAGAGAATAACCATCTCTCTTCTGAAAGGGGGGAAGATAATGTGTAGCGACAAGTTGGATATGACACCAAACTTTCGGCTTACCCATTGTGGATGTGGTGTCACCAGCAAATAAGCAAACTTTTATTTGCTTCACTTTGATTTTATATTTATCATCTATAAGTTACAAAGAAATGCTTAAAAGAGAAATTAAGCTAATCGCTTCTTTTATTGCTTTTGTTTTCTAAGCTTAAAGATCTTCTTTTTGTTTTACCACTTGCTATTTTGTTTACTTTACTTTACCACGGTCTAGAACGGCCGTTTTCCAAAGATTATTTATTTAGATATAATAAAGAAGAAAACCAAGAAAATACTTTGTCCTTTTCTTTATTCCAAACTTAATAGTAAGTCATAGGATCATAGGAATTTTCATTTGATTTTCATTCAAAAGTCAATCCTTTGCCTTAACACTTATTCCACGTTCCGACATTCTGAACCTGCATCTGTGCTTCACAGTAAATATCCCATCAATGACGTTGTTTTGGTCATTGGGTTGCCAACACTACTTGCCTGGGCTTCTTTAAAGCGATATACTTGAGTGTTCGGGAAATTAGTCCTATGCGCTTGCAGAATAATCTAAGTGATGATGATCCTTTTTCATCTGCCAGCTTCTATTTCCGATATTACCACCAGAGGATTCTTATCAATGGCCTTACGTTTGCTTGATTTTACTGTATATCGGATGATCGGACTACTTCATAACCAGGTCGATCAAAAAGATTGAAAAATTAAAAATTTAATTACAGATAGATTAAAAAGCTTCTCGAAATTTGAGAAAATTTTGGTCAAAAAATCAAATTCAATCCGCAAAAAACACAAATAATGGCAGATAATTACAAGAAAAATAAAAAGTTCTTTCACTTTTTTCTAGTGATTTAATTCAGTGGACAATTGGTGTTTAATAACTATTTTTGTTTTTCTCTTTTTTTATTTTGTCTTCTTTATTTTGTAATAGTATCAATTCCTTTTCGACTAAAGTCTTACAGTTTCTTTTATTGTCAACGCCATTACTCAGCGCCATTTCAAATTTATTATAAAACAATTTAAAAATAAATGAACTAGACATAAGAAAAAATTTATTAATTAAAAAGAACACTATGAATCTAGAAATTTTCCAGAATTAGACCTATGTTGGAAACCTTTCACTTAGAGATGGTTGAACAGCTATACATGAAGCACAAGATATTCTTCTTTAAGCAAGTAAAGAAGAGCTCAGGATGCTGGAATATCTTGACTTTCTATTGTGGAAACTATATAAAGTTTGATCAGAAAAATACCTCCTTTTGCAAACAACTTAGTAATGGGGAGAAAAAAATTCATATTGATGTTATGGATTAAAGTTCGAAGACTTCTCTAGAAATGATCGATCATTTATTTATCGAGGAAAATCGTGGTCTAGTTGATTCAATTAAGTTTGTTGCCCAAATCAAATTAAATATTGAATCAAGCTTATCCTAATTTAATTTTAATTTTTAATTAATCTTCTAAAGATAGATTTTTATATATAATTGTGTCTATTACTTTAATATATGTTTCTACTGACTCTTTCTCAATGGTATAAGCCCATGGTGTTAAATTAATAATTAATAACGATAACACAAGTGTAAAATAGGCATTTACTTGTAATTTTTCTACTCTTTTTTTTTATTTTTTATATTTTTTTATTGATTTTTTTAATTTTATATTTTATTTAGCACATCGCCAGAATTGGCAACAATCGAATCAATAAAGAAATGCAAAAACAAAAAAGTTAAAATGAACAAAATTTTTAATTTATAATTTTTTTTATTGTTTATAACATTTCGAAAAAAAAAGAGAGAAAAAAAATTTTACAATTTAATCAAACTTAAAAACAAAATTAAAATAAAACATAAAAATAAATTAATCACTAACCATTTCAATTTTTACATACAAGTTTTAAACTTTTTTTTTTGTTATATTCTAAATTTCATATGGATCATAAAACTTAAGATAGAAAATAGAAAATTAAAAAAAAATTAGAAAAAGAATAAGTAGAAGAACATTTTTATTTTACATTAAAAGATTTGATCTTAAAATTTTTCTTAAAAAGAATTGTCCTAAAAAAACTGCTGTTGCTGTTGAATCGGCTGAAATTGTTGATTACGTAAATGAGGTAGAGTATTGAGAGGCTGAACTGAAGTGTTCATAGTCGGATACGACACTATAAGATCAGAGGTGGCCGCGTAGCAATTGACTGTTTGATAGCTGACGCCTATCTGCTGATACGGATTGCTGGCGCCGAACACCGCACCACCACCCCTGCCCATCGTTTGATTGTTGTTGGCCATGCTGCTCATCGACATGAGATCTCTGATTTGAACAAGCCGATGGTGAACGGGCAGCAGCACCGAACACTGCTGCTGTCCTAGCGCCGCATTTATCTGATGCTGATACTTTTCGTAGTACTCGTACAACTGAAGCAGCACTTGGACCGAGTTGAGCTCGGCTTGCGCACTCGGCCCGCTCACTTGACTCCATTGACTTGTTTGAGTGTTGAGCGTGGCGCCCATTGCTTGACTTTGCAGCTCATGGTTTTTACACTTGGAAAATTCGCTCAGGTAAAAATGCATTTCGTGCTCGCTGGTCGTGGGCACCGACTTCAAGTCGTCAAAAAAGTGCTCGATCATTTGTTTGTATTTGGGAAGCTCGCGTATGAACAACAAACGATTGACGGCCGAGCTGCTCTCGTACACACTGTGTCCATCGGGCCAGCTACAACTGTCCAGAAACGCCTGCGCCACACAACTCAGACTGGAGTCGACAAGTGCCGACCGATCACATGCAATGATCAGGTGCGGATTTTTGATCACATTGAGCCAGTAGCGCACAAAGTAAATGTTCACTTTGCTCGCTTGGGCGAGTTTGTTCGCGTGGTCGGTCTTCAGGCCCAGCTTGCTCACCTCCGAGTCTATGAACGCGAACAAATTGGTTATGACTGGCGGCAAACTGGCTCCATTGGTCAATATGCACTCGACAAATTGGTCCACAAACGGCTGAATGACTGACTTGTTGATTAGCAGTCGGCTCAAGTGGCTGAGTGGATTGTGGTGTTTGATGAGCGAATCTGTGGCCACCGATGACCAGTCCTGGCTTTTCACACTCAACAACTTTTCGTATTTTTTCCTCTTTTTTTTCTTCTTCACGTCCAAACTTGACGTGGTCTGCGAGCTGTGCGTGTACTGCTGATCGCTCGGCTTGACCAAATGGTAGCGATCAACTTGAGCAGCATGGACAGCAGTGTTAGGCTTGGAGGCAGCGTACAACACATACTCGTTGTTCATGCTCATGGTCGACATGTACACATGATTGTCTTTATTTTGCATGATTAGACTTGCGCTGAGGTTGAGGTTGATGAACGAGCCGTTTTGAATGTTGTAGTCTTTTAGAGTGAGCAAACGTTTGGACGGTGTGGTGTGAAGCGAGTGCGGATTGATGAGTTGGTCCTCGGTTTCGCGCAGAGTTATCAGCGTGGTCTGATTGGACTCGGCACTGCCTTGTTGCTGTTGAATGAGTATGAGACACAGCTCGAGGTCGATGTCTTGGGCGTTGGGCGCCGATTTAAGATTGAACAAAGGCATATTGGCGCGTTTGAACACACAATCGATTATTTTCTCTTTGGCTTGGAGCACAGTGTCCGTGTCAATGAGCGGCACTACGTACAAATTGTTGTTGCTGCTGTTAGTCGTGGTGGTGGTGGTGGCGGCGGTGATGTTAGTGGTGGCGGACGCAACACTAGCATCCAGCACTACATTCACGTACAGTGTTTGATAGGAAGCGGCTAGGTTCGTGTCGCTTAGAAGCGTGTGTTCGTTGAGCGAGTGCACACTCAGCTGTTTGAGTTGATCGCACGGCGCCATCTTTATGTAGCTGCTGATGCTGGCGACCAGTCTGTAGAGGTGAAGGGCCGCTTGGGAGTCGCGCTGATAGTCGTACATGAACATGGCCACAAAGTTGTTCACCAATGGCTGGACTAGAGTGTCGCTGGTGGTGGCCAAGATGCTTTGTTTGCTGCTCGCACAATCTTTGATGTGGTCGACGAGCAAATTTTTGATCATAGAGTACAAATAGTGCAGGTTGTCTTTGAGCGCCAGAGTGATCAGCGAGGCAAAGTTGTGCGCTTCTTTTTGACCAAACGTGTCCTTGTGCGACTCGCACACTCCAATAAACGTCACCAGAAATGTTTTGTTGTGTATCAATTGATCGAACAGCAGCATCGCTTCGCCAATCGGTCCATACGAGCCAAATTGTTGTTGTCTGCTTGTGTTGGTGTAGGTGTTGGTGTTGGTGTTGGTGTTGGTGTTGGCGTTGGAGTTGTTGTTGTTATCTTGGTCTGTTGTTGTTGAGTGAAGCATTGAGGACGATTTGATTGTGGCATAGACGGACATGTTTGGCTTTTGGACAGGAGTGTGTGTGTGCGATTGAGTGTTGGATTGAGTGTGAGATTGAGTGTGAGAGAGAAGAGTGTTGGTTGTGGAGTTGGACATGGACGAGGAGGACATGACTAGGTTGAGAGGCGAGTAGATCAAGTCGAGTTTGTGTGGACACGCGAATATGTACGAGTGCAAATAGGTCTTGTAGTTTTAGAGAGGCAGAGCGTTTAGAGAGTAGACGAGGTCGTTGTTGAGCTCGTTCAAGTAGTCGTTGTGTAGTTGCTGATAGAGCTGAGAGCATTGCGGTCTAATTGTCAACTCGAGTTGATCCATTTGTTTTTGTATGAGCTCGAAGTGGATGCGGCTGCGTCGTTGTTCTCTACAACCCAGTTTGTACAACCTGGTGTTCTTTGGTTCTTGAGTCGGAGCACCACCGAGCCTAGACTCAGTGTTATCAGTATTAGTATGAGCACTATGCTGGCAATGATAGCGCTTAGAATGAACAAATTTTTGTTCGACATCAACAAGCCGGGCGTGATCAGTGCCGACTTGGACGACTCGCGTCTAAATTGTTCATACTTGTCCACAATGTCGTGTAGAACACTTGCTGCACCCTGTTCACTCTCTTGAACACTTTGCTCTTGAGCCAATCGTTCCACTACTTGCACAAAATTGTGCACATTATTCAACTGGTAGCTTTGAGTGTACAGACGAATGTTTTGGTTGCTTAGAAACGCGTCTCCTAGATCCAACTCGAACCAACTATTGCCAACAAACATGTTGAACATGCGCAATGAGCCGTGCGAGTTCAACTGCTCGAGCAGTGCTCGATACACTTTTGGTTCACACGAGACATGATCACGTGACTTGTTGTAAACAAGTTGAGGCAGTGTGCACGTATAGGTATAGTCCGAGTGTTCGTTGCTAATCCATTGACCTTGATCACACAGCGAACAACCAATGTACAGCTGAAAATTACGCTTGACCAAATCGATGTACTGAACACGGGTTGCCATGGCAACGCCAAACTTAATAGTGTACAAATCGTTCAATTTGAGCAAATCGAGCGAGAGTGCTTGTAGACTAGTGGGTTGCAGATTGGGCACGTAGCTAATGTGCTGATCGGTTAGAGTGACATTGAAGCCGTCCATTAGAAAGCCGACTTGAAGAAGATGCCGTGTGGACGACGACGACGACGACGACGTAGATTGAGTGAGCGCAAAAAAGGCATCGCTCAACGCCGGCGTCTCGAACTCAATTTTTTCGTTTGAGATTCGACGCGTAGCACTCACCGGCTCCGAGTACCACATGTCGCCGTAATTAACAAACGTGTACGCACTCTGCACCGAGTCAAAATTAAAACCGGTCAATTGGAACGCGGCACCGCCATCGTAAAAACTAGTCGTATGGTCAATCGATTTGACCAAGGGATCCGAGTTGACTTTGAGATGCGAATTGATGGTCGTGTACTCGTCGATGCTCAGACGCAAGTTTTTTTTGCCCAAAGTGGAAAATTTGTCGCCAAGTCGACATCGAATGGCGTGCTCAGTCACATTCTTAATTTCGCACGTGACAACCCGTTGCCTAAACTCGCTCACATTGTCCACTATGCTCAATTGACGCTGGCCACCCGAGTCAAGGTCAACACCACTAATGGTCAACCACACAAAACTAGCCGACTGAATGACCTGCCACGGCTGCACACTCGTTATAATCGGATCGACCAAGCGAACTAGCTGACTAGCGCGCACCAACACACTCTGCTCGCCACCATTGCCCAATTCAACCGCACCGCCTATCACCACACTCGACTTTAGTCGCACGTTCACCGAGCACTCGTCGTTTGACTTTGTGAACGCGCGCAATTTGCACACTATTTGTGTGGACGCAATGTACTTTGGCTTAATGAGATCACATTGGGTTGTGCTGTGCTCATTTTGGTCATCGCGTTCATCGCGTCCATTGGGTCCATTGGGTCCATTGGGTGTATTGTGAGCGCCACACGTGAGCATTACACTGATCAGGTCGTCGAACGAATTGCCCAGATTGGCTCCTTTAATGGTGAGCATGGAGCCGCCCGAGTACGGCACTTTGACCGGACTAATCGATTCAATGTGCGGCTTTTGGCATTGATTGAGCGGCACGAACGCACTGTTCGCCAATGATAAGGACGATCCGATGCATTGAGAGAGTGCTGCTAGTTTTGACTGCGGATTCATGAATCTGCACGATTTGCCCACTCCGCACCACATACAACTCAGCTGTCGATTAATGGACAAACACGATGAGCAATCGCTTGCCTTCTCCTCACACTTGTAGAACAACAAACTGAGCTTGCCGTTCGACACCGAGTCTATAAAGAGATCGCAGTCCAATAGTCTCAAATTGGTTTGCACTTGACCATTGGTCAGCAGTGTGTCAAGTCGAGAGAATATGTGTGTGAGTGTACAGCTCGAGTGGATCTTGTTCAACACAGTGAATGGTATGTGTATGGGCTGGTCGAGTGGTGAGCCGTCCGCAATTGTGATCACACATTGTAAATTGGTGCTGACCACGTTGTTTAGTGTGAATGTCAATGGAGCTTGTGGACGATGAGCTGTGTACGGAATGAGCAGTTTGTTTGTGGCCGGATCAAATGAGCTGCACATATGGCTCTGTTTGGTGCATTGTGAAAAGGTGCCATGCTGCTGCTGTTGTTGTTGTTGCTGTTGTTGTTGTTGAGTTATTGAGGACACACATTTGTTGTTGCACCACGAGCACTCGTTGTCACTGGCACAACTAATGCACGAGTCATACGTGCCACAATTGATCAGACTTATGTTGAACAAGGCAGCTGAGCGGCGTTTGGACCAGCCGTATTTGAAGTGATGAGAATTTTTTACATACAAGCCGAGTTGGCGCCGATTGTCATTTGTTCGCCGCACCACTCTAAATATACCATCATCAGCCAACTCCATTTCTTCACCAACACCACCAGCACCACCAACACCACCACTCTTCTCACGTGTTTCATACAATTTGTCAATTAGAGTGACATGCGGCATAGGACACTTGAGCTGATTGGTGTCGACGCGCACAGCCCTAGTCTCCATTTCATACTCCTCTCGAACACAAGTGAACACACACGAATAATTCTGATCTGCACGCACACTCAGCTCCTTGCTAAACAAAACGTGTATCCATTGAGGCGCATCGACATGAATGTATCGCGGCTCCACACTCTCAATGTCCACACACACCGAGTCCACAGACACAGCGCTCACATTCATTCGACTAGCACTCAGCCATTTGCCATCGCCACCAGGACAATGAGCTCGCGCACTACACCGACCACTCGTCGAACACCATCCACAATAGATGTGACCACGCACCGACTCGCCAATACACTGCGCACAACTGGACAAGCGTTCACACTCGAACATGTCAATCTTGATCAATTGATTGCCACTCAATGCGTACACAAGACCGGCGCTCTCGTCCACACTAATGTCTTTTACTTTGGGCAAAGTCTTAGTCTCGCTAGTCTGGTTTAGATTGAGCGTGCGGTAGAGTCTGAGTGCGGTCATGTCGTAAAAATGAACGCTGGCCGCCTTCTCCGACTTGAGAATAATGCTGTTGGCCAGCTGATTTTGAAAGAGTGCGATCGAGTCGTAGAACTGATCGGTGAATTCAAGCAGTGCGCTTGAGACCACGGGCACAGTGCCTCCGATCGGGTACAGGCCGTTTTCGGCCGACGAACAAAAGTCGTCGTCAATGTGTTCGTTGAAGCCGTTGGCCACTCGGGCTCGCTTGGCCATGCACTTTTGGTCCGGCTTGATAAAATTAAGACCGCGCATCACCTCACTACTGTAGCACTTGTTTATGTTGTGACGAAATTTGCGCTGCACATCGCTCATCTTGTACACGCACACGGCCTGCCTGGACGTCGCCGACGAACTGCTGCTCGACGAGTTGAAGCTGTTGCGAGTAGTGCGCTCGAACAGGCCGATCAAGTAGTGGTCGGCGTCTGCGCCGAGCCGCACATGCTTGGCCGAGAGCAGCTCGTTGTAGCCGATGCACTCGACAGGCATTTCTGTGTACGACTTGGTAAATGACAAGTCGTTGAGGCAAAGACGTGCCACTTTGCTCACGAGCAGGTCGCCTCGGAGCATGGCGTCGGTGTCCGCGTGTTGAACAGTCAAAAAGTAGTTGTATATGCCGAGATTGAACGCGTGCACGTACTTAACAATGAACGTTTTCATGAATCGCGACATGAACTCGATGCTGGCCTTGCTGGACTTGAGGCCTTGCGAGCTAGAGCCGATCACTTGCATGAATGAGGCTGGATTTGGCTGGAGGGAGCGGCCCGACAGAGCGGGCACGTCGGCCCGGTACGCTCCGTTGTTGTTGTACGTAGTGGCTATGTAGAGGACTGGTTGGGAGTTGGCCGACGAGGCTATGAAGCCCACTGTGCTGTTTAGTGGGTCGTTGGCAACTGCCGCAATGGACGAATTGAGCAGTACGCGGCTCAGGTCGTTCAGGTCGCGCAAATCGCAGATTCCCTGACGCGCGCTCCAACACGACAACAGCGCGTTCTTCTGCTCGTAGACGAGCAACAATTTGTTCTGGTTGTGGGTGAGTGTTTTCACATGACCGTACATGCACTCGTCGACGGGGCTGTAGCGGCAAAAGGCCGAGTCGTACAACGGGCCGTACCGCACCGATTGCTCGATTTTGAACGTTCGCGCGTTTAGTTTGAGCAGCCAGTTTTGGGCGCCTATGTACACGTAGTCGTTGTGGTAGACGAGGTTTTGAGCGTTTAGGATTTTGGTCGAGTGGGCCACGTCGGCTGTGTAGCCGGCCGAGCTCGATATCGATGTGAGGAATACGCTGTCGATTTGGTCTAGGCTGAAGCGTGCCGACAACGCACAGTCGCGCCACTCCGCTAGCATTAACAGTACGCCGAACAACTTGAGGTAGTTCATTGTTGATTCATTGTTCGATCTATTACGACTAGTTTTATTAGTTAAACTATTTTAATTAAAAGGACATCTAAATTTTTAAAAGATTATTAGTTATTAATGCGCGAGATCATGATTTAAATAAATAAATAAAAAAAAAAGAAAAAAAAATTCAAATTCATGACCTATGTGTGTGTGTGTGTGTGAGAGTGTTTGGTGCATATGAAATTCACTTTTTTTTTTTCCTATTGCAATGTTTGATTTTTGTCTTCTCTACTTCTTTTTTTTTTATTTCCTGTCCGGCAAAAATATTTTAATTATATTTAAAGTAAAAAATGAGAGAAAAAAAACAATTGAATTATTGATTATAAATCGATTTAGTGTCCTAGTACACCCCTCCCCCACTCTCCGTCATCCCTCTCTGTGTCCATTCACTCGGACTCGGACTATTTGCATCTGAAAAACAAATAAATCAAAATTTCGTTGATCTTAACAAATAGAATGCAAAACCATTAATTAAAAACCAATTTTGATTCTATTGTGTCCTTAGTTCATGAATATAAAATTACTACAAATTAACTATTTGACTGAACTATCGACTGCCATTCAAGCGTGTCCCTCGGGAACTGTTAAAATACTTTTAGAATTGATAACAATTCTCCGCACACACTCGATTAAAATGCTACAATTCTCTATTGACCAATTGAGACATTACCAATCATGTGGTTATGATTTGTAAAGTTTTCCCATTTTTTTTCTCTTTTTATTCTCTATTTTTCCACCCCTCGACAATAACAAAAAAATTCTTACATTCTTTGTCATCAGGTTCATCAACAAGAGATTGTCTTTTTTTGATTCAAATTAAGGCGCTTTAAATTAAATAAAACAAAAAGTGAACTCAACAATTTGTCCAGACTGTCTAGAATCAGAATCTGTAAAAAAAAACGGGTCCGTGTTAGCTAAAACTCTCAATAGATACAAAAAAAAACGGAAAATCAAAAAATTTTTCCTTTCTTTTAATGCAAGAACAAGGTGAGATATTTTTTTCCAAAATATCTTCACATACAGTTGAGTAGAGCGGACTGAGAGCTCTCAGAAAATATATGCTGTTTAGAAACATGTTTCATATCTGAAAACAAACGCTTCTTAAGCCTGAGTCGTATGATTTAACGAGAAGAAGTGAGAGAAGTTAACGTAAAATAAATGCCTTACATTCGGTTAGTGGTGTTAAAGGATCCTTAATCCTAATTGCACCACCAAATGTGAAAAAACTGTAGCATTTTGTAATTCAAGATGCCAAAAAGGCCCTGAAAACATTCAATATACAAGAAAATTTAATGAAGAGTAAAATTTAAATTAAAAAAATTCCATTTTTTTATTTCAATTGTTTCAATTGAATAACTATAATTTAGACTAAACATATATACATTCAATGTGATATGTACATTGATATGTAATTGAGCAAAGTACAACATAAGATATTGGGACCTAAAAGAAAAATTAGCTCTCTTTTTCTTAGGCTTTCACAAATGCAGATTATTTTTTTAATTTAAAATATCAAAAATAAAGCTAGTGCTGTAGTTTCGCACTTTTTTCTTTGCCATGGATTTGAACATGGCTCTTAGCAAAAATTTCTAATTATCTCTGTACAAACAAATGACGTGTACTAAGTCTAATCGATTTGCGATTATTTTTTCTCCATTTTTAATCAAACTTTTTGAATAGATTAATCAAACAAGTGAAACGAAACAAAACAAACAAATTAAATAGCAAACATCTATTAGAATAGAATATATTAAACATTTCGATGGTTTATGTGTCCCTTAATTTCTAATTGCTGGAATTTCTAGACGAAGCAATTCTGAAATTATTCAAATAAAAAATTTGGCTCACGAATCACTTGATATTTGAATAAAAATTCAATACTTAGCTTCTTTTCTCAATTTTTTTTGAATTAACTTTGTATAAGTTTAATCAATAAAAAAAATTTAATGCTCCAATTTAATTTAAAAAACTTCCTCTCAGGCTAAAGATTATAAAGAAAAAAAACAAACAAAAAAAAAGTTTTTGTCAATAAAGTCATGAAAACGCGAACAGGTGAATGAAAACAAGGAAGCACTTTTTAGCTCAGTAGAGATGCCTTATTAGATACGGACATTAGAAAAAGAAAAAAAAACTTTTAGAGATTTCCTCACAGATTATTTTAACACGAGACGGTGGCAGTCTGAACCTAAAAACATTCAACACGGATGCTGAGATAACAACAATCCATTTGGTTCACCCAATTGAGTCAGATGACCATTCAGACTTAGCACTATTTGGCCAAATACTTGGCCGATCTAAGAATCAAATAATAAAAGGCTTAAAGTATTGTTTAAATTGTGAAAACGTTGTATCGTAACAACGACGAGGCCCCTTTTTGCTTTGTTTTATTTATCCAAATAAAAAAGAAATTTAGCTTCTAATCTCTAAATTAATATTGAAATAGTTTAGCAAATAGTTGCCTATTGAGTCACGAATATTTTGCATGGTATTAATTAAATATATATTTCTTTATATATATATAATATGAAGTAAGATTGGAGGGTCGGACGGGCGGGCCAGCTCTCTTAAATGTGCAAACAAACTTCCCACAGTGGATCATAAAAACTGTGTCGTAAAAATCCAGCTGCGAGTTCAATAGATCGCTGTGGCGTGAGATTAACATAGCTTTTTTTCTCTTCCTCTCTCTCTCTCTCTCTCTCTCACTCTTTAAATATGTATTGATTTATGGCTTTGATTTGTGTTGCTTCAAACCGCTCTAATCTTCGATAAGCTGTTAAAATGTTTGCCTAGAGATCGCTTTGATTGCTCAATGTTTCAAAGCATGTCCTATGGCTATAGAGATCGATCATTTGGCATGTTGATTGCATTGCATAACTAACTTATCTAAGTTTTTAATAATCGATAAGCTAAATCAATAGTTTAAGTGCGCCAATGGAAACAACAACAACAACAAAAAGTTGCGGCAATAACTTTTATTAAATTTTTTCAAGTGTCTCATAGAACAAAGTTGCTCGATTATTAGTTGGCTCCCTCGAGTGCTCCAAATTAAGAGTTTAACAAACAATAAAGTTTGTAATTAAAAATTCGATTTGTTAGTTCAAATGAGTGGCTTTCGATCGATCAATAGAAATAAAACTTTTCAACAACGAAAAAATAGAATTATGTGACTCGATAAAAACCTGGGTGCAAAATGTTCAACCAAGTCTTTTTAACATATGGTCAATTTAAACAGCATAAAGTGCCAACAATGCAACAAGTAATACAAAGCTTGAGATGGAATCAATGCATACATTCGCTCACAAAAATTAAGTGATCAAAAAAAAAAACCCAAAAAATCCATTTTTAATTACATTTAACTGACAAAATTTTTTTATTTTTTACAAAAATTTAAATTTCTAAAATAATTTTTTATTTTTTCAATATTTGTTTTTTCTGAATGGAGAGTGTGCGACCTCCAAACAGTGTGACTTCAGAGAGGCTATTTGTAAAAAAATAAATTAAGTGATCGCACTAACTAACTACTTTTTGCAGCAGTGGACAGTTCAAAGCTTGTTACTTTTCTAAAATGTATTTGTCATTTGTTCTTTTTGAAATTATTTAAATTCTAACACTATTTAAAAATTTATTTAATTAACTATTTAAAAAAAACTGACCATTTCTTTACTTTTGTTTACTTTAATTATCTTTTTATTTATTGATTCGATTGGCGCCAAATCTGGAGATGAGAAAAATTAAATAGAAAATTAAAATAATAAAAAGTCAATTTTTGATAATTTAAAAATAAAGAAACATGTAAATATTGAACAATCACTGCATAATATTCATATAGAAGAAAATTTCTAAATTGATTATTCATTCAGATTCTTGGAATACTTTTATTAGTAGGCTAAGAAGTGTTTTTCTTATTAAATTCATTCCTATTTCAAAGCATCTTTTAACTGAGTCACTTTAATCATTCCTTTGATCAGCTGGTTCAACGTCTGATTCATAAAGTAAGTTTGTTGTATGTGTCCTTTTATTCAATAATCCTCTGATTAACTAAAAAAAAAAACTTTGCAACCTCTCGGTCAAAACCTTATTTTATAAGCCGCATTTTAATTTCTAGACATGGCCGAAACTTGCGTAATTTTTTGAAATAACAAAAGTGATTAAAATCAAAAGTCAACATAAACACTTGACCGTTCGAGAAACTAAAAATCAAAGTCTTTTTTGCTACCAACAAATAGAGAAAAAATAGAGCAAACATACAAACAAACAATAAATAATTAATACAAACAAGCATTTGTTGGAGCTTTACTTTAAGAAGATTAGTTTTCCAGCCACTTGTCTAAATGTGCCGTTACTTAAGACACATACTTTAAAGTAACAAAAAATTCAAAAGCTAAATTTGAATAAAAAGTAAGCAAATTCAAAAAGAAAAAAGAAAAAGATTAAATTTATTTCAAATTCAATCATGTAGAAAAAGTCGTCTTAATGAATGTTCACTTGTCTTTTATCTTAAACACCTCTGTAATGGGCACCCATAGAGCGACATATACAAACAAGCATTTGTTGGAGATTTAAAGAGATTAAGCGGTTTTTTTTGTATTTTTAATGTTGGCTAGAAAATATCGAATATACGCTAGACCGTTAAAATATTTGGCTTTTTGATACAGCAGAGGGTGGTAGCGAGTGAAGATAGCAATTGATAGTCATGCTAGCCTAATTTGATAGGGATTACTAATTTGATAATAGCACAGATAGGCAAATTATCTTATCGCTATCTTAATTTGATTTAGCTCATTTAAATTTTTTTAATAACTTTTGTTTTATTTGCCAAATGGATTTTAATCTAAATGACAAAGAATGCTTACTCTTGATTCGGAAGCATTCTGTTTGTTTAAACTAATTTATAGGATTTTTTTCTCTTTTTTTTTTTGGTTAATAATTTGAAGTCTAACAAAATTCAAATTTTTCTTTACGGGTCTAGTCCCCGTTTTGGTTTCGTTTAAATCAACATCACTTGTTTTTCAAATCGACTGGAAATAAACAGTTTATTTTGAAATATTAAAAACCATTTACTCTAAAATTCTAATAAGAAAAATTCATTCGAATGACGACCATTTTTCTTATTTATTTTGACTTTTCATGCATTTCTATTGAAATAATAAAATTTTGAATTTTGAAGATAAACATAAAAACAATTGAAAAAAATTAATTCTTATCAATAATACTTATTTTTCAGATTCAAAGAAAAAAACTTAACTTTTGTGAATTAAACTATTTTTTATATTTATTATATTTCTATGTAAAACATCGCCAAGCCTGGCGTAATTTTTTTTTTTGTTGAATAAATTAAATTAAATTAAAACTGTAGTAGAGTGCCGAAAAAAAAGAGAATTAGCTTAAGTTGAATTTTTTTGATTAAAAATATATATCAAGACTGAGTTATAAAACACGATGTTTAAATACATCATTTCACGTGACCATACAACAATACTTTGACTGAAACAAAAAGCTAAGCTGATTGAAAGCCCAACGCCCAGCAAAAGAAAAGTCTAGAAATAAATGTCAATTTTTTCTTGTCAAATAAAAATAAAGATTCCATTTGAAAATAATTACAGAAATTTTTGCTTTATCAAGGTTCTCACTTAACAAAGATTAAGACACAGTTCTTGTGTTTCATAAGACAAAATCATAGTCGGTACGGTACATGTTCTATTTTAAATAAAATTACAGAGAAAATCCACCGAATGTCTCTGCACAGTGAGGCTAAACATTTATATCCACTTCAATTCAAAAAGAAGGTTGTTTTAGTATGAAAACATGATTTATTAATTATTGCATCAGACAATCATCTAAATTCTAATCTCAATGAGCAAGTTATTCAAACAATATGTTATTATGTTTTTAATTATAGTATATTCCATTTTATTAAATGTAAGCCCTTAAATAAACGAATAATCTTATTATAAAAGACTTACTTAAAATTTGTTTTTAATAAAAAAATTTTTTTAGATTTTATTCTTAAATAAAATTTAATGAATTAATTAGATATAAAAATGTTTTAATTGACATGACTCTTGCGAAATAATTTAAAAAAAAAATTTTTGTTCAAAGCCTTTTTTTAATGAACTACTGAGCGGGGTTATGCCAAACAATCTGGAAAACAAAATCTTAAATCATTACAGCCAAAAAAAAAAAAAATTAAAATTGAATTGAACATTGCTTAGTTGTAGCGAAGCATCCCAAAAATTAACGACAACCAAATATTAAATAGAATTATTTGGTTTATTGTGTAACTAGGGAAATCATGCTAGATTAGATTTTGAAGAGATTATGACCACAATTTAGAGTCTCGAAAATATTTAGCTTAAATAAATAACATTTATACTAAATCTCAAAGATTAAACAAACTAGATTATTTATTTATTCATTTAGAATAGAAGCCTAGTGATTAATTATGGTCGTATGACAATTATAAATGATTGAATAAAGCGATTTATCAGCGCCAAGGTCTAATTGCAAGACAGAGTTGATTCTGAGCAAAGCGTAGCTCACAGATAAAACGACCTGTACTTCGCCTACGGCTCTTTTCATTGTTTAGTCACGAAAATAGCCGAGCACGAGTTTAATTAAAAAAAAATTATTTCCACCCTTTGTTTAGAAATGGACTAGAGGCAAATAGAAATTGCTTTGGAACAAAACAAGAAACATATGCTGATGAGATCTCTGATAATTGAGTACATTTGCTTCTTATTTTGATAAGATAAACTGTTAGAAAAATTTCAAGAGTCATATGCCAGATCTAATTTCAAGATTTCCAAACAAATTCAAATAATTTTCTTCCCTTTTTTTTCCAATCATTAACAAAAAACTAATTAGAAAAGCGTCTGCAACTAGACCGGATTTTAAATTTTCCAACTTTAAAGCCTTTTTTTCAATCATGAATTTACACGTCCATCAATTTAGATTAGCCATGTCAAATCATAGACTAAACTAATTTTCTCTGTGAATCGTATAATCAGCTTTAAAAAAGAATATATTTACTTTTAGTCTACTTCTGTTTTTGTGCTCTTCCCTTTCGGACTTTTCAAATTAACCCATGCCTTCATTAAAAAAGTCGACTTAAGCTGACACGCTTTAATACCTTCGATTTTTTTTCAACATCTAAAATACACTCACATTTGATTTAAACAAGCCTAATTTCCAATCAATAAATTTTTAAATAGCAAATTATTCATTCCAATAAATACCTTGAAGGCGATGAAAAAAAAGAAAAAAAAAACAATAATAGTTTTTAATTGTTTCTAAAATTTAAATTAAATAATCTCAAGATTAGTATTCTTTTTCAAATAAAAAAACATAAAAACAAAATCAATCATTAAAAATAAATGAACTAAATCATGGCGATCACTAAAAAAGAAGAGAGATATGACTGATCGATTGGGCATTGTGAAATTCAGTTGAAGTCGAACAATATTTCATTTACAGCTTAAAAAAAATTGCAACATGCTTTGCTGAATATAAATTTTGTTCATGTGTCAGACAAAAAATAAAACATCAATGCGATTAAATTTGATTTTTGTCTTTTAAAAGCTCAAGATTATTTTTTGATAATTATTTTCTAATCCCTAATTTTCAAAAAAGAAAATTTTTTTCTTTTATAAAAAAAAATCTGAGGAAAACCCTTGGTGGTTTGTAATGTTTAGTCTTGGACCTTCCTCTCCATCATATTTGAAATATTTAAAAAAATCGAAGTATAAAATATTAGAAAGGCTGTTTCGACAATTTATTTCTTATTCCTTTGAGTTTTTTATATTTGTTTATTTTGTATTTAATTTCACTAGGCCTGTTAGAATGAACAAAAAAAATTTGTTCACATTTTTAAATGCTTAAATTTTAGAATCCACATTCAAATGTCTTAAATTTTAAAGAGTATTAATATTTAATTTATGTCTCTGTTTTGATCAATGAAAAAAGTTATTATTTAAAAAAAAATTGAATTATTAATAATTTTTAGAAAATGACTGCCTCAGAGAAAGTCAAGATTTAAATGTACAGGAACTTATTTTGTTGTTCACAATTGGAATAATTTCATTTTATTTTTTAATTCAATCACTAGGCTGAAAAAAGGACTTTCTGAAGTACCCTGGGATATTTGTTCTTCCTAAAATTATTTGATTTAAATAAATAGATATTAAAATAAATCATTTAATCAGAGAAAAACTAATTTACTTTAAATTAACCCATTAAATATTTGATTCATTTTTGTTCTAACTTCTTTCTTTCTCGGTCACTCGGCTGGAAGTGAGGCCTAGGATCATTCAAAATTTAAAAAAAAAACCTCTGAAAATTTCCTCAATTTTTAAAATGTATAAAATTGTTTTTGTAAAATTCAGAAAAAATGATAATAAGAACAGAAAATTTTTTTTTAAATATTGAATAATTTTTTTTCTAAAAGCTTAAAAATTAGTTCTGTGAATGCAACATAGTGCAACATTTAAAGAAGCATTAACTGTCAAAGTCTCGATTAAATTGAAATTTAATTTCTGCTAAACTGTGCAAATTTAGCAGACCTTGATATTTGATGCAACTTTGAATGTTGCATTCACAGAACTAATTTTAAGCTTTTAGAAAAAAAAATATTCAATATTTAAAAAGGAAAAAATTTCTGTTCTTTTTATCATTTTGTACCGAATTTCACAAATCTAGTTTCACTCCCCCTAGAGGCTATTTTCTAAAATAAAAAAAATTAAAAAAAAATTTTTTAAAGAAAATTAAAATTTTCAAATTGAAAAATACACTAGTAACTGACTGCGCACTTTTTTTCCTATTTATCATTTGAAGCTATTTAAAAGCTTGTCGAGTATGGGCTGCATTTAAAATGAAAGCAGTGCTAAGTCTTGATAACTCGAGGGTAGAGCGTGCGCTTGTTTACATACACAATCTAAAACTAAATCTAAATAAAGATATTTAAGTAATCATGAAAATTAGTTAATAATTGCATTTAATGGCAGTATAGAGCTTAAGTAATTTAGTATTAAAAGTGCTCGGTGGCGGGTCATGCAAAATTTGTTTTTGTAAAATCGCCTTGTCCCTTCAAAGTTTTCTCATTTTTTGCTTAATTAAATTCAATCAAACGAGCACAATAGTCGATTCCATTCAATTAAGTTCGTAAGAGAACGACACGAGATAATTACAAAAATATTCTCTTGATTTCTACCACTCTCGAACGAATTTGAGCTCTCTAGTTTTACGACGGCCAGTCGAGAACATTTTATGAGCTTGTCATTTAGTCTGACCAATTTGTCCGAGAATAAAATTTATTAACTTGAGTACTTTGAAAGTTAGAATCGTCGAGACTGCTATTTTCACTAAATTGAATTTTAATTGACGCTCAGCTCTCGCAAAGCGGACACGCCAAATTCCGTTACTACTCACCTGATAATCTCCAAGCCGCTGCCTCAGCTGTTTTCACTTCAGCTTTTATTTGCTCGATGCTTATCACTTATACCAAGCCATTTGACTTAAATGGTCCGTAACTAAGCCACTTTATCAATTGATTAACCATAAACCATGCATAACTAATCTTAGAAATATTCGAGTCCATTTGTAAGCATTGATTTGTGGGCGAATGACCAAGATTGATTGTTTAGCCAAACTAGCTTTGTGCACATAGGAATTTATTAATAATCCAAACACAAAAAATTGGTGCAAATTTTTCAAATAAACTTTTTTCAAATGTTCATGCGCAATTTTAAAAAAGTTGTATTTCTATTCTACGAATTTATATACACCATAAATCTATCGCACATATAAATCATTTTGCCTGAAAACTAGTTTTTTTTTTTCTAATTTTAATTTATTTTTTTCTTCTCACCAAAATCTGATCTTTAAAATTACCCAACCTTCAGTTCACTACCAACATAGAAAGTCATGCCATTCGCAACATCAAACAATAAATTAATAAATGTATTTTAAAATTTTAATTTTTTAAGTAATAAAAAGGATAAATTTTTTAATTGTATTTTAATTTTTTAGACTCTTATTAAAAACTCGAATTGGAAAATTAAAAAGTCAATTTAGAGAATTTTACAATCATGAATGTATTTGATTAAAATAATTTTCGGAAGACCTCTGATCTGATCAGCGTGATCATAGATTTCCTTTTGGCTTCCGTGATTGAAAAAAAAAATAAAAAAAAATTTTCTTTAAATAATTAAAATAGAATAAATTTAAAATTTGAGGTAGATCATTTTCAAATCAATACAAGAATGATATTAAAACGGTATTGAGAAAAAAACTTAAAACTGAGTCTAAAAAAATCCACCGAGTTTTCTGTGATATCATTACCAAATTCGTTCTAATACAAGTAATATTGTGTCCTTTTGATTAAAAATTTAAGAAAATAATTTAGGCGAAGCCTTGGCCGGTTGGAATGGAGACTTAGTCCTTCCTTTCAGCCACTTGATAAAATTTTTGAAAAAATATAGAGAATACAAAATTTTGATGAAATGTTAATAAAATTGAATTTTTTTATAGATTTGAAAGAACTTGTAAATGATTCAAAATGATGATTTTTTATTGTGTCCTTTTTAGCAAAATGTAAATAGATGGAAACTTACTGGTGTTGTTACTTTATGCATGAAAAACTAACCACTGGTTATGTAATTTCGGTGAAGCTTTTGAATTATTAATCGAAGATTCAGACGCTTCTTCTCTTTCATTATTTCGATTGAATATCAATTTTAGTTAAGTTAAAATCATTTCTACTTAAAAAAATAAAAAATAAATAATCACAGAAATGATTTTGTCTAAAAAACTGAGTCTAAAAAAAGTCAAATTATTATTAATGTTTCAGAAGGTAAATGCAATCTTACCAGAAAAATTCTTGGAAATTGTTAAAAAATTGTTATCGAATTTAAAAAGACTTCAGTTTCCTAATAAACTTTATATTTCTCTTGAAAATAATCTTAATAAACAAATAAATTATAAAATTCATCTCCCTTTCTTTTTACCAGATAAAAAAAGCTGCGATAAAGAATCTAATAGGAAATTCGCGTGAAATTGATCCTTTATTAATAAAAAAAACTCAATCAAGCTCAAATATTCCCACTCACAAACAATTCTAGAATTTTATCTCTTTATTAGAAATTACCTTGAAAAAATAGAAAAAGCGTGTATTTCTCTTATCTTTTTTTTCACTTGTGGCATTTTCGAAATTAAATTTCCGCACATAGGCCCAGGTTGATGAAATTAAAAAATAAAAAAAAATTTATTTTCAAAAAAAAAAAGCACATTATCAATATTCTGCCTAACAAGCGAAAGAAAAATAAGACTTTAAATTTTCTGCCCATAATTTCTTTGCAAACAAAGAACATATTTTGAGCTTTTGCGATTACAAAGTTATTCGATTCTCAACAATCTATTAATAATTCAAAAGATATTAATATCTCTCGACTTGGTTAATCTCAACTCATGCATCAATAACGCGATAGCTTTGATCAAACAAAATATCCTAATATTGAGTGTCGTGTTTGTGTTCCTAGTGAAAATGGGAAATTGTGTTTCAAATTTCAAATATTGTAATCTTGAAAATATTTCTTCATTACTGGCAATGACTTAATCGAGCAAATTCGGCTCTTGAACTGACATTGATTTAAATTCGATGCTTAGTGCTATTGTTTAATTAGGCCGTACGCAATTGCGCAACACACACTCCAAATATCGTTCAAAATAACAAATATGAAAAAGAAAGAGAAAATTTACTAGAATGGAATTTGGATGCTTGATTAGCGCAATTATTCGCAATCGACCAAGAATAGATAAATCGACTATTCTATGAAAATATTCTTCATCCTAATTAAATAACAATCTAAACTATTTGCCTAAATCGACTCTGGTTTTATACCATCAGCCATTTCCTGTTCCGTTTTTTTCTAATCGATTTTTAATTTTATAAACTATTTCTCTGTACCTTTTCACTCAACGCAGCTTCTGTTCGTTTCAACAGATTCATTGCACTCTTTGTTCGTGTCGGACTCAGCAGGTTTAAGCAAACAGAATAACATTTTATCACTGTTTTATCTATTTTTTGGCTTATCTAATTTTGAAGGGCATTAAATTCGTTTCAAAATAAATAAGCTTTTTTTTCTACTAAAAAAATTTACTCAAAAAAAAGCTTCTAGAATAAAATAAAATTTTTATTGAGAATTTTCGGGGAAAAAATGAATAAGAATTTGAAAATGAAGACTCGGGCACTCAATGAAAATGAAGAGAAAAAAAAACAAATTGATGATGAATATTTTTTTTACTTTTTTTGACTAGTATCTCTACATGAAAAACAAAAAATATAAAAGTTAATTTTTTTTTATATCAATGAAGAAAATAAAGTGATAAAAAAAAATATCTATTTCTTTTTGCTAGTAAATTTTTTTTTAAGCTTCTAAAAAATTAATACCTGCTAGCTAATTTATGACAATCAGAAAAGATAAAAGCCAGTTAAAATTAATTTTTTTTTAATAGTTTTTTTTATTTAAAAATTAATTTAAATCGACAATTTGAATTACTTAACACTTGATAGCAACAGCAACAAGCTATTCCTTTGGAAAATTCGTTTCTAGAGTATTACGATTTATCCAATGTTATAAATAGTGAAAACTTAACAAATCCTTTACAATTAGATGAACCGAATGATTTAAATATTGATCAAAATTATCAAGCTGATGCACAAAAATCTTCAAATGGTCAAAAACGCCGTGGCAGATCTCGTGATTCTACAACTAAAAAAAGAAATACAGAAAATAATTCTGTCAGACAATCAAAAAGACGGCGAAAAAATTAAATTTGATATTTACATATGAAATTTTAATTTTTTTGTCGGTACTAAGCTTATTTTCTTTTTTCTTCTTTTCAAACTCAATACGAATATAATTTTATCAAAAAATTTTTGGAAATTTTTTATACTTTCATTTTTGCTATCATAAACTTAATTTTACAAGCAAATGAAAAAAAAATATCAATTACAATTTTGTAAACAATATCAATTTTTAAAAAACTTAATGAAATAACACTCGCTAATCTAGAACTTTTATTTTTTCATTTTTAATTTTTTTTCCTTCCCTAAATTTTTTTAAACACTCAACCACATAAAAATTTAATAATAACTCGAGTCTGAACAAGGCCTCGGTTATTAATAAAAAATCCTATCTAAAATGCTAAGACCAAAGTCTTGGCATCTTACTCTTTCTTGTCCCGATTTCAAATAAATTTTTTAAAATAAAATTTGCCTCTATTTTTCAAATCAAGTTTAAAGCCTCATAGGCAAATTGAATTAAAAAAAAATAATATATAAAATTTACAAAAAAAATTTTTACTATATTTTATTAATTAAAGTCAAATAAAATTAACACTCTGATTTTTTATCTCAAATTTTAATAAAATATCACTAAAGCACGTTTAGAAACTTGGAAAAAAAATAAAAAATGACATTTTTATTTAATTTTAAATTATTTTTTTACTAGCGGTGTTTTTTAGGAAAAAAAATTAAAATTTCCCCTTAGGTCCAAATCCGAGATTGTACAGAAAATCGAATTCACAAAAACTAACTGATTCAGTTCACTACTCTTTTCGTATAATTTCATTTGGCAATGCTTCTAAATCCTTTATTGTATTCTTAACTAATAAATAAGATTTGTATTTTGTTACTGAATTTGGTTCTAGCAATTTTGAGCAAAAATTTAAAAATTTTATCCAGCAACAAAATTGAGCACAAAACAGCTCAAAATCTATACTTGATTGCCAAAGTTGTGAAGAATTTTGCATTTTAAATTGCTAATTTAAGCTAAAAAATTCACCGATGCTCAGATAAACCAAGTGGTTATATAAAAAGAGCTGAAATGGTTTAGAGCCAAAACAGAGCAATGGAGTTTAGGGCGCTAACAATTGAAATAATTGAAAAGAGTTTTTATTTTTCAGCCACGGCTATTTACAAAATTAAGGAGAAAACTCGGATTTCAAAGTTAAAATAAACGGATACAATAACAACAACAAAGCTCTCTTGTATTTCAAAAGAATCACTCGAACGAATTTTAATTTCTATTTCCCCGAGAGTAACAACAAATTCTAAAAGGTTTCATACAAAGAATTTCGAAAGAGAACGCTGAGAAGCGAGTAGTTTTTGCCCAAGCAAACCAAAGCTGAACGGATACTGCTGCCGGTGGCAAAAGCCACCAGGAGCCTTGGCACTTGTGTTCGAATGATGTAAAATCAATCGCTAGGATTCTCATCGATTTAGATTAGCAGCTAAATGGCGATCAACTTGTATGAGTTGTGTTTGAGTTTAGCAGAGGCATTTACACTTTATTAATTAATCATTTTTTGTTTGTTCGAACATTTAGAATAGTTTTTTTGTAAACTAGAACAAAGCGAATATTTTATAATTAATTCAGTTTTCATGCTTGAATATTTGCCAAAATCTTTTTAGTTTCGATCTATTCGAATTAAATTTTATCGCTTCATGAATTTTAATTTGAATTTTTTTGATCATAACTGCTCTTTTCTTTTCAGCTCACATATCTGGCTCGTACGTTTGTTTCCACTCGGCTTAGTCTACATGAGCGCTCTTTCCTGATACGATCACGTGATCGATTTGAACAACAAAATTTTCAAATCAATTGTTTTCATTTTTTTCCTTGTCGCTGTCTAAATTTATTTTTGGATAGTTAAAAAAGTGTCTAATGTACACGATATTTTTCGTTGTTACTTATTTTAACCATTGCGTCAGACTCACAGGGATGATAAAAATTTAAAGACAAATTTTTCTTCTTCGACTCGAAGAGAACATGTTAAAAAAATGTTACATAATTTAGGATTGAACAATTCCCTATTTTAAGTGTTTTTTTTTCTAAGTCTTAAATGGCATCTTGAAGTTAAGGATCAAAAAAATCAGATCAAAAAGAATTTTTTTTTTTTAATTTTTCAATGGTATTTGATTAAATTAAATTAACTAATGCAAAAATCATGCTCAATATTAGATAAGGCTGTGCAAAAACTCTGCAATTAAATTGTGCAGTTGAATTAAATGCTTTTAAATGACGTGCATTTTCCTGTAAAATTGCAGAGTTTTTGAAGAGCCTTTTCCAATATTTAGCAAGTTTTTTGCATTACTTAGCATTTTGCAGAGAAACTTTATCAAATACCATTCAAAAGTTATAAAAAAATACTTTTTGATCTGATTTTTTTGATCCTTAACTTCAAGATGCCCCTTAAATTCAATGCGAATTTCGTTGCATTCATTAGTTTGCTTCTGCCAAACTAGCTGGATCCAAAGAAATATCTTTGCTACTTCAACTAATACTAATTAATTCTATCAGACATGTTAACGTCCTAATATTTGTTCAATTTTGACTCTATTGGATTTCCTTATTGATCCTCAATTAAGTATCTTAGTTTTGTTTTAATAAATTAAATTATACCATATAAAACTGTTTATATTATTATAAATTAAATGTGTCATGCCTATAAGAAGACTAAGAACGCGCTTTACAGGACAAAACATATGGTAAAAATGTCACCTGCTTGAAAGTTGCGTAAAGAAACTTGAACTTACTTTATTGCACCTATTTTTCTTAATTTTTTTTTCAATGTTTAATTAGACAACAAATAATAAAACATCAATAATATTTAAATTGATTATTGATTTGATCTTAAAAATTAATTGTAGATTAAATGTAGATTGGATTCAACAAACTAGCGGCATTTTTTAAATGCATTTTTTTTCTTTAGTTGGTGCTGATCAATTTCATGGCAAGCCGGCCTTGTTATATTTGACTTGGAAATACTTAAAATCTTTAATTGAAAATTTTTGCCAAATTTTTATTTTAATTCTCGTTAATAAAAAAACTGACTGGCCACAATATTTAACTTGATATTTGATTTAATAAAAAATTTTGTATGATTTTAATTTTTGTTTTAACTTCTCAAATTGTTCAACTATTTTCCCATTTTTTGAAATTTTATTTATTGGATTATCTATGAAAGGAGACGATTCAGTTTGAGTCGGGACTTCATTAACTAATCGCCTTGAATTAAGCTTTCGATTTGACTCTTTTCTTATTTCTTTTTTTTTACGCCTACTATTTTTTAAATTTGAAATTTTTTGTTCTAAAATTTAACTCAAAATTTTTCAAATTTAAAATTATGATCTAAAAAAAACAACAACAACAAAAAATTGCTAAACAAATCTTAAGACCCAATGGTCTATAAATTAAAAAGCGTTCTTTAGGCTCTCTTTAGTTTTAATTTATCATTAGAAGAAAATTTTTTGTTCAATTTGTATTTGAATTTCTCAAAACATTTCTTTCAGTAAACAAATTTAAACTTTTTTTTTAATTGAAATAAAAAATAAAATAATTTACATACGTTTACATAAAATACATTATAAAAGTAATCTAAATATAAGCTTGTACACAATTTAATTATGAATTTTTTTTTGTCAGAAATATTATTTAATTCATGAGGAGATAAAAAAAAACTTTCTTTTCCTTTCCTTTTCCTAAATTTTTGGTCAATTATTAAAAATATATTTAAATACAATTTCTAATAAAAAGGAAATTAAAGAAAAAAAGTCTAGAAGTCTGCCTTTGCTAAACTAACTGGATCCGAGGTTTTATCTTACTTTTTCAAGCGAACAACTGAATGGCTTGGGTGAAGGTCGTGTAAGCAGACAAATGAGGGTTCAAAACAAGGACAATAATACTTAAAATCTAATTCAAATATTTTGTATTTAATAAATCCATTAATCTAAAGAACATCATAAAATTTTTTGAAAGATTATTCATTTTTAAATTTATTTATTCACATTGACTGTTCAAAAAAATTTAATAAACATCTAGAAAAAATTTCTATCAAAAATTGTTTATAATTTGATGATTATTTTTGTTTACTAGAATAGAAAAAAATAATAATTGAAAAGTGGTTCAAATAAGTTTGCTTCTCCGAAAATCTTTAAATAAAGCCTAACTTGTTATTTAGTTTATGAATATTTTTTTCTATTATGGCTAGAAACGAGTGGCCTTTGATGTTAATAAAAATTTTTCTTATATTATTCTTAAATCGATGCTAATTAACTCTAAAACAAATGCTTCTAAAATGTTCTTAATAATGGCTTTTAATTGTTAGCGTATAAAATGTAGAATTGGTCAAGTAGTAGCAGACTAAAAGAGGCACTTGGTGTTTTTTGTGTTCGCAATTATTATTTTATTTATTTGTTTTCTGTACCGAGCAAAAGCTCCTTCAGATTAAAAAAAAAAAAAAAACAAAATTAAATAAAGTTAAATAAGATAGAATAAAAATTTAAAAAAATAAAATGTAATAAAATGGTTTAAAATAGAGGAAAATTAATGAAATTGAACTAGAGAGTTAAAGGATACATATTTTTAAAAAATTGATGGTTCAGGGAAAAAAGAAGAAATTTTAAGGTAGCAATTACACAATGGAGTTGAGTATTCAATATATCTTGATTCGAAACCTTCTTTGTATTCCTCCACCAGTCTAAAAACCAATGGAATAGAATGTCTCAGTCCTGTCCCAACATATCTCTCACTCAACTCACAAAGCAATTCTACAAAGATCGCATTTAATAATAACAAAATCAATTGTTTATGATTCTAATCTTGTGGAAGATTTGGCGGAAATAGTCAAACAAAAACTCGGATGTTGGTTATAAGATCATAAAATCTATCTAATTCGATTGCGTAACTCCAAAGTTTTCTTAATCTCTGATGGATTTGACAAAAAATGTCAAAAATTCTTAATTAAAAAAAAATGAATAAAAAGCCTAAATGAAAATAAAAAACCTCGAAACTTTTAGCCTCGAACAAAATTTTTTCTTAAGAGTTAGTGCTGGAATGTTTATCTAGATCTAAATGATGGCTATTTAAATACAGTTTGATCAGCTTAAACAAATACGAAAAATTTCCCTATTTTTTTTTATTTTTTCAGATCTAACTTAATTTACTCTTGACAAAGATCAATAATTCTAATTATTTATTTTTGAATTTTGACTACTTTTTTATTTTCTTTAATTTATGAATATATAAATCAAATTAAAATATCATGATATGGCAAAAATTCTAAAACAAACTCAAATTATTAAGCGTTCTTAATTCGAAAGCTCAAATCCATTTTTTGATTACTCAATATACAGAGGATTGTTTTATCTAGGCCTGAAATCAATTAAATTAAAAGATTTTCTGCTATCCTTTTTTTCCTCAACAAAAAAATTGAATTGAGCACTTTTCCCTCATTTTGAATTCACCTTGTTGATCTGATTTATAGGATGAAATAAAAACAACAAAAAAGAGCAATATTCGCGGGCAAATATTTACAAAAAACATGTGATAATCAAATATTAGAAAGAGAGCTTTCCAAAAACAGGCTTGATGCATTTTGGAAATTTTTTTTGTTTTATTTAATTTAAAATCTCTTCTAAAAACACTTAACAATTTCGAAATACATTTGTGGGAAAACTTAAATAACTACTTGAATTTAGATCGACTCTTCAGAATAAACAAACACAATGGCCATTTAATTATGTGCAACTAGCCTGGCTGTTTGTTCAGACAGCTTCTTGAATCTTGGCCAAATATCGATTATTGATTGTTCGTTTAACGGAAAGCAATCACGTGACAGGATTAGATCGGATTAGCCCCGCAAAGCTCAAGGCATTCGCGAGGTAATTATTCTACAAGAAACATTTTGTTGTTGTTGCTGGCCATTTTACAGATCTACAAGACTAGCCAGACACTGAAGATAAACTCATCGATCTATCTTTGAAACTGATCTTAATCTGGCCGAATTCATGTCATTCTATTAAATTCTCATTAATTAAAACTTTTCTGGCTTTGTTCTAGATCTGGCTCGACCAAGGCCTAATCAAGCCTGAGATTAAACTAGTGTTATAAACATAAACACCAGTGTTTTGTTATCAGCTAGCACGAATGTCAGATACCACTAGCTATCTCACTTATCTTAGATTTTTATTTCGAGAAAAAAATAACCAAATATTTTTAAATGATTTATTAGTTAGTAAAAAAAAAGTTCTAAATATTATTGCTTCTTTTTATTGCTTAAAATCGACTATTGATTAGCACATACTATTAACTGAAAGCTAATATGCCCTGCAAGTCCGCTCTTAATTGAAATTTGCGATCACGCTCGGCTAAGCCTGGTATGTGCGACGCTTTTTTGTCTACTCTTACTCAGACTTCATTAATATCCATTAATGCACTTAGACATATGGTTTGTTTCTAAGTATTGTGGCAATGTGTCCAGAATTTTCCTTTTCCTAATGGACAAGCTAAATGAGAGATGCGCGGATTACGCAAACAAAAAATCAAATCATTTCTAATCTATTGCATAATCGAACTTTATATATTGCAAGCTATTAGATTGATTGGGAATTCAATTTCGGAATGTAAAGATATTCTTTGTTTGCTCAATTATTTATTAGCTAATAAAAATATTTAAGAAAAAATTGATTTTTTTCTGGAATTAAAAATACATTGTTTGAAAGTGATTGACTTTAAATTGGAATTAGTGATAAATTGAATTAAACTTGCCGCCCCAAGCTCAAATTCATTTGGGTTTTGAGGTAAGTTTTAATTAAATTTGAAAGTGTTTGTTGCAGGTTAAAAGATAAATTTTCAAAGTCTAACCATGCATATGATTCATAAAATAGAAATGCTCTTATTTTGGTTTTGTGAAGTATAGTACAAAAGAACAGAAAAAAAATGTATAGCATTTTTCTTAAATTTTATAATTAATTTTGTAAACATAGCGCAACACTCTTAGTTGGGCAACTTGAAGTTCATGATCATGATCACATGATCAAAATCTAAATAAAAATGATAAAAAAGCCTTCTTGAATTTTTTTTTAATTAAACACAGAACGTTCATAATTTTAATTTAAAAAAAAAATTCCAATTGATCTTTAATTGATTTAAGATATTAATTTCAAAATTTTAAAGACAAATTTAAAATGCACATTAAATCATCTATGGCTTTAAATGCAGCCTAACAGAGCAAAATTTTGTATTACAAAATTCGATATTTTGATCAAGGCTAAAGATTAAACAAATTATGTTTAACTTAGTTTTAAAATGTAATTATTGAAAAATTGATAAAAAATACCTTTTTTTAATCGAAAACCAAACAATTTTGATTTGAAATTTACATTTGATCATAAGCTTCATGTTGCCTCTTATTTGCATCATCTGTCAAAGCGAATAAAATAAAATGTAACTTCAAAAAAAAAAGTGTAGTATAAAATATATTTTTTAATTCTTCTAATCCCTTCAAAATGCTCTGCAAATTTGACAGACCTTGATATTTGATGCAACTTTGGATGTTGCATTCACAGAAATAATTTTAAGCTTTTTGTAATGAATTTCACAAAATCCTTTTTTAATGAGAAAAAAATATTTATTTGAAACATCATCTAAAAATTGAATAAAAGATAATAGAAGATTTTTTTTCTAAACTGAATCAAAAGTATAATTGGTTTTTGAAATTTTTCATTATTAAACATTAATGCAAAATTGGATACTGGATATTATTTTGCTATCAATTCTACAAGTAATCTATCATCAATTTAGACACTATTTGACTTATTTAGAAGACAATAATTTAGAAATAGTACTTTGGTTGTTGCATTAAAGCTTCATATTTACCCCAATGTTCAATAAACTTAATTTACGACATTCTCGATATTAAAATTCACACTCTAGTCATAGATAGATAGAGAGAAAAAATTAATTTAAATCATCGAGATAAAATTGAATATTTTTTTATTTTCCCTTTGTGTCAATCTAATAAAAATAAACTAAATTAAATTGTTAATTTCGGAGCGAAAATTTAAAATAACCGGATAGCACAATTCTGCGTATTTTTTTCTCCAGTAAATATTTGATTTAACAAAAAACCTACTTCTTAAATAGCAGTCAGCAGAAAAGGAAATTTACTTAAAAATAAAAGTAACCATATTAAAAAATTTATAGTTTAATTACAAGGAACACAATGAACGAAGTATTAGTGAATAGAATTGACCGGCTACTAATAGATCGAAATTTAATTGTATTTCTTCTGAAATGAATTTTGCTTTTCATACAAAAAAATTACGATTTAAATTATTTAATTTGTTAAATACACAATTCATTTTCTAGGAATATTTTCTAAATCATGAAATACAAAAGAAATAAATTTATGTATCCAAATCAAAATAAGCCCCATTACATAAATCAATACAATTACGTGCTAAGACCAGATGACAATAAATTGCTCAACAACAACTACACCAAAACATTAAAGTAAATATAAAATTGCTTATCTAACTAACACAAAGTATCCTTTATCTTCTTATTGCTTTGACCGTATATAAAACTCGATAACGATTATCTAATTTGACATAGATTTTGTTATTTAATCTTTAAACTGCTGATTATTTCACGTATTGACAATTTTTTTGTCTTACGAGCCTTTGGAATATCTTGACTGATTCTCAATTTTTTTAAACTTTAAGACTATTTGCTTTAAAGAAAAAAATTTTAAAAAATTAATTTGTATTTTTTTACTATTTAATAAAAAAATAAATATAATTAATTTTAATTCTTAATTCACAAGCAGGTAAATTGAAAACTGCTTTAACAAACTCAAATTATCTCAGAAAATTTTTTAATTTGAATTCTAAAGCAGTAGTAGTATAAAATTGGAAACGGTAGAGCAGTTATATATGAAGCACAAGTTATTTTTATGAAACGATTAAAAAATAGTAAAATACTTTGGGACTTGTTGTCGTTTCTGCATGGAAATTAATCTATCTTTGAACATATTTAAATTTTTTTTATTAAAATAATAGTTTGGGCAAAACCCTGTGCAGTTAGGAATGATCGTTAACCCCCCTTTCAGTCCCGTGCTAAATAGATTTTGGTAAAAATAAAAAACAAAGTTTTTTGAAAAACAGAGTCTCATGTTCGACAAAATTGTTTTAACTTTTTCTTTTTAAATTAGAATTAGTTAGTTAAGTCACATGACAGATTTGTGTTGAATACTAGCATAATTAGTCTAAACACAATTAAAATTACCTTTGAACATAAGAATACGTCATAATGCAAACAGCTCAAGGAGCTCAAGGACAGCTCAAGGACATTGAGAACGAAATACATATGGTTGACTCGATCAAGTTTGTGTGCTCGCAAATAAAAATAAATATGGAACTCAGCTTAGAATATTTTTACTTCTTTAAACTTTTAAATGATCTAATAAAAATAGACTTTTATACGTAATCATAATTTGTACAGAGTTTTTTTTTTATCTTTTTTGCCTATGAGGCTTGGAACTAATAAATAATAATAATATAGAAATATTTTTTACGCAAATTTTTCTTTAAATTAGCTGCTGACTTTTGGTCATTTTTTAATAAATAAATAAAAATAATAGCTTTTGAATTAAATAGGAAAAATTTTAAATAATATTTTTCTTAAGGATTTTAAATTATTTCTGCAAAGTGAAGAATAAAGTCTTTGTTTCACCCTAATTTAGTCTGGTGCAGTAACACTGCCATTTAATTTCAATGATTTGCTACTGCACTTAGCACTCTGCACATTTGCAGAGTATTTGCAGAGATTCAAAGTTTTTATCAGCTGATAAACTTTACAGAATGAGTTTTAGCCCTAGAAGAACTAATTAAATATTTTGTTGTTCCGGAGTCGTCCTATACTAAAAAATCTGCTTTCCAAAATTCAGTCAGAATTTATTATCAATTTCTGTCCTCAAACGAAACAAAAAGTCTAAATTTAATTTACTTATCACCTAAGACTATCAAATTTTCGATAAACTAATCTTAGCAAACTAATTGACCAACTTTTCTTCTCTCCGCGATTATTAAAGTAATTATGACTAGGGCAATATTAAATTAAAAAAAAAAAGGGTTCAATTAGGCAAAAAATAATTTTGTTAGACATTACAAATATTGAAATAATATTAAAATTTTAATTAATTGTAAATTTCTGCTTGGATTAGATGAAAAAGATCGATATTAGTGAACTTGAATGAGACCATGCAACAGAAAAATTAATAAATCACTTGGTCGTTATCGCTAGTGTAGGAGTTTATCTCATTTACGGCCAAGATGATACTAAGCTTTCTTATCTTACAGATAAACAAACCAAACATGACTGTTTAAATTGGGCTCCTAGACCGGTCGGCTTGTTCGAATAGCCTCAAAGATAACAAAACAGGTAGACCGACCTAATTGCGATGATCATGATGCATTCATTCAATTCAATTAAAATATTAAATTTCCTAGTATCGCTCTTTGTTGTGTCCGATTCTGATTTCCAGGACGCCAAACTCATTTACAAATAGCTGATATGTTTTGTTTATCTGCAAACAGCGCCATTCTGGTCTATTTTGCCAATAAATATGACCTTGGTTTGACCTGATAGATAAAAATCTAGGTAATGTTCAATTCAAATGAATAGAAGCCAAATAGTTGACTATAAGAATATTAATCTAATTAGAGTTTACCTTTAGCGATTTTGAGTGAAATTTTTTCTTCTTCCCTTGGCCTATTTATTTTTGTTGTCGTTGAGAAGTTAATTATTAAAAGCTCTTCAAACTTTCAAATACCATTGTCTTGGTTTTGACGATTTAATCCTTCAAAATAGATTAAACCTTAACCGTATCAAATTTAAAGCTTCCGATTTGGTGCTTCTTAGACAAATCTTCCAACATCCATTCCATTTTTCGTTGCCTTAGCATCATCATCGCTTTTAAATAACCTTTAAATTCTACTTGAAAAATACAAAATAAACTATTTTTTAGATCTGTGAGCGGTAAATACGCTTTGAAAATTAATTTGATATTTTCGGCAAGCTCGTGCCTCAATTTACTCTCTCCCTCTGAATAAAATATGAAACTTTAACAACTCTTTTGTTGTACTACGAATTTTGTAGCATTGTTTACCTGAGTCACAGTTTAAATTTAAATCTTCCTTTTTTCTTTTTTCATTTGAGAATCCGTGTAATAGAAAATTTTGCATATTTTTGATTCCAACTGTTAAAAAAATCTATGATTTGACTCAAATTAAATGCTTAAATTGCTTTACTTTTTCGTTGTTGGGACTTTAGTGAAAACATTTTGACAAAAATGTTCTGTTAATTTACTTTTTTTATTTTATATAAAAAATAATCATTTAAATTGTTTACATATATTTAGATTTTTTTTATTAAGTAAACATACATATGTATACTTTTTTAAAATTGTAAAAACCTTAAATATTTAAAACATAAGGATTTACAAGAAGGCTTATTCAATCAGCTAGAACCTTGGAAGTTTACACTTAATTTTATATAAAATAGATAAATAAATTAATTAAATAATTAAGAGAAGTTATCCCGATGCCCGTTCGAATGACTTTAGTCTTTGTTTGAGCAGATATTGTTGGATTTGAAATAATTAAAGAGTAAATTAAAAAAATTTTTTTTTTTTATTTGTTGGTTGTTAGGAATTTCTCTAAAAACATTTTGATCAGAATTTGGTGTTAATTCATTATTTATTTGAGTAAAGTGCCCCAAATTATAAACTGTAATCAGACATTTATATTTCAAATCTAATAGCTTCCGACAGATTCTATCAATTTTAATGATTTTTGTTCTAAATAAAAGCTGGTAAATTTATTTAAAATTTTTCAAAAACTTTTTGCTTAAAATTTTATGTTATCTTAGTATAAATTTAAAAAACAATAATTAAATAATTTTATTTTTTAAAAACACACCTTATTTGAAAAAAATTGACAATTTTTACTTTTCTTAAAACTTTATTTTTTAAATTTCTTATCAACACCAGGCTCGGCGTATTAATAGAAATTCAAAAAAGTAGAAACCTTTATTTAAAAAAAAAATTTCCTTCATAATTTCTTCTTTTAAAATTATAGATTGAAAAATTTTATTTATTTAATTTTATTTCTTTAATTCACTGCAATAAATAAATGCACAGATCACCGCCATTAGTTCAAGGACTCAAGGTATTTTCATTTTAGATAATTCAACCTTAAAATACCAAAGAAGATAAAGCTGATCCAAAAAAATCTTTAAATCTCTATACCCTTGATAAAAAATTCTCTTCGATCTTCAATTCAATTAAAGACATACTAAAGGTTATAATCCTTACACATTTTAATAGATTTAAGAGCTCTTTAATAAACAAAATCTCCTTTTGTATCAAAAAAATTATCATCGAAAGGAAGGACTAATTTTTCACTCTAAAACACAAGACCCTGCCTGAAATATTTAAAATTAAATAAACCTGTAAAATTTGAGGATAAATTTAATGTAATTAACTAATAAAATTGGAAAAGAAAGACATGTTAGAAAAAAATTATTAATTTGGGATGAAATCAGAGAGTATGGAACCGAGCTTGGTCCTTCCTTTCAGTCCGATGATATAAATTAAAAAAAAATTAAAACTTGTTTTAGTTTAGTTTGACTTAGTTTGAAATTCCTGTTTTTTTTTCCTTAAAAAAAGTCTCACAGCAACATCACTAAAATATCCCCTGAGGCTGAATAGTTAAAGTAGAAAAGTCAAAAGTAATTTTTAGAAATCTTTATTCCCTTGACAAAAATTTGACTAAAATACAAATACACTCGTTTGTGTCACTACTTAATTTCCTGTTTTTTTCTTCAATGTAATGATAAAACCCATATTGTGCATGAGTGCCTCAAGACCACTCAATGGCTCATCTCAACAAACCAAATAATTCCAAAAATCACGAACAAGCTGAAATTGAGATTTATGAAAATTAACCATTGAGCTCGATAAAATATTTTATTTTTATCAATTTTTTGAAATTTTCTAAACTAATCTAAAATCAAAGAAAGAAAATTTTGGACAAATAATTTAAATTTAAAAAAAAGTTCAATTTTAATTGCGGTTACTATTTAATTTTTTCTCTTTTTAATTTTAATTTTGTATTAAAAATAAAAGTGAAAATTATGTTTTTTTAAAAAAAATAAACTGAGACATCTGCTTTGATATAATTAAAATTACATAATTATCTTTATAATCTTATTAAAAATTGTCTGAAACTCTTATGTTTTAAAGTTAATGAACATTATTTTTTATCATTAATAGTTGTCCAAAAAAATTTTTAAAAAATTTAGCAAAATTGGTAACATTTTTTTATTCTTAAATGAGAAAAGCAACTTGAAAGAAAAAGAAAACTTTGAATAAAAATAATTTTTGACTTTTCGATGATTTGTGTGTGCCAAATGGTAGACAGAGTGATAAAATTAAAAGAATAAATAATTTCTTTTAGACTCATTTATTCTAGAGTGGTGGAATTTTTAGTCTAATGGTCACTTAATTTGTAAAAATCAAAAATTTAAGGTATTTATTTTTGAAAGTATTAATGAATACACGCTTGAGTAAATGCGAGTTCAGGATTAAAATCTACAAGTAAATTTCTAATTGATAAAATCTTGGATGCCTTCTCCCTAATGATTTTCCGCGATTTGATCTCTATTTTTGCTTTAAAATTAAATTTAGTTGAACTAAGTCCATTGTTTAGGTGCTTAATGGTCTCCATAATGCTCCACAAACTTATTGCCGTCTTAGAGACTAGATAATTAAAAATAGTCAAAAATTAATTCGAAAACAAAAACAACCTTTGGTGAAAATTTTCGAAACAATTTATAAAATTAATGCTATTTAAAACCAGTGACCGTGATAGAGCAAATTGCTCGCTCGGATTTCTTAATAGTTTTATCCATTAAGCTAAATGGTTATCTAACGCGGATGCAGCGGACAGGTGTTGTCGTGAATGTTTTCAAATGTTTGAGCCAAGCGATGAATGGAATCAAGCTTTTATAATCGATTTGTCTGGTTGAGTATCTGGGTTAGGCAAATAGAGGTCAATTAATTTAATTATAAGGCACCTCGGCAAATATTGTTCACTTTCTTTTTCAATTTCAAACTGTTTTTTATGAATAGAAGTGCACGCAAAGTTTCAAGCCAAGAAAAAAATTCCAAAAATTTTATTCTTTCTAGCCAAATTTTAATCTAGGTTTTGTTTGTTTTATAATTTTCCATCATTTATTGTGAATTTAAGCTGTCATTTTTTTGTTTTTTATACAAATTTATTGCTCAGGACCTATTGACTTTAATTTCAAATGTGTCCTCATTATCCGAAAAGCTCGTTGACGGTTTTTGACTGCTGCCGGCAAATTTTGCCAAAGAAAGTCAAAACAAAAATACGCTTTTATTGTTGAATAATAACCTCAAGAGAATAAAATTTTTACAGAAACAGCTTTATTTTTTAATTTTGTTTTTAGCTTTTTTCTTGGAAAAATAAGACCAATTTAAAGAATTTAGAAATACTCCAGCTTAATTGAGTCAAAAGCACTGTTCATATTTTAAATTTAATAAGCAAGTTTTTCTATCTATTTATTTTAATGATTGACACTTGACATTCTTTTAAATTTAATTAAATTTTCAAAAATTTTAATTGTTTTTTGATCAAAATACTTTCCGATTCAATTTTTATTATTTCTGTGAAAAAAAAGAAAATAAATGAATTTAAGAAAATTTAAAATACTCTTTAAGGGTCTTTCAAATAGAATTTAAATACTTCACAAACTTTTTTCGAAAAAGTGCGTCACCATAGTTAAATTTAGAATGTTTTAAAGTTTTTCTTTAACTTCTGTTTGAATGTTGAGCAGAACATGCTAACATTTTAAGTTTTATAATTAAAATTTTATTCCAGAACATTAATTTAAATAAGGATTAGATTTGAACGGACCAAATAAAGAAACCAAATTTAATCAGATTTAATTTTAATTTAAATTGGCAAACGCAGAGCAGTAAACATTTTTAATTTTGCAATTAAAATAAAAACTAATATTTTAAATTAAGGAATTTTTAAATTTTGTTCAATTTTTTTCAGTAAATATCCAGCCTGATGAGTTTTTGTTTACACAAGATCTAGTCTGAAAATATTGTTAAATTCAACTTAAAAATAAACAATTCGGCTTTTAAATGCAAATTAATTATTTTAAATACATTCGCTTTAGACAAAACAATATACACAATAACTTTAAATTTTAATTTAAAATTATATATATTTTTTTAAAATTTTTCCTCTAAAAATGGGTCATTGATTTTTAATTTTTTAATAAAATTCTTCAAAAATTCAAGCATTATAAAATTATTTAATATTAGCAAGCTCTTAAATGGTAAAAATTAAAAAAAAATTAAAATTTTATTCAAATATTATTTCTATATCAAAAAAATGATAACATTAATAAGCGTTAGGTGCTGACCATGTTTATTAGAAAATATTTCTTTTACATTCTAAAAAATTCAATTAAATATAATAATTAAGATAAAGTTTGATTTCACATAGAAACAATTCAATCTTAAATCATTTCAAATCTAGTTACTTTGACAACGACTAATAATTTTTTAATTAAATAATAACTTAAAAGTAAATAAATAAAACCCTAGCCAGAAAAAACAAAAAGAGCCTTGCAAAAAAAAAAAAATTATCTCTAAAAATTGGAAAAAAACCCTAAAGAAATAAAAAAATTTAATTTATTGACATGATTATTTGAAGATAAAGCCCTAAAAATCATTTTTGAAAAATAATTTATTTTAGATTCTATTTACCCATTCAATCACCGCAAATTAATTTATTCCAATCAAGTACCCTCAGGTGTTTGCTTAAATCTTAAAAAAAGCTGACAATTTTAAAAAACATTTTTTAAATTTTGAAAATAAAAATAAAATGAAAATGAGAAATTCAAAAAGTGCTTCAACATTGGCTAAGAACAAATATTATAATGAAAAAACAGTTTTGGACCTGGCTCGGACAAACACCTTCACTTTCGATGATCTACAATTAAATGACCCAAAATCGAACCTGGAAGTTTTGGGTGTAAAAAAATCGAACTTGGTTACACGAACCAAGTGAGTCAAAATTCATCAATTATGGTTCTCTTTTTAAGAAAATTTATTTTCAGATCTGCAAACTTTGAACAGAACAATCATTCCGAAGCAAAAATTAAAAAATTTATAACTAAATCAGTTGCCCATGTAAATATGAATAGTCACTTTAAGATCGAGAATTCGGCTAGTGTCAAATCGAATAATCCAAGCTCAGGTAAAAAAGCTTAGAGCAATTCTAAACATTATAAAAACATAAAAAAGTAATTACCAAAATTAAACTGAACCAAACATAAAAACAATAATTTTTATATAAAATTTTTTATTCTCTAAACAAATTGTTTAAAAGCATTTTGACAGAGTTTCAAAAAAAAGCTCAATTAATATTATTTACTTAAGCAACGAGAGAGAATTTCTGATTTGAAATAATAAACTAGTTGCCAACTAAATTGGTACTCTTGAGCAACAATTTGCTCTTATTTAATTAAGCCAAATGGAATCAACATCATAATTAGTCTATTAAATAGCGAAAAAAATTAAATTGAAAATTTTTAAGACAGTTCAGCAAGCATGGATCGAGGCGAGACTTGCCAAAAAAGTTCTGTTGACAGAGAACTAAAGGCTTATGTTCATCAGAAAAAAAATATCCGTGAAAAATTACAAGATCATTGGAAACTGGAGTTAAATGCCAAGGTAAGTTAAAACCAATTTTGGAGCTGAATTTACTATTTTACTTTTCAAGTCACTTCAAAAGGGTGCCCCAATGAACGTCATCAATGACCAGATGTACAAACCCGACCATCAATGGATAAATATAAGCATCTCGTCTAATCAGCGCAATAACAAAACTAGTTTGATCGATACTTTCACAGCTGATTATGATACAGTGAGTGAAACTGAGAGCTACAAAGTAAGCGGGGAAGTCGGATCTATGATTTCCCAAAAATTGGTTAATGGCGAACAGATGAGAATTTGTAGAAATGGTCAGCCTGTTCAGAAAGATAACACTCTAGACGATTCAAATGATCCCAGTTCTTTTATTATTCATCACCAAAATGATAGGTAAGAAATTGTCTTTATTAATAATCTGTTACAAAAAATCAATAAAAAAATAATTAATTTTAAGAATGTGTCGGCTTAAAAAACAAAATTTAAATTTTTTCTAGGAAACAACCTATTAATTTTTAATTAATTTTACTAGAAAACTGAAAATTTAAAATAATTTATCGGAAATATATCAAAAATCATAACTTTTTTTCATTAAGTAAATAATTGAGTTAAGACATAATTAATTTAGTTATTTTTTTTGTTTATACGCAGAGGAAGGAAATAATATTTTTTTGAATGCTTAAAAATAATAGAAAAAATACGATTTATTGTAATTTATTGTCAAATAATTTTATTAGTATAAAATAAATGCCAAAAATTAATAACAATTCAATTCCAGATTCTTAATTAAAAATAGTAATGACAATATGAAGAGTGAGAAGATATTTTAAGTTTTGAATAAGAATATATTTCCAAAACCAATATTTAAGAAATTACTATCAAAATTGATTGCCAAAGTTGGCTCACCAAATTTTGAACTTGAATAGTGCCATTTTTTGACAAATTGAAGTTTAAAATCAAATTTTAAGATCAAAACGATCATTTAAAATTTTAAAACTTAATTAATCTAATGATTTTGATAATTTTTAAGAAATTAATACTAAACATTACTTGACATGTTATGTCTAACAATGGTTCATTATCAGATTAACATCAAAATAAATGATCTATAATTTATTTAACAAAAACAATCAACAATTTAAATAATTCAGGTTAAGTTAATTCAAAAATTAAAATTTATAACTTTTATATCCATACATTCAAATTTAAATGATGTTATTTTTCCACTAAAATAAATTATTAAATTCAAAACAGTTTCAAATTTATTTGTCTTTAAAAATAAGTTTTCATTAAAATCAATTAAAATATTTAAACTTATTAAAGTACGATCAAAAGGGACATTTTAAAATTTTAAAAATGAAAATAAACTTGAGATAACATGTCAAGTAATTGCTTTTGAAACAATTTATTTCTTTTCTATTATTAAAAAAAAGTATTACAATTTATATTTTGATCTTTTGATATTTATCTCTGTAATGTTTACATTAGTACCCTTGGGCCCGTCTATCCGATCTTCTCGTAAGACGTATTGGAGCAGCTATTTATGCTCCTTGTTAACTTAAACGCTCATGGTTAAGTTAATCAACTTTCCAGTGATATCGACAAAGATGTCGCTATATCACATCTTCCCCCGCTTTTATAAAGCGAATGCTAGGGAACTGTCGACCATTGTGACCACTGCCGGATCACCAATGACCGGGACCAGCCATAGACTATTATTTTTCCCAGGTACTAACTAAACCTAGTCAGGTAGCCGTTGCACGCACTATCAGCATTACCGCCACCGAGAAGCACTTTATTAGTCTTCTGGGGGGCTTTTATCCTCGTCGCCAGATGTAATGTTTACATTAGTACCCTTGGGCCCGTCTATCCGATCTTCTCGTAAGACGTATTGGAGCAGCTATTTATGCTCCTTGTTAACTTAAACGCTCATGGTTAAGTTAATCAACTTTCCAGTGATATCGACAAAGATGTCGCTATATCACATCTTCCCCCGCTTTTATAAAGCGAATGCTAGGGAACTGTCGACCATTGTGACCACTGCCGGATCACCAATGACCGGGACCAGCCATAGACTATTATTTTTCCCAGGTACTAACTAAACCTAGTCAGGTAGCCGTTGCACGCACTATCAGCATTACCGCCACCGAGAAGCACTTTATTAGTCTTCTGGGGGGCTTTTATCCTCGTCGCCAGATGTAATGTTTACATTAGTACCCTTGGGCCCGTCTATCCGATCTTCTCGTAAGACGTATTGGAGCAGCTATTTATGCTCCTTGTTAACTTAAACGCTCATGGTTAAGTTAATCAACTTTCCAGTGATATCGACAAAGATGTCGCTATATCACAATCTCAAACTTCAATTTGCCCATTTTTGAGTCTGGTCCTTCCTTTTCGAAGATTTTGGACTCAGATTCAATTTAAAATTTCTTATTGTTGAAAAGCAAGGCGACAAGAAAATAAGATATAATTGAAAATTAAATAATTTTATATATAATCTTTTATTCCTTCTAATTTAGGACATAAATAAATAGGAATAAAATGTATTGATAAAAGATTACAATAACAAAATGGCTCTTTGAGAATCAAATTTCAAAAATTCAATCTTTTAAATTTAAATTTTTTTTTTCATTAAAAAAATGTAAAATTTTCAACATTATTGTTTGTAAATAAAAAAAATATAAAAAAATTCAATACCAATTAACAAATTTTTAAGACCTGCATTCGAATAAATTTTCTAAAACAGGATACACTTGTTAAAAAAACAAAAATTAAATTACTCAAACCTAATTCATTTTTATTATTCTGCAACAAGTTCAAAATTAAGTGAATTTTTTCCTTCCCAAAACTCAAGTCATTAGATAAAAACAATTGCTTTTTTGGCTTTATTCTTTAGTTATATAAATTTCAAAGTTTTTTTTATCTATTGAGTAGATTTAAAAAATTTTAAAGATTTGAAAGAGAAATATTTAAATCATTGCATTTTAAAATTTAATTGAAAATAAATACATTTTTAAAAATAACTAAAATAATTGAATTTTTTTTTAAGAGATCATTCACATTTATTTTCGCAAATACCAATTCCTCGAAACTCAATATTGTCGTGGAACGACCAAGTAAAAAAACAAAATATACGCATAATAGAGCCATCAGTATCAGAAACCAAAATCGAACAAGTACTTTATTTTGAATGTTAAAAATTAAGCTAAAAAATAAATTAAAAAAAAAAGTCAGGTTCTACCAAACCCGAACGCAAGCTAATAGTTAAAAAACTAGTTGATGAGGAAAAATTTAAGCCAAAGACTAAGAAGCCAATTATTGACAGCAAGGAGTACAAAGAATACAAAGAGACTTTAAACCGTAGTCCGAGAAGACAAAACACAATAAAGCCCATTGAATTGACCCGCACAAAAACCCCTGTTGAAATAGTTGGAATCAGCCGCAGATCAACTCAAGTGACTGAACCTGAAGCCAAATCGCCAACCTACAAAGAGCACAAAATGGTCGATCCTGAGGAAATATTCACAGTGCGTCTCAGGCCAGCCAGGTCGTTCAAGACAAATGGTAAATTGTACGAAAACCTAAACGAAAAAAACTATGATGAAATTCTGGGAAATTTGACAAATCGGTTTGACAATGAAAAACACCAAGAGTTCAATGATCTTTTGAAAAAAAAATCCAATAAAGTAAACTTTGATAAAAGAAAACAAACATCGTTAAATGTTGATTCCAAATTGAATTCTAATTCAAAAGATTCAAATTTAAAGCTATTAGAAAAGAAGTACAAGAAGTTGATTAGCAGTAATAATGGTGCGAATATTGGTAATTTAAGTAATAGTAGATATTCACATAACTTTGAGCCCGATTCACAAATTTTAAAAAATCTAAATGTTTTTAGAACTAACTCATCTTCCGAGTCACTTAAAATCAGTCTTAAAGACCCACAACTTGCTGAAAGTGTTAACTTTAGACTCAATTCAATCGCCGATGGTTTACATGAATTTAATAGTGGAAATCATTTTGCAAAACTTAGCTTTACCCCATTAAAACCCCTGAACACTCAATACACTAAAACTAATAGTAAAATTTATAGTAGTAGTTAAATGTAGTTTTCAATTTTTTTGTTTAACCGGTTTAATTTTTTGTTTAGATATTCAATTCACTGGTTGACCATTGGCCATTCGAAAATTAATTTTTATTAAATTTTTACTTTAACTAAATAAATTGTAAATTTTTGTATTTTTCATCTTAATTTTTTTATGTGTAAAATGTGTCATCTAAATAAAGGTTTAAGGTGATCAATTAAAATTTTGGGTTTAAAATTTTGTTTTCATGAAAAGTTTTTACCGGCAAAAAAAACGATTATTAACGCTTTTTTACGTAAATTAACGTTAATTTAACTAAATTTAGGTGATTTTCAAAAAAATTTGAAAGTCGCTAGATTTATGATCTCTTTTTTTTTATTCAAAATTTGATTTTCCCTTTGACATCTTGAAGTTTAGGATCAAAAAGTATTTTTTTATAACTTTTGAATGGTATTTCATTAAAGGACGGGTAATAAATAATATTAAACGGATATTAAATTATATGAGCATAAATTAAATAATTAATAGGAACCAAAAAATAGTTATAACTGTGAGAATAAAAAATAAAAGCGGTAGTAAAAATAAATTTTATTGAACAGAAAAAGTATTTTTTATTCAAAGAAAAAGTTTTTAAATCAAGTAAAATTAAAAAAAAAAAGAAGTGTAGGATGTAGTAGTAGTATTAATTTTTGCGAGGTCTACCACGTCCTCTTTTAGCTTTAAGAATTAAATCACTTACCTGATTTTCACCTATTTTAGGCTTTTTATTACTGATTTCATCAGTATTTTCAGTAACTTCAGTCTGTTTTCGTTTGCGAGCAGGCTTAGCGGTTGGTTTTTCTTCCAATTATCAGAGTTTAATTATCTTGTCATGTGTGCGATTGCCGCTTTCAAATCGTGTAGCTTTAAGATTATCAGCATTGAATAAAAGAATAAGTTTTGCATCGCATTGTGGACCAAGACGTTTTACTAAATTGCAGCGATATATAATTTTGTCCCCATCATTTGTGCTGTAGGTATCTTCTTTTGACCATTTTGTTTCATTATTTAACCACAAATCTGCAGCATCATTGTCATCAAACATATACACATATATCCATTCTCGATTAATCCCTCTTCGTTTTTTGAGTATGTTTCTTTCTTCCACTTCTTCAGAATCTGACTCTTGCGATTCATATACTCGTCATCACTCATTTTATTTAATGAAATATATTTTTGTAAAATTTATTATTTGAATTTATTTACTACAGAAAAAGAAAGACATTTATATAGATAGGGCCGAAAATAATTGGACTATTAACTAATAATTCAATTTACGGATCAAGATTCATTTTATTGGGTTTAATAATTCAATTAACTGATCAAAATACATTTTATTGGGTTCATTTAAGTATAGTTTCTGTTCATTTCATTCTTTTAGCGGATAACTTAAGGTTATTATCACTTTTATTTTTTATTCCTGCACATTAATTAATTTTACTGCTTTTTAAAATTTTTTTTGGGGTAAAATAATTTTATTTACTGCTCGAATAATCTTAGCTCTTCATTAAATCTCTCTGCAAAATGCTAACTAATGCAAAAAACATGCTAAATATTAGAGAAGTCTCTGCAAAAACTCTGCAATTAAATTTTGCAGTTGAATTAAATGCTTTTAAATGACGTGAATTTTGCAGAAACATTTTAATACAGAACATTAGGACTTTTTAATACAGAAAAAGATCTCTCGGAACTTGCAATACTTATAAGGAAAGTAAGATAAATTCTGAATAACAAAAACATGATTGGAAACATTTCCTTCACATGAAGTTTTAAAATAAAAATTAAAACTGAGCAATTTTTGTTCTTTTTTAATTGTAATATAATTAAAATGTGATGTTTTTTTGAAATGATACCATAGATCTAAATCAGCAAGTAAATTTTCCATAAAAAAAATTCGGAAAAATACCTAAAACTACGAGACATCACTTGCTGATCTAACTTATCATTAAAAATATATTTTTAGTTGAATTAATATTGGATTCATCATATCTTGCATTAATACAATCATAAAATAAATCAATAATGTAACAATAAACTTTAAAAAATGATTATTTAAGTCCATCTTTAGTTTATTCAGATTCATTGCAATTGTCCCGAAAATATCTTAAATCACCTTTCATAATACTGTAAATTTAAGATAAAAACACCTCGGTTTTTTCTTCTTTAGAGTAACTAATCTCAAATTCATTCAATCTATTGCAATTTTTTGAAGTCTTAATGAAAGATTATTTGTAATTTTTAAAGAATTTGTCTTGAAATAAAATCAAAAGTAGAAATCGATTATTAAATTCAAGGCGTTAAATCCAAAATATGACTTTTCTTTTTTAGAAAGTGGCTAAAACAACCTTAGAAAAAAATCTTGTACCTTTATTCAAAATAACCTGAAGTGGACTAACCAAGTTAGGTATTGCACAAGTCGTGGAAATTTTATTTTGCTAAAATCTTCAAGAATTTGAGGCTGGACTCATTAAGAACCGCTTGTAAGGCCTCATCTAGAGTCCGCAATCAGTTTTTGATTTTCTAAGAAAGAATTGAATTAATAAAAATTATTCGAAAAAGTCAAATCTACTGCCACTAAAAGGTTGCAATAATTTTTTTTTGATACCATTAAATCAGGTTTCTGAAAAATTCTGAAAATGTAGAATATTTACTGAAGCTTTATAAAGGTTATAGATTGCATTTTTCGGCAGTACTAAATTAGATGAATAATCAGATTTTTGACTTTTTTCTGACATAAATAAAACTTTTTTTTTTGATTTTACCACTGAAAATTTTTTTAAAAATATTTTGTTTAATTCTAATTTTTTTGATTCAAACTTCACCCTCGGTTTTTTACTCATTTTTATATTTGATACATTTTTTTTCCAGCAGAAAAACTATTGATGTGTAAAAAAATGTAAAAAATTTTTGCCACCAGAGGTTCAAAAAGATGAACTAGAAAAGACACTATCAAATGTTAGGTTTATTTCTAGTATTTAAAAAAATAAATCTCATGTTAACTTTTCAAGTTATACTTAAACAAAATTAGAAAATAACTGCTCATTTAAAAAATAAACTAAATTTTAAAGAATCTAAAAATTAAATTATGAATACCATTGTTTGACAGCATATACAAATTGGTTAAAGATATATAAAAAAACTATCAAATAAATTGATCTGTGGATTAAAATTTTATTTTATTCAAAATTAAATGCATGCATTGAAAACTCCTAAAATAAATAAAATATTTAAAAAGTGAATAAATGATTGCTTTAAACACGTTTAGATCATTCAGTGTTCTATAGAAATAGTGGCGCTATGCGCCTTTTCAAAATTTAATTCATTTCTTCAAGTCAAGGTAAAACAAACTATTAGTCTACGTACAACCTTTTTCATCAAAAGCCCGAAAGAACCACTCACTCTCAAATGTAACTAAAAAGGAATTCTAAAATTTTCTAGATGCTTTTTTACTTCACACACACACACATTCATTTACAATTACATAAGACGCGCTCAAAAACTAATTTTATACCATGCAAATTTAAAAATTTTAAACGCAATTTAATTGTTTCTTAAAATTAAAATTTAGACAAATTGCTTTAAGAAGTTGATCAACATGGCTCAAATAATGACTAGTTTATCCGTAAACAAAAAATCCGATTCAGTGAAAGACTTCAATTTGGAAGACTCTACTTCGACCGGAAGTAGTCTAAGCTTGGCATATTCCACACGAAGCTCTTCACAGACTAGCTTTAGCGACGATGACGAACAATTATCGCCTGCTTACTGTAAACTCACATTTTCCTAGTTTTACCACGCACTAATCTTCCTATTTAGCCGAACTTCTTAAAGCAATTACCAATGGAAATCTTGGAATGGTGAAACAAATGTTGGACTATGGTCTCGATGTCAATTTCATCTATGACAAAGAGCAAAATTATTCATTCTTGCATCTGGCATGTCTTATGGGACACTCTAAAGTTATCAAGTAAAAAAAATTTAAATTCAAAAAATTTTGAGGAAAAAATTAAATTTTATTAAATTGTGAATTTTTTTAATTTAAATTTTAGAAACTTTTTTTTATAGGTATTTGCTCGATTGTGGTGCAAACGCCAATTTTGTCACATCAGACGGACACCAAGCCATCGACTTCATCCAGCCGGATGATTTGAACACAATATCGTATATGCTTGTGAAAATGCGATCGTGATTAGGTGCCGGATTGTAAAATAAAAAAAAAAAGAAAAAGAATCCTTGTATGCTGTGAATGTGAAATGAACTTAAATTTTACTTGTTTATTCATTTCTTTCCGTATATTCTGTTTAATTTTATTTTTTATTTTCTTTATTATTTTTTGTATTTTGGCTTTTTGTATTTTAGTTACTGTATATTTGTTTTTTTTTCTCTAGAACCAAACGGCCAGAGCCGAGTCGATCTGGAGTCGGAGTTGAAAAACGCAGTTTTTAGCCCGACACTAGCCGACTTGGCCATGAAAGCAAATTTTATATATCCTATAAGCCTCGTCTGCTAAAACGTGTAGTCACAATTTGCTTTTAGTCTGCCTCTTTTTTTTTAGCATAACTTATTGTTTTTAATTAATTGTATTCACCTTTTAAGTCCAAGATTCGCGTCTAATTTTCAGTGTACAGGGTGACTGCTTTTACCATCCAAGCCAATATTGGTTCTCTTAATTTTAGTCGATCTATTGAGTAATTTTTAGTTTGGTCGGCTGGGGGATTATTTTTTACAAATCGAATTTCTTAATCTATTTTTTTTCTACAATCAATTGCCTAAATAAATCGAATTGTAAATTAAATTAAAAAAAATTGTAAAAAAAATATGCCGAATTAAGTAATCTAATTTCAATTTAGGCAATCTAAAAAAAACAAATTATTTATAATGTAGAAATAAATTGTAAGGGTCTATGCAGTAAATTAAACCCAACTTAATCAAAATTTTAGTTTTTTAATTGAAATTGAGTGTTGTAAGAATTGAAGAATTTCGAGTATCAAACCAATTAATGTCTGGACAAAACATGATATTTCAATTAAATACATTTAATTAATTAGTATAATAAATTAATTTAAATTATTTAATAAAAATAAATTAAACAATAACCTTTTTTCTCTTAATTCAACAAAGACAATCATTTCTGGTTTATTACGTTAATTTATGATTATTTAATTTATATTAAGTCTCGCAAGCATTTAAAAAAAATAATAAAAAAACTTTGAAAATACTAAATTAGTGTCAAAAAAAATAAAAAAGGTCTGCTATGTCGATCAAGTCGCAATTTAAGTGGCAGAAATTTAATTTGAAAAAGAAAAAGGTGAAAATACTAGAAAATATTTCAAAAATACATTAATAATTTTAACTTTGATAAAACTTTTAAATTTATACTGCTATTGAAATAATTTATTTGATAAAAATTAACCGCCTAAATTAAATATTAAGTTACTGATGTAAGAAAATAGAAAAAAAGAAGTAAGAAAAAAAGCAGATCCCATATTAAATTCCATTATTTTATCACATAGATTTTCCAATCTGTGATAGAACTTAACTCTTAAAAAATTTGCTATAAAATCAATTTTTTCATATAAAAGTCTGCGAGGTTCTTTTCTCGTTTTAATGATAAAAATATTATTAACAGCCAATATTGTGATAACCTGTAAAAAATTAAATTTCCAAATAAATATAAAAAATTCTTAAAATAATATTAAAATAAATTTCTAGAAATTTAAATACATTTTTTATTCATTAACTAAAAAAAGCAAAAAATTAAACTTTTATTTTTATTCGACTTTTTCAAAATATTTAAATTTAATATCAGGTTTTAAAATTTACTTTCGAATAAATTTTGCCTTGAATTGTTTTCCGCAAAATAACAATCGATTTAATTTAAATTTAAGAAATTTTCAATCAAGTAGATAACAAAATTTTAGTAAGATTTTAGCGGACTAGTAATTAGTCCATGTAACTAATTTAATTTTTAAAAAAATTTTTGACAAAACAACAGTAATCGTTTTTGAAAATATTTCAAAAAAGACCTTAATTTCGTTTGAAAATCTATTTTTTAATTAATCTGAAAAAAATAATTCATCAATTAAATAATTAATTTTTGTATAATTTGAAAAAAAAAATTATAATTTCTAAGATTTCAGATTTGTTAATATTGAAAATTTATAAATATAATTCTGAAAATTTCGTAACTAAATTTTTAAAATATTTAAATTTAATTAAATAGCATTGGATCACTTAATATTCAAAAGATAAAATTCAAATCAAATAGATAAAAACCACAAGTAGTTTATTTACCTCAATTTTTAGAATTATGATTTGCAAGCCGACAAAAATTATGATTAATAATTTTTTATTTATTTCAAATAAAATTTAGACTTTTTTAAATATTTGCGGATATGAGTTCAAATACGGCAAAAAATGCCGAAATTGGCGACGATTTTGAATTTATCGAGACCGAATCGAACAAAAACTCAAATTTCGATGAGCTTGACGAATACATGACAGATTTAGGCATGACTCAAGAGACAGCAAAGGGCCAAGACATCCAGAGCTACGACTCGTCTCTTTTGGACGAAGACAACGAACGAGCCAGTCCGATCCATACTTTTAGAAATGAGCCAGATCCTGCCGGAAAGAGTCAATTTTATTTCCCAAACATCCCCTCTTCTTCAAGCTTGCCCAATCTTGCTGATCCTGATTTGGAACCGGTGGAAAATTTGGACGAAAAACTCATGTCCGAGATTAAAAACGTGCTGTGTCTTAAATCAGAAAATACTTTTCTCAATGGTTCACCTCAGAGCAAGGATATTAGGAACAAGAGTGTTTACATGGACGGACGACTCATTCTTACCAACTACAGACTTGTATTTGTGCCTCTAGCCGACCAGTTGATCAAAGAAAGCTCGCTTTTTTGTGTTGACAAAAGACTCCAATTGTTCTACCATAAAATTCTACACACCATCTCAATACCTTTGGCTTCTATTCATGAAATTAGGGCTTGTAAGATATGGAATTTTTTTTTAATTTAATTCTATGCTTTTTTGAAGGCTATACGCCGGAAAAATTCAAAAAACTCAAAGTAATGCTAGATTCAAGATATGATATTAGAGAAATATTTATAAAATGCAAAAATTTTTTTTCAATCGCATTTATTTTTAATGAGAAAAATGCTGATTTTCTGAACATGCTGTCAAGTATGAGTGCTCAAGTGGTCATTCAGAACAGGCTAAAGAGTATAGTGTCCAATGTTGAAAGAAAAAAATTCCAATCAAATTCGGAATCGGACCGGCTTTCGTATTTTTGTGAAGCCCACTTGAAACAAGACATGCTGGACTGTTGTGTAGATGACTACATGCAGGTAAAAAATGGTTGCACCATTAAATTTGACACTAAATTTTGGATAGATATGTGAGATTTGATTTTTTTGAAAATTTTGCAAGATTTTCTATTTTTCCTAAAGGTGTTCACCGTTCATGGTCATTCCGGAAAAAGTAAATACAGTGATTAAGCAAAGACGGATAGTAGTTAATGAAAATTATGTACAAGAGTTTCAGAGTGATTCCAATTTGAGTAACACTGGCAAAGATAAGCGTTTTGGTAAATTAGGCTCTTTGTTAAGTGCCTCACCAAAATCTACCAAATCAACGACTAGTTCTGGCAACCAAACAGTTCAGTTTCAATTGCCTTTACTGGCTAGTTTGAGCAATAGCAATCCTTTTTCCAATAGTGGATTCCCAGTAAAATAATCTTTTAAAAATCATTAAATCATTTTTATTTTTTATTTAGATTTGGTCATATGCTGACACCAATTCGGGATGTTCGTTGTTTGTGGTTCCTGCTGCTAACAGACCCGAAGATGGAGACATCCTTTTAAAAAAGTAAGTAGATCAGGCAATAATTTAAGCTTCGATGATCATTTGGAAACATAATTTTTTTTTTAAATATTTGCTTATTCAATAATTGAAAATTTAAATATTTGTATTAAATTATATTTTTAATATTTATTTATTGATATCAAATATTAATTAATTGTTTTTTTTTCATAATGAAAAATATTGAGAATTAAGATGAAAATCTTTTAGAAAACAACTTTTTGAATTTTTTAATTTGAAAAATTTGAATTTTATCGTTTTAAATGAATTGTTATTTGAAAATAGAAGATTTAAAAATATTTTTAATAACAAAAATTATTTTTTTTTAATTCAATTCATTTAAAGTTACTATTGCCAGGTCTTTCGACATATTTGATTAAATGAATAAAAATAAATAAAACAAAATTAAAGTTTAAAATAACTTTAAATACCATTAAGTTCAGATCAAATTTTACATTTAAAGATAATCAAAATTTGTTATTACCTTTTCTTGCAAATAATTAATATGAGTTCTTTTAAAAATTTCGAGTAAAAGTTTGTAAAAATCCATTAAAAATTATCATTTTTATTTTTTTATTTATTTAGTTTCCAAAAAACAAAAACATGAAAATTAATACGAGTTAATGCTTGGTGCATTTTTTAATCTTTTTTATAAAAATTTTCATACAATTTAAGAAAAAGCTTGAAAAAAGTGTGAAGCTTAAAATTTGTATTAAAAACAAAAAATTTGAGTTAATTTTACACTCTAATTACATCGTAAATTAAATAGATTACATTAAACATAGTATATATAGTTTTATTGTTTTATAACAAGATCCTTTTTTCTTCTGCAAGTAAAAAATAACTTTTTTACTATAAATAATTTCGTATTAAATTTTGTCGTATTTTCCTCTAAAAAAAGAAAAATTGTTCGAAAATTTTTCAAATTTGAATTTTTTAATTGTAAAAAATTATAAGATTGTTTTAATTAGAACTAAAAATTATCTTATAAATTATGTTATAATCTCGTTTTAAAAGTGATATCAGATAAGTTTAAATCAATCAAAGGTTTAGGACATGGTCCTGTAATTATGAAAAAAGTAAAAAGGACTAAAAAAAAGTTATCTTTTACTTGTACTTAAAAAAGAATTTTGTTATAAATCAATAAAGCTAAAACTTATTCGTTTAATGTTACCATTTTTTTTCAATGTAAATAGATTACCAAAGAAACTCTAATTAATTTTTCTTTTATTAATTTTAAACATTGCATTTTTTCATACCTTCAAATATTTAAAACTAATTAATCGGTTCGATTTAAAGTTAATAAGAAAAATTGTACAACAGCAAAAAAAAATTTGATTTTTATTTTGAATTTTCAAATAGCTACAAAATCAATAAATATAATTGATATAAAAAATATTTAATTTGATCATGTGTTATTTTGAAAATAAAAGAATAGAAGAATTTTCTTTTAGAATCTCATTTCATAGTAAATTTTACATTCAAAAATTTCATTCAAAAAAATTTGACTTTTTTAAAATATCTCAACTCTTTTATTAATAACTATAATAACTACAGTGTCGGAAATTAGCTTGTCACATCATATCATCTGATATCGTTTAATATCATGTTTTTAAACTTTCCTCATATCAGCTGATATCAGCTATTATCATTTGATATCAGACAATATCAGGTCAATTAAAATTTGAATTTCTATTTGTAAAAATATGAAAATAATTTTTTTTCATGATATTAGCTGATATCAATTGATATCAGATCATGTTATCTAATATCAAATGATATCATATGATATGATGTGACAAGTTAATTTCCGGCACTGTATCTTTTTTATTAAAAAAAGATTTTCAAGTTTATCTGAATTGAAAATTGAAATTTGATCGAATCTAAACAAAATTCACAACCCAAAAAAATTTTTGTACATCGAATTTCTAAAAAAAATCTTAACTACAATAAAGGAAAACAAATATTTCAGTTTATTTTTTTGTACTGTAATTTTTGTACAAAGTTTTCACATTCACATTGTTATTTTTTCTGTTAAAAAAATTATTAAAATTCATCTGAATAGAAAAAAACTCCATTCCTCCCAAAATCATTTGATCTTTTTAATAAAATTATATTTTTAATATATTATATTATGGGAATATTATTTCAGCATAATCAATTTCTGATTAGCACAATGAAAAAACCCTTAACACAATTCGATTTCTTCTAAGCGCAAAAAATTGTATTTAAAAAAAAACATTTAACACAAAAAAATTGTGCTTGAAAATAATTCTTAAAAGAAATTTTTTTTCATCACAAAAATATTCATATTAAAATAAGATTTAAATTTTATTTTTTATTTAATGATAATAAAGTATATTTCGAAGCTTAAAAAAAGATAGACCCTTATATTATATTGATGTTCGCTATAATTTATGTCAAGCTTTACAAACTAATTAAATATTTCTTTGATAATAATAAAACACATTTTTTGAATCATTTTCCATATTTTAAAATATAGTTTATTTTGAAAAATGATTCTTTTGAAGAAATATCTAAAATAAATTTTAATATTTAAAAATAATCTAATTAAAATTTTTTGTTTATAACTAATTGGAACATAAACGAAAATATTAAATTCAATTAAGTTTTTAATTTATTCTTTGAAATATTAAGCTACAATTCATTGATAAGCGATGAAGAATACAAAATCAAAAATTTAAGACCAAATGGTATAAAAATCTCGGACAGAATCTACCAAGATTATGAGTTTTATAAGTTAAAAGTGCCATTTTCATATCACAAAATTGAATCAAGCTACCAAAAACTGTTCAATATATGCACTTATAGTAAAAATTATTTTCTTTATTTTTTTCTTTAGCTTTTTCAATTTTTAATAAAGAATCAATAGAAGATTATCAAGAAGAAAACGAAGATTTTCTCAGCAAATTGAGCAGTTCAAAGTGGTTGAAGCACATATCGGAAACTCTGGCCTTAACTTCAAAAATAATCAACAGTTTAAGTCACCGAAACGTGTTCATTGAAGAGTACCGCTCTCACATGGATATATCCTGTGTGCTGACCAGTCTTGCCAAAATTTGCCTCAATCCAAAGTACAGAACAATTTCAGGCTTGGAGAATTTGATCCAAAAAGACTGGTTCTTGGCCGGACACAACTTCTATCAGCGTTTTTACCAAACCCAATCGAATGACAAGAGGCGTCCGAGTTTAGAGGAAGAAAAAAAACTCGAAACAATAGCACCAGTTTTTTTGTTCTTTTTGGACTGTCTCTTCCAACTCTTGATCCAATATCCCAATGAGTTTGAATTCAACGAGTTCTATTTAATCAATTTATGGGACTATTCAATCTCAGGTCTGTCTTTTACTTTTAGTTTTAATGGAATGTCCGAGTTTTTCGACTACATGCATTCAAAAAATAATACTCAAAACACTGACGGGGTTGATTTTTTAAATGAACTATTTTTTGAAAATAACAAATTTTGGCTGGCACATTTGGAAAAATCTGCTCCATTTTTTGTCAATAAACATTTCAACAGAGCTAAGAGCGAAAGAAAAAAAACAATACTGATACCATGTGACAGAATGTATATGCTTAAATTTTGGTCAAGATGCTATCTAAGATGGGTCGAAAGATATCATGCCTACAATTCAATTGATAATGATCATTTTCGGCAAGCTCCTCCGCTGCCACCAAAACCTCCTAAAGAAGAAGCGGGCAATTTTGGCGAAATGAGCGATGTCGACATCATTAAACTAATCAAAAATGATTCCACAATGACTAATACGCGAATTACCGATGACGGTCACATCGAAACATCATTTTAACTGTATTTATGTAAACATTGCTTCTTTTTTCTTTTTTATTTAAAACCTTGATTTTTACCAGAATTATTTTTTAGTAATTATTAATAAATTTCGACAAAATTTTATAATCTAATTTTTTATTTACTTGAATCTTAATATTAAAGTCATTTAGAAATAAAAATTAATTTATTGTTTATTGGACTTGGGTACCCAGGCTTCGACTTTTGGCTTGACGGTGGTGTACGGCACGTAGTTTTGGGGAGTGCCGGTTTTGTTTTCTTGCGGGTTCGGATCTACCCATTTGTAGGTGATGGGATCTTTGATTGTTGGCGGATCGTCGCGAACATAGTGTAGCCATCCGTGCCACTCAGGGTCTACATGTGTACCATCGTAGTCCATTCCGTACTTTTCATTGTAGATCACCCATCTGCTCCTGCCTTAGATTTAAATTAAAATCAAAAAATTAATCAACAAGTTTGACTTACCGACAAAAAAGCGTTTGTTTTGATAGTATCTGTTTCCATTGCGGTCTGTTCCGATATATTCGCCTTCTTTAATTTCGTCCACTCGGTAAAGTTGAAGAACTGAACGGTATAAGCCGCCGTTTTGCTTTATCGATTGGAGAAGGTGTCGAAAGTTTTGGACAATGCTAGTCATAGTGAATGCCAGACTATTTTATGCAAATGTTGATTTATATGTAAATTTAGCTTGAGTTTTTTAATAAAGCTTTAAATTAAAAATTAACATCAAAATTTTGTTATTCTTTTATTTGCTTAGACTGAGTTTTTGTTATTAAAATTTCGAATTTTTCAAGTAAATGAAGGATTTTAAAATAAATTTTTTAAATAATTTAAAAAAATCTCTTTGTTTTTCAAAGCTTCAAAAAATTTGAAGGTTTTTTAATTTTTCTAAAAAAAAATTTCTATTAATGAATGAATTTAAATTAATTTAATTTAATTTTTTTAAGTTTTTTGTAAAAAAATTTCTTAATTTGCTCTGATTTTGAGCGGCATTTAGTTCAACAAAAATTATTTCAAGACTTTTATACACGATTTTTTTTCAATTTCTTTTTAATTTAATTGTTTAAATTTAGCTAGATTTAGAATTTTTTTTTATAAAAAAATATAATTTGAAGGTTATAGGGCGTTGTAAAATTCAATTCGAATTGAACTAAAATTCTTCCTTCTTTTTTGATAATTTAAAATTAAAGATAGCAAAATTTATTTAAAAAATGCTGCAACCAAGAGTAACATACTTATTTGCACCTTTTTGCCTAAAATGAAATTTTCATTTTCTATTTTTTTAGGTAAATTAAATCCATTTTCAATTTAAATCTAATTGATGTTTATTTTTTTGCCTTTTTTTACATTAAAATTTTTTTTGTTTTTGGCAAAAAAGGTGCAAATAAGTATGCAACACTATGTTGTAGTATTTTTTATATATTCTTTTAACTTTAATTTTAATTTATCAAAAAAAGGAAGAATTTTTTTATTTATCTTAGATCAAAAAATGAAGAATTGATAAATTTTTTCATTATTTTTCTTATATATGTGAATGATTTACCATTCATTTTCAAAAATTTTAACATCAAATAAGATTAAGAATAAGATTTTCTTTAATGTTCAACATGGTTTTGGACATTCTTGTCAAACTGTCATCCATGAGTATATAACTGCTTCTTTGTTAATTGACTTAAGAATGTTACTTTTAAAACTTTTTCAATATGGCATGATAATTCTTCTGTTGGCATTCTTTCAAATGTTTTTGAAAATAGATCTCAGAAAGTAAGAATAGGCAGTGAAATTTCCAAAACTACAAAACTAAAATTAGGTGACCCTCAGGGATCAGTTTTAGACCCTCTTCTTTTTCTTATATTTGTGAATGATTTACCATTCATTTTTAAAAATTTTAATTTCAAAATGTTTCCAGATGATACAAAATCAAGCATCTTTGATAAAGATCTTGAAACGGTTCTGATAAGTTTATTAAATTTTACAGTAAAAACTTTAAGTGAATGGTATAATTTCAATAAAATAATTGATCTTAGACCTATTGAATGCATTTTGCAAATAAGAAATCTTTGGTCCCAGAAAAATCAAAATAATCAAAATAAAAAATAAAAATGCTTTTGCAATTTCAAGAAAATAAAGTTAAAAAATTGGAAAATAAACTCTTTTTTCCATCGAAAAAAAATGATTTATAATCTAAAAAGTAAAATTTATTCACCTAACTGATAAACACCATACCTGATGGTATAAATAGAATTTCATTCAAGAAAGGAAGCAGAATTGAACCTTAAAATTATCGACAAGTACACTTATTCACAAGGCTGATGCAAATGGTTCTGGGAAAAATAATTAGAGATCGCCTAATGGTCAACATGGTTAGAGTCCAAAAAAATGTGTTAAATTCTTCTTGTTAGGGTGTCGCAGCAAGAAATATTAACAAACTATAATTCGTTAGGAGATCAGATCAATCTTGATTGATGTAATAGCGAAGTCTGCAGAAAGTCTGCAAAAGTCTGCACAAGTGTGCAACAAAACATCACTATTTAAGAGTTTAAATTGGCATATTTTATTTTATTTTGATTGCCATTTATTCCGATGGAGCTCTAGCTCGATACAGAAAACAAATAAATAAAAATAATAATTAGTTTTGCAGAATTTATGTAGTCCATATAAAAAGTTATAAAGAAGTGTAAAATTACGCAATTTAAAAGATTTTTTTAGACAAAAATTTGAATAAATAGCTAAATTTTTTATTTTTTTTTAATGTTAGTAAGTCTCAATTTATGAACACCATCAATTTTCCAAAACTGTTCAGTTTTGTCAAAATTATTTATTTAATAATTATCTTTTTGTTGCGAAAATTAGAATTTCATATATTTTCTTAAATTCAATTTTCACCAAATTAATCTATGATGAATATTTAACACTTTTTTTGATAAATTTACGATATCTTCATAGTTTTTCTGAAAAAATTCAATTTCTGATATTTATTTATTATTCCAAAATGCAAAACATAGTTGGTAATATTCACAAAAAGTAACTTTTTGATTACTAATTTTTTTATTAAAAAAACTGAAGTGAATTCAAAAAGAGAAAATTTTATTAGAATTTGTGCATAAAATAAGTCAATAAAATTGAAGTTTTTTTTATTTTCTTAAATTAAATTTTCCCAAAATTTGGAAACTTTTTTCACCAAATTATTCTAAAATTATCAAAAATAAACATTGCTAAATCTACCGTAAAAAATGTAATTTAATCGATTTTTAGCACCACTCTATGCTCTAAAAAAAAATTTAAAAATTGTCTTTATTCTATCCAATTTTTGCATGGGGTCAAACTTAAAAATGATAAAAAGTATCAAATTTTTTTAACCAATTTTCGATTTAAATTTTGCATTTTTCTAAATAAAAGTAATGCCAATTTTTGGCATTGTCAATAATCAAAAAATTTAAGTTTTCATTAATTAAAATTTTTATCAAAAAAAAAGTTGAAATATTTAAAAAATTTAACTATTACCAAATTAATAGAGCATTAATTACTAGAGCAGATTTTTGAAATTATTAGCAAGTTTTATGCAAATTGTTGGTGACAAGGTTACAAGAGAAATTTTTTTCGATCACATTTGAGAATTTTGCAAAGGCTTGCCAAATAGATGGCAAGCGCTTGAGCTAAAATAGTGCCCAAGGTCTCTAAATAAATGACTAATCCTTGTTCAAATATTCATCAACAATGCAAAAACTGGGCCTAACAATTGAGGTCTGTGCGGAATAATGCAAGTGCTTGACTACGTACCAATTGAGGTAAATTGGCGTTGTTATAGTTTCAAGTAAACAAGGCCGTGAATATAAAATGTGCACATAATGTTCCTAGCCACACTTGTTCGAATTTGCATGCGGGTATACTTTTTCGAATTAACTGGTTATTAGCGCTCAGTTTATCTTCACTCACTCGCACACACACACTCTCACACACATACTTATTCAAATATTTGCATTCATTAATCTTGAGACTACATGCAAAAATCTATTTCTTGCAATAAATTTAATTAAATTTTTCGTTTAAATTTTTTTTCTTTTCTTTTTTTGCCAAAAATGCAGCCCAAATGTCATGCTTAGTCGCTTGGATTGGGCGCCACCAATTGTCAATCAAATAAGAGCTGGTGATAAGCATTGCAGATCGCCAAGCGACACATTCATCGCTTAGTTCTTACTCTTTTCTTTGTTATTCACATTTAGAAATTTAAAATAATTTTTTTTTCTATTAAAATAATAAAATTAAAAAATTGCTTAAAATAATATTTATTACGAATTTTGGAGAAAAAAAACAATCAAAAAAAAGATCAGAAGAAAAATGGCTGATTTTGGAAGTATCAGAGAAGGCGTCAATGTGAACATCCAGCGTTCCGATGGTACACCTTTTCTTTTTGGGAAAAAAAAAATAAAGTAAAAATAAATGTTTCTCTTTAGGACGCATTCACCAAGCAGTGGTGACGCAGGTGCATCCGGGCTCGAGCTCAGTGTCGGTCGAGTGGTCCGAAAGGAACGAGACCAAGGGCAAGGAAATCGAGCTCGAGGCCATTTACGCCTTGAACAGCGCGTTGTTCGCGCCCAAAAACAGCCGAGTGGCGGCCGCTGCCGGCACCAATTCAAGTAAACCAACCTAAACTGGCCGCGTCTGCTTTAACTAATCTAAATTAGTAGATAACGGAGCGACCATCAATGGACACACGAATGGTCAGGCGAACGGCAGCAGGAGGCCTGTGCACAGACAGACCCAGGGTCCTGGCACTGTGCTCCAGCAACCTGTGCCGCAGACCAGTCGCAACACAGTCGCTTCTTCCGACTTCTATCCAAACTCAGAGTCCATGGATGACAAACGAAACAAAAAAGTCAACAACAACAACAACAACAACGATGGTCAGTCTCTTCAAAGCAAACATTTTTTTAAAATGAAAATTAAATTTTTTTTCTTTCAATTTTTTGTCTGGTTCAGAAATGCGCCGCAAGTCCAATGTGGTCAAAGAAATCGAAAAAATAAAGAAGAATCGCGAGCAGCGTCGCGCAACCCAAGAGGAAAAAAGACAAAAGCTGAACGAAATCGACACATCGGTGCCAGCATGGGAGTTTGCCAACATGATAACTGAGTTTCGCGCCTCGCTTGACTTCACCCGGCTCACAAACACAGAGCCAGTGCAGGACATGCGCATTTGTGTGTGTGTGCGCAAGCGGCCCATCAACAAAAAGGAAATATCCAAAAAAGACATTGACGTGATCACCATGCCCAACAAGGACTTGTGTCTTGTCCACTTGCCCAAGTGCAAAGTCGACTTGACCAAGTATTTGGACAACCAGAAGTTTCGCTTTGACTTTGCGTTCGACGAGAGCACGTCCAACGACCTAGTCTACCGCTACACAGCTCAGCCCTTGGTCAACAACATTTTCCAAGGCGGCAATGCCATGTGCTTTGCCTATGGCCAGACCGGGAGTGGAAAAACCTTTGTAATACTGATAAAAATAAAAAAATAAGAATTTTTTTCAAAAAATTTATTCTTTTTAGACAATGGGGGGAGATTTTAGTCAAAAAAATGTGGACTGCTCAAAGGGTATATACGCGCTGACCGCCAGAGACGTGTTCAAACAAGTGAACGGCAAATTCAAGAACCAACTGGAAGTCTATTGCACATTTTTTGAGATCTACTGTGGCAAAGTGTACGATCTGCTGAACAACAAGAAAAAGCTGCGCGTGCTCGAAGACCACAAAAACCAGGTGCAAGTGGTGGACCTGCGCGAGCAAATATTGACCTCGGTAGAGGACGTACTGGGCTGCATTCAGTACGGCATGAACATTCGCACATCGGGCACCACATCGGCCAACGCGCACTCCTCCCGCTCTCACGCCGTCTTTCAAATAATCCTCAGAAACAAGAGCAAAAAAGAGCACGGCAAAGTGTCGCTGATCGACTTGGCCGGAAGTGAGCGCGGCAAGGACACCTCGTCGTCGGACCGCATCACCAGAATGGAAGGAGCCGAGATCAACAAGTCCTTGCTGGCGCTCAAGGAGTGCATTCGCGCGCTGGGCAGACGCGATGCTCACGTGCCCTTCCGCGGCTCCACTCTCACCAAGGTGCTCAGAGACTCGTTCATTGGCGAGCATTCCAAAGTGTGCATGATTGCCATGATCTCGCCCGGCAACAGCGACGTAGAGCACACGCTGAACACTCTGCGCTATGCGGACCGAGTCAAGGAGCTCGGCACTGACGAGGTCAATTTGAAGGAGAACAACGAAGAAGAGGAAGAGTACAGGCTGAAGTACAGTGATGGAAATGAAGAGGACGAAGAAGAGGAGTACGAGGGCGAAGATGATGTGTCACACGCTATGAATGATCTGCAGGAAACGCTGGCCGAGCTCCAAGACATGGAGGAACAAGTGCTCGAGTCGCATGGCGATTTAATCCGCGACAACCACAAGTGGACCACTGAGTATGAGCGCATCTATGAAGAGACTATCAAGGTGGTCGATTATGACCGCGAAGAGTATGCCACTCGTTTGGACAATGTGATCAATCACAATATGAACATGTTGATTAATTTGCAGAAGAAGCTCGCTCTATTCAAGGAAGGTATGCTCAAAGAGGAAAAGATATCCAAGACTATTCAGAATCCGAAATTTCGTAAAAATTAATCAATCAATCGATTTTGTTTACTTGAGAAAAAAAGAAAAAAAAAATTTTTATTAACTTGATTTTTATTGTATTTTTTTTCTTTGGTTTTTTTTTCTTTTTGCCCTTTTTTCATGTTTGGAGGTCTCAAAATTTGATTCGATTTGACGCTCTTCTTCTTTTTCTTCTATCACTTCAATTATTATCTAATCTTTGACCATGTTTTATTTAATCTCGATTTTATGCTGGATATAAAATATATAATTTTTTTTCTATAATTTTAAACTAATTCAAAGTCTGTATTGATGATTATTTTACAATTTAAAATTTACTTTTTTTTTAAATCTAACACTGAGCAAATATGACGTAACTTGTATCTTTAGTAAATATGACACATTAAGCTATTATATTAATAAATGAGAATTTTTTAGACATTTTTTCTAAATTCATTCAATAGCATGAAAAAAATAAAATTGATTAATTTGTAACCGATATTTTCAATGACTTTTTTTAAAATCATGATATGCTGAAGAACAAGAACTGTTTTGGAATCAAAATATGAAATTATAGTTAAGAGATAACCTCGAGAGACCAAATAGCTATTCACCGACTTACTATTTACATGAATATTTGGAAACGTCAAATTGGCTATCAGATGATGATACGGTTCAAGACAATAGTGACCGAGGCGATGGTGACATTTTTCAAAAAAAACTTTTTCTTGGCTATCGACAAAACTCGGTATTTATGTGCTGATTAGTCTCCCTCCCATTTTTTCATCCGGACTTGGGACCGGCATCGGTATGGTTACGACTCAACAATCTGCCGCCAAAGTTACTATGGGACGTTCATCATAAACAGCGCCACTCATCCGAGCACTTAATGGCTGCGAACTCGACAACTATTTAGACTAGCTTGGAACCACAAACCAAGCGTATCTTTAGATGGATACAAGCATATCCAAAAAAAGATACTTAACTTTTTTCACTAAGTACTAAGGGTCTGCCAGACATGTCATTAGCTCTTGCTTGCAAGCCTCCTTGCCCCAGCCGCTAGGCATCTGCATCATCACCGCCCCTCCTCATTTTCTCATCCGGACTTGGGACCGGCCAATGGTAGAGTTAGCAGTATTGCATTTTTTTGAAAATAATTTTTTCCATTCAAAATATTTGTTGTAAATAAATTGACCAAAGAATGTTTATCTTAATCTTTTTTTGCTGTAAGTCTAATAGACTTTTTTCGAAATAAACTTTTTCTTCGCTATCGACAAAACTCGGTATTTATGTGCTGATTAGTCTCCCTCCCATTTTTTCATCCGGACTTGGGACCGGCATCGGTATGGTTACGACTCAACAATCTGCCGCCAAAGTTACTATGGGACGTTCATCATAAACAGCGCCACTCATCCGAGCACTTAATGGCTGCGAACTCGACAACTATTTAGACTAGCTTGGAACCACAAACCAAGCGTATCTATAGATGGATACAAGCATATCCAAAAAAGATACTTAACTTTTTTCACTAGGTACTAAGGGTCTGCCAGACATGTCATTAGCTCTTGCTTGCAAGCCTCCTTGCCCCGGCCGCTAGGCATCTGCATCATCACCGCCCCTCCTCATTTTCTCATCCGGACTTGGGACCGGCCAATGGTAGAGTTAGCGGTATTGCATTTTTTTTTGAAAATAATTTTTTTCTATTCAAAATATTTGTTGTAAATAAATTGACCAAAGAATGTTTATCTTAATCTTTTTTTGCTGTAAGTCTAATAGACTCTTTTTATCGAAATAAACTTTTTCTTGGCTATCGACAAAACTCGGTATTTATGTGCTGATTAGTCTCCCTCCCATTTTTTCATCCGGACTTGGGACCGGCATCGGTATGGTTACGACTCAACAATCTGCCGCCAAAGTTACTATGGGACGTTCATCATAAACAGCGCCACTCATCCGAGCACTTAATGGCTGCGAACTCGACAACTATTTAGACTAGCTTGGAACCACAAACCAAGCGTATCTTTAGATGGATACAAGCATATCCAAAAAAAGATACTTAACTTTTTTCACTAAGTACTAAGGGTCTGCCAGACATGTCATTAGCTCTTGCTTGCAAGCCTCCTTGCCCCAGCCGCTAGGCATCTGCATCATCACCGCCCCTCCTCATTTTCTCATCCGGACTTGGGACCGGCCAATGGTAGAGTTAGCAGTATTGCATTTTTTTTTGAAAATAATTTTTTTCCATTCAAAATATTTGTTGTAAATAAATTGACCAAAGAATGTTTATCTTAATCTTTTTTTGCTGTAAGTCTAATAGACTTTTTTTTTCGAAATAAACTTTTTCTTCGCTATCGACAAAACTCGGTATTTATGTGCTGATTAGTCTCCCTCCCATTTTTTCATCCGGACTTGGGACCGGCATCGGTATGGTTACGACTCAACAATCTGCCGCCAAAGTTACTATGGGACGTTCATCATAAACAGCGCCACTCATCCGAGCACTTAATGGCTGCGAACTCGACAACTATTTAGACTAGCTTGGAACCACAAACCAAGCGTATCTATAGATGGATACAAGCATATCCAAAAAAGATACTTAACTTTTTCACTAGGTACTAAGGGTCTGCCAGACATGTCATTAGCTCTTGCTTGCAAGCCTCCTTGCCCCGGCCGCTAGGCATCTGCATCATCACCGCCCCTCCTCATTTTCTCATCCTGACTTGGGACCGGCCAATGGTAGAGTTAGCAGTATTGCATTTTTTTGAAAATAATTTTTTCCATTCAAAATATTTGTTGTAAATAAATTGACCAAAGAATGTTTATCTTAATCTTTTTTTGCTGTAAGTCTAATAGACTTTTTTCGAAATATACTTTTTCTTCGCTATCGACAAAACTCGGTATTTATGTGCTGATTAGTCTCCCTCCCATTTTTTCATCCGGACTTGGGACCGGCATCGGTATGGTTACGACTCAACAATCTGCCGCCAAAGTTACTATGGGACGTTAGTCATAAACAGCGCCACTCATCCGAGCACTTAATGGCTGCGAACTCGACAACTATTTAGACTAGCTTGGAACCACAAACCAAGCGTATCTATAGATGGATACAAGCATATCCAAAAAAAGATACTTAACTTTTTTCACTAAGTACTAAGGGTCTGCCATACATGTCATTAGCTCTTGCTTGCAAGCCTCCTTGCCCCGGCCGCTAGGCATCTGCATCATCACCGCCCCTCCTCATTTTCTCATCCTGACTTGGGACCGGCCAATGGTAGAGTTAGCAGTATTGCATTTTTTTTTGAAAATAATTTTTTTCTATTCAAAATATTTGTTATAAATATATTGACCAAAGAATGTTTATCTTAATCTATTTTTGCTGTAAGTCTAATAGACTTTTTTTTTCAAAAAAATTTTTTCTTGGCTATCGACAAAACTCGGTATTTATGTGCTGATTAGTCTCCCTCCCATTTTTTCATCCGGACTTGGGACCGGCATCGGTATGGTTACGACTCAACAATCTGCCGCCAAAGTAACTATGGGACGTTCATCATAAACAGCGCCACTCATCCGAGCACTTAATGGCTGCGAACTCGACAACACTTTAGACTAGCTTGGAACCACAAAGCAAGCGTATCTATAGATGGATACTAGCTTTTCCAAAAAAAGATACTTAACTTTTTTCACTAAGTACTAAGGGTCTGCCAGACATGTCATTAGCTCTTGCTTGCAAGCCTCCTTGCCCCGGCCGCTAGGCATCTGCATCATCACCGCCCCTCCTCATTTTCTCATCCGTACTTGGGACCGTCATCGGTATGGTTACGACTCAACAATCTGCCGCCAAAAATACTATGGGACGTTCATCATAAACAGCGCTACTCATCCGAGCACTAAATGGCTGCGAACTCGACAACTATTTAGACTAGCTTGGAACCACAAAGCAAGCGTATCTATTGATGGATACTAGCTTATCCAAAAAAAGATACTTAACTTTTTTCACTAAGTACTAAGGGTCTGCCAGACATGTAATTAGCTCTTGCTTGCAAGCCTCCTTGCCCCGGCCGCTAGGCATCTGCATCATCACCGCCCCTCCTCATTTTCTCATCCGTACTTGGGACCGGCATCGGTATGGTTACGACTCAACAATCTGCCGCCAAAGTTACAATGGGACGTTCATCATAAACAGCGCCACTCATCCGAGCACTTAATGGCTGCGAACTCGACAACTATTTAGACTAGCTTGGAACCACAAACCAAGCGTATCTATAGATGGATACAAGCATATCCAAAAAAAGATACTTAACTTTTTTCACTAGGTACTAAGGGTCTGCCAGACATGTCATTAGCTCTTGCTTGCAAGCCTCCTTGCCCCGGCCGCTAGGCATCTGCATTATCACCGCCCCTCCTCATTTTCTCATCCTGACTTGGGACCGGCCAATGGTAGAGTTAGCAGTATTGCATTTTTTTTTGAAAATAATTTTTTTCCATTCAAAATATTTGTTGTAAATAAATTGACCAAAAAATGTTTATCTTAATCTTTTTTTGCTGTAAGTCTAATAGACTTTTTTTTTCAAAAAAATTTTTTCTTGGCTATCGACAAAAATCGGTATTTATGTGCTGATTAGTCTCCCTCCCATTTTTTCATCCGGACTTGGGACCGGCATCGGTATGGTTACGACTCAACAATCTGCAGCCAAAGTTCCTATGGGACGTTAGTCATAAAAAGCGCCACTCATCCGAGCACTTAATGGCTGCGAACTCGACAACTATTTAGACTAGCTTGGAACCACAAACCAAGCGTATCTATAGATGGATACAAGCATATCCAAAAAAAGATACTTAACTTTTTTCACTAAGTACTAAGGGTCTGCCAGACATGTCATTAGCTCTTGCTTGCAAGCCTCCTTGCCCCGGCCGCTAGGCATCTGCATCATCACCGCCCCTCCTCATTTTCTCATCCGGACTTGGGACCGGCCAATGGTAGAGTTAGCGGTATTGCATTTTTTTGAAAATAATTTTTTCTATTCAAAATATTTGTTGTAAATAAATTGACCAAAGAATGTTTATCTTAATCTTTTTTTGCTGTAAGTCTAATAGACTCTTTTTATCGAAATAAACTTTTTCTTGGCTATCGACAAGACTCGGTATTTATGTGCTGATTAGTCTCCCTCCCATTTTTTCATCCGGACTTGGGACCGGCAAAGGTATGGTTACGACTCAACAATCTGCCGCCAAAGTTACTATGGGACGTTAGTCATAAACAGCGCCACTCATCCGAGCACTTAATGGCTGCGAACTCGACAACTATTTAGACTAGCTTGGAACCACAAACCAAGCGTATCTATAGATGGATACAAGCATATCCAAAAAAGATACTTAACTTTTTCACTAAGTACTAAGGGTCTGCCAGACATGTCATTAGCTCTTGCTTGCAAGCCTCCTTGCCCCGGCCTCTAGGCATCTGCATCATCACCGCCCCTCCTCATTTTCTCATCCGGACTTGGGACCGGCCAATGGTAGAGTTAGCAGTATTGCATTTTTTTTGAAAATAATTTTTTCTATTCAAAATATTTGTTGTAAATAAATTGACCAAAGAATGTTTATCTTAATCTTTTTTTGCTGTAAGTCTAATAGACTCTTTTTATCGAAATAAACTTTTTCTTGGCTATCGACAAAACTCGGTATTTATGTGCTGATTAGTCTCCCTCCCATTTTTTCATCCGGACTTGGGACCGGCAAAGGTATGGTTACGACTCGACAATCTGCCGCCAAAGTTACAATGGGACGTTCATCATAAACAGCGCCACTCATCCGAGCACTTAATGGCCGCGAACTCGACAACTATTTAGACTAGCTTGGAACCACAAACCAAGCGTATCTATAGATGGATACAAGCATATCCAAAAAGATACTTAACTTTTTCACTAAGTACTAAGGGTCTGCCAGACATGTCATTAGCTCTTGCTTGCAAGCCTCCTTGCCCCGGCCGCTAGGCATCTGCATCATCACCGCCCCTCCTCATTTTCTCATCCGGACTTGGGACCGGCCAATGGTAGAGTTAGCAGTATTGCATTTTTTTTTTGAAAATAATTTTTTTCTATTCAAAATATTTGTTGTAAATAAATTGACCAAAGAATTTTTATCTTAATCTTTTTTGCTGTAAGTCTAATAGACTTTTTTCGAAATAAACTTTTTCTTGGCTATCGACAAAACTCGGTATTTATGTGCTGATTAGTCTCCCTCCCATTTTTTCATCCGGACTTGGGACCGGCATCGGTATGGTTACGACTCAACAATCTGCCGCCAAAGTTACTATGGGACGTTAGTCATAAACAGCGCCACTCATCCGAGCACTTAATGGCCGCGAACTCGACAACTATTTAGACTAGCTTGGAACCACAAACCAAGCGTATCTATAGATGGATACAAGCATATCCAAAAAAAGATACTTAACTTTTTCACTAAGTACTAAGGGTCTGCCAGACATGTCATTAGCTCTTGCTTGCAAGCCTCCTTGCCCCGGCCGCTAGGCATCTGCATCATCACCGCCCCTCCTCATTTTCTCATCCGGACTTGGGACCGGCCAATGGTAGAGTTAGCAGTATTGCATTTTTTTTTGAAAATAATTTTTTTCTATTCAAAATATTTGTTGTAAATAAATTGACCAAAGAATTTTTATCTTAATCTTTTTTTGCTGTAAGTCTAATAGACTTTTTTTTTCGAAATAAACTTTTTCTTGGCTATCGACAAAACTCGGTATTTATGTGCTGATTAGTCTCCCTCCCATTTTTTCATCCGGACTTGGGACCGGCATCGGTATGGTTACGACTCAACAATCTGCCGCCAAAGTTACTATGGGACGTTAGTCATAAACAGCGCCACTCATCCGAGCACTTAATGGCCGCGAACTCGACAACTATTTAGACTAGCTTGGAACCACAAACCAAGCGTATCTATAGATGGATACAAGCATATCCAAAAAAAGATACTTAACTTTTTCACTAAGTACTAAGGGTCTGCCAGACATGTCATTAGCTCTTGCTTGCAAGCCTCCTTGCCCCGGCCGCTAGGCATCTGCATCATCACCGCCCCTCCTCATTTTCTCATCCGGACTTGGGACCGGCCAATGGTAGAGTTAGCGGTATTGCATTTTTTTGAAAATAATTTTTTCTATTCAAAATATTTGTTGTAAATAAATTGACCAAAGAATGTTTATCTTAATCTTTTTTTGCTGTAAGTCTAATAGACTCTTTTTATCGAAATAAACTTTTTCTTGGCTATCGACAAGACTCGGTATTTATGTGCTGATTAGTCTCCCTCCCATTTTTTCATCCGGACTTGGGACCGGCAAAGGTATGGTTACGACTCAACAATCTGCCGCCAAAGTTACTATGGGACGTTAGTCATAAACAGCGCCACTCATCCGAGCACTTAATGGCTGCGAACTCGACAACTATTTAGACTAGCTTGGAACCACAAACCAAGCGTATCTATAGATGGATACAAGCATATCCAAAAAAGATACTTAACTTTTTCACTAAGTACTAAGGGTCTGCCAGACATGTCATTAGCTCTTGCTTGCAAGCCTCCTTGCCCCGGCCTCTAGGCATCTGCATCATCACCGCCCCTCCTCATTTTCTCATCCGGACTGGGGACCGGCCAATGGTAGAGTTAGCAGTATTGCATTTTTTTTTTGAAAATAATTTTTTTCTATTCAAAATATTTGTTGTAAATAAATTGACCAAAGAATGTTTATCTTAATCTTTTTTTGCTGTAAGTCTAATAGACTCTTTTTATCGAAATAAACTTTTTCTTGGCTATCGACAAAACTCGGTATTTATGTGCTGATTAGTCTCCCTCCCATTTTTTCATCCGGACTTGGGACCGGCAAAGGTATGGTTACGACTCGACAATCTGCCGCCAAAGTTACAATGGGACGTTCATCATAAACAGCGCCACTCATCCGAGCACTTAATGGCCGCGAACTCGACAACTATTTAGACTAGCTTGGAACCACAAACCAAGCGTATCTATAGATGGATACAAGCATATCCAAAAAAAGATACTTAACTTTTTTCACTAAGTACTAAGGGTCTGCCAGACATGTCATTAGCTCTTGCTTGCAAGCCTCCTTGCCCCGGCCTCTAGGCATCTGCATCATCACCGCCCCTCCTCATTTTCTCATCCGGACTTGGGACCGGCCAATGGTAGAGTTAGCATTATTGCATTTTTTTTTGAAAATAAATTTTTTCTATTCAAAATATTTGTTGTAAATAAATTGACCAAAGAATGTTTATCTTAATCTTTTTTTGCTGTAAGTCTAATAGACTTTTTTTTTCGAAATAAACTTTTTCTTGGCTATCGACAAAACTCGGTATTTATGTGCTGATTAGTCTCCCTCCCATTTTTTCATCCGGACTTGGGACCGGCATCGGTATAGTTACGACTCAACAATCTGCCGCCAAAGTTACTATGGGACGTTCATCATAAACAGCGCCACTCATCCGAGCACTTAATGGCTGCGAACTCGACAACTATTTAGACTAGCTTGGAACCACAAACCAAGCGTATCTATAGATGGATACAAGCATATCCAAAAAAAGATACTTAACTTTTTTCACTAAGTACTAAGGGTCTGCCAGACATGTCATTAGCTCTTGCTTGCAAGCCTCCATGCCCCGGCCTCTAGGCATCTGCATCATCACCGCCCCTCCTCATTTTCTCATCCGGACTTGGGACCGGCCAATGGTAGAGTTAGCAGAATTGCATTTTTTTTGAAAATAATTTTTCTATTCAAAATATTTGTTGTAAATAAATTGACCAAAGAATGTTTATCTTAATCTTTTTTTGGTGTAAGTCTAATAGACTTTTTTCGAAATAAACTTTATCTTGGCTATCGACAAAACTCGGTATTTATGTGCTGATTAGTCTCCCTCCCATTTTTTCATCCGGACTTGGGACCGGCATCGGTATGGTTACGACTCAACAATCTGCCGCCAAAGTTACTATGGGACGTTCATCATAAACAGCGCCACTCATCCGAGCACTTAATGGCTGCGAACTCGACAACTATTTAGACTAGCTTGGAACCACAAACCAAGCGAATCTATAGATGGATACAAGCATATCCAAAAAAAGATACTTAACTTTTTTCACTAAGTACTAAGGGTCTGCCAGACATGTCATTAGATCTTGCTTGCTAGCCTCCATGCCACGGCCGCTAGGCATCTGCATCATCACCGCCCCTCCTCATTTTCTCATCCGGACTTGGGACCGGCCAATGGTAGAGTTAGCAGAATTGCATTTTTTTTTGAAAATAATTTTTTTCTATTCAAAATATTTGTTGTAAATAAATTGACCAAAGAATGTTTATCTTAATCTTTTTTTGCTGTAAGTCTAATAGACTCTTTTTATCGAAATAAACTTTTTCTTGGCTATCGACAAGACTCGGTATTTATGTGCTGATTAGTCTCCCTCCCATTTTTTCATCCGGACTTGGGACCGGCAAAGGTATGGTTACGACTCAACAATCTGCCGCCAAAGTTACTATGGGACGTTAGTCATAAACAGCGCCACTCATCCGAGCACTTAATGGCTGCGAACTCGACAACTATTTAGACTAGCTTGGAACCACAAACCAAGCGTATCTATAGATGGATACAAGCATATCCAAAAAAAGATACTTAACTATTTTCACTAAGTACTAAGGGTCTGCCAGACATGTCATTAGCTCTTGCTTGCAAGCCTCCTTGCCCCGGCCTCTAGGCATCTGCATCATCACCGCCCCTCCTCATTTTCTCATCCGGACTTGGGACCGGCCAATGGTAGAGTTAGCAGTATTGCATTTTTTTTTTTGAAAATAATTTTTTCTATTCAAAATATTTGTTGTAAATAAATTGACCAAAGAATGTTTATCTTAATCTTTTTTTGCTGTAAGTCTAATAGACTCTTTTTATCGAAATAAACTTTTTCTTGGCTATCGACAAAACTCGGTATTTATGTGCTGATTAGTCTCCCTCCCATTTTTTCATCCGGACTTGGGACCGGCAAAGGTATGGTTACGACTCGACAATCTGCCGCCAAAGTTACAATGGGACGTTCATCATAAACAGCGCCACTCATCCGAGCACTTAATGGCCGCGAACTCGACAACTATTTAGACTAGCTTGGAACCACAAACCAAGCGTATCTATAGATGGATACAAGCATATCCAAAAAAGATACTTAACTTTTTCACTAAGTACTAAGGGTCTGCCAGACATGTCATTAGCTCTTGCTTGCAAGCCTCCTTGCCCCGGCCTCTAGGCATCTGCATCATCACCGCCCCTCCTCATTTTCTCATCCGGACTTGGGACCGGCCAATGGTAGAGTTAGCATTATTGCATTTTTTTTTTGAAAATAATTTTTTTCTATTCAAAATATTTGTTGTAAATAAATTGACCAAAGAATGTTTATCTTAATCTTTTTTTGCTGTAAGTCTAATAGACTTTTTTCGAAATAAACTTTTTCTTGGCTATCGACAAAACTCGGTATTTATGTGCTGATTAGTCTCCCTCCCATTTTTTCATCCGGACTTGGGACCGGCATCGGTATAGTTACGACTCAACAATCTGCCGCCAAAGTTACTATGGGACGTTCATCATAAACAGCGCCACTCATCCGAGCACTTAATGGCTGCGAACTCGACAACTATTTAGACTAGCTTGGAACCACAAACCAAGCGTATCTATAGATGGATACAAGCATATCCAAAAAAGATACTTAACTTTTTTCACTAAGTACTAAGGGTCTGCCAGACATGTCATTAGCTCTTGCTTGCAAGCCTCCTTGCCCCGGCCGCTAGGCATCTGCATCATCACCGCCCCTCCTCATTTTCTCATCCGGACTTGGGACCGGCCAATGGTAGAGTTAGCAGAATTGCATTTTTTTTTGAAAATAATTTTTTTCTATTCAAAATATTTGTTGTAAATAAATTGACCAAAGAATGTTTATCTTAATCTTTTTTTGCTGTAAGTCTAATAGACTTTTTTTTTCGAAATAAACTTTTTCTTGGCTATCGACAAAACTCGGTATTTATGTGCTGATTAGTCTCCTCCCATTTTTCATCCGGACTTGGGACCGGCATCGGTATAGTTACGACTCAACAATCTGCCGCCAAAGTTACTATGGGACGTTCATCATAAACAGCGCCACTCATCCGAGCACTTAATGGCTGCGAACTCGACAACTATTTAGACTAGCTTGGAACCACAAACCAAGCGTATCTATAGATGGATACAAGCATATCCAAAAGAGATACTTAACTTTTTTCACTAAGTACTAAGGGTCTGCCAGACATGTCATTAGCTCTTGCTTGCAAGCCTCCATGCCCCGGCCTCTAGGCATCTGCATCATCACCGCCCCTCCTCATTTTCTCATCCGGACTTGGGACCGGCCAATGGTAGAGTTAGCAGAATTGCATTTTTTTTTTGAAAATAATTTTTTTCTATTCAAAATATTTGTTGTAAATAAATTGACCAAAGAATGTTTATCTTAATCTTTTTTTGCTGTAAGTCTAATAGACTTTTTTTTCGAAATAAACTTTATCTTGGCTATCGACAAAACTCGGTATTTATGTGCTGATTAGTCTCCCTCCCATTTTTTCATCCGGACTTGGGACCGGCATCGGTATGGTTACGACTCAACAATCTGCCGCCAAAGTTACTATGGGACGTTCATCATAAACAGCGCCACTCATCCGAGCACTTAATGGCTGCGAACTCGACAACTATTTAGACTAGCTTGGAACCACAAACCAAGCGAATCTATAGATGGATACAAGCATATCCAAAAAAAGATACTTAACTTTTTTCACTAAGTACTAAGGGTCTGCCAGACATGTCATTAGATCTTGCTTGCAAGCCTCCATGCCCCGGCCGCTAGGCATCTGCATCATCACCGCCCCTCCTCATTTTCTCATCCGGACTTGGGACCGGCCAATGGTAGAGTTAGCAGAATTGCATTTTTTTGAAAATAATTTTTTTCTATTCAAAATATTTGTTGTAAATAAATTGACCAAAGAATGTTTATCTTAATCTTTTTTTGCTGTAAGTCTAATAGACATTTTTTCGAAATAAACTTTATCTTGGCTATCGACAAAACTCGGTATTTATGTGCTGATTAGTCTCCCTCCCATTTTTTCATCCGGACTTGGGACCGGCATCGGTATGGTTACGACTCAACAATCTGCCGCCAAAGTTACTATGGGACGTTCATCATAAACAGCGCCACTCATCCGAGCACTTAATGGCTGCGAACTCGACAACTATTTAGACTAGCTTGGAACCACAAACCAAGCGAATCTATAGATGGATACAAGCATATCCAAAAAAAGATACTTAACTTTTTCACTAAGTACTAAGGGTCTGCCAGACATGTCATTAGATCTTGCTTGCAAGCCTCCTTGCCCCGGCCGCTAGGCATCTGCATCATCACCGCCCCTCCTCATTTTCTCATCCGGACTTGGGACCGGCCAATGGTAGAGTTAGCAGAATTGCAATTTTTTTTGAAAATAATTTTTTTCTATTCAAAATATTTGTTGTAAATAAATTGACCAAAGAATGTTTATCTTAATCTTTTTTTGCTGTAAGTCTAATAGACATTTTTTTCGAAATAAACTTTATCTTGGCTATCGACAAAACTCGGTATTTATGTGCTGATTAGTCTCCCTCCCATTTTTTCATCCGGACTTGGGACCGGCATCGGTATGGTTACGACTCAACAATCTGCCGCCAAAGTTACTATGGGACGTTCATCATAAACAGCGCCACTCATCCGAGCACTTAATGGCTGCGAACTCGACAACTATTTAGACTAGCTTGGAACCACAAACCAAGCGTATCTATAGATGGATACAAGCATATCCAAAAAAAGATACTTAACTTTTTTCACTAAGTACTAAGGGTCTGCCAGACATGTCATTAGCTCTTGCTTGCAAGCCTCCTTGCCCCGGCCGCTAGGCATCTGCATCATCACCGCCCCTCCTCATTTTCTCATCCGGACTTGGGACCGGCCAATGGTAGAGTTAGCAGAATTGCATTTTTTTTTGAAAATAATTTTTTTCTATTCAAAATATTTGTTGTAAATAAATTGACCAAAGAATGTTTATCTTAATCCTTTTTTGCTGTAAGTCTAATAGACTTTTTTTTCTAAATAAACTTTATCTTGGCTATCGACAAAACTCGGTATTTATGTGCTGATTAGTCTCCTCCCATTTTTTCATCCGGACTTGGGACCGGCATCGGTATGGTTACGACTCAACAATCTGCCGCCAAAGTTACTATGGGACGTTCATCATAAACAGCGCCACTCATCCGAGCACTTAATGGCTGCGAACTCGACAACTATTTAGACTAGCTTGGAACCACAAACCAAGCGTATCTATAGATGGATACAAGCATATCCAAAAAAGATACTTAACTTTTTTCACTAAGTACTAAGGGTCTGCCAGACATGTCATTAGCTCTTGCTTGCAAGCCTCCTTGCCCCGGCCGCTAGGCATCTGCATCATCACCGCCCCTCCTCATTTTCTCATCCGGACTTGGGACCGGCCAATGGTAGAGTTAGCAGTATTGCATTTTTTTTTGAAAATAATTTTTTTCTATTCAAAATATTTGTTGTAAATAAATTGACCAAAGAATGTTTATCTTAATCTTTTTTTGCTGTAAGTCTAATAGACTTTTTTCGAAATAAACTTTATCTTGGCTATCGACAAAACTCGGTATTTATGTGCTGATTAGTCTCCCTCCCATTTTTTCATCCGGACTTGGGACCGGCATCGGTATGGTTACGACTCAACAATCTGCCGCCAAAGTTACTATGGGACGTTCATCATAAACAGCGCCACTCATCCGAGCACTTAATGGCTGCGAACTCGACAACTATTTAGACTAGCTTGGAACCACAAACCAAGCGTATCTATAGATGGATACAAGCATATCCAAAAATAGATACTTAACTTTTTCACTAAGTACTAAGGGTCTGCCAGACATGTCATTAGCTCTTGCTTGCAAGCCTCCTTGCCCCGGCCGCTAGGCATCTGCATCATCACCGCCCCTCCTCATTTTCTCATCCGGACTTGGGACCGGCCAATGGTAGAGTAAGCAGAATTGCATTTTTTTTTGAAAATAATTTTTTTCTATTCAAAATATTTGTTGTAAATAAATTGACCAAAGAATGTTTATCTTAATCTTTTTTGCTGTAAGTCTAATAGACTTTTTTTTTTTCGGAAATAAACTTTATCTTGGCTATCGACAAAACTCGGTATTTGTGTGCTGATTAGTCTCCCTCCCATTTTTTCATCCGGACTTGGGACCGGCATCGGTATGGTTACGACTCAACAATCTGCCGCCAAAGTTACTGTGGGACGTTCATCATAAACAGCGCCACTCATCCGAGCACTTAATGGCTGCGAACTCGACAACTATTTAGACTAGCTTGGAACCACAAACCAAGCGTATCTATAGATGGATACAAGCATATCCAAAAATAGATACTTAACTTTTTTCACTAAGTACTAAGGGTCTGCCAGACATGTCATTAGCTCTTGCTTGCAAGCCTCCTTGCCCCGGCCGCTAGGCATCTGCATCATCACCGCCCCATCTCATTTTCTCATCCGGACTTGGGACCGGCCAATGGTAGAGTTAGCAGTATTGCATTTTTTTGAAAATAATTTTTTTCTATTCAAAATATTTGCTGTAAATAAATTGACCAAAGAATGTTTATCTTAATCTTTTTTTGCTGTAAGTCTAATAGACTTTTTTTTTTCGAAATAAACTTTATCTTGGCTATCGACAAAACTCGGTATTTATGTGCTGATTAGTCTCCCTCCCATTTTTACATCCGGACTTGGGACCGGCATCGGTATGGTTACGACTCAACAATCTGCCGCCAAAGTTACTATGGGACGTTCATCATAAACAGCGCCACTCATCCGAGCACTTAATGGCTGCGAACTCGACAACTATTTAGACTAGCTTGGAACCACAAACCAAGCGTATCTATAGATGGATACAAGCATATCCAAAAAAAGATACTTAACTTTTTCACTAAGTACTAAGGGTCTGCCAGACATGTCATTAGCTCTTGCTTGCAAGCCTCCTTGCCCCGGCCGCTAGGCATCTGCATCATCACCGCCCCTCCTCATTTTCTCATCCGGACTTGGGACCGGCCAATGGTAGAGTTAGCAGTATTGCATTTTTTTTTGAAAATAATTTTTTTCTATTCAAAATATTTGTTGTAAATAAATTGACCAAAGAATGTTTATCTTAATCTTTTTTTGCTGTAAGTCTAATAGACTTTTTTTTTCGAAATAAACTTTTTCTTGGCTATCGACAAAACTCGGTATTTATGTGCTGATTAGTCTCCCTCCCATTTTTTCATCCGGCCTTGGGACCGGCATCGGTATGGTAACGACTCAACAATCTGCCGCCAAAGTTACTATGGGACGTTCATCATAAACAGCGCCACTCATCCGAGCACTTAATGGCTGCGAACTCGACAACTATTTAGACTAGCTTGGAACCACAAACCAAGCGTATCTATAGATGGATACAAGCATATCCAAAAATAGATACTTAACTTTTTTCACTAAGTACTAAGGGTCTGCCAGACATGTCATTAGCTCTTGCTTGCAAGCCTCCTTGCCCCGGCCGCTAGGCATCTGCATCATCACCGCCCCTCCTCATTTTCTCATCCGGACTTGGGACCGGCCAATGGTAGAGTAAGCAGAATTGCATTTTTTTGAAAATAATTTTTTTCTATTCAAAATATTTGTTGTAAATAAATTGACCAAAGAATGTTTATCTTAATCCTTTTTTGCTGTAAGTCTAATGGACTTTTTTTCGAAATAAACTTTATCTTGGCTATCGACAAAACTCGGTATTTGTGTGCTGATTAGTCTCCTCCCATTTTTTCATCCGGACTTGGGACCGGCATCGGTATGGTTACGACTCAACAATCTGCCGCCAAAGTTACTGTGGGACGTTCATCATAAACAGCGCCACTCATCCGAGCACTTAATGGCTGCGAACTCGACAACTATTTAGACTAGCTTGGAACCACAAACCAAGCGTATCTATAGATGGATACAAGCATATCCAAAAAAAGATACTTAACTTTTTTCACTAAGTACTAAGGGTCTGCCAGACATGTCATTAGCTCTTGCTTGCAAGCCTCCTTGCCCCGGCCGCTAGGCATCTGCATCATCACCGCCCCATCTCATTTTCTCATCCGGACTTGGGACCGGCCAATGGTAGAGTTAGCAGTATTGCATTTTTTTTTGAAAATAATTTTTTCTATTCAAAATATTTGCTGTAAATAAATTGACCAACGTATGTTTATCTTAATCTTTTTTTGCTGTAAGTCTAATAGACTTTTTTTTTTTCGAAATAAACTTTATCTTGGCTATCGACAAAACTCGGTATTTATGTGCTGATTAGTCTCCTCCCATTTTTTCATCCGGACTTGGGACCGGCATCGGTATGGTTACGACTCAACAATCTGCCGCCAAAGTTACTATGGGACGTTCATCATAAACAGCGCCACTCATCCGAGCACTTAATGGCTGCGAACTCGACAACTATTTAGACTAGCTTGGAACCACAAACCAAGCGTATCTATAGATGGATACAAGCATATCCAAAAAAAGATACTTAACTTTTTCACTAAGTACTAAGGGTCTGCCAGACATGTCATTAGCTCTTGCTTGCAAGCCTCCTTGCCCCGGCCGCTAGGCATCTGCATCATCACCGCCCCTCCTCATTTTCTCATCCGGACTTGGGACCGGCCAATGGTAGAGTTAGCAGTATCGCATTTTTTTTTGAAAATAATTTTTTTCTATTCAAAATATTTGTTGTAAATAAATTGACCAAAGAATGTTTATCTTAATCTTTTTTTGCTGTAAGTCTAATAGACTTTTTTTCGAAATAAACTTTTTCTTGGCTATCGACAAAACTCGGTATTTATGTGCTGATTAGTCTCCCTCCCATTTTTTCATCCGGACTTGGGACCGGCATCGGTATGGTTACGACTCAACAATCTGCCGCCAAAGTTACTATGGGACGTTCATCATAAACAGCGCCACTCATCCGAGCACTTAATGGCTGCGAACTCGACAACTATTTAGACTAGCTTGGAACCACAAACCAAGCGTATCTATAGATGGATACAAGCATATCCAAAAAAAGATACTTAACTTTTTTCACTAGGTACTAAGGGTCTGCCAGACATGTCATTAGCTCTTGCTTGCAAGCCTCCTTGCCCCGGCCGCTAGGCATCTGCATCATCACCGCCCCTCCTCATTTTCTCATCCGGACTTGGGACCGGCCAATGGTAGAGTTAGCAGAATTGCATTTTTTTTTGAAAATAATTTTTTCTATTCAAAATATTTGTTGTAAATAAATTGACCAAAGAATGTTTATCTTAATCTTTTTTGCTGTAAGTCTAATAGACTTTTTTTTCGAAATAAACTTTTTCTTGGCTATCGACAAAACTCGGTATTTATGTGCTGATTAGTCTCCCTCCCATTTTTTCATCCGGACTTGGGACCGGCATCGGTATAGTTACGACTCAACAATCTGCCGCCAAAGTTACTATGGGACGTTCATCATAAACAGCGCCACTCATCCGAGCAATTCTTAATGGCTGCGAACTCGACAACTATTTAGACTAGCTTGGAACCACAAACCAAGCGTATCTATAGATGGATACAAGCATATCCAAAAAAGATACTTAACTTTTTTCACTAAGTACTAAGGGTCTGCCAGACATGTCATTAGCTCTTGCTTGCAAGCCTCCTTGCCCCGGCCTCTAGGCATCTGCATCATCACCGCCCCTCCTCATTTTCTCATCCGGACTTGGGACCGGCCAATGGTAGAGTTAGCAGAATTGCATTTTTTTTTGAAAATAATTTTTTTCTATTCAAAATATTTGTTGTAAATAAATTGACCAAAGAATGTTTATCTTAATCTTTTTTTGCTGTAAGTCTAATAGACATTTTTTTCGAAATAAACTTTATCTTGGCTATCGACAAAACTCGGTATTTATGTGCTGATTAGTCTCCCTCCCATTTTTTCATCCGGACTTGGGACCGGCATCGGTATGGTTACGACTCAACAATCTGCCGCCAAAGTTACTATGGGACGTTCATCATAAACAGCGCCACTCATCCGAGCACTTAATGGCTGCGAACTCGACAACTATTTAGACTAGCTTGGAACCACAAACCAAGCGAATCTATAGATGGATACAAGCATATCCAAAAAAAGATACTTAACTTTTTTCACTAAGTACTAAGGGTCTGCCAGACATGTCATTAGATCTTGCTTGCAAGCCTCCTTGCCCCGGCCGCTAGGCATCTGCATCATCACCGCCCCTCCTCATTTTCTCATCCGGACTTGGGACCGGCCAATGGTAGAGTTAGCAGAATTGCATTTTTTTGAAAATAATTTTTTTCTATTCAAAATATTTGTTGTAAATAAATTGACCAAAGAATGTTTATCTTAATCTTTTTTTGCTGTAAGTCTAATAGACATTTTTTCGAATTAAACTTTATCTTGGCTATCGACAAAACTCGGTATTTATGTGCTGATTAGTCTCCCTCCCATTTTTTCATCCGGACTTGGGACCGGCATCGGTATGGTTACGACTCAACAATCTGCCGCCAAAGTTACTATGGGACGTTCATCATAAACAGCGCCACTCATCCGAGCACTTAATGGCTGCGAACTCGACAACTATTTAGACTAGCTTGGAACCACAAACCAAGCGTATCTATAGATGGATACAAGCATATCCAAAAAAAGAAACTTAACTTTTTTCACTAAGTACTAAGGGTCTGCCAGACATGTCATTAGCTCTTGCTTGCAAGCCTCCTTGCCCCGGCCGCTAGGCATCTGCATCATCACCGCCCCTCCTCATTTTCTCATCCGGACTTGGGACCGGCCAATGGTAGAGTTAGCAGAATTGCATTTTTTTTTGAAAATAATTTTTTTCTATTCAAAATATTTGTTGTAAATAAATTGACCAAAGAATGTTTATCTTAACCTTTTTTTGCTGTAAGTCTAATAGACTTTTTTTTTCTAAATAAACTTTATCTTGGCTATCGACAAAACTCGGTATTTATGTGCTGATTAGTCTCCCTCCCATTTTTTCATCCGGACTTGGGACCGGCATCGGTATGGTTACGACTCAACAATCTGCCGCCAAAGTTACTATGGGACGTTCATCATAAACAGCGCCACTCATCCGAGCACTTAATGGCTGCGAACTCGACAACTATTTAGACTAGCTTGGAACCACAAACCAAGCGTATCTATAGATGGATACAAGCATATCCAAAAATAGATACTTAACTTTTTCACTAAGTACTAAGGGTCTGCCAGACATGTCATTAGCTCTTGCTTGCAAGCCTCCTTGCCCCGGCCGCTAGGCATCTGCATCATCACCGCCCCTCCTCATTTTCTCATCCGGACTTGGGACCGGCCAATGGTAGAGTTAGCAGAATTGCATTTTTTTTTGAAAATAATTTTTTTCTATTCAAAATATTTGTTGTAAATAAATTGACCAAAGAATGTTTATCTTAATCTTTTTTTGCTGTAAGTCTAATAGACTTTTTTTTTCTAAATAAACTTTATCTTGGCTATCGACAAAACTCGGTATTTGTGTGCTGATTAGTCTCCCTCCCATTTTTTCATCCGGACTTGGGACCGGCATCGGTATGGTAACGACTCAACAATCTGCCGCCAAAGTTACTATGGGACGTTCATCATAAACAGCGCCACTCATCCGAGCACTTAATGGCTGCGAACTCGACAACTATTTAGACTAGCTTGGAACCACAAACCAAGCGTATCTATAGATGGATACAAGCATATCCAAAAAAGATACTTAACTTTTTTCACTAAGTACTAAGGGTCTGCCAGACATGTCATTAGCTCTTGCTTGCAAGCCTCCTTGCCCCGGCCGCTAGGCATCTGCATCATCACCGCCCCATCTCATTTTCTCATCCGGACTTGGGACCGGCCAATGGTAGAGTTAGCAGTATTGCATTTTTTTGAAAATAATTTTTTTCTATTCAAAATATTTGCTGTAAATAAATTGACCAAAGAATGTTTATCTTAATCTTTTTTTGCTGTAAGTCTAATAGACTTTTTTTCGAAATAAACTTTATCTTGGCTATCGACAAAACTCGGTATTTATGTGCTGATTAGTCTCCTCCCATTTTTTCATCCGGACTTGGGACCGGCATCGGTATGGTAACGACTCAACAATCTGCCGCCAAAGTTACTATGGGACGTTCATCATAAACAGCGCCACTCATCCGAGCACTTAATGGCTGCGAACTCGACAACTATTTAGACTAGCTTGGAACCACAAACCAAGCGTATCTATAGATGGATACAAGCATATCCAAAAATAGATACTTAACTTTTTTCACTAAGTACTAAGGGTCTGCCAGACATGTCATTAGCTCTTGCTTGCAAGCCTCCTTGCCCCGGCCGCTAGGCATCTGCATCATCACCGCCCCTCCTCATTTTCTCATCCGGACTTGGGACCGGCCAATGGTAGAGTTAGCAGTATTGCATTTTTTTTTGAAAATAATTTTTTTCTATTCAAAATATTTGTTGTAAATAAATTGACCAAAGAATGTTTATCTTAATCTTTTTTTGCTGTAAGTCTAATAGACTTTTTTTTTCGAAATAAACTTTATCTTGGCTATCGACAAAACTCGGTATTTATGTGCTGATTAGTCTCCCTCCCATTTTTTCATCCGGACTTGGGACCGGCATCGGTATGGTTACGACTCAACAATCTGCCGCCAAAGTTACTATGGGACGTTCATCATAAACAGCGCCACTCATCCGAGCACTTAATGGCTGCGAACTCGACAACTATTTAGACTAGCTTGGAACCACAAACCAAGCGTATCTATAGATGGATACAAGCATATCCAAAAAAAATATACTTAACATTTTCACTAAGTACTAAGGGTCTGCCAGACATGTCATTAGCTCTTGCTTGCAAGCCTCCTTGCCCCGGCCGCTAGGCATCTGCAACATCACCGCCCCATCTCATTTTCTCATCCGGACTTGGGACCGGCCAATGGTAGAGTTAGCAGAATTGCATTTTTTTTTGAAAATAATTTTTTTCTATTCAAAATATTTGTTGTAAATATATTGACCAAAGAATGTTTATCTTAATCTTTTTTTGCTGTAAGTCTAATAGACTTTTTTTCTAAATAAACTTTATCTTGGCTATCGACAAAACTCGGTATTTATGTGCTGATTAGTTTCCCTCCCATTTTTTCATCCGGACTTGGGACCGGCATCGGTATGGTTACGACTCAACAATCTGCCGCCAAAGTTACTATGGGACGTTCATCATAAACAGCGCCACTCATCCGAGCACTTAATGGCTGCGAACTCGACAACTATTTAGACTAGCTTGGAACCACAAACCAAGCGTATCTATAGATGGATACAAGCATATCCAAAAAAGAAACTTAACTTTTTCACTAAGTACTAAGGGTCTGCCAGACATGTCATTAGCTCTTGCTTGCAAGCCTCCTTGCCCCGGCCGCTAGGCATCTGCATCATCACCGCCCCTCCTCATTTTCTCATCCGGACTTGGGACCGGCCAATGGTAGAGTTAGCAGAATTGCATTTTTTTGAAAATAATTTTTTTCTATTCAAAATATTTGTTGTAAATAAATTGACCAAAGAATGTTTATCTTAACCTTTTTTTGCTGTAAGTCTAATAGACTTTTTTTCGAAATAAACTTTATCTTGGCTATCGACAAAACTCGGTATTTATGTGCTGATTAGTCTCCCTCCCATTTTTTCATCCGGACTTGGGACCGGCATCGGTATGGTTACGACTCAACAATCTGCCGCCAAAGTTACTATGGGACGTTCATCATAAACAGCGCCACTCATCCGAGCACTTAATGGCTGCGAACTCGACAACTATTTAGACTAGCTTGGAACCACAAACCAAGCGTATCTATAGATGGATACAAGCATATCCAAAAAAAGATACTTAACTTTTTTCACTAAGTACTAAGGGTCTGCCAGACATGTCATTAGCTCTTGCTTGCAAGCCTCCTTGCCCCGGCCGCTAGGCATCTGCATCATCACCGCCCCTCCTCATTTTCTCATCCGGACTTGGGACCGGCCAATGGTAGAGTTAGCAGAATTGCATTTTTTTTTGAAAATAATTTTTTTCTATTCAAAATATTTGTTGTAAATAAATTGACCAAAGAATGTTTATCTTAATCTTTTTTTGCTGTAAGTCTAATAGACACTTTTTCGAAATAAACTTTATCTTGGCTATCGACAAAACTCGGTATTTATGTGCTGATTAGTCTCCTCCCATTTTTTCATCCGGCCTTGGGACCGGCATCGGTATGGTTACGACTCAACAATCTGCCGCCAAAGTTACTATGGGACGTTCATCATAAACAGCGCCACTCATCCGAGCACTTAATGGCTGCGAACTCGACAACTATTTAGACTAGCTTGGAACCACAAACCAAGCGTATCTATAGATGGATACAAGCATATCCAAAAATAGATACTTAACTTTTTTCACTAAGTACTAAGGGTCTGCCAGACATGTCATTAGCTCTTGCTTGCAAGCCTCCTTGCCCCGGCCGCTAGGCATCTGCATCATCACCGCCCCTCCTCATTTTCTCATCCGGACTTGGGACCGGCCAATGGTAGAGTTAGCAGAATTGCATTTTTTTTTGAAAATAATTTTTTTCTATTCAAAATATTTGTTGTAAATAAATTGACCAAAGAATGTTTATCTTAATCTTTTTTTGCTGTAAGTCTAATGGACTTTTTTTTTCGAAATAAACTTTATCTTGGCTATCGACAAAACTCGGTATTTGTGTGCTGATTAGTCTCCCTCCCATTTTTTCATCCGGACTTGGGACCGGCATCGGTATGGTTACGACTCAACAATCTGCCGCCAAAGTTACTGTGGGACGTTCATCATAAACAGCGCCACTCATCCGAGCACTTAATGGCTGCGAACTCGACAACTATTTAGACTAGCTTGGAACCACAAACCAAGCGTATCTATAGATGGATACAAGCATATCCAAAAAAGATACTTAACTTTTTCACTAAGTACTAAGGGTCTGCCAGACATGTCATTAGCTCTTGCTTGCAAGCCTCCTTGCCCCGGCCGCTAGGCATCTGCATCATCACCGCCCCATCTCATTTTCTCATCCGGACTTGGGACCGGCCAATGGTAGAGTTAGCAGTATTGCATTTTTTTTTGAAAATAATTTTTTTCTATTCAAAATATTTGTTGTAAATAAATTGACCAAAGAATGTTTATCTTAATCTTTTTTTGCTGTAAGTCTAATAGACTTTTTTTTTCGAAATAAACTTTATCTTGGCTATCGACAAAACTCGGTATTTATGTGCTGATTAGTCTCCTCCCATTTTTTCATCCGGACTTGGGACCGGCATCGGTATGGTTACGACTCAACAATCTGCCGCCAAAGTTACTATGGGACGTTCATCATAAACAGCGCCACTCATCCGAGCACTTAATGGCTGCGAACTCGACAACTATTTAGACTAGCTTGGAACCACAAACCAAGCGTATCTATAGATGGATACAAGCATATCCAAAAATAGATACTTAACTTTTTCACTAAGTACTAAGGGTCTGCCAGACATGTCATTAGCTCTTGCTTGCAAGCCTCCTTGCCCCGGCCGCTAGGCATCTGCATCATCACCGCCCCTCCTCATTTTCTCATCCGGACTTGGGACCGGCCAATGGTAGAGTTAGCAGAATTGCATTTTTTTTTGAAAATAATTTTTTTCTATTCAAAATATTTGTTGTAAATAAATTGACCAAAGAATGTTTATCTTAATCCTTTTTTGCTGTAAGTCTAATAGACTTTTTTTTTCGAAATAAACTTTATCTTGGCTATCGACAAAACTCGGTATTTATGTGCTGATTAGTCTCCCTCCCATTTTTTCATCCGGACTTGGGACCGGCATCGGTATGGTTACGACTCAACAATCTGCCGCCAAAGTTACTATGGGACGTTCATCATAAACAGCGCCACTCATCCGAGCACTTAATGGCTGCGAACTCGACAACTATTTAGACTAGCTTGGAACCACAAACCAAGCGTATCTATAGATGGATACAAGCATATCCAAAAAAAGATACTTAACTTTTTTCACTAAGTACTAAGGGTCTGCCAGACATGTCATTAGATCTTGCTTGCAAGCCTCCTTGCCCCGGCCGCTAGGCATCTGCATCATCACCGCCCCTCCTCATTTTCTCATCCGGACTTGGGACCGGCCAATGGTAGAGTTAGCAGTATTGCATTTTATTTTGAAAATAATTTTTTTCTATTCAAAATATTTGTTGTAAATAAATTGACCAAAGAATGTTTATCTTAATCTTTTTTTGCTGTAAGTCTAATAGACTTTTTTTTCTAAATAAACTTTATCTTGGCTATCGACAAAACTCGGTATTTATGTGCTGATTAGTCTCCTCCCATTTTCTCATCCGGACTTGGGACCGGCATCGGTATGGTTACGACTCAACAATCTGCCGCCAAAGTTACTATGGGACGTTCATCATAAACAGCGCCACTCATCCGAGCACTTAATGGCTGCGAACTCGACAACTATTTAGACTAGCTTGGAACCACAAACCAAGCGTATCTATAGATGGATACAAGCATATCCAAAAAAGATACTTAACTTTTTTCACTAAGTACTAAGGGTCTGCCAGACATGTCATTAGCTCTTGCTTGCAAGCCTCCTTGCCCCGGCCGCTAGGCATCTGCATCATCACCGCCCCTCCTCATTTTCTCATCCGGACTTGGGACCGGCCAATGGTAGAGTTAGCAGAATTGCATTTTTTTTTGAAAATAATTTTTTTCTATTCAAAATATTTGTTGTAAATAAATTGACCAAAGAATGTTTATCTTAATCCTTTTTTGCTGTAAGTCTAATAGACTTTTTTTTTCGAAATAAACTTTATCTTGGCTATCGACAAAACTCGGTATTTATCTGCTGATTAGTCTCCCTCCCATTTTTTCATCCGGACTTGGGACCGGCATCGGTATGGTTACGACTCAACAATCTGCCGCCAAAGTTACTATGGGACGTTCATCATAAACAGCGCCACTCATCCGAGCACTTAATGGCTGCGAACTCGACAACTATTTAGACTAGCTTGGAACCACAAACCAAGCGTATCTATAGATGGATACAAGCATATCCAAAAATAGATACTTAACTTTTTCACTAAGTACTAAGGGTCTGCCAGACATGTCATTAGCTCTTGCTTGCAAGCCTCCTTGCCCCGGCCGCTAGGCATCTGCAACATCACCGCCCCATCTCATTTTCTCATCCGGACTTGGGACCGGCCAATGGTAGAGTTAGCAGTATTGCATTTTTTTTTGAAAATAATTTTTTTCTATTCAAAATATTTGCTGTAAATAAATTGACCAAAGAATGTTTATCTTAATCTTTTTTTGCTGTAAGTCTAATAGACTTTTTTTTTCGAAATAAACTTTATCTTGGCTATCGACAAAACTCGGTATTTATGTGCTGATTAGTCTCCTCCCATTTTTTCATCCGGACTTGGGACCGGCATCGGTATGGTTACGACTCAACAATCTGCCGCCAAAGTTACTATGGGACGTTCATCATAAACAGCGCCACTCATCCGAGCACTTAATGGCTGCGAACTCGACAACTATTTAGACTAGCTTGGAACCACAAACCAAGCGTATCTATAGATGGATACAAGCATATCCAAAAATAGATACTTAACTTTTTTCACTAAGTACTAAGGGTCTGCCAGACATGTCATTAGCTCTTGCTTGCAAGCCTCCTTGCCCCGGCCGCTAGGCATCTGCATCATCACCGCCCCTCCTCATTTTCTCATCCGGACTTGGGACCGGCCAATGGTAGAGTTAGCAGAATTGCACTTTTTTGAAAATAATTTTTTTCTATTCAAAATATTTGTTGTAAATAAATTGACCAAAGAATGTTTATCTTAATCTTTTTTTGCTGTAAGTCTAATAGACTTTTTTTTCGAAATAAACTTTATCTTGGCTATCGACAAAACTCGGTATTTGTGTGCTGATTAGTCTCCTCCCATTTTTTCATCCGGACTTGGGACCGGCATCGGTATGGTTACGACTCAACAATCTGCCGCCAAAGTTACTATGGGACGTTCATCATAAACAGCGCCACTCATCCGAGCACTTAATGGCTGCGAACTCGACAACTATTTAGACTAGCTTGGAACCACAAACCAAGCGTATCTATAGATGGATACAAGCATATCCAAAAATAGATACTTAACTTTTTTCACTAAGTACTAAGGGTCTGCCAGACATGTCATTAGCTCTTGCTTGCAAGCCTCCTTGCCCCGGCCGCTAGGCATCTGCATCATCACCGCCCCATCTCATTTTCTCATCCGGACTTGGGACCGGCCAATGGTAGAGTTAGCAGTATTGCATTTTTTTTTGAAAATAATTTTTTTCTATTCAAAATATTTGCTGTAAATAAATTGACCAAAGAATGTTTATCTTAATCTTTTTTTGCTGTAAGTCTAATAGACTATTTTTTTCGAAATAAACTTTATCTTGGCTATCGACAAAACTCGGTATTTATGTGCTGATTAGTCTCCCTCCCATTTTTTCATCCGGACTTGGGACCGGCATCGGTATGGTTACGACTCAACAATCTGCCGCCAAAGTTACTATGGGACGTTCATCATAAACAGCGCCACTCATCCGAGCACTTAATGGCTGCGAACTCGACAACTATTTAGACTAGCTTGGAACCACAAACCAAGCGTATCTATAGATGGATACAAGCATATCCAAAAAAGATACTTAACTTTTTTCACTAAGTACTAAGGGTCTGCCAGACATGTCATTAGCTCTTGCTTGCAAGCCTCCTTGCCCCGGCCGCTAGGCATCTGCATCATCACCGCCCCTCCTCATTTTCTCATCCGGACTTGGGACCGGCCAATGGTAGAGTTAGCAGTATCGCATTTTTTTTTGAAAATAATTTTTTTCTATTCAAAATATTTGTTGTAAATAAATTGACCAAAGAATGTTTATCTTAATCCTTTTTTGCTGTAAGTCTAATAGACTTTTTTTTTCGAAATAAACTTTTTCTTGGCTATCGACAAAACTCGGTATTTATCTGCTGATTAGTCTCCCTCCCATTTTTTCATCCGGACTTGGGACCGGCATCGGTATGGTTACGACTCAACAATCTGCCGCCAAAGTTACTATGGGACGTTCATCATAAACAGCGCCACTCATCCGAGCACTTAATGGCTGCGAACTCGACAACTATTTAGACTAGCTTGGAACCACAAACCAAGCGTATCTATAGATGGATACAAGCATATCCAAAAAAAGATACTTAACTTTTTTCACTAAGTACTAAGGGTCTGCCAGACATGTCATTAGCTCTTGCTTGCAAGCCTCCTTGCCCCGGCCGCTAGGCATCTGCATCATCACCGCCCCTCCTCATTTTCTCATCCGGACTTGGGACCGGCCAATGGTAGAGTTAGCAGTATTGCATTTTTTTTTGAAAATAATTTTTTTCTATTCAAAATATTTGTTGTAAATAAATTGACCAAAGAATGTTTATCTTAATCTTTTTTTGCTGTAAGTCTAATAGACTTTTTTTTTCGAAATAAACTTTTTCTTGGCTATCAACAAAACTCGGTATTTATGTGCTGATTAGTCTCCCTCCCATTTTTTCATCCGGACTTGGGACCGGCATCGGTATGGTTACGACTCGACAATCTGCCGCCAAAGTTACTATGGGACGTTCATCATAAACAGCGCCACTCATCCGGGCACTTAATGGCTGCGAACTCGACAACTATTTAGACTAGCTTGGAACCACAAACCAAGCGTATCTATAGATGGATACAAGCATATCCAAAAAAGAAACTTAACTTTTTCACTCAGTACTAAGGGTCTGCCAGACATGTCATTAGCTCTTGCTTGCAAGCCTCCTTGCCCCGGCCGCTAGGCATCTGCATCATCACCGCCCCTCCTCATTTTCTCATCCGGACTTGGGACCGGCCAATGGTAGAGTTAGCAGAATTGCACTTTTTTGAAAATAATTTTTTTCTATTCAAAATATTTGTTGTAAATATATTGACCAAAGAATGTTTATCTTAATCTTTTTTTGCTGTAAGTCTAATAGACTTTTTTTTTCTAAATAAACTTTATCTTGGCTATCGACAAAACTCGGTATTTATGTGCTGATTAGTTTCCCTCCCATTTTTTCATCCGGACTTGGGACCGGCATCGGTATGGTTACGACTCAACAATCTGCCGCCAAAGTTACTATGGGACGTTCATCATAAACAGCGCCACTCATCCGAGCACTTAATGGCTGCGAACTCGACAACTATTTAGACTAGCTTGGAACCACAAACCAAGCGTATCTATAGATGGATACAAGCATATCCAAAAAAGATACTTAACTTTTTTCACTAAGTACTAAGGGTCTGCCAGACATGTCATTAGCTCTTGCTTGCAAGCCTCCTTGCCCCGGCCGCTAGGCATCTGCATCATCACCGCCCCTCCTCATTTTCTCATCCGGACTTGGGACCGGCCAATGGTAGAGTTAGCAGTATTGCATTTTTTTTTGAAAATAATTTTTTTCTATTCAAAATATTTGTTGTAAATAAATTGACCAAAGAATGTTTATCTTAATCTTTTTTTGCTGTAAGTCTAATAGACTTTTTTTTTCGAAATAAACTTTATCTTGGCTATCGACAAAACTCGGTATTTATGTGCTGATTAGTCTCCTCCCATTTTTTCATCCGGACTTGGGACCGGCATCGGTATGGTTACGACTCAACAATCTGCCGCCAAAGTTACTATGGGACGTTCATCATAAACAGCGCCACTCATCCGAGCACTTAATGGCTGCGAACTCGACAACTATTTAGACTAGCTTGGAACCACAAACCAAGCGTATCTATAGATGGATACAAGCATATCCAAAAAAGATACTTAACTTTTTTCACTAAGTACTAAGGGTCTGCCAGACATGTCATTAGCTCTTGCTTGCAAGCCTCCTTGCCCCGGCCGCTAGGCATCTGCATCATCACCGCCCCTCCTCATTTTCTCATCCGGACTTGGGACCGGCCAATGGTAGAGTTAGCAGTATTGCATTTTTTTTTGAAATTAATTTTTTTCTATTCAAAATATTTGCTGTAAATCAATTGACCAAAGAATGTTTATCTTAATCTTTTTTTGCTGTAAGTCTAATAGACTTTTTTTTTCGAAATAAACTTTATCTTGGCTATCGACAAAACTCGGTATTTATGTGCTGATTAGTCTCCCTCCCATTCTTTTATCCGGACTTGGGACCGGCGTCGGTATGGTTACGACTCAACAATCTGCCGCCAAAGTTACTATGGGACGTTCATCATAAACAGCGCCACTCATCCGAGCACTTAATGGCTGCGAACTCGACAACTATTTAGACTAGCTTGGAACCACAAACCAAGCGTATCTATAGATGGATACAAGCATATCCAAAAAAAGATACTTAACTTTTTTTCACTCAGTACTAAGGGTCTGCCAGACATGTCATTAGCTCTTGCTTGCAAGCCTCCTTGCCCCGGCCGCTAGGCATCTGCATCATCACCGCCCCCCCTCATTTTCTCATCCGGACTTGGGACCGGCCAATGGTAGAGTTAGCAGTATTGCATTTTTTTTTGAAAATAATTTTTTTCTATTCAAAATATTTGCTGTAAATAAATTGACCAAAGAATGTTTATCTTAATCTTTTTTTGCTGTAAGTCTAATAGACTTTTTTTTTCGAAATAAACTTTATCTTGGCTATCGACAAAACTCGGTATTTATGTGCTGATTAGTCTCCCTCCCATTCTTTTATCCGGACTTGGGACCGGCGTCGGTATGGTTACGACTCAACAATCTGCCGCCAAAGTTACTATGGGACGTTCATCATAAACAGCGCCACTCATCCGAGCACTTAATGGCTGCGAACTCGACAACTATTTAGACTAGCTTGGAACCACAAACCAAGCGTATCTATAGATGGATACAAGCATATCCAAAAAAGATACTTAACTTTTTTCACTAAGTACTAAGGGTCTGCCAGACATGTCATTAGCTCTTGCTTGCAAGCCTCCTTGCCCCGGCCGCTAGGCATCTGCATCATCACCGCCCCTCCTCATTTTCTCATCCGGACTTGGGACCGGCCAATGGTAGAGTTAGCAGTATTGCATTTTTTTTTGAAATTAATTTTTTTCTATTCAAAATATTTGCTGTAAATCAATTGACCAAAGAATGTTTATCTTAATCTTTTTTTGCTGTAAGTCTAATAGACTTTTTTTTTCGAAATAAACTTTATCTTGGCTATCGACAAAACTCGGTATTTATGTGCTGATTAGTCTCCCTCCCATTTTTTCATCCGGACTTGGGACCGGCATCGGTATGGTTACGACTCAACAATCTGCCGCCAAAGTTACTATGGGACGTTCATCATAAACAGCGCCACTCATCCGAGCACTTAATGGCTGCGAACTCGACAACTATTTAGACTAGCTTGGAACCACAAACCAAGCGTATCTATAGATGGATACAAGCATATCCAAAAAAGATACTTAACTTTTTTCGCTAAGTACTAAGGGTCTGCCAGACATGTCATTAGCTCTTGCTTGCAAGCCTCCTTGCCCCGGCCGCTAGGCATCTGCATCATCACCGCCCCTCCTCATTTTCTCATCCGGACTTGGGACCGGCCAATGGTAGAGTTAGCAGTATTGCATTTTTTTTTGAAAATAATTTTTTTCTATACAAAATATTTGTTGTAAATAAATTGACCAAAGAATGTTTATCTTAATCTTTTTTTGCTGTAAGTCTAATAGACTTTTTTTTTCGAAATAAACTTTTTCTTTGCTATCGACAAAACTCGGTATTTATGTGCTGATTAGTCTCCCTCCCATTTTTTCATCCGGACTTGGGACCGGCATCGGTATGGTTACGACTCAACAATCTGCCGCCAAAGTTACTATGGGACGTTCATCATAAACAGCGCCACTCATCCGAGCACTTAATGGCTGCGAACTCGACAACTATTTAGACTAGCTTGGAACCACAAACCAAGCGTATCTATAGATGGATACAAGCATATCCAAAAAAGATACTTAACTTTTTTCACTAAGTACTAAGGGTCTGCCAGACATGTCATTAGCTCTTGCTTGCAAGCCTCCTTGCCCCGGCCGCTAGGCATCTGCATCATCACCGCCCCTCCTCATTTTCTCATCCGGACTTGGGACCGGCCAATGGTAGAGTTAGCAGTATTGCATTTTTTTGAAAATAATTTTTTTCTATTCAAAATATTTGTTGTAAATAAATTGACCAAAGAATGTTTATCTTAATCTTTTTTTGCTGTAAGTCTAATAGACTTTTTTTCGAAATAAACTTTTTCTTGGCTATCAACAAAACTCGGTATTTATGTGCTGATTAGTCTCCCTCCCATTTTTTCATCCGGACTTGGGACCGGCATCGGTATGGTTACGACTCAACAATCTGCCGCCAAAGTTACTATGGGACGTTCATCATAAACAGCGCCACTCATCCGAGCACTTAATGGCTGCGAACTCGACAACTATTTAGACTAGCTTGGAACCACAAACCAAGCGTATCTATAGATGGATACAAGCATATCCAAAAAAAGATACTTAACTTTTTTCACTCAGTACTAAGGGTCTGCCAGACATGTCATTAGCTCTTGCTTGCAAGCCTCCTTGCCCCGGCCGCTAGGCATCTGCATCATCACCGCCCCCCCTCATTTTCTCATCCGGACTTGGGACCGGCCAATGGTAGAGTTAGCAGTATTGCATTTTTTTTTGAAAATAATTTTTTTCTATTCAAAATATTTGCTGTAAATAAATTGACCAAAGAATGTTTATCTTAATCTTTTTTTGCTGTAAGTCTAATAGACTTTTTTTTTCGAAATAAACTTTTTCTTGGCTATCGACAAAACTCGGTATTTATGTGCTGATTAGTCTCCCTCCCATTTTTTCATCCGGACTTGGGACCGGCATCGGTATGGTTACGACTCAACAATCTGCCGGCAAAGTTACTATGGGACGTTCATCATAAACAGCGCCACTCATCCGAGCACTTAATGGCTGCGAACTCGACAACTATTTAGACTAGCTTGGAACCACAAACCAAGCGTATCTATAGATGGATACAAGCATATCCAAAAAAAGATACTTAACTTTTTTCACTAAGTACTAAGGGTCTGCCAGACATGTCATTAGCTCTTGCTTGCAAGCCTCCTTGCCCCGGCCGCTAGGCATCTGCATCATCACCGCCCCTCCTCATTTTCTCATCCGGACTTGGGACCGGCCAATGGTAGAGTTAGCAGTATTGCATTTTTTTGAAAATAATTTTTTTCTATTCAAAATATTTGTTGTAAATAAATTGACCAAAGAATGTTTATCTTAATCTTTTTTTGCTGTAAGTCTAATAGACTTTTTTTCGAAATAAACTTTTTCTTGGCTATCAACAAAACTCGGTATTTATGTGCTGATTAGTCTCCCTCCCATTTTTTCATCCGGACTTGGGACCGGCATCGGTATGGTTACGACTCAACAATCTGCCGCCAAAGTTACTATGGGACGTTCATCATAAACAGCGCCACTCATCCGAGCACTTAATGGCTGCGAACTCGACAACTATTTAGACTAGCTTGGAACCACAAACCAAGCGTATCTATAGATGGATACAAGCATATCCAAAAAAGATAATTAACTTTTTTCACTAAGTACTAAGGGTCTGCCAGACATGTCATTAGCTCTTGCTTGCAAGCCTCCTTGCCCCGGCCGCTAGGCATCTGCATCATCACCGCCCCCCCATTTTCTCATCCGGACTTGGGACCGGCCAATGGTAGAGTTAGCAGTATTGCATTTTTTTGAAAATAATTTTTTTCTATTCAAAATATTTGCTGTAAATAAATTGACCAAAGAATGTTTATCTTAATCTTTTTTTGCTGTAAGTCTAATAGACTTTTTTTTTCGAAATAAACTTTATCTTGGCTATCGACAAAACTCGGTATTTATGTGCTGATTAGTCTCCCTCCCATTCTTTTATCCGGATTTGGGACCGGCATCGGTATGGTTACGACTCAACAATCTGCCGCCAAAGTTACTATGGGACGTTCATCATAAACAGCGCCACTCATCCGAGCACTTAATGGCTGCGAACTCGACAACTATTTAGACTAGCTTGGAACCACAAACCAAGCGTATCTATAGATGGATACAAGCATATCCAAAAAAAGATACTTAACTTTTTCACTAAGTACTAAGGGTCTGCCAGACATGTCATTAGCTCTTGCTTGCAAGCCTCCTTGCCCCGGCCGCTAGGCATCTGCATCATCACCGCCCCATCCTCATTTTCTCATCCGGACTTGGGACCGGCCAATGGTAGAGTTAGCAGTATTGCATTTTTTTTTTGAAAATAATTTTTTTCTATTCAAAATATTTGCTGTAAATAAATTGACCAAAGAATGTTTATCTTAATCTTTTTTTGCTGTAAGTCTAATAGACTTTTTTTTTCGAAATAAACTTTATCTTGGCTATCGACAAAACTCGGTATTTATGTGCTGATTAGTCTCCCTCCCATTTTTTCATCCGGACTTGGGACCGGCATCGGTATGGTTACGACTCAACAATCTGCCGCCAAAGTTACTATGGGACGTTCATCATAAACAGCGCCACTCATCCGAGCACTTAATGGCTGCGAACTCGACAACTATTTAGACTAGCTTGGAACCACAAACCAAGCGTATCTATAGATGGATACAAGCATATCCAAAAAAGATACTTAACTTTTTTCACTAAGTACTAAGGGTCTGCCAGACATGTCATTAGCTCTTGCTTGCAAGCCTCCTTGCCCCGGCCGCTAGGCATCTGCATCATCACCGCCCCCCCTCATTTTCTCATCCGGACTTGGGACCGGCCAATGGTAGAGTTAGCAGTATTGCATTTTTTTTTTGAAAATAATTTTTTCCTATTCAAAATATTTGCTGTAAATCAATTGACCAAAGAATGTTTATCTTAATCTTTTTTTGCTGTAAGTCTAATAGACTTTTTTTTTCGAAATAAACTTTTTCTTGGCTATCAACAAAACTCGGTATTTATGTGCTGATTAGTCTCCTCCCATTTTTTCATCCGGACTTGGGACCGGCATCGGTATGGTTACGACTCAACAATCTGCCGCCAAAGTTACTATGGGACGTTAGTCATAAACAGCGCCACTCATCCGAGCACTTAATGGCTGCGAACTCGACAACTATTTAGACTAGCTTGGAACCACAAACCAAGCGTATCTATAGATGGATACAAGCATATCCAAAAAAAGATACTTAACTTTTTTCACTAAGTACTAAGGGTCTGCCAGACATGTCATTAGCTCTTGCTTGCAAGCCTCCTTGCCCCGGCCGCTAGGCATCTGCATCATCACCGCCCCTCCTCATTTTCTCATCCGGACTTGGGACCGGCCAATGGTAGAGTTAGCAGTATTGCATTTTTTTTTGAAATTAATTTTTTTCTATTCAAAATATTTGTTGTAAATAAATTGACCAAAGAATGTTTATCTTAATCTTTTTTTGCTGTAAGTCTAATAGACTTTTTTTTTCAAAATAAACTTTTTCTTTGCTATCGACAAAACTCGGTATTTATGTGCTGATTAGTCTCCCTCCCATTCTTTTATCCGGATTTGGGACCGGCATCGGTATGGTTACGACTCAACAATCTGCCGCCAAAGTTACTATGGGACGTTCATCATAAACAGCGCCACTCATCCGAGCACTTAATGGCTGCGAACTCGACAACTATTTAGACTAGCTTGGAACCACAAACCAAGCGTATCTATAGATGGATACAAGCATATCCAAAAAAAGATACTTAACTTTTTTCACTAAGTACTAAGGGTCTGCCAGACATGTCATTAGCTCTTGCTTGCAAGCCTCCTTGCCCCGTCCGCTAGGCATCTGCATCATCACCGCCCCTCCTCATTTTCTCATCCGGACTTGGGACCGGCCAATGGTAGAGTTAGCAGTATTGCATTTTTTTTTTGAAAATAATTTTTTTCTATTCAAAATATTTGTTGTAAATAAATTGACCAAAGAATGTTTATCTTAATCTTTTTTTGCTGTAAGTCTAATAGACTTTTTTTTTCGAAATAAACTTTTTCTTGGCTATCAACAAAACTCGGTATTTATGTGCTGATTAGTCTCCCTCCCATTTTTTCATCCGGACTTGGGACCGGCATCGGTATGGTTACGACTCAACAATCTGCCGCCAAAGTTACTATGGGACGTTAGTCATAAACAGCGCCACTCATCCGAGCACTTAATGGCTGCGAACTCGACAACTATTTAGACTAGCTTGGAACCACAAACCAAGCGTATCTATAGATGGATACAAGCATATCCAAAAAGAGATACTTAACTTTTTTCACTAAGTACTAAGGGTCTGCCAGACATGTCATTAGCTCTTGCTTGCAAGCCTCCTTGCCCCGGCCGCTAGGCATCTGCATCATCACCGCCCTCCTCATTTTCTCATCCGGACTTGGGACCGGCCAATGGTAGAGTTAGCAGTATTGCATTTTTTTTTGAAAATAATTTTTTTCTATTCAAAATATTTGTTGTAAATAAATTGACCAAAGAATGTTTATCTTAATCTTTTTTGCTGTAACTCTAATAGACTTTTTTTCAAAATAAACTTTTTCTTTGCTATCGACAAAACTCGGTATTTATGTGCTGATTAGTCTCCCTCCCATTTTTTCATCCGGACTTGGGACCGGCATCGGTATGGTTACGACTCAACAATCTGCCGCCAAAGTTACTATGGGACGTTCATCATAAACAGCGCCACTCATCCGAGCACTTAATGGCTGCGAACTCGACAACTATTTAGACTAGCTTGGAACCACAAACCAAGCGTATCTATAGATGGATACAAGCATATCCAAAAAGAGATACTTAACTTTTTTCACTAAGTACTAAGGGTCTGCCAGACATGTCATTAGCTCTTGCTTGCAAGCCTCCTTGCCCCGGCCGCTAGGCATCTGCATCATCACCGCCCCCCCTCATTTTCTCATCCGGACTTGGGACCGGCCAATGGTAGAGTTAGCAGTATTGCATTTTTTTTTGAAAATAATTTTTTTCTATTCAAAATATTTGTTGTAAATAAATTGACCAAAGAATGTTTATCTTAATCTTTTTTTGCTGTAAGTCTAATGGACTTTTTTTTTCGAAATAAACTTTTTCTTGGCTATCAACAAAACTCGGTATTTATGTGCTGATTAGTCTCCCTCCCATTTTTTCATCCGGACTTGGGACCGGCATCGGTATGGTTACGACTCAACAATCTGCCGCCAAAGTTACTATGGGACGTTCATCATAAACAGCGCCACTCATCCGAGCACTTAATGGCTGCGAACTCGACAACTATTTAGACTAGCTTGGAACCACAAACCAAGCGTATCTATAGATGGATACAAGCATATCCAAAAAGATACTTAACTTTTTTCACTAAGTACTAAGGGTCTGCCAGACATGTCATTAGCTCTTGCTTGCAAGCCTCCTTGCCCCGTCCGCTAGGCATCTGCATCATCACCGCCCCTCCTCATTTTCTCATCCGGACTTGGGACCGGCCAATGGTAGAGTTAGCAGTATTGCATTTTTTTTTTGAAAATAATTTTTTTCTATTCAAAATATTTGTTGTAAATAAATTGACCAAAGAATGTTTATCTTAATCTTTTTTTGCTGTAAGTCTAATAGACTTTTTTTTTCAAAATAAACTTTTTCTTTGCTATCGACAAAACTCGGTATTTATGTGCTGATTAGTCTCACTCCCATTTTTTCATCCGGACTTGGGACCGGCATCGGTATGGTTACGACTCAACAATCTGCCGCCAAAGTTACTATGGGACGTTCATCATAAACAGCGCCACTCATCCGAGCACTTAATGGCTGCGAACTCGACAACTATTTAGACTAGCTTGGAACCACAAACCAAGCGTATCTATAGATGGATACAAGCATATCCAAAAAGAGATACTTAACTTTTTTCACTAAGTACTAAGGGTCTGCCAGACATGTCATTAGCTCTTGCTTGCAAGCCTCCTTGCCCCGGCCGCTAGGCATCTGCATCAGCACCGCCCCTCCTCATTTTCTCATCCGGACTTGGGACCGGCCAATGGTAGAGTTAGCAGTATTGCATTTTTTTTTGAAAATAATTTTTTTCTATTCAAAATATTTGCTGTAAATAAATTGACCAAAGAATGTTTATCTTAATCTTTTTTTGCTGTAAGTCTAATAGACTTTTTTTTTTCGAAATAAACTTTTTCTTGGCTATCAACAAAACTCGGTATTTATGTGCTGATTAGTCTCCCTCCCATTCTCTTATCCGGACTTGGGACCGGCGTCGGTATGGTAACGACTCAACAATCTGCCGCCAAAGTTACTATGGGACGTTCATCATAAACAGCGCCACTCATCCGAGCACTTAATGGCTGCGAACTCGACAACTATTTAGACTAGCTTGGAACCACAAACCAAGCGTATCTATAGATGGATACAAGCATATCCAAAAAAAGATACTTAACTTTTTTCACTAAGTACTAAGGGTCTGCCAGACATGTCATTAGCTCTTGCTTGCAAGCCTCCTTGCCCCGGCCGCTAGGCATCTGCATCATCACCGCCCCTCCTCATTTTCTCATCCGGACTTGGGACCGGCCAATGGTAGAGTTAGCAGTATTGCATTTTTTTTTTGAAAATAATTTTTTTCTATTCAAAATATTTGTTGTAAATAAATTGACCAAAGAATGTTTATCTTAATCTTTTTTTGCTGTAAGTCTAATAGACTTTTTTTTTCAAAATAAACTTTTTCTTTGCTATCGACAAAACTCGGTATTTATGTGCTGATTAGTCTCCCTCCCATTCTTTCATCCGGACTTGGGACCGGCATCGGTATGGTTACGACTCAACAATCTGCCGCCAAAGTTACTATGGGACGTTCATCATAAACAGCGCCACTCATCCGAGCACTTAATGGCTGCGAACTCGACAACTATTTAGACTAGCTTGGAACCACAAACCAAGCGTATCTATAGATGGATACAAGCATATCCAAAAAAAGATACTTAACTTTTTTCACTAAGTACTAAGGGTCTGCCAGACATGTCATTAGCTCTTGCTTGCAAGCCTCCTTGCCCCGGCCGCTAGGCATCTGCATCAGCACCGCCCCTCCTCATTTTCTCATCCGGACTTGGGACCGGCCAATGGTAGAGTTAGCAGTATTGCATTTTTTTTTGAAAATAATTTTTTTCTATTCAAAATATTTGCTGTAAATAAATTGACCAAAGAATGTTTATCTTAATCTTTTTTTGCTGTAAGTCTAATAGACTTTTTTTTTCGAAATAAACTTTTTCTTGGCTATCAACAAAACTCGGTATTTATGTGCTGATTAGTCTCCCTCCCATTCTTTTATCCGGACTTGGGACCGGCGTCGGTATGGTAACGACTCAACAATCTGCCGCCAAAGTTACTATGGGACGTTCATCATAAACAGCGCCACTCATCCGAGCACTTAATGGCTGCGAACTCGACAACTATTTAGACTAGCTTGGAACCACAAACCAAGCGTATCTATAGATGGATACAAGCATATCCAAAAAAAGATACTTAACTTTTTTCACTAAGTACTAAGGGTCTGCCAGACATGTCATTAGCTCTTGCTTGCAAGCCTCCTTGCCCCGTCCGCTAGGCATCTGCATCATCACCGCCCCTCCTCATTTACTCATCCGGACTTGGGACCGGCCAATGGTAGAGTTAGCAGTATTGCATTTTTTTTTGAAAATAATTTTTTTCTATTCAAAATATTTGTTGTAAATAAATTGACCAAAGAATGTTTATCTTAATCTTTTTTTGCTGTAAGTCTAATAGACTTTTTTTTTCGAAATAAACTTTTTCTTGGCTATCAACAAAACTCGGTATTTATGTGCTGATTAGTCTCCTCCCATTTTTTCATCCGGACTTGGGACCGGCATCGGTATGGTTACGACTCAACAATCTGCCGCCAAAGTTACTATGGGACGTTCATAATAAACAGCGCCACTCATCCGAGCACTTAATGGCTGCGAACTCGACAACTATTTAGACTAGCTTGGAACCACAAACCAAGCGTATCTATAGATGGATACAAGCATATCCAAAAAGAGATACTTAACTTTTTTCACTAAGTACTAAGGGTCTGCCAGACATGTCATTAGCTCTTGCTTGCAAGCCTCCTTGCCCCGGCCGCTAGGCATCTGCATCATCACCGCCCTCCTCATTTTCTCATCCGGACTTGGGACCGGCCAATGGTAGAGTTAGCAGTATTGCATTTTTTTTTTGAAAATAATTTTTTTCTATTCAAAATATTTGTTGTAAATAAATTGACCAAAGAATGTTTATCTTAATCTTTTTTTGCTGTAAGTCTAATAGACTCTTTTTTCGAAATAAACTTTTTCTTGGCTATCAACAAAACTCGGTATTTATGTGCTGATTAGTCTCCCTCCCATTTTTTCATCCGGACTTGGGACCGGCATCGGTATGGTTACGACTCAACAATCTGCCGCCAAAGTTACTATGGGACGTTCATAATAAACAGCGCCACTCATCCGAGCACTTAATGGCTGCGAACTCGACAACTATTTAGACTAGCTTGGAACCACAAACCAAGCGTATCTATAGATGGATACAAGCATATCCAAAAAAAGATACTTAACTTTTTTCACTAAGTACTAAGGGTCTGCCAGACATGTCATTAGCTCTTGCTTGCAAGCCTCCTTGCCCCGGCCGCTAGGCATCTGCATCATCACCGCCCCTCCTCATTTTCTCATCCGGACTTGGGACCGGCCAATGGTAGAGTTAGCAGTATTGCATTTTTTTTTGAAAATAATTTTTTTCTATTCAAAATATTTGTTGTAAATAAATTGACCAAAGAATGTTTATCTTAATCTTTTTTTGCTGTAACTCTAATAGACTTTTTTTTTCAAAATAAACTTTTTCTTTGCTATCGACAAAACTCGGTATTTATGTGCTGATTAGTCTCCCTCCCATTTTTTCATCCGGACTTGGGACCGGCATCGGTATGGTTACGACTCAACAATCTGCCGCCAAAGTTACTATGGGACGTTCATCATAAACAGCGCCACTCATCCGAGCACTTAATGGCTGCGAACTCGACAACTATTTAGACTAGCTTGGAACCACAAACCAAGCGTATCTATAGATGGATACAAGCATATCCAAAAAAAGATACTTAACTTTTTTAACTAAGTACTAAGGGTCTGCCAGACATGTCATTAGCTCTTGCTTGCAAGCCTCCTTGCCCCGGCCGCTAGGCATCTGCATCATCACCGCCCCTCCTCATTTTCTCATCCGGACTTGGGACCGGCCAATGGTAGAGTTAGCAGTATTGCATTTTTTTTTGAAAATAATTTTTTTCTATTCAAAATATTTGTTGTAAATAAATTGACCAAAGAATGTTTATCTTAATCTTTTTTTGCTGTAAGTCTAATAGACTTTTTTTTTCGAAATAAACTTTTTCTTGGCTATCAACAAAACTCGGTATTTATGTGCTGATTAGTCTCCCTCCCATTTTTTCATCCGGACTTGGGACCGGCATCGGTATGGTTACGACTCAACAATCTGCCGCCAAAGTTACTATGGGACGTTCATAATAAACAGCGCCACTCATCCGAGCACTTAATGGCTGCGAACTCGACAACTATTTAGACTAGCTTGGAACCACAAACCAAGCGTATCTATAGATGGATACAAGCATATCCAAAAAAAGATACTTAACTTTTTTCACTAAGTACTAAGGGTCTGCCAGACATGTCATTAGCTCTTGCTTGCAAGCCTCCTTGCCCCGGCCGCTAGGCATCTGCATCATCACCGCCCCTCCTCATTTTCTCATCCGGACTTGGGACCGGCCAATGGTAGAGTTAGCAGTATTGCATTTTTTTGAAAATAATTTTTTTCTATTCAAAATATTTGTTGTAAATAAATTGACCAAAGAATGTTTATCTTAATCTTTTTTTGCTGTAACTCTAATAGACTTTTTTTCAAAATAAACTTTTTCTTTGCTATCGACAAAACTCGGTATTTATGTGCTGATTAGTCTCCTCCCATTTTTTCATCCGGACTTGGGACCGGCATCGGTATGGTTACGACTCAACAATCTGCCGCCAAAGTTACTATGGGACGTTCATCATAAACAGCGCCACTCATCCGAGCACTTAATGGCTGCGAACTCGACAACTATTTAGACTAGCTTGGAACCACAAACCAAGCGTATCTATAGATGGATACAAGCATATCCAAAAAAAGAAACTTAACTTTTTTCACTAAGTACTAAGGGTTTGCCAGACATGTCATTAGCTCTTGCTTGCAAGCCTCCTTGCCCCGGCCGCTAGGCATCTGCATCATCACCGCCCCTCCTCATTTTCTCATCCGGACTTGGGACCGGCCAATGGTAGAGTTAGCAGTATTGCATTTTTTTGAAAATAATTTTTTCTATTCAAAATATTTGTTGTAAATAAATTGACCAAAGAATGTTTATCTTAATCTTTTTTTGCTGTAAGTCTAATAGACTTTTTTTTCGAAATAAACTTTTTCTTGGCTATCAACAAAACTCGGTATTTATGTGCTGATTAGTCTCCCTCCCATTTTTTCATCCGGACTTGGGACCGGCATCGGTATGGTAACGACTCAACAATCTGCCGCCAAAGTTACTATGGGACGTTCATCATAAACAGCGCCACTCATCCGAGCACTTAATGGCTGCGAACTCGACAACTATTTAGACTAGCTTGGAACCACAAACCAAGCGTATCTATAGATGGAAACAAGCATATCCAAAAAAAGATACTTAACTTTTTTCACTAAGTACTAAGGGTCTGCCAGACATGTCATTAGCTCTTGCTTGCAAGCCTCCTTGCCCCGGCCGCTAGGCATCTGCATCATCACCGCCCCTCCTCATTTTCTCATCCGGACTTGGGACCGGCCAATGGTAGAGTTAGCAGTATTGCATTTTTTTGAAAATAATTTTTTTCTATTCAAAATATTTGTTGTAAATAAATTGACCAAAGAATGTTTATCTTAATCTTTTTTTGCTGTAAGTCTAATAGACTTTTTTTTTCAAAATAAACTTTTTCTTTGCTATCGACAAAACTGCATCATCATTCTGCTAGGAATCTGCATCATCACCGCCCCTCCTCATTTACCCGAAGCTGCCAAATAATTTACCAAATTATTTTGTTTTGTTAAAATGTTATAAAACTTTTTTTTGTTTGAAATTATCGTGTTAGAATGAATTTCACGTCTTTTAGTATCACTCGAATTTCTTTATTTAAGTCAATCTATTGTAAATTAACCCGGCTTTAAACATGTTTTATTTTTTTAAAGGAAAACATTAACGGAGAAAATTAATTTTATTCATTTTAAAAATATTTTATTAAAAAATTGTTATTTTTTCTGTTAAAATGAATTAAGTTTAGATTCTTCAACATTTATCCAATAAATTGTCATTTTCTTTTGATTAATTTAATTTTTAAGAACTACAATTTCGGCTGTTCATTAATTTTATTTTTAAATTTTGTTCTGTAAATTAAAATTGAGAGTTCAAAAAAAATTTCGAATATTTCTCCAAAACTTAGGATACTTACTCCTAAAAAAAGCCCTAGTTGTCCCCCTAAATTTCCTAATAAAGAAAAAAAATCTTGTTCCGGTATTTCTTCAATCAGTTGATTAAAGTTTGTGTCAAAATAGACATTAAATGATACAACACTTTTTTTTACCTGTTCCATACTTATGTTTTGGTAAGGATATTTTGATCTAAAAGTTTCATTTGACAATAGATATGACGCATAGGATATGGTGGGAAAAGTTGCCACACTATTAAAAATAGTGAAAAAAGAATGTTCGCATTCTATCGGGCATTGATTATAGCAAAATTGTGTGTGCTTTAATTGATCTTTGAAATCATTAATACAACTTGTTTCTTCGAATTGAGTTGTAAAATTCAAAGTACTGCATTTTTTAATATTTTCCTCAATAGTTCTTTTAGTCAAACAATTAAGTGAGCACCAATTTTGTCTGTATTCAGCAATAGAATTGAATGTGTTTCTGAAATAAACTGAATCAATCTCATTTTTGTTGGTCAAATTTTCAACACAATTGCTATATGGCTTGGACAATTTTTTAATGTTTACTTTATTCAAAATAAGATTTGTTTCTGATCCAGTTTGAACCATCATGCCATCTTCTGTAAATATCGGACTTGAAGATTGATTATGCACACTAACTAGGGCACCATATCTTGACTCCCAACATGGATGAAACTCAGGGGCACCAATAAATAATTCTATTTCTAGACCACTTCCAATTTCAGGTCGTGTTTTTTTTCTTATTGGAATTTTATGACCGCTTGAATTTCTACCTGAATTAAAAGTGTAGCAACTTCCGAACAATCGTGTGTTTAGAAGAACAAAATCATTCACATTGCATTCTGTTCCATCATATTGACAAAAAATCAGCATCTTTTCCAGGCTAAATTTTTTCAAAGCCGGAAGTTCTTTATTTAAAGAAGATTTAATTCTTTTTTGACAATTTGTGCTGTTTATTTCTTTTCCAAATATAAACGATTCATTTAGAAATTGCGTCACGCTAGCGCGGTTTTCTTCCAGCGAGAAATCAAATGGATTTAAGTTGCAAAAAGTAACTGCGGGAAAATCTTCATCAAATGACTGCGCTAGTTCCATTTTGACAATTACTTTGTACTCAAAATATCTGGTTATAATTGAAATAATCAAGTACATACATAATGAAAAAGAAATGGTAAAAGCCACGAGCCAAAAAATTCTACTAATTGAATTGCTGGTCCTTAAAACATTTGGAATGGCGTGTATGGTGCTCGATTCGACTTGTTTTTTAACCTTTTTTAAATAAATGCTTTTCATTCCTATTTAAGAAACTGATATTGGTAGTCAAGAAGTATTTTTGTTTTTCAGGATTAACTCTCTCTTTTTATTTTATTAAAAAAACCAATCTTTTGCATGCATTACCAAAAATAACTTTTTTCTAAATTTTTAGCAAAAATATTCATTTAAATAAGAAAGAAAAATGTTTTCTCTTAAATTTTTAGAACTGTTTCCTATTTCTGGTCTTGTTTTTTTTAATCAATATTAAAAACCACATTTAAAGTTTGAGCGATGATATTTTTAAACCATGAATTAAATGAAAATTTTATTTTTATCCGCTTATTTTTTTCTTTTATCAATAATTTAATTGAATTTCCAAAATCATTTTTATGTGCCGTAAATCAACTATATTTACCATAAATTTTAATTAAAGTTTTATTAAAAAAAAGTTGCTCTCTATCGAAAGTGTCTATAACATATTTCTAATTTTTTTAGTGCCCATTTGAATTGAAAAGCATTATGAAAACAAAAATTTAAGGAAAAAAAATCAGTTAGTAATTATACATTTTTATATTTAGATAATTTTATAGTTTCAAATATTTTTCTATAATATTTCAGAAAATGTTCCACAAAAAATATTAGAAAATATTCATGGATTTTTAAAAATCATTAAAATATAACTTTTAATTGCTATTTAAGAGTTTAAATTTAATTTTTAAATATTTAGCATTTCTTTTTCAATTATGTAATATAATAACACAGGTTCTAATTAGGACCGATTTTTTAAATGTTTTATAGTTCAGAACTTATTTTTTTAAAGTGAATAAAAACTAGATTTTTACGATCAGATAAGACACACTTGTGTACTTCTTTTCAAAAGAATCGACTTTCAAGGATGCCTGGGACAAGGCAGCAAACAGCTTATAAGCAACAAATCCGGAAAATTAAAAATTAACTTTATAAATATTTAAATTTTTTTGTATTTTTTTGTTATTTTTAAATAAAATTTAGTATTAGAATAAAAATATTAATGATTTTTACAAAAATTTACTTTAATTTACGTCAATTTGGGTCAAAAAGTCAATTTTCATTGAGAAATTATTTTTATATTCTTTAAAAAGTAATATTTAAAAAGATTAAATTTTAAATATTAAAATTTTGATTTTTTAATATTCTGAATTTCTATTTTATATTTATATTCATTTTTAATATTTTCATTTATCAGACACTTACGGATATGTAAAATACAACTTGGCCAAAAAGTATCAACCAAAAATTTTGACACAGTAGAGAATTTTTTTTTCAAATAAATTTTAAAAATCAGCTTCTTTTTTTTAATTATGAATCCAAAAATAAAAATTAAAAATAATTCTCAAGAAATCCTGACTTAAAAATAAATCTAGCTTGGTATGTTGATTGTGCGATATAAAATACATTGGTAAACATTGGAACACTTTATGCTAGCTGTAGGAAGAAAACCCCGCCAAATCGAAGAAAAAATTCTAGAAAATTCCACCCGATTTGAGATTATCATAATTTTTCTACACCCTAAATTACGCTCTGGACATGTGCACCAAAATATACCACTCGCACTCATTCCAAATTAAACACCAAACAAAACAACAAGCATAAAATTATAATTTTTTCATTCTCCTTTCAAAACAAACTCAATATTTATTGCTAAAAAAAAGTAGATCACATTTTACAACCTTAAACACCAGAAGACTATAAAATCGAGTCGTTTCGAGATTTTCATTCATATTTTTTTAAATGGAAGTTAAAGTATGCTGTTTAATTTCGAAGCAGACCATAGTCAGATCGAGGTTAATTTGAAGGACGGAATCGAGCACAGGTATTTGAGAGAATTTTACCTCAGATTCAACTCAAGGGGAATTTATTCACACTCAATTTTTCCCATAACTCAATATCAATCTGTCCAAGACCATCTAAATTCAAAAGCAACTCTAAAAACTCTAGCCTGCAATGCCATTCTCAACACGGCCAATCAAGCCTTCATCCAATTTGCCATTAATACTTCACCATCTTGTCTGTACGAAACTTTTTTAAAATGTTCAATTTATAACATGAATGATTTTGCCGTAAAGGTATTAATAAAAATTATTAGAAAATTTTTTTTTTAATTTTATTCAAAAGGTATTAATTGAAAACTGGCCTTTTGAGAGTCTGGTCCTGGCCGACTATTTAAACGAGGCCTATTCCTCTTTGCTGCTGTTTTATAAAACAGACATAAATTCATTTATAGGCAAAATAGCGCCAGAAATTCTTAAGTGGTTCCTGATCGGCGCCAAATACACCAAATTGATCACTTCGCATTCGATCAAAAATCAATTGAACTCTAACTGTAGAATTAATTTGCTGGACATAACAGGGCTGCCGGTGTCCGACCATTTTGTGAAGTGTTTGCTGGAAAAATACTCTAGCTCGCTGTGTCCGTGTGATTCGGACGATTCGAGCGAGACAGAAAATGAGAGCTCGAATAGTTCGGACACAGAGACCTATATCGTGAGCTATTCGAATGGAGAGAGCGATTCTAATTCACTGTCAGAAGAAATGTCTAGCGAGGACTCAAGTGAGCCTGATTTTGATCTCACAAGCTTTGCAGAAAGATTCAAAACCGAGCGGCTTGTTGGCAAAAGTTCCAATTTTATAATCAAATTTGATCTCATTTTGGACAGTTTTAATTCATTGGAAAAATATTTAAAACTGATCGAGATAAAAAGAGATGTGAATGAATATGGATTTGAGCTGGTGGTCAATAAACTAGACTTGACCATCCATGAGAAAAAATATTGTGTTCAGAGTAGTGGTCTAGACCTCGAAGCTTTGGTAAATATGAATTTTTTTTTGAGAGGTAAAGAACGAATTTTCTTAGTGAACATGAAGCTCACTCAATGACAACTGGATAAAGTAATTTTAAAATCTAAAAATGGTAATTTATTTAACTTAAAAAAATAAATAAGTAAAGATAAACATTAAATAAAATTTAAAAAAAATTTTTTAATTATTTTTTAATCTAGAAAATAATGGGATTGGGAATATTTTTCAATGCCAATTTAAACGAGGCCATGTACACATTCAATTTGGTGAACAAATTCAGCAATGTTCATGAATTAAACTTGTCTGCTTTTGGCCAAGAGAGTTGCTTGAGCTGTCTGTTGGACAATACGTGCGCTCTGGACGCTCTCTCAAATTGTCTCACCCAACTAAAGCATCTAAAAAGACTCAGACTGAACATACCCGGTTGCAAAAACCGCCTAGGCTACATCCTAGCCAATTTAACTTGTCCACTGGAATATTTGAACCTGACCTCATGCGGTCTAGCTGAACAAGACTTGGACTTTTTGGCCAATTCAATTCACACTCAATCAATCAATAACCTTGTGCTGAGCAACAATGACTTGAGCAATCAATGCAATGCAGTGGTTAGGCTTCTTAAAAAAATGACATCCACCATGCAGGTACTTGACTTGGGCTGCAATTCGTTTCAGTTCGATGCCTATTTTAGAATAGTGAATGAAGTGATTGTCAAAATGGACAATCTTCGCATGTTGGTCACTCTGGATGTGTTCAAGTTCGACCACTATGTCAAAATAGCCGAAAAGCTGAGCCTTTTGGACAAGTTTGTCAGCTGGCGAATAAACTATTCGTCTGACTATTATGAAAAGTCGGCCAAGATCAAGAACAGATATAAATTTAAAAAGTTTAAGCAGGACTATGTTGAAGCATTGGAGCGAAAGTTCAGCATGAACAATGGTTCAAGATCAGTCAAAATTACCATCAATGATCCTGATTTGAATTTTATTCTAAATGGGATATCTCACAATTGAATTGTTCACGTTTTTTTGCTGAATTTTATTTAAATTATGTATTTTTGTTTTTACATAAATTTAAATAAAATAGAATATAAAATAATTGTTAAGCGTCATTGTCAAAGTTTAATAGCATTCTGTTAACTTAGAGCTCTGGTTCTGAATGAGTCTAATGCTCCATGTGAAATTAGAAATGAATAGAGCTCTATTTTGGCAAAATGTTGTTTGACTTGAAGAATGACGCATGAAACTAATGAAAGCAGTCTTATTTTGAATAATAAATATTTTATCTCAATAGATTGTCTTTATTATTTTTAATTTTGGAATAATTTTCTTAAAACCGCAATTGTTCAACAACACTCCATAATTTTAAATTTTCTCATTTTTTTTCCTCTTAAATTAAATCTAACAATTAAATAAATATAATTATTTATTCACAAATTATTTTTTGCCGACAAATAGCATAAAACCTTGTGATTTAAGGCAGCCCCGGGCCCAGTACCTGTCTTCCAAGATACGGACAGGGTCAAAATTAAGGTAACTCTGACCACGACAATATAAATTTGGATATGGACCTTTATTTCTCAAAAAAATATTTTCTTGCTTAATATTGTATAAATTTAAAGGGTTCAAGTTGGTTTTAATTCGAAAAATTTTAAAAAGTTTTTTAATTAGTTTAATAATGGGATTTTTTAATTCCTAAATTAAATTATATTAACAATTTGAGCTAAGATTTCGAAGTCTCTTGCATTCAGTATCAGATTTTGCTAGGGTAGAAAAAAAATTCTTAAAAAATGCTCGATAATAATTCTGTGCGGATAACCAAATTTGTAATGTAATATCTTTTAAAATATTTTTTTTGAGTTAATTTGAACAAAAGATTATGAATTTGGTCAAGTCCCGAAACTGCTCTCTCTTTCAACCTTTTTAGCTTTGAGGTTATCTTTTTGATGCTTACAGGCTCGTAAATTTTCAACAAAAATAATAAATATGGATCTTGCCTGTCATGTGACCAGTAAAAGTATTTTTTGATTTCAACCAGGTCACATAAATAAAAATGAGGCCATACCATTAGATAGAAAAAATCTAAGATAATATTCTAATTTGCTTAGTTTTAAAATTTCACGATTTTGATTTGTATGAATTCGTGCTCTACACTGCACAGGGTCATTAAAAATACATCTCCAGTAAATTTATCTTTGTAAGATTTTTCGTACATAAATTCGTATCCTTCATAAATTAACTTGGGATTATCTTGGTAGGTTACTGAAAAGGCAACTTTCGAGTTTATATCCTCTATTCCTGCACCACTCTCTTCTTCAAAGCTATCCAATTCATTTTCTAAATAATATTCAACATCTTTAACACTATCAACATTATCAACATCATCGAGATCTACCAGTTCATATGAGACATTATCATCATTAATTGAATCAGTTGACTCTGTATCAGAATAATCTACAATAGATAATTTATGACTTGTAAAAGGCAGCTGTGAGGATATACTTGTAATTTCATTTTGTACTGAAATAGTTGTTATATCTGGTTGGTGAAAAGTATTAGATCTCAACACTATACCTAAAGATATTGGTCACAAAATTTTGGTCACGAAAATTTGTAATAAGTAATTTGAATTTCAATGTAAATATAAGACTATTTGTAATTGCAACTATTTTACATTACATATACAGTATGTTGCAAAAGTTTAGAAATTTTTTTTTTCGTTAACAAAAGAATTGTTTTTGCGTATATAATAGGCGGGAAAATAAAAAAAGCGGTGTTTTTTTCAAATTTTTATTTGTCATCAATCCAAGATCATAATGTCAAAAAAAAAATTAAGTGAAAAAAAAATCCCAAAAAAAATACAAAAGAAAAAAAGGATACAATAAATTAAAAAAAAAAAATGGTTCAAAAGTTTAGAATTTTTTACAATTTAATATTTAAAATGACCGCCTTTGCCTTATAACAAGCCAAAACTCTTTTTGGCATAGATTAAATCAACTTTTGTACGTACTCAGTCGGAATCTTTAACCACTCTTTGTGTAAAACCTCTTTTAAATGCTCGATAGAGGTTACCTTTGTGTTTACCATTTTGGCATCCATGTATGACCATAAGTTCTCGATTGGGTTGAGATCTGGTGAACGGGCACACCATGGCAAAACCTCAATGTTCTGTTCTTTCAACCAGTCCCTTACTGAGTGGGCAGTATGTGCCGAAGCGCCATCTTGCTGAAAAATTCAAGGGTCGTCTGGCTCAAATAGCAGTTCAACAGATGGTAAAAGGTTGTTTTCCAAGGTGTCTTTGTAGACAAATTGATTTATTCGTCCTGTATAAATGTTGCTTATACCAGTGCCTTTGTAGGTAATGCATCCCCAGATACCAGCTGACCCTCCACCGTTTTGTAACCTTGGTATACAGAACTTCGGATGAAACTTTTCATTTTTAAACCTTTTTACGATTACTCTTGACTTACGATTGAAGACCTCAAAATTGGACTCGTCACTGAAAATAACTCTGGACCAATTATTAACTGTCCAATTAAGTCTCTGTTTACACCACTTATATCTTTTTTGTATATCTTTTATAGATAAAAGGGGTTTTCTGACCGCTGTATGGGACTCTAAACTTTTTTTTTTGAGAAATCTCATTACAGTAGACTTACTTATCCTTACCTCCTGAGTCTTAGAATTAAAATCAGTGGCGAGTTTTTGATAGCTTGATGTAGGATCTTTTCTTATCTCTCTAAAAATGTAATTTTCATCCCTAAAAGTCAACTTCCGAGGTCTACCAGAACGGCTTCGATCAGACACAGTACCAGTCTCTTCATATCGTTTTTTAGTTGAAGAGACACATTTTGGAGATACACCTAACATGTTGGCTATCTCATTTTGCTATTTATCTCCACTTTTTAGCAGACCCACGATCTGCCATTTTAGTGGGCTAGAGACGTTTTTTTTACCAATTTTTTGGCAAAATTAAGATTTTTTGGTTAAGTTATTTTGAAAGGACCTAAGTAGTTGGAGAGTATTTATATTAAGCAGTTTAAGAGCACAATTTAATCAAAATTAGAAGCTATTTAAGAATTAATCATAAAGGTGTGAAAAAAGGTAGCAATGGTTGCTAAAACTTTAGGATTATCCGAATTTCTAAACTTTTGCACCGACTTTTATTTTTTATTTTTTAGAGGAAGTTTTTTCATTATAAATATCTAAAAGTTAATTATATTTTATTCCGAGTGTCATATATCAAATTGTAGAGAAAAAAAAATTATTTTATTTATTTATTTATTTTGTTTTCTGTACCGAGCTAGAGCTCCTTCAGAATAAGTTAAAAATTAAAAAAAATAAAATAAAAATGAAATAAAATAAAATAAAAATAAAATTAAAGTTAATAAAATAAGATAAAAAAAAAAAAAAAAAAAAAGAATTAAAAAAAAGTAAATAAGCTAAATAAATGAAAATTAAGAATATATAAAATTGGAAAAGATTGTTACATGTGGCTCATGTTTAAATAGATCAAGTTTCAGGAAAAAAAGAAGAAATAGTAAGGTAGCAATTACACAATGGAGTTGGGTAGTCAATATATCTTGATTCGAAACCTTCTTTGTATTCCTTCACCAGTCTTACAACCAATGGAATAGAATGACTCAGTCCTGCCCCAACATATCTCTCACTCAATTCAAAAAGCCGATTCGAGACTGTTAGTAATTTTAGTTTATTAAAAGCCTCATGATGTACGATGTTGGAGGGAGTATCATATTTTAACTTAAGAATAGATCTGACTGCTGTATTCTGAATTGCTTGTAGTTTTTTGATATTATTTTCTGAAAATGAATTCAAGCAAGGAAAAGAATAGTCTAAAATTGATCCGACTAAAGATTTATATAGATTTCCTAGTGTGTTCTGATTAAGACCCCATTTTTTGTTTGACAATATCTTAATAATATTTAGCCTTTTATTGCAGCGCTCTTTAATTTCATCTACCAGTATATTAAAGTTTAATTTAGAATCAAATTTAATACCAAGAAACTTGATTTCTTTTTGTCTCTCTATTCTGTTTCCATAAATTTTTAAGTTAAGATTATCACTCTCTTTTTTGTACCTAGAAAAGACTAATGAACACGACTTTTCAACCGATATCTTCATTTTCCACTTAATAAGCCATTGTTCTAATTAGTTGAGGTATTTATTGATCTTATTTTCTAGGTTCCCTTTTTTGTTATAAATGAAGAATGTAACTAGATCATCTGCAAAAAGCAGAGAGTATTCATTATTTGTTTTGTTTCTTTTAGGGATGTCATTAATGTATATACTAAATAAAAGAGGACTAATTACTGAGCCTTGAGGAACACTTGCAGTTATTTGATATTCTTCGCTCAAATGGTCATTCACATTTACCTTAAATGTCCTAGAGTCTAAAAAGGATTTTATCCAGTTAGTCAAGTAATGAGGTGGATTTATTTTAATCAATTTAAAAAGTAAACCTTCATGCCAAACCCTATCAAAGGCTTTAGAAATATCAAAAAAAGGCCGCAAACTCTTTTTTCTATTAAATGATTCCACAATTTTTTGAATTAAGAAGAAAAGATTATCTGCTGTTCGCCGGTGTTTCCTAAATCCAGATTGCTCCTGGATAAGGAGTGAATTTTGCTCTAAAAAATTGTATAATCTTGAATATACTATGCGTTCCAGTAGCTTTCCTAAACAACTCGTTATAATAATTGGTCTATAATTTAAAGGATCGTGTAAACTAGAGGCCTTTTTTGAATCATAGTAATGTAAGATGTTTTCCACGCTTTCGGGACTCTACCTTCTCGAAGAGTTAAATTAAAAAGTTCTATGATTTCTATTAATGAATTTCTAGGTAAGTTTTTTAACATTAAATTATGAATTTGGTCAGGTCCTGATGCCGCTTCATTTTTTAATCTCTTTAAAGCCATAATTAATTCATTTAAGCAAATTGGATCATTAAAATTAGACTGGTTATAATTCCTAAAGAAAACAGAGTTAGAATTTAGAATTTCGATATCTTTCTTAGTATCAATTAAATCAGAATTAGGACTAAATATTGACGATAAGAGTTCTCCAAAGCATTTTCCCTTTTCTTCATTAGTTTTGAATTCCCTTTCATTTAAAATCAATTTAGGAATTAAATTTGATCCTTTTTTGTTCTAAATTTATTTATTTTTTTCCAAAAAGGTCTACTTGTCAGTGGGTTTTTTCCCATCTTCTCAATAAAATCAAACCAATTTTGATTCCAGAATTTTTTTAAAGAGGCCTTTAACTCAGATGTAAGTTGATTAAATTTTTGCTTGAGCTTTTGACAGCGAGTTTTCTGGTAATTTCTTCTTACTTTCCTACGTTCTTTTATCAAATTAACAATGTTTGGCGGAAGACTCGTTTTGTAGATTTTCTGAGAAAGATATGGAATGCTTTTATGTGAAGCAGAAATAATTTTTTTCTGTTATTTTATCATTTAGTTGATCTATTGTGAGGGAACTTTCAGTGACATTCACTATTTGAGAATTTAAAATCTCGCTGAATAATTGCCAGTTTGCTTTCTTATAGTTAAGCCTTTTAGCTGCTGATTTATTTTCTAATTGATAGCCCATAGAAATCGATGCTTCGATTGGGAAATGGTCACTAGTCATGTCTTGACTATTTAAGACACTAAAGTCGGTAATTTGTCAATCAATGAAGATGAAACTAAAAAAAGGTCAAGAATTTCAAAGTAATTCTTATTAAAAATATTGAAAGTAGGATGCTTATCATTGATTACTGAAAAGTCTAGCTCGTTGATTATTCTTTCTAATATTATCCCGATTTCATTTTCCCCTACGCAGCCTATTTGCTTTGTTCTAGCGTTTAGATCACCACCTAAAATGTAGTTTCTACATGTTTTATTTACTGTTTTAAAAAACTCAAAGTTCAGAAGCACATTAGGTGGATTATAAAGACTAAATACAAACAGTTCATTATTCTTTCCTAAGTTCATTTTTATACAAAGGAGTTCGGAATTGAATTCCTCGTAAGAAAAATCTTGTATAAATTCGATTCCTTCTTTAATTAAAATAGCTACTCCTCCTCCGTACTTGTTGCGAGGTTTTGTTAAGAACTGATAATTTTGAAAATCAAGATAAATATTTGCCTCACTCAAATCTATCTTTAATTCATTGAGCAAAACAATGTCGGGACATTTTTGAGCTAAAAAATTGTCTAAGAGATGAACCCTACTAGGTAAATGAAGACAATTCCAGTGTGTAATTACTAACCTTGTTTTATTAAGAGGTTTTGTTCTTAAAGTTGATTTATTTAGCTTCTTGTTCATTCTAAATTTTCTTGACTTGCAGTTTGCTGACCAATTTTGTTAGATGATTGATCTACTTGAATTGAACATTCAGTTGTTGAACTGTTTGATTCAGACTCGAAGGTACTGTCGTTTTGATTTTCTAATACAACTAATGGTTTCTTTGATTAATTTTCGGTGAGCTCTTTTTCATTTGGATCAGATTCGGGAAATCTCTTGATTTGATTTTTTGTTTGGAAAAAAGCTTCAGTCTCATTCTGATCATTTGAGAGGACATTGACAGGTCTCTGACTTAATGGTAGAAGATCGTTTAAATGGCTTACCAAACTGTCTTCTTACACTGAAGTTTTGAGGTCTTGAGGACTAATTTCTGACATTACGTCATCGAGATTTGATGGCTGATATCCAGGCATTTTTGGCATCAGATTTTCATCATTGTCTTTTAGGTCAGCTTCAATTATTGATTGGGTTTCTTCTTGGTCAATGTAAAGATCATTGTAGTCAATCTTTTTCCTCTCAAGCGACTTTAGCTTTTCAGCAATGGAGCATTTTTGTGTTAAGTGTCCTTTCTGATGACACTTTTCGCATAGTTTTTCTTTGACAGGGCATTTCGCTATGTTGTGCCCTTCTTCATCACAAAAATAGCATTTCTGCTTTTGTCCAACAATTGACACAAGACACTTTAAACCATACATTATTGTAGGGCCTGACAAGCTTCCAATAATGTTCTCAACTTCTTTTGGAAATGATATTCTTACTCTTCTGACACCATTTTTCCTCTCGGGTCTATCTTTATATTTTTCTTCGGTAATGTGTTCAATATTGAGTCCATCAATTCGAACAGCATTAAAGAAGGTTTCAAGTCTATGATTCTCGAAATCAGAGGGCAAGAAGTGAAATCGAAAAGTACAATACCTTCTGAGATCCGGGACTTTATTTGCATCTTCAAGTCTGAAATTGGTTCCATTAATATTGATTTCACGATCGAAGATTTGGGTAACATTAAAAGCAGCATTAAACTCGATTATCCATACTTTGTTTGAAGAAAAATTGTAGACAGATGTGATCGCATCATTTTCCACCTGGTTTAGTACGATATCCAGTGAACCAAATAAGACCTTATGGCTAATCGGTTTGTCTAACCTCTTCAGATTTAGCTTGACCGAATTTTTAAATATCCACCGTCGGTTTTGGTTTGTTTTGTTGAGCGACATTGCCAACACACAACTTTCAACGGTTTTTTAACACGTGATGACGCTATTAATTAAATTTGATTTTTCAAACAAAAAAATTCTACAAATTAGTGCTTTTATTTTTTTTCTTTTGCACTCAATTTTTCGTAAAATACAACAAATAAACAATTTAAGATAAATAAAATAACCAATTTCTAAACTTTTGCTACATACTGTATAATTGTACATGCCATTGAAATGGATGGTCTTGAAGTTGAAATTTTAAATATAGAATCGTCAGTAAAGTTAAATGGACTCAAGGTTGTACAAAACTTGGCCAATTTTAATGAAAGTGACGTGAAAATTGCATCAGAAGTTCCAATTGCTTCTGAAGAAACACAATTTGCAGTCAAAAGAGCCCTGAGCATACATACAAGCCTGATAGCTTCATTCAAAATAAATGGAGACTTGTTCAAACTTGAAGATTCTCACAAGAAAGACCAGAGACAAAAAAGTACTCGATAATTAGATTTCACTTTCAACCGGAAATTTTTAGACAAAAACGCTGAGCAAACTTCAGATTAAACATCCAAAGACATACGTGTTAAAAACAGTATGAAACGAGTAAAATCTTCCTGTCCGAAAAAGCAGATCAGTTCATTTGAAATTAACCGTAATTTGAATTGGTGAACACAAAGAAATTCTTTTTTTCTTTAAGGTAACAATTTTGAAAACTTTCTTGTAAAAAACCAAGCTTGTGAAATACAATCTAAACGGATTTATCTGAGCAATGTTGTTTTTGCATCACCTGAGACACTTAAAGCGATTGAACGAGTTAAAATTTACTTCAATCTAGTGATTCCAGAAGAATAAGAAAATATTTCTCAAATAAAACAAAAAAGTTTGACATTGATGTTCCCGAAAAATGCCAGTTTATCCAGTTTATTTAATAAAAGTTTCCTAACAAGTAAACAGCTTAAATGTGGAAATAATTAAGTAACAAGATGAAAAGTCATTAAAATGTCCGTTCAAATCAATTTTCAAGCAAGTAAACATATCAAGATTCATTGTCCAACGAATCACAGTAGAAGGATTGATTAACTTAAAGATTACGATAAAGACCAAGAGAAAGGTGTCCTTTAATGATACTGAAAGTTTTAGAACAACAATAATTGACTCATATGCAAACTATTACTTAACTCAAAAATACAATGAACAAAAATCCTTTTCTTAGAACAGATTAGTAATTACACACTGGAATTGTCTTTATTTACCTAGTTAGATTCATCTTTAAACAAGAAATTTTTTAGCTAAGTACTATTCAAAACAATTATTTTTTTCGATTTTCAAAATTATCAGCCAGTAACGAAACCACGCAAAAATTATGGAAGAAAAGTAGCTATTTTAATTAAAAAAGGATTTCAGAACATTGAACTATTTAAAACAGTAAAAACATTATAAATTATATTCAAAGTGGGGACATAAGCGCAGACCAAACAAATGAACAATAGTTCATCGAGATTTCAGATGTACATATGGTTATTTTTAGTGAATTTTTACTCACTATGGATGAGCCAAATGATAAAATTACAGAGAAAATCATGTCTGCTTTGCATAAAAGTATTCCCTATCAGTCGTAGAAAAGCTACAAAACTGAATTCTTAAGAAATTACATCAAGTGAAGTTTTAATAATACTGAATTTTAATAAACTGGTAGACGAAATTGAAGAGCGTTGCAGAACAACATATAATCTAATTAAGATGCAACCATATAAAAAATGGTGTCTTTATCAAAATACACTAGGAAATTTATATTAATCATTAGTCATATCAATTTTATACTATTTTCCTTGCTTGAATTGGGACAGGATTGAGTCATTCTATTCCATTGGTTGTCAGACTAGTTTAAGAATACAAAGCGGGTTTTGAATCAGGATATACCGAGTACCCGACTCCATTCTGTAATTTCTACTTTTCTATTTCGTTTTTTCCTTAAGCTTCAATTATGTAAACATGTGTCATATATTACACCCTATTTCAAAATATGTCTTTTAAATATTCTTTTCATTGTATTTTAACTTTATTTTTATTTTATCTGTCTAACTTTATTATGATTTTATTTAGTATTTTATTCTGAAAGAGCTCTATCTCTAAAACTAGTAAGAAACAAAAAAATAAAAACAAATAAAAATCAATTAGTTAATATTATCGATGATCTTAACAAGCTAAATAAGAACAAATTGTTTTATTAAAATCTTTACTCCATTAAATTAATAAAATTTTAAAATTAATCCAAAGACTAGAAAGTTTTTTCTGTTTTCAAGGTTTTACAGCAAGATGTTTAAAAAAAGTAATTAAATTTTTGAATAAATTTTGAATTATAAAGCCAACTATCAAGCCATTGAATTAAAAAATATCAGAAATAATTTTTACATTTATTTCAATTCAAATTAAATATAAAAATTATAAAAATTATTTTATTTGAATCAGAACAGATTGATTTTTTAAAATCTTCACTCCATTAAATTAATAAAATTTTTTAATTAATCCTAGACTAACAAAGTTTTTTTCTGTTTTTAAGGTTTTACAGCAAGATTTTTAGAAAAAATAATTAAAATTTTAAATTATTTCAATTTAAATTAAATATAAAAAAAAGAAAAATTATTTTATTTTAAATGTCTTGCTGTCCTAGTTGCTCTGGTTTCGATATAAAATCTCAGGTTAGTTCCATGTTCAAAAAATTCAAACAAATTTATAATTGTGATAGTTACTTTTACCAGGTAAAATTTTTTTCGGTTTAAAACTAAATTTTTCATGCATTCTTTTAGAAAAAAATTTTTTTTGGATTGAAATTTTGGTTAACATTCTTTTAAAAAATTTACAATGAAGCGTGATTTTAATAGAAATATTATTATTTGTCAAAAACGAGCTCAAGTTTGGCTTATTTTTCATTAATTGTATAATTACTTATTGATTCGAAAAATTGAATTAAAAATGAAAATTAGCAAAACTTAATTTGGGTAAGCATTTTCAAAGCGTCTCAGTATGTGATAATGCCAAATATAAATGTTTAATATCATCAAAAAAATTCCAATTAAAAAATAAATATGATAGAAGAAACAGTCCAACAAAAGGTTTCCCCAGAAGTGAAATTAACTCTATACTCTAATTTAAAGCTGCATAGATTTTTTCTCATTTCTTATGGCGCTTTAGGAATGGCCATTTTTCTGCTTGGCTTAATAGCCATAATAATAACTGGTGCCTGTAAGTAAAAATCAATGCAACGATCAATCACTTATTTTAACTATTAAGTTCCATGCTTGCATACTTTGTGCCATCCAAATGCTACTTGTTTCAATAAACCATTTCAAGCAGATTGCAAATGTAATTACGGATATTCAGGAAATGGCAGAGATCACTGTGATGGTAGAAAATATAATTTTTGTTATTTAATAAAATTAATAAATCAATTTTTTATTTATTTTTTAACATTTAGAATGTGGAGTTACATATTTTGATCACAACGCTCATAAATACAGCGCTGTATCTGTTCCATATAGTTGGCCAGCAAGTGGCATTACAGAATTATTGTACACAGGCTTTTCCAAAATTGGACATCGACGAATGCTTGTGCAATTTTATGACCATTGTGGTGCCGTACTGATTAATAGAAGAACTGCTCTCACAGCAGCTCATTGTATAAAAAAAAATTTTCAAGCTTATGATAGGTATTACAATGGGTATTTTACAGTGAACATTACCTTCAATAACTTTCATCCAAATTATGAGTCAATTTACACAATGTATTTTGGTTCCCATAATTATGTTTATTATGGCGTGGATTTGCCACATGTTCAAATGGGAGACATCCATGATATATACATTGTAATTGACATTAAAATAAATCTCAAAATTTAAATATAGAATTTAATTTAAAAGCATCCAGATTTTGATAATACAACTTATCAAAATGATATAGCAGTGATAAAATTTGTTAATGAAATAAATCTAAATAGATACGTACAGGTGGCTTGCTTACCAGAAAAAGTCTCTAGCGAAGACTCATTTCTTTCCAAGATTTATGGCTATGTATCAGGTTTTAGTTCTTCTGGAAGTTCTTTTAGAAGTTGGGTAGAACATAATGTACGTTTGGATTTGTACAATAATTCAATGTGTCAAAATGTTCAGCCTGAAAAGGAAAAAAACTGGAGTTTACAATTTTGTGCCGGTGAATACAACCTACACGGAAATTCAACAGGACAATGTCATGGAGATTACGGCTCGGCCTTGTATGTCCATGACACAGTCGAAGATGAGAAAAAGTATGTTGCAGTGGGACTACTTTCATATGATGTAACTTGCACAACAGAACATTCGCCAGCGTAAATTAATTAAATTTTATTTAAAAAAATAAAGCTGAAATTTTTTTATTTAGAGTTTTCACAAAAATAGAATCTTATATTGACTGGATTCAAAAGCTTTCAAATTATTAGAAATTAAAAAAAAACAAAAATTACTTACATTCAAATAAAATTTAAAATATGAAAGCATGATTTTTTTAAAAAAATTTAAATAAAAAAGAGTAAAAAATATCTCAATTATTAGAAGAACTTTTTTGCAAAGAAAAATTTTTTTCTTCCTTCTTTTTTCAGATTTAAAGATTGAGTGAATTTATTTAAACACAAATTGTGGATAAATATCTTGTTTTATCGCACACAATTTACCTGTAAATAAACAAAAAAAATTTCTTGTGTATATAAAATAATTAGTTATTTAGCCACAAATTGACAATATTTTTTTGTTTATTCTTTACATTGAAATCCATCAAAAAAATATAATTGAAGCTCATCAAATCAATTAATTAGGAATAAGCTTGAATAAGAACATATAAAATATAATAAGCCAAGTGTAGATAGTTTCATTTCAAAAGAGCGTGTCGTCGATGAAGAGCATATACAAGTAATACCTTCGAAAATTAATCCTAGTGTACTTAGTTGTGCTTTTGTGAATGAAAATAATGAAATATCTTCTTTAGTTTCAAGTTTCTTCACTAGTGATGCTCTCTTAATGTTGCAAAATACATTATCAGCATTAAGATCACATGGTCAATTAAATTCTTGCAACTCTTGTTCTTTATCTTGCGACTCTAAGTTTATCGTTTGTAGTTCTTGTAATAATTATTTTCATTTAAAATGTGTTAAAAAAGCTTATGCTCCTAAGATTAAAAAATGGCTTTGTGCTAATTGTAACTCTAATTAATTAATCTAAATTTGTTAATCTTATTTTTTTTTATTTTTTAATATAACTTGTGTCTAAATAAATAAAAAAATTTCAAATCCACATCCACTTTTTGTGTGTATCAATTTTTGTTTATTTATCCATAAAATGTGTGAAAATAAACGCTACCTTAAAGATTTTGGCACTTAAAGTTGTAAAGCAAAAATTTGGTGGTAAAAGTTTCTTTTTTGTCAGCGCACACCGAAAGCAAATCAATCTCTTAAACAAGCAAGAGGAAGTTCCCCTTAAAAAAAAATGTTAAAGATTTAGAAAATAATACATTCAAACCGATAGGCTAAGAACGCTGTAAGAATTATATCAATGTTAAATGTCAAATGTTAAATCAATGCGAGTGGAACAATTCAACATTTCGTAGAAACTTTCCGAGGATTATTATTCGCCTCAAAGACAACATTTGGCGTTTGAGTACATGTTCTTGTCCATGTTCTTGAGCAAGCACATCATTGGGATTGCCTATCGTGGAAGCTTATCTACAGAATTTCCAAAACAAGCTTGGACAATAGGACTTGGTAAAAGTGCGAGCGTTGGTCGACCATGTAATATGTCAAAGGCATTACAAAAATAAATAGCTAAAACTTTTTCATTTTTTCTGAAAAGCTTTTTTATTTTAATTTACAACTAATTTTCTTAAATCATTGACAATTTTTTTTATATTACATTAACAAATATATTTTTAAATTGACAAAACACTAATTTAAATGAAGATTATTTTTTTAAATTAAAAGAAAAAATTTTATTTATTAATTTAGGAAAATTTGCTTATTGATTTATTAAATTTTAATTCCAGTCATCGAATTTATTTCGCTTAAATTATGATTTTATCTCAATAAACAATCTAAAATTATTGTTTATTTTTTTTTGCACGAAAATAATTTTAAAAATGATTCAATATGTTAATTTCAAAAAAAATTTAAACATTAACTAATTAAAAAATGAAGTTCAATTTTGACACAGACCACTCTGAAATTGACTCGAAACCAATTGACACCATTGATTTTAAGTACTTGCGTGAGTTTTACCTGCGATTGAGCTCGCGCGGCATCTACACTAACCACATATGTGACCGCAAACTTTACCAATCAATCGAAGACTACCTCAACTCCAACAACACTTTAACCACACTTTGCTGCAACACGATCCTGAATTCAAATGACGAAAGCTTCATTCGAAACTCTCTCCAACTAGTGCCTAAATATTTATTCAAACCACTTCTTAAGTGCTCATTGTATTCCATGAACGATTTGGCAATTCATGTAACATTCCTTAGTATTGTTCAGATAAAGTTCTAACAAATTTATTTAGTTGCTGGTCGATTCATGGCCCTTCGATACTCTTGAACTTGCCCAATACTTCACAGAGGCCTATTCTTCTTTACTCCTCTTTTTCAACACTGACACTAATTCCTACACTGGCAAAATAGCTCCGGACATCCTCAAATGGCTGTACATAGGCTCCAAATACACAAAAATGGTCACTTTTCTATTTTTGAAAAATCAGCCCAACCCAGAGTATAGGCTGCGCACATTGGACTTGACAGGACTTCCTCTATCGAACTATCTTGTCAAAAAAATACTCACCAAGGATTGGCACTTTGACAGCCAAGATTTGGATATGTCGAATTTTAGTGATTTGGATGATGCTTCGGACTTTTTTTCCAGTGAAGATGAGCACACAGATAGTTGGTCGAGTTGTTCCGAAGTGGACTCAGAAGATGAAAATTTTTCAATGGACTCGTCATTTAACGACCGAGGCTTGAACGGTGTAAAGGCTCAGCACAGTGGCTTATGGCAAAATAAGAGCTGGATCAAGCTAGACCTCATTTTGTCCAGTTCAAATTTAAAAGAGCATTTTGTAAAATTGGTGCAAAGCAAAAATGAAACAGCAAATTTAGAGCTAAAATTTAACAGAATTGATTTGACAATTAGAGACAAGAAATCATTTATTTTGAATGAAAATTTTGATTCTGATGCATTAGTAAAATTAAATAAAATTAAAAAAAAAAAAATTTTTAATTATTTTTTTTAATCTAGAAAATAATGGGATTGGGAATATTTTTCAATGCCAATTTAAACGAGGCCATGTACACATTCAATTTGGTGAACAAATTCAGCAATGTTCATGAATTAAACTTGTCTGCTTTTGGCCAAGAGAGTTGGTTGAGCTGTCTGTTGGACAATACGTGCGCTCTGGACGCTCTCTCAAATTGTCTCACCCAACTAAAGCATCTAAAAAGACTCAGACTGAACATACCCGGTTGCAAAAACCGCCTAGGCCACATCCTAGCCAATTTAACTTGTCCACTGGAATATTTGAACCTGACCTCATGCGGTCTAGCTGAACAAGACTTGGACTTTTTGGCCAATTCAATTCACACTCAATCAATCAATAACCTTGTGCTGAGCAACAATGACTTGAGCAATCAATGCAATGCAGTGGTTAGGCTTCTTAAAAAAATGACATCCACCATGCAGGTACTTGACTTGGGCTGCAATTCGTTTCAGTTCGATGCCTATTTTAGAATAGTGAATGAAGTGATTGTCAAAATGGACAATCTTCGCATGTTGGTCACTCTGGATGTGTTCAAGTTCGACCACTATGTCAAAATAGCCGAAAAGCTGAGCCTTTTGGACAAGTTTGTCAGCTGGCGAATAAACTATTCGTCTGACTATTATGAAAAGTCGGCCAAGATCAAGAACAGATATAAATTTAAAAAGTTTAAGCAGGACTATGTTGAAGCATTGGAGCGAAAGTTCAGCATGAACAATGGTTCAAGATCAGTCAAAATTACCATCAATGATCCTGATTTGAATTTTATTTTGAATGAAATTTTCTAAGTGTTTATTATATCGTGTTGGCAACGATAATTGGGTTTTCCTTTTTTTACGTAAAATTCAGTTAAGAATTTAAGAATTATTTTTTTTTTTGAAAAAAATTTATTTGACTTTTTATGTTTTACCATTTTTACGTGTATTTTGGTAAATTCAATGGTCATGTCAGCACTGTATGTATAATTTTTACAATGATCAAATAAGATCTGAAAAATTATGACCACTTTTTCGTTTTCAAAGTCCATTTATGTAATTAATTTTGGTTGACTTGATTGTCTTTTATTTTTTAAAGACAATAAATTGTGTTAAAAATTTATTTTTTCCTGCTTGCCAATTTTTTTCCTAATAAAAAAATTATCTCGTTAAAAATTTAAAATTTATTAAGATTTGTTACTGCATTTCGATTTAATTCTTATATACTTTTTTTGATTTAAACTTGTGGTTTTTAAAATAAAAGACAAACCAAGTTTTCACATATCTTAAAAATGGAGATTTGACTTAAATTTTTTCAGAAATTTTAGGAATTTTTTTCCCGTATAATATATTAAAAAAAAAATAATATTTTCAAGAACAAAAATACTGATGTTAGTGTCAATTATTTTTTGTTAGTACAATTATATTAAAAAATGTCAAATTTGATTGAGTTAGTAACTATTTTATTTTTTTGATAGCTAATTTGATCTAATTGAAACAAATATATATCTAAAAAAACATTTTATTTCATAAATTAATTTTAGACCATCTAAAGCTGATTCCGACAAGATGAGTTTATTCCTTGGTGTTATACATAAAGGAAATTATTCAGCAAGACAATTCTAAAATTTTACTCAAAAAATGTCTTTTATCGAAGAAATCCCAAACAACTTAGGCCAAGATGAGTCCATTGAAACAGAACAAGTGAAAAAAACTAAGGGAAAGGGAAAAGTTTATCTTCCTTTCTGTAGTTTTCGTTACTTAGAATAAGCTCAAGGACATCTAGCAATGAGTTTTGTCGATAACGATTGGACCTGTTTTTATAATGAAACCCAAAATGTAAATGATTTGGGTATCAGCGTATAAGAAGAATTAGATTCGGACGATCCGCCTGTACAAGAGCCAATATCAAAAAAAAGTAAAATGAAAATTATTTTTGTCTATGTTTAATTATTTTTGTTCTAATTTGATATAAATTGTATTTTTTTTTATTTATGTACCTTTTTTATTGGCTACAAATTATTTTCGTAGCAAAAATAATTAAATTCGTAGCAAAAAAAATAAAAATAAAAGCAAAAATTCATTAGTAAAAGTAGCAAAATAAATTTATCAGGAGTAAAAAAAATAAAAAAAATAGTAAATTATTATATCAAATATTTATTAATAAAAAAATTCACACATTACTTAGAAATGTTGTTTAGTGTTATTTTATGGATTTTTTCTAGGACGGCCTCTTTTTCTCGGAGCTAAATTTGAAGATGTTGTTGGTTGTACAATAGTTTGAATGTCATTATTAATACTTTCGGCTTGATCTTGATCATTATCATTTTCATTTGAAAGCGGATCTTGGTTGATTGATTGAGCCATTGAAATTGGAAATTCGTAGTTAAAACTTTGTAGAGCTGGATTAATTGGACCAGTCGAAATACGTTGTACCAAAGCAGGTGTAGCTTGTTTTCGTCTTCCTCGCTTTTTATTTGCCTCAAGATTGAGATCTAAGCCAGGAAATTCACATAATTTCAACCTGTATGCAACACCAATTACATGTTTACAAATCAAGTTTTTATCCCCGTCTGGACATGAGCAGACGCTTGATTCCCATTCTTCTTGATTGAATTTCACAAATCGAAATGAATTTATTTCTTTGATATAATCTTCAAACGAAAACCACTCTGTCTTTTCAAAATAACCTTTGCACGTTGTTTTTGTTGCTTGATAAGATACATTGGTTGAAGTAAACATGAAGATCAACTCATTATTGTGTGATAACTTGACTATTCTTTTACCCAACTTGCACCACTCAAAAGCTTTTGTCCATTGACGAACTGAAATTTTAGGCTTATTGATAAATTTTTTTGTTGTTGTGAAATTTGGGTCTCGATCGTTTGACCATTCAGTGACAAGCTTGCCAACAAAATTCAAAAATTCTTTCATTGGAAGTTGTTCTCTAAACGTTCCCTCATTTTTTATAACATTATTCGTTGCTTCTAAAGCGTTGTTTGTACACGGAAATCCTTTAGGGTATGATTCATACCAACCATTTGTGTATTCACGTAACCAAAATTCAAAGTCAGCATGATGATTATAAACTCTGCTTGCTTTTCTTGCTTTTTTAACGGGAATTTCTTCTATTTCGGTATCATTTTCGGTGTCCTCTTGATTTCGTTGGGTCACGAGAATTGATGTAGATGAAGATTCGGTATCGCTCATTTTTAGTTTTTAAATTTTAAATTTAAATTCCAAAATTTTTTTACATTATAAACATTAATAAGTGATAATTGAGTAGTGTTATTAATAAGTGATATATTAATTATATTGAGTAATTTATAATTGAGTAGTTATCAAACAAAAATTAAATTAATTTATAATTACTATTGAAAAAATACTTTTGCTACTAATTAACAACCTTTTTTTACTACTTTTTTATTTAATTTACTACGTGTAATATTTGCTACGACTTTTTATTAAATTTGCTACTAGTTTAATAATTACATGCCAATGTTTTTATTTTTATCAACAAAAACTACATTAATTTATGAGCAAAAAAAGCTTTTATAAAACTGCTAGTAACCAGATAATGCCACGCTTTTTTTAGTGGCAAAATTTTAAAAAAATTCAAAAAAATCATTTTTTTTCATTGAATTTAATAATAATAAATAAGAAAATATGACTTTGTTCACAGTTTTTCACCAGTTGTCTTTCTATAATAAAGTCATGAAATCTCGGCTCTTGTCTTAGTCCATTCGAAGAATAGTTTTTGAATATGGATTGTACCAATTTTAAACATTTGAATTATCTTTTACCTCGAGCACTAGTAGATTAGGTTTTTCAAGTCTTTGAGTGTATCCTACATTTCTTAATTGTGAGATAAACTTTTTTGCTCTTCGCTGGACAGATTCGATGTTGTTAATGTCTTTTTTTAAAATTGGCATCCACATTTGAACTTAATTCTTATCTAAGATTGTAATTTGTCTTGTTAACCAAGGATCTTATGTGAGAAGACCATTTATTTAACAAAATCGAATGCTAGATACATTCAATTTTAATAAAAGCTGTTCTTTCAATATTCTTTATCTCTAAATATCTGTATACCTTTAATCTTAAGCTTTAACCGGAAAATAAAAAATTTATTTGAAATTACGTAAATTTATGTACAAAATAACTTAAAATAAAACAAAAAAGAACGATTTTTTGCTATTTAAAAAAAAACTGACTTTTTTTTTTTTAATTTTTTATGTAAATTTAAGTAATTTCAGAAAAAATGTAGTAAAATAAAAAATTTAATTAACCTGAATTACAACCGATGCACAGGGATCAGGCAGAATTATACTTGTCACGAAACTTAGAAGTTAGACGCTTGGAAATGCTGTCAACTATCATCTTGACTTATTTATGACTCAGCTCACATCTTGACTATTATCTTTAAGCTCGTGTTGTAAAGATACAGTACAACATATACAGTATGTCTAGAAAATTTAGAACATTTATTTAATTTTATTATTTAATTATAAAAATTTCTACAAAAATTTATAACATAATATTTTTTAACATTTTAAATGACCACCCTGAGCGACACGTTTTGGCATAGATTCAATCATGTTCTTGACTATTTCACTAGGAACTTTCAAACATTCATCAAAAAAAAACTTTTGAGATGCTCTACTGATGTAATCTTTGAATTGACTTTTTTGGTCTATAAATGACCGTAAACTCTCTATTGGACTCAGATCAGGTGATCTAAGGCACACTAAGTATTTTTAAAAAGAGTTTTTGGGTATTTAGAAGTTTTTTCTTGAACAATTTATATATCAAAAGAAAGTTAAAATAATATTCTATAAGATGATATAGTTTGTATTATATGAAAATTAAAAAGAGTTAAGGATATATGCATAGCTTTTGACTCATCTTTTTTCCAACAAAAGTCTATCAGATGTTTGGATTATCAGACCTGAATGAAGCCGTTAAACTTGTCAAGCCGTTAAACGTTTAACTATATTTTTTTACCTATCTTATTAATTACTGTCCAAAAAACACATACACTCATAAGATTTATGTTTAGGGTCATTATCTTGGTGCAGAACAAAGTTATAATTGAAATTATTTGCACATTTTTGTTATTTTTAAAATCATCTTTTGGCAAAAAAATCGGTACTTTACTAATATTTACATTAATTTAGAAAATATGACAGAAAGTTACATATTATTACATCAAATTGTGTAATTTTACGAAAAAAATTGTAAAAAAATGTAAAAAAGTGAAGTGTTTTTGTTTCAAAATTTTTTTTTTTAAATTCAAATATTTTTATTAATTTTCCACTTTTTCCTCTAGAATCGGGCTTTTTTTGGCCGTAAGCGTTTTCGGCCAAACTAACTTAAACTGGTGTAATCTTACGTAAAATTGCGTAAGATAATGTTATTTTACATTTTCTTACATACAAGAAATGATGTAATATTATGTAAGCTAACAATTTCTGACGTAAAATTACGATAAATAACGGAATCTTACCCATTTTATAGTTTAACTTTAAACACTGTAAATTGTTAGAGCTCAAAAATTTTTTAATAAACTACAAATCATCAGGACCTGATGATGTGCACCCGTTAATTCTTAAAAAGTGTGAAGATAGTCTCGCAGCTCCATTGAGTATCATTTTCGGCTAATCGGCAAGCGAAGCGACCATTCCGCGTCAGTTGAAAGTCGCTAATGTGACACCAATTTTCAAAAAAGGAAATCGATCAAAACCAGGTATATATAGGCCTGTTTCTCTCACTTTTATCCCATGTAAGATCATGGAGGGAATCATCCGTGATCACATTTGAACCTATCTCAACACTAATGGAAATATAAACGATAAACAACACGGATTTGTTCCTCATAAATCATGCGCTACGAATTTGTTTGAATCAAAGGATTACATCACAAAGTGCTTTGCGGATAAGAAAAGCTTAGATGTTTTCTTTGCCGATTTTGAGAAAGCCTTTGATAGAGTTTCCCATCCGGGATCACTGTAAAATGACAACATTTTCACACCTCGAGATGAAAATGACAAATGTGTTAAAAAATTGTATTTTAACTTACCGAAAAAAAAAGGAGGAGTTTTTTTTTTTTTATTATAACTAAGTGTTAAAAAATTGTCATTTCCCGGTTACTTAAAATAAATTATAATAAAATGTGTCTAATTATTTAACTAAATATTATAAATTATTCCTAATTAATACTGCAGAATTTGTCCCAAAATTTAAAAATATACAGAAAACACTTTATAATATAAGGCTCGAAAATGTAATGCCTAATCTCCCGAAAACAGTTCAAGAGATTTATTTTTCTGAGCCTTACACAAAATATACCTTTACTTCAAATGAAAAACGTTTTTTACTGTTCGATACCAAAGACGACGATAGAATAATAGCTTTTGCTTCCGATATTCAACTAGAAATCTTAAGTCGATCAAAGCGGTGGCAAGTTGATGGTACCTTTAAAGCGGCTCCTACAATTTTTTATCAGCTTTAAATGATCCACGGTTGGACAATGGATAAAATGCATGCATGTGTCTCCATTTTTTTGAAAAACAAAAATCAAACAACATATGGTAGAATGATCCAATTACTCAAAGTTAACGCTGCCAATAATAATGCTGTGTTGAATCCGTTAGAGATTATAACTGACTTTGAACCGGCTGCAATCAATGCATTCAAAGACAATTTCGTTAACGTAAGAAAGCGCGGATGTCACTTCCACTTTACGCAAGCCCTTTTGAAAAACGTTCAAAAATTAGGCTTAACTGAAATGTACAACGATGAAAAAAATCACTCTGTAAATGACTGGCTAAATATGTTTAAATCTTTATCATTTTTACCATTAGAGTTTGTACCAAAGGCTTTTATTTATTTTAAAAAACTTCAACCCATAAATTATAAACTCACTCAATTTTATGAATATTTTGAAACCACTTGGATTAAGAACAAAGTTTTTACAATTGAATTATGGAATCTTTGGGAAAATAATGGACCACGAACAAACAATCACGTAGAAGGCTATAATCGTAAAATCAATTCTTACATTGATTATAACCATCCACATATTTATTCTGCCATTAATAAGCTCAAAGGTCTCGAAACAACAACAAGTTTAAATTATTGTCAGAGATTAATAGGTGGTTTAACTCAATTCCCAAGGCGTACAAATGCCATTCAAAGAGATCAAATGTTAATAAATCACAAATTGAGATTGCAAAACAATCAAATAAATTGGTTTCAGTACCTACAAATAATAAATCGCCTGTTCAAATACGACAAAAAATCAAAATCATTAAACTCCGACTTACCAGATTTTCAAATTCCAAATCCTGAATTGCCAAGTCTTATTAAAAATATCTATATTAATCTATATTAAAAATAAGTAAACAGACCTAAAGTTATATTAAAAATTATGTAATAGGAAACAGTGAGCGTTTAAAGATATTAGTAAATCGATTACGTAGTTTCAATTTTATAGAAAAATATGCAAACCAGAAAAAAGACCATTCAAATGTTAACATATTACAAAAATGGAATGCGACGAACATGGTATGCGTCATGACAACTGGAGATGGAAATTGTCTATATAATGCTATATCAATCAGCTTATGTGGGAAAGAAGAATTATCAAAAGAAATAAAGTTGGCAATGATTTTTATTTATTTTGAATATGAAAAGTATTTCAGAAATGTTTTTCAACGTTCTGGTTACGAAGCAAGTTATGAAAAAATGATCGAAAATTCAGCTACAATAAATGTTTTTGGCACGAATTCAATATGCCCGCTTTAAGCTGTTTGTTTGTTAGACCAATATGTTGCTATTCAAATGAACCATGGGCCCAATGTTCAGATGTTCCTAAATATTCAACTTATCCAATTTATCTGGCTTTACAAAACCAACATTTTACTCCGATTATGCCTAACTCTTTTGTTTATTATATTTCTCCAACAAATGCCTTCCATCTAAACCATGTTAAATTTTCTTTTGGAAACTTACAATTTTATTAATTATAATTTTTTCTAATTGGTTATTTTTTTTATCAAATCAAATTAGTAATAATAAATTTTAATTTTAAATTAATCCCGTTGTCATTTTTCTTTTTCACACATCTCTTTGTTAAAAATCTTTCGGATTAATCAAAAGGTTGTCATTTTACAGTGTAGCCTCCCATCCAAAGCTGCTCTTTAAGCTTAAAGAGATCGGCATAAGTGGGAAATTGCTCGATTGATTGTCAGACTTTTTGTTTGGGAGATCACAGAGAGTAGTCATGGGAGACATTAAATTAGAATTTAAACCAGTCAATAGCGGCAAACCTCAAGATTCTGTTTTTGGACCAATTCTTTTCATTATATTTATAAATGACTTGCCAGATAAATTGAGAGATTGTCTTCTGTACGCGGATGACACAAAGATTCTTAAGATACTGAGAAATGCATTTGATTACTCACTTCAAGGTTAAATAAACGCATTGCAATAATGGTGCAAATTTTGGAAAATGAGCCTAAATTGCAAGGAATGTAAAATAATGCATTTAGGAAAAGGTAATCCTAAACAAAAGTATTTTCTCACTGATCAAGTCACCGGCGAGACTATAAATTTTGAAGAGACGGCTGATGAAAAAGGCCTTATGGTTATAATATCATCAAATGGGAAATTCAATATACACTCAGAAAAAATGGCTTCAATAGCAAATCGTATTCTCGGTATGATGTTAAGTACCTTCAAAAATTTTGACAGTCACATAGCAAAAATTATATATCCAACCTTTATAAGACCGCATTTGGAGTTTGCAGCACCAGTATGGAATACTCGCTTCAAGAAATCGATTGGGTAAATTGAAAAGGTTCGAAGAAGAGCTTTAAGGTCAATAAACGGCCTAAGACACCTTGGCCACGACGAGCGACTGCGCAGAGCTGGATTTTCAGATCTAGTAACGCGCAGAACGAGAGGTGATTTAATTCAACAATTTAAGCTGTCCCGCGGAGCAGAACAAATAAATTGGCCCTTCTTTGACAACACACCGTCAAGTACATTAAATTTGAGAAGCCACAATTAAAAGATAGCGCGAGTGATCACTAGCAACTCAAATAGACATCATTTCTTTATGAATAGAGTGTCCAAAACTTGGAATCAGCTACCAAGGATGATAGTTGAATCACGAAGCTTAAATGTTTTTAAAGCAAGATTGGACAAGTGGTTATAATTATTTATTATTATTAGTTTCAGGGCTGTAAAGTGTTACACTAGGCAGAAGCTGCCCAGCCATTTATTACTACTTCTACTACTAACTATTCAAAAGTATACTTGTTTTATCATTCATTTACCCGCCTCACATACTAATGACAAATAATATTTTTTTTTCGAAAATGTATTTCAAAACTGGCATATTTCAATCATAAAATCAATACTGTTTTTATCATGAAAAAATAATCATTTGTCAGTTTTTGGAAGCAAACAATAGAAAACATCGGATATTCCAATTTAAATTTTCGAATTTTTTTTGTTTTATCAAAATTTTTCACTATTCAAGCTCATCTCTCACACAATCATGAACAACAAAATTTAGAAAGAATTTACTCAAATATTTTATTTGATTAAAAAAATTATATCCACTTTGAATTTTTTTGTTCCGCACACCTAAAATAAACTTCATTTTCTGTATAGTTTATTTAAAAAAACAAAATTAATACTGGACCAAAAAATTAAAAAAAAAAAAGATAAAGCTTTAAATTATTTTCATTTCTATTCATTTAATCGAACAATAGATAAAAGAACACATTTCACTCAGATACAAAATTACAACTTCGCTACTTTAACTCCGAAACAAAAATTTACATGTTGCAAATGGGCTTCACTTTTTCAACTCGTGTCTACCATTGTCATCAACATTCAGACTAGATGCCGACTTTTCGAGCATGTTTCGCTTGAGCTTTTTTCTCTTGCGATCAATAGCAGCGAGCTCATTTTTAAGCTTGGCGTATTCCTCGCGGCACAGTCTCATCTGCTCTTCAATAAACTTTATTTTTTGCTTGCCGATCAGACTGCACCCGGTCAAATGAAACGGGAATTTGGGCACATCATGCTTTGAATTCTCCTTTTCTTTGTGCACTTTGGTCTCGCACAGCGCCGCGCTTTGATTAACATTGTTCAAATTGGCCTCATTTAGCGCGCTCTTTTTCTCCATTCTTTCCACCATCTCGACCTGTAATTTGTCCTTAAACTGACTGGTTTCACACACAACCATTTCGCTGCTGAACACAGGCATAAGCTCTTCTTTAGTGCACACGCTCCTCGGCGTGTACTCGACCAGTCCAAAGCATTTGTCTACAATCTCATCTGTTATTGTCTGCATGAAGGACACTTTATCCGAGTGCTCCAGTGCTTGGTGTTCAAAGTCCATGATCTCTTCTTTGATGGACAGAAGCGCATCGGCCTTGGCATCACTGGTGACCATTTTTTTGTCTGCACAATCGGAATTTTTTTCCACCCCAGCATTGCACTCGGAAGAGACCAGCGATGAGCCGGACTCGGACGATCTTGATTTGAGAGTTTTTTTTTCCATTTGGTGCTCACAGTCTTTCTTGGCATCGGCACTGCTCGACGACGAGATCGAAGACAGTGAAGAGCGCTTGGTGATTTTTAGGTTTTTGGGCTCGCTTTTGATCTTAGAGCTTGAGTCGGCCGAATCTTGTTTGACTAGCTTGCGTCTTTTGAAAGCGCCATAGTCATCACTGAATATCTTGATTATTTGTCTCAAATGAATCCACTCATCGTAGCGGTTGTTCCAGCCCAGATAGTGGACCAACATCGTCTCGTTCTCGCTGTCTATTCTAACTATTTTGGCATGGTAGGTGTTTTTGCCCGAGCCGTATCTGACCTCGACCACTTTGTTAAGCTCTATTTGGCTCAAGGTGAACATTTTGGTCTCGGTTTGGTCTGTGTCGGTGTGTTTGTCGCATTCAGTGTCGTCTATTTTGCCAGTGGAGCTTTTTCTCTTCGACACCCTAATGCTAATTGTGGAGCCTGATTCTTCGCTTGCCTCATCTGCCTTTTTGATTCTTTTCCTCGACTTAGACTCCTCTGTCTCTTCTTCCTCTTCGTCAAATTCCTCGTTTTCGTCACACGATCTGTGCGATTTCTTGCTAGCTTTGTCCACACTTGTGCGCCGAATCTTCGGCTTGGACTTGGAGTTGCTTTTGGACTTTGTTTCCCTTTCTTTTTCTTTTTTGGCCTTTCGAAAGTTTTCGTTCAAGTTCTTGACCATGCCGGACAGGGTCAGTTCTTCGGTTTGCTGAGATAAATCGTCCTGGATGGAGTCGTTGTCCTGGATGACAGACTGGGCCTCATCGGCCGTTTCAGGGTAGTTGCTAGGCTCAGTGTCCACAGTTTTTCGGCTTGTCCTAGTCGGCGTTTTCTTGTGAATTGGAGCCAGGTACCGAGCATTAAACAAACGCTTCGACTCATTGGATCTTTTAGAGCCTTGACTAGAGACTAGCAGAGAGTCGCCAAGCTTGCGGTGAAGGTCTTCATAAGGCTGTAGGTACCTGATAAATTAAATTTTCTTTAATAAATAAGCGTAAATTGTGCAAGCTTAATCACTTGATCAATTTAAAATTTTTTTAATTAGAGAAAATAAAAAGAGTCAAAACCTTGGAGCAAAGGAGTTGATAAAAAAATTTTACACTTTAGTAGGCTTAAATTTTAAAAATAAAGAAAAGTCATCTTTAAATTTAAAAACTATTTTATTATTCTACGGAATTTTACGCCAGTAAATGTAAACTTACATAACATTACATCATTTCTTGTATGTAAGAAAATGTAAAATAACATTATCTTACGCGATTTTACGTAAGATTACACCAGTTTAAGTTAGTTTGCGGACAAAAAAAGCCGGATTTCAGGGGAAAATGTGGAAAATTAATTATTTTTTAATTTTCTATTTATTAATACAAAAGATTTTTTGTTTCACTTTATGAATCAGTTTTAATTGCATCAAGTTTTTTGTTATTTTTACGATCATCTTTTGACAAAAAAAAATATAGGCACTTTACTACTAGTGTTTGTGTCCGATAATGGTTCATCATCAAATTTACATCAAAATAAATGATCTCTAATTTATTTAACAAATACAATCAACAATTTAAATAATAATTTAATTATGTTATTTTTTCGGCACTATATCATATTATAGAAAAGGCAATTTTTTTGTCGAAATATTTTATAGAAAATTAATTTATAGAAATTATTTTTATTTTTTTAGAAATTTATTTACATTTGAGCTAAGGCCGCTCTCCGGCCACGTCGCATTACGCTGTAAAATAAAGCGTATTGCAATTTTACTAATAAAATACAAAATATTTCGTATAAAAAGAAAATAATAGATGTTAATTTATGGGTTCAATTTTGGGCTTCCGTGTTGAATTTGATTAGCTCGTAGAGTTTATAGAAATTATTAAAGAAAATTTCTTGCATAATTATTCTGTATAATAATTACGTAAGCTATTTTGAAAGATAGTATAAATGATGATATTAAATTTCAATTTTTAATCCGGCCGAGTTGGCTCCAGTAATACATTATTTTGAAAAGAATTACATTGGCATTGTCGATCCAGAAGATTAGAATTGTTCGCGTGTTGTACCAAAATTTCCTCCAAGCTATTGGAATCTTAGAAAACGGATTCAAAAAGGTCTACCTTGGTCAAATAATAGCTTGGAGGCTTGGCATAAGTCTCTTTCACAAGATGTTGGATCACATCCAAATGTAAATAAGTTGGCTAACATTTGAAAAATGAGCATCATCTAACAGATGTACTAATTTAACAAATTAATAGCGGCATAGTTTATCCACGTGAAAAATCAGAAATTAAAAAAGATAATGAAATTATGTATTTGTTTAGTATTTACAATAGAGAAAAATTAGCAAATTTTTTTGATAGATTAATTCTTGCTTTAAAATAATTAATTGTTTAATTGTTTTTTTACAGGTTAATTAATACAGGTAAATTTCGATGATATTTTTCTATAAAATGAATAAGTCCCATTTTTTCCACTTAAATAAACTATTTTTTTTAAGACAGTAAATTTTTTGTCTTTAATTAAGTTTTCATTTATTTATTTTATTTAAATAATAGTCTAAGGAAGATTTCGCCCTAAGGCTTCTCAGAATGGAACTTAGTCCTCGTTTTAAGCCTCATGATAAATAGAATATAGTTAATTGAGTTTTGAGCTCTAAAAAAATAAAATTCGAGTAAGTAAGTTTAAAATCAATTAAAATATTTAAACTTATTAAAGTGCGATCAAAAGGGACATTTTAAAATTTTAAAAATGAAAATAAACTTGACATGACAAGTAATTGATTTGGAAAAAATTTATTTCTTTTCTATTATTAAAAAAAATATTTCAATTTATATTTTGATCTTTTTGTCTTGATCTCAAACTTCAATTTGCTAATTTTTTAATATTTCTCAAAAAACGGACTTGATAATTGCTTTTTATTTCAATTTAAATTTATAATTTGAATATTTGCCGTTCCATCCAGAGTTGGTCAAAAGTCTAACTTTAAAGACAGAATTGTTAAAAGTCAAAGTCAGACTTTGACTTAAGTCCACTCAAGTCAACTTAATTATTTTTAGGCTATAAAATTAGACCTCATCGTTCTTTTTTAACACCAAATTATAAAAAAATTAACAATGAAAAAATGTAATTCAAAAACATCGAAATTCGAGAACTAAATTTTATTTAAAAGAAAAAATTTTAAAAAAGAATTTTAGTTTTAACTTAAATTCAAAAAAATAAAATTTAAAGTCAAAGTCCACACTTGACTTTGGCTTTTGACCATCTCTGGTTCCAGGTGAGTATTTTTGCGGCCTAGTTAAAGTCAAAGTCTCTAGAATTAAGGTTTTTTAATTAATGTTTAAAAATTTATTTAAAATAAATTATTTAGATTTAAACGGTTACTAAACGGACCAACAACCGCGAGTAACCGCTCGTATATTGGGCTGGTCTGCTCTGTTCGCATCCAACTCTATTTACTACATTAATTTTAAAAATATGACAGAAAAGTACATATTATTACATAATTACATTTATTTAGTATTTGTTTCGGCTAGAAGTGGCCAGTTGTTAATTAAGTATTGTTAAAATATATAATATAATTTCTTTCCTTATTATTTATGTTTTAACCGCGAACCAACAGATTCTAACAGATCCGAAAAAAAAGCTTTACCATAGATATTATTTTCTAAATTAATTTTTATATTAAAATTTATGACCGTTGATTAAACACCTTTTTTTAATAAAAAATAATAATTTTTAATAATTTAAATAAATAAATAAATTTAATAATAATTTTTATCAATTGTGACTTTGAATACTTAAATAAATCAAAATAAATAGAGTTATTAACGCAAATGACAATTCATTTTTTAAGTTATAGTTTTTTTTTTTATCAAATTATTTAATTAAAAACTCAGCTTAGTTAATTAAAATACATCTCAGTTAATTTTAACAAAAAAAAATCAATTTAAAAAGTAAAAAATAGTTACAGGTATAGACTTAAAATAAATAAATAAATTTAGCAAAAATCTGCAAATGCACTGCAAACCAAATCTTAAAATCATATAAATAAATAAATCACCTTTTACCGTATTTTCTCGCGTAATATCCTTGGGATATTAAGCAGGACATGTCTTTAAAGCCCAAGGTAATTAAATGAAATTATTGCTTTTTTAAAACTTTAATAGCTCTCGAACATTAGATGAAACGTATATTTTTTTTTTATTATTTGATTATTAAAAAATTATATCTTTAATCATTTAATTGGTATTTGAAAATTTTTTTTTACAAAAAGTTGTACATTAATTATAAAGAAAATGGACTTATCTATTTTAAAGTTCAATGTTATTCAAATTTCAGAGTAAAATTACCTTGTTTCACTAAATGTCACTTAATGTTTCATATAATGTCCAGGGGTTATAGTTATTGCAAAAATTGCTTAGTTTTATATAATTTCCCAGTGGGATATTACGCGAGAAAATACGGTACAATTTATCAATTTTAATTGTCTTTTTATCATATTTTAAGTTATTTTAATTTTTCTTTTATTTTTTCTTTACATTTTTATTTTTTTATTCTGAAGGAGCCCTAGTTCGATACAGAAAACAAATAAATAAGAAAAATTTTCTTTTTTAATTTACGTTTATATATTTTAATTGACAAATTTTGTAAATTAAAATTGACAAATTTCATTTTGTCTCAAATTAAATGACTCATTTAAAAATTTAAAAGCCAAAGTCAAGAAAATTGCGAGATCTATCCATTGGTATGTTTGGTTTTCCGAAATTCGAAAAATTCATTCCAAAAAACTTATTTGAAAAGTCTAAAAAAATGGTATTTTTGCACTTTTTTGAAGGCGCTTAATTTCTTGTCTTTTTACTTTTTTTGACTGCTGTAAAAAGTATCATGTAGAACTTTTTGCGCTCTTGAATTTGAGATATTAATCACTCTGGTAGCTAAAAAATTGACCATTCTGCAGTGACTTGAAAACTGTGTCATTGGAAAACACTTGAAAGTTTCCATTGTTCATAACTCTACGAATCTTTGAGCTTTTTTTGTTCTGTAAAAGCCAAAGTCAATATTTTGTTACTTTCAAAAAATTTTTCTGTTTCCAAATATTTTTTACTTTGATCTAATTTATTCTTTCCTTCTCATGGGGGTGTCCTAGCCTGCTTTAAATATCTAAGATTTTACATTATGTGCCTATTATAATAAAAATTCAAATAAACCACCCTTTTTTAACTTTTTTCCGCTTTTTTGACCGAACTCTTGAAAAAAAAAATTCTTAATTCAAGTCATAAATTTGACTTTTAAACAAACCTGGTCAAAATGTGGATATATTTTGTTCTAAATGCAAGTCAAAAAAAAAAAATTTTTTACAAAGTTAGATTTTTTTGACTAAATTGCCCATTAAATAAAGAAGAAGAAAAAATCCAAATTTTCTCGAAGTCAACTTAAACTCCATTGATGTTGCAAATTAAAGAAATTTCCTACCTTTTGTATGAAGATTTTAAATTGGAAATATTGGCCGCCGAAGGAATGGACATAGCAAGGCGTTTGTACACATCAGTCCAATTTCGCTGCTTATTCACCTTGTTAAATCCGCCAAATTTTTTGACAACAATAAACAATTTATGCAGATCGATGTCTTTTTTGTTGATGGCGGGCAATTTGTTCATGGGAGTGCCTCGGTCGTCCATGAACTTGTACAGCTGTGCCACAAACATGTCCTTATCCTCTGGTGAATAGTCGTCCGAGCTGGATGTGATGGACAACTCGTCCTCGTCCACCTCGTTGTCCCTTTCCTTTTTGAGCGAAAAATTCGAGCCGCTTTCATTGTCGCTTTCGTTCTTGCCCTCGTTGAATGAAGAATTGGGCGATTGCTTGGACTGTGACTTGATGGGGTACAAAAAATGCTCCGGATTGTTGAGAGGTGCGTTGTTCAAAGTCTCACTGTCCAAGAAATGCTTCTCGCCTTTGAACCGAATGAAAGAGCGCTTGAGACACTTTTCGTCGCCGTCATTGAACACGACTGTGTACACGCTTTGGTCTATTATTCGGTTTAGAACGGCCTGTTGAAGTTTGGATGGCGATTGGTCTGACTTGCCGAGGTAGACGGTGGTGCCTGCTTTGAGCTCGCTGGTTGAGAGCGCCTGGCCCGACAAGTTAACCAGCTGGCTCTCGTTGACTGTCACTGACTCGTTGCTTGATTTAACGGTCACTTTGCATTTGATGATCCTGTCGACTTTCTTTATTTTGGCCTCGCAAAACGCGCCTTTAAATTTGGCACTCACTTCGGTTCCCTCTTCTAGAATAAACAGGGCGTCTTCACTCATTATCTTTAATCAAATGGATTAATGTGTCAATAGAGTCAGTTCAAGTGCTTACCATTTTTTTGCATTCTCGTTCAGCAATAACTCGAGCTCGATTTTGGATCTCGCATTTAATTATAATTCTGAATTTTGAATTTTGTAAAAATTTCAAAGTGCAGAATTAAGCTAACATTTGTTTCAGAACTTTTTTTACTAATTTCCAGACATGTGATTCACTCACACTCTAATATGGACTCTAATTTTGCTTTAAAGTAAACGAGTTTGTCTTATTTATGAATCATCGAATAAACTTTTATTTTTATTAAATTGAATTAGTTTGGTTTTCATATGAATGTTGCTTTAAAATAAATTTAATTTTAGATTTAATTAAATTTAAAAATATAACTCTTTGGTAACAAAATCATCGTAGTTTATTTGTACGACACCTTCCGGTCAAGTCAACAATCTTGAACATGAACATTTGTTTATAAAATTTTCAAATTTTTTTCTATTATTGCGCTTCCAATTTGAATGAAAAATTATCCATCAATTGTACTAGACATATACTCCAGCTTTTTCAATCTGTAATCCTAACTCTTTAATTTGACCTAAACATTAAACTGTATTTCTTCTGTCATTATTTTTCTATGTGTTATGCGCAAGGAGCTACCATAGGGGACCTCCTAGTTGGCCACCACCGCAAGCTAGTCTTGCTGTAGCTGATATAAATTATTATTATTAAAGGTAAAAAACTACTTAATAGTTGATTTTTTTAATTTTAGTAAAAATAGAATTAATATAAAGCATAAATGTGGTTTATTTAAGCGAAATGATTTTTAGAAAAAAAATTTATTTTTTAAAAGTTAATAATTTTATTAACTTTAGGGAGGTAATGACGATGATCCTTTAATCTGACGTTCTGTCTATAGTACATTCAGATTGCTAAGTCTATTAAAAAAGGCCTAACATATAAATCGTTCAAATTATTCATTTTGTTCATTTTGATCTTCTAGTTTATTTTGCTTATTTGGTCTTTTAAATATTTCAATGAGAGATAATTATTTTTTAATTTTTATTTATTAATTTACAATTTTTCTTTGTTATAAATATTCAATAAAGAATAATTAAAAAAATGAAAATAATCCGAATTCATGTGTTTTTAATAACTTTTTTCTTTAAATTTTGATAATTTTTACAAAAAAAATAAAATAAAAAAGAATAAATAAACCAAAATATCTCAAGAAACTGAACAAAATGATTAAAACATGATATTCCACTAAATAAAATCATTTAAAAAAAACAACACAAGATTCAGCTTGTCGGATTGTATTCAGATCGTCAATTCATAAAAAAATGCACTAAATTATTTCAAAAATTTTTCTAAGATTTTAAGTAAAAAATTAGGTCCAAAATTCAAATATCAAAATCAATTCAAACCATTGCATTTTTAGAATAAATAAAATCTTTCATATTTCACTAAAGCACGATTTTTTATCAGCAAGACAAACAATGGTAAAAATTTAATATTTGAGCTTAAAAAAATCGTCTTTTTAATGTTGAATATAAGTAAAAGACAAAACTATTAAGAAAGTTTGAAATTTAAAATTATTGAATTAATGGCTGAAAATTTGAAAGAAAATCTTTTTCTTCTTTTTCTTAATGAAAATTTATCTATTGCAAAGATGCATGTTAATTGACATTTCGAGCATTGGTGGGTCTTTCAAAAGAATTATTATACTAATTTTTTTACAACAAAATTTTAGAGCGCCTCTTTTTATTTTGAAAATAAACTGAGTGATCATTTATATTGTTTTAGTGATCTGAAATAATATTAACAATTAAAAAAATATTAAAAATTTGTTTTTAGTTTTGTTCCTTTAAATGATCTTTTACTTTTACTAGAATGTTTATTTCCCATACTACTTGTTAAATAATTTTCAAACTCACTTTGATCTAAATTTGAATTCGAGAATCCAAAACCTTAAATAAAAACATGCCAAAAAAGAATCCCTACCGAGAATGATGGAATTTCTTGATAAAGTTAAGATTAGTGGTAACAGAGTTGCAGTGTCGTTAGTGGAGTCATTTTTTTAGGCATATAAGTTAAAGGGAATTTTGTTGATTTGACAAAATATTTATATAACTAATTAAAAATAAATGGAAATTAGCTTTGTGATCTTTTTTAAATAGATAATGTACATTTATGCACTTTGAAATTGACGCTGTCAATGCCACCGTCACTCTTTTTGCCAACATTATTCAATAGTGAACTAGAAAATGATAAAATTTCATGTTTTGGTTTAAGATAAGAATTTTGAAGAAAAAAAAATTTAATTTAAAATTTTTTTTTATCGGTAGTGAATATAATTTTAATTGAAATCAATTAATTTCTCTTGCATAAAGAAACCAGAAAAAATATTTAAAGTCAAATTCAAGACTTTGCTTTTGACCAACTCAGGTATTGGGTCATGTTGAGGAAGATCTGGTAAAAACTGTTAAGAGCTAGGAAATTCTTTCACTTTAATATTTAAGTGACTTCTTAGGCGTTTTAAGGCAAATATTCAATAAACTTTTTTAATCTTTTACCACTTTTTAGTGTTCAATTGAGTTTTTTTCTGTGTTTTCCATTTTGTCATCCATATGTGAAATAGATTAAGATTTCAGCTGGGATTTTTTTTAGATCCACTGCCTTTTTTCATTTTTGTTAATGACTGACCATTTTGGTGTAAAAATTTAAAGATCAAAACGTTTTTTAATGACACAGTTTTAAGCTTCACCTAAAAGAATCTTGAAATGATTTAAATGAGTCCAAATTTCAGAACAAAATATTTGAAAAAATAATGTAATTTAAATGAAATAGACATTAACTGGTCTAAAAATTTTATCTTTATTTAAATTTATATTTTACTATAAAACTTTGTAATGAATTTAAAAAAATTAAGACTTAATAAGTCACGTGAGGCATTGGAACTATTCTGTTGATTAATCTTGAATCAGAAAGTGTCAACATTTTTGGATGGCCCATAATATTTTTCTTTTTTAATTTAAATTTAAATTTAAATTGGATTGAATATAAGGGGTAAATTTGTTAGAAATTTCTAAACTAAAAGCTGAGACTTATAAATTTAAAAGAAAAATTAAATTTTTTTTTAATCTTTGATAAATTGAAAATTATTTCTGCTACCTCAGAAATCATTTGCCAAGCCAAAAAAATTAAAACTAAATAAATAAAAATAAAAATTTAAAATTAACTTCACATTTGGTGCATAAAAAATTTGCACAAAATTTTGCCTATTTCAACACTTTGTTGAAAACTTAAAGAATTGCCTACATCACAGACCAAATGTGCCCATGAGGACCACTTGGAGCACTTTTGAGCCAAATTTATTCTCTCTTATTTTAAGTTAAAAATCAAAATTAAATGACAAAATAAATTTAATTTTTACACTTGACGTATAGTTAAAAAAATTTTCATTTTTGAAACATGTGCACTTGGGATCTTTTTTTTTTAAATTTAATTCTAATCAATTCATTTAGATACCATGTCCGAATACGACTTGACACTTAGAATCGCCAAGCATCTGGATCGTCACATGATCTTTCCTTTGTTGGAATTTTTATCATCGAGAAAGATTTATGACGAAAAAAGTGTTCTCTCAACCAAATTGGACTTGTTGAACAAAACCAATATGGTTGACTTTGCAGTCGACTGCTACAAACACCTTTACCATGGCCAAGAAGTGCCAGAGAGTAAAATTTTCCTCCTAATACCATTTAAATTGTCTTACTGTTTCCACTAGACTTGATCGGAAAGCGTAAGAACATTGTCAATGAACTGGTCGAGCTAAGAGATCTAGTCTCGCCGTTCATCGATCTTTTTGAAAGAGAAGATGTCAAAAAACTCTTGGAAACAGACCGGTAATTTAATAAAATAATTAAAAAAAAAAAAAAAATTTAAATTAATTAAGAGATCACGCTATTATTCTAGACCATTTGAGAAACAACTACCCTGAAGTAAGATTTTAAAAGAATCCAAACAAAGTCTTGAATAAAAATTGAAGTACAAACCGGACGAAACAATTCCAATTTTGTACAGATTTGCCAAATTTCAGTACGACTGTGGTGACTATGAGAAAACAGCGTCTATTCTGGAGGCATACCGGATCCTGGTGCCCGGAAGCGACCAGCACATAAGCGACGTGCTATGGGGCAAGCTGGCATCGGACATTCTGATCCAAAACTGGGAACAATCGGCCATCGACCTAGCTCAGCTCAGAGAATGGATCGACAAGAACGAAAAAGAGTCCAATGCATTACAAACTTTACAACAACGATGCTGGCTCATCCACTGGGGTCTGTACGTCTACTTCCATCACCCAAAAGGAAGAGAACAATTAATTGACTTATTTTTCACCCATGGCGAAAGCTATTTGAACGTGGTGCAAACAACTTGTCCCCATATTCTCAGATACATCACTGCAGCCGCAATTATAAGCAAAAGACGCAAGAATATCATGAAAGATTTGGTCAAAATAATTCAACAAGTTTAGTTTTTTTTAATAATTTTATTCAAAAAATAAAAAATAAATATTTCCTAGGAGGCATATAACTACAGAGACCCGATCACCGAGCTAGTTGAGTGCTTGTATGTGAATTTTGACTTTGACGGAGTTCAGATCATGCTGGGCAAGTGTGACCAAGTGTTGGCTAATGATTTCTTTTTGGCCGGTTTTCATGACGAGTTTATTGAGAATGCTCGTCTTTTCTCCTTCGAGACATTCTGTCGCATACATCAATGTATCACAATTAAGTAACTTTTTTTTTAAAAATTAGTTTGACTGGATTTTACATTAACAAAAAAGAATGATTGCCGAAAAGCTGAACATGACTAATGAAGATGCAGAAAAGTGGATTGTTGATTTGATTAGAAATGCCCGTTTGGACGCCAAGATTGACTCTAAGCTCGGCCATGTGGTGTTTGGAGCTCAGGCCATCAGTCCCTATCAGCAAATAATCGAAAAGACAAAAAATTTGACTATGCGAGCCAATGCCATATCAATTTCAATAGATAAAAAAATTAAAAGTGTTGATTCGGTAGGATGAAAATTTTTTTTCAACCAAAAAATAATTTATTTTTAAAAAAAAAAAGATGGTCAATTGGCAAAAGACTGCATCTGCATCTGAATAAACATTCATTGAAAAAAATAGAAGATTTATTAATAAAATTTTTCGATGAATAAATTTTTATTTTTCTATTTGTCCTTTTGTCTAGGCTTTTAAATGAGTTTAATAGCTCATTAGTTTTGTTCAAACAAGCTCAAATTGAATTAAAAATATCTTTAAGAATGTATTATGTGATCGAAAGTCCCAAGGTTATAAATGTGCCCATATCAGACATTGGTCATGTGAAGTTTATCAAAGCTAACAAAGATAACATGTTTATGTGTGCCATTACCAGCAATGATATCATGATATGGTACTGTAATGTAAGTTTTTTCTAATTTTTATTTTTAAAGTCAACAGTTTCTTCCCTGTAATTAAATCTAATTAAATAAAAAAAAAACAATTTATTTTAGATTTATTTAATTTTTGAAAATTCTTTGAAAAATTTAACAATAAAGTAAACAAATTTTAAGATGATCTTAAATTAAAACAACTTAAAATATTCACTTAAAGCTTTTCAATGTTGTTTTATTTTTTTTATCTTTTTAATTAATAAATAATTATAGTCTTTTGAAAAAAGTGAAGCATAAATATAATTATTTTTAAGGCCTACAAGATGGTTTTCTTTAGGATCTTCGGTAATCTTTTAATAAGGCTTCCAAAGCTTCCAAAACAAGAAGTTATTAAGTTAGTTATATATTATTTATAAAGTATGTTATTTATATATTGAAAAAATATTTCGTTTTTTTATTTTAATTTAAAAAATTTTACCACTTAAGCCACATCTACTCTTTCTAAACCCATTACCATCCGAATTTTTATTTTTAAATTTTTAGACTATGAAACTTGAAAAAATTCTGAACAAAATTTTTCGATTGTAGTCTTTTTTTTTACTAAGCTTTAATTTTTTAAATATGAGAAATTTTTGTAATAAAAAATATCAAATATTATATACAAACTTAAAATAAATTCAAAAATTTTAAATAGCAACAGTGGTGTTCGGCTTTTTGTATTTTCCCTTAATTCACGTAGAATTTTCTAAATTTACAAAATGTAAAAAACCATGAATTTACCATATTTTACATTAAATGTTGTAAAAACAAAAATATCCAATATATTGAAGAATTTTGATTTTTTTTTAAAAAACAAGGATTTTTTTAAATTTGCAAATTTTTCCAAAAAATTTTACTTTTTTATCTTAATTATCTTTTTATTAAGAAAAAAAAGTTTTTCTAAAAAAAAAATATAAAAGGAAATCTTACTTTTTATTATTTTTTCCATTATTCACTATAAAAAATTGAAATTTACTTAAGTTTACGTAAATTTTTTAAAAATTTTTACAATGAATGAAAAAATTTGATTAATCACTTTAAATATTTAATTAAAAAAACGATTTTTTAATTATTGATACTTTTAGAAAATGGATATATTATTATAGTCAAATTTTTCAAAGGAATGTCAAATTTTAAAAAATTATTTTGTCAAATTTTATTCGATCATTTGTCAAATTTTAATATGTCAAATTAAAAATAAGAACGTCAAATATTATGTTTTTTTGTCAAATTTATTAAAGAAATGTCAAATTAGAAAGTATCAAATTTTTTTGATAACAGTCAAATTTTTTCGCAAAAAAAAGTCAAATATTCACCAAAAAAAAGAGAAAAATATCCATTAAAAAAGTAAAAATATTTGACGTTCTTATTTTTAATTTAAATGTAAAAGGTTAAACTTACTTTGCCAATACTTTAGCCATTTTTTTCGGTCTCCCAGCACTTGCGACTTGACCCAAAGTTAGACACCAAGATTCTTTAGGAAACTCGTCAAATAGACGTTCACGATAAGCAATCCCGATGATGTGCTTGCACATGTAATGTTTGAACCATGATGAACATGTACATGTGCTAAGCTTCCAATTATCTTGGTTTAATTGTACGATGCGTAGTTCTTGAAAAGTTTCAAGAAATTGCTGGAAATCGTCCCATTCGCATTTATTAATTAATTGAAGAAATTTTTTACAGCGATCTTTGTCGAAAACACTTGGTACTAGTTCGTTTATTGGCGCGTTGCTTGGTTCTTGTTGTTCTAAAGGTCTTTTACGTGGTCTGCCTCTTTTTTTTTGACGCGCAAACTTGAATTGTTGTTAACACTTGAGTTGTTGTTGATTCTTTCGGAGTACGCTCTATGAAAAAGAAAGATTTACCAGAAAAATTCTGCTTTATTACTTTAAGGCCTAAAAGTTTCCAGGCAAAAGTTCGCTTGAAGTAATCAATTGATACGTTTGGTTCTTTTGAAAATATTTTTTGATCTGGTCGAATAGCATTTCGCTGAAAGGACCATGTTGAGAAAACATGTCTATCGAGATTTTCTAAAAATTCGGCTAGTTTTAGAGTTTTTCTCTCAAGTAAATCCTTAATAATATTGTTGTTAGACTCGAGAGCATTGTTAGTGACTGGATGGCCTTGTGCTCTTCCGTCGAACCAACCGTTTACAGAAGATGTAATCCAAGCGCTATCCATGTATGCTGCGAATTAGAAAATTAGGATGATATAAATCTAAGAAAGCCAAAAATAAAATTTTATTTAAAATTTTTAAATTCAAGTCTAATTTGTTAATCGCGTTTCATCAGCGAGCGGACAACTCGATATCAATTCATGGCGAAAATCATTCGGTTGAATGGAATGATGATTCAACCAAAATAGCTGTTATGGTAAGCATTTAATTAATTAAAGATAAATGACCATAATTAAATTCACTAAGACTACTAAAGGTTATATTATCTATTATAAAATAATATACGAGAATGATTTTGTCATTACTGACTCATCATCAGCCCAAAGCGCATGGTAAAACCAATCTAAATAAAATTTTTAAAAGGATACTTTACCTAAAACTGAATAATTTATAAATTCTGACTATTAACTGATCTCATTTTCCAAAATAAAATCTAGAAAAAAACATTCCGTATAAGTCTCATATTTTTTGAAAATTAATTTCCATTACCCATTTTAAAAATTCTTGATAAGATCTTAAAATGGATCTTCTAAGGATTCCTCTAAAGAATTCTGTCCATATCTCGACTAAAATTCAGGATAATTTCTTGATCAAGTTCAGTATCGGATTCAGTATTGGAGATTATGGAATTTATCAAAGATTGGTATGTTAAATTAAAATAAAAGATAGTAAGATAAATTTCTAAAAAATACTGAAACATAGTGCAGCATACTCAGTTGCACCATTTTACCTAAAATAATTTTTCTTATTTAAAATAAAAGACACAAAAAAACATCGATTTGATTTAATTTGATTATTGATTAATTATACTAAAAAAAGGTAAAAAAGATTAAATTTTAGGTAAAAAAGGTGCAACTAAGTATGTTGCTCTTTGATTCAGAATTTTTTGAATTTTTTTTGTTATTTTGATTCTTTTTACTTTTATTTGAATGAAAAAAAAATGTAATAATTATCATAACTATAAATTTAATTTTTTTAAATTGTTTTAAAAGAAATTAATTTTTGAAAATTTACTTATTTATCTAGTTCTAACATATAATTTTTGGCTTTATAATAAAACAAATTGTTTTCAACAAGAATAAATTAAAATCAGCAGAAATTAATTAATTTCAAGTGAACTTTTTTGTCCAAAATATAATTTTTTTTAAACAAAATGTAATAAGTTATTTTCAAACAGCGGTTAAATAACAGTAACGAAAATAAAAAAGTTTTATTTTATAAAAAAAAAATACAGCGGTAAAGTTTTTCATTTTGATTCAAAGTAAGTTTTTTTTTGCTATTAAATATTTTACGCTAATTTTTAATTTTTTAATCAAAAGGAGCATTAGCTCGAAAAATTAAAAAAAAGTAAAATTACTAATGTTTCAAACAAAAATTAAAGAGAAAAGTTTATTATTAATTGTTTGATTTCATGATAAAACCGAATTGGAACTTCTATTCTTTGCTCTTTTTAATTTAAACAAAAATTTAAGAAAATCTAAAAAAGAAAATTTGTCATTTTAACAAAGAGGCGAACGTATCCGATTTGACGTATATTAAAAAATTTTTAAAGTAGAAGAAAAATTGAAGCTTTTGAAAAAATAGTTTTTAAAAAATAAAGATGGTTTAAAACGCAATATTAATATTTGTGTAAAATATTTGATTAAGTTTTTGGGTCTAAGTATCCTTTATTAAAATCTATTTCAAATTAAATTCTAATTTTAAGGAATGATTCTTTATTTTCCAATCAAGTCCAATATCAAAACCCTTTACTTAGCTGTAGAATAGCTCACGAATTTTCGATCCATATTCAGCACGCTCACAAATAGTAGGCGCTCAGAAAACTTCATTCCTTATTTTAGCCTCATTTTATTTCCAATTTTTTAAGCATATTTGGCTTCAATGATGAAATTTATGTGTCTCTTCTAAATGGAAAAATAATAAAAGTTCCTTGGAACGATCAAGCAAGACATGACCACTTTTTTCTGCATTTGCACAGACTTTATTTTAAAATTGAGTCTGACGGAGAATGTAAAAATAAAAATTCCAAACATCATCCATCTAAATTTGAGCAGTATTTAAGCTTAAAGACAATATTTATGTCATCGACTTTGAATTGGGTGTTGACGATGGTTTTCTGTACCTTGCCGGAGTTCTGTCTGACGCAGGAGCCATCTACTTGTACTCGGATAGTTCCAATGTGTTTCGCGGCCTAATCGCAAAAACAGTGGTCAATGACAAAGCATTGTTGCACAAATGTGTCGCTGTTAACCCTCAGTACCGAATTTTGGTTTTTGGATGCAGGAAGTGAGCCTTGTACAGAAAATTGTCTAAATTTAATTTTTTTTTCCAGTGGAATTACAGTGGCCTACTATCAGCCGGATGATTACACCTCCCTCAAAATATCCAACTACTTCGAAACAGAGTCACGTCTGCACGACAATTCGAATGCAGTTTGTCTTAAATGGACACCAGATTTTAAATGCCTGACAGTTTTGTACGACAATGGAACTTTTTGTTTATTCAGTGTATTTGGCACACCGCTTTATGAGTCCAGAGAGCTTTTTTACTACGGATGCTTAAGTGAAAGTCTAAAATTTGTCAAAAATTTAGTAATTTTTTTAAGAATAAAATTTTCATCTTTAGAATGTTTAAATTAATCTCTAGGACTTTGGTTTTGACGGCTATTCGATTTGGTTGTACGCCCAACCGAGCGAAAATTCACTCGGACAAATGATGCAGTTGAAAACCCTCAAATGTTCGAATTTGAATAATTTTTCAATGGTTTTCTATTTAATTAAACAATTAATTTTTATTTAATTTTTTTAAATTAAGAGTAATGTAGAGCATATAGCTCTTAATGGAGAAAGAGAGGTGTATGTCTGTCTTAATATGAACAAAATTAATTCTAGAAGCTTGGAAAAACTTGACACTGACAACAAAAAATTGCCTCAAAAGTACCAATATCCGTGTCTGAAGCTTGGTGGCAATAGTATTTGGCAAATAATAAATGTGCCTTTAACTTACATATCTACTAACTATCCCATTAAGGTATTTTTGAATAAACTTTCAAAACAAATCTAGAAAAAATAAAATAATTAACAGATGACTTCCATTGATGTAGAGGGTAAGTATTTGGCTGTGGCTGGCTCACGCGGGTTCACGCACTACTCGTTTTTGACCCGAAAGTGGAAAATTTTCGGCAATGCTGATCAAGAAAAAGATATTAAAGTTACTGGTGGAATTTTGTGGTGGAAAGAGTTTATTTGTATGAGTTGTATTAATTTAGGAGAAAGCAAAAATGAGGTAAGTAGATTATTTTTTTTATTTAAACCATTTTATTAAAAAAAAATTGAATGAAATTTTGTCGAAAATGATATCATTGTAAAGTAATTCTCAAAATTAATGTTTGTAATTTTGAAATTCCGAAAAAAATTCTAGTAAATTAATTTTAGAAGAATTTGAAAAGTTCGCTAAAATCCTTGAATGCATTCTGACATTTTTCAATCTATTTATTTTTATTTTTTTTTGATTTATTTATTGGATTTGGCTTATTTCATTCAAGTCAAAGAAGTAAATGCACTTCTTTATAGACAGCATTTTAGAATAAAAATTTAAAATATAAGTATAAAAAATTTGAAATGAGATAGGTTTAAATAAATGATATAAAAATAATTAGGGGTGACATTATTGATTTGTAGAGAGAAACTTTTTTTTTTTTTTTTGGGGTTGATAATGAGTTATAAAAAATTTGAGTGATGATATTGTAATGTTTACATTAGTACCCTTGAGCCCGTCTGCCGACGAGGATAACAGCCCCCCGGAAGACTAATAAAGTGCTTCTCGGTGGCAGTAATGTTTATAGTGCGTTCAACGGCTACCTGACAAGGTTCAGTTAGTACCTGGGAAAAATAATAGTCTATGGCTGGTCCCGGTTCGCTTTATAAAAGCGGGGGAAGATGTGATATTGCGACATCTTTGTCGATATCACTGGAAAGTTGATTAACTTTACCATGAGCGTTTAAGTTAACATTGGAGCATAAATATCTGCTCCAATACGTCTTACGCAAAGATCGGATAGACGGGCCCAAGGGTACTAATGAAAACATTACAGAAATTAATTAGTTACGCTGTTAAATAGGATACCAATTAAATTAAATATTGATAGTATTTGTAGTGGAGATATTATTTGTTTTTCAATATATATTTTGTCTTAATAGCGAGGTATGGACAATACGAATATTGAAAATAAATTTGTTTTTGTACTTTTTTGTACTTAATGGTAATTAAATCTGTGATTTTTATTAATTAATAGTTTAATTATTAATTTTTTTTTAAACTAACAATTCTCTTATCTGCAACATTCCCGGATCCTTGTTTGATTATTCCTGCTTGATTTTTTATAAAATGACTAAAATAGAAAAAAATGCTAAAAGGAACACGGTCAAATAAAATACAATTGCCATAAAGTACAAAAAGGAAAATGTTTTTTTCAATATTAAAATATCATTGTCTATCCATACTAATTAGCATACAATAAAGGGTAAATGAAGTTTATGATTAAATTTCCATGATCAAGCTTAAAAATAATCACCAAAAAATTGTTTATTAGGTATTTTTGTTTTTAAATTTTACTTAAAAAGCTTAAAATTCATTAATTAAGTAAAACCTGAATATTGTTTCCACTTAAAAGCATTGAAAGAATTAATCAGACAGAGAATATAAAGTATTCTAAAAAATACAAGTTTTTTCTAATTTTTTTAGTTAATTGTCAATTAATAAAAAAAATTTATCAAACTTTTATCAACAAGAAATTTAAATATTATTTTTTCAATGAGAAATTTGAATAAATCCTAATTGTAAAATTTATAAGCATTTATTTGAAATTTTTATATTTAAAATTTCTCGTTACATTATTTAGTCAATTGAAATTATTAAAAATATCGATTATTTTTTTTTTTGAATTATTTAAGACTGAAATAATGAACAAATTTTTTTATAGAATACAAATAATGAAATTCGAATTGTTATTATAGAAAAAAAAGTTAATTAGAAAAAATTAATATACAGAAAATAATTTTTAATCAATTTAATCGTAAAATCAATTTCATAATTTCATAATTAATCGAAGTTAACAAAAATAAAGATATAAAATTTTTATTAAAAAAAAACTTAAAGTTTCCATATATTCACTTTTAGGAAATTTTTTGTTTATAATAGGTATAGAATATTTAAAATAAAAATTTATATAATTTGTTTCAGTTAATTTTCGAAAGATGTCTTCGTTCAAATCAGAATTAACTACATAGAATGAAAAATCCTTTTCAGCATGACATATTTTTTATGGTAAATAGAAACTTCCGAACATGAATTAAAATTCCTTAAGGATTTTCTAATTGAAAATAAATGATCCAATATTCTTATTTTAGCTCTTCTACATGATTCACTTATTTAAATTAAATTACATTTGTTAAATTTTATAATATAAACTATTCTAATCGATTCAAAATTTGAGTCACACAAGAATAAAATATAAATTTTTTTATTTATCAAATAAAGCTTTTTTTCGGCAAATTTACAATTCTAACATCCAAAAATATTACATTTATTTGAGTAAAATTTTTATAATTGTTTAGTATAAAATTTATTTTAAATAAAGTGCCTATATTTTTCTGAATTTTATTAAGGACAATTAAATCCTTATTTTTCAAAAAACCAGATTCCATTTTGAAAAGAATCTTTAACAATTAAATCTAGCTCTGAAATAGTTTTTATCAAATATTTTAAAAAATTTTAATTTTGTTTTATAGATAAGGAGTTAACTTCTTTCTCTTTAACCAATATTTGATCCTTTTTACTTATTCTAAGAACACTGCAATTATATCAAAAGTTCTGAAATAAAAAATTTAATTTTAACTTTTTTTCTAATTTTAATTTTTTAGAAAATAAAAAAAAATTAGTTTGTCAATTTCTACCAAGCTTAGTAATGTTAAACAGTAACTTCCATACCTTGCTCAAATATTCGTGTGGAACACTAACAAATTTATACTATTTTTACTAATTATCTTTTTTTTCAGATTCGCTTTTACTCACGTAATTCGAATTTAGATAATAGTTATTCAAAAATAAGCAAGACTTCATGCCTCATACTTCAAATGAATATATTCCGCAATCTATTGGTATTATTCGGCATAGATTGTAAAATTCAGGTATTTGGTCTCGAAGGTGGCAAAGATTCAAGTAAAACAATAAAAAGGAAAAATATTAAAATTTATTTTAATAAAATAAAATGAATCTATTTTAGCCTCAAAAATAATCCTAAACAAATTGGTCGAAATACCAATCAATGCCTATGTGTTCAATAATCCATACCTGGTCGTTTCAATCAACCTTTGTCCACTCTACATTGGCAATTACAATGAAGTCCTAAAGTCAAACATAGAATCCATCAGCTCAAACATGAAAAGCATTTTGTTGAACATTGCTGGGAATTTGCTCATGTTCCAACCGGATCTAGACGGCCTTCTGTCCATTCCACAAGACCTTAACAAAACCAAACCTGTAATTCTCCCATTAATTAGCTCATTCAATTTATTTTCAATTTTTTAGTTTACTTCTTTGCCTCCAATAATGCTTTCGGACAACACCGAAAACTTTTGGGTGGTCACAGATAACCCTAGACACAAGTTGCTAAATGGTCTCATAAATTATTCCCTTTGGATTCATTGTGGCTCAAACGGAATGAAATTATGGCTCCCTTTATCAGGCGAAGAGTCCACTGTGAATCAATCGAACAGAATAATTCTTAATTTTAGCCTAAATTTTTATCCAATTAGTACAACATTTTAAATTTTTAAATGGGAAAAAAAATTAAATTTATTCTATTAATTAAAGGTTTACTAGTCAACGAGTCTATAATTATAGGCGCTCAGTCGGAAGCGATTTGTTTGAACCAAAATTCTTATTGTCAAATTCAAAAAACAGTGATTAAAATAAATTTAGAAAAAATTTTTTTTAAATTTTTTATTTAGACTCAGTTGTTTATGCCGTTTATCTTAGAGGGTCTTGTGCGCAAAAAATTGTTTACTGATGCTAAAAAATTGCTTAATGGATATCGATATCTTCCCTATTTTTTGCATATTGTCGAACTTTTGGTTCACAAGATATTAGAGGATGAAGCCAATTTGTCCGAGGATGAAAAGTCAAAATTTGTTCTTTCCGATGTGATCAAGTTTATAGAGGACTTTCCTGAATATCTCAAAATAATATCTCATTGCACTCGCAAATCTGAAGTGGCCATTTGGCCCTATTTGTTCTCGGTGGTAGGTCATCCGCGTGATTTGTATGAGGTAAAAGACTGAAAAAGTTGTCAAAAGAAATGCTTAAGTTTTTTATAGAAATGTTTGAGTGAAAATGATCTGGAGACAGCTTCCTCTTATCTGGTAGTCATTCAGAATACAGAGAATTCAAAGCTTTGCGAAAAGGTAGATCAAAAATTTTGTCAAATTATTTTCTAATTTTTGTGCTTAGTTCGCAAATATGCTGCTTAAGTCTGCATTGCAGAATTGCCAGTGGGAGCTGGTGCGTGAGATAACGCGCTTTCTTTCTTCTATCGGTAAGTTTTTAAAATTTTATAGATTATTTTCTAAAATGAATTCTAAAAAAATTTTAATATTTTTTCAAAATTCACAAAGAATTTAATTTTTTTTGAAAATGTCGTCTTATTGACAGATTTGAACAATCTTTTAATTTTTATAAGTAAAACTAACAAAATAAATTAGTAACAGCCAAGTTATGAACAAAGATAAACATTTAATTCTAGAAAAATATTTATTTAAATTTTTTTTAATTTTCTAGAAAATTCGTAATATTAGAATTAAAATTAAAATTTAAAATTCACAGCTCAAATTTAGTATTTTTGAATTTAATAAATTTAGTAATCAAAGAATTTAAGATTTGAATAAATTTATTAGATTTAAGATGCTTACTTGACATAGTTAATTTAAAACAAGCAAAAAAAAATTCAGAAATAAACACCTAGGGGGTCATTTGATGATGCTCATTCACAAACTAACTCAAATTGGCAGGTTTTTATTTCTATTTTACATATCTAAAAATAATTGCGTAATTACATTTCAAATTTTAACATGCTTAAGTATTGAGTTTTAATGAAAAATGTAATTTCAAAATTTCAAAAAAGTTAAATAGGAAAAAAAAATTGCCAATTGTTTATTTAAATTTTTTCAGAAAAGTCCCAAAAAAACTTTATTTCGAATATCCTATTTAAATTTTTTAGAAGAAAAATCTCTGGTAATTAATTCTATTTTCACAAAATTTTACTGCTTTAAGAATCTAGATTAAAAAAAAAATTTTTTTCAAAATTTTAAAATATTTAAATAATAGCAGTAAATTTATGACTCTTTGAGTTCATGTAACCATTAATAAATAAATGCTGATACATGGAAATACTTTAAATAAAAAATTAAAAAATTAAATTTTAAAAAAGCTTGAAAGGCAAAAAAAAATCATTTTTTTAATAAATTTTAAAATTGAAATTACTTAATTTAATTTTTAATAAATTAAAATTTAAAAAGATCCTTCTGATTATGAGAATGAAGTGTTTAATCATTCAGCTGAAAGCCAAAACTCGTCCTATAACGTTGATAGTCCCAAGAATATAAAACTGTTGAGTCAAAAGAACTCGATTAACAGTGCTCGGACATCGACTTCGTCTCTCGGTCAGTTGCCAAAAGAAGACTCGAAATTGAAGCATCAAACAAGCTCAAAGTCATTGACCAAAAAAGTGTCTTTTGTCGATGACCAAGTAAAGCCCCCATCTGATTTTGAGTTGTACAAGAAAACCATTGAAACCATCATCCACGATTATGCCAGCGAATTGCTCAAAAGTTTCAGACTAAAACAGTTGTTTGAGATGTTTTCCAATTTGTCCTTTCTGAACATTGAAAATTGGCTTGTTCAATTTCAGTATTCTAAATATTTAAATTAAAAACTTTAAAAAAATATATTTTTATAATTTTTTAAAAAGACAAGTGTCCATTATCGACAACTATGTCCAAGCCATATCAAATGTTCACTTTGATTTCAACTGGCCGTACCCAATACTGGTCAATCAATTTAATAAAAGTATTTTATTTTTTCAAGACTTTATTTGAGTTTTTTTATCAAAAGCAAACTCTTTTGTGGTTGAATTGAACGAGTCTGATAAAAATAATAAAATATCTGATTTTATTTACAATGAACTTGATCAGACGGAAGAAGGTAGTTGATTGAGTTCTTTTGTTTTTTTTGGAAAATTTGACTAAATTTTTGTCCAAGAATACAAACCAATTGATGATACAGCGAACAGTTTGTACGACTTTGATTTAATGGCTCAGGAGCTGGCGAACACTGGCTCTGCTAACTCTAAAAAACAAATAAAGTTATTTTTTTCTCATTTTTTTATTTAGAAAATTTAAAAATTAAAAAAAAAGTTTTATGTTGGATACATTTTTGAATTCGAAGTGCTACGAATGGGTTCTGGTTCTGGCAATAGTTTTGAAGAAATTTTCGGTAATAAGCGATGTGATGCGTTTGGTTAAACTAAAAGAAGTGAGTCCGATTATTGCTGATAGTCTTAAAAATGGTGTCGACCAACTTAATCAATGGACTACTAATGAATGGTATATTTGCTTTTTTTTTTTTATTTATTTAATTTTTAATCAAGTCGTGGCTATAAATCAATTGTTCAAAAAGTGATCGGTCTTTGAATTTTTCAAGTTTTTATTTATTTTTTATTTATTTATTATTCATTCAATTTAAAAATAAAAATCTAAATTTCGTGTATATAAATTTTTTTCAATTTTTTTCAAAAATAAATTCTTAATTTTTCGTATCTTAAAAAAAGATAAGCGAAAAAAAAATTTGTTCTAAATTTTCCACCATTTCACTTGGAAATATAACTGAGGGATTAAAATTTGAACAAATTTTAATTAAATTTGATATTTAAGCCGAATCGCCTTGGTGAAATTGGATACTTAACTTTTTTTCAATAAACAACCATTCTCGTGGAATTATTCACAGCTAAAATATACCCAACAATTTTGATAGGTATTAATTTATGTCATATTTGTATAAAAGTATTTTGAACATATCAAATAACACCTCAAAATACACAAAATCTCTAAAGCTGGTTTAAAAGTTTTTAGAAGAAATTCAAGAAGGTTGTTATTAATCAAAAAAATTCTAAATATCCCCATTTTCCATTTCTGAAAAAAAAGCTTGATTAGAGTGGCTCTGGTCTTGTTATGACCAGATACAACCGAAGTCTTAGCTATTTAAAATCAAGATCCTTTCTTGTTTTCAAAATCCGAATTTCATTTACAAACAATTCTAAAAAAAGGTGAAATTTTGTTAAAATAATATTTTCAGTCAACTTCTATTCGAGAAGATTTTAGAATTTTTGAGATAAACAAAATTTTTAATATAAAAAATATTACTTAAATATTGGATGAGATTTAGAATTTTTAATCCATGAATCTGAATTTAAAAAATAAATTTCAAAGTTATATTTGGTTTGTTTGTCTTTCTATCCGTTCTAAGAGCTAAAAAATATCTCGTGAAAATGAGGCATTTTATTCACTAAATAGACTCAAAAGATTCTTTAAATTCTTTTTATTTTTCAGAATTTTTTAGCAATTACAACAATGTTTTGTTTTAATTATTTGATAAAGAATCACGAAAATATTTCGAATAAATTCGGTAGACTAATAGAATTAGTTTTGTATTTAGTAAGAGATAGAGGTTTTCTCCCTAAGGTAATATCTTATTAATAAATATTTAATAGTCATTACGAAAATTGGCATATTTTAAATAAAAGAGTGCGAATCTTGTAGAAATTCATTTATTTATAAATGCATATTTGATCACATAAAAAGTTATTTAACTAAAGCAATTTTTTTATGGCTTCAAATTGGTTTTTTTTATTAGCAAGGCTTTTTTGATCAAAAAAATATGCTTTTTTAAGTTAAAGTAAAAATCAAAGCTTGAAGGATCATTTAGTAAACAGAATAAAAAAAAAATTAAATTTTTCAATTAAAAACTTGTTATAACATGGTTATAACAAAATATTCAATATATACCCATTATTAGTGTAATATCTAATCTATGCAATTCCATAAAATCAATTAAATATCTTTGGAAGTTATTTAGCTAAAATATAATAAAAAAAAAAATTTTAATTCAAATTTAAAATCAATTATTTTTAGTTTTATCAGATTGTATTTTTTTTTAAAATTTTTATTTATAAATCTAGAAAAATCAAATAAAAAAATTCTTAATTTAACCGTGTTAAAAATAGGGCTATATGGTCACTTAGATTAGAACAATTATTTTGATTCAAATGATGATCATATTTCACTTTTATCTTTTTTTAGAATTTTTTTTTCATAAGCGTCAATGATGTATTCTTAGAGATTTAATGAAAAATAGGAAAAAAATTCAATTTTTTGTTTTTAATAGGGTTTTAAAAATATTTATTTACAAAGCGCGGTATTAACTTTGTTCAGAAATATCAAGTTTCAGTCATTCATGGCAAGAAAGTAAGGACACGCTTCAGAGTGGAAAACAACTCATACACGAGTCACAATTAGAATAAATATTCTCTTCCGCGTCTTGGATTTATTCGTGACTCGCAAAGCACCTGGCCAAAGACGAATATTAGAACTAGGCAAAAATTCTATTTTTAAATCGAGTTCAATTTAAATAGCAAGGTCAAATTATAATTTTTTTAAATATGAAGATTGTTCTACTAGTTCGTTGTCGACAGATACGACACAGAAATTCGATAGGCACTCTTCAAATATTTGCAAAGCGTTTAGCCAGAACAGCCACGACAAGAATCCTAGCCCTTTCTAGATCTCGCATGTAGGCTTTTTGAACTGCGTGTTTCAATAATCACAACCAATTCCAAGAAAAATATTTTTACCTTTTATTTTGCCAAATCAGGTTTCTAATAGTTCTAGAAAGCTTGCTGCAAATGAAGAGTAAACATTGGCATTGTGTTTTCAAGAGATGTGTGTGATTATGTAAGAAGATTACGCAAGTTATGCGACCTAATCCGGTGTGATTAAGATTTGCTCTCATACTTAGATTAACTTTTGCTAGTTTATAAATTTTATTTAAGAAATAAATTTTATTAAGACAATTTTTGGTGCTACATCAATCAAAAAATGAAAGCTTAGTTGAATCAAGTGCCTATGGAGAATTGAGGTCAGCAATTAGGCAAAATACGTGACCATACAGTCTAAAGAGGCCCTTAGCTTCATTTATGTCCGGCTCAGACGGTAAAACATGATTAGATGGTCAAAATACCGTGCTATTTTCTTGTTTACTGTAAAGACTTATTTAGTAGTAGTAGTAGTAGCTTTCTGCGACAAGTCTAAACCCTTGTAGAACAACACAAGTTATATTTGGTCAGATTGTAGAATTAGAAGCACAAGCTCAAATACATATTCTATTTTTTTTCTTTTTACTTTACATTTATTTAACTTGACTAGGATTCGAACCCGGACTCTCAGTCACTATAAGCTGTTGTGTTCCCCACTACACTACACAACCATTTTAAATAAATTTTTAATTTTTTCTAAGAAGACCTACTTTTTGTCTCGAAAATAATCAAAACTTTTAAGAAAATACACTGTAGAAATGTATGGGCTATTTTTTTTGGTTAAATTACATATTTTTTTTCTAACAAATTGAGAAAAAAATATTCTCCGAATTCAAAGCAAATTTGAGAAAAGTTGAAATTTTTTTACAAGGTGACTTTTTTTTGTCTCATCGATTTTAATTGTTTTACAAGAGCGTAAACAAATTTAACAACTCTTTTTAAGATATGTTAAAAAATGCCTTCTCTTCAAAAATGAATTAATTTTATCACTCATAAAGGACTTTGAAGATGTTTTTGTTGAGAGCTCAAGAGATCCTGAACAAAAGTCTCCCTTATCAATTTTTGTCCATGAATTTTCACGTGAGTGACCTGCAAAAGCCAAATATTTCAATTTTCTAGAAGTTTCCCTTTCTTAATAGTACCATATCTATCTGTATGTTTTTAAATATTGTGAACCCAGCTTTGTGATTATCTGTTTCACTTTCTTTTAATATACGAACTAAAGGAGTTTCATTACTCAAAGTCTATTTAAATTATAAATAAACAATTTTTAAAAAAAATTAGTTAGCAAGACAAAAAATGTGTCATTTCATGCATTAAAAAATGCTTTAATAGATATTCAAGGTTTTTGAGCAATTTGAAGGACAATTAGGTCTGACCGTCAAATATTTGTACATCTTAAGAATTTCAATGCGCATCTAATCCTAAATAGAAAAACAAAAGATTATGAACTATTTGTGGATTATACTTTGTTCGCTGAACATAGTAATCCAGAACAAAGCTTCGATTTATTCATAAAGTTTCCTTCAATGATCAAATGAGAAACAATTAAAATCTCATTTGGCTTTCTAATATCAAGTCAAGGCTCATGACAAAATAATTGAAATTTTTAAATTTTTTCCTGCTCATAAAAAATCGATTGATTTTGTTGTGAGAAACGAAAAAAAATTATTTTGATAAATTTTATTGATTTTCAAAATTAAAAGTCATGCACCGATAGTTCTCATTTTTGATCTGTTAGTCAAAGCAGCTTTTTTTGGTCTATTCAACTAGACATGTATTCTTTGTTGACATAGTTAATACCTTTGATTGATCACCGATTCGCTTCTACTTTGAATGTTTGTTTATTGTTAGACTCAATGAAAAAAATTATTCTCATTTTCTACTTTTTTTTGTTGGAAATACTTTTTAACATCATTCATTTGAAATGTCTGGCCAAGGAAAACAAGCTGAGTTACTGAAGTAAAGAAAATTAATGTTTTTTTCTTTAAAAAATAAAAATTTTTGGAACAAAGTCAAATTTTTCTTAAATGAATGTCATTAAATGGATTTTGTTTTGTTTTGGAAAAACTGGTATCTCAAGTTTTTGGGGCAAATTGAAGTTCATGATCAAATGTAAATTTCAAATATTTTTATATTATTTAATTCAAATTAACCTCCATCAGGAGAAGTAAAGTAAAAATTAGTTTTGCATAAAAAAATAAAATGTAGAATTAAATAAAAATAGAAGAAAATGTATAGTTATTTATAGAAACCCTCGTGGACCAGAAGGAGTGAACTGACTTAATTTGGTTTTATTAATTCATTTAGAAGTATTTGAAAAGATTTGAATCTTAAGTTATTCAAACAAAGCTCAATAGAGTCCGAGATTCCGTCACGTAAGTAAAAATGACGCTTAAGATCCAATTTAAGATGAGAAATACTATTTAGTATTGTATCGAGGTTTTTATTAGTGAACTGCATCAAACGCTTGAGATCATTACCAAAGGAGAGGACAGAACAAATTTTGTTCATTGAAATGTTATTACATAATTATTTAAATATTTGTGAAGATAAGTGGTTTAATCCAACTGAACTGATAAAGGACATCTTAGAAAAAAGATAAAGTTGTTCAATCTTAAAGAGTCTAAGAACTTTTAGTATACCAGACATGTGACAATTAGATTTTAGCTTATTTTGATTTTATGTCTAACAAGAAATATGAAAATAAATAAAATCGTCATACGGATAATTAATTTAAAGATTTTAATTCTTATAGATTAATTAATTAAGTTTAATAATTAATTTTTATTTTAACTAAAATTTCCCTGTTCTAGAACATACCCGATTCCCTAAACCATGGCTCTGTTTAATTTTTAAATGGCGATTTAATCATTGATAAGAAGGTTTAATATTCTGTTTTTAGAAAAAAAATATTTTTTATCATTTTTTTAAATTATAAATGACTAAATTTAATTACACATAATTTGGTTAATTCTTTAACTAGGAAGACGAGGCCTTGTTGTTTAATAGATTTAATTTAATGGATTGTTTTTTAATAGAATTATCACTTAATAGATTTTTTATTTAAATTTTTTTTTTAATAGTTGTTTATTTAATAGATTTGATTAAAAAGATGTAAAAATAAAAATTACATGTTTTTTTCGAATTTTAAAATTTTGATAAAAAAAACTAATCAATTAAGGCATGTTGCATTTTTAATAAATAGTCTTTAATTTCACTTTGATTAAATGTTCGAACTACATCTGATATTCTTTCATCTTTAATTATCGACTTATTTTTCCTTTTCGATATCTCTCCAGATGAAAATTGTATATGACGAATATTTACACTTTTTTCTTCAATTCTAAATGATTCAATAATTTTAAGTACACTCAAGTGCTTCTTGGTATCAGATGATATACGACTATGTCAGGACTCAACCGAGTTCTAAATTTTAGATTAATTATTAATTAATTATAAATATTGAAATGTATCATAAAAATAAACAACTAGAATATTTTCAAATTATGTTCTATTAATTAGACTTCTACTAAACAAGCTAACCCCAGGAAGACAATTTTTTAAAGATTTTAAAGAATTAATTAAGGATCAATTAAAAAAAATGTATAAACTTTTTTAAATTAATATAATAAAAAATCTAATTTTATCATTTTTATTAAGATTTTAATCTATTTAGTTTCATGTGAATATTAATATTTTTTTGCCAGACTATCAACAAGTTTAAGAAGTTTTTTTTTCATGATTTTATTAAATAGCTAATTAATAATAAATTCATAAAAATATTAAAATTGATTGAAATTGTGTCAATATAGCTTGAATAATTGATTTGAATTTTTTCAATTTGTTGTTATTCTGGACGATCTTAAGATTATCCCAATTTAAGGACAAATTAGAAAAACTTGACTTTTAAAAACAATGTAATTTAATTTTTAGCAATTTTTATTTTGGTTGTCATTTCACATTTACCCACCGGTTTTAGATGCTAAGTACACAAAAAAATATATATATTAAATAATTTTTGTTTTATACTTTTTATTTTAAGTGCGAAGCTTGTGCAACCTTTTAATAAAATAAAAATTTTTAAGTTTTGACATGAAATAATAAAATTGCATATTATTTTTTTATTAAAGTTATTTAATTTATTTATTAAACAACATAATTTTATTTTATAAATTTATAAATTTAGATTTTTTTTAAATTCACAATTCAGAAATTTATTTTTGCTTAATTTAAAGTGATGACTTAAATTTATGAGTTTTTAATTTTTTTGGGATTTTTGAAAATATTTTATAATTATGATTTTATTAGAAAAAAATAAAGATTAATATTGATTTTTAATTTTTACTAATTTGTAAACGGTGAATACTTAAAGTTTCTTAGGTTCTAACAAATTTTATCAAGTTCAAACAAAATAGAAGAATAAAATTAGGGAAAAAAAAATTAAAGACAATATAGAAAATAAATAAATAAAAATATAATGGGCTTTGTATTCATTTGCCAATCTGACGACCAAAATGTTTTTCACTAAACTCAAACAGTCGACGGCTCGTTTAAATTGATTATAAACCTGGTGATGTTTAATGTTGGTAGAAATATTATATTTTTAGAATTGACTGAATTGCTGAAATTATAAAGATTTAATTTTTTTGTGAATTGCGAAGTAATTATTGAAGTTTATGGAAATTTTTGAATGTAATAAATATTTATTAAATTTTATCACAAAAAAAGTAAAAAGTCAGATGGTTTTTCCAATTGCCATAATATCTTTTTGTTCTTCTTTAATCAGATAAATCTGTGACTCTTTTTACAAGAAGCACAAGACTTTTTCAAATTTCTCTTTGAACATAATTTCATATTTAGAAAATTTTTTGATCTTTAAAAAAAATAAAAAAGCTAAAAAATATAAAGGATTTAATTTTTTTTCAATTTTTTAAATGATTAAGACTTTTACTGAAGATAGTCTTTAGTTACTTCTTAGGTATCATAGAAACATTAAAATGATACTTTTTATTTTCATTAATGTTAAAAATTCAGGCTACCAGGTTATTCTGGTAAAATCACTATTTTTTCACATTTAGTTCAATTGTGTATGTGATGAGCACACTTTTTGACTTGTGTAAAAAATGTGTTTTAGATCTTTAAGAAATGTTCATGTTGAATGGATGATGAAAATTGAAATAAAAAACAATCAACATAAAATGTGAGGCTTTAAAAAAAAAACTTTTTAAAATAATGTATCAAAAATTTTCTAAAAGACTTTCTAACAAAAAAATTTTTATTGTATATAATTATTATTATAAGTATTAGTATTATGCTAAGATCATAAATGATTAAAAATCCACTTTTATTTTTATCGTTTTGAAGCAAATTATTTTTTAGGAGACCTTCTTTCTATCATCAGATATTCCTTTCTTCTTCCACTTCATCCTTGAACCACATCTGCAAAAATAACCACCAAAATAACGACCAGACAGAAGACTTGATTTATGATTAGATGGGTTAAATTCTGTTTCTAAAAGAGCTTTTGTGTATGCAGATTGTTGGGAAAAAATAAAATTAATTAAAAATTACATTTTTTCTTAATTTTTTCCCAGGGTTGGGTTGGAATGGAGCTTTCAGTCTCAGACACATTCTTCAAAATTCCAAATAATTTATTTTTTATTTTTATTTATTCAATTATAGTTTAAGACCCATAGACAAATTGAAATAATAAAAAAAAAAATGGACAGTTAAATATCCATTTTACAATTAAGTAAAAAATTCAGTTTGTTATATGCAAAAAAAAATGATTAAGATTATTCAATATACAATATTCTATTAAATAAAAATAGTATTTTATCTAGTCAGTTAGTCCAGAGTTGCTACATTCGAGGCACCATTCAATCAAAAGAATACTGAATGCTAAATCGTATTCAGTACAATTTATTTGAGTCAGATCTTCTACTTTTGATAGCTGTTTAATAAAAGAAGTATTCTCTCTATTAAATTATTAAATATCTTATAAACTTTCCTTAAGTATTCAAAAAAGTTTAAAAATAATAAAAAACAAGTAATAAAAACTAAATAGAATAAGAAAATACCAAATTTTTGTTAACTTGGGAATAAAAATTTTAAAAAGCGACGACAGATATAAGTTTTGTTAAATTTTGTATTATAAATTGCATAATTCTAATGTCAAAGTTAATGCAGGTTTTTTTTAATCAAAAAATCACATCTTGAACTTGTCTTCCACTTAAGTAGTGAAAATCTAGAAAAAAATTAAAATATAAAATTATTTTTCAATATTCAAATTTAAATCTTTTATTTAGGAGATTAACTACAAAAAAAATTAATTTCATTCGAACGGTTATGTCAATTCTGTAAATCTAAATTTAAAAAAAAATATTTCTGAACATGTGATTTCTGAAAATAGCTTAGAATGCGCTTCTAGGTTTTTAGTTCTCACTGCCAAAAATGGAAATTTTTCGATTAGGTAACCATGATTGTTGTCGAGCACAGAAATAAATTGTCGAAAAAAAAAATCTATAATAAAGAGTGAAAAATTCTCTGTGCTCAACTTGTTTGTTTGTGGATGACAAATGTATTGAGACTGACGACTTGTTTATGTGTTTGTATGCGCTGTGAGCTTGATCTATCTAAATTCTAAATCAATTGAACAACAAAAAAAGCCGGTTGTTGTTCTTTGTGACTTTGATGGGAGCGAGGCCCAGGCAAGCGGCGCCCACCCCTCCAAGCCTTCTGTTCGAATAAATGTGCTCAGCGCTCATTCATTCAAATTTCCAAGTCAGTTTTTGTTGTTGAAAAATTTTCAATCTGCAAGCAACAAAATTGTCAATGGTTTTTTAAATTCATAATTTAGAGAGTAAGAAAAAAAATGTCATGTAAGGTATGATTAGAGAAAAATGGCTGCAATCACTGCTGCCATTGACATTCAATTTGCGACTAGACTCGTTAGCCAAAATTTCGGTTTGTTTAACTTTAGGGACATGACTAGGAAATGCAAATGTTTTAATGCGCGCGGATTAGCTCTAATTTAGTCTCAACACCACTGACCTAAATAACCAACAACAACAAAATAAAAAAGACCACATTTTTGTTTAGATATAGAAACTTTGACTGCCAACAACAAACTTGCATCAGATGGCATCAGTGTCGCCAGATACATTGGTAAACAACTACGAGATAGAGTACACTCCGCCGCACAAGGACATGGCCCAAAACAAGAGCTACATTGCGACGGCGAACGTGATCGCCTCGTACTCGCCCAATTTGAGCGGCGATTCGGGCTTTGACGCCACCGGCAGCCCCAGCACTCTCAGCCAGACGAACATGATCGGCGCTTCCATGGCCGAGCTCAGCATCAACCCGGACCCGGTCGCACTCAACGTCACCAGCATAAACTTGACCGGGCCCAACCTGGTCCCGTCGCTGATTGCGACCGCGCAGAGCATCGGCTCCGAAAAGTGCCTCAGATGCAGCAGCCTGGTGTACGCTCTGGAGCGCATCGGACCCATCAAAGGCAACATCTACCACAAGACTTGCTTCAAGTGTCACAATTGCGAGCGCCAGCTCGACCTCAAGACCTACTACACCAACCAGGTCAATTTGAACGACCGGCAAATTTACTGCCAGTCGCACGCGCCCAAGTCGGGCAAGGGCGTCTTTGGCGCCGACAGCATCTACATTCACAATGTGCTGAATGCGCCCAAGCTGGACGTGATGCAGAAGTGCGACAACAAGCCCAAGGTAACTTTTTGTTAGATGTTCAGACTAGCTTTGTGTCACCAGGAGCAATTAATTTGAAACAGAAAAAAAAAGAGAGAGAGAAAATAGAGAATGTCTTTAGATAAGTTTGGCCAGAGTTTGTTCGACACTGCGGACTTACAGAGCGAGAGCTTGGCCAATGAGATGGACAATTTGCGCAATGACTTTGCCAAGTTTCAGTCGGCGCTGATCTTGAACGAGCTCAGAGTGGAGCTCGCCGATCTGGTCGACCAGGCCAGCGAGAAGTTGAACCGGCAGCTGAGGGACACCATTGGCCAGGTGAACTACGAAATAGCGCTTTTGAGCACTAAAATATGCGCCTTGGAGCTCAAGCTGGACAAGAGCGTGTCTGAACAAGTCCGATTTTGGACCTTTTTTTTTCTAAACTAAATTAAATAAAATAATTTTTTTTTTCTTTTTCTATTAAGGTGAATATAGACGGCAGTGCGAGGCATATAATGCACGCTGTTCATGCACAACACTTGGTCCAAATGGGCAATAGGAAAGACACGTCGCAAATGCATGGTTTTCCTGCTTATCCCATGAATCCAGTAAGTTTCTAGACTGGTTGTATTTTCAGATCAAAATTTAGCATGCACCACACAAGTAGCAACTGGTAATTAATCTTGTCCTCAAAGCAGACTTGTGCAAAAGTCAAAAATTAAAAGCGATCTTTAAGTCCGGAATGAACTCTAGAATTTGTCTAATACAAATAATGGGTTTGAACACTTTTCCATTGTTCTACCAATTGGTCTGGGTTTTTAGGTATAATAGTTATGTTGGGTCTACTTGACTAGCAAACTATTATTAAATTTTGATTTAGATCAACTTAAGTAAATGTTTGAAAAAAAAACAATAAAAAAAAAAGTAAAATTAAGTATCAATGCACTCTCTCATTTTTCAGTCCACCAAGCTTGAGTTTGTTCACAAAATTTTTAGACTCTTGTAATTATCTTATTGTCCACAAGTAGCCACCATACATTTTAAAATAAAAATTTTAATTAAATAGAAAGGAAAGCTTATTATCTTGTTCAAAAAAATTCCATTTCGAATGCTTTCTGGCGAATTGTTAGCACTTGCTACCGGGAGGTCATTCAAAATTCGGAAAGAATTTTTGAAAAAAAGGGTATGTTATTGAAGTGTTTGGTTTAGATTTTGAGAAGTTTTATCTATATGCTAAAACAACAATCCCTAGCTATGTTTGCACCAGAGTTGCTTTTAAGTCTCAAGTCAAGTCCAAGTCCGGACTTTTTTTTCGCAAATTTTGGCAACATTTAAAAAAAAAGTAAATTTGGACTTAAATATTTTAAATAAAGTAATCGCTTCTGTTACCACAATGCCCTAAAGTCCCAAGTCTTGAGCAAGTCTTGTGACTTTAGGGCATTGTGGAGTTTCAAACAAACCTTCCCAATATTACAGAAATAAAATTAGTCTTCATTAATTTTAAATTGACAAAATTGAGCTTTTTAAAATTTGATGACGAAACAAAATGAAACAAAATATGTTTCACTAAATTCAACAAAAAAAGATTAATTTTTTTAACAGAAAAATATTAGTGATAAAACAAAATATCAATAATTTGAAATTATTTATTCCTTGTCTCTATGATCTATCCAAATCAGAATTTTTTTTTGCATTTTGTAAATTTACTTTATTTAAATGTTTAAATTCTGTCATCGTTACAATTGTAAAAATTTTGTTTTTCATTTCTAAGTTAACATACAATTTGATTAAAAAAAATCTGTTTATCGGGAAACATTTATTTAAATTTTTTCTTAAATTGGACTGTAAAATGAAACATTGTTTGTTTCACCTTTTGAAAAGTACAGAAAAATCTGTAGTTCAAAATCCATAATTTTATTAAGAATTTTAATTTTGTTTTGGAATTTTTGTATGAAAATTCACAATGCCATGTTTTAGTTTTCAAATTAAAAATTAATAAACATCCATTTTCTCTTTTTTCGTAAACTCTGACTTGTTTATAATTCCAGCATCTACGGCTTTTGTTGAACCATTTTATAAATAGAAATTTTTTAGAATATTATTATTTTATTTATTTATTTAGAATGAATTATAAAAAAAAATAACAAAATAAAAGAAAATTAAAAAAAAATTAAAAAGACATATTGAAATAGGATGCTACTTGTGACACATGTTTACATAGTTGAGGCTTCAGGAAAAAAAGAGGAAATAGCAAGGTAGCAATTACACAATGAAGTTGGGTATTCAATATATCTTGATTGTTGAAACCTTCTTTGTCTTCTTCTAGTCTGACAACGAAAGGAATAGAATGACTCAGTCCTGTCCCAACATATCTCTCCCTCAACTCAAAAAGCTGATTTGAGGCATAATACTTATTAATAAAAACTTATTATCATTTAAAATATGAAATAGTTTATTGTCAGCTTAGACACTTGGTAAATTTAAGTATTCAAGTATAAAAACCAAGTGTGACACTAGAAAAGTTCAAGTTTTAAATTTTGAATGTTAATTGTAAGTGTAACAATTACACTTAACTATTTTTTCTTCTTTCCTGAACTTTCAAATATTTAAACATGTCTAACCTCTAGCTATTTCAACTAAACGTTTTTAATTCAATTTTTTTTTCCTCTAATTTTTGTTTTTACTTTTCCTGAAGGAGATTGTAAAATTCAAATAAATAAATAAACTAATAGATCAACGTTTGCGAGTCTGAATTGACATTTTGGTCTCAAAAGCGATTAGAAATGTTCCAGAATTTTATCAAGGGGTTTATTTTATAATTATTTTTACAAGTGGGTGGCAATAAAAACATTTTTAGAGGGATTTTTGAGAAGAAAATATTTATCCGTTTGTTAATTTTTTCACAATAAAAAAAATTAAAAATTTGGATTTGTTACACTCAGAGTCTAGCCACTACCTTTAGCGTAGTTAAAGATAACGAATTTGTTTTAGAATGTTTTATTGATTAAAATAAGAGTGAATAATAACTAAAAATAAAGAATAAGTCGCTACAATTTATTGTGCAGTTCTTAATGCTAGATTAAAAGTGAATATGAATAAAAACTAGGAATTAAAGCTTAATCATTCTAAACAAAATAAATGTTTATTAAATTGTTATTAATTGACTGTTTCAATAACCGTTTTAAACTGTTGTTTGATAGCGGATCTAAAATCATTGCTTCTAAATATTTATGTTATCCATAAATATAAATCTACTTTTTAAAATCAATATAAACAAAACTATGGAGAGTCGGTGAAATACCGTAACAGATTGTCTTTTTCTAATCAAAATCACAAATGAATGGATTTTCATTTCAGTCCAATTTTTAATTTTATTTTGATCTAATTGAATAAAGAATTTAGCCGACAAAAAACGGTTTCAAAATCCAATCCTTTCCCATTCTATTCCAATTCAAACCCAAATAAACAATAAAATTATCAGTCGTTTCTTAGCTTTTTGACAATATTGTAATAAGATAATTTTTGTGTTGAGCATTTCTGTGCTGTAAAATTCCTCGAAAAAAAATATTAAAATTGAGTTGAAAAGAAGTGTGCAGAAAAGGTAGACGCACTACTTTGCTTTGCTAAAAAGACTTGTGTTGGAAAAAGCGTGGCCAAATTTTGATATGTACCGGTGAATTCTGTTAAACCAAAAACTAAATTGAATTCAAAGGCGAAGCAAAAAGCGCGCGAAGAAGTGCTCAAAGCACAAAAGCTTCTCGAGGAGAAACAACGAGCCGAAGAGGACATGCTTCTAAAAGTAGCCTTTCTCTCTCAAGCCCCAAATGCACCAACTAACCTGAACCCTTTTTTTGCCTTTCAGAACTTCATAGAAAAACGCACGGACGAGGAGAAAAAACTGGACCAAGAAGTGAAAGAGGAGTGGGAGAAGCGGCTGCAGGCGATCAAGACCCAGTACGAGCAAGAGCTGAAGCGCAAAAAAGACCTCGCCGACCAGAAAGACCTGAGTCAACGGCTGCGCAAAGAACAAGAAGACCTGGAGAAGAACATGACGCTGAAGCGGGAGCGCAAGTTCGAGGACACGAAGCGCGCCCTCCTCCAAATGGAACAAGAGGCCACGGCCAACATGGTCATGAAGCACAGCGAACAAATGCTCAACCTGATCAAGATCAAGGAGGCCGAGGTGGCCGTGTCGATTCCGCTGGACGCCGAGCCCAAGCTCAAAGTGTCGCCGGCGAACCCGCCGGGCCCGAGGCCGCCGGTGCGCCGCAAGCGCGACCTGTACGACGACCCGAGCGTGTTCGAGTACGTGGACGAGCAGGCGATCAACGTGGCCGAGTCCGAGCAAACGTCGTACACGGAACTAGTCGACCAGTTGACGTACGGCCTGAGCAGCGAGTTGGAGAGGGCGCGCGCCATCTTCCGCTGGATCACAGTCAAAGACCTGAACGCCATCGAGTTCGGCGACACGCTCACCGCGGACACGCCGCTCGGCCTCCTCCGCGGCATCAAGTTCGGCACCGAGACCTACCACACTTTGTTCATGCGGCTGTGCAGCTACGCGGGCCTGCACTGCGTCGACATCAAGGGCCACTCGAAGAGTGTGGGCTACGAGCCGGGCATGCGCATCCAGCCGGGCAAGTTCACGAACACTTGGAACGCGGTGCTGATCGAGGGCGAGTGGCGGTTCGTGCAGTGCAACTGGGGCGCGCGGCACCTCGTCATGAGCAAAGACAAAAAAATTGACGACACCCAAAAATCGCACACAAGGCCGTCGCGCGACAAAATAAAGTACCAGTACGACGAGCACTACTTTCTGCCCGATCCCGACCAATTCATACTCGAGTTCTTCCCGCACAACTCCCAGTGGCAGCTGCTCGAGCAGGCCATCAGCCTCGAGCAGTTCGAGTCGCTGCCGTTCGTTCGCTCGCTCTTTTTCCACTACCACTTGGACTTTTTGAATCAGCGGCAAGCGGTGATCGGCACGAGCTCGCGGGGCGCCTGCGACATCAAGCTGCGCATGCCCGACGACCTCAAGCACCGGCTCGCCTTTCACTTTCACTTGCGCGTGGCCAACCGCGACGACAACGAAATAAACGGCGTCAAACTCGAGCGCTACGTGCTGCACACCATCCACGACGACCTGGTCTCGTTCAACGTGCACGTGCCGCTCGCCGGCGACTACTTCATCGAAATATTCGCCAGCCTGGTCGAGCCCGACTCGAACCCGTTCGGACAAAGCTTCAAGCTCAAGTGCGTGTGCAAGTACAAGATCCGGTGCGAGGAGCTGAGCGAGCGGATGCACGCGCTGCCGGCGTGCGCGTCCGGCGAATGGGGTCCGATGAAAGCGCAGCGCCACTTTGGCATAGTGCCGCTGAGCCACAAGAGCGCCATTGTCGAGTGCGACGCCGGCCCGCTGCAGCTCGTCTTCCAGCTGCCCAAGGCCTTGAAGATACACGGCAAGCTGCACGCGAACACCTCGGCCGACCTGGACAAGCTGGTGAGGCACGAGACGCGCGCCGCCACCCTGCAGCTGGTGGTGCACGTGCAGCTGCCCGAGTGCGGCCAGTACGGCCTCGACCTCTATGCACGTGACCCCGACCAGCAGTCCGAAAAGCGGACCATGTCGCACTGCTGCAAATACTTGATTAACTGTGGCGGCGCGGCCCGCACCACACCGCCGCACCTGTCCTCGTCCCTGGTGCTGGGACCGAACGCCGAGCTGCTCGGACGGCTGGGCATGAGCCCGCTGAGCCACCCGGAGCCGGTGGTCGTGGTGGACGAGGCGCCGCTCGTCGACATCCAGTTCAAAATGAGCAAGGCAGTCGACTTTTCGTTCGACTTGAAGTACTGTCTCACAAATGGTCCGAGTGACCAGAGCGTGGCCAACTACACGCAGATCAAGTCCAGCGACATTGTCAAAGTGAAACAGTGCGGCTACACAATCAGCTTCGGCTTTAGCTTGCCCGTCGCCAAGTACGGCAATTATTTGTTCACTGTGTACGCGTGCGATGACCAGCTGAAGGCCAAAGCGCCGCTGCCCGTTGTCTACACTTATTTGCTCAGGTACGAGAAGAGGCCTGCAGCCGCAAGTGGAGGCGTCACATCTAATTCGGCCTCGTCGCTCAGCAGCTACGCCAGCCAGAGCCAAAGCCCGCGCTACATCAAGTAGTCCCCGGCTCCCCCGTCCTTCCCACCCGACTCACTCGACTTGGCCTCTCGGCTTTATTCAACTTTGATCTTGCATTCGAAGAGCTATTTTTAGACTAAATAATTATTTTAGATCTGATCATTATTTGAACATATTTTTAATCATAATGCTTTTTTTCTCTTATTTTATTTTTTAATTATCTATCTATCTTTATATATAAATATATTTTTTTTAGACTCTCTCATCAATTATAGCCTCATTTTTTTAAATGTTTAAATTTATATTAATAATAAAATTTGAATTCAATAATCTCATTTTGGAGTTGACGTTTTTAGCACTCAAAGGACCGTCGTGTCAATTTGACACTTTTTGAGTTTAAATCTTTCAGGATTTTTTTTTTGAAAAAAGTTTTTGGTAATTTTATTTCACAAACTTTATTTGGTATCAACAATAAGAATTGAAATTTTTAGATAAAAAAATTGAATCTTCATGCAAAAAAAATATGTCTCTAATGACCGGCGATTTCAAATTGACACTTTTTGAATTTAATGCATAATTTTATTGACAATTCTAAAATTAAAGTTAAATTAAATTAAAGCTTTAAAATTAAAGTTCATAAAATGAGATATAATAAGATTTATTAATCAAAATAAAGTAAATAAGCTAAAAAAAAATGAAAGTTAAGAAGACATAGATTGTTACATGTGGCACATGTTTACATAATTCAGGTTTCAGGAAAATAGGAGGAAATAGTAAGGTAGCAATTACACAATGGAGTTGGGTATTCAATGTATCTTGATTGTTGAAACCTTCTTTGTATTCCTCCTCTATTCTGACAACGAATGGAATAGAATGACTCAGTCCTGTCCCAACATATCTCTCACTCAACTCAAAAAGCCGATTTGAGACTGTTAGTAATTTAAGTTTATTAAAAGCCTCATGATGCACGATGTTGGAGGGAGTATCATATTTTAACTTAAGGATAGATCTGAATGCTGTATTCTGAATTGCTTGTAGTTTTTAGATATTATTTTCTGAAAATGAATTCAAAAATAGTCTAAAATTGGTCCAACTAAAGATTTATATAAATCCTAGTTAGTAAGACTCCAATTTTTATTTGACAATATCTTAATAATATTTAGCCTTTAATTGCAGCCTTCTTTAATTTCGTCTACTAATATTTTAAAATTTAACTTAGAATCAAATTTTATATCTAGATACTTGTTTTCTTTTTGGCTCAGTATTCTGTGTCCATTAATTTTTTTAGTTTAGATTATCACTCTCTTTTTTGTACCCACAGAAGACTACTGAACACGACTTTTCAACTGATATCTTCATTTCCTAATAAATAAGACATTGCTCTAGTTCGTTGGTGTTTTAATTTATTTTACTTTCAAGGTTCCCCCTTTTGTTATAAATGAAGAATGTAACTAGATCATCTGCAAAAAGCAGAGAGTATTCGTTATTTGTTTTGTTTCTTTTTGGGATGTCATTAATATATATACTAAATAAAAGAGTACTAATTACTGAACCTTAAGGAACAACTGCAGTTATTTGATATTCTTTGCTCAAGTGCTCATTCACATTTACCTTAAATGCCCGACTGTCTAAAAAAGGATCTAATCCAGTTGGTCAAGTAATGAGGTGGATCCATTTAAATCAATTTAAAAAGCAAACCTTTATGCAAAACCCTATCAAAGGCTTAAGAAATATCAAAAAAAAGGCCACAAGCTCTTTTTTTCTATTAAATAATTCCAAAATTTTTTGAATTAAAAAGAATAGATTATCTGATGTTCGCCAGTGTTTCCTAAATCAAGATTGCTCCTGGATAAGGAGTGAATTTTGTTCCAAAAAATTGTTTTATCTTAAATATACTATTCGTTCCAGTAATTATTTCCAAAACAACTTGTTGTACTAATTGGTCTATAATTTAAAGGATCTTGTAAAGTAGAGGCCTTTTTTTGAAGCATAGTAATGTTCGAAGTTTTCCACGCTTTCGAGACCTTACCTTCCCTAAGAGATAAATTAAAAAGTTCTATGATTTCTATAAATGAATTTCTAGGTAAGTTTTTTAACATTAAATTATGAATTTGGTCACGTCCTGATGCCGCTTCATTTTCAATCTTATTAAAACCATATTTAATTCATTTAAGCAGATTGTATCATTAAAATTACACTGATCATAATTTCTAAAAAATTCAGAGTAAGAATTAAGTATTTCGAAATCCTTCTTAGTAATGAAAGATATATCATTTTTGAAGAAGAATAGGGAGAAGAAGAAGTGGATGATACAAACCAACATTTTATTGATTCGATTGAAAGTACAATCAATGAGGACAAAAATCTTAACAAGACAAGTAAAATTGGAGTTGTTTTGACAAAGTCATAGAATGGAGAAGATTTATCACTAAGAAAGAAGATTAATTTCAATTAGAAACCTGAACCAACCAGCTATGCAACAAAGAACATAGACAATTCCAAGTTGTAATCGTAAAGTCAATTTTGTATTTTGAGCATAAATTTTTATTTTTCAGCATTGAAATAAGAATAACATTCTAAATTAACTTAATTCAAATAAAAAATTTTGTCTTTGTGCAAAATCAAGTATATTTATTTATTTATTGATTAGCAATTAACCTCCATTTTGAAGAAGTACAATTTAAATATTATACAATAAAAGTTTATAAATTAGAAAAAATACAATTTAATAATAAGAAAAAATGATAATCTAGTATAAAGTTATCCAATTGATCGAGTCCAAGAAAAATGAGACCATTACTAAAAAGACTTTATTAGGTTTTCAAGTAAGATCCTATAGCGCTTGAACCTAAGATTTTCTAAGCATAACTTTATTGAGTCAGTTAAAGTTCGCGCGATGCAAAACTTCCACACTATCTCAATTTGAAACCTGAACCAACCTGTACGAACATTTTCAAGAATTTTTTTTTTTCGAAAAATGGACTCTTTTAGAGCGTTTATGAAAATTTTTGAACTAAATAAATAAAAAAAGTAAAACCATCATTTTGTTCATAATTTTGTCTAGTTTCAGTCTTAAACAATATGTTCGTACTAGAAAAGATCAGAGTTTCGATAAAATGAAAAAGTTGATTGATGATGCTCGAGACGATTTTATTAGAAAAGAAATCTATAAAAAATTAATACGAAGATATTTGAGGTCAGTTGATGCTTATTATAAAGGATCAACTTATGGTGAAGTCCTAAAGGCATATTTTTCAGGTAAAACTAAGGCAACTCATCAACAACATTTTAAAATAACAAATTCATTGTTATAATTAATTAAATGTATTTTTTTTGAGTAATAATTGAAAAATTTTCAAGAATTTTTTTTTTCGAAAAATGGACTCTTTTAGAGCGTTTATGAAAATTTTTGAACTAAATAAATAAAAAAAGTAAAACCATCATTTTGTTCAGATTTTTTCTAGTTTCAGAATTTGTATAAAAATATACAGGTTAAGGGGTTTGCAAAAAAGGAGATCCCGAAAAAGTTAAAAAATGTCATTTTCCGATTTTTTTCCGAAAAAATTTTCAATTTTCAATTTTTTTTCAAGATAACCAGCTCAGAATATAGAGCATTTAATTTTCTATCAGAAAATGTGTCGATCGAGTAGATTCGATTGATTAAATTCTGAGATAAAAAAGCTTAAATAAGATATACTTTATATAAGGCTGTGAAGATTCAGACCCCCCTAGACAAAAAAAATTTTTTTGACCCCCTCTAAAATTTTGGCTAAACATAGGTTTTCATATACGTAGAATCCAAAAATGAGGTCGAAATCCATATCTGGAGACAGTGTGGAAGTTTTGCATCGCGCGAACTTTATACCGTCATTAAATTCCAGTTCCGGTTTAAGAACCAATTTTAGTTGATTTATATTATTTTTTATAAACATTAATAAACAAAATTAAGTAAATGCTAGTAGAAGCACCAAAACGAGTCGTTTTGACTCTTTTGTTTGAAAGTCTTAGTTATGAGCACGATACAGGTGTTTTACTAAACATTTCCCAAAGGAAGCGTGAAAAAAATGTTTTATTGATTAGTTCGTTTCACTATTTTACTCAAGAAAAAAAAATGATTAAAATTCAAAAAAAGTTGAAGTAGATCCAATTGATCAAATGACTAAGTATTATTCGGTAGAAGCTTCAACAAGACGCTGCCCAATGCAAGTACTTTATAGCATCATTAATTTAGCTTGCATCAATAGCTGGATTCTATACCAAAGTGTGGATAAATGCAACATATCAAGGCGAGATTTTTCAATCAAACTTGTCGAAAAAATTAGAAGTAATTACAAAAAAACTTCGTTTCCATCGTCATCTGGCACCCCTAAAAGCGCTCGTATAAGGGTTTTAAGGTTGAGCCAAGAAAACCAAATTTTTGTTCAAATTGTAAATAGCAGTATGTGGATATGGTTAAAAAGTAAATAGAGAATATTTGTTAAAAGTGTGATTGACGATGGATATTTTACAAGTCCTAAGAAAAGTCAAAAATTTAATAATTTACTATTTTTATTCAATTAATTTAGTAATTTCAATAAATTCAAACATAAAATATATGATTTATTCTTTATTTTTCTTAACGAGTCAAAATGACTGGTTTTGCTGCTTCTAGTGTTAAACCCGAAGAAGGGTTTTTTGAACCTTCCAAAAATATTGTCTTTTGTCTTTGTCTTTTATTAAATATCAACCCCGCGATAGTTTTTTTATAAGGAGATTAAATATTTTATCTATTGAAAAAGTTAAAAGATTTTTTAATATTTGGTTGAAAACGCGAAAAAGCCACAACTAGTGTAGGGTAACATGAAAAAAGTCCCAGAGCCGGTTCTAAAAAGTTTAAGTACCGAGACGGATGACAGACCTGGGATTTAGACCAAGGCTGGTCGCGGCTGTTTAGGTCCTTAATAAACCATTTTAGTATTTAAAAAATAAAAACTATCATTAAAAAATTTAAATTACAAACGCTATACTTAATAACACTTATTCATGCGAACTTGATAAATTTGAATTTATATGATTTAAGAATCTAGAAATTCTATAACATAAATTTTTTAGAAGTTTTAAAATTTAACCAAAATTTTTTTTTTTGAGGAAAAAAGTAAAACTCATTCAGTCCCATTCTAAGTCCTTATTGTCTTAGAAGACTGGGACCGGCACAAAAATAATATTCTAGTCCCTTGTAAATCCTGATCCCAGTCTGAGTCCTTTCGATGGAACAGGGGCTGCTAAGATCAGTTAAGATTTTGCTTTAGATTTTTGTAGTTTTTGTAGTCATTACGAAAATGAGAAATATAAAAAATGTTTGTCATTTAATTTGAATTTGTCTTTACTTTTTTATTAATTTTGTTATCAAAAATTTAATTTTTACTACTCGGATAAATTAGAGTTCATCTATTACTTAAATAAATTGAATAAATAGGAAATTGAGGGTTTAAGTACTAAATTTAAGTAATAATTTAAAAATTTTTTTTATTTTATGATAGACAAAAATTTAATATTCTTTGCGAGCAAACAAAATGAAAAATTTTCAAAAATTGACCCCAGAAATGGTCACATAAGCCGGAAAGAAGACTTATTTCAGAGAAACCCAAAATTTAGATATTTAGAAAAATTTAATTTTTAAAATTTTAATAAAATTTTATTCACAACAAAAAAAAATTAAAAAAAAATACAAAATTATTTTAACAAAATTTCAATACTTGCAAAAAAACTCTACTTGCAATCGACATCAAGTATAAGGACGATTGAAAAACTAAAATTTGCATGCATTCAAATAAATCTCGAACTAGTGCAGCCAAGTCTATGCAAAAATAGAGAAAAATTTGCATTTAAAAAACCCCCTGAACATATACTCAAACCCCTTGCTTAATCACAATGCTTTTTAAAAAAGCGAAATAATTTTTCTTGCTTTTTTTTGTTAATAAATTTCAACCATATCCTTTTCAATCGTTTACCACTCGCCCTCTAATCCAATTTTTGTTTAGATAGCTTTTAAGGCAAGTCGATAAACAATGACTATGTAAGTATACCCAAAATTGTTTCCTTCCCCTCAGCCCTAATCCTGATGCTCATTTAAGTTCACTAAAGCTGCAAAAAAGACTCGCTTCCGCAGTTCTCAAGTGCGGCAGAAACAAAATATGGCTTGACCCCAACGAGAATAGCGAAATCTCAAACGCCAATTCAAGTAGGCTTTTTGCGCCTAGTCCATCCATGGTTGCTAATTATTCATTTAAGGACAGAACATTCGCAAGTTGGTCAGTGACGGTTTGATCATCCGCAAGCCAGTGGCTGTGCATTCAAGAGCGCGCACACGCAAAAACGCCGAAGCTAGACGCAAAGGCAGACACAGTGGCTATGGTAAAAGAAAGGGTACTGCCAACGCCAGAATGCCCGAAAAGATCTTATGGATCAGACGCATGAGAGTTCTGAGAAGACTGCTCCTCAAGTACAGAGATGCCAAGAAAGTCGACAAGCACTTGTAACTCAACCATGTTCCATCTTTTCTTGTCTTGTCTTTTCTTATCTTTTCTTTTCGCAGGTACCGCGAGCTGTACTTGAAATGCAAAGGTAATGTGTTCAAGAACAAGCGTGTGCTGATGGAGGAGATCCACAAGCGAAAGGCTGAGGTCAAGAGAGCCAAGTTGTTGGCCGACCAGGCCGAGGCTAGAAGACAAAAGAACAAGGAAGCTCGCCGAAGAAGAGAGGAGAGATTGAATGCCAAGCATAGCGAGTTCTTGAAACAAATTGAAGCTGCAGAGGCTACCGAGGCCGCTCAGACTGCTGCTCCGGCTCCAGCTGCCGAGAAACCAGCCAAAAAGGAGGCTGCCAAACAAGCGCCAGCGCAGCAACAGGCCCAACCTGCTGCCGCCAAGCCCAAAAGCGAAAAAAAACAAAAAAAATAGACTCGAACTATTTGATCGAATAAAATATATCTAATAAAATATTTTCGAGTCCATTTATCCTTTATTTGTTTACTTTATACTTCACTTTTAGTTGATTTTAGATCCCCTTGTTAAAATTCATTTTTGATTTAGAAGAAAAAACTCTAAAATATTTAGAAAATATATTTGTCTAGTTAAAAAAGACAAGGTTCCACACAGCCTCTAATTTTTTTTTGGATTAAAAAATTTGAATTTTTTTTAGCAGATGTCAAGTCAATTTGTTTTTTAGAAATAAATTGTATTGCATGATGTTCCAAGAATGAATTGAATAATAAAAGCTTCTCTGTTTTTTTTGCCGATGACCTTTATTTTCAAAAAATTAAAAAAAGTGTCACAATAATTAAATCCTATTTTAAATAAAGATCATAGTCAATAATTTTTTTCTATATTTTATTAAAAAAATTATATTCAGTTAGTTTTAATATGTGGAATGGTTGGAATTTGTTGAAAATTTTTCTCTAACTTTTGTCCCATAATTTAAAATTTTGTCAAATTAAAAAATAAATTCTTTTTATTCTCATACCCATTTTTTCGTTCAATATTGTTTTAACAATTCAGAAAATACCTTGAAAAAGTATTGCCAAAAAACTTTGTTCCGAATTTTCTTTACGGTTCCGCAGAGATTTTTATTGAGAATTTAATGGTCTTTAAGATAAATATTTTTCGCCAGGTGCATATTTTATATCCAATTTTCTTATACAATTAATTTTCTCTTTGAACCAAAAAAGGTATAAAAACTTTTCTTTTTAATTTTTTTTAAACTATTAAATATTTAACTTGACTAGAGATAATATGTAGCCGAAATAGCTCAGTTGGGAGAGCGTTAGACTGAAGATCTAAAGGTCCTTGGTTCGATCCCGAGTTTCGGCATTTTTTTCAAGCATCAAATTTAATAAGACTGGTTATTTTTTTGTTAGTTACATTGATACAGTGCCGGAAATTAACTTGTCACATCATATCGTCTGATATTATCTGATTTCAAATGATATTAGAATAGAAAACCTTTTAAGATACAGGAAAACTAAGATGGTCCCTTTGTTAACTGAAGAACAGAAAATACTAACACAAGTGTAATTTTTTAAATTTTAAAATTTGTATTTTTTAGCTGTAAAATAAATTAATTTATATATTTGTGAAAAAAAAACAAATTTTTTATTCAAAATAATAATATCAGTTTTTTTAATTTAAATTTTGAAATTAATTTCTTGCATTGTTTTACTAATTTAAGCTGATGTAATATGATATCTGATATCAGCAAATATGAGGAAGGGGCACAAAAACGATCTAAACAGATATCAGCTGATAGCTAATTTTATTTGATATCAGATAATATCAGATGGTATGATGTGAAAAGTTAATAGTTTAATTGCTTTACCGATGAAAGAAATAAAATAAAGTGCTTTTTTGGAATTATTTTGCAATCTTTATTTGGATATTTTGGTGAAAATTTAGAAATTGAAGTATAGAAACATTTATTTTATCAAAAACTTTAATCCAAGCTGTTTAATATATTTTATAAAAAAATTTAAAAACAAATGAAAGTGGATGGCCTATCTTCTTAATTCAAAAATTAAAGCTAATTTATTTAGTAACTAATAGATAAAAAATTTTCTTCTTATTCGTCCTTTTTTAAACCGGAAGATTTTTAGACTTTGGTCTGAGATGTCTTGATGTTAAATTCAAATAATTTTCAAATCAAAATTTTAATTTAAAAGTTCCAGAAATTCAAAACTTAAGTTCTATCTGAAATTCTAATTTTTGACTTGAAATTCGTAAACTATATTCTTTGAAACACTGAATTTCTTTATTTTTTGGGAAGCCTGTAAAAAACCATTTTATACTCAGGGGTCTAAAACCAACTAGTCTTTAAAAAAAGTGATAGTTTAAAAGATCTGCCACTTTTAGACCTTTTTTTCCACCTTATATTTTCATTTAGACCCAGAAATTTAATGATAAAATTGAAATTTTATAATTTATTTCAATAAATCAAATGAAAAAATATTTATACTTTTATTATAAAGAAAAGGTTGACAATTTTTTTAATTAAAAAAAAAACACTTAGTTTCACTTGAATCGTATGCAGTATGCCCAGGGATCACTTAGACCCAACTTTTTTTAAAAAAATAAACTAGAAAAATTCAATTAATTCCTCGAAAACTTCTTTTGGTATTTTTTCGTTCTTAAAACATTAAATGATGAAAGAACTTTATTAAAATTAAATTCTTTTATTCTAATTAGATATTTTAAATAAAGATTTATTGAAAAATTGTCATGAAAATTTTATATCCAAGTTTTTTTAATTTGTTTTGTAAAAAATCAAAAAAATTAAAGTAACCAAAGCAAAGTTTATACAAATTTAAAGTCTAGTAGATAGCCGAAATAGCTCAGTTGGGAGAGCGTTAGACTGAAGATCTAAAGGTCCTTGGTTCGATCCCGAGTTTCGGCACTTTTTTAAAACATTTTTTTTGATATCAACTAAATGTTAAGTTGCTTTAGCATGTGAGCAAATTTTTAATGTAATTTTTCATTTGAAAAACTAATTTAAATTTTAAAATTTTGAAGCGTTATAGCAAAAATTCTTGAAAAAATCAGAATGGCACTTAGAACCTCCTTCATGACCAAAGTTTCAACTTTTTTGGCAAACCTCAATTCAGTAGTCGATGAATTAATCCGTCGAAGTTTGATAAAAAATGGTAAAAATTATACAGATATTATTTATTCTTTAATAACTTAAAAAAATTGAAGGCTATGTCCCAGCACTTGTAGGACTTGAACAATCAAAACCGAGTGGAGCTTCTTTTGATTTAAAAGAAATATTCGACAAAGGGTTTGTATGGTGTCCGACCCCAAAGCACAGAACTTCAGCTGAAAAAAAGTAATAAAAATAATTGTGACTTTTTTTTTATTTTTTTTGGCAGATTGACCAAGCGGTTTCTTCCACTCGCGAATAATTTCATAACCAAATACTCCAAGCCAAAGACAAATATTATGACGTGCCTCGAGTGTGGTAACTATCACGAAAAGGGAACCTTGTGCGGCAAATGCTATGAAAAAGTGAAACTCGAGACCCAAAAAGTCCAAGAAGAAATGCTCAAAAATGACCAATTTAAATACAATTATCCAAATAAAGAGATAAAATTTGTGTACCAAGGCGAAGAAAAAGAGCCTAAGTCAAATGAGTTGGTTATAGAAGTGCCTAGCAAGAGGCCCTCATGGTTCAATAGTGATCTTATAACCAAAGTCACATCTAAAATTAAATAATTTTTTTTGTTGCTTAAAATAATTTTAAATAAAAAATTTTTGGTTTCTAAAAAAAATGAATGATTCCAAGGAAATTGATATTAATAATCTAGTTTACAGATTAAAAAGTAAAGTAGAAGAATACAAGCGTATTGACGATAACTCTCACAATTTGCTTAATTTGTACTTTGACCAGCTTGTTGAGGAAATAAATGAACAATCTTATGTGGCTTATAGAATGCTATCTGACCATTTTGACAACATGTCAAATGCTGTGATGCGCATGAAAAATGAATTGCTGCAAAATGTACCCAATGAATCGCTAAGAACTCGCATGACTTTTTGGACAATGAGCGCAGAAGAAATTTTTGAGACAAACACTTGGTCTCCCAAAAAGTGTGCTGATCTATTCAAACAAGAACAAGATATAACTGCTTTAGTGACTAGAAAATTCTATGAATACACGGACTTTAAAAAAGCTCTGCTTGCACCTATCAAGGAAAATATTGACATGCATTCCATATTCGGTCAATTGATACTTAAAGATTTTTTTCATCTGGTAATTTCTCATTATAGATAAATTAAAAAAAATAATTATTTTTTATTTAATAATTTTCTAATAACAGATAATTTTATCTAATAATAGACAATTTAATTTAATAATAGATAGTTTTCGAATATTTATTATCTAATAATAGATAATTATCTAATAGTAGATAATTTTATCTAATAATAGACAATTTAATTTAACAATAGATAGTTTTCGAATATCTATTATCTATTAATAGATAATATAAATTAATTATTAATTTAAGCGGGTACCGCGAAACAAATTTAAATTTTTAACTGTGTCAATGGATGGAACATTCAGAAAATGGGTGAGTACAAAACACGAATGTACAGAAACTTTCCAATCTAACGAAGAAGTAGCATTTTCCAAATTAATCAATGGAAGTGTGTTGCTAACAATTGGAGAAAGGGTAAAAATATGGGATCTAAACTCATTTAAATTGCTCAAATCACTGCCCAAATTTGATGACTTTGTAAAAAGCTACAAGCTAAATGGTAATAAAATATTTGTTTCGTTTGAAAATGGATTATTGGAATGCTGGAATTTGGACGATCAAAAATGTATTTTCTCAATTTTAGCTCATAACAAATTGATAACGTCAATTAAACTCATTCAAAATAAGTATATATTGACATCAGGTAAGGATGCAAAGATTTTTTTGTGGAACTATGACACAGGTGAACAAATCCGGTCATTTGAAGCTCACAAAGACAAGGTTTTTCGTCTTAAGCTAATTGCAGACACAATTTTTGCCAGTTGTTCGGCCGACAAGACCATCTGTATCTGGAACATAGCAAACAATAAATGCATAAAAATGTTGGTTGGTCATCAGAGCAAAATATTGAACTTGAAATTTGGGAATAATATCTTGGTTAGTGCTAGTTTTGACTGCACGATCCGATACTGGGACGGGAACAATGGAAAAATTTTAAAAATACTTAAAGGACACACTCAAGGAATTGCTTATTTAAAATTATTTCCGGAAGACAATAAAATGGTCAGCACCTCTGTTGACAGGGTTATTCTAGTTTGGGATTTTATTAAAGGTGAATGCTTACAGAAGTTTGTGGGGCACGATGATTTTATCTTAGCAGCAAAAATGGTATATCGAGACTTTTTGTTAAGTGCGTCTCATGATGGCACTGTTAAAATTTGGACCGTTGACAACAATAATTATCTAGCTAGCTACCAAGATTACCTTAGCCCAATTATAAGTGTTCATCAAATCGAATAATTTTTAATAGCATAAAATAAAATTTTTTTCAAACATTATAAATTATTTAATTGTTTCAATGCAAACATCAATGTCAGAAATTAAAATTTATTTAATATTTTTTAAGTATTTTAAATTAAAAAAATTTGTCAAAATCAAGATTTTTGCACTGAAACAAATTGAATTTTATTTTAGATCAAGTTTAAGTTCAAACAAGAAATAATAAAAAATTAGTGACCAAAAATATCAAAAAAAATTTATTTTTAAAGTTTCTTTTTCAAAATTAAAAATCTTTAATTTTCATTTAGAACAAGAACTATTTTAGAAGAGTACCCAAGCCTGGAAGAATTTAAAGATGAAATTTGATTTCCGGTAAAGAAAGGTCCAAAAAATTTAATAAAAGGAACTGTAAAAATTTTTAGCTCAATTAGTTAAAATTTTATTACTTATAAAGCTTAAGTATTATTAATTAAAGTTAAAAATTTCAACTGAATTTAACTTTCCTTTCGGCAGATATGAGACGCGTATTATAATATGAAACTATTTAATGATACCCTTTACTTTCATCTAGCGTATAATTCACCACCTAAAATGTAGTTTCTACATTTTAATTTTACAGTCGAAGCTCTTTAATTCTTTATTATCAGAGTCCACCAAAATATGCTAGAGCATATTTTATGCTTTTTAGCATATTTAGCATATTAGCATATTTCGAGCATATTTGAGCTTTTTCTTGAGACAGATTATTTTTTTTATTATTTTTTTTTTGAGACAGATTGTCGCAAGTTGGATCCTGCGAACTCCTTCAACTTCATGTTATTCCGAAAGGGCATTTTCGAAATATAAGTTTCTTTTGAATGATTTAAGGCACAACATGAGTCAAGAAACAATAAAGATTGCCAATTTTTTTTATCATAATTTTAATGAATATGAATTTTGTTTTGAGAGTAATGATGATTATTTTGTTAGAAAATTAAATGATTTCTTTTTTAATTTTACTGCTCTTTTTTTATCAAAATACAATTTTAACTTAATGTGGTAGTTTCCTTAAAATTTATAGCGAAAAATTTGAAAGCACATTTAGCATATTTCTTAGAGCATTTTTTTAGCATATTTTGAACATCAAAAAAGAATATTTTGGTGGTCCCTGTTTATTATTAAAATAACTAACTATTTAACAAGCTTATCTTATATGTTAAAAAATTTCATCTTTTCAATAAATCTTTTATTTTTCAGAATATCACTCATGGTAGAGGCAGGAACCCGAATTTCAAAATCTTTTGCGAATTTTTGTATAAGCTGTTTTTGTGAAATGTGCGGATTAGTCTCAGAAAGCAAGCAAATTTTTCTCTTTTGATCAATCTTTAGTTTTTTTTTTATTCGTTTTGGCCTAAACACCGCTTCATTCATTTTTTTTCTCAGAATATTCGCTCATTTTTTTTAATAAATTAAATTGCTAAGCTCGAATTTTTTTTCATAATGACAAGAAAAATACTTTACTGCTGTACTGCTTTAAAAAGCTCTAAGTTCAGATGCTCATTGAGTGGATTATAAAGACTAAATACAAATAATTCGTTTTTCTTTCCCTGTATTCAGTTTTAAGCAAAGAAAAATCTTAATAAATTCAATTGCTCAAATTAATTATTATTTTTTTTTTAAACTAGCTTTTTCAGTTTTTTAAAAACTTGTCTAATGTGATAGATGAGTTCATGAAAGGTTTTGGAATTCATTATGTCCATCCAGAGTTGAATTTGTTCCTAAAAATATTCAAACCAAGTTCTGATAATGAAATTAAATTTGATTTTTAATTCAATTAATGCAGAGATAAATTTTTGGAATTTACATGATTTGCAAAAAAAATGAAGACTCTGCAATGTCGAAATGAACTTTCATTCAAATCCGGTAGCATGTAGCATTTGTGGTGAATTTATGAAAAATGAAAAGGGTGCTAAATTGCACATGTCAAAAAAACATAAAGAATAATATAGATTTTGTTTTATTTTATTTTAAAAATTGAGACTTAATTTTTTTTTTGAAAATTTGTAATAAACTTAGATAAAAAATTAAACATAGTATTTACTCCTTAACTCTCTGCAATACGGGGCGAATGTTTAAACCTCTTTCATCATAAAAATAAGCGCACCAGGATAGAATAGGGACAATTATTATTATTATTATTATTATATTAACAACTTAGCTTATTCTATTTTTTATTTTTTCATTCTATGAGACTATATGATAAATAAAAAAAATATGAACTATTGGAATTAAGGATTTTCTAAAAAAAAAAGAACTTATACAAAATTAAAGAATTTTTTTAAATGTATTGATTTTGTATTTTTTATTATAATGTTTCTTGAACCAAAAAAGTTTTTTAATTTTAGTCATAAATATTCTTTGTTGTATTTATGCCCCATTTAAAGACTCATATCATCAATAAAAGAACGTAATGGTATTTCCTCCAAGTAAAAACTATTCTCATTAATTTTGGAACACATTTTATTTGAGCTGATCTATTTTTTCCAAAGCAATCTTTGCACAGTTTTTTTGAAAAGTCCCAAAAATACAAAAATACAAAAATTTTTATTTTTCATTTTTAAAGACATTGTTCCAGTTCGTTTAGATATTTTTATCTTTTTTTTTATTTCTCTTTTATTTTAGATAAAAAATCGTGACTAAGTCGGCTGCAAAAGAAGAGAAAATTGTTTGTTTATTTATACAAATATTTATAAAATATTCAGACCATCAAAGGTTAAATTGAAAAATAATATCGAGGAATTAAAATAAAAAAATAAAAGTTTAATTATTTCGAATTAAGATTTAAATTTTATCACGAAAAGTGAAATGTTTAAGTAATTTAAAACAGTCTGGTTTTGATCATTTTATCAATTCGCAAAATTTTATTCTGAAAATTATGTATATTTAATAAATTATTTTCTCAATAATTGCTTTCAGAAATTTTATTTAATTATCTAGCGATTCAAAAAAGCGTCAAAAGATCCGAAATCTTTCCAAATAAAATTGTGCTGATCTGCAAAAGGTTAGACTTTTTTTGAAAGCACTCTTCTATTTTTTTCCCAATTTAAATTCAATATTAATTTTTAAAAAAATCTACATAAAATATTTATTTTTTTTGTGGCACTAATATTTAAGCTAAAATTATGTGCACTATTTTTATCATTTAAATGCGAATTTAAAATAAAATCCAGAAAAAGTTGAAGAATAAAATATCAATTACCAGATTTTTTAAAAAAATTTCTTAGAAAATTTGTTGTAGAGCTATTTGTTAATTTTCAAGGCCAACTTTACATTTGTCGAAATTGCTAAAGACAAAATGTTTTGAAATTTATTCAAGTCCGCACCAACACAGAAGATAAATAATCATAGTTGGATTGAAAATAAATAAATAAAAATTTTAATTTTAGTGAATAAATTAGCCATGAAGTTGGATGAAAAATAGTCGCTTCGGTTCAGTTCAAACCAAAAAAAAATTTCAAATTTTAATTTTTACAAATAACTTATTTCGTAATAGGTAAAACCATTCAGGTGTAAATATTATTCCATTTTTTAATTGACTTTAATCAGTAAAAAACAAGATTGTTCTAAATAAGTTGAGAAATTTTTATTTTAGTATTTTCATAAATTAACCGCATGGATACATGGCTCTATTTTTATTTTTAAAATTATGATCAAATAAAAAATTTTAATTTTATAACTTTTGCCTAGATTTAAATATGTCGTCCAGACGATTTAAAAAAAAATTAAGTGATTTAGATGAATCTGGTACCGATTCATCTGAATTGAGTTTTCACTCATTTTCAGACTCGGGTGACCAACTTTCAAATGCCTCAGACTCGGAAGTATATTTTAATTTTAGTCTAAAAAAAAATTATTTTGCCATCTTAGACCGTCACCGAGTACAGTCTACGCAGGCAACCTGTGAGAGGACTGGGAAACTATAAAAAGAAACTTCGCAAGAGATTGAACCCAAAAACACAGATGATTAAAAAAAAAGTAATTTTTTTAATAGTAGTTTGATTATTAAAAAAAGATAAGAGAATTTTTTAGGTCCAAATTTAATTAATAAGAAAATTTGTATATTTTTGAATTTTTTTTTAAAGTGAAATTGAGAGCAATTTTTTCTGTCAAATTTGAAAATTTATTTCAATTTATCAAATTTTTCTAAACTATAGATAAAAACAAAACTTGGAATAATAATTAAAATTTTTTTGTTCAAAAGAAAAGTAAGGAATAATTTAAAAAGGAATAGAATTGCTTTCGTTCACAGAATTCACTAAATTTTCGATTAGCTTTCTTCAAAAAAAATTGGAAAATTTTTTTTATAATCCTGATTGTCTATTTTTAGTCTCTCTGACACCGCTTTATGTAGAAAATTAAATTTATTTTCAAAAAATTTTCTTTACCAGTATTAAAAAGCATTAATTACCCGACACTTTTCTACCTCTCAATTATATAAAAATGACTTTCAACAGTTTATAATAATTTTATTTTATTTTTTTTACATCACCTAGAAGGCGTTCATTGAATAAATAAATAAATAAAATAAATAAATAATTATATGGTAACCTAGTCTAACCGGGTGACCATATTTTTTTTTATTGATTATTTCGCACCCATTTTGTTCAAAAACTTCAAAAATGGTCACCCAATTTTTCCGAAATTTTTGAATAACCCCTTTAGCTCCGCGGTTAATTATGTGAGGCTCAAAAGGGTCAAAAGGGTTAACTCGGTTACCACTAAAATTGTATATAATTGCCCAGAAATTTAACCCCAAAAACAGAATATTAACCCTTTTAACCCATTTTACCTATTAAGGAAGAAAATTTTTGAATTTTCTAATAAAATTATTTAACTCATTTAATTTAATTTATTCGAAACAAAACAAGAGTGAGTTTTAAAGAAGTTTAATAAAAGGAAGATTTAATCTTTACAATCATCACATAAAAATTCTTCATTTATTTCTTTTGGCAAACAACTAAAGAAAACCCAATTTGAGCACTCTTCACAAGATTACCATTTTGACGTGTTCTCTTTCTTCTCAGCCATCTTTGTTTCACATGAACTACACAATATTTCGGATTCTGATAAGTTATCATTTTAATCTGATGTTAATTTGCTTTCAACAAGCTTTCGTGGTCGTCCTCTTTCCTCTTCCAGTTCCTTTTTTAGCTTTTTTGACCTCTTCTTGTTCTTATTTAGCTTCACTAATTGCGTCTTTTAGATTTTGAAAAGTATAATTTTTTTTTTAGATTGGATTTCTTTGTTCTGTGACATTTTGAGCTTATTTTTAAACAATTTGCTTTTTTTTATGTTTGAAATAAAAACTCGGTTTTAAAAAAAAAATTTGAGAGTTAGAGAGAATATAATTTTACTATATTTTTTAATTATAAAAAATAGTGTCACTGCATTTTCTAGTCTTATTCGGTTAAATGGGTTAAATAGAATCTTATTTGGACTAATTGGGTGATTTTTTTGACTAATAGGGTTAAATCTATTTAACCTTTTAAGCCCTAAAAAAAACCCCATTAGATGAAGCCCTAAGGACATTTCCTAAAATTCTAAAAAAATTCTCTTAGATACTTTAGCATGTGCTGAATCTAGCAAGCGAAAAAGGTTAGAGCTTAAGTATTACCTAGGGCCTTAAAGCACCCTTCTCCCGAATCACTAATTCGAGGCTTTTTCACCTCATTAGGCGTAGTCGAACTTTAAGAGAAAAAAAAGCATATAACGATTTTTTTTTTTAAATATTTCTCACATTATCATTCGATTTCTCTCCTCGAGTTCTACATATCAAGATATTTTTTTAGGTAGTAGCTTTAAAAATGAAGGAGATATAGGGGTTTTTCAAATTCGTTCACCCTATTAACCCATAACCCCTTTAGACTAGGTTACCATATTTGATTTTAATATTTTAATTGATGAATTAAAGCGTAAAATTAATAATTAGAATCTATAGAAGCAGTAGTTAGTTAATCAAATTTGAAATAAAATTTTCAAAATTAATTTTTTATAACAAGAATTTTGATTTTCTGGGGTCTGTTGAAAAAGTATTTCTATTCATCAGCTAAATATTTTTTTTCAGTTTTTTTTGTTTGATCTAGAAAAATTATTATTTAACATCCATGATTCTGTTAATTTTTGTTTAACTTCTTTTTTCAAAAAGTTTTCTTCAATTGAGTCATTAGTTTTCTGTAAGCACTTTCCAAAATATAAGTATTTAATTGATATGTCGTATGAATAATACCCAAAAATTGGATTTTAATTAAAGAGATCAAAGAAATCAAATTTTATTTATTTTTTTTTATTTATTTATTTCAATGAACGCCTTTAAGGCGATGTAAAAAAATTAAAAATAAGTATAACGATAAAATAAGACAAAAATAAGTGTTTGAGTAAAGATTTGAAAAAAATTTCAAATTTCAAATTTCAAGTTTTATTTACATTAATTATTAAATACAATATCTTTAATTACTATGAAAGTGCTAAAATTAGATTATAACTTTGAATTTTTTAATTAAACGATCATGCTGAGGAAAAAAATAGCTTTTAGAACAAATAATTAGAATATAAATCACATGTAACAATCAACTCGATATATGTCCTTTTAACATTCTTAACATTTTATTTTAGCTTATTTACTTTATTTTGATTTTTATTATGATTTATTCTGAACACAAATAAATAAATATTATAAATGAATAAATTTTTTGAAAAAAAATTTTGCTATAAATAAAAATTATCTAAAGAAAGAAAAATAGGCCGGTCTGTAGTAGCTTAAAAGAGAATCAATCGTAAAAAATTATTTAAATCAATTTAAAAAATAAAAAGACAATGTTTTTTCAAAAATATTAAGATCGAAATTTCAAGTCATTTTTCTTAATTCAAGGGTTGAGATAATTTTACACATTTAAAAAAAAATTATATCGAAATTTTCTATTCAAAAATTAAAAATTTAGAGATAAAAATTTTTTAGAAATTTTAAAATAGAGGCAATCGGTCTCTTTTTGATTTTGATCTATTTATTTCCATTGTAATTTTCAATTGTTACTTTCCTTTTATTAAATACCTTTTTTTAAACCATAAAAAAGTAAATTAAATTTCTATAAGGGCCTAAAACTTGGTGAAATTCCGAAAATAGTTGACTCACTTTATCAGTGCGACTATCAAGATTTGAGTTTGATATGTAAAATTTGTTCAATCTCCTATCGAAATGTAAATTAAAAAAATAAAAAATACATTTAAAAATTTTATTTATTTTGATTGTTTAAGAAACACAATGCATTGATTAAAATCGAAAATTTTAATGGATTCGAAGATGAAGATTTAGAAGAAAAAACTGATTTTATTAGTTCTTTGTCAAGAAATAAAGTGAAGGATTTGTGTGAAATATTCGGGGTTGACAAGTATGGAACAAGAAGAGACCAAGCCGAGCGAATAGTCGAATTTCTCCAATCCCCCGAGGATTACTTTTTGCCCATTAATTAATTTAATTTTTTGTCATTATTTTCCTGTAATTTTGTTCATGTATACAAAATAAATTTTTGAAAATTTTTTATCTTTTTTAAATCAATAGAGAAAGATTAATCAAGGCTTTGTAAGAAAGTTTAATTTCGATTTGATTGATATAAATTTTTTGGGCTAATGTTAATTTAATTCTAAATACGACACGATTGATCATATAAATCAATAGAAAATTTTATTATTTTTGATTTTTAAAAAATGACTGTCCAGAGTATTGTTTTTTTTCAAGTGAAATAAAAATTTTAATTTCTTAATCATTAAAAATCTATCAAAAAAATTCAGGTCTCTTAAATTAACTCTTTTTTAAGTCGAACAGAATTTTTTTGTTGTTGCTATGAATTTAAAAATTTAAGTTAACATGAGCATTAATTAAGTTTTCAAATGGGATTAGGGGTTCTTAATTTAACAAAAACAAAATTTTTTTCCGATTAATTAAAATAATGCTCTGACAACAGGGGTTATGGTAAAAAAAATTTTATATCTATTTTTGTTAATTTTCTTAAAATTTATTTTTAGATTTAAATTCATGAAATTAATTTCGTAAGTGTTTTTATCAAAATTTTCTAAGTAATTAAAAAGACTCGTTTATTCTTTTAATTATTTTTGGTATGAAAAATCGGTGATTAAATCAAATTTTTTTGTTAACACAAAAAAAGAATTTTAATAGATGATAATTAGTAATTTCTAATCATTATTCTCATCTAGAGTTTAGTATAAAATTTTAAATTCAAATCTAAAAGTTAAAATAAAATTACTAATTTAATGCATAAGTTTTTTGACTTTCGGCGTTTGTTTATTGACTAAAAATATGAGTCAAAAATAGCTTTAAATAAAAACTTTTTTAATTAATTGATTTGAAACAATGTTGTTTTAGAGTAAAGTAAAACATCAATCTGTTTTAATCGGTACAATAAAAAAATGGTAAATGTATGAAAGAATTTTTTTTTCTAGCAGGAGAGAAAAAAATTCAGATTTTTTAGCTTTCAAGTATTTATTGATTGAGGGTGACAGGTAATTCAAATGATCGAAATTTTTAACCTACAAATTCTCAACAGATCATTGAGTTTTTGGACCGAGCTCACAATGGACGATCATTACCTATACTGTTAAAATACTTAAAACATTGCACAAATTATTTTTTTTATGTAAATAAAAAAAGTCGTCTTGGTTATGCAAGTCAATATTTTTTATTATTATTAAAATAAGTGACATAATATTTACCAAGGCAAGAAAGCTGATTTAATAAAACGACTAAACTCTTTTCATTCAACTCAACTCTATTGTTTATTAAAACAATTAAATTAGGTAAAAAATAAGTAATTTAGGCTATAAATTAAGTAATTTTTGTTTTGATTGTTTTTAATTCGTTTTTTTTTCACTTAAACTTGACTAAATAAAATAAACATAAAATTAATAATTTTGTACGTCTTTTTTTGTATCAATAATTTTGTTAAATAAAAAAAATTTTTATAAGTAAATTAAGTAATTTGTACATTTTTTTTTCAAGATTCTAAGTAAATTAACAGTACAGGTAATATTTCTTCGCTCTCAATTTTTATTCTGGACTATTCTTTATCTCGAAAATAAGAAAAGCAAGTATTTAAATGAAAACGAACACTAAGTTAAAAAGTCAAAATGATAATATTCATAGAAAGTCTTGTTTAGTGGTCTTTTTATCAGCTAAATACAGACTTGTTTTTAAGTCAAAGTTTTTAGTCTGAGTCAGAAAAATTTAAGTCAAAGTCATGAATTAAAAATTTTTTTCATTTTTTTAGTGAAGTTTAGTCGAGTCAACTAATTTTCTGATTTTAAAACTAAACTTTTTTTGGATTAAAATAAAAAACCATATTTATTTTTAGTTTAAAAATCAGAAAATTAGATGACTTGACTAAACTTCACTAAAAAAAAAAATTCATTGACTTGACTTGACTTTAGACTTGTGACTTAAAAACAAGTCTGGCTAAATAATTCTTTTTCCAAATCAAACTCATTTCAGTTAAAGTTTTGATATTTTTTTTTAATTCTTAATAATTTTTATTTAATAATTTTCTACAAAATTTCGCTAATTTTTTACATTGTATCGTGACAAGAGGGTTTAAACGAAGGCTAAAGCTATTCGGACAAACCCTGGGTAAACCCAAAATTATTTAATAACTAAAAAAAAATTCTTTTTCAGAAAATTTTTTTTATAAGCAAATAAAAAAAAGTACTCTTGGTAATATTTTTTTGCAGCTAAAATATCTTTTTATACTCTCAAAATTGAAAAAAAATGATTGTAATGTGATAATTCAAAGATTTTTATCTGGGACCAAGAAAGAAGTCATTTTTGGAGAAAAATTGAATTACAATTTTTAAATACAAATTTATAAATTATTTTTATTTATTTATTTTATTTATTTATTTCAATGAACGCCTTTAAGGCGATGTAAAAAAAATTAAAAATTAAAAATACAAAAATAAGTGTTTGAGTAAAGATTTGAAAAAAATTTCAAATTTCAAATTTTTTTTATTTTTCGATAATTATTATTCATTTTATCGTAATTTTGTGTTTCTTTAAAAATAGAAAGAAAAAATGAAAAAGAAAACAAAAATTCGTCAACAACTAAGCGATTTAGGAGAAGATTCGACTAGCCAACATCGATTGAGACTTGACAACTTATCTTGTTGAAATAAAATAAACAGAATTCAAAGTCAATAAAAAAATTATTTTATTTTGATCATCAGTTATCTTTTATATTAAGTTTTGTTAGAAATAATTGATAATCTATAAAATTAGTTCTCAAAAATTCAGAGAAAGTGGTAAAACAATGTCATAATGAATTTTTTAATTTCAATCTTCGATATTTTAAAAATAATTCGAAAATTACTTGGTCAATTAGCTCTTCTTCTTTACTAAAAAAATTAATTTTATTATCAAAGAATAAAAATAATTTGTATGGTATTTACTAGCTGGGCCTTAAGCAAATTTACTAATTTTTATAACCTTTGAATCATTTAATAAGGGAGTGTATCTTGCACATTTCGATATACCTATATTTTGATTAATTGGCTAAACTCGAGATTTATCTTACTAGCCTAATATTATTTTTTAAAAAAGCATATTTCTAAGCCATAGCTAGTGATAGGTTGACAGAAAATATTAAAGTATTACATCACTTGCATAAAGCTACTATTAATGAAAATAAAGTCTTTAGAATTTTTAATAATTTTTTATCCCAGCGATTCTTAGATTCTACCAATACTGCAAAATTAACATGAATTCATTTTTTGTATCCATTAAAGATTATAAACTTATTATAAACTTTTAAGAAAAATGCAACATTTTGAACCTTGTTGCTATTTTTGTTTTTAGAAAAAAAATAGTAGTAGCATTAGTTAATTATATTATCAGAATACTATTTTATTTATTTTTATTTATTCTATTTATAGTAGTTTTTTGTACTTTCTGTAATTTTTGTAAAAATTTTAATCATTATATTAAAACTTAAACGGGGTCCGGGACGGAGCCCTGGTTTACGGGTTCGGTATGCCGGAGATGAGAAAAATATTAGCTAAATTTTTAAAATCGATATTTAAAATATTTATTAATTAAAAGCTTTTTTATTAAAATTAAGTAAAAAATGTACAGAAAGTACAAAAAGGAACAGTGCCAAAGAAAATAATATTCCGAAAAAGTACAAAAAGTACAGAAAGGATTTTAACTTTTTAATATTCTCATTGTCTATACCTCTCAAAATATGGTTAATTTTAAAATAAACTTTCTAAAACAAATCTTGGATAAAAAAGGTCATGGCATTTGGTTCAGCAAAAATAATGAGCGGAATTTCTTAATTATTTAATTTTTTTAAAAACTTGCAGTGAAATTCAAAAAATTTTAATTTAACTTGTATTTGATAAATTTTAAAAGTTGATCATAGAGAAAAATTAAAAATATTAAATAAGTTTGAAAAAAGAATATTTGAAAAGTTGAATTTTTGATAAATAGAATGAGTTAAAAAAATTGCTTGAATTGAATAAAACAAAAAGTTGTCTATTAGTCCACTAATTAGAATAACAAATGAATGGACTATCACTTCAATTCAGAATTTTTTTAATCTTGATCTAAGAGAATAAAGAATTTAGCCGAAAAATAAATTGTCTCAAAATCATAATTCTAGCCCATTCTATTTTATTTTTTTTTGAAAAATAATTTTGGAAATTAACTCCAAGGTAGCCCATTCTATGACATCAAAAAAATCAATCGTTTCTTATCTTTTTTACAATTCTGTAATACACATCAAGCCAATCTTAAAGAAAAGTGAAGCTTCGCTACACAGAGCTTTTTACAATAAAGCATTTGGTATTTAGCTTGAATTTTTTAATGCCTGTGTACTGTGATGCATTTAATTTGACTGAGGTTGCTGTTGAAGATGCTTGAAAAAACTAGAAAATCAAAATATAAAAAAATTGATTTATAGAATAAAATTGTTAAATTTTTTCAAAAAAGAAAAAATAAATACTCATTATGATGCTTCTTGATTCCAATATTTACTTTTTGGTTAAAATGTAAGTGTGTTATTTTTTTATTTTTTCTAATATTGTAAAGTCTCGGTTTTGGACTTTAGGAATTTAAGCCAAGAAATAAATAAAACAATTTAATTTAGTCAAAAGTTTTTTTTAATGGAATCCGAGGTTATAACAATAATGAAGTGGTTTAAATAGTAGTAAGAACATGTGTTCGAACTACAGTAGAGCTTAGAACGTGCAGCTCTTAATATATAAACAGACATGTCAAGACTTGGGTCTTAACAAAATGACCAAATGTAATAGAAAATATAAATTCGCGTTGTGCGAATTGTGGACATGAGAATGAAGCTTAAAATAATAGTTGTAAAATGACAAAAATTTTTAATTATTTTCTTATATTGAAGTTGCGTGCCAATCTGATAATGATCGGTTCAATTTTCTGGTACTTAAAAAGAGCTCTGTAAAAAACTCAGTTGAGTTTAACTTTTTATTGTGTAAAATTTTTAGCTTCAGAGTTTTTTTCATTGTTTGAATTGAAAATGATCAGAAAGATGTGCAACTTCAGGATGAGACAATTTTTTCAAATTATTTTTTATTGATTTTTATTCTACAAATTTACACTAAAAGCACTATTTTTGTTGATTTAATAATTATTTATTTTTTTTTAAAGTAGTTTTGTTTTTCAAACTAGTAAAAATTTTTCTATTTTTTAATCAAATTATCTTGGTTGCCACAATTTTAGCGAGAAATTTTTAAATTTAAAAAAAATCTAATATTTTAGACTTGTAGTAATATGAAAAATTTATTATGTTATCTCAGTTAGTGATTAAGATTCATTCACAGATTTTAAATTTTAAAGATAAGCTTCAAATCAAACGATTGAAGCTTAAGTTTCTGTGTATTCGATTTTTTTTTGTCAAAAATGATCCTGAAATTTAAAAAAACTAATAAACTTTTTTTTTCATTTGTTTTAGCACTACATTTTAAAGCAAAAAATATTTTTTATTAAAACATTTTGAAAAAAATTGGTTAATTTTAATAAGGCTTATTAAAATCAATTTTAATATCAAATTGATTTTTTTTCAAAGATAAATCTTCTCATATCCAAAAAGATGAAACTGATTAAAATTTTTCTTTTATGTTTAGCATGAGTCAAGTTTGTCTAAAATTGGAGGTTTTCTATAAACAAAAGTGAATTTTTTGGATCAAATTATCGTCAATGCAAAAAGATTTTATCATAATTTAAAAAAATATTTTTTTCATAATTTAGAATATTTATAATCAAAGGTTTATTTGCGTAATAAATAGACAAACAAAAAAACCTACTTAGCTGTATTAGTTACAGTTTATTTGCCTACTATTTAAACTATCCTTTCTTACATTAATTAACAATAAACTCTTTTAAATAATTTTCAAAAAAAATAATAATTTATTTAAATTAAGATTATATGCTAAAAAAAATAATCAACAAAAAAAATTATTATTATTTTATTTCTATAGTTGAATTTTTGTGATTATACTCAATCGGAATTCCACTAAGCAATTGACTTAGTTTTCGGTCGAAAAACGATGAGTACTACATCTACGGTGGACCCTAACGCAACCAGCGTAACATCAGCCACAATTGAGGCTACACTGCCACATTTGAGACTCCTTAATCAGCTTTTCCTGCAGTCTGTATCGTGCCAAGTCATAACGGGCTTTTTTGCCTGGGCTGCCCTCATAATCACTGCTCACCACGTAACACTAACTAAATCACTCGCGACAATTTCTTATCAATTTTCTAGATATTTCTTCATTTGACCAACTATAATGTCAAAAATGAACAAAAATGGATCATCAGGCTTCTATTCATAGTGCCTATTTACTCATTTGACTCGTGGCTTAGTCTTCTATTCTTCAACAATGACTACTATTATGTTTACTTCAATGCGGTTCGAGACTGCTTTGAAGGTAATTGACAATTTCTTTAGTTTTTTTTAATTAAATGATTTTCAAAGTTTTAATTTTTATCAAAAAGCTTTTGTGATTTATTGCTTTTTGAGCTTGTGTTACGAGTACTTGGGAGGAGAAGGCAACATTATGGCTGAGATCCGCGGCAAGACAATTGAGTAATTTTTTTAATTTTTTTTTAGTCAGATCAGTCAAATTCTTAATCAACAGACACAGTTATATGTATTTTACATGCTGCTTAGCAGGACGCGGGTACACAATCGGATTTCTGAGATTTTGTAAACAAGTAAATTGAATTGTTAATAAAAAAAATTGTCTTATGAGCTCAATAATTTTAAATTATTTAAAAAAATTTTAAATTACTTTTTCAAAAGTTTAGATCGTATTTATAGTATTAAAATAATTTTTTTTAATTTTATAAAAAAAAGTCTAAATTACTTAATCATTCTTTCAAACTTTTCTAGCTTGAATTTAATTAGGAAAAAATACTTCTTATTTTAAAAATAATTTTTTAAAAGGACTTCCCTATTCCCAGAACATAAGCAAAATTATAAAAATTGTTTCTTTTTAAAAAATTAAAATATCTTTTATGCACTAATTTATTTTTATATTTTAATTATTTTGTTTGATTTTATTCTTTGATTTAAAAAAATAAAATAAATCAATGAATCTAGTCACTTATTTTGTGAAAATCATATGTAATGAATTACCACCTAACAGAAATTAAGAAAATCATTCAAAAACAGTCCTTATGCTTTATTTGATTAAAAATTCAATAAAAACTGTTTGATGATTCTCTTAAGATTTGTTTCCAAGATTTCGACAAAAAATAAAAAAACGGCATTAAAAATATTTTAATTTTTAACTAAAGATAACCGGAAAAAGTATCAAATGATTTGGTTTTAATAAAAAAAATTTTTGAAAACCAGTTCTTTTTTTGGGCTTTTTTTGAAAAAAGTTTTATTGAAAATGTAAAAAAAAAATAATTATTTTTAAAAAAATTTTAAACTTTTTTTTTGTTAAATCAAAAATTTGTGATCAGAAAAGCTTTATTTACAAAAAAAAGGAAATTTTCAAAATTTTCCAGGTGACTCAAAATAAAATATAACTCGACAAATTTTTTCTTTAAAATTTTTTAGCTTGAGCTTATAAAAATGATCAAAATAATTTAAAAAAACAATTTATTTAAGGCTACTCTCCAATTTTGCATAATTAAACCATTAATGGCAATTTTGATTCTAATCTTGGAAGCATTTGGAAAATACCACGATGGAGACTTTAGGTTTTAAACAGCTCAATAAGAAAATTAACAAAAAACTTAAAAATTTCTTCTAGCCCAAATGGAGGCTACCTTTATATAATGCTTATTAACAATGTGTCCATCACATTGGCATTATACGGTCTCTTTCTGTTCTATTTTGCAACCAAAAGCATGCTTAAGCCATACAACCCAGTCATTAAATTCTTGACCATCAAATCGGTAATATTTTTGACATTCTGGCAGGGAGTTTTGCTTGCTTTGCTTGAAAAAATTGGTGTAATCGAAGCATACGAAGGTCCGCATGTCCTCAGTGCGGGTACAGTGGCAGCCGGATGGCAAAATTTTATCATTTGCATAGAAATGTTCTTTGCCTCTATTGCTCTACGCTTAGCTTTTCCGCACACAGTTTACCTAAACCCGAGCAGACCAAGCACACAAAGAGTTGTGACCATGCAGAGCATTTCGAACAATCTGAAAGAAACGATGAACCCCAAGGACATAATGCACGACGCCATTCACAACTTTCATCCCAATTACCAGCAATATACCCAGTACAGTCCGCAGGTAAGCGTTTTTTCAAGCTAAAAAGTTGCCCAGAATCAAATTTAAATTGAACAGAATTATGAGCCTATTGATTCGAGTAAATCTCAGCCAAAGGTTTGAATTGTATTAAATGTTGTCTGTGTCAGGGCTTGTCCATTCTAGGCTCATTTAAATGCTTTTTTTCATTCAAAATATTTAATTTTGTTTATGTTTAGGTTTTGTCCATAGAAAATATGGTAACTTAAATTAATTTTTTTACAACTAACCATTGCTGTTAATACTCTAACTGTGTCACTTGGGGGGCTAGTTTATGTTTAGATTTATTTGTGCTAATAAAGAAATATTGAGAAAAATTCAAAATAATGAGAAAATTTTTGGTGAAAATATTTTAAAAAAATTTTAATAATTTTTTGAATAGAAAATTGCAGCACTGATATGTTTTTAAAGAATTGATTTTTAAATTTTTAAGCATCGCTTGATTTTAATTTCAGCTTTAGGTTTATTTTACGATGTGGCTTTCAAGCTAATTCATAAGTTTTCAAAAATTTTAGAAATATTTTTCTTTAGATTTTGCTTAAAAATTTTCTGAAGAAAAAATATCTTAATTTCATTAAAAAATTTTCTCTCGACTCCGATGACCAAAAATTAGTGTTCTTTACAGGAACATTTTTCTCAAAAGTAGACTCAGATAAATTTGGCAGTGTGAATTTTAGTACAAAAAAGATGCTCTTTAAATTAAACAAGCTCTTTAACTTTATATTCTATAATTTATTTCCTTTTTTTTATTCTTTTTTATAAAAAGTGATCAAGTTTTTCAGCTCAATCAATTGAATCTCTTAAAAAACACTTCAAATTTTTTTTTATTTTAAAATTTTTTAAGATTTTTTTGAAACAATTTATTTAATAAATAACTCTAAAGAAAAGTTTTGAAAAAAATACTCTTGTTGTCTTCACCAGAATTGTTCACAATTAAAATTTACATTATTTTTTTATTTGATTTATGCAATTTTTTTTACAAATATTACTTTTTTTTATGATTCTAAAATTTAAAAAATTTCTCTGATAAATCCTCATAAATTCTCATAAAAATAAAATAAATTAAAAAAAAAAAATCTGAAAATTTATCAAAAAATTAAGTAAACAAAAAAAAAGACTTAATTTACTAAATAAACTTATTTTTGAATTAAAAAATTTAACAGAGTTAGGTTTAGATTTATTAAAAGAAATTTTTTAATAATTCTATTTTTTTACAAAGAAAATCACTGCGCTTTTTGTACTAAAATTCACAGGGACACTAACTTTAGTTACAACACTTACTTATAACCATTGTCTTTTTTGATTAAGCTTTCAATGTTAACTTTTATCCTTAATTTTGACATGATAAAATTGTTCATGATTTTTTTAGAATATTGATGAGAGAAAAGAAGGGATGAATCAGAGTCAAATAACGCCTCAGGACGGTCTATCCACAAATACGGTGTCAGCAAGCTCAGCTAATCAGTCTCATTTAAGCCAAATACAACCACAAATAGACACTTTATCACCCATATCGAGTCAAATAGGCAAATTACTTAAAAAGAATAAAAAAGATAATGAGAAAAAGTTCCTGCTGAACGATGAAGACTTCAATTGAGAATCAAAATTAGAAATAGTCTTACAGTAAACTCGTTAATCGTGTGTTCTATGGTGAAATTTTATTTGTAATGTTAAATATTTATTTGTAATAATATTTTTATCCGTGACTTATGGCTAAGAATGCCATACACAAATTTTGAGTCTTTTGACGTAGATTTCCTAAATTTTGAAATGTCAAAAGAGTTTTTTTTTTGCATTAAAAATTAGAAACAACTATTTTATTTTTAAATGTTTTGATACTTTAGAATTTGAATAAAAATTTGCATTCAATTTTATTTTATTTTTAAAATTCAGTTTTGTATACTCGAAAAATGCTGTTTAATCTACAGTAATGTGAAAAAGTTAAGATAAGAAACGACTGATAATTTTTTTTGTTCATTTGGTTTGAATTGTAATAGAATGAAACAGGATTGATATTTTGAAACCATTTTGTTGTCGACTAAATTCTTTATTCAATTAGATCAAAATTAAAAAAAAATGGACTGAAATGACAATCCATTCATTTGGTGATTTTGATTAGAAAAAGACAATCCAACTTGCTAAATTTTTTTAATTGTGAAAAAGTTAAGAAAAGGTTAAAATTTTTCTTCTCAAGAATCTCTCTAAAATTGTTTTATTTGACATCAACTTATAAAAATAATAATAAAATAAACCTCATGATAAAATTCTGGAACAAATCTAATCGCTTTAGTAACCAAAATGTCAATTCAGACTCCCAAACGTTGTTCTATAAGTAAATAGGACAGAATAAAGGCTGTTTTTCTCCGGAAAAATGGAAAATCATATGCCGAAATAGGCAATGATATAAATAGTTCCAAAACATGCATAAAAACTATTATATAATAATAGTTTGGCAAAAAATTCACACGACGATCGTCCAAAATACTGTATTTAACGTGGTTTTTGTTTATTATCTTTTTCGTGCATAGACGAGTATTAATTTAAAAACTCCCGCTATGTTGTGGTTGAGAGACGAAACAATAAAAGAAACAAATTTTTAATGATAAATCTTTATTTTAAATAAATTGGAATCTCCCACTAATAAATGAAAAACAAGCATTTATATATGTAAAATTATGACTAGAAAATACTAACTACTGTAAATGTTGAAATAATAAACTGTGACTGTTTATAACTCAAATTTAATATGACATTAAATTTGACATTAAACAACATGATAACATGATATCATGATATATCTTTTTTTTTGTTCTAGCGCATGCTCTAGAACATTTTTTTTGCTCTAGAGCATGTGCTTAAGCAAGCTGTCAACTTATTTCAGAAACGTGCTGTATTTAATCTTTTTTTTATGTGGCTTAAAGTTTTAGTCCCAATTAAATTTCTAAATAAACTTTTAAAAAAATTCAAATTTTTTGTTCAGCTAAATGTCGCTATTTTAAATTCCATCTATTACACTAAATGGGTCTTGTCGATTATGTGACTCCAACAAGCAAAAAATTAAAGAAATATTTTTTGTGACTCTTTTTTTAAACTGACTACACTAAATGTAGACCGTATCTATGTGAAAAATAACTGCTAACTCTTTTAATTTGTCTGCTTAGTATATACATTTTAGAAATAAAATATTTTTTCATAATTTTTAATTTTCTAATTAATAAATTTGACCGACCAAAAATGACTCATCGAAAACTCCCTAATGATAAAGAACTTCAGCCCAAAAGTATAAACCTGGAGGATGACGATGAAATAACAGACCATCCCCTATGTCTATGTGAATACTACAATAAAAAAAAACAGCGCTCTCATATTTTAATGTGCTGCTGTAACTGTGACGCACTAGACACCTTGTGCACATCCTGCCTTTGCTGTTGCTGCGATGACAATGGCGAAGACGCACCACAATCGATGCACGGCCTCAATTTCAAGGAAGTTTTGGATGACATTCTAGATCGACTGCGTGTACCATGTCCAGGTGGCGCACGCAAAATCAACTGTGACTTCTTTTTGACATTATTCGCATTGGCTTTATTCATTAAAATAGGAACCTTTGGATTTATGTTCTCAATATTGGCCATTTTCATTCTCCCATTGATTATCTATCCAGTATTTTTTATGACCAGAACAACCAAACGTTCCAGCTCGGTTAAAATTGGATTTTTTTTAATCCTAAATACTCTGCTGGTAAACATTTGTGTCCTCAACTTTAAATTGGAATATACCGATGGATTTAGGAGTGTGGAATTTTATACTTTAAATGTTTTGCTGCTTACCGCGTTGGTCTATTTGTTGGTGATGAAAAATTCTGATCCCGGATTCCTGAAAATTCGATCTGCGGATCGCTTTTTGTCCAACGACTACTGCAATAAGTGCATGATCCTAAAAGATGTGAAATCGGACAATTTTGGCCACTGTCCTCAGTGTTCAAGATGTGTTTACAAACGGGACCATCACTGCTTCTGGATAGACAATTGTGTTGGTTTTTTGAATCATAGGAAATTTCTAGGATTTATTTTTTTTTTACTTATCATTTTTTTGTACTCTTTAAAAGTTTGTTTTAATGTTTTAAATCGAGTTGAGTGTAAATTTCCGTTTGATTGTCTTTCAAAGGAATTCTATAAGAATTTTACATGTTCTTATATCAGTCTTATGACAATTCAATTGATGCCTTTGACTTTTTACATGATTTTACTGATAACTCAGCAGTTTTTGTTTATCAGTGTTGGCATGACTCAGTATCAATTGTTCAGACAGTCGCAAAAGAATGTTAGATTTTCTCTTATTTTGTACCTAGCCGATAATTTAAGATTCAAAGAGAGCGTTGTTAATCTAAAAAAATTTTTCACCAGACCAAGGTCTCAGGTCGAAATCGACAAAAAATGTACCAAATCTTTTTTAACAGTTTAAATTGTAGATAATAAATTACTTTTTAGAAAATTTCAAATTTTATTCTCTAAATTAATAATTGAAAACTTTTTTAAAAAAATTTAAATTAATTAATTTGGCAATTAATCTTTTGCACTTTTAGATTTAAAATTTTTTGTTGCAAATTATCAGGTTTGAATAGATAAAAATTTACTTTCGTTTTTTAGGCAGAAATAGGTTTCTGACATTTTTTGAATGACTAATTTGTCAAATATAATATAAGGTCATTCTTTAATTATCTATCCAATAACTAGTTTAATGATCTAATTATCTATTCAATAAATAGTTTATGATCTAAAAATTAGTTTATAATTTAATAATTAGTCTATAATTTATGATCTTAGAATAACCTATTTTATTAGTATTTATAGTTGATCCTTCTTTTTTAATAAAAAATAAAAAAAAATAAATAAATAAAAAATAAAAAAATAAATTTTCCTGAAACTTGAACTATTTAAACATGTGCCACATGTAACAATCTTTTCCAATTTATGTCTTTTCAACTTTAATTTTTTTTAGCTTATTTACTCTATTTTGATTCTTTTTTTTATCTAATTTTATTAACTTTAATTTTATTTTTATTTTATTTTTTTATTTTATTTTTAATTTATTCTGAAGGAGCTTTAGCTCGGTACAGAAAACAAATAAATAAATAAATAAATAATATTATTCTTTAAGAAAAAAAAAAACACAATGAATAATAATTTTCAAAATTAAAAAAAATTAACATTTCAATATATAAATCCATTATATAAATACCATAGGGTAATATCTTGTCTTCGTCTAGTATTTATTACATAACTATATATCTTTTTTTTTTTTTTAAGTTCGTTTACTTTAATATTTTTTACTTTATTTTTATTTTAATTTATCTTACTTTTTTTTTTTTTTGTAAATATTCCGTTTTTTTTTATGTTCTTTTCTTCTCTTTTTCTGTTCTTTTATTTTTTTTTTTTAAAAAAACTTATGAGATAATAATTTTATTTTATATTTCTTTTTTTTTGTTTTTTGAAACATTTTATTTAAGCTTGGAAAAGGAGCGAAAGCTCGAGCCGATATTTATTTATTTATTTAAATAAAGACGTTTATCCATCCATCCATCCATATTGTTCTTTTCCAATAAAATGTTATAAAAACATCATACTCTTTCCTTAACAAATTTCAATTAGAAAAATCATCATGCTTTGTACCAAGCTAAGGTTACGGCTATCAAAACTTTGAATTTAGATATCAGATTCCTTTCTCCCCCAAAACCACTTAAACTGCATTTTACTTGTTTTAAATTTTTGAATTGAAAATTTGCTAAGATAAAAAATAGGAAAAAATACGCAAAATATTTTCTTCCAAATAAAACGTACCACCACTTAGATTAGAATAAAATGAAAAATTTTTGGGTTTTGATTGGGGTGGTGATTTCGAATCTATTATCAAAAGGTGAATACTTTTTTTATCATTTTATAAGCTTTTCCGTTGCTTATCTTTACCAAGTTCCAAACCAGATTGAAGGCTTTAACATTCTGTTTGAAAGAAGAAAAAGTGGTAATCTTATTCAAATGTTGAAGTTCATGCATGGTAAATGTACCAAAAACGAAGGAAGAGGTCCCTGTTTCAAATTTCAAAGAAATTTCGAGGCTCCAACAAAGAGACAACCTTTTTTTTACAGAACCGCTAGCTTGGAATTCACTGCTGAATTCACTCAATGGAATTCACTGCTGAATTAATTAGTTGAAGAATGTGTTAACAGCTTTAAAGCAGGCTGGATGAGCAGAAATCAATCACATCAGCTGTCTTAGTGTGCCTTGTCAGCACACTCGCTAGCTAGCCAGCTACAGTCAAAACGACTACTATTAGGTGTCTTGAGAATCCATTCTTTCAAAAAAACTCCTAATTGATTCACTTTCCAAGTCAAGCATTTTAGAATTTGGTGAAAAAATTCTATTAAAATTTTTAAAATAATTCTCATGCAGAGATTTTTTTTCATATGGTTTTTTTAAATCAAAAAATTTATTAAGAGTAGAATTATAAAAGTGATAAAATAAGTAATTTTAGTAACAAAAATAATTTCCAGTCAAATCGAAATTAAATAGTTTTAATTTTAAATTTAAATAAAAAACAAATCTTCTTCTTCTAAAATCTTTAAATGAAAGCATGAAAGGCAAGTTTGAAAATTTAAAATTGAAGTTTAAAAAAAATCAAAAGCTTTGAAACTTCTGATTAATATTTGTTTTTTAATTTATATATATATATAAGTTTATTTAGATTTTATCCTTGCTTTTAAACAAAATTTGTTTAATAAATTTAATTTATTTATTAATAAAAAGGTCTTTATTTTAATCTATAACTTAAAATTTCGATTTAAAATTTAAAATTTGACGAAATTCAATTTGTACAATTTTTTTTTTGAATCTATGCACATCATAAAATGGCAAATCGAAGTTTATGATAAAATTTAAATTTCAGATCAAAATTTTAATTGAATTATATTTTAAATAAAATCTAAATCAATATTTTGAAATTTTGCAACTCAAATTTAACTTTAACTTTGTTTCGTTGTAATACATTTTAATTAATATTAAGAAATCATCTTAAGCATTAATTTGGATGCTTTAATGTGGATTCTAAATTTGACTTTAAAATTTTCAAGTAAATATTTTATAAAAATCAACTAAAGATCATTTGGAAAAAAAAAGATTTTATTTATTTAATTAATATGATAAGTATTTTGTGCTTGATTAAAAAGTATTTTAAAAAAGCTTTTTTTACCTTTTTTATTAAGATTCTATTCTAGTTCTATTCAAATAAAAGAAAAAGTTAAAATTCAATTAGCATCCGAATTTTTGGAAAAACATGGCGATCAACAATTTAATTAATTAATTTTTGTTTTTTTTTTGTTTTTGTCCTTGCTTAATTAATTTTTTAATAAAATCTACAAAAAATACAAATTTTTAATTATCTTTATTGACTAGAGCTTTTAACATCAGAAAATTTTAACATTAAATTCTTTTTTCATTTTTGACATTAAAATATTTTAACAACAATTTACAATAGACCTTTTGATCATATGATCATGAACTTCAAGTTGCCTCATAAAATTTGTCTCAAAATTAGAATTGATCAATACGAAATGATCATAAACTTAAATTTTTACCAGTGTTATAAACCTTAAATTATTAAACGTGTTTGTCAGGATCTGTTAGGATCTGATGGCTCTCGTTTATAACACAAATAATAAAGAAAACAAATTAAATAATAGTGAAAACTTTTTTTGACTAGAGGGACTTGAAGTTTGATAGTTTTTGAAAACAGTGGTTTAGGCTTTTGGAAATTTTGAGATGAGTTTTCATTCAAAAATTACTATATCTAAATATATTTTTAAGAAACGCAAAATTCTCTATTAAATGATATATTTTCAAGTATTTTGAGTGGAATTAAGTTGCACTTTAAACCAAAAAAACACATTTTTTTGGGCTTTTGTCCAGTTTTTTTGATTCTCGTCGGAGGATTGATATAAGATCCTAACTTTTTTATTTAAATAATAAAACTAGACAAAATTCTGAACTAATCTCAGGTTTCACTTTTTTTATTTAAAGCTTAATTGATCCAAAAAAAAAGTCAAAATATAGTTCAGTTTCTAAAAAAAATCATTAAAATTTAATTTTCATCTTTTATATTAATAAACTATTCGAAATTCTTAGATTATTAGTGTTTTAGCATTAGATTTGCCAGAAAAGTATGTTTTAAGAATTTGGCCGTAGCTCAATCCATTTTTATAAGCTTTCAAACAACGCCAAAATCTTCTGATCAGTTTGTTATTTATTTCCTTTCCAACAAATTCTCTTCTAGAACTCTCTAATAATCTTTTCATTGAATCAAATGTCTAATTTGTTGACCTTCTAATGAATAGCTTTTGATAGCACCATAATCCTTCTATTGGATTCAACTCACAATGGTACTTCGGAAGGAAAATTACTTTGATGCCGTATTTTGTTCCAAGAATTTCGAGTTTATTTGCTGGTTTAAATGCTGGATGATCGACCAACATTTTTTTAATATCATCTAACTTTTATTTACCTTCAAAATCATATCCCAATTCTTTTGCTAGTGTTAACATGATTAACCTCTCAAAAAGTCAAAAATCATGAGATCATAGTACTGCACTGTGAAATTAAAGACATTTAAGTTTGCTTTAGTCTGTGTTGTAGTTATTGAGAGAATTCTTTTTAAATGGATATTTAAATAATGAAACATTTAAAATTACAAAAAAGTGTTTTATTTTTTTGAATTATTTCTAAGAAAAAGGAATAAGCTCTTGCGAAAATTTTCACTTAAAAAACAATAGACAATTGTGCTACACGAACACGAAAGCAGGTAGAACAATTTGCTTAAATCTAAAAAATTGGTGCAAACTTTTGGCAATTGACTACAACTTGAATTAATCAAAATTCCCACGAATACATAAATCAAAATGGCCAACTCAAGCATTCGTAGAATAAGCAAGACAAAAAGGTTTAAAAACAGCCCAATTCTGATATGGAGCTCACTTTTTTCTATTTTTTTGACCTTTTTCTCATCAAATAGTTTAGAAACATTTATTTTTATACTAAATATTGACTTTAATTCCAAAATTAATAGAACATCTATAGAAAAAACCAGAAAATATAATATAAAATCATTGACTAGAAACTCCGCTATAAACATAATATAATAAAATAAATATTTGCTCTCTATTTCATTTGAAATGTTTCTTCCGACTTTGTTCAAAACTAAAGTCTTGAAATAATTCTTGATAGGAAATTCTTTGTTCAGGTAATAGTCTACAGTGAAAAAATTAAACTTGTTTATTCTGGATGTCCAAATTCTGATCGAGTGAAGATAGACCATTGGGGAAAAAGCTAACAAAAATATCGGCATTTTAAAAATTAATTTTATTTTTTGACATTTGGAATAGAGTTTTTCAAGCTTCATATTTCCCTTGAGTAAAAGATAGCGATTTAAGGAAATAATAGCCATTAGACAATTTGACATTGTTTTTAAAATGCTGCCCAAAAACTCCACAAAGTAAATGTCAAAAAGTTGAGCCAGAACACTTCGGTAAAATTGTGAGCAAAAAAAGCCATTGAAAAAAATGCACAAATTAATTAAATGAAACAAATAGATAAAACAATAGACAAAGTTCAAAACCGAATTCAAAATCATTAGTTTAAACATTAAATTTTTGATATTGTTTTCCTGCTTGTTTCCGCTCAGTGTCCACACATTTATGGTGTTCATTAGCAAACCGAGCAAACTAAAAAACGGAGACAAAAAAAAATTTACAAAAGCTATTTTTGAAGTATCATAAAAAACATCAATCTTGTTTTGGACAAATTTTTTACTTTTGGGTTTAACACACTTTGAAATCGCTTTATCAAAATCACAAGTTTTATTTGAACATAAACCGAAATTTAATTTCCTGATTTTTTCTCTTCTTAACAGGTCGTCATTTTGAAGAATCCAAATAATTGTACATGAACATGACTTGGCTGAAATAATTGGAAAAATTGGTCCATTTTTTGGAAATTTTCGAAAAAGGCAAATATCTTCATCTGGAAATTGGTACAAATCGGCAGAAAGAAATTTCACGAATAAATCTCTCTCTACCTGATTTAAAAAGCTGAAAAGCCATTCCGATTTTCTGGACAAAAAAGCGTCCAAATTCAAGAAATCTATTTTGAGCCAGGATAATTTCTTAAAAGCAAACAGACAATCACTTTCGGCCTCTTCAATGCTACCTGACAAATGTAATTGATTGACTTTTTGAAATAAATTTATTGAGAATAATTTTTTATTTAATTTAAATTTATAAAATTTAAAGAGTAATAAATCCACTTTTAAATCGATTGTGACATTAATTTTTTTAAAAGAGAGATAATTTTTTTTCAAGAATATGTCCGAAATGCCATAAAATTCAAGTTTACTCAACGATAAGTTGCTGAATATAAAAGGACATGAATTTGGATAAAATTTGACAGATGTTGAAAATTTAATTGAATCCACATTTTTAAAAGGAGACATTTTTGTTCCAGTGCATCCACAAATTTTTGAATTTTCCGAATACAAAAAAAAGTGAGAATAAAAAAAATTTAGAAAAATTTTGGTTTTGGTAGAAAACGAGTTGAATGGCTTACATAAAATATCAATTCCTTTAATGTTGGCTAGTCTAAAGTAGGTTTTTTCTGCTAGCGATCCTGGATCAAAATCAATCTTGAAACTGTTGTCTAGAATCAGCATTATTCTGGGCGCTATATTAAATTCCCTAAAATAAATTCTGTCACTTAAAAGGCAACTTAAATCAAGTTGACCAAACGATCGGAAATTTAATAAATCCAATTCGATAGAAACTCGTCCCCTGATCATTATTAGGGGTAACACTCTAAAATTACTTTCTCTCATAAAATCTGAGCATTTGTTAATGTCAATTGAAGGATCAAGCTCATCTGGAATGGTTATTACTTTTTTGCATACGCAAATTTTAAAAAATAAAAATATTAAATTGGAAATTTTATTTTGAAACAACATTTTGGCTAAAAAAAATAAAAAAAATAAAATAAATCTCTAAAATTTATATATTCGATATTTTTTAGGAAATAAAATAAATTCTCAAATTACACTTTATTTTATTTTTTATTTAGATAAAAGGATTGTATCATATTTAATTCGAATTTAAAAAGTGGAGAATATTTTAATGGAACAAAGATTGGCATTTTTAAAAGCTTGCTCGATTTGAATTTCGATATTTTCGATGATGCAGCCCATTACTTACATACATCCACTCATAATTTTTAATATTATTAAACCTTAATAGCATACAATCTGAATTGGATATTTCCTTTTTTTTTTAAATATAAGGTAATAATTGATTCTAATTCTCTCTTTTTAAAAAAATAAGAATATCAGACTTGTTCATGTGTCAATATGTCTTGAATTGGCTCATGTTTGTAGACGCCTCTTCCCCCACATCGCTAAGGCTTCCAAGCACTAACTGAAAATTCCAGAAACTGTCTGCACTTTGACTAGAAAAGCAAGTTTTACAAGTGGGCAAATTTGAAGTAGAAGAAAACATAAAAAAAAAGAGAAAAAATATAAATTTAGAAAAAAAAATTTAAATAATCAAGATTTATTCAAGAATTAAGCAACAAAGTTTTTATCTATTTATTAAATTAATAAAGCTAAATAAAATTCAGAAAGAACACAATTTTCCATTCTTTATCTATCATTCAAGGATGATGGCTTTTGAAAAAAAACTAAAAACTAAAAACAAATTAAAAATGCCAAAAAAAAAGATTATAAGGTATTTACCAATAGAATATATTTTTTGTTAGGAGATAAATATTTTTTAGTGTATAATTTAATTCATAAAAAGTAACTAAAAAATAAATAATAACATTTTTTGAAGAATATATTTATTTTTTTGGAAGAGACAATTAATTAAAAAAAATCAAAAAATTAAGATACAAAAAAAATTCAAACCAACAAAGTAATTAACACTTATTTTATTACTCGTTTTCATTGCTTGATTTTTTTGATCTTCCGCGTTCACGTTTCTCAGAAACTTGAACTTGGAATATTATTTTCGACTTGATCTTGAACTGCTACTGAACTTGAAGCCAAAACAAGTTTATTTTGATTAGAAACATTAACGATTATTTGAATCGTACTTGCAACCCCTTGAACGAACTGTGTATCTTCGTGCGAATACTTGACTATTCGCTTTCTCAATTTGATCCAATTGTAACCTTATATGATAAATATCTACTTCACAAATTAATTATCTACCTTTGAAAATAATTATCAATTTTGGTTTACATATATCTCCTACAAAAATAATTTATCCAGTTATTTTTTTATCTCCTTTTTTTAAATAAAATTTTACACTAAAAAAAATAATTACCTCCTAACGAAAAACTAAGGCGGCCTTTCCCAATAATACGGAACTTGAAACATTTCCTAGGAATGATTCACACCGAAGCATATCAAAAACTTAAATGTAACGAATTCCTACAAGAAATTAGTGCTGAAATTTAGGCTAAAGGAAAAAGAGGTCGTGGACGTCCAAGAAAAAGGAAAGTTGAAGATGAGGTGGTTGATTTAAAAAAACCAGCAAAAATGAAACCAGGTTGTCCATCTAAGAGAAGAACCACTATAGAATTTAATTTTTTTTTATACCTTTGTAATTATTTTTTATTCTTGAATGCATGAAAGTATTCTAAGATATATATTTTTATTCTCTAGTTCAAATTTAATTCACTTTTTATGCGATAATAATTTTTTTTTATACTTAAATAAATAAAATTTTGTTTGTATTACAAAGAATTTTTTTTTCCAAAATAAAATTTTTAATTCTATAATTTTTTTATTCATCAAAAGCTATTCAGTTGATTGAATGTTTTTTTCTATTTTATAAAATTAAAATTTTGCTTTATGTTATTTTTTTTATTTATCTTTTTTTATTTTTCGTTCTACCTCTTACATTCCTTATAATAATTGTGCTAAGTTTTGCTCTCTTACTTTTGAAATATATTTTTGCCTCATCTTCGCAAGCCTGCATGCTTTGATTTATTATTATTATCAAAGCTAAAAAATCAGGTTCTATCAAGATTTGTCTTTTGAAATTTATGATTTGAACTATTAATTAACTGAGCTAGCTAAAAAAAGTTGGAATTTTGTTGGGAAGATTTTCTTTAAAAATGGTTATAAAATAATAATTCTTAAAAATGTATTCTTTAAAATTATCATATAAAAACCTTTCAAAAAATTAAAAATATTTCTTAAAAAATTGTATTTTTCAAATGATCTTTAGCTTCTATAATAATTTTCTGACCTCGTTCCACATAACCATTTTCTGTCATGTTCATTCTAAAAATTGAATTAGAAAAAAGAAAAGAAAAAATGGAGATGAAAAATTACCTGACATTGGTTCGATTATTTATGATAAACAGAGGGTTAGCACTTGACATTACCTCATCATTGACACTGATGCCGTCCAAATATTGCTTCAGCAATAGTCTTAATTGAGCATTTTCGGTGGACAGCATATGTTTCTCTTTGTCCAAACTAACCTTATCCAGCAATACTTTATTGTATCGTTTCCAAAAGTTCTCCAGGCTCAAGTAGTCTTTCATTGCATCAGCTAATTCACTTCCAGGCTTTTCAAACAAAGCTTGTTGAATTTCTTCCTCCTCCTCCTGGCTCAATGACGAAGCGTAAAATGGCAATATTTTTTCCTCTTCGGTCTCTAATTTACGACACATTTCGGCCAAACGTAAGATTTGTTTAACTTTTTCTTCTTTTTTTTTCAGGCATTCAATACTCGAATTGCTCTGTACGGACAGTTTAGTTAGCTTTTTTTTCATTAGATCCTGCATTTGTTTCATTTGGTACTTAAGCTCATGAAAATGCTTATTCATCATATCTCGATTTTCTTTAGTGGCATTATTTGCTTCTTGTGCTTCCGATGTGTTCTGGTTCAATTTAGCTTTTAGTGTATTTATGGTATCCTAAAAATCATATTTTATTTATTCAATTTGCAGTGTATTTTTAAAATATTTTTTTGGAGGAAAATAAAAGTTGAAGATAAAATTTGAGATTTGAAAAATCAAGTTTTTTTTTTTTTTTCAATGTGTCAAGAGCAGACATTAGTCTTTCATGCGAACATGGTGGACACACTCATTTATTTAAAAATAAAAAAAAATAAATAAATTTTTATATCAATCGAAATGTTTTAATTTATAGGATAAAATAAAGTAGGAATAAAGAAAAGGAGAGAGAAAGGTGATTTGGTTTTATTTTAAGTTATTTTTTTTTTGTATTTTACATAATTTAGAAAATTATAGACGTAATTTATGTCAAATTTGGGAAATATTTTAATAAACTCAATAAAGTGTAGATTTACATTATTAATATATATTTGATATTTGAAAAATCAAGTTTACAATAATCCTTAATTTTATTTAATAAAAATTTTAAAGGACACGGAGTTATTATTAAAAAAATAGCTCAGCATTTTTATCCATATTTTTTTGAAAAAACTAAATGAAACAAACTTAAAATGATTGAAATATTTATTTTTAGACCAAAATATTAATCTGCGTATACGAAAACCCAACAATTTGTGAAAAAATGCTTTATACAATGGTTTTTAGTATATTTTTTTGACTTTTTCCTTTTTTTTCTAGCTAAATTTTGGCGCTTAATTCTTAATTAATTTTTCTTTCCAGGTGTTTAAATTATTAATCAAGTTTTTTATATTTTTTGTTAGACCAAAAAATTCTCTAAAAAAATTAAAATATATTTTAATTTTTTGATTGATTTTTTTAAGTGTTCATTTTGTTTATTTTAGTCATCTTAAGACGATGAGGCTCTGCAAAAACTCTGCAATTAAATTACGCAGTTGAATTAAATAATTTTTAGTGATGTACATTTTACTGTAAATTGCAGAGTTTTTGCAGAGCCTCATCTTGGATTGTTGTCTTAACATACCGATAAAACATTTAAAAATACTAGCAAAACTTTTCAGCATACTCAATTTTCATCCCACTATACTTGCATTATTAACATACCAAACACCTTAATAACATACCAAAATCTGATAAACATACTAATACTATTTTTCAAAAAGTTTTCCCGAATTTTCATTTGAATGACCTCCCGGTAGCAAGTGCAAACAATTTCCCAAAAGCAATCGAAATGGAAATTTTTTGAACAAGATAATTTAAAAAAATTTTAAATTTGATAAGTACCCTTCATTTTTGATTTAAATTAAAATAAAAATTGTTATTTTAATTTAAAATGTGTGGTGGCAATTTGTTGATAATTTCAACAGTCTAATAATTTTGTGAAGAAACTCAAGCTTGGTTGACCGAAAAAATTAGAGAGATCATTGATAAAAAATCTAAATCAATTTTTTTTAATTTGCTTAAATTGATTTAAATTTAAAATTTTTATTTATTTACGATAACCGATGCCTTTAACAATGGCCATCAAACCTTAGTTGTCTTTTTAGATTTACAGAAGGCCTTCGATAAAGTATGTCACGAGTCACTCCATTTCAAGCTGAAGCAACTGGGCTGCTGCTAAGATGTATGAAGAAGTTACCTAAGCGGTAGGAAGCAAAGAGTTATGATTGGTGACAGCTACTTGGAATCGAAACCTGTAACCAGTGAAGTTCCTCAGGGGAGCGTCCTCAGACCTCTCCTCTTCGTCATCTTCATAAATGATAGCCGGCAGTTGTCAATCACATTATCAAGCTTTTTGCAGATGACAGCAAACTTATCGGGGTGATTAAAACTAGCGTTGACCTTGAGCTTGTCCAGAAAGACCTAGACGCTCTTGTCGACTGGGCCAAGGAATGGCGTTTGTTGTTCTACCCGGATAAATGCAAAGTCATGGAAATAAGTTAGAAAAGCTATACTAGATCACAACTCACCATGGAAAAGACAGATTCCTCAAACAGACACGTTCTGGAATATACTGAAGTGGAGCGTGACCTTGGCATTATTTTATCCTCCAACTTGAAATCGGAAACCAGATATCGAATTCGATGTCAAAAGCAACAAGTGCACTAAGTATCCTTAGAAAGACTTTCAAATGCTGGACAGCGACCATCTTCAGAACCCTCTACACCACCTTTGAGCTACCAAATTGGTCAAACAGTTTAAAATCTTTGACTACAGTGAGAGACTGGTGAAACTAAATCTGAGCTCCCTGGAGGACAGGAGGACGAGAGGTGATCTTATTCAATTCTTTAAATGTTACACAGGCAACAACATTGTAAACTGGCACATAGCCCCGTCTGTCAAAGTCAACGGCAGAACAAGAAGAGCTCCAACCAGCACAGATTTGTCCGACCAGTCCCAGCCAACAGCCAACTGAGAGAGCACTTTTTCACTTATAGAGTGACTATGCCATGGAACGCCCTACCCCAAGAGATCGTACAATCCATTTCCGTCAATCAATTCAAGAACAGACTAGATAAGTACAGACGTAAGGAGAAACCTACCATGGATGAAGTCCTGAGGCTCGGCAGAATCGATACGAGGGAATGGTGACCTAAGGAATAATCAATCTTCAGTGTGATGAAGGCAGAGCTGGAAGTGACTGTGCTCTAAACACAGTGTACAAACCACAGTTACCAAAGATGGGATCCTACTGTTTCTCATCTTCGCAAGTCTAGCTTGCTAGCTTGTTGTAACTTATATTATTATTATTATATTATTATTTCAAAAATTCAGTACTAAACAGTTTTTTAATTGTTTTAAAAAGGCAGGTATCTTTTTCAGCAAAAAGTTTGCAAATAAGTGAAGAATGCTGAGATAAAAAATGATTATGCTGAAAAGTTTCACTAATATGTTAAAAAGTTTTTGGTAGTATGTTGGTCAAGTAGACCTATCTAATATTTAGCATGTTTATTGTATTATTTTTCATTTTGCAGAGAGATTTAATCAAATACCATTCAAAGTTAAAAAGGAAATACTATTTGATCTGAAATATATGTTCCTAGCAGACTTGTGCTAAAGGAAAAAAAATCATTTCAAAGTCTTTTAAAATTCTATTCTTTTGACTTGATTTTAAATTTTTTTTCTGAAAAAAGTAATTTCAAAGACTTTGAAATAAAAATGGCCGCCTTAATAACTAGAAGGAACAGCAAAAGACTTATTTTTAACAAATAATTTTTCAAAAATCAAAAGACTTTGACTTTATGACTTTAAGACAAATCTGGATCCTAGACTTCAAGATGTCGATTACATTTTGAATTATCGTTATAAAATCTTTTTCACACAATTCAGTCATCAGATAGAAATTTATTTACTTTTTTGAAATTGTTTAGATCAGATAAAATAAAATCAATTTTCTTCTAATTTTGAAAAATTTCAATGCTTGACTAATAAATTCCAAATTTAATAAGCTTTAAGTTTTTTCAAAAAAAAACAATTTAGTTCTAGGACTTTTTCGTCTTTCTGCAAAAGTTTCTTTTCATCATAAACCTAAATTACACTACGACTTGTTTTGTCCGATTCAATAAAATTGGATTATTTTGAAAAATTTACAATTCATGAAATAGTATTATTAAATTATTAAATTAAGTATTTACCTCAGTTAAAAAATATTTTTTATAGATTTTAAAAATTAGTAAAATTATCTTTTCATGCTCACATTTAAGCTGCCATTATTTGAATCTCAAGTGAAAGAGAAAATAGCTCAAATCTGCAAAATAAACTAGAAATGCTTGGTTCAGATGTCTACAAGGTTTCTGATATTTAATAAAATTTAAATAACATAAAATATTGTGATAATTTAAAAAAAGAAGAAAAATTCAAAATATTAAAAAAAAGCTTATTAAATTTTGAATAACATGGTCATAGGACGGAACTAAGTCGAAGTTAATTCGAAGGTATAGATCCGTAATTATGAAAAATTTGAATTTATTTTTCTTAGAATAAATATTTTTAAGAAAATTTATGATAGAATAATAATATGTGATAATCTTCAAAGAAAAAAAAAATCTTAAATCTATACAACAAAATACAAAAAATATTAAATTTAATTTAGACAAATTATTATAGACTAAGGTGCTCATTCTTTAGTTACATGAATTTTATCAACAATTAATTCCAAAAATCGATCAATCTAAATTTAAAATAAATTATATTTTTTTTAATTTTAATAAAATTTATTGTTAAAAAAACAAATTTTAAAAAATATTTAACTTTGGTGATGTATCATTTTTAAATAGAAAATTTATTCAAAAAAACTATTCTATCTTTCAATATTTTTGAGATAATACCGGCCTAGGTTAACTTTTTCAACTAATTCTAATATGCATTCAAAAAAAAATTATCAATTTATACTCACAGTCAAATATTGTATTTTTCTCATTTGAGTATCGATGTCCCTAGCGGACACTTCATCTTTTTTTTTCAAAGCATCGAAATTTTTTTGTCTCTCTTCATTGAAATCAAGGTAATCTTTCATGGCTTTTTCGTGTTCTTTATGCATGCTGGCAATTTTGGTCTCCAAGGCACTTTTGAGCTGCTGTTTTTCTTCCAAAGCCTGGCAAAAAAGTCTCACATAAAAAAAATAAAAAAATCAAATATTCAAAAAACCTTATTAGCTAGTTCATCTCTAAGGGACAAAAAATCAATGTTAGCCTCAGTCTCTTGGTCAAGAAAAGTCTTCTCCATTCCATAGATAATTGTCATCAACTCATCCATTTCGTGTGCATGCCGTTCATGTATAAACTCGCGTTCCTTATCGAACTCGAGCTTAATCACTTCGAGCATTTCTTGGAATTTTTTTTTTGCCGTATTCAGCTCTTCTGTGTGCAGGTCAACTAAATTATCTATATTTTGAAAATTGCTCCTCATGGCCATGTAGTACTGTTCTTCTGATTCATGCAAGTCCTTGACCAGAGCTTTAATGACACTGTCCTTTCGATCTATTATTCTTTCGAAAGTCTGGCTCATAATTTCAATGTCTCTGAGCAAGTCTTTGGCTTTGGCATCGCGCATTATCGATCTCCATTGATAATTTATCTTGTTCAAATTATTTCTAGTATTTTTTTCCTCCTTGATCAATTTTTCTCTCAACAATTCGTTCATGAGCTCTTCTTTTTTTTTCTTGGCCTCGGCTTCCATGAGCATTTTCTGCTCCATGTACAGGACCCGCTCTTCGTCGGTCATCTTGGCCAATTTTTTAGCAGAACTCGGCATTTTTACTCTTTTTTTTTAAATAATGTAATAAAAAATAAAATTATTTTTTTTGTTTTATTTAAAAAAAAAAGGTAAGTTGTTGCCATGGCAACCAATAATAAGATTATAATAAATAAATTAATTTTTAAGTCGCACAAGAGTTGACCATGGGCCACATTTGGCCTGCAGAACCCGATGGTCAAATTCTCTTAACTTGACTGCACATTCCACATCACTTTCTTCTTCATCATTATCAAACATCAATTGGGTATACTTATTCCAACCAAACGAGTAGACACAGCTATCTGTGTCGACTAAAATTGAGTGCTTGGCGCCCAAAGACACTTGGTCTATTTTAACAGGCTGATTTGACACTTCGTCCCTCAGGTCAAGAAGAGTAGGCTGAGCAACAAAGACAGAATCAGAGTTAATTGTTTCCAATTGTGAATTTGAATTCCAACCCCATAGAAAACAGTGGAAATTCTGATCTATGAGTGCCGAATGCCATCCAGGACTTCCTGTGCATATTTTTTTAGCCATAGCTACTTTTTTGAACTTGAAGTGGTTTTGAATTTTTGTGTCACCTAGCTGACCCTTGGTACCAATGCCGAACGAATAGACATCACCGGATTCTGTCAACGCTAATACATGCTCTTTGCCGGTGGTAAATTGAACACATTTTTCTGGTATTAAAATTGTATTCAATTCAATGTTTGATAGTGAGTCTTCATTCAAGTTTATTTCCATTTCGGAGACTTTTTTTTCCAATTCTTGTTTAGTTCTAAGTTCGAACAAACACTGGACTCCGTCAGACTGGTTCTGGAATACATAGGTGTTTATGTCAGTTGATAAAATGACCAAATTAGAGTTCTCTTTAAATTCGAGCAGAATTTCTTCAACTATTGTGTTATATGAGAACTGTAAAATTTGGAGAGAATTTTTTTTTTTAATTAAGCACCAAAAATAGTTGGTATTTGAGCAGGCACTTAAAATTATATGCTCAGTTAATTTTTTTATTTTTTTTTCGGTCCAGTCATAGTAAAATGCTTGGGAATCGGCTAGCAAGTAGATGCTTTCAATGGTTAAGAAAACAAAGTCTAAATCTGAGTCTATATCGAGCTGGATCCGCTCGGTCTTCATTTCGATTGCGTTCAACCCTTGGAACAAAATCATCTTCTAATTTAACATTAATCAAAAATTTTTACTTTTAAATAAAATTTTTAAAAATTCAATGATAAAATGAAAAAATTCTTATTTTATTTTATAATATAATTTATAATAAAATTTCAGATTTAGCTAAATTCTCTGTATTAAAAAAATCTTTTAAAAAATAAAAAAATGCTGATTGTATTGAATTTCAAGCGATGGCCTTTTTTTCCTAATAGGCTTCGGCTTTTGACCAAAAAAATTTTTTTACCGAAACTTTAATTTGATTTTATAAAAAAAATTAAATGCCTGCTAAAATTGGGTCTCATACGATATGTGACCTAACATCAATTTGATCTGATTGCCGGCACTTGTGAAAGACATTAGTGACACAAAGCACTAAACCAAATTATATCATAAAATAAGGGAAGCTTAATTATCAAGACACTCTTTAGAATTATAAAACAATATATAAATAATGATGCAATTTTAAACGATCTAAAGAAAATTAGAGGAAAAAGTTTTGGATTTTTAATAAAAATAAACAGAATTAATTAAAAAATTGATTTAGTAAATGGAAAAATGGAAGACTAAATTATTAAATGTCTAAACAGTTTAAATATGACAAATGAACAAACCAAGTACTCCGAAGATACCAATTAATTATATCATCTTTTATACTTCAGCAAAAATCTATTTTTTTAATACTAATAGCGAAAAAAACATAAAATAAATTAATCTTACAAAAATTTGAAACACTTTTTGCAATTAGAAAAAAAAATTTTTTTGAGAGTATTTTAGCATGAGATTTCACAATAACTCTTTTCCCAAATGAATGGCAAATTGAAGTTAATGATCCATTCAAAATATCATTTATTTTATCTTTAGATATCAGAATTAATATATTAATAAATTTAAATAATTTAAATGTAACATTCTATGCGTTTTGTGTAGATTAAAAATAAAAAAAATTTCAGCACATTAAAAAATCGATTTTTAAATTTAAATTTGATTTTTTTGTAAAGTTTACTTCAAAAGTATATGTATCTAGTATTCAAAATTAAATTTAAAAACCAAATTCAAAAAAATGAAAAAGTAATAAAATGATAAGAACGAATTTACCTAACAATATTTTTTAAATAAAGGACTTTAAAATAAACTTACAAAAAATCAGCTTAATTTAAATTTAAAAATCGATTTTTTAATGTGTTGAAATTTTTTTTTAATCTACACAATATGGTAGAGAATGTTACATTAAAATTATCTAAATTTATTAATTTATGGTTTAATTTTATATGTTTGAATTACAAAATGTATCCAATGTTGAAATAACATTGAAAAAGTGCGATGTTTCAAATAGTTTTTTCAGTTTTAAATAAAAATATAATTTTAAGCTCATATTGCAACCATTTTCATATTTAAAATTAAACTCTTTGGTGAAATAGAATGAGTTTAATTTTTGTTTGGAAATTTGAAAAAAATATTGAAAATTCTTTTTTAACTTTTAAATAATTTATTTAATTATGTACCGAGCTAATGCTCCTTCAGAATAAAAATATATAAAAAAAATTAAAAATAAACTTAAAAAAGATAAACAATTCACTTAGATTAAAATTTATATTAAATAGTTGAAAAACTTGGTCTAGTCGGTTAGGTGAACCATAGTTTACCTATTATGTGAACATACTTGATTTCAGGTTTTCTGAACTATTAGTTCACCTAATTTTTTTGCTCACGTAAAGGTGAACCAAAATAGAATTAGGTGAACAAATTGTATAAAATTATTTATTAAATAAATGCATAAATCTCCTAATTGATATAAAAATAAACAATTGAAATTAATGATTTTTTTGTTTTTTTTTTATTTTAAGGAGCTTTAGAAATAGCATTTTCTTGGATCTGGTTGACCTGGTGTTAACATAGATTCATCTAAAAATCGCAAAATATTACCTAATCGGCTCAACTTTAAATTTTTTATCTAATTGTTTTTTTTCTATCTTATTTTTTAATACTATTTTTAGCCTTTTTCTAAATAGATGAAAAAAACTCATAATATGTAACTAAAATCTGCATTTTAACAAAAACTCAATTGATAAAAAATAGATAGTTTTGCGTAGATAGTTTTCCAAACCACAAATATTATCTTAATGATCATCATATCACAAACCCAAAGTCAAAATTTACAAAAAAACACCAAGTTTTTCATGCCTGCAATATTAACTAAAAATTATATTTTTTATTTGTTTAGTTAACTTCATGATGTCAAATTAATTTTTTTGCTTTTATTTTATAGACTTATAATTCCAATTATCATTTTTCTAGTTTTTTTAAGGCCTAAAATTTTACGTAAAAAGGAATTTAACTTTTAGTAAAGAATTAAGACCAAGACAAGTCAAGTCTTAAGAGCAAAATAAAGACAAAAATTATTTTTTCTAATATTTTATTTAACTCTCGGTTCCAGCATCCATTCTTAAATCGTCTTCTTCGCGTCCCAAGTCGTCTAAAATTTTTGACTTTTTTAACCTCTTATTTTTTGAACCTAGAATATTTTTATAAAATTAGATTTAAAATTAAATAAAAAAGCAAGTCCAACCCGATAATTGCTCTTCTTTTTGTCTCAAAATTTCGACATCCTGAGATTGTTCGGGTTCGGCCCATTCTAGTACCAAACGACGACCAAAAAAGTGAGTGCTGTGGCACAACGCATCAAACGCTCTCTAAAGCAAAATTTTAAAATAGTTTTTTGTATTTTTTTGCATTATTTAAAACATTTAAAATTTGAAATTAAAGATAAAAATTGGGATTCTAATTTAAATTAGCTTGTAAAAAAAAATCTAGAGAAAATGCTGGGAATAAAATTAAAAACAAAAATAGAAAGCTAATTAAAAGTTAATTTATTTGAATCCGAATAATTAAATAAATAATAAGGAGACTTTTATTTAAGACAAAATTTACAATTTCGATACTTTAAACTAATTGACTAAATTTTATTAAAATTAAATTAATTTTTTTATGCCATTATTAAATAATTAGTTTTTGTTAAGAGCAGTGGTTCTCATAAGCCTGTTCAACAAGGTAAAAACATTTTTGCCATGAAAATCAAGTACAAATTATTTGTGAGAAGGTGTCTATGACTAGAAGAATTTATGAACATGGTGTCAACGAAAATGATTACCGTACACCCAAGAATGGCGCTAAAAATTAGTTTTAAAAAAAAAACATCTTCCGATTTTTCAAATTTCAAAAATCTTTGTTATAAATCTATTTAGTTATTTTGTTAAGTTATAATTTTTTTTAATTAATGAAATTTTCAACAAAAAAAATATAAATGAAGTTAAATACTTTTTAGAAAAAAATTAGTCAGCTTTAAAAAACTATTCTACTAATTGCTAATACTTTTTTATTTAATTTAATATTCTAAATTTTAAAACCGCTTGTAAATTTTGCCAGTGATTTCTAAACATCTAAAAATGTAATTTGATTAAATTTCTAGGGGATCAGTTGGGGGTTAGTCGTAAAAATTGAAGCTCAGTAGGGTGGTCAGGTTTGTAAAAATAAAAAATATTCAATTTTCACAAAAAATAAAAATTTTGGAGAAAAATTAATTTAATTTAAAAAAAAGAGAAAACAATTCAAATCAAATTATATATTAAAACTTTTAAAAATATTTTTGCTTTGCAAAAAAAATGGGAATTAGGAAATTTAAGAAAAATTGCGGGTCAGTGTTTTAGTAAGACCCTTTTTTTTTTCTACCTATTTTTTTTCCCCTATTCAAAACCCAAGAATAAAAAATAAACGAAGTATTAATCAGAGTTGGTCAAAAGTCAAAGTCATGAAGTGAAAGTCAAGTCTGGACTTTGACATTAAATTTTATTTTTTTGAAAAATTTTAGAAAAATGCAGGGAGTTAGGAGGTGCTGAGTTTTCCTTCTAATAGTTAAATAAATAAAATGATATTTTGAAATAAATTAATGAATAATTAGATAGAAAATTATTTAAATATTGAAAATAAAAGATAAATAAATCATTATCTGTTCCCATTTCAAATCGAAAATACAGAAGCATCAACTCTAATGAAACTGTCTAACTGTCTCTAAAGCTTGATATATTTTTTTTTTCATAAAGCAAGGAATGAATAGTATATTTGATATTAACAAAAATTAAATGTTGCAATATCAAAAGTTTTGATACATACATTAAAAACATATATAAATATTCATTTTCTTTGGCTTTGAAATTATTTTAAACTCAAGTCAAAGTCGGACTTTGACTTTGACTTTTAAAGATTCTGACTTTAAAGTTTGACTTTTGACCAACTCTGGTATTAATACTTAAATTTCAAAATTAAGTGCCGCATCTAAACTTAAAACGTAATTTTAAGCTTTTTTTAAAATCCAACTTTTAGTGCAGCACTTAATTTTGAAATTTTAGTATTAATGCTGCGTTTAGTTTTGATTCTTGGGTTCTAAAAATGCATTTTAACCAGAAAATTTAAGTTTTAATGCATGCATTACTGTGCAAGGGTATACGGTAGAAGGTGGCCAGTGGAAAGATCAACCAACTATGCAGATCCGATGCTTTTTCAGTTGAGCCTGGCTTTAATAAGAATTTAGCTTGACATGCAAGATACTGTTATTTTTAGGAAACTCGATGAAAAAAGAATCGGTTATTTTGTTCTTTCAAATATTTTTAAAAAAAAGTGGAAAAGGCGACATTAAATATTTAAAATTTTTTTTTTTAATTATCATAGTTTACTTCACAAAAAATAAACAAAAAAAATTAATTTCTTTTGTTAGATAAAAATTGATGCCATTTTTTTAAAAATTGACATGAACTACGACTGATTCTACTATTGCCATTAAATAAAGTTAAACAAAATGAACAAAAATTATCATTTAAAAATATTTAAAATAATTTTATTTAAAAAAAATCCTCTTTTAATAACGTAATCTTTGTCTTTAAGTAACATTTTTTTCATTTTATATTATTATATTAGCCATACATTTAGTAGAATATTTATAATACTTGGCTTTGGTTAAACATGGTAAGCTTAACATGAATAATTTTATGATACAGTCTAATCTCTTTAATCTGGCCTTCGATTTCTCGGAAAATTCACTAATTCGGAGGAAATCGACCGAAAAAAAAATCTGTTTTATTTATGGAATTTTTTTCATTAAATCGGCTAAGTCAAATTCTGTTATCCGGCCAATTTTTGTTTTCAAAGAATTGAAAAAAATGCAATTTAGTTAAGAAAAATTTGAAAAATTAACATATTAAATCAATTAACTAATAAGCTCAAATTTAGTAAATTAGAAAAAAAACAATTAATTTTAGACAAGTTTATTTCAAAACAATTGAATTCAATTTTTCCTTTTTGTTTAATATTGTTATTATCAATAAATAAAATAATAATCAATAAATTTATTTTTGTATCTCTTTTTTTTTTTTAATCTGGAACTTTTAGTTAAAATTCCTATTTTCCGAGATAACAATTTTTCGGAAATTCTCTAATTCCGACAAAATTTAAGAAAATAAGCTTGACCGGATTAACGAGAGTAGACTGTAAAAAATAAAAAAAATAAATAAATATTTTTTTTAATAACTTTTGACTATAAAATGATTAAATAAATTTCTGTGATTTAAAATTGATAAATTTAGGAAAAATCAACTTTTTTCATGAAGCTTCAACTATGTAAACATATGTCACATGTAACAACCTATTTCAATATATGTCCTTTAAACTTTCTTACATTTTTTTAGCTTATTTTATCAACTCTATTTTTATTTTTTATTTTTATTTATTCTGAAGGAGCTCAAGCTCGGTGCATAAAACAAATTAATAAAATATAAATAAATAATTAAAGGCTATCAATTAATGGACTGACAAAAAAAAAATTTACTGGCAAAAAAACTACATTTGATGACAAATAAATTAATTGACAGATAAATTAATGATTTTGAGGTGACAATAAAAATCAAAATCTTGAAATATGGCACCAAAATCGGAAGGAAGTTCCAGAAAATAATGACGAACCGTTTTGTCCAAATCTCATCATCAAGCTAGAGTCAACTATGAGACAACATCACAATTTAAGTTCATTCTTTACAAGCTTAGAGAATGACATTATTAGATAGCTTAATTAGAACTAAAATAAAATAAAATAAAAAAAATAAAAATAAACAAAAACCTATCTATAAAGTAGGTTTTATTTAGTCAGTGAAAAATTATTAAAAAATCATCTAAACATATATATTTGTCAGTCGTTTAGTTTTTTATTTTCATCTAAAATAGATTAAATTTGTCACCCCCAAAAAATTAAACCATAATTAAAATCTATCTAAAATAAAAAATTACCTCCGCATCGCTTTGTGTGACAAAATCAACAAAACCAAATCCTCGATGAGCACCGTCAATTTTTTTCGGCAACCTTACATACTTGAGCTCGCCAAACACCTTGAACAGCTCCTCTATTTCTTTAGCCTTGGCCTCAAACGGTATGTTCCTTACCAAGATTTTGCTAGACTTTTGCTTTGTCGTTGTGCTAGTCTTGCGCTTGACCGAATCGATGGATCCGGTCCGGTTCGAAAATTTAATCTCCAAACAATGACCGTCCAATTCGCATCCCTGCAAGGACTTGATCGCCTCTTTGGCATCCGAACTCTTTTTAAACTTAACGAACCCGTAGCCCATGGACAATGCTTCTCTATTTTGAGACAACTTTCTGGCAATAGTGGCCTTACATTTTCCTATTTTGGAAAACAGTTTTCTCAGTCCATCCTCATTGGTGTCAAAATTAAGATTCTTGACAAACAGTGTCGCATTTTCTTCATACTCGGCATCCGATTCCTCTTCTTTTTCAATTTTTTTCTCCTTCTCTTCTTTCTCCTCTGGCTCATTTTGTTCCAGCTGATCGCCATCTCCTTCGAACACATCCACTGGCGCCCATTCCAAATACAACGGCACTGATTTAAATTTCCTATAAGCCAATTTTTTAAACGCATCCCTGGCCTCTTGACGCTCATCGAACTCAATTAGACACGCGATTCCGTACTCTGGCATCACAAAGCGCTTCATTCCGCCATCGACCTTCTGCTTGGCAATGAACTCTTTCAGCTCGCTCTCACTGGTCTCATTTGGCAAGTTTTTGATAAGAATTATAGTCTTGGACCTTTCACTATTGGAGCTAAACGCGTCCAATTTGACATTGTTTCTGAGCAAAAATTTTCTGATGTCATTCACAATTTGGGTCTCTCCGACAGCTATTTTTACCGCAGCACTGCCATTTTTTTTGCCACTACTGTGCACATCATAAATATCACTTTTGTCCACTTGGTACCTACTGGCCATTAGATTGGCAACCGAATTTTGATTAATAAACAAAGAGTTCCAATTGTGGCTGTTCTGAGCCTTTTTTTTCAGCTCAGCCTTTTTTTTCTGCTTGAAATTCTTCTCGTCGATTTCCTCGGACTCAGTTTTGCTCTTGGCCGCAATAATGTGCAGCATACGGCCCTGGTAAACCGTCCCGTCCAGCTCATTGAACGCCTGCAAGGCTTTTTCGGGAAACATGCACGTGATGTAGGCAAACCCCTTGGGTTTTTTGCTAAAGGTGTCTATGGGCATGTTGACTTCGACCAGAGGTCCATAGGCAGAGAACAATTTTTCCAAGTCCTCCTCTTTGCAGTCATAGCACAAATTTCGCACGAACAAGCGTCCGTTCTCAAAATCAGGCTCTTGGTCTGCATCGGCCTCTTTTTTCTGTTCAGCTGGGCTCTGATTGGGACTCTGGGTTGGTTCTGGCTGGACTTGCTGCTTTTCTTTTGGCTCTAGATTGATGTCATTTTTCCATATGCTTTCTTTGGACTTAATGGCTTTGTTGGCTTCGAGGAACTCGATGAATTCTTCGTCTTTGCCCAAAGGACCGAGCAGTTTTTCCATCTTGTCCTCTTTTTTGTCTTTTTTGGTGGCTGCCTTTTTTGTCATTTCTTTTTTGACCTCTGGCTTTTTATTGTCTTTGGAGTATTTGCTCCATGGTCGAGACTTGCTGGCCTCGTTCAAGGGCTGGCAAAGCTCGACCACCAGTTTAGACGCGTCTATGTATGTGTTGTTGAAGTAGTCGATGGCCTGTTTGGCTTGATCGTCGCTCTTAAAGCCCACGAAGCCAAACTGACGAAATTTGCCGTCTTTGGTAAACTTGAGCTTGGCATCCGTTATTTCTCCAACTTTGGAAAAATGTGATCGGAACTTTTCGTCGGAGATTTTTTTAGGCAAATTTTTTACAATTATCCGTGATCCCATATTTTATTTGAATAAAATGTGTTTTTAAAATAATCTTAAAAAAAATTAATATTTGCTCATTCAAATGTATTTTTTTTTATTATAGATTCAAAATTAATTTAACTAATCGACAGTCAAATGGAAAAAAAATAATCAATTAAGCTCAAAAAAGGACAACATTTGTATTATTAAAATATAAAGAGGAATATAGGATTTGTAGTGAAAATTTGTTCCTGGTTAATTTTTAAATGCATCACTCAATTTTTTTTATTTTTTCAATAAAGAAATCTTGTGTAATTTTTTTTCAAAAATTTTAAAGTATTTTTTCAATTTTTGATCCAAAGTTTACCAATTTGAAAAAAAAATGGTTTATTGACAAATTTAACTTTTAACAGTATTAGATTAACAATCTAATATTACTTTGCTTATCTTTTAGAATATTTTTAATGTAAACAAAATTTTACCTGTGCATCCGCTGCCAGAATAATAAAAATAAAAGAAAAAGAAATTAGTATTGATTATTTAATTGATTGATTTATTTTATTTATTTATTATACAGATCTATGGTCTACTGATCTAAATTTAGAAAAATGCATTGTAATGCACATTGGTAAAAAGAACCCTAATTTTCAAATGATTAATCAAGCAAATGGTCTTTCTCATACTCTAAGCGAAACGATTGAAGAAAAAGATCTTGGTGTTTATATAACAAGTGATCTAAAGTGGAAAAAACAATGCTCAGCAGCATCGGCAAAAGCAAATAGAGCACTAGGTGTGATCAAGCACACTTTTAAAAACTTAAGTGTTTTTTCGCTTAGACTACTCTATACAGCACTAGTCCGTCCTCATTTTGAATATGCTGTAAGTGTCTGGAGCCCAACAGCAAAAGGTGACATATATATAATCGAAAAGGTGCAACGTAGAGCGATCAAGTTTCTAAGTTGTCTAAAAAATCTACCATATGAATCAAGGTTAAAAATCTTAAATTTGACAACTCTTGAAGAAAGACGTAAAAGAGGTGATCTAATCCAAATGTACAAATTAGTCAAAGGTATGGAAAATATAAATTTAATAAACGGAATTAATTATGCGAAAACAACAACAGGGCCAGCTAGTAATCTAAGAAGACATGACAAGAGGCTAGTAAGAGAACTAAACAAGAATGGTCCGCATCGCTTTAACTTTTTAACAAACAGAGTAGTGGACATATGGAATGGTTTGTCAACACGAGCTATAAATGCGGTTTCACTCAATGGTTTCAAGGCAATAATCGACAAAGAAGTTTTTGGAATAAAAAGAAGCAACGACTGCTAAGGCTCTTAATGGGCCAGACGTTTTGTCCAAATCTTTGATTTTTTCGTTAACCCGGCTATTTCTCTTTGAATCTTTGTCTGATTTTTCAAAAAACATGCAATCTGACATCTTTGTTGATCAGTTAGTTTATTCTCCATTTTGTTAGATTTTTAGGTAGTCTTACTTTAAAAAAGCTATTGTATGAAAAAAATTCATAGTGAACGATTTTTTTAAATGCAAAAAACGGATCATAATTATCTTTATTTTTCAAATAATTAGTTTTTGTCAAAATAAAAATTAATATAAATTTTGTCAGAACTAAATAAAAAAAAAAATTAGTTATGCAACAAAATAATTAGTTCATGCTAAATTTCATTAGTTTCAAACTGAAATATTTTTATTCTAATTTTTTTGTATATTTAACTCGTTGGTTAAAAATGGTAAAATTCGACCAAAATTGGAAAATTGTAGATTTAAAATGAGTGTAAACGACTAAAAATATCGTACGGGGGGAAAAAGGCAGACTTAATTAAGCGCTTAAATGAATTAAACTCAGAAAAAATTGACTCGGTTGAGGATATTGAAAGTAGGAATGAAGAGTTAATCGAAGTTGAGATTTCTGTGCCGTCTCATTTTACGAACGAAGCAAGCCAAGAGGAGAGTGAATCAGATAATTAATGTGTAATTAATGAAAATGGGAAAATAATTTATAATGTTTATTTAATAGATAGTGAATATGAATCAACGGAAAGTTAAAAAAGGACTGAAATTAGTATATCAAGTAGATTATAAACCTGAAGCTTTGATTGCTGATGGAGCTGAAGCAATTACCAACGGCTTCATGAAAGTATTTGGTTATGAATCGACTAAAGATTTTGTTAGAGTCATGTGTTGGGCTCATGTGCACAGAGCGATTGAACAAAGAACAAAGTCGCTAGAGAACGCGAAAGAAATTAGAGCAGATATTGATTTATTACAGATTTCACCTAGTCCTGAGTTTTCTGAGTTTTAAAAAAAGTAGAGCAACATCAACATTAATAAAGATGTTTTTTTAAGTTATTTTGATTCGGAGTGGGTCAATTCTAGAAATTCAAGCTGGTATAAAGGATTTGCTTTGAACATACCTTTAACTGATAATGGATTAGAGAGTAAAAATGGGAAAATCAAATTGATTCATACTCTTAGATCTAGGTTATCAGTAAATGTTTATTTGTCAAATGCTGTAAATATGTTAAGGCAATGGTCGATTGAAACGTTGAGTGACAAAAAATTTGTTGATCATACTAATTGTAGGGAAAAAGGTTGGAAATTGGCTTCAAGTTACCTTTATGGTGGAAAGGCAGTAGTAATAGTTTCGTATTAACTGAAAAGGATTTTGCAAATTCAATTAATCAAGATTTTATATACATGAGATTTGACAAATTAAAATCAGCAACATTTTCAGTAATATTTTCTCCAAAAAACAATGTTTTAATTTTTTTCAACTTGATTCTAACTCTTTGTGACATACTGTATAAACAACATTTCTTGTAAGTGGTAATCAAAAGTAATGACCCTATGCTCCACAATGAGTGAATATGGAAAAAAAAACTAACATCATTTGTTATTCAAATTTTTTGAATAATTATAAAATTAAGGGTCGGTAAAATAAAAATATTGTTTTTGTTTGATATTTTCCTATCATCTTTAGAGTGAATTTTAAGCCCAAAAAAAATCCTGGGACAATTAGTGAGATTTAGTCAAATTTTAAATTTAACTTGAGTTCCCATATCATTGTAAATGATGCCTTAGTTTTTTTGAATTTAGTCATTAATGTATTTAGTATGTAAACCTTTATTTTAGATTTTTTATAAGTAATCGTCTCATATTTTTTTGTTCTAAGTATATTTTAAATATTTTACGAAAGTGTTTGGCAGCTTCTATTTGTGTAATTAATAATTTTACTTTTAATAAAACCACAGTGCGAAAAACATTATCTCACTTTTTGGCAATTTTGACAATTTTAGGGAAAAATTAACCTCTGAGAATTCCTTAATTTCGACTCTAGTAAAAGTAAATTATTTTTGATTTAAAAAAAATTTGTGATTATTTTGTATCAACAGTATTTATAGAAAATTAAATAATTATCCAGATTTTTTCAAAATTTAAATTCAAATTGAAAGTTATTAAATCCTAAAATTGATTGATTTTTTTATTAACTTTGTCTTTATAGGTAAGTATTAAGAAAAAAGTAAAATTACATGAATATTTAAATAAAAGAACAGAAATTTACGACAGCGTTAAATTTTTGTTTAAATAAATCTAATTTAAGTTTTAAATTTTCAAGATTTTTTTATATAAAGAAATCAATCGCTTGCGAAAACTTTCACTTAAAAAAGAATAAACAATGATGCTTTGTGAACAAGATAGCAAATAGAACAATTTGCTCAAGTCTAAAAAATTGGTACAAACTTGTGGCAATAGACTGCAACTGGAGTTTATCAGAATTCCCAAAAACACATACATCAAAATGCCAAACTCAAGCATTCGTAGAATAAGCAAGACAAAAAGGTTTGAAAACAGCCCAATTCTGATATGAAGCTCATTTCTTTCAATTTTCTTTTTTTTCTTCTCATCAAATAAATTAAAAATATGAAGTTTACTATTAAAAATTGATTTTAATTCAAAAATTAATAGCAGATCTATGATGACTATTAAAATGTACAAAATTAAATCATTGAGCACAAAATCAATTATAAAAACAATATATGAAAATATAAAAGTCTCTTCTATTTCATTTGAAAAATATCTCCCGATTACAAGTGGAGTAGACTCTCGGAAAAAATACTTGATCGGAAACTCTCTAATGGAATAATAATCTTGAGAGAATAAGATAGAATTATTTATTTTGGATGTCCAAATTCTGATTGAATGAAGATAAACCATTGTGCAAAGGGCCAAAATAATCAATGGTATTTTGTAGATAAATCTTACTTTTTGAAATTTGGCACATAAATTTTCAAGCTGGAAATTTCCTTTGATCAAAAAATAGCGATCAATTGATATCATGGCCATAAGACAATTTGAAAGTGTTTTTAAAATGCTGCCCAAAAACTCCACAAAATAAATGTCATAAAGTTGAGCCAGAACACTTCGGTAAAATTTTGAGCAAAAAAAGCCATTGAAAAAAATGCACATATTTATTAAATGAAATAAATTGATAAAACAATAGATAAAGTTTAAAATTGAATTTGCAATTATTAGCTTGAAGATTAAGCTATGAAAATTGTTTTCTTTGTCATTTCCGCTTAGTATCCACACATTTATTGTGTTCATTAGCAAACCGAGCACACTAAATAATGGAAATGAAAAAAAATTAAACAAAGCTATTTTTGAAGTATCGTAAAGAAAATCAATCTTGTTCTTGACAAATTTTTTGCTTTTTGGTTTAACACACTTTGAAATCATTTTATCAAAATCACAAGTTTTATTTGAACACAAATAAAGATTCAATTCATCAATCTTTTTTTTTCTTAATAAATCGTCATTCTGAAGAATCCAAATAGTTGTACATGAACATGATTTGGCTTGCAAAATTGGAAAAATGGGTCTATTTTTTGGAAATTTTCGAAACAGACAAATATCTTCATCTGGAAATTGGTACGATGCGCTAAATTTAAATATCACTACAAGATCATTTTCCACCCCATTCAAATAATTGAAAAGCCATTCGGAATTTCTTGATAAAAGAGCTTCTAAATTGAAGAAATCTATTTTGAGCCAAGACAATTTCTTAAAAGCAAACAGACAATCACTTTCGGCCTCTTCAATGCTACCTGTCAAATGAAGTTGATCTACTTTTTGAAATAAATTCATTGAAAATAATCTTTTATTTAACTTAAATTTATAAAATTTAAAAAATAGTAATTCTACTCTTAAATCGATTGTTTCATTAACATCTTTAAAAGAGAGATAGTTTTTTTTCAAAAAAATATCCGAAATGCCATAAAAAACTAAAAAAGTAAAGTTGGATAAATTGGAAAAGATAAAAGTACATGTATTTCGATAGTATTTGACATATAAGGAAAATTTAATAGAAATTATGTTCTTAAATGCGTTAAAATTGTTTTCTGAGCATTTGCTTATTTCTGATCCATTTAGATATAATTTAAAATAGGTGAAACAAAATTCAAGTGATAATTTTGTTTTTGCAGATATGGAATTGAATAGGCTAGATAATGCATCAATTGATTTTTAAGTATCTTTGTATCTTTGGATAAATATTTTTGACTCTTAATATTTTGGCACAATATTTTTAGTAAAAATTCTACAGAAATAGTAAAAAACCCATAAATATATAAAAAAGTAATAATATTAATTTTGTGGCAATTTTTTTATTTAAAATTAATAAAAATAGTAAGAATACCCAAAAAAAAATAATTTTTCCATTTAATCAATAATAAAAAATATTTTTAGTAAGAAAAAAATAAAAATAAAAAAAATAATCAAAAAATTTAATTTTTTTTCCTAGTACAACCATTTGGGCAATAAAAACCTTTTTTATCTTCATTGGGGCATTACAAGTTTTACAAATATTCTCTATTGATAAAGCTGCATCATTCGGCTTGTGTCTTTTAGATGATGTTGGAGCTTGTTCAAGTTCTTTATCCGAATCTTCTTCAGATTCAAGTATGGCATTCTCTTCGTTCTGAATACAGTCCGCGGGTTGATGTTGTAGGCATGACCTTGTTTTCTTTTTTGATCCTCGCTTTTGCTTGTTGTTCAATGGTTTGTTGTTCAATGCCAATATCATTGAAGTTCATCAATTCTAAAAAATTAATATTAATAAATTTAAAGAAAATTTTTTGTGGTATGTTTTCATTAATTTAATTGTTTTATTTACAATTAGTTGGGAAAAAAACGAAAGATTTTTCATATAAATTTGTGGTAATTTTACTAATTATATTGCGTTAAATACTGACAGCCAATATTTTTGATCAAAATCAATCTTAAAATCATTGTCTAGTAGCAGCATTATTTCAGATACGATTTTAAACTCTCTAAAATAAATCCTATCGTCTAAAAGACAACTCAAATTTAGTTGATTGTAAGAGCGAAAATTTGAAATCTCTAAGCCCATAAATATTCTACCAATGCTCGTTTGTAATCCCATCACTCTATAATTACTTTCTTTTATAAAAGATGAGCATTTATTGACGTCAATTGAAAGATCAAGCTGATCTTGGATATTTATAATTTTTTTAGACATACCAATTGTAGATAGAAATAAAAAAATCAAACTAAAATATATTTTCGAATGCATTTTCCTTCTAAAATTTAATTTTTCATTTTCAGAAATATTTAAATTATTTTAAAATTTTCCCCATAGTCCATTAATTTGATCAAAAATTATTGATTTTTATTGCAAAATTGGATCAAAATGAATGCCTAAAATAGTTTTACTCATTTCAAAAAATTTCGTGTCTTAACCAAAATATTATCAGGTATGTGATAACCACAATTACGTTTATGTATCTTACTGGTTGTGTTTGTCGTGTATTGTTCAATCTGTTGGTCTTTTAAAAAATGATCTTTCACTGCCATTGACACTTATCCACAAAGTTATTTGAGCGAGGTAAACATTCATAGATTCGATCAAGTTTGTAGCCGATTTAATATAAATACAGAACTTATCGTCAAGTTAGAAGGGTATGGATTTAAAGGGAAAATTCTTGACTGGATCAATGCCTTTCTGTCAGAAAGGAAGCAAAGAGTTTTTCTGGGTGGATTTCTTCTGAATGGATGGACGTATTGAGTGGAGTTCCTCGAGGCTCTGTCTTAGGTCCTCTGCTTTTTATTATATTCATAAACCATCTACCAAATGGCTTATCCGTCTTTTGCAAACTCTTTGCTGATGATAGTAAGTTGATGAGCGTAATTAGAAACTCGAAAGACCACGAAAAATTACAGGCAAAAATAAGTAAGGTACTTGAGTGGACCAGGCGTTGGAAGATGGACTTAAACTTAAACAAATGCAAAGTAATGCACGTTGTGAACAAAAATTTCTATCAAGAACACTTCTATTCTTTTGAAATCGAAGATTATTTGTATTTAATCGAAAACTCAGACTCAGAACGAGATTTAGGTGTTATTTTACCAGATGATTTGAAATGGGACAACCATATATCGAGTATAATTCACAGAACTTACGAATTCGTTTACAAATTGGGATACCAGAACATTTAGGTTAATCTTCATCTCATTTGTAAGACCAATATTAGAGTATGGATAAGTGGCTTAGAGTCGATACAAAAAGTATGACATAAAGCGACTTGAAAAAGCCCAAAAGAGAGATACCAAACTTGTACCATCTATCCGGAACAAAAGTAATGAAGAAAGCCTCAAAGTATTGGAACTGACCAGCCTTGAAGAAGGTCGGATTAGAGGTGACTTAATACAATTTTTTAAACTTGAAAAAAAGTTAAACAGGATCGAGTGGTTCCATCCAATTGCTCTACCTCCAAGTTCATTCGCAACAGGACCAGAAGGTTCAACAAGAAGCCAAGACACGCTATTCAGTCAAGTCCAGCAAGACATAATTTTTTTACAAATCGAGTGGCCCCATATTGGAATACTTTACCAGCTGAAGTAAAGAATCAATCGAATGTGAGCCATTCATCATTTGTATTTTAAAATTAAAATTTAAAATAAAAAAATCATTGTCTATATAAAATATATTTGTGAATAAAATTATTTTGCCATTAATTTTATTGTTTATTTTGAATGTTATTAAGTCTATTTAAGGGTTTTTCTAGGCTGTCCCTAAAAAGCGGAAAACGGAAATTCCGCATCACTTTTAATGCTAAAAACTTCCTCTAAATAAGTTCCTAAAAAGCGGAATTTCCTTTTGGAAAAATTGCAGAAAAGTTAAAAAATAGTGGAAAATTTATGCGGAAATTTTTTCGAAAATTTTTTTTTTTAATTTTAAATAAAGCTTGAAATTATCTTTTTAATATACAAATTATAATTACAGTTTTTAATTTTTATCACAATTAGTAGTAGTAGCAATTAAAGCATTTTAATAGCACAACCACGACTTCTGGTAACCATTTCTAAAACCACTAGTAACTTTGCCAAACTCAAAATGATACCAAAAATTACAATTATCACATTCTTTTGGATTTTCTAGACACACTAACCAGCACACTTGACAATGACAATCTTTAATTTTTTCTTTTATTAAAAACTTTGCTAGTTTCCATGCACTTATGTTAAAAAATGAACTTAAAAAATCAAAATTAAAATCTTTTAGAAATAAATCATTCAAAGCTGCATAATCATTCATAACCATATTAGCCCTTATTAAAAGCTTATGAGATAAAAACTTGTCTAAATTATGAAGAAAATCTACTAAAATTAGTTCTTTAAGATACACCTTAACATTTGAATACCTTGTACCTTTACTAGCTCAACTGAATTTAGAACATGACCTCTTTTTTTTCTTCCTGTAGAATCTGAAGTTTATTTAAAAGGTAATTTTATTTCTGCAATTTTTTAAAAAGTCAAAAAGTCTTATTAATAAAGGGGAAAAAGTGATACGGATTTTCCGTTTTCCGCTATTTAGAGACAGCCGTATTTCTATAGAAAATTAAAAGAAATTTTTTCAAGGAAATTATAATGAATTTGAAAAAGTTATTATTTATCAAGAATTTTCATTCCGTTTTTTTCTTAAATTCAGTTTTCTGTTTTTGCATAAATCAACTTTTATTTTATAAAAAATATGCCCTTAAATTACCCAAATAGGGGATAATTTATTACCATTAAAGCATTAAAAAATTTTTTTGATCAGGTTTATTTCGTATTTCGATTTTTAAAAATCATACTCTTTCTTTATTTATTATTAATTTAATTAGCAAATATCAAAAATGAATTGTTTTTAAATAAAACTATTTTTCTTTTATTCAAAACTACGAGATAAAATTAATGATAAAATTAAAAATCTCAAAACACGTGTCCTTTATCTCAAAAAACTGAATCAAATTTAAAATTCTCCAAAAGTATACTATTTTGAAAAATTTTTTAAAAAAAAAGAATTCTTTGAAATATTTAATATAAAAATTATTTTTGACCAGACATTTGTATATATTTTTACAGTAAGAAATTAAGAAAATAAGCACTCTTTGTCCTGGACAAAAAACCCTCTATGTCCCCAATTTTTGATAAAAAAATATTTTTCTAATTGAAATATAAATTTGTGAATAAATTATTTTTATTTTTTTGTTTAGAACCAAATGCTTTTTTATTATTTAATAAAGAAAATCAACAAAATTTCTCTAATCTACTTATTTAAAAAAAAAATTTAAATTTAAATTAACAAAAAGCAAATTTGTTTGAAGATAATTTTATGTAATTTTTTAGACAAATATTTTTAACGTCAAATAAAGAAACCGACTGAAACAAATTAATAAAAAAAAACTAAATAAAGACCAGAGCCATTTATTTGTCTAAAAACCGAACTTGAATATTTTTTCTAAATTAGGTTTTAAAACAATGGAAAGTTCAGACAAAGCCATAGAAATTTTTTTCCTAGTCCCTTAAAATAATTTTTTCTCTAATAAAATTAAGGTTTCTTGTTCAACAAGGAGTCAAGCTAATCACAACTAAAAATTATTAATACAATGACATTTTAAAAATTAATAAAAATCATCTCTTTTTTTAGTTTTTCGAAGAAAACAAATCGATTTTCGCACATTTTTTTTATCTAAAAATTAAATTTTAATTTTTTGTATTCTTTTGGTATTTATTGCCAATTTTACCTATAAATAAAATTAAATATATTAATTCAATTAATTAGGAAAGAAAAAAAAATTAAATAAAGTTTTAAAAGTACACTTGAATCGAGTGATTAGCGTGAAGATGTCTGCTAATTTAGAATTGCATAACCGGGTCCTTGATAGCAACCAGGAAAAATAAAACAAATTTATTTTTCGGTTTGCGGGCTAAATTTAAATTTTATTACAAAAGTTGCCAAATATTTGAATTTTACATTTGTTGACATTTATCCAAGAAAAAAATCATAGCCTAGAGTGTACTTGATAGTTTTTTGTTAATTACAGTTTAAGCAGCAAACAAAAATTTTGTTGAGCAAATTAATTGCTTCGAAGCAATTGTATAAAAAATACCTGAGCTAATGACTAAAAGCCCCATGCCAAACTCAACTAATTTTTCTTTAAGAAATCTATCCTAAACAACAACAAAAAGTCTTTAATTTTCGACAACTGTAGCAGTTGGAATTGCGAATTAATTTAAAACTTTGGCACGGAGATCAAAAATTCAGATGCTTTTTGACGAATCTGATTCAAGTCTAAATTCCAATGACAGCTCGTTTTTGTCCAATTCAAGCGATGAACAAATCAGCAAAAAATTCACAAAAAACCGCAACATAGTCAACCATTTTTTGGTGCCAGAAAAGCCAAAACCAAGGCTCAAACAAGCCAAAGATGTGATCGAAGAGCTAATTAGTCAAAAGACCGAGAACAGCCTAAAACTAACCAACCGCAACAACTCGAACATAAAATCTGTGCACTTCACATCACCTCTGGCCATGCAGACCTCTTCGTACAACTCGGCCTCCCACAAACTCCCCGCTACACCCAAACCCTCGGCTACAGAGGCCAACATCCTCAAGCCGTCACTGGCCAAGACCAAGTATGCTAACACGCCGCTCGCCAAGACAGATGTAGTGCGCTCGTCCTCGCTCCGCTACGCCAATCCATCCAGTCTTAAGCTCTACTTTTCCAACCAGAATTCGACCACAGGAAGACTAGATGAAACAAAAAGCTTTGAAAATTTGAAGGAGCCCGATTCTGTGTCGCCCAATACCCACACCATTAACCGGCTGGTCAAGATGGCTTCTAGTTGGAGCGTCAAAAGCCGAGCTTCGTCAACCTCATCCAACTATGTGGATCCCAATTTAGTAAGTCAATTGAAGATAAAGCAAGCACACATGTTCCTGAGTGACGAGAATGATTATGCCACTATTGAATCTTGTCTTTCGAGACAATTGGGCAAGGCTGGTTTTGCCGATCAACCAGAGAACAAACGGGTCAGTACTATGGTAAAAAAGGGACCAAAATTTCAGCCTATTGATACATCGTCTCAGAGATCATCGGTGATTGATGATGGCGAGCTACTCTTGCCCAGGATGGAAACAAAGTATAATAGTCAAAAGATGACGTTTGTCAAGCAGCGTTTGACCAGATCATTTAGGTTGGTAAATGTAAATCGAAGTTATTGCCATGATAAAAAAGGAACGCTGATCAAAGATCATAAGATTTTGAATAAAGATACACATTTGGCTATACCCATTAAATGAAGTAGAGACTAATAATTTATTTAAGTTATTTTTTTTAAATTTATTTTTAATAAATAATAATAAATAATTTTGAATCAAATTGAGATTTTACAGTGTTAAACAGGACAACAGAAAAAATGTTAATTCATCATTTAATTCATCAAGGTTGACTTGTAAAGAATGAATAATGGAATAAAGATTTTAAAAAAATTTAAGTAATTTTCTTTTCTTTTTTTTGCTAGAAATAAAATTGACCAATTTAGCACCACAAAAGCGGTCAACTCTTCTCTTATATTCATTCATTAAGCTTTTGAATTTAACTCTAGTTTTAAATAAAATATCAAAGAAAATAGTAGCTTTTATCGAATAGTCATCACACTATCAATATTTTTATAAAAAATTTAACTAGATTGAGTAATCACACTGAAAACTTTATGGTCATCTGTACGAGTGTCTTTTGTGGTCTAATTTTAACTGTTTCAGCATCAAACCCATATTCATACCAAAAGTTCAGAGAAAATAATCTATTCACAGCGAGGGTTTTGAACTATTGAGCAATTTAAAAATTGCTAAAACTAATTAAACTTTTAGATAAAATTTAAAAATACTCTGAGTGTCTATGTAAAGGTTAGTAAAACAAAAAATAATATCAAACACAAATATAAATTATTTTAAAAATGAAAGCAATATTTAAAGTAAATAATAGTCCTATAAAATGATGGGAAAAAAATTGTGAAACAATTGATAATACAAAAATATTGGACTTAAAATCTTCAAATTCCTTTAAGTGTCTTTGGTAGATTAGGAAGTAAATTTTAAATCAAAATAAAGCTCTCTTCTACTCTTTTCATCTTTTATTTTACTTGTTCTCCTATTTTTTTTTAAATAGAGAAATCACAACTTGGAAGAAACCCTACACTTGCTATATTCGACCTGATCTAGAGTACGCAGTCCCAGTTTGATTACCGTACACGGTTAAAGACAAGCTGTATTTGAAAAAATTCACGGCTAGAGTTGATCAAAAGTCCATGTATAACGTCAAAACAGACTAATTTTTCTTGCCTTCATAGCCTTACCCTCCGGAACTTCTAGCACTTTCAAATCTTTCTTTAAATATAGAGTTTTTTTGAGTCTAATTTTGTTTCTAAATTTTTAAATTTCTTTTTTTTATAATTTTATTATCTTTTCTAAAAAAGCTTTTTAATGTATCAAAAAACTATTAAATAATTTTATTTAAATTAAATTAAATTTTTTTTTTTTATGAAAAATTTGAAGGTTATTTTTTTTAAAAATGCATTGTAGTTTTATTTTGTAATAAATTAATAATTGAAGTGCTAATCAGTGTAATCAGTCTTGAAAATAGATGAGGTCACTACCCTGTTGATTAATCTTGAATAATAAAAATAAATTTTTAAACTCAAAAAGAATACTTTTTAAGGGTTAATAATAAAAATTTTCAAAAAAAAAAAAATTATAAATTAAGCATCTTAAATAAAAACCTCAGTATCAGGTTAATTAATTCTTGGTTTCCTATAAATTTCATTGACTAGGTAGTTAATTGAAGTATTTTTTAAAATAAAAATCTTAAATTTTAGTTTTAAAATCTACCTAAGTTTTTTGCTTTCGACCCAAATTACCTTCTATATTTTAATTTTGGAACACTCAATGCAAAAACTTTGTAAATCTGCAAATTTTACTTTTTTGTTTTATAAAATCATAAAAATTAAATTTCAGACTTTTTAAAGAAATTAAATTTGCGTGACACAAGAGCTATAGACAATGAGCGTATTTTTATAGCTAATTATTCTTTTGTGTCCTTTACTTAATAAAGAATTAAATATTGTCCTTTAGTGTCTTTTAGTAAAACTATAAAAATAAGAAATTCAAAAATTTAGAAACAAAATTAGATTAAAAATTTTTTTAATTCTTTATTAAGTAATGGACACAAAAGGACAAAATATAATGAACACATAGTAAAAGACTCTAAAGGACAGTAAAGGACACTAAAGGAGAATATTTAATTCTTTACAAGTAAAGGACACAAAAGGTCATAAAAAAATTTTTAGGAAAAAATTCAAGCTCATTGTCTATCCATGTGACACAAGCTTTAATCCACCGATTAGGAGTCTTAAATAGCCACTAATTGAGCCAAAGGGGATTAGCAGTCCCAGCCTCAAAGAACATGCATTCATTTAAATAATAATAATAATTTTTCTTTTGCTCTTGGATAATGAAAAAAATTGAAAAATAAAAAATAAGAAAAATTTACAAAGCTATTTAAAACGGTGCTAAATTGTCTTTATTTGTGTGTAAGTGATGATTTTGAAATGGTATCACCGCTTGTCTATTATTTCTATTGAGTTATAAACAAATCAATAAGGTGGTTAAAAAAAATTGATTTTTAGAATTGAAATTTTCAATTTTTAAATTCATTGAAACTGTCAAGTGGCTAGTTGTTCATGAGGTAATGGTTTTAATCAAATTTAAGAGAAAAGGTAGCGCCATTTTCTATCGAAATCAAATTAGCTCAAATTAAATTAATTCCTTATTTAAACCCAGTTAAATACCAGCATTTAATGTTTATCTAAAAAGAGAAATAAAATGAAAAATTTAAAATTGATTCCGTTGTTTTTTCTAAGCCTAGTATTAATATCACGAGTGAGCTCAAGTGATTCAAGCGAAGACGATTCAGTAGATGATGCGCTCGATTCAGAAAGCGATAAGTCTATAGCGACCACCAGACATGAAGAATCCAGAACTGAAAAACAGCGGAAAAAAAATTTTCTTGGTATGCTGAATTTTTTCAAGAAAAAGTCCGCAAATAGAACTGACTCAAGAATGGCCAAAAAACAAAGGCACAGATTGGTCACTAAATCAGTGGAACCCACAAAGCCAAGTGACTCGAACGATTCTGGTCTATGTCCCTTTGGGTGCAAGTACTGCAAGGGTGGAAAGTGCAAACTTCACAAGTGCAAACACTGTAGACACCATGGCTAAATTTCTAAATTAATTTCATTAAAATTTCCTAATTTAATTTATTTCATTAATAAAATTTTACTTTAAATTTTGCCCTTTTTTTTATTTTAGCTAGACCACTATTTTATCTAATGAAATCGCAAAATTTAATTTTTCTTCTATGTTTTGTTTTATCAGTGCTGTGCTATGATACAACCAGCATTGATCTAAGAGACAAACGTTCTGTATTCAATTATTTTAGGAAAAAATTCAGAAATGATGCACCGAGAAGACCTCAACCAGTGCGTAATATTCCCGAACCAAGTTCAGATGATGAATCAAATTTTCAAAATGAAGATGAAAATAACGACCATTCCGAACTACAGTAAAATTAGACCGGTTACTAATTTATTTACCAACATAAAATTGGACGTTATGTTGGTAAAAAAAATTTCAAGCCTTTTAACTAATTGTTCATAGTTTAAATTTAAGGAATGACATGGATGAGGATGCAGAACCGGAACAAGAGTCTGAAGATGATGCCGAAAACTTAGATGAAGCTCAAAACGAAGAAGGTTCCGAAGAGGATCCTAATTCTTCAGGAGGTCCAATGGATGAGGAAAATGGTCAAGGAGGTCCTGGTGGACCAGAGGATGGCGGAGGCCCAGGAGGTCCCCCAGAAGGTGGTCCGGACGGAGGCCCAGGGGGTGGTCCAGGAGGTAGTTCAGGAGGTGGTCCATCAGGTGGTTCAGGAGGTGGTCCGTCAGGTGGTTCAGGAGGTGGTCCATCAGGTGGCTCAGGAGGTGGTCCATCAGGTGGTTCAGGAGGTGGTCCATCAGGTGGTTCAGGTAGAGGTGCAGCGGGTGGTGAAAGTGGTGGTCAAGTAGGACCTTCAGGTGGTTCAGAAGGAAATAATAACCAAATGAGAAATGGTCATCATGGATATAGGACAGGAACTAATCAATATTCACGTCATAACTCGTCTGTGAATAATAGAGGACGTCATTATGGCAGAGGAAGAAATAGAAATAGAAACTCTTCAAATTCTAGAAGCGAAGCAAGAAGACGCAAACAGCGACGTAAAAACCTGAGAGGAAAACATAAACAACAAAGAGCCAAGAAAAAAATGCACAAATTGAAAAAGAAAAAACTAAAATTAAAAAAGAAAAACTTAAGATTAAAGAAGAAAAAGTTAAGGCTAAAGAAGAAGAAGCTGAACCTTAAAAAAAAGAAGTTAAAGCATAGAATGTCAAATCGGAGATCGAGTCATCGAGGTTTGAAACAATCTCGGAGCGGAAGATTCGGAAAAATGTTCAAAAGGACTAAAAGTCATTACAGAAAACCATTCAGATCAAGTTATGGTGGTGGATCAAGAGGATATTCTCGACTAAAATCAATGGGTAGAATTGGCTCCGGTTTTAGATCTATGGCCGGTTATGGCGGAAGGAGACATTCAGGATTTGGAAGAAGAAGAATGGGAGGATATGGTATGGGATTTAGAAGGAGAGGAAGGTTTGGATAAATATAGAAATATTATGAAAATATTTATGGATCACAAAAAATTACTTAAAAATTTAAGTTTTTTTATAAAAGATTTTTGTTATTGTTGCCAACTCTATAAATTAGATTAATTGATTTAATAAAAAAAATTCTCCTATTAAGGAAAATGTTTTTTTCTTTTTGTTAAATATCACCTACATTGCTTTCACGATCTTAGGTTTTTTTAAAATTGACTTTATTTTATGTAAAATGTCTAATTAAAATTTTAAAAATTTCTTTTTTTTAAATTATTAAAAATTTCAGGAAGATGAAATTTTGAAGAATGGCAATTAAGTTTATTAATTTTTTTTATCTTTTCAACTCAAAGCTCCTAATTCTCATTAATTATTAATTTAAACCAGCAACAAAAAGTCCAAATCTTTAAAAAAAAATTCAAAGTTTTTGCTCGGACTTTTGAAAAAAAAAAAAAAAGAGTCCAGACTTGGACTTGACTTGAGACTTGTGATTTTTAAACAACTCTGATTAATTTCACAAAAATTCAAATAACATTATCATCAAAAAATCTAAAAAATTATTTTTAAATTTATAGAAGAAATAAAATTTTAAGAAAAAAACTAAAAACATATCTAACACTAATTTTTTAAAAATAATTTTTCTATTTTTTTACTTACAATTTTTTACCGTAAAAACTCATTTATATACAACAACTTTTTAACAAAATAATTTAAATAGATAAATTACTTATTTTTACGCAGTGAAGGGTAAATTTGCGAAAAGTTGCCTAACTATCTAGCGCCACTGTAAAATAACAAAATAAAAAGTTAAAAAAAAAGTTTTTTTTAAGAAAATTTTTTTGAATTATTTATTCAAATGTAAAAAAATCACAATTTTGTTAAACAACTTGGAACTAAATTACTGTTTTTTGCATGACCACTAAAATTTTCACATAAATAGCCATTTTCAATGGGAAAAAGCGATCTATTATAAACATTTACGCCATCAAATATCAAATTTTTGCAGGGATTCTTTTCGTGACATCTCATAATGCCAGGTGACAACAATCCTCCGTAAATGCTAACATTTCTAAGAGTAACGTTCTCAACAGTAACAAGTGGATTCGACGGACACTCAGTACCGGGCAAAGGAAAAAAAAACGAACATCCAGTTCCATTAGTGTAAGGCTGCTTTTGTTGCTGGGTACCAATATAAATCGCCCACCACAAAGGCTCTCTTATTTCTATATTCTCATACACAATATTTGATATTAAACCCATGCCATTCTGGCCAGGATTTGGCTTGATGTAAATAGCTTTCAGTGGTTTGTCAAATTTTACATTTCTAATTGTCACATTTCTAATACATGCTAAATTTTCATTTGGTGGCACTGAGCCCATACTCATACCAACTCCGTATTTAACATAACTGTCTTCTATAATTACATTCTCGGTACAATCTGAATACACAGCCTGATTTTTGTGGGTGGGCTTAACGGCTACAGCATCATCATAATTTTCAACAGTGATATTTTTGATCAAAATATTTTTTCCTCTCACGTCAATACCATCGGTGTTTAGTGGAAAAATTGGTGCCGAATCATTTAAATTCAAATCTGTTAAATTAACTAAAATTTTTATATGCTGAATGGTCAGGTTTAAAGTATCCATAAAATTAATGTGATACTGAGGTGCATTCATTACTGTTATTCCTTCAACAAGTGTGTCCTTGCTAGCCCTAATATCCATCAAATTCGGCCTGTTATCATGACCATTGAATATTACTGACCACCACCATGAATAGCCATTTCCATGCATCACTCCTTTTCCCTTGATGATCAAGCCTTGAGTGTTTGTAATCGACAATAAGGCCAAAGCCTTGTTATTAGTATCATTTGGCCACTTAGTATGATCAGTATCATAAATTCTTAGAATTCCATCTAACTGTAAAGTTACATTTACCAAATCATGAATGACACCAGCGGGGACTATTGAATAATCTTTTTTTACCAGAACAGTTCGGTCAGAACTAGAGTTGGCACTTTGAAAACAATTTTTTAAGGCTATGCCATTTTGGATGGATGCGATTAAGGATCGATCATTGCTGACTGCACCAAAGTCTTCAACGTCACATGTTTGAAATATTGAATAGAATGATAAGAAAATTATTGTAATAGAAAAAATTTTAAGCATTTTAAAAAAAGCTTATGATTATTTTAAAACATAAAAGTTAATTTTGCTGTGAATTTGACAAATTGATTTTTAAATCTTATCTGAGTTTTGATTTGACTCAATTTAAGAAATTTAGATTAAAGAGAATTTTTTTTTTTTATTTGAGAGAAAAAAATTTAAACTTGGAATTTTTTAATAAGTAATTTAAAATAAAAATCTTTATTTTCAAATCTATAGAGTGATTTTTGCAAAAAAATTCAGACGTTTTAACAAAATTAAAAATTGATGCACGAATTAAGAAACTTTTGAATCATTTTTAATGTGTTAAATCAATGGTTTTCTAACACCAAAATTTAATAAAATATTTCGAATCATGAAAAATTTTTCAAAATTTACTCGGAAAAAAGAATAAAAAAAAATATAAATAACCAAAAAAAAAATATCATTATTTATAAATGAATTTATGATAATTTAAAAAAAAATTTAAAAATATTCATAATTATTAAAAATATTGATTGTTAAGTCGAGTCGTAAAGATTATTGAGTCGTAACCATACCGATGCCGGTCCCAAGTCCGGATGAAAAAATGGGAGGGAGACTAATCAGCACATAAATGATGAGTTTTGTCAAAAGGTTGAGAGAAAAGAAAACAAAAACTTTTATTTGAAAAAAATAGTCTTTTAGACTTACAGCAACAAAAGAATAAGGTAATTTTTGTTTAGATCAATTCGTTTTTAACCAATATTTTGAATCTAAAGAAAATTATTTTCAAAAAAAAATGCAATGCTGCTAACTCTACCATTGGCCGGTCCCAAGTCCGGATGAGAAAATGAGGAGGGGCGGTGATGATGCAGATGCCTAGCGGCCGGGGCAAGGAGGCTTGCAAGCAAGAGCTAATGACATGTCTGGCAGACCCTTAGTACTTAGTGAAAAAAGTTAAGTATCTTTTTTTGGATATGCTTGTATCCATCTATAGATACGCTTGGTTTGTGGTTCCAAGCTAGTCTAAATAGTTGTCGAGTTCTCAGCCATTAAGTGCTTGGATGAGTGGCACTGTTTATGATGAACGTCCCATAGTAACTTTGGCGGCAGATTGTTGAGTCGTAACCATACCGATGCCGGTCCCAAGTCCGGATGAAAAAATGGGAGGGAGACTAATCAGCACATAAATACCGAGTTTTGTCGATAGCAAAGAAAAAGTTTATTTTGAAAAAAAAAGTCTATTAGACTTACAGCAAAAAAAGATTAAGATAAACATTCTTTGGTCAATTTATTTACAACAAATATTTTGAATTAAAAAAAATTATTTTCAAAAAAAAATGCAATGCTGCTAACTCTACCATTGGCCGGTCCCAAGTCCGGATGAGAAAATGAGGAGGGGCGGTGATGATGCAGATGCCTAGCGGCCGGGGCAAGGAGGCTTGCAAGCAAGAGCTAATGACATGTCTGGCAGACCCTTAGTACTTAGTGAAAAAAGTTAAGTATCTTTTTGGATATGCTTGTATCCATCTATAGATACGCTTGGTTTGTGGTTCCAAGCTAGTCTAAATAGTTGTCGAGTTCTCAGCCATTAAGTGCTTGGATGAGTGGCACTGTTTATGATGAACGTCCCATAGTAACTTTGGCGGCAGATTGTTGAGTCGTAACCATACCGATGCCGGTCCCAAGTCCGGATGAAAAAATGGGAGGAGACTAATCAGCACATAAATGATGAGTTTTGTCAAAAGGTTGAGAGAAAAGAAAACAAAAACTTTTATTTGAAAAAAATAGTCTTTTAGACTTACAGCAACAAAAGAATAAGGTAATTTTTGTTTAGATCAATTCGTTTTTAACCAATATTTTGAATCTAAAGAAAATTATTTTCAAAATAAAAATGCAAAGCTGCTAACTCTACCTTTGGCCGGTCCCAAGTCCGGATGAGAAAATGAGGAGGGGCGGTGATGATGCAGATGCCTAGCGGCCGGGGCAAGGAGGCTTGCAAGCAAGAGCTAATGACATGTCTGGCAGACCCTTAGTACTTAGTGAAAAAAGTTAAGTATCTTTTTGGATATGCTTGTATCCATCTATAGATACGCTTGGTTTGTGGTTCCAAGCTAGTCTAAATAGTTGTCGAGTTCTCAGCCATTAAGTGCTTGGATGAGTGGCACTGTTTATGATGAACGTCCCATAGTAACTTTGGCGGCAGATTGTTGAGTCGTAACCATACCGATGCCGGTCCCAAGTCCGGATGAAAAAATGGGAGGAGACTAATCAGCACATAAATGATGAGTTTTGTCAAAAGGTTGAGAGAAAAGAAAACAAAAACTTTTATTTGAAAAAAATAGTCTTTTAGACTTACAGCAACAAAAGAATAAGGTAATTTTTCTTTAGATCAATTTGTTTTTAACCAATATTTTGAATCTAAAGAAAATTATTTTTAAAATAAAAATGCAAAGCTGCTAACTCTACCTTTGGCCGGTCCCAAGTCCGGATGAGAAAATGAGGAGGGGCGGTTATGATGCAGATGCCTAGCGGCCGGGGCAAGGAGGCTTGCAAGCAAGAGCTAATGACATGTCTGGCAGACCCTTAGTACTTAGTGAAAAAGTTAAGTATCTTTTTTTGGATATGCTTGTATCCATCTATAGATACGCTTGGTTTGTGGTTCCAAGCTAGTCTAAATAGTTGTCCAGTTCGCAGCCATTAAGTGCTCGGATGAGTGGCGCTGTTTATGATGAACGTCCCATAGTAACTTTGGCGGCAGATTGTTGAGTCGTAACCATACCGATGCCGGTCCCAAGTCCGGATGAAAAAATGGGAGGAGACTAATCAGCACATAAATGATGAGTTTTGTCAAAAGGTTGAGAGAAAAGAAAATAAAAACTTTTATTTAAAAAAAATAGTCTTTTAGACTTACAGCAACAAAAGAATAAGGTAATTTTTGTTTAGATCAATTCGTTTTTAACCAATATTTTGAATCTAAAGAAAATTATTTTCAAAATAAAAATGCAAAGCTGCTAACTCTACCTTTGGCCGGTCCCAAGTCCGGATGAGAAAATGAGGAGGGGCGGTTATGATGCAGATGCCTAGCGGCCGGGGCAAGGAGGCTTGCAAGCAAGAGCTAATGACATGTCTGGCAGACCCTTAGTACTTAGTGAAAAAAGTTAAGTATCTTTTTTGGATATGCTTGTATCCATCTATAGATACGCTTGGTTTGTGGTTCCAAGCTAGTCTAAATAGTTGTCCAGTTCGCAGCCATTAAGTGCTCGGATGAGTGGCGCTGTTTATGATGAACGTCCCATAGTAACTTTGGCGGCAGATTGTTGAGTCGTAACCATACCGATGCCGGTCCCAAGTCCGGATGAAAAAATGGGAGGGAGACTAATCAGCACATAAATGATGAGTTTTGTCAAAAGGTTGAGAGAAAAGAAAACAAAAACTTTTATTTGAAAAAAATAGTCTTTTAGACTTACAGCAACAAAAGAATAAGGTAATTTTTCTTTAGATCAATTCGTTTTTAACCAATATTTTGAATCTAAAGAAAATTATTTTCAAAATAAAAATTCAAAGCTGCTAACTCTACCTTTGGCCGGTCCCAAGTCCGGATGAGAAAATGAGGAGGGGTGGTTATGATGCAGATGCCTAGCGGCCGGGGCAAGGAGGCTTTTTTTGGATATGCTTGTATCCATCTATAGATACGCTTGGTTTGTGGTTCCAAGCTAGTCTAAATAGTTGTCGAGTTCTCAGCCATTAAGTGCTCGGATGAGTGGCGCTGTTTATGATGAACGTCCCATAGTAACTTTGGCGGCAGATTGTTGAGTCGTAACCATACCGATGCCGGTCCCAAGTCCGGATGAAAAAATGGGAGGAGACTAATCAGCACATAAATGATGAGTTTTGTCAAAAGGTTGAGAGAAAAGAAAACAAAAACTTTTATTTGAAAAAAATAGTCTTTTAGACTTACAGCAACAAAAGAATAAGGTAATTTTTGTTTAGATCAATTCGTTTTTAACCAATATTTTGAATCTAAAGAAAATTATTTTCAAAATAAAAATGCAAAGCTGCTAACTCTACCTTTGGCCGGTCCCAAGTCCGGATGAGAAAATGAGGAGGGGCGGTGATGATGCAGATGCCTAGCGGCCGGGGCAAGGAGGCTTGCAAGCAAGAGCTAATGACATGTCTGGCAGACCCTTAGTACTTAGTGAAAAAGTTAAGTATCTTTTTTGGATATGCTTGTATCCATCTATAGATACGCTTGGTTTGTGGTTCCAAGCTAGTCTAAATAGTTGTCGAGTTCTCAGCCATTAAGTGCTTGGATGAGTGGCACTGTTTATGATGAACGTCCCATAGTAACTTTGGCGGCAGATTGTTGAGTCGTAACCATACCGATGCCGGTCCCAAGTCCGGATGAAAAAATGGGAGGGAGACTAATCAGCACATAAATGATGAGTTTTGTCAAAAGGTTGAGAGAAAAGAAAACAAAAACTTTTATTTGAAAAAAATAGTCTTTTAGACTTACAGCAACAAAAGAATAAGGTAATTTTTCTTTAGATCAATTTGTTTTTAACCAATATTTTGAATCTAAAGAAAATTATTTTTAAAATAAAAATGCAAAGCTGCTAACTCTACCTTTGGCCGGTCCCAAGTCCGGATGAGAAAATGAGGAGGGGCGGTTATGATGCAGATGCCTAGCGGCCGGGGCAAGGAGGCTTGCAAGCAAGAGCTAATGACATGTCTGGCAGACCCTTAGTACTTAGTGAAAAAAGTTAAGTATCTTTTTTGGATATGCTTGTATCCATCTATAGATACGCTTGGTTTGTGGTTCCAAGCTAGTCTAAATAGTTGTCCAGTTCGCAGCCATTAAGTGCTCGGATGAGTGGCGCTGTTTATGATGAACGTCCCATAGTAACTTTGGCGGCAGATTGTTGAGTCGTAACCATACCGATGCCGGTCCCAAGTCCGGATGAAAAAATGGGAGGGAGACTAATCAGCACATAAATGATGAGTTTTGTCAAAAGGTTGAGAGAAAAGAAAATAAAAACTTTTATTTAAAAAAAATAGTCTTTTAGACTTACAGCAACAAAAGAATAAGGTAATTTTTGTTTAGATCAATTCGTTTTTAACCAATATTTTGAATCTAAAGAAAATTATTTTCAAAATAAAAATGCAAAGCTGCTAACTCTACCTTTGGCCGGTCCCAAGTCCGGATGAGAAAATGAGGAGGGGCGGTTATGATGCAGATGCCTAGCGGCCGGGGCAAGGAGGCTTGCAAGCAAGAGCTAATGACATGTCTGGCAGACCCTTAGTACTTAGTGAAAAAAGTTAAGTATCTTTTTTTGGATATGCTTGTATCCATCTATAGATACGCTTGGTTTGTGGTTCCAAGCTAGTCTAAATAGTTGTCGAGTTCGCAGCCATTAAGTGCTCGGATGAGTGGCGCTGTTTATGATGAACGTCCCATAGTAACTTTGGCGGCAGATTGTTGAGTCGTAACCATACCGATGCCGGTCCCAAGTCCGGATGAAAAAATGGGAGGAGACTAATCAGCACATAAATGATGAGTTTTGTCAAAAGGTTGAGAGAAAAGAAAACAAAAACTTTTATTTGAAAAAAATAGTCTTTTAGACTTACAGCAACAAAAGAATAAGGTAATTTTTCTTTAGATCAATTCGTTTTTAACCAATATTTTGAATCTAAAGAAAATTATTTTCAAAATAAAAATTCAAAGCTGCTAACTCTACCTTTGGCCGGTCCCAAGTCCGGATGAGAAAATGAGGAGGGTGGTTATGATGCAGATGCCTAGCGGCCGGGGCAAGGAGGCTTGCAAGCAAGAGCTAATGACATGTCTGGCAGACCCTTAGTACTTAGTGAAAAAAGTTAATTATCTTTTTTGGATATGCTTGTATCCATCTATAGATACGCTTGGTTTGTGGTTCCAAGCTAGTCTAAATAGTTGTCGAGTTCTCAGCCATTAAGTGCTCGGATGAGTGGCGCTGTTTATGATGAACGTCCCATAGTAACTTTGGCGGCAGATTGTTGAGTCGTAACCATACCGATGCCGGTCCCAAGTCCGGATGAAAAAATGGGAGGAGACTAATCAGCACATAAATGATGAGTTTTGTCAAAAGGTTGAGAGAAAAGAAAACAAAAACTTTTATTTGAAAAAAATAGTCTTTTAGACTTACAGCAACAAAAGAATAAGGTAATTTTTCTTTAGATCAATTTGTTTTTAACCAATATTTTGAATCTAAAGAAAATTATTTTCAAAATAAAAATGCAAAGCTGCTAACTCTACCTTTGGCCGGTCCCAAGTCCGGATGAGCAAATGAGGAGGGGTGGTTATGATGCAGATGCCTAGCGGCCGGGGCAAGGAGGCTTGCTAGCAAGAGCTAATGACATGTCTGGAAGACCCTTAGTACTTAGTGAAAAAAGTTAAGTATCTTTTTTTGGATATGCTTGTATCCATCTATAGATACGCTTGGTTTGTGGTTCCAAGCTAGTCTAAATAGTTGTCGAGTTCGCAGCCATTAAGTGCTCGGATGAGTGGCGCTGTTTATGATGAACGTCCCATAGTAACTTTGGCGGCAGATTGTTGAGTCGTAACCATACCGATGCCGGTCCCAAGTCCGGATGAAAAAATGGGAGGAGACTAATCAGCACATAAATGATGAGTTTTGTCAAAAGGTTGAGAGAAAAGAAAACAAAAACTTTTATTTGAAAAAAATAGTCTTTTAGACTTACAGCAACAAAAGAATAAGGTAATTTTTCTTTAGATCAATTTGTTTTTAACCAATATTTTGAATCTAAAGAAAATTATTTTCAAAACAAAAATGCAAAGCTGCTAACTCTACCTTTGGCCGGTCCCAAGTCCGGATGAGAAAATGAGGAGGGGTGGTTATGATGCAGATGCCTAGCGGCCGGGGCAAGGAGGCTTGCAAGCAAGAGCTAATGACATGTCTGGCAGACCCTTAGTACTTAGTGAAAAAAGTTAAGTATCTTTTTTTGGATATGCTTGTATCCATCTATAGATACGCTTGGTTTGTGGTTCCAAGCTAGTCTAAATAGTTGTCCAGTTCGCAGCCATTAAGTGCTCGGATGAGTGGCGCTGTTTATGATGAACGTCCCATAGTAACTTTGGCGGCAGATTGTTGAGTCGTAACCATACCGATGCCGGTCCCAAGTCCGGATGAAAAAATGGGAGGGAGACTAATCAGCACATAAATGATGAGTTTTGTCAAAAGGTTGAGAGAAAAGAAAACAAAAACTTTTATTTGAAAAAAATAGTCTTTTAGACTTACAGCAACAAAAGAATAAGGTAATTTTTCTTTAGATCAATTCGTTTTTAACCAATATTTTGAATCTAAAGAAAATTATTTTCAAAATAAAAATTCAAAGCTGCTAACTCTACCTTTGGCCGGTCCCAAGTCCGGATGAGAAAATGAGGAGGGGTGGTTATGATGCAGATGCCTAGCGGCCGGGGCAAGGAGGCTTGCAAGCAAGAGCTAATGACATGTCTGGAAGACCCTTAGTACTTAGTGAAAAAAGTTAAGTATCTTTTTTTGGATATGCTTGTATCCATCTATAGATACGCTTGGTTTGTGGTTCCAAGCTAGTCTAAATAGTTGTCGAGTTCGCAGCCATTAAGTGCTCGGATGAGTGGCGCTGTTTATGATGAACGTCCCATAGTAACTTTGGCGGCAGATTGTTGAGTCGTAACCATACCGATGCCGGTCCCAAGTCCGGATTAAAAAATGGGAGGGAGACTAATCAGCACATAAATGATGAGTTTTGTCAAAAGGTTGAGAGAAAAGAAAACAAAAACTTTTATTTGAAAAAAATAGTCTTTTAGACTTACAGCAACAAAAGAATAAGGTAATTTTTCTTTAGATCAATTCGTTTTTAACCAATATTTTGAATCTAAAGAAAATTATTTTCAAAATAAAAATTCAAAGCTGCTAACTCTACCTTTGGCCGGTCCCAAGTCCGGATGAGAAAATGAGGAGGGGTGGTTATGATGCAGATGCCTAGCGGCCGGGGCAAGGAGGCTTGCAAGCAAGAGCTAATGACATGTCTGGAAGACCCTTAGTACTTAGTGAAAAAAGTTAAGTATCTTTTTTTGGATATGCTTGTATCCATCTATAGATACGCTTGGTTTGTGGTTCCAAGCTAGTCTAAATAGTTGTCGAGTTCGCAGCCATTAAGTGCTCGGATGAGTGGCGCTGTTTATGATGAACGTCCCATAGTAACTTTGGCGGCAGATTGTTGAGTCGTAACCATACCGATGCCGGTCCCAAGTCCGGATTAAAAAATGGGAGGGAGACTAATCAGCACATAAATGATGAGTTTTGTCAAAAGGTTGAGAGAAAAGAAAACAAAAACTTTTATTTGAAAAAAATAGTCTTTTAGACTTACAGCAACAAAAGAATAAGGTAATTTTTCTTTAGATCAATTTGTTTTTAACCAATATTTTGAATCTAAAGAAAATTATTTTCAAAATAAAAATGCAAAGCTGCTAACTCTACCTTTGGCCGGTCCCAAGTCCGGATGAGCAAATGAGGAGGGGTGGTTATGATGCAGATGCCTAGCGGCCGGGGCAAGGAGGCTTGCAAGCAAGAGCTAATGACATGTCTGGCAGACCCTTAGTACTTAGTGAAAAAAGTTAATTATCTTTTTTGGATATGCTTGTATCCATCTATAGATACGCTTGGTTTGTGGTTCCAAGCTAGTCTAAATAGTTGTCGAGTTCTCAGCCATTAAGTGCTCGGATGAGTGGCGCTGTTTATGATGAACGTCCCATAGTAACTTTGGCGGCAGATTGTTGAGTCGTAACCATACCGATGCCGGTCCCAAGTCCGGATGAAAAAATGGGAGGGAGACTAATCAGCACATAAATGATGAGTTTTGTCAAAAGGTTGAGAGAAAAGAAAACAAAAACTTTTATTTGAAAAAATAGTCTTTTAGACTTACAGCAACAAAAGAATAAGGTAATTTTTCTTTAGATCAATTTGTTTTTTAACCAATATTTTGAATCTAAAGAAAATTATTTTCAAAATAAAAATGCAAAGCTGCTAACTCTACCTTTGGCCGGTCCCAAGTCCGGATGAGAAAATGAGGAGGGGCGGTTATGATGCAGATGCCTAGCGGCCGGGGCAAGGAGGCTTGCAAGCAAGAGCTAATGACATGTCTGGCAGACCCTTAGTACTTAGTGAAAAAGTTAAGTATCTTTTTTGGATATGCTTGTATCCATCTATAGATACGCTTGGTTTGTGGTTCCAAGCTAGTCTAAATAGTTGTCCAGTTCGCAGCCATTAAGTGCTCGGATGAGTGGCGCTGTTTATGATGAACGTCCCAAGTCCGGATGAGAAAATGAGGAGGGGTGGTTATGATGCAGATGCCTAGCGGCCGGGGCAAGGAGGCTTGCAAGCAAGAGCTAATGACATGTCTGGAAGACCCTTAGTACTTAGTGAAAAAAGTTAAGTATCTTTTTTGGATATGCTTGTATCCATCTATAGATACGCTTGGTTTGTGGTTCCAAGCTAGTCTAAATAGTTGTCGAGTTCGCAGCCATTAAGTGCTCGGATGAGTGGCGCTGTTTATGATGAACGTCCCATAGTAACTTTGGCGGCAGATTGTTGAGTCGTAACCATACCGATGCCGGTCCCAAGTCCGGATTAAAAAATGGGAGGAGACTAATCAGCACATAAATGATGAGTTTTGTCAAAAGGTTGAGAGAAAAGAAAACAAAAACTTTTATTTGAAAAAAATAGTCTTTTAGACTTACAGCAACAAAAGAATAAGGTAATTTTTCTTTAGATCAATTTGTTTTTAACCAATATTTTGAATCTAAAGAAAATTATTTTCAAAATAAAAATGCAAAGCTGCTAACTCTACCTTTGGCCGGTCCCAAGTCCGGATGAGCAAATGAGGAGGGGTGGTTATGATGCAGATGCCTAGCGGCCGGGGCAAGGAGGCTTGCAAGCAAGAGCTAATGACATGTCTGGCAGACCCTTAGTACTTAGTGAAAAAAGTTAATTATCTTTTTTGGATATGCTTGTATCCATCTATAGATACGCTTGGTTTGTGGTTCCAAGCTAGTCTAAATAGTTGTCGAGTTCTCAGCCATTAAGTGCTCGGATGAGTGGCGCTGTTTATGATGAACGTCCCATAGTAACTTTGGCGGCAGATTGTTGAGTCGTAACCATACCGATGCCGGTCCCAAGTCCGGATGAAAAAATGGGAGGGAGACTAATCAGCACATAAATGATGAGTTTTGTCAAAAGGTTGAGAGAAAAGAAAACAAAAACTTTTATTTGAAAAAATAGTCTTTTAGACTTACAGCAACAAAAGAATAAGGTAATTTTTCTTTAGATCAATTTGTTTTTAACCAATATTTTGAATCTAAAGAAAATTATTTTCAAAACAAAAATGCAAAGCTGCTAACTCTACCTTTGGCCGGTCCCAAGTCCGGATGAGAAAATGAGGAGGGGTGGTTATGATGCAGATGCCTAGCGGCCGGGGCAAGGAGGCTTGCAAGCAAGAGCTAATGACATGTCTGGCAGACCCTTAGTACTTAGTGAAAAAAGTTAATTATCTTTTTTGGATATGCTTGTATCCATCTATAGATACGCTTGGTTTGTGGTTCCAAGCTAGTCTAAATAGTTGTCGAGTTCTCAGCCATTAAGTGCTCGGATGAGTGGCGCTGTTTATGATGAACGTCCCATAGTAACTTTGGCGGCAGATTGTTGAGTCGTAACCATACCGATGCCGGTCCCAAGTCCGGATGAAAAAATGGGAGGGAGACTAATCAGCACATAAATGATGAGTTTTGTCAAAAGGTTGAGAGAAAAGAAAACAAAAACTTTTATTTGAAAAAAATAGTCTTTTAGACTTACAGCAACAAAAGAATAAGGTAATTTTTCTTTAGATCAATTCGTTTTTAACCAATATTTTGAATCTAAAGAAAATTATTTTCAAAATAAAAATTCAAAGCTGCTAACTCTACCTTTGGCCGGTCCCAAGTCCGGATGAGAAAATGAGGAGGGGTGGTTATGATGCAGATGCCTAGCGGCCGGGGCAAGGAGGCTTTTTTTGGATATGCTTGTATCCATCTATAGATACGCTTGGTTTGTGTTTCCAAGCTAGTCTAAATAGTTGTCGAGTTCTCAGCCATTAAGTGCTCGGATGAGTGGCGCTGTTTATGATGAACGTCCCATAGTAACTTTGGCGGCAGATTGTTGAGTCGTAACCATACCGATGCCGGTCCCAAGTCCGGATGAAAAAATGGGAGGGAGACTAATCAGCACATAAATGATGAGTTTTGTCAAAAGGTTGAGAGAAAAGAAAACAAAAACTTTTATTTGAAAAAAATAGTCTTTTAGACTTACAGCAACAAAAGAATAAGGTAATTTTTCTTTAGATCAATTCGTTTTTAACCAATATTTTGAATCTAAAGAAAATTATTTTCAAAATAAAAATTCAAAGCTGCTAACTCTACCTTTGGCCGGTCCCAAGTCCGGATGAGAAAATGAGGAGGGGTGGTTATGATGCAGATGCCTAGCGGCCGGGGCAAGGAGGCTTGCAAGCAAGAGCTAATGACATGTCTGGCAGACCCTTAGTACTTAGTGAAAAAGTTAATTATCTTTTTTGGATATGCTTGTATCCATCTATAGATACGCTTGGTTTGTGGTTCCAAGCTAGTCTAAATAGTTGTCGAGTTCTCAGCCATTAAGTGCTCGGATGAGTGGCGCTGTTTATGATGAACGTCCCATAGTAACTTTGGCGGCAGATTGTTGAGTCGTAACCATACCGATGCCGGTCCCAAGTCCGGATGAAAAAATGGGAGGGAGACTAATCAGCACATAAATGATGAGTTTTGTCAAAAGGTTGAGAGAAAAGAAAACAAAAACTTTTATTTGAAAAAAATAGTCTTTTAGACTTACAGCAACAAAAGAATAAGGTAATTTTTCTTTAGATCAATTTGTTTTTAACCAATATTTTGAATCTAAAGAAAATTATTTTCAAAATAAAAATGCAAAGCTGCTAACTCTACCTTTGGCCGGTCCCAAGTCCGGATGAGAAAATGAGGAGGGGCGGTTATGATGCAGATGCCTAGCGGCCGGGGCAAGGAGGCTTGCAAGCAAGAGCTAATGACATGTCTGGCAGACCCTTAGTACTTAGTGAAAAAAGTTAAGTATCTTTTTTGGATATGCTTGTATCCATCTATAGATACGCTTGGTTTGTGGTTCCAAGCTAGTCTAAATAGTTGTCGAGTTCGCAGCCATTAAGTGCTCGGATGAGTGGCGCTGTTTATGATGAACGTCCCATAGTAACTTTGGCGGCAGATTGTTGAGTCGTAACCATACCGATGCCGGTCCCAAGTCCGGATTAAAAAATGGGAGGAGACTAATCAGCACATAAATGATGAGTTTTGTCAAAAGGTTGAGAGAAAAGAAAACAAAAACTTTTATTTGAAAAAATAGTCTTTTAGACTTACAGCAACAAAAGAATAAGGTAATTTTTCTTTAGATCAATTTGTTTTTAACCAATATTTTGAATCTAAAGAAAATTATTTTCAAAATAAAAATGCAAAGCTGCTAACTCTACCTTTGGCCGGTCCCAAGTCCGGATGAGAAAATGAGGAGGGGCGGTTATGATGCAGATGCCTAGCGGCCGGGGCAAGGAGGCTTGCAAGCAAGAGCTAATGACATGTCTGGCAGACCCTTAGTACTTAGTGAAAAAGTTAAGTATCTTTTTTTGGATATGCTTGTATCCATCTATAGATACGCTTGGTTTGTGGTTCCAAGCTAGTCTAAATAGTTGTCGAGTTCTCAGCCATTAAGTGCTTGGATGAGTGGCGCTGTTTATGATGAACGTCCCATAGTAACTTTGGCGGCAGATTGTTGAGTCGTAACCATACCGATGCCGGTCCCAAGTCCGGATTAAAAAATGGGAGGAGACTAATCAGCACATAAATGATGAGTTTTGTCAAAAGGTTGAGAGAAAAGAAAACAAAAACTTTTATTTGAAAAAAATAGTCTTTTAGACTTACAGCAACAAAAGAATAAGGTAATTTTTCTTTAGATCAATTTGTTTTTAACCAATATTTTGAATCTAAAGAAAATTATTTTCAAAATAAAAATGCAAAGCTGCTAACTCTACCTTTGGCCGGTCCCAAGTCCGGATGAGAAAATGAGGAGGGGCGGTTATGATGCAGATGCCTAGCGGCCGGGGCAAGGAGGCTTGCAAGCAAGAGCTAATGACATGTCTGGCAGACCCTTAGTACTTAGTGAAAAAAGTTAAGTATCTTTTTTTGGATATGCTTGTATCCATCTATAGATACGCTTGGTTTGTGGTTCCAAGCTAGTCTAAATAGTTGTCGAGTTCGCAGCCATTAAGTGCTCGGATGAGTGGCGCTGTTTATGATGAACGTCCCATAGTAACTTTGGCGGCAGATTGTTGAGTCGTAACCATACCGATGCCGGTCCCAAGTCCGGATTAAAAAATGGGAGGGAGACTAATCAGCACATAAATGATGAGTTTTGTCAAAAGGTTGAGAGAAAAGAAAACAAAAACTTTTATTTGAAAAAAATAGTCTTTTAGACTTACAGCAACAAAAGAATAAGGTAATTTTTCTTTAGATCAATTTGTTTTTAACCAATATTTTGAATCTAAAGAAAATTATTTTCAAAATAAAAATGCAAAGCTGCTAACTCTACCTTTGGCCGGTCCCAAGTCCGGATGAGAAAATGAGGAGGGGCGGTTATGATGCAGATGCCTAGCGGCCGGGGCAAGGAGGCTTGCAAGCAAGAGCTAATGACATGTCTGGCAGACCCTTAGTACTTAGTGAAAAAGTTAAGTATCTTTTTTTGGATATGCTTGTATCCATCTATAGATACGCTTGGTTTGTGGTTCCAAGCTAGTCTAAATAGTTGTCGAGTTCTCAGCCATTAAGTGCTTGGATGAGTGGCGCTGTTTATGATGAACGTCCCATAGTAACTTTGGCGGCAGATTGTTGAGTCGTAACCATACCGATGCCGGTCCCAAGTCCGGATTAAAAAATGGGAGGGAGACTAATCAGCACATAAATGATGAGTTTTGTCAAAAGGTTGAGAGAAAAGAAAACAAAAACTTTTATTTGAAAAAAATAGTCTTTTAGACTTACAGCAACAAAAGAATAAGGTAATTTTTCTTTAGATCAATTTGTTTTTAACCAATATTTTGAATCTAAAGAAAATTATTTTCAAAATAAAAATGCAAAGCTGCTAACTCTACCTTTGGCCGGTCCCAAGTCCGGATGAGAAAATGAGGAGGGGCGGTTATGATGCAGATGCCTAGCGGCCGGGGCAAGGAGGCTTGCAAGCAAGAGCTAATGACATGTCTGGCAGACCCTTAGTACTTAGTGAAAAAAGTTAAGTATCTTTTTTTGGATATGCTTGTATCCATCTATAGATACGCTTGGTTTGTGGTTCCAAGCTAGTCTAAATAGTTGTCGAGTTCTCAGCCATTAAGTGCTCGGATGAGTGGCGCTGTTTATGATGAACGTCCCATAGTAACTTTGGCGGCAGATTGTTGAGTCGTAACCATACCGATGCCGGTCCCAAGTCCGGATTAAAAAATGGGAGGGAGACTAATCAGCACATAAATGATGAGTTTTGTCAAAAGGTTGAGAGAAAAGAAAACAAAAACTTTTATTTGAAAAAAATAGTCTTTTAGACTTACAGCAACAAAAGAATAAGGTAATTTTTCTTTAGATCAATTCGTTTTTAACCAATATTTTGAATCTAAAGAAAATTATTTTCAAAATAAAAATGCAAAGCTGCTAACTCTACCTTTGGCCGGTCCCAAGTCCGGATGAGAAAATGAGGAGGGGCGGTTATGATGCAGATGCCTAGCGGCCGGGGCAAGGAGGCTTGCAAGCAAGAGCTAATGACATGTCTGGCAGACCCTTAGTACTTAGTGAAAAAAGTTAAGTATCTTTTTTTTTTGGATATGCTTGTATCCATCTATAGATACGCTTGGTTTGTGGTTCCAAGCTAGTCTAAATAGTTGTCGAGTTCTCAGCCATTAAGTGCTCGGATGAGTGGCGCTGTTTATGATGAACGTCCCATAGTAACTTTGGCGGCAGATTGTTGAGTCGTAACCATACCGATGCCGGTCCCAAGTCCGGATTAAAAAATGGGAGGGAGACTAATCAGCACATAAATGATGAGTTTTGTCAAAAGGTTGAGAGAAAAGAAAACAAAAACTTTTATTTGAAAAAAATAGTCTTTTAGACTTACAGCAACAAAAGAATAAGGTAATTTTTCTTTAGATCAATTTGTTTTTAACCAATATTTTGAATCTAAAGAAAATTTTTTTTAAAAATAAAAATGCAAAGCTGCTAACTCTACCTTTGGCCGGTCCCAAGTCCGGATGAGAAAATGAGGAGGGGCGGTTATGATGCAGATGCCTAGCGGCCGGGGCAAGGAGGCTTGCAAGCAAGAGCTAATGACATGTCTGGCAGACCCTTAGTACTTAGTGAAAAAGTTAAGTATCTTTTTTTGGATATGCTTGTATCCATCTATAGATACGCTTGGTTTGTGGTTCCAAGCTAGTCTAAATAGTTGTCGAGTTCTCAGCCATTAAGTGCTTGGATGAGTGGCGCTGTTTATGATGAACGTCCCATAGTAACTTTGGCGGCGAGACTAATCAGCACATAAATGATGAGTTTTGTCAAAAGGTTGAGAGAAAAGAAAACAAAAACTTTTATTTGAAAAAAATAGTCTTTTAGACTTACAGCAACAAAAGAATAAGGTAATTTTTCTTTAGATCAATTTGTTTTTAACCAATATTTTGAATCTAAAGAAAATTATTTTCAAAATAAAAATGCAAAGCTGCTAACTCTACCTTTGGCCGGTCCCATGTCCGGATGAGAAAATGAGGAGGGGCGGTTATGATGCAGATGCCTAGCGGCCGGGGCAAGGAGGCTTGCAAGCAAGAGCTAATGACATGTCTGGCAGACCCTTAGTACTTAGTGAAAAAAGTTAAGTATCTTTTTTTGGATATGCTTGTATCCATCTATAGATACGCTTGGTTTGTGGTTCCAAGCTAGTCTAAATAGTTGTCGAGTTCTCAGCCATTAAGTGCTTGGATGAGTGGCGCTGTTTATGATGAACGTCCCATAGTAACTTTGGCGGCAGATTGTTGAGTCGTTACCATACCGATGCCGGTCCCAAGTCCGGATTAAAAAATGGGAGGGAGACTAATCAGCACATAAATGATGAGTTTTGTCAAAAGGTTGAGAGAAAAGAAAACAAAAACTTTTATTTGAAAAAAATAGCCTTTTAGACTTACAGCAACAAAAGAATAAGGTAATTTTTCTTTAGATCAATTTGTTTTTAACCAATATTTTGAATCTAAAGAAAATTATTTTCAAAATAAAAATGCAAAGCTGCTAACTCTACCTTTGGCCGGTCCCAAGTCCGGATGAGAAAATGAGGAGGGGCGGTTATGATGCAGATGCCTAGCGGCCGGGGCAAGGAGGCTTGCAAGCAAGAGCTAATGACATGTCTGGCAGACCCTTAGTACTTAGTGAAAAAAGTTAAGTATCTCTTTTGGATATGCTTGTATCCATCTATAGACACGCTTGGTTTGTGGTTCCAAGCTAGTCTAAATAGTTGTCGAGTTCGCAGCCATTAAGTGCTCGGATGAGTGGCGCTGTTTATGATGAACGTCCCATAGTAACTTTGGCGGCAGATTGTTGAGTCGTAACCATACCGATGCCGGTCCCAAGTCCGGATGAAAAAATGGGAGGTAGACTAATCAGCACATAAATGATGAGTTTTGTCAAAAGGTTGAGAGAAATGAAAACAACAACTTTTTTTTTGAAAAAAATAGCCTTTTAGACTTACAGCAACAAAAGAATAAGGTAATTTTTCTTTAGATCAATTTGTTTTTAACCAATATTTTGAATCTAAAGAAAATTATTTTCAAAATAAAAATGCAAAGCTGCTAACTCTACCTTTGGCCGGTCCCAAGTCCGGATGAGAAAATGAGGAGGGGCGGTTATGATGCAGATGCCTAGCGGCCGGGGCAAGGAGGCTTGCAAGCAAGAGCTAATGACATGTCTGGCAGACCCTTAGTACTTAGTGAAAAAAGTTAAGTATCTCTTTTGGATATGCTTGTATCCATCTATAGATACGCTTGGTTTGTGGTTCCAAGCTAGTCTAAATAGTTGTCGAGTTCGCAGCCATTAAGTGCTCGGATGAGTGGCGCTGTTTATGATGAACGTCCCATAGTAACTTTGGCGGCAGATTGTTGAGTCGTAACCATACCGATGCCGGTCCCAAGTCCGGATGAAAAAATGGAAGGGAGACTAATCAGCACATAAATGATGAGTTTTGTCAAAAGGTTGAGAGAAAAGAAAACAAAAACTTTTATTTGAAAAAAATAGCCTTTTAGACTTACAGCAACAAAAGAATAAGGTAATTTTTCTTTAGATCAATTTGTTTTTAACCAATATTTTGAATCTAAAGAAAATTATTTTCAAAATAAAAATGCAAAGCTGCTAACTCTACCTTTGGCCGGTCCCAAGTCCGGATGAGAAAATGAGGAGGGGCGGTTATGATGCAGATGCCTAGCGGCCGGGGCAAGGAGGCTTGCAAGCAAGAGCTAATGACATGTCTGGCAGACCCTTAGTACTTAGTGAAAAAAGTTAAGTATCTCTTTTGGATATGCTTGTATCCATCTATAGACACGCTTGGTTTGTGGTTCCAAGCTAGTCTAAATAGTTGTCGAGTTCGCAGCCATTAAGTGCTCGGATGAGTGGCGCTGTTTATGATGAACGTCCCATAGTAACTTTGGCGGCAGATTGTTGAGTCGTAACCATACCGATGCCGGTCCCAAGTCCGGATGAAAAAATGGGAGGTAGACTAATCAGCACATAAATGATGAGTTTTGTCAAAAGGTTGAGAGAAATGAAAACAACAACATTTTTTTTGAAAAAAATAGCCTTTTAGACTTACAGCAACAAAAGAATAAGGTAATTTTTCTTTAGATCAATTTGTTTTTAACCAATATTTTGAATCTAAAGAAAATTATTTTCAAAATAAAAATGCAAAGCTGCTAACTCTACCTTTGGCCGGTCCCAAGTCCGGATGAGAAAATGAGGAGGGGCGGTTATGATGCAGATGCCTAGCGGCCGGGGCAAGGAGGCTTGCAAGCAAGAGCTAATGACATGTCTGGCAGACCCTTAGTACTTAGTGAAAAAAGTTAAGTATCTTTTTTTGGATATGCTTGTATCCATCTATAGATACGCTTGGTTTGTGGTTCCAAGCTAGTCTAAATAGTTGTCGAGTTCGCAGCCATTAAGTGCTCGGATGAGTGGCGCTGTTTATGATGAACGTCCCATAGTAACTTTGGCGGCAGATTGTTGAGTCGTAACCATACCGATGCCGGTCCCAAGTCCGGATGAAAAAATGGAAGGGAGACTAATCAGCACATAAATGATGAGTTTTGTCAAAAGGTTGAGAGAAAAGAAAACAAAAACTTTTATTTGAAAAAAATAGCCTTTTAGACTTACAGCAACAAAAGAATAAGGTAATTTTTCTTTAGATCAATTTGTTTTTAACCAATATTTTGAATCTAAAGAAAATTATTTTCAAAATAAAAATGCAAAGCTGCTAACTCTACCTTTGGCCGGTCCCAAGTCCGGATGAGAAAATGAGGAGGGGCGGTTATGATGCAGATGCCTAGCGGCCGGGGCAAGGAGGCTTGCAAGCAAGAGCTAATGACATGTCTGGCAGACCCTTAGTACTTAGTGAAAAAGTTAAGTATCTTTTTTTGGATATGCTTGTATCCATCTATAGATACGCTTGGTTTGTGGTTCCAAGCTAGTCTAAATAGTTGTCGAGTTCGCAGCCATTAAGTGCTCGGATGAGTGGCGCTGTTTATGATGAACGTCCCATAGTAACTTTGGCGGCAGATTGTTGAGTCGTAACCATACCGATGCCGGTCCCAAGTCCGGATGAAAAAATGGAAGGGAGACTAATCAGCACATAAATGATGAGTTTTGTCAAAAGGTTGAGAGAAAAGAAAACAAAAACTTTTATTTGAAAAAAATAGCCTTTTAGACTTACAGCAACAAAAGAATAAGGTAATTTTTCTTTAGATCAATTTGTTTTTAACCAATATTTTGAATCTAAAGAAAATTATTTTCAAAATAAAAATGCAAAGCTGCTAACTCTACCTTTGGCCGGTCCCAAGTCCGGATGAGAAAATGAGGAGGGGTGGTTATGATGCAGATGCCTAGCGGCCGGGGCAAGGAGGCTTGCAAGCAAGAACTAATGACATGTCTGGCAGACCCTTAGTACTAAGTGAAAAAAGTTAAGTATCTTTTTTTGGATATGCTTGTATCCATCTATAGATACGCTTGGTTTGTGGTTCCAAGCTAGTCTAAATAGTTGTCGAGTTCGCAGCCATTAAGTGCTCGGATGAGTGGCGCTGTTTATGATGAACGTCCCATAGTAACTTTGGCGGCAGATTGTTGAGTCGTAACCATACCGATGCCGGTCCCAAGTCCGGATGAAAAAATGGGAGGAGACTAATCAGCACATAAATGATGAGTTTTGTCAAAAGGTTGAGAGAAAAGAAAACAAAAACTTTTATTTGAAAAAAATAGTCTTTTAGACTTACAGCAACAAAAGAATAAGGTAATTTTTCTTTAGATCAATTCGTTTTTAACCAATATTTTGAATCTAAAGAAAATTATTTTCAAAATAAAAATGCAAAGCTGCTAACTCTACCTTTGGCCGGTCCCAAGTCCGGATGAGAAAATGAGGAGGGGCGGTTATGATGCAGATGCCTAGCGGCCGGGGCAAGGAGGCTTGCAAGCAAGAGCTAATGACATGTCTGGCAGACCCTTAGTACTTAGTGAAAAAGTTAAGTATCTTTTTGGATATGCTTGTATCCATCTATAGATACGCTTGGTTTGTGGTTCCAAGCTAGTCTAAATAGTTGTCGAGTTCGCAGCCATTAAGTGCTCGGATGAGTGGCGCTGTTTATGATGAACGTCCCATAGTAACTTTGGCGGCAGATTGTTGAGTCGTAACCATACCGATGCCGGTCCCAAGTCCGGATGAAAAAATGGGAGGGAGACTAATCAGCACATAAATGATGAGTTTTGTCAAAAGGTTGAGAGAAATGAAAACAAAAACTTTTTTTTGAAAAAAATAGTCTTTTAGACTTACAGCAACAAAAGAATAAGGTAATTTTTCTTTAGATCAATTCGTTTTTAACCAATATTTTGAATCTAAAGAAAATTATTTTCAAAATAAAAATGCAAAGCTGCTAACTCTACCTTTGGCCGGTCCCAAGTCCGGATGAGAAAATGAGGAGGGGCGGTTATGATGCAGATGCCTAGCGGCCGGGGCAAGGAGGCTTGCAAGCAAGAGCTAATGACATGTCTGGCAGACCCTTAGTACTTAGTGAAAAAAGTTAAGTATCTTTTTTTGGATATGCTTGTATCCATCTATAGATACGCTTGGTTTGTGGTTCCAAGCTAGTCTAAATAGTTGTCGAGTTCGCAGCCATTAAGTGCTCGGATGAGTGGCGCTGTTTATGATGAACGTCCCATAGTAACTTTGGCGGCAGATTGTTGAGTCGTAACCATACCGATGCCGGTCCCAAGTCCGGATGAAAAAAATGGGAGGAGACTAATCAGCACATAAATGATGAGTTTTGTCAAAAGGTTGAGAGAAATGAAAACAACAACTTTTTTTGAAAAAAATAGTCTTTTAGACTTACAGCAACAAAAGAATAAGGTAATTTTTCTTTAGATCAATTCGTTTTTAACCAATATTTTGAATCTAAAGAAAATTATTTTCAAAATAAAAATGCAAAGCTGCTAACTCTACCTTTGGCCGGTCCCAAGTCCGGATGAGAAAATGAGGAGGGGCGGTTATGATGCAGATGCCTAGCGGCCGGGGCAAGGAGGCTTGCAAGCAAGAGCTAATGACATGTCTGGCAGACCCTTAGTACTTAGTGAAAAAAGTTAAGTATCTCTTTTGGATATGCTTGTATCCATCTATAGATACGCTTGGTTTGTGGTTCCAAGCTAGTCTAAATAGTTGTCGAGTTCGCAGCCATTAAGTGCTCGGATGAGTGGCGCTGTTTATGATGAACGTCCCATAGTAACTTTGGCGGCAGATTGTTGAGTCGTAACCATACCGATGCCGGTCCCAAGTCCGGATGAAAAAATGGGAGGTAGACTAATCAGCACATAAATGATGAGTTTTGTCAAAAGGTTGAGAGAAATGAAAACAACAACTTTTTTTTTGAAAAAAATAGCCTTTTAGACTTACAGCAACAAAAAGAATAAGGTAATTTTTCTTTGGATCAATTCGTTTTTAACCAATATTTTGAATCTAAAGAAAATTATTTTCAAAATAAAAATGCAAAGCTGCTAACTCTACCTTTGGCCGGTCCCAAGTCCGGATGAGAAAATGAGGAGGGGTGGTTATGATGCAGATGCCTAGCGGCCGGGGCAAGGAGGCTTGCAAGCAAGAGCTAATGACATGTCTGGCAGACCCTTAGTACTTAGTGAAAAAAGTTAAGTATCTTTTTTTGGATATGCTTGTATCCATCTATAGATACGCTTGGTTTGTGGTTCCAAGCTAGTCTAAATAGTTGTCGAGTTCGCAGCCATTAAGTGCTCGGATGAGTGGCGCTGTTTATGATGAACGTCCCATAGTAACTTTGGCGGCAGATTGTTGAGTCGTAACCATACCGATGCCGGTCCCAAGTCCGGATGAAAAAATGGGAGGAGACTAATCAGCACATAAATGATGAGTTTTGTCAAAAGGTTGAGAGAAAAGAAAACAAAAACTTTTATTTGAAAAAAATAGTCTTTTAGACTTACAGCAACAAAAGAATAAGGTAATTTTTCTTTAGATCAATTTGTTTTTAACCAATATTTTGAATCTAAAGAAAATTATTTTCAAAATAAAAATGCAAAGCTGCTAACTCTACCTTTGGCCGGTCCCAAGTCCGGATGAGAAAATGAGGAGGGGCGGTTATGATGCAGATGCCTAGCGGCCGGGGCAAGGAGGCTTGCAAGCAAGAGCTAATGACATGTCTGGCAGACCCTTAGTACTTAGTGAAAAAGTTAAGTATCTTTTTTGGATATGCTTGTATCCATCTATAGATACGCTTGGTTTGTGGTTCCAAGCTAGTCTAAATAGTTGTCGAGTTCGCAGCCATTAAGTGCTCGGATGAGTGGCGCTGTTTATGATGAACGTCCCATAGTAACTTTGGCGGCAGATTGTTGAGTCGTAACCATACCGATGCCGGTCCCAAGTCCGGATGAAAAAATGGGAGGGAGACTAATCAGCACATAAATGATGAGTTTTGTCAAAAGGTTGAGAGAAAAGAAAACAAAAACTTTTATTTGAAAAAAATAGTCTTTTAGACTTACAGCAACAAAAGAATAAGGTAATTTTTCTTTAGATCAATTCGTTTTTAACCAATATTTTGAATCTAAAGAAAATTATTTTCAAAATAAAAATGCAAAGCTGCTAACTCTACCTTTGGCCGGTCCCAAGTCCGGATGAGAAAAAGAGGAGGGTATTATGATGCAGATGCCTAGCGGCCGGGGCAAGGAGGCTTGCAAGCAAGAGCTAATGACATGTCTGGCAGACCCTTAGTACTAAGTGAAAAAGTTAAGTATCTTTTTTGGATATGCTTGTATCCATCTATAGATACGCTTGGTTTGTGGTTCAAGCTAGTCTAAATAGTTGTCGAGTTCGCAGCCATTAAGTGCTCGGATGAGTGGTGCTGTTTATGATGAACGTCCCATAGTAACTTTGGCGGCAGATTGTTGAGTCGTAACCATACCGATGCCGGTCCCAAGTCCGGATGAAAAAATGGGAGGGAGACTAATCAGCACATAAATGATGAGTTTTGTCAAAAGGTTGAGAGAAAAGAAAACAAAAACTTTTATTTGAAAAAAATAGTCTTTTAGACTTACAGCAACAAAAGAATAAGGTAATTTTTCTTTAGATCAATTCGTTTTTAACCAATATTTTGAATCTAAAGAAAATTATTTTCAAAATAAAAATGCAAAGCTGCTAACTCTACCTTTGGCCGGTCCCAAGTCCGGATGAGAAAATGAGGAGGGGCGGTTATGATGCAGATGCCTAGCGGCCGGGGCAAGGAGGCTTGCAAGCAAGAGCTAATGACATGTCTGGCAGACCCTTAGTACTTAGTGAAAAAAGTTAAGTATCTTTTTTTGGATATGCTTGTATCCATCTATAGATACGCTTGGTTTGTGGTTCCAAGCTAGTCTAAATAGTTGTCGAGTTCGCAGCCATTAAGTGCTCGGATGAGTGGCGCTGTTTATGATGAACGTCCCATAGTAACTTTGGCGGCAGATTGTTGAGTCGTAACCATACCGATGCCGGTCCCAAGTCCGGATGAAAAAATGGGAGGGAGACTAATCAGCACATAAATGATGAGTTTTGTCAAAAGGTTGAGAGAAAAGAAAACAAAAACTTTTATTTGAAAAAAATAGTCTTTTAGACTTACAGCAACAAAAGAATAAGGTAATTTTTCTTTAGATCAATTCGTTTTTAACCAATATTTTGAATCTAAAGAAAATTATTTTCAAAATAAAAATGCAAAGCTGCTAACTCTACCTTTGGCCGGTCCCAAGTCCGGATGAGAAAATGAGGAGGGGCGGTTATGATGCAGATGCCTAGCGGCCGGGGCAAGGAGGCTTGCAAGCAAGAGCTAATGACATGTCTGGCAGACCCTTAGTACTTAGTGAAAAAAGTTAAGTATCTCTTTTGGATATGCTTGTATCCATCTATAGATACGCTTGGTTTGTGGTTCCAAGCTAGTCTAAATAGTTGTCGAGTTCGCAGCCATTAAGTGCTCGGATGAGTGGCGCTGTTTATGATGAACGTCCCATAGTAACTTTGGCGGCAGATTGTTGAGTCGTAACCATACCGATGCCGGTCCCAAGTCCGGATGAAAAAATGGGAGGGAGACTAATCAGCACATAAATGATGAGTTTTGTCAAAAGGTTGAGAGAAATGAAAACAACAACTTTTTTTTGAAAAAAATAGTCTTTTAGACTTACAGCAACAAAAGAATAAGGTAATTTTTCTTTAGATCAATTCGTTTTTAACCAATATTTTGAATCTAAAGAAAATTATTTTCAAAATAAAAATGCAAAGCTGCTAACTCTACCTTTGGCCGGTCCCAAGTCCGGATGAGAAAATGAGGAGGGGCGGTTATGATGCAGATGCCTAGCGGCCGGGGCAAGGAGGCTTGCAAGCAAGAGCTAATGACATGTCTGGCAGACCCTTAGTACTTAGTGAAAAAAGTTAAGTATCTTTTTTTGGATATGCTTGTATCCATCTATAGATACGCTTGGTTTGTGGTTCCAAGCTAGTCTAAATAGTTGTCGAGTTCGCAGCCATTAAGTGCTCGGATGAGTGGCGCTGTTTATGATGAACGTCCCATAGTAACTTTGGCGGCAGATTGTTGAGTCGTAACCATACCGATGCCGGTCCCAAGTCCGGATGAAAAAATGGGAGGAGACTAATCAGCACATAAATGATGAGTTTTGTCAAAAGGTTGAGAGAAAAGAAAACAAAAACTTTTATTTGAAAAAAATAGTCTTTTAGACTTACAGCAACAAAAGAATAAGGTAATTTTTCTTTAGATCAATTCGTTTTTAACCAATATTTTGAATCTAAAGAAAATTATTTTCAAAATAAAAATGCAAAGCTGCTAACTCTACCTTTGGCCGGTCCCAAGTCCGGATGAGAAAATGAGGAGGGGTGGTTATGATGCAGATGCCTAGCGGCCGGGGCAAGGAGGCTTGCAAGCAAGAACTAATGACATGTCTGGCAGACCCTTAGTACTAAGTGAAAAAAGTTAAGTATCTTTTTTTGGATATGCTTGTATCCATCTATAGATACGCTTGGTTTCTGGTTCCAAGCTAGTCTAAATAGTTGTCGAGTTCGCAGCCATTAAGTGCTCGGATGAGTGGCGCTGTTTATGATGAACGTCCCATAGTAACTTTGGCGGCAGATTGTTGAGTCGTAACCATACCGATGCCGGTCCCAAGTCCGGATGAAAAAATGGGAGGAGACTAATCAGCACATAAATGATGAGTTTTGTCAAAAGGTTGAGAGAAAAGAAAACAAAAACTTTTATTTGAAAAAAATAGTCTTTTAGACTTACAGCAACAAAAGAATAAGGTAATTTTTCTTTAGATCAATTTGTTTTTAACCAATATTTTGAATCTAAAGAAAATTATTTTCAAAATAAAAATGCAAAGCTGCTAACTCTACCTTTGGCCGGTCCCAGAAGTCCGGATGAGAAAATGAGGAGTGGCGGTTATGATGCAGATGCCTAGCGGCCGGGGCAAGGAGGCTTGCAAGCAAGAACTAATGACATGTCTGGCAGACCCTTAGTACTTAGTGAAAAAGTTAAGTATCTTTTTTTGGATATGCTTGTATCCATCTATAGATACGCTTGGTTTGTGGTTCCAAGCTAGTCTAAATAGTTGTCGAGTTCGCAGCCATTAAGTGCTCGGATGAGTGGCGCTGTTTATGATGAACGTCCCATAGTAACTTTGGCGGCAGATTGTTGAGTCGTAACCATACCGATGCCGGTCCCAAGTCCGGATGAAAAAATGGGAGGGAGACTAATCAGCACATAAATGATGAGTTTTGTCAAAAGGTTGAGAGAAAAGAAAACAAAAACTTTTATTTGAAAAAAATAGTCTTTTAGACTTACAGCAACAAAAGAATAAGGTAATTTTTCTTTAGATCAATTTGTTTTAACCAATATTTTGAATCTAAAGAAAATTATTTTCAAAATAAAAATGCAAAGCTGCTAACTCTACCTTTGGCCGGTCCCAAGTCCGGATGAGAAAATGAGGAGGGGCGGTTATGATGCAGATGCCTAGCGGCCGGGGCAAGGAGGCTTGCAAGCAAGAGCTAATGACATGTCTGGCAGACCCTTAGTACTTAGTGAAAAAAGTTAAGTAATCTTTTTGGATATGCTTGTATCCATCTATAGATACGCTTGGTTTGTGGTTCCAAGCTAGTCTAAATAGTTGTCGAGTTCGCAGCCATTAAGTGCTCGGATGAGTGGCGCTGTTTATGATGAACGTCCCATAGTAACTTTGGCGGCAGATTGTTGAGTCGTAACCATACCGATGCCGGTCCCAAGTCCGGATGAAAAAATGGGAGGGAGACTAATCAGCACATAAATGATGAGTTTTGTCAAAAGGTTGAGAGAAAAGAAAACAAAAACTTTTATTTGAAAAAAATAGTCTTTTAGACTTACAGCAACAAAAGAATAAGGTAATTTTTCTTTAGATCAATTTGTTTTTAACCAATATTTTGAATCTAAAGAAAATTATTTTCAAAATAAAAATGCAAAGCTGCTAACTCTACCTTTGGCCGGTCCCAAGTCCGGATGAGAAAATGAGGAGGGGCGGTTATGATGCAGATGCCTAGCGGCCGGGGCAAGGAGGCTTGCAAGCAAGAGCTAATGACATGTCTGGCAGACCCTTAGTACTTAGTGAAAAAAGTTAAGTATCTTTTTTTGGATATGCTTGTATCCATCTATAGATACGCTTGGTTTGTGGTTCCAAGCTAGTCTAAATAGTTGTCGAGTTCGCAGCCATTAAGTGCTCGGATGAGTGGCGCTGTTTATGATGAACGTCCCATAGTAACTTTGGCGGCAGATTGTTGAGTCGTAACCATACCGATGCCGGTCCCAAGTCCGGATGAAAAAATGGGAGGGAGACTAATCAGCACATAAATGATGAGTTTTGTCAAAAGGTTGAGAGAAAAGAAAACAAAAACTTTTATTTGAAAAAAATAGTCTTTTAGACTTACAGCAACAAAAGAATAAGGTAATTTTTCTTTAGATCAATTTGTTTTTAACCAATATTTTGAATCTAAAGAAAATTATTTTCAAAATAAAAATGCAAAGCTGCTAACTCTACCTTTGGCCGGTCCCAAGTCCGGATGAGAAAATGAGGAGGGCGGTTATGATGCAGATGCCTAGCGGCCGGGGCAAGGAGGCTTGCAAGCAAGAGCTAATGACATGTCTGGCAGACCCTTAGTACTTAGTGAAAAAAGTTAAGTATCTCTTTTGGATATGCTTGTATCCATCTATAGATACGCTTGGTTTGTGGTTCCAAGCTAGTCTAAATAGTTGTCGAGTTCGCAGCCATTAAGTGCTCGGATGAGTGGCGCTGTTTATGATGAACGTCCCATAGTAACTTTGGCGGCAGATTGTTGAGTCGTAACCATACCGATGCCGGTCCCAAGTCCGGATGAAAAAATGGGAGGGAGACTAATCAGCACATAAATGATGAGTTTTGTCAAAAGGTTGAGAGAAAAGAAAACAAAAACTTTTATTTGAAAAAAATAGTCTTTTAGACTTACAGCAACAAAAGAATAAGGTAATTTTTCTTTAGATCAATTTGTTTTTAACCAATATTTTGAATCTAAAGAAAATTATTTTCAAAATAAAAATGCAAAGCTGCTAACTCTACCTTTGGCCGGTCCCAAGTCCGGATGAGAAAATGAGGAGGGGCGGTTATGATGCAGATGCCTAGCGGCCGGGGCAAGGAGGCTTGCAAGCAAGAGCTAATGACATGTCTGGCAGACCCTTAGTACTTAGTGAAAAAAGTTAAGTATCTTTTTTTGGATATGCTTGTATCCATCTATAGATACGCTTGGTTTGTGGTTCCAAGCTAGTCTAAATAGTTGTCGAGTTCGCAGCCATTAAGTGCTCGGATGAGTGGCGCTGTTTATGATGAACGTCCCATAGTAACTTTGGCGGCAGATTGTTGAGTCGTAACCATACCGATGCCGGTCCCAAGTCCGGATGAAAAAATGGGAGGGAGACTAATCAGCACATAAATGATGAGTTTTGTCAAAAGGTTGAGAGAAAAGAAAACAAAAACTTTTATTTGAAAAAAATAGTCTTTTAGACTTACAGCAACAAAAGAATAAGGTAATTTTCTTTAGATCAATTTGTTTTTAACCAATATTTTGAATCTAAAGAAAATTATTTTCAAAATAAAAATGCAAAGCTGCTAACTCTACCTTTGGCCGGTCCCAAGTCCGGATGAGAAAATGAGGAGGGGCGGTTATGATGCAGATGCCTAGCGGCCGGGGCAAGGAGGCTTGCAAGCAAGAGCTAATGACATGTCTGGCAGACCCTTAGTACTTAGTGAAAAAAGTTAAGTATCTTTTTTGGATATGCTTGTATCCATCTATAGATACGCTTGGTTTGTGGTTCCAAGCTAGTCTAAATAGTTGTCGAGTTCGCAGCCATTAAGTGCTCGGATGAGTGGCGCTGTTTATGATGAACGTCCCATAGTAACTTTGGCGGCAGATTGTTGAGTCGTAACCATACCGATGCCGGTCCCAAAGTCCGGATGAAAAAATGGGAGGGAGACTAAACAGCACATAAATGATGAGTTTTGTCAAAAGGTTGAGAGAAAAGAAAACAAAAACTTTTATTTGAAAAAATAGTCTTTTAGACTTACAGCAACAAAAGAATAAGGTAATTTTTCTTTAGATCAATTTGTTTTTAACCAATATTTTGAATCTAAAGAAAATTATTTTCAAAATAAAAATGCAAAGCTGCTAACTCTACCTTTGGCCGGTCCCAAGTCCGGATGAGAAAATGAGGAGGGGCGGTTATGATGCAGATGCCTAGCGGCCGGGGCAAGGAGGCTTGCAAGCAAGAGCTAATGACATGTCTGGCAGACCCTTAGTACTTAGTGAAAAAAGTTAAGTATCTTTTTTTGGATATGCTTGTATCCATCTATAGATACGCTTGGTTTGTGGTTCCAAGCTAGTCTAAATAGTTGTCGAGTTCGCAGCCATTAAGTGCTCGGATGAGTGGCGCTGTTTATGATGAACGTCCCATAGTAACTTTGGCGGCAGATTGTTGAGTCGTAACCATACCGGGATGCCGGTCCCAAGTCCGGATGAAAAAAATGGGAGGGAGACTAATCAGCACATAAATGATGAGTTTTGTCAAAAGGTTGAGAGAAAAGAAAACAAAAACTTTTATTTGAAAAAATAGTCTTTTAGACTTACAGCAACAAAAGAATAAGGTAATTTTTCTTTAGATCAATTTGTTTTTAACCAATATTTTGAATCTAAAGAAAATTATTTTCAAAATAAAAATGCAAAGCTGCTAACTCTACCTTTGGCCGGTCCCAAGTCCGGATGAGAAAATGAGGAGTGGCGGTTATGATGCAGATGCCTAGCGGCCGGGGCAAGGAGGCTTGCAAGCAAGAACTAATGACATGTCTGGCAGACCCTTAGTACTAAGTGAAAAAGTTAAGTATCTTTTTTTGGATATGCTTGTATCCATCTATAGATACGCTTGGTTTGTGGTTCCAAGCTAGTCTAAATAGTTGTCGAGTTCGCAGCCATTAAGTGCTCGGATGAGTGGCGCTGTTTATGATGAACGTCCCATAGTAACTTTGGCGGCAGATTGTTGAGTCGTAACCATACCGATGCCGGTCCCAAGTCCGGATGAAAAAATGGGAGGAGACTAATCAGCACATAAATTATGAGTTTTGTCAAAAGGTTGAGAGAAAAGAAAACAAAAACTTTTATTTGAAAAAAATAGTCTTTTAGACTTACAGCAACAAAAGAATAAGGTAATTTTTCTTTAGATCAATTTGTTTTAACCAATATTTTGAATCTAAAGAAAATTATTTTCAAAATAAAAATGCAAAGCTGCTAACTCTACCTTTGGCCGGTCCCAAGTCCGGATGAGAAAATGAGGAGGGGCGGTTATGATGCAGATGCCTAGCGGCCGGGGCAAGGAGGCTTGCAAGCAGAGCTAATGACATGTCTGGCAGACCCTTAGTACTTAGTGAAAAAAGTTAAGTATCTTTTTTTGGATATGCTTGTATCCATCTATAGATACGCTTGGTTTGTGGTTCCAAGCTAGTCTAAATAGTTGTCGAGTTCGCAGCCATTAAGTGCTCGGATGAGTGGCGCTGTTTATGATGAACGTCCCATAGTAACTTTGGCGGCAGATTGTTGAGTCGTAACCATACCGATGCCGGTCCCAAGTCCGGATGAAAAAATGGGAGGGAGACTAATCAGCACATAAATGATGAGTTTTGTCAAAAGGTTGAGAGAAAAGAAAACAAAAACTTTTATTTGAAAAAATAGTCTTTTAGACTTACAGCAACAAAAGAATAAGGTAATTTTTCTTTAGATCAATTTGTTTTTAACCAATATTTTGAATCTAAAGAAAATTATTTTCAAAATAAAAATGCAAAGCTGCTAACTCTACCTTTGGCCGGTCCCAAGTCCGGATGAGAAAATGAGGAGGGGCGGTTATGATGCAGATGCCTAGCGGCCGGGGCAAGAGCTAATGACATGTCTGGCAGACCCTTAGTACTTAGTGAAAAAAGTTAAGTATCTTTTTTTGGATATGCTTGTATCCATCTATAGATACGCTTGGTTTGTGGTTCTAAGCTAGTCTAAATAGTTGTCGAGTTCGCAGCCATTAAGTGCTCGGATGAGTGGCGCTGTTTATGATGAACGTCCCATAGTAACTTTGGCGGCAGATTGTTGAGTCGTAACCATACCGATGCCGGTCCCAAGTCCGGATGAAAAAATGGGAGGGAGACTAAACAGCACATAAATGATGAGTTTTGTCAAAAGGTTGAGAGAAAAGAAAACAAAAACTTTTATTTGAAAAAATAGTCTTTTAGACTTACAGCAACAAAAGAATAAGGTAATTTTTCTTTAGATCAATTGGTTTTTAACCAATATTTTGAATCTAAAGAAAATTATTTTCAAAATAAAAATGCAAAGCTGCTAACTCTACCTTTGGCCGGTTCCAAGTCCGGATGAGAAAATGAGGAGGGGCGGTTATGATGCAGATGCCTAGCGGCCGGGGCAAGGAGGCTTGCAAGCAAGAGCTAATGACATGTCTGGCAGACCCTTAGTACTTAGTGAAAAAAGTTAAGTATCTTTTTTGGATATGCTTGTATCCATCTATAGATACGCTTGGTTTGTGGTTCCAAGCTAGTCTAAATAGTTGTCGAGTTCGCAGCCATTAAGTGCTCGGATGAGTGGCGCTGTTTATGATGAACGTCCCATAGTAACTTTGGCGGCAGATTGTTGAGTCGTAACCATACCGATGCCGGTCCCAAGTCCGGATGAAAAAATGGGAGGAGACTAAACAGCACATAAATGATGAGTTTTGTCAAAAAGGTTGAGAGAAAAGAAAACAAAAACTTTTATTTGAAAAAATAGTCTTTTAGACTTACAGCAACAAAAGAATAAGGTAATTTTTCTTTAGATCAATTTGTTTTTAACCAATATTTTGAATCTAAAGAAAATTATTTTCAAAATAAAAATGCAAAGCTGCTAACTCTACCTTTGGCCGGTTCCAGGTCCGGATGAGAAAAATGAGGAGGGGCGGTTATGATTCAGATGCCTAGCGGCCGGGGCAAGGAGGCTTGCAAGCAAGAGCTAATGACATGACTGGCAGACCCTTAGTACTTAGTGAAAAAAGTTAAGTATCTTTTTTGGATATGCTTGTATCCATCTATAGATACGCTTGGTTTGTGGTTCCAAGCTAGTCTAAATAGTTGTCGAGTTCGCAGCCATTAAGTGCTCGGATGAGTGGCGCTGTTTATGATGAACGTCCCATAGTAACTTTGGCGGCAGATTGTTGAGTCGTAACCATACCGATGCCGGTCCCAAGTCCGGATGAAAAAAATGGGAGGGAGACTAATCAGCACATAAATGATGAGTTTTGTCAAAAGGTTGAGAGAAAAGAAAACAAAAACTTTTATTTGAAAAAAATAGTCTTTTAGACTTACAGCAACAAAAGAATAAGGTAATTTTTCTTTAGATCAATTTGTTTTTAACCAATATTTTGAATCTAAAGAAAATTATTTTCAAAATAAAAATGCAAAGCTGCTAACTCTACCTTTGGCCGGTCCCAAGTCCGGATGAGAAAATGAGGAGGGGCGGTTATGATGCAGATGCCTAGCGGCCGGGGCAAGGAGGCTTGCAAGCAAGAGCTAATGACATGTCTGGCAGACCCTTAGTACTTAGTGAAAAAAAGTTAAGTATCTTTTTTGGATATGCTTGTATCCATCTATAGATACGCTTGGTTTGTGGTTCCAAGCTAGTCTAAATAGTTGTCGAGTTCGCAGCCATTAAGTGCTCGGATGAGTGGCGCTGTTTATGATGAACGTCCCATAGTAACTTTGGCGGCAGATTGTTGAGTCGTAACCATACCGATGCCGGTCCCAAGTCCGGATGAAAAAATGGGAGGGAGACTAATCAGCACATAAATGATGAGTTTTGTCAAAAGGTTGAGAGAAAAGAAAACAAAAACTTTTTATTTGAAAAAAATAGTCTTTTAGACTTACAGCAACAAAAGAATAAGGTAATTTTTCTTTAGATCAATTTGTTTTTAACCAATATTTTGAATCTAAAGAAAATTATTTTCAAAATAAAAATGCAAAGCTGCTAACTCTACCTTTGGCCGGTCCCAAGTCCGGATGAGAAAATGAGGAGGGGCGGTTATGATGCAGATGCCTAGCGGCCGGGGCAAGGAGGCTTGCAAGCAAGAGCTAATGACATGTCTGGCAGACCCTTAGTACTTAGTGAAAAAAGTTAAGTATCTTTTTTGGATATGCTTGTATCCATCTATAGATACGCTTGGTTTGTGGTTCCAAGCTAGTCTAAATAGTTGTCGAGTTCGCAGCCATTAAGTGCTCGGATGAGTGGCGCTGTTTATGATGAACGTCCCATAGTAACCTTGGCGGCAGATTGTTGAGTCGTAACCATACCGATGCCGGTCCCAAGTCCGGATGAAAAAATGGGAGGGAGACTAATCAGCACATAAATGATGAGTTTTGTCAAAAGGTTGAGAGAAAAGAAAACAAAAACTTTTATTTGAAAAAAATAGTCTTTTAGACTTACAGCAACAAAAGAATAAGGTAATTTTTCTTTAGATCAATTTGTTTTTAACCAATATTTTGAATTAAAAAAAATTATTTTCAAAAAAAAATGCAATACTGCTAACTCTACCATTGGCCGGTCCCAAGTCCGGATGAGAAAATGAGGAGGGGCGGTGATGATGCAGATGCCTAGCGGCCGGGGCAAGGAGGCTTGCAAGCAAGAGCTAATGACATGTCTGGCAGACCCTTAGTACTTAGTGAAAAAGTTAAGTATCTTTTTTTGGATATGCTTGTATCCATCTATAGATACGCTTGGTTTGTGGTTCCAAGCTAGTCTAAATAGTTGTCGAGTTCGCAGCCATTAAGTGCTCGGATGAGTGGCGCTGTTTATGATGAACGTCCCATAGTAACTTTGGCGGCAGATTGTTGAGTCGTAACCATACCGATGCCGGTCCCAAGTCCGGATGAAAAAATGGGAGGAGACTAATCAGCACATAAATGATGAGTTTTGTCAAAAGGTTGAGAGAAAAGAAAACAAAAACTTTTATTTGAAAAAAATAGTCTTTTAGACTTACAGCAACAAAAGAATAAGGTAATTTTTCTTTAGATCAATTTGTTTTTAACCAATATTTTGAATCTCAAGAAAAATTATTTTCAAAATAAAAATGCAAAGCTGCTAACTCTACCTTTGGCCGGTCCCAAGTCCGGATGAGAAAATGAGGAGGGGCGGTTATGATGCAGATGCCTAGCGGCCGGGGCAAGGAGGCTTGCAAGCAAGAGCTAATGACATGTCTGGCAGACCCTTAGTACTTAGTGAAAAAAAGTTAAGTATCTTTTTTGGATATGCTTGTATCCATCTATAGATACGCTTGGTTTGTGGTTCCAAGCTAGTCTAAATAGTTGTCGAGTTCGCAGCCATTAAGTGCTCGGATGAGTGGCGCTGTTTATGATGAACGTCCCATAGTAACTTTGGCGGCAGATTGTTGAGTCGTAACCATACCGATGCCGGTCCCAAGTCCGGATGAAAAAATGGGAGGGAGACTAATCAGCACATAAATGATGAGTTTTGTCAAAAGGTTGAGAGAAAAGAAAACAAAAACTTTTATTTGAAAAAAATAGTCTTTTAGACTTACAGCAACAAAAGAATAAGGTAATTTTTCTTTAGATCAATTTGTTTTAAACCAATATTTTGAATCTAAAGAAAATTATTTTCAAAATAAAAATGCAAAGCTGCTAACTCTACCTTTGGCCGGTCCCAAGTCCGGATGAGAAAATGAGGAGGGGCGGTTATGATGCAGATGCCTAGCGGCCGGGGCAAGGAGGCTTGCAAGCAAGAGCTAATGACATGTCTGGCAGACCCTTAGTACTTAGTGAAAAAAGTTAAGTATCTTTTTTTTAGGATATGCTTGTATCCATCTATAGATACGCTTGGTTTGTGGTTCCAAGCTAGTCTAAATAGTTGTCGAGTTCGCAGCCATTAAGTGCTCGGATGAGTGGCGCTGTTTATGATGAACGTCCCATAGTAACTTTGGCGGCAGATTGTTGAGTCGTAACCATACCGATGCCGGTCCCAAGTCCGGATGAAAAAAATGGGAGGAGAGACTAATCAGCACATAAATGATGAGTTTTGTCAAAAGGTTGAGAGAAAAGAAAACAAAAACTTTTATTTGAAAAAAATAGTCTTTTAGACTTACAGCAACAAAAGAATAAGGTAATTTTTTCTTTAGATCAATTTGTTTTTAACCAATATTTTGAATCTAAAGAAAATTATTTTCAAAATAAAAATGCAAAGCTGCTAACTCTACCTTTGGCCGGTCCCAAGTCCGGATGAGAAAATGAGGAGGGGCGGTTATGATGCAGATGCCTAGCGGCCGGGGCAAGGAGGCTTGCAAGCAAGAGCTAATGACATGTCTGGCAGACCCTTAGTACTTAGTGAAAAGTTAAGTATCTTTTTTGGATATGCTTGTATCCATCTATAGATACGCTTGGTTTGTGGTTCCAAGCTAGTCTAAATAGTTGTCGAGTTCGCAGCCATTAAGTGCTCGGATGAGTGGCGCTGTTTATGATGAACGTCCCATAGTAACTTTGGCGGCAGATTGTTGAGTCGTAACCATACCGATGCCGGTCCCAAGTCCGGATGAAAAAATGGGAGGAGACTAATCAGCACATAAATGATGAGTTTTGTCAAAAGGTTGAGAGAAAAGAAAACAAAAACTTTTATTTGAAAAAAATAGTCTTTTAGACTTACAGCAACAAAAGAATAAGGTAATTTTTCTTTAGATCAATTTGTTTTTAACCAATATTTTGAATCTAAAGAAAATTATTTTCAAAATAAAAATGCAAAGCTGCTAACTCTACCTTTGGCCGGTCCCAAGTCCGGATGAGAAAATGAGGAGGGGCGGTTATGATGCAGATGCCTAGCGGCCGGGGCAAGGAGGAGCCTTGCAAGCAAGAGCTAATGACATTACGTCCTGGCAGACCGCTTAGTACTTAGTGAAAAAAGTTAAGTATCTTTTTTTGGATAAGCTTGTATCCATCTATAGATACGCTTGTTTTGTGGTTCCAAGCTAGTCTAAATAGTTGTCGAGATTCGCAGCCATTAAGTGCTCGGATGAAGTGCGGCGCTGTTTATGATGAACGTCCCATAGTAACTTTGGCGGCAGATTGTTGAGTCGTAACCATACCGATGCCGGTCCCAGAGTCCCGGATGAAAAAATGGGAGGGAGACTAATCAGCACATACAAATGATGAGTTTTGTCAAAAAGGTTGAGAGAAAAGAAAAACAAAAACTTTTATTTGAAAAAAATAGTCTTTTTTAGACTTACAGCAACAAAAGTGCAATAAGGTAATTTTTCTTGTTTAGAATCAATTCGTTTTTAACCAATATTTTGAATCTAAAGAAAATTATTTTCAAAATAAAAATGCAAAGCTGCTAACTCTACCTTTGGCCGGTCCCAAGTCCGGATGAGAAAATGAGGAGGGGCGGTTATGATGCAGATGCCTAGCGGCCGGGGCAAGGAGGCTTGCAAGCAAGAGCTAATGACATGTCTGGCAGACCCTTAGTACTTGAGTGAAAAAGTTAAGTATCTTTTTGGATATGCTTGTATCCATCTATAGATACGCTTGGTTTGTGGTTCCAAGCTAGTCTAAATAGTTGTCGAGTTCGCAGCCATTAAGTGCTCGGATGAGTGGCGCTGTTTATGATGAACGTCCCACTAGTAACTTTGGCGGCAGATTGTTGAGTCGTAACCATACCGATGCCGGTCCCAGAGTCCGGATGAAAAAATGGGAGGGAGACTAATCAGCACATAAATGATGAGCTTTGTCAAAAAGGTTGAGAGAAAAGAAAAACAAAAACTTTTATTTGAAAAAAATAGTCTTTTAGACTTACAGCAACTCAAAAAAGAATAAGGTAATTTTTCTTTAGATCAATTTGTTTTTAACCAATATTTTGAATCTAAAAGAAAAATTATTTTCAAAATAAAAAATGCAAAGCTGCTAACTCTACCTTTGGCCGTGGTCCCAAAGTCCGGATGAGAGAAAACTGAGGAGTGGGCACGGTTATATGATGCAGATACCTAGCGGCCGTATGGGCAAGGAGGCTTGCAAAAACCAAGAGCTAATGACATGTCTGTGCAGACCCTTAAAATTACTTAGTGAAAAAAGTTAAGTATGCTTTTTTTGGATATGCTTGTATCCATCTATAGATACGCTTGCCATTTGTGGTTCCAAGCTAGTCTCAAATAGTTGTCGAGTTCCGCAGCCATTAAGTGCTCGGATGAGTGGCGCTGTTTATGATGAACGTCCACATAGTAACTTTGGCGGCAGATTGTTGAGTCGTAACCATACCGATGCCAGTTTGGTCCCAAGTCCGGATGAAAAAATGGGATGGAGACTAATCAGAACATAAATGATGAGTTTTGTCAAAAGCGTTGAGAGAAAAGCAAAAACTTTTTATTTGAAAAAAATAGTCTTTTAGACTTACAGCAACAAAAGAATAAAGGTAATTTTTCTTTAGATCAATTTGTGTTTTTAACCCAATATTTTGAATCTAAAGAAAATTATTTTCAAAATAAAAAATGCAAAAGCTGCTAACTCTACCTTTGGCCGGTCCCAAGTCCGGATGAGAAAAATGAGGAGGGGCGGTTATGATGCAGATGCCTAGCGGCCGGGGCAAGGAGGCTTGCAAGCAAGAGCTAATGACATGTCTGTGCAGACCCTTAGTACTTAGTAACAGAAAAAAGTTAAGTATCTTTTTTGGATATGCTTGTATCCATCTATAGATACGCTTGGTTTGTAGTTCCAGAAAGCTAGTCTAAATAGTTGGTTCGAGTTCCGCAGCCATTAAGTGCTCGGATGAGTGGCGCTGTTTATGATGAACGGGTCCCATAGGTAACTTTGGCGGCAGATTGTTGAGTCGTAATAGCTCCATACCGATGCCGGTCCCAAGTCCGGATGAAAAAATGGGAGGGAGACTAATCAGCACATAAATGATGAGTTTTGTCAAAAGGTTGAGAGAAAAGAAAACAAAAACTTTTATTTGAAAAAAATAGTCTTTTAGACTTTACAAGCAAATGAAAAGAATAAAAGGTAATTTTTCTTTAGATCAATTTGTTTTTAACCAATATTTTGAATCTAAAGAAAATTATTTTCTCAAAATAAAAATGCCAAAGCTGCTAACTCTACCCACCTTTTGGCCGGTCCCAAGTCCGGATGAGAAAAATGAGGAGGGGCGGTTATGACGATGCAGATGCCTAGCGGCCGGGGCAAGGGCTTGCAAGCAAGAGCTAATGACATGTCTGGCAGACCCTTAGTACTTAGTGAAGAAAAAAGTTAAGTATCTCTTTTTTTTTTTGGATATAAAGCTTGTATCACATCTATAGATACGCTTGGTTTGTGGTTCCAAGCTAGTCTAAATAGTTGTCGAGTTCGCAGCCATTAAGAATTGCTCGGATGAGTGGCGCTGTTTATGATGAACGTCCCATAGTAACCTTGGCGGCAGATTGTTGAGTCGTAACCATACCGATGCCGGTCCCAAGTCCGGATGAAAAAATGGGAGGGAGACTAATCAGCACATAAATGATGAGTTTTGTCAAAAGGTTGAGAGAAAAGAAGAAACAAAAACTTTTATTTAGAAAAAAATAGTCTTTTAGACTTACAGCAACAAAAGAATAAGGTAATTTTTGTTTAGGATCAATTCGTTTTTAACCAATATTTTGAATCTAAAGAAAATTATTTTCAAAATAAAAAATGCAAAGCTGCTAACTCTGCACCTTTAATGGCCGGTCCCAAGTCCGAGGATGAGAAAATGAGGAGGGGCGGTTATGATGCAGATGCCTAGCGGCCGGGGCAAGGAGGCTTGCAAGCAAGAGCTAATAATGACATGTCTGGCAGACCCTTAGTACTTAGTGAAAAAAGTTAAGTATCTTTTTTTGTATATGCTTTTATCCATCTATAGATACTACGCTTTGGTTTGTGGTTCCAAGCTAGTCTAAAAAGTTGTCGAGTTCGCAGCCATTAAGTGCTCTGATGAGGTGGCGCTGTTTATGATGAACGTCCCATAATGTAACTTTGGCGGCAGATTGTTGGAGTCGTAACTTCATCCACCGATGCCGGTCCCAAGACCGGATGAAAAAATGGGAGGGAGACTAATCAGCACTTTTTATAAATGATGAGTTTTGTCAAAAGGTTGAGAGAAAAGAAAACAAAAACTTTTATTTGAAAAAATAGTCTTTTTTAGACTTACAGCAACAAAAGAATAAGGTAATTTTTATTTAGATCAATTTGTTTTTAACCAATATTTTGAATCTAAAGAAAATTATTTTCAAAAATAAAAATGCAAAGCTGCTAACTCTACCTTTGGCCGGTCCCAAGTCCGGGATGAGAAAATGAGGAGGGGCGGTTATGATGCAGATGCCTAGCGGCCGGAGCAAGGAGACTTGAAAGCAAGAGCTAATGACATGTCTGGCAGACCCTTAGTACTTAGTGAAAAAAGTTAAGTATCTTTTTTTGGCCATATGCTTGTATCCTTAATCTATAGATACGCTTGGTTTGTGGTTCCAAGCTAGTCTAAATAGTTGTCGAGTTCGCAGCCATTAAGTGCTCGGATGAGTGGCGCTGTTTATGATGAACGTCCCATAGTAACCTTGGCGGCAGATTGTTGAGTCGTAACCATACCGATGCCGGTCCCAAGTCCGGATGAAAAAATGGGAGGAGACTAATCAGCACATAAATGATGAGTTTTGTCAAAAGGTTGAGAGAAAAGAAAAACAAAAACTTTTTTATTTGAAAAAAATAGTCTTTTTAGACTTACAGCAACAAAAGAATAAGGTAATTTTTGTTTTTTAGATCAATTCGTTTTTAACCAATATTTTGAATTTGTGTGAAAATTATTTTCAAAAATAAAAATGCAAAGCTGCTAACTCTACCTTTGGCCGGTCCTGCAAGTCCGGATGAGAAAATGAGGAGGGGCGGTTATGATGCAGATGCCTAGCGGCCGGGGCAAGGAGGCTTGCAAGCAAGAGCTAATGACATGTCTGGCAGACCCTTAGGTACTTAGTGAAAAAAGTTAAGTATCTTTTTTTGGATATGCTTGTATCCATCTATAGATACGCTTCGGTTTGTCGGATTCCAAGACTAGTCTAAATAGTTGTCGAGTTCGCAGCCATTAAGTGCTCGGATGAGGTGGCGCTGTTTATGATGAACGTCCCATAGTAACCTTGGCGGCAGATTGTTGAGTCGTAACCATACCGATGCCGGTCCCAGAGTCCGGATGAAAAAATGGGGAGGGAGACTCAATCAGCACATAAATGATGAGTTTTGTCAAAAGGTTGAGAGAAAAGAAAACAAAAACTTTTATTTGAAAAAAATAGTCTTTTAGACTTACAGCAACAAAAGAATAAGGTAATTTTTCTTTAGATCAATTTGTTTTTAACCAATATGTTTGAATCTAAAAATAAATTATTTTCAAAATAAAAATGCAAAGCTGCTAACTCTACCTTTGGCCGGTCCCAAGTCCGGATGAGAAAATGAGGAGGGGCGGTTATGATGCAGATGCCTAGCGGCAGGGGCAAGGAGGCTTGCAAGCAAGAGCTAATGACATGTCTGGGCAGACCCTGTAGTACTTAGTGAAAAAAGTTAAGTATCTTTTTTTGGATATGCTTGTATCCATCTATAGATACGCTTGGTTTGTGGTTCCAAAGCTAGTCTAAATAGTTGTCGAGTTCTGCCAGCCATTAAGTGCTCGGATGAGTGGCGCTGTTTTATGATGAACGTCCCATAGTAACTTTGGCGGCAGATTGTTGAGTCGTAACCATACCGATGCCGGTCCCAAGTCCGGATGAAAAAAATGGGAGGGAGACTAATCAGCACTGATAAATGATGAGTTTTGTCAAAGGTTGAGAGAAAAGAAAACAAAAACTTTTATTTGGAAAAAAATAGTCTTTAGACTTACAGCAACAAAAGAATAAGGTAATTTTTTCTTTAGATCAATTTGTTTTTAACCAATATTTTGAATCTAAAGAAAATTATTTTCAAAATAAAATGCAAAGCTGCTAACTCTAATTTCTTTGGCCGGTCCCAAGTCCGGATGAGAAAATGAGGAGGGGCGGTTATGATGCAGATACTACTAGCTTGGCCGGGGCAAGGGAGGCTTGCAAGCAAGAGCTAATGACATGTCTGGCAGACCCTTAGTACTTAGTGAAAAAGTTAGAGCTATCTTTTTTGGATATGCTTGTATCCATCTATAGATACGCGTTTGGTTTGTGGTTCCAAGCTAGTCTAAATAGTTGTCGAGTTCGCAGCCATTAAGTGCTCGGATGAGTGGCGCTGTTTATGATGAACGTCCCATAGTAACCTTGGCGGCAGATTGTTGAGTCGTAACCATACCGATGCCGGGTCCCAGAGTCCGGATGAAAAAATGGGAGGGAGACTAATCAGCACATAAATGATGAGTTTTGTCAAAAGGTTGAGAGAAAAGAAAACAAAAACTTTTATTTGAAAAAAAAAGTCTTTTAGACTTACAGCAACAAAAGAATAAGAGTAATTTTTCTTTAGATCAATTTGTTTTTAACCAATATTTTGAATCTAAAGAAAATTATTTTCAAAATAAAAAATGCAAAGCTGCTTAACTCTACCTTTGGCCGGTCCCAAGTCCGGATGAGAAAAATGAGGAGGGGCGGTTATGACGGTGCAGATGCCTAGCGGCCGGGGCAAGGAGGCTTGCAAGCAAGAGCTAATGACATGTCTGGCGTAGATCCTTAGTACTTAGTGAAAAAGTTAAGTATCTTTTTTTGGATATGCTTGTATCCATCTATAGATACGCTTGGTTTGTAGTTCCAAGCTAGTCTAAATAGTTGTCAGGTTCGCAGCCATTAAGTGCCTCGGATGAGTGGCGCTGTTTATGATGAACGTCCCATAGTAACTTTGGCGGCAGATTGTTGAGTCGTAACCATACCGTCAGATGCCGGTCCCAAGTCCGGATGAAAAAATGGGAGGGAGACTAATCAGCACATAAATGATGAGTTTTGTCAAAAGGTTGAGAGAAAAGAAAACAAAAACTTTTATTTGAAAAAAATAGTCTTTTAGACTTACAGCAACAAAAAGAATAAGGTAATTTTTGTTTAGATCAATTCGTTTTTAACCAATATTTTGAATCTAAAGAAAATTATTTTCAAAATAAAAATGCAAAGCTTGCTAACTCTACCTTTGGCCGGTCCCAAGTCCGGATGAGAAAATGAGAGGGGCGGTTATGATGCAGATGCCTAGCGGCCGGGGCAAGGAGGCTTGCAAGCAAGAGCTAATGACATGTCTGGCAGACCCTTAGTACTTAGTGAAAAAAGTTAAGTATCTTTTTTTGGATATGCTTGTATCCATCTATAGATACGCTTGGTTTGTGGTTCCAAGCTAGCTCTAAATAGTTGCTCGAGTTCGCAGCCATTAAGTGCTCGGATGAGTGGCGCTGTTTATGATGAACGTCCCATAGTAACTTTGGCGGCAGATTGTTGAGTCGTAACCATACCGATGCCGGTCCCAAGTCCGGATGAAAAATGGGAGGAGACTAATTAGTACATAAATGATATGAGTTTTGTCAAAAGGTTGAGGGAAGGAAAAGAAAACAAAAACTTTTATTTGAAAAAAATAGTCTTTAAGACTTACAGCAACAAAAGAATAAGGTACTTTTGTTTAGATCAATTCGTTTTTAACCATTATTTTGAATCTAAAGAAAATTATTTTCAAAATAAAAATGCAAAAGCTGCTAACTCTACCTTTGGCCGGTCCCAAGTCCGGATGAAGACAAATGAGGGAGGGGCGGTTATGATGCAGATGCCTAGCGGCCGGGGCAAGGAGGCTTGCAAGCAAGAGCTAATGACATGTCTACAGCAGACCCTTAGTACTTAGTGAAAAGAAAAGTTAAGTATCTTTTTTTGGATATGCTTGTATCCATCTATAGATACGCTTGGTTTGTGGTTCCAAGCTAGGTCTAAAAAGTTGTCGAGTTCGCAGCCATTAAGTGCTCTGATGAGTGGCGCTGTTTATATCGAATCCGTCCCATAGTAACTTTGGCGGCAGATTGTTCGGAGTCGTAAATTCATACCAGGATGTACCGGTCCCAAGACCGGATGAAAAAATGGGAGGGAGACTAATCAGCACATTAAATGATGAGTTTTGTCAAAAGGTTGAGAGAAAAGAAAACAAAAAACTTTTATTTGAAAAAAAAATAGTGCTTTTAGACTTACAGCAACAAAAGAATAAGGATAATTTTCTAACTTAGATCAATTTGTTTTTTTAACCAATATTTTGAATCTAAAGAAAATTATTTACCATCAAAAATAAAAATGCAAAGCTGCTAACTCTACCTCTTTGGCCGGTCCCAAGTCCGGATGAGAAAATTGAGGAGGGGCGGTTATGATGCAGGATGCACCTAGCGGCCGGGGCAAGGAGGCTTGCAAGCAAGAGCTAATGACATGTCTGTGGCAGACCCTTAAGTACTTAGTGAAAAAGTTAAGTATCTTTTTTGGATATACTTGTAACTCATCTATAGATACGCTTAGTTTGTGGTTCAAGCTAGTCTAAATAGTTATCGAGTTCGCAGCCATTAAGTGCTCGGATGGTGGCGCTAATGACATGTCTTGCAGACCATTAGTAATTAGTGAAAAAAGTTAAGTATCTTTTTTTGGATATGCTTGTATCCATCTATAGATACGCTTGGTTTGTAGTTTCCAAGCTAGTCTAAATAGTTGTCGAGTTCGCAGCCATTAAGTGCTCGGATGAGTGGCGCTGTTTATGATGAACGTCCCATAGTAACTTTGGCGGCAGATTGTTGAGTCATATCCATACTTCGATGCAGGTCCCAAGTCCCGGATGAAAAAATGGGAGGGAGACTAATTAGCACATAAATGATGAGTTTTGTCAAAAGGTTGAGAGAAAAGAAAACAAAAACTTTTTTATTTGAAAAAAATAGACTTTTAGACAAACACCAACAAAAGAATAAGGTAATTTTTAAATAGAACAATTTGTATTTAACCAATATTTTTAATCTAAAGAAAAAAATATTCAAAATAAAAAAGCAAAGCTGCTAAATCTACCTTTGGCCGGTCCCAAGTCCGGATGAGAAAATGAGGAGGGGCGGTTATGATGCAGATGCCTAGCGGCCGGGGCAAGGAGGCTTGCAAGCAAGAGCTAATGACATGTCTGAGCAGACCATTAGTACTTTGTGAAAAAAGTTAAGTATCTTTTTTTGGATATGCTTGTATCCATCTATAGATACGCTTGGTTTGTGGTTCCAAGCTAGTCTAAATAGTTGTCGAGTTCGCAGCCATTAAGTGCTCGGATGAGTGGTAACGCTGTTTATGATGAACGTCCCATAGTAACTTTGGCGGCAGATTGTTGAGTCGTAACCATACCGATGCCGGTCCCAAGTCCGGATGAAAAAAATGGGAGGGGAGACTAATCAGCACATAAATGATGAGTTTTGTCAAAAGGTTGAGAGAAAAGAAAACAAAACTTTTATTTGAAAAAAATAGTCTTTTAGACTTACAGCAACAAAAGAATAAGGTAATTTTTCTTTAGATCAATTTGTTTTTAACCAATATTTTGAATCTAAAGAAAATTATTTTCAAAATAAAAATGCAAAGCTGCTAACTCTACCTTTGGCC